>CM062808.1:263919612-265274689 GCA_031772625.1 Pinus tabuliformis | reverse complement strand
TAGAGAGGCTGACAGGTTATTGCACGATGCATGAGAGAATGTGGGAGCACCCACATCTCAGTGCAGGAAGAGGAGGTCACCTGAGAGGTAAACTAGATACATGGCTCTTATGAGCAGATGTGTTGTGACAGAGCCATCTTCCTTTGAGGAGGCAGTGCAACAACTGGTTTGCGTTGATTCTATGGTGAAGGAGTATGACTCCATAGTTCATAACAACATTTGGGATAAGGTCTCGAGACCAGAGGACATGTCAGTGGTGAGCTCCTGGTGTCTTTACAAGCTAAAGCAAGCTATAGATGGTACTGTGGAGAAGCATAAGGCCAAGTTTGCGGCCCGTGGCTTTTCACAGGTATAGAGGAGTGACTATGATGAGACCTTTGCTCTTGTTGCAAGGTACTCTTCGATTAGATCTATATTGTCACTGTCAGTGTAGATAGGTTGGCAGATACATCAAATTGGTCTAAATACAACCTTCCTTAATGGAAGGATTGAGGAAGAAGTGTACATTGAGAAACTTGAAGGTTTTGAGACCTTTGACCATGGGTCGAATGTGTTCTAACTCAAGTGCGTGTTGTATGGGCTGAAGAAAGCACCCCATGCATGTTACACTAGGATCAATAGCTACTTCACCGAGTTGGGCTTCACCAAAATTGAAGCGGAATAAAACCTGTGCCACATTGTGGTGGAAGGTAAATTGTTAATCATTGTGTTATATGTTGACGATTTTATTTTGACACGGGATGATCAGCTCATCAATTCTTACAAGGAAGATCTTGTAAGAGAGTTTGAGATGAAGGACATGGGGCTCATCCATTAATTTATGGGCATGGAAGTATGGTAGGGTGATGGGGAACTTTTTGTGTCTTAGGGAAAGTATGCCAATGAGATACTCAGGAGGTTCCGCATGGAGAGTAGTAAACCCATGGAGATTCCTCTAGCAGGTAACCGGAGGAAGGAGGATGCTACTTGAGGGGAAGTAGTGGAATATATTGTTTACAGGAAGCTTGTGGTTTCTCTCATGTATTTCGTGAACACATGACTCGATATGTGCTATGCAGTTAACTAGCTTAGTTAAGCGATGGTTATGCTAGCCAAAGTTTATTGGAAGGTAGAAAAGCATGTGTTGAGATACTTCAACGAAACTACTCAATATGTATTATGGTCTATACGAGTAGAGGGATTGAAGCTTCAAGGCTTCACCAATGCAGATTAGGCAGAGAGTCCATTCGATAGGAATAGCACATCAAGAGGGATATTCAGTGATGGGTCAACAATAGTTTCTTGGTACAATAGGAAACAAAGATTGGTTGCACTCATTTTGGCAGTGACAGAGTACATGGATACAAGTCAGACAACATGTGAGGCCATTTGGATGAGGAAGATTCTAGTTGGTTTGTTTGGTCAGTGGATGGATCCAGATATTATTTACTATGATAATTATAGATGTATCAAACTCTCTAAAAATTTAGTTTTTAATGATCGGTCCAAGCATATAGATATCTGATATCATCATCCTCGAGATTGTGTATTGAGGCAAATTATGTTGTTGGAGTACATTTCCACGGAGGAGCAAGATGCTGACATTTTGACAAAGGCATTGTCAAGATGTAAATTTGGGTTTCACATAGATATGATCGTGGTCGTTGATAATCCATTTCTTGTTCAGAGGGAGTATTGAGAAATGGCAACAAGAAATTCCACTTTAATTTGTCCTTGAATTTAACTAAGAATTAAAATTGAATTCTATTCTCATAGCAACTTGTAAATAGTTAAATAAGTTTAATTAACTTAATTAGCTTAGGAATTTCAAGTTGGAAGTCTTTCTATAGTCATGTATATGTTATCCCTAAATTTTAGGGGTCCAGGATGGGTTTATTTGAGTTGTAATTAGATAACTCAGTTTTACTGAGTTATAGATAGTTAAACTAGTTCTAACTATTAGTGGAACTAGTAGAGGTCTAGTAGTGAGTTGGTGCACTAGTGCATCCTCATTGCTATTCCAGCTAAATGAATATTCCCTCATGATAAAATCATGCATGTTAGTTCATAGAAAGACCCAATTGATACTATGAAACTGTACTATCAGTTGTAGAATGATCTGAGTTGTACAGATCATGGATGAAATCAGAAGAGGACCTAGTTTTGGATTGTGCAGTTTATGGAAGAAGGAATTCCCAAATAAATATGGGATATTCCTCTCCAGAATTGTGCAAGGAAATAGGGGCTTAGCAGACAGCAAAAATTGGCTAAGTCTTGGTTAGTGTGGGCTTGTTAGGCAGAGAGTTGATCATACTTGTGCAGGAATTTTTCTTGTGAGAACAAACATTGTATTATCACTCAGATTTCTAATTAATGCAATAAATTGTCAAGGTTTTGAGTAGTGTCTTTACTCAGAGAAAAATTGTGTTATGTGTCTTTAATTATCTTCCTCTTGTCGATTATTGTTTTCATTGATCTATTGGTTTCCACTGTTTAAAGAGTATATTAGATTATTGTCTTGTTTTTTATGATGCTGGGTTACCCCCGCTTACACCCACAGTATGCATGTAAAATGCATCCACACATCTGTCCCAGGTATTTAACTCACAAAGGAGTCAAATCTTCCATCTCTAATGGTTAAGGCCCTCTTTTAGTCTCATGCAGAATGATTCATAAACTTACCAAAGTCTACACATTAACTCACCTTTTCCTTTTGAAAGGAAATTAATCACCCCACTTTAAACCTTCTATCAAGACTTTTAAACTCCTTAAGTCCGCATATATAACCTTTTCCCTCTTAACTTTGGTTATATATGGTTAATACATAAAACTTACCCATCAGCACTATTTTCCTTACAAAACCATTTACAAAGGAAAACATATGCAAGCACACCTTTTTTTTCCTCTCAGTATGGCCTCTACACATTTCTCGAGGCTACCTTTACCGCAATCAGGCATCGCGCCCTTTGTGGGTCATACATACATATATGCTTTATCACCCCTCTAACTTCGATATGCAACTATTGAATGTTTAAATTACACTTTTGCATTAAAGGACTCGGCCACAACACTTTATCGAATACAAAGGAAATACATTGAAATCCTGACCCGAACACATAAGGTTGGACTTCAAAGCTTATAAGTGCACATCTATATTTATCGTCGGGTCCACCCTTCGATATCAAATCCTCCCTTGTGCTACTCCTCCTCCGATCTCTGATTACTGAAGTCTCCGATCAAATCTTGACTATTCGTTGTATCCTCTGATCCGACGGTTGACATTACTCCCGACCGTTTAAACTTGTGCGCCTATTCTCCACCATCGATCTGCACCCAACAGATCCAACAACTGTTATTGATATTGAGTAGATAAGAAGTGCAAGGATTAACCATTTGATAAAGTGGTTTCCTCTCTCCTCTTGCTGCCATGCATCATTTGATGAGTGGAATTGGTGCTCATCCTTCAATACTGCTTACGGTTTTGAGGCCGCCCGAAATCCACTTTCGCTGTTACAAAACCACCGATGTGATATTGCTCTGTCTCCTCTATGATTAGCTCCTGGCCGTTGATCTTCAAGATCCAACGGTCATTGTTCATTGTTTCTTCACTTCTCGTTTCTCCCTTTACTTAGTTTTTACACTATTTCTCAGTGTTTTTTGTGGGTTTTGGTTTTCTTCTGGGATCTCGACATCCCACTGTGCGACTTCTTCTAAGCTTATATTTGTTTCTTTAATTGGATTCTAAGACCCGTGATGATTCCTATGAATCATTCTCTCCCTCTGCACATTCTATAGAACCCTGCCTGTAACCTCTATCACAGAACGTACGAATTCATAGTTTACATGTAATTCAATCATTCAATATTCATCCACACACTTACACAGTTGCGAATGAACCTCTATATATATATAAATATGAAAAAATAATTACAATCGAGACTTATCTATCTCTCACAGGCCTGTTATTCAATATTAGTGGCCTCCTCCTTTTCTCTTCCCATAGGCTTACATTTATACCATAAGGGTTCGTTGAACTAATCCTGTTTCGACTCCTGAATATACTGAACTGACTCCTAAATCCTCTATCCTCTACGTACACTTCTAATATCCATTTAATTCCTAAGAGCTCTCCTTAGTTCCTTGAATCATGGAACTTCTTAAAGAGTCCTAATTGACATTAGACTCTTTTTTCATTATTTCCCACTCATGTTCTCATTTATTCGAGAGCATTTACAAGCATCTCACATTATCTAATTAAATCACTTAAAAGACTAAATATTACATTAACTTGAGTCTTAGGAAACTAACTTCCCTAAAACACATTACGCCCCTATGTCTACTTAATTACAATGATTTTATCTTGGCTTGAATTCTCCTACATCAGACTCCCAAAGTAGAAAATATTCATGATCTCCTGATCATGCGTCTTCTGATCTTTGTCTTCCTGGATCCCATACTTTGTTTTGTAATTGTCCAAATTCTTTGTACCTTTGTTGTTATTGTATGTCTATTGTCTTCTGCTCCATCTTCTTCTTCTTGTCAATCAGGTTCAAACTCTGATTGGTCATGCTTCCTACTACTACCATTTTCCTCCATTTGGACTGCTTCATAATCAGCTACCTGTTGGGTTGTGTTATATTCTTTCCACGTAGTTAATAGGGGGTTTGAAGGGCACCCATAACCCCACTTTATGGGGTCCGGAGCAGCGCCCCGGAAAATTTTGGTTTTGGACCATATGTTAGGTTGGGCGGACCCACCTATGGTTTTGTGCATGATTTTTGCACATGTTTTTTGGACGCGATGGTTTTCAGGTCCACGCTATTGGATGCTTCGGCATGTATAAATATGTATTGTAACATTGAAAGGAACATAATGAAAAATCAAGCTGGTAGTCTCGGTTTTGGGATCCAGGGAAAAATCTCTGTGCATATGTGTTTTATGGGTTATGCTCTCGCATTGTTTATTTTCTTTGTTTAAGAATTCGTATGTAGGTAATTTCTGTACAGGGTTAAAACCTACATTTGGTATCGGAGTTGTTTTGGCTTCAAGGGGACGCCTTTGTTGCTGAGGGGTCTCGCTCGGGCCTGTGGTAGACCCTGTTTAGTGGGAGATCTGCGAGATCGATTCTGGAGGTGAAAGAAGATGGCGAGCAGTGGAAAGATAGAGATTGAGAAGTTCAATGGTCAGAATTTTGAGTTGTGGAAACTCAAGATGGAGGATCTGTTGGTGGATAAAGATCAGTGGATCGCGGTAGATCCAGGTACTAAACCATCGGGAGTGACCGATGAAGAATGGAAGAAGTTGGATCAGAAGGCAAAGAGCACAATACGATTGTGCGTCTCGGATTCAGTATTGTTGAATGTATCAGGGGAAGCTACGACAAAGGCTTTATGGGTCAAGTTAGGGACTTTGTACCAATCTAAGTCTCTGGTGAATAAACTGTTCTTGCGGCAAAAGCTGTATAACCTGAGGATGAAAGATGGAGACTCAGTGACAGAGCATCTGAATGCGTTTAATACTATGGTAAGTCAGTTATTATCTGTTGATATTAAAATTTCAGATGAAGATAAGTGCATCAGTCTGTTGTGTTCTCTACCAGATTCGTGGGATAGTCTGGCTATTGCAATAGGTAGCAATGCAACTGCTTTGCAGTTTGATGAAATAGTCTCAGCCTTGCTGACAGAGGAGATGAGATGGAAAAATATGGACAACCAGAATGGTGATGCCTTGTCTGTACGAGGATGGTCCCAGAAAAGAAACAAAAATAAGTCATTGAGTGGGAGATCTAAATCTAGAGGGAGATCTAAATCTCCAGGAAAACCTACAAAGGTGGTGTGCTAGAAATGCGGAAAGGAAGGGCACTTCAGAAGGGATTGTAAATCTAAAGCTCTTGATAAAGGAAAGGGATCTGATGATTCTCCTTCTACAGAGGCGAAAACCACCTCAGATGAAGGTGGGGATGTGTACTTGGCTTCTTCAAGTACACATGTAGATCATGAGGCATGGTTGATTGACTCAGGTGCATTCTTTCACTTCACTCCCCATAGAGAGTGTTTCTGTGAGTATGAGAAATACGATGGTGGTGATGTCTTCTTAGGAGATGATAGGAAGGCTAGAATCATTGGTCAGGGAAAAGTAAAGTTGAAGTTGCAAGGTGGAAGGGTTAGAACACTTCTGGGTATTCTACATATTCCTGCATTGGCCATAAATCTAATTTCTATAAGCAAGTTGGATGATGCAGGTGTAAAGACGGTGTTCGAGAAAGATACCTGCAAGATGGTTCGAGGAGCACTGATATTAATGCGGGGAGTTCGGATTGGAACTCTGTACAAGCTGCAAGGTAGCACTGTTGTTGATGGGTGCAATAGTTCTATGGTTCCTGAAAATGGAGTAGAGAATCTAGTGGTCTCTGGAGAGAAGACCATGTTGTGGCATCAAAGGCTTGGACATATTGGAGAGAAGGGCCTCCGAATACTTCATGGTAAAGGTATGGTAGAAGGTATGAATAATAGCTCTCTGGATTTTTATTTCTGTGAAAATTGTGTATATGGGAAGCAGAATCGGGTGAGTTTCCCCTCTGGTGGTAAGAGGACGAAACAGATATTAGAGCTTGTGCACAGTGATGTGTTTGGACCTATATAGGTTCCATCACTGGGTAAGTCTGTGTACTATGTATCATTCATAGATGACTTCTCAAGGAATACAATATTCTGGATAGATTTTAGAAGAAATTTGAAGTCTTTGACAGGTTTAAAGAATTTAAGGCTCTAGTGGAAAATCAGACAGAGAAGAAGATAAGGGTGCTAAGGACAGATAATGGTGGAGAATTTTGCAGCAAGGAATTTGAAGAATTTTGTAAGAAGTGTGGTATAGCACGGCAGAAGACTACTCCATATACACCTCAGCAAAATGGAGTCGCAGAAAGAATGAACAAGACATTGATGGAAAGTTCAAGAAGCATGCTCAGTGGTGCCAGGTTAGGATAGGAATTCTGGGCAGAGGCGGTGGATACTGCATGTTACCTGATCAACAGATCACCTTCATCAGCGTTGGAGGATAAGACTCCACAAGAAGTATGGACTGGTAAGAAACCCTCTCTTTCACATCTAAGGGTATTTGGATGTGATGCATATGTACATGTTCCAAAGGAGAAACAAACCAATTTGGATAGTAAATCTGAAAAGTGCATCTTTATTGGGTATAAGGATGGTTTAAAGGGTTATAAGCATTGGAACCCAGTCACACGGAAGGTTGTGTACAGCTGAGATGTGTTGTTCAGAGAGGTAAAAGATGTTATTCAACATGAAGTCCAACCAAAGGAACTTGAGAAGATAGAGTTTGAGCCAAAGGAGGAAGAATCAGACTCTGCAGCAGAGGAGGAATCAGAAGATGAAGAGCCACAAACTCCAGCTGTGAGAAGATCAGTTCGAGAAAGAAGGCAACCAGAAAGGTATAGTCCATCTGCTTTCAGTTCAAATTTTGCTTTGTCTGTTACTGATAATGATCCCAGAACTATGAAGAAAGCAATGGATTCAGAGCATGAAAAACTCTGGAAAGAGGCCATGGTCGATGAAATGGCATCTTTGCACAAAAATGAGGCTTGGGATCTGGTGGAGTTGTCGGCTGGAAGGAAACCCATTGGTAGCAAATGGGTGTTCAAGAAGAAGACAAATGCAAAAGGAAAGGTGGAGAAATACAAAGCTCGGTTGGTAGCAAAAGGTTATTCCCAGGTGCCGGGAATTGATTTTGGTGATATTTTTTCTCCTGTTGCCAAGGTAACTTCTATTAGATTACTTTTATCTGTTACTGCTGCTTTTGATTTTGAGGTAGAACAGATGGATGTGAAGACAACATTTCTTCATGGGGATTTGGAAGAGGAAATCTACATGAAGCAACCTGAAGGCTTTGCGGTGAAGGGTAACAAAGAACTGGTATGCAAGTTAAAGAAGTCTCTGTATGGGTTAAAATAGTCACCAAGGATGTGGTATCAGAAATTTGATACATTTATACGGGGACTTGGCTTCACCAGAAGAGAAGCAGATCATTGTGCGTATTTTAAATTAATTGGTGACCGTATTATTTATCTGGTCTTGTATGTGGATGATATGTTGCTAGTTGGAAATGACAGAAATTATCCAGGATTTGAAGACCCAATTGTCCTCCAAATTCGACATGAAAGATCTTGGTGCTGCAAACTATATTTTGGGCATGGAAATTAAAAGAGATCGGTCAAAGAGGAAGCTCTGGTTAAACCAGAGGAAGTATGTCAAGACAATACTCTAGAGGTTTAATATGCAGGATAGTAAACCAGTGAAGGTTCCTATTCCTGTAGGTGTGAGGTTATCTGCTGAACAGTGTCCCAAGACACAAGAAGAGGAAGAGGACATGTCCCGTGTTCCATATTCAAGTGTAGTGGGTAGCCTGATGTATGCAATGGTCTGTACTAGACCAAACATTGCACATGCAGTGGGAGTATTGAACAGGTTTATGTTGAAACCTGGGAAGGAGCACTGGACAGCAGTGAAGCGGGTTTTCAGGTATTTGCGTGGCACTAGTGATTATGGTTTGTGCTACCAAGGAAGACCAGGATTGTACAAAGTGTTGGATATTCATGGCTTTGTTGATGCAGACTGGGCTGGAGATCTGGATCAGAGAAGATCTACAAGTGGGTATGTGTTTAACCTATTTGGAGGTGCAGTCAGTTGGATGAGTAAGAAACAATCTGTAGTGGCACTATCAACTACAGAGGCAGAATACATGGCAGCCACTCATGCAAGCAAGGAAGCAATTTGGTTGCAGAGATTGTGTTCAAGTATGGGGTTAGTACAGGGAGCTATAAGAATAGACTGTGACAGCCAAACTGCAATTTTCTTGGCAAAGAACCCTGCTTATCATTCAAAGACAAAGCACATTGATGTTCAGTATCACTTTGTGAGGGATATGATAGAAGACAGAAAGGTGTTGCTAGTAAAGGTGGACACTTTGAAGAATACTGCAGATGCATTGACAAAATCTGTGAGCTCTGAGAAGTTCTCTTGGTGTAGAGAAGCAATGGGAATCTCAGGGCTGAAAAAATGACTAAGCTCTCCTATGGCCCCTGTGGAAAGAAAACAACAAGTGGGAGATTGTTGGGTTGTGTTATATTCTTTCCACGTAGTTAATAGTGGGTTTGAAGGGCACCCGTAACCCCACTTTATGGGGTCTGGGGCAGCGCCCCAGAAAATTTTGGTTTTGGACCATATGTTAGGTTGGGCGGACCCACCTATGGTTTTGTGCATGATTTTCGCACATGTTTTTTGGATGCGATGGTTTTCGGTCCATGGTATTGGACGCGATGGTTTTCGGTCCATGGTATTGGATGCTTCGGCATGTATAAATATGTATTGTAACATTGAAAGGAACATAATGAAAAATCAGGCTGGTAGTCCCGGTTTTGGGATCCGGGGAAAAATCTATGTGCATATGTGTTTTATGGGTTATGCTCTCGCATTGTTTATTTTCTTTGTTTAAGAATTCGTATGCAGGTAATTTCTGTATAGGGTTAAAACCTACACTGCCACATCTCTTAAATCTCTGTCTCTAGTACATCCTTGGACTGGTCCATGTTTTTCTTCTTACTTCTGCCTCCTTCTCTTTGTTTCAGGTTGCTGCTGCTATCCACTAATACTTTAAACTGCTGCTGGTTACTTTCTCTTTGTAGCTACTGGTTTACTTTTTCTTCTTCTTTTGCTCTTGTTCCAACCTTTTATTTGCTTCCTCTTGCTTCAACTTTTGTTGTGACTCCTCTGCTGACTGCCTCCCTTTCATCCTTACCCTCTTTCATGATGATTTTTTTCTGCACTGAATCATGACTTTCCAACATTCTCTCCATCAATTGAGCATCTCTGTTCCATGGATTGAATTCTTCCATAGAATCTTCTTCTTTCATCTTTATTTGGCTTCTCATCTGTGCCAAATTTTCTCCAGCATCTGCAACTAAACCTGCACTCACAAAACACTTGTTAAAATAAAAAACATAAGGCTTCTGTGCCTTATCTTCCTTTGGCAACAATTCAGTTTGCTGCTCTGTTTCTTTCTCCTCTGTCAACACATCAGTATGTTGTTTTGAATTCTCAAAAGAATTCATGAGACTGTCCATTAGTCTCTCTTCCACATCATCTATCCTAATGATTTCTTCCTGCTTTTGTCCACTATAGTGAACTCCTTCTTTTGCAGCGTCAATCTGCTGAACTTTCATATCCATCTCCTTTTTCTTATGATTGTCATTCATGGCAATGTTTTTGTTTTCCTTTTCCAGCTATCTCTATTGAACATCTATCGTCTACTTTTCCAACTCCCTTCTTTGAAAGTTTAATTTTCTATATAACTCAATCATTTCAATTGGAGTATATTTTGGAAATTTTACACAATTCTCCATACCTTCCTTTGTTATTGATAAATCATCAGATGTCCTTTTTTTCTTTGCTAAGTCTTTTGCATAGACTTCTTCCTTCTTAACATATTTTGGTAGATGCCCTTCTCTTTTTCTACTGTCTCAACAGCTTCCATGACTATTTCCATTGTGTCTATCATCATGGTGAATTGATGATCCTTTACTATGTTTTCACCTAACATAGTCTCTTTTTCTTCAGTAAATTTTGCCTTGCTCTCCCTTTTTAACTCTTCTCCTAGAGTTATCCTTGTCTCGCCATATGCATTAACATTCTCCTGTATTTGGTTTTCATCAATAACGTTAATCAAACTCATTTGATTACCTTTCTGAGATAGTATTCCTTCATTCTTCATCAGAATAAGATCCTGATTCTTCATCTCTATGATAGCTTCTTTAGACTCATCCATAGACTTTTTCTTTTGTATGTAGTCAAATTCTTCTTCTTCTGAGAAGTTTTGTTTGTCACTTTTTACTTCTAGATCTTCATCTACTCTGAAGATATCTTCAAAAGGTTTCTTTTCTCCTGCAATACCTGCCATCATACACAAACTATCAATTTTAAAAATATAAGACCTTGTGGTCTCACTTGATGCTTTAGTCATCATGTCTCCTTGTTGTTCTAAATCCTTCATATGATTCAAAAATTCTTCAATGGTCTCCTCTTCAATCTCCTCAAGTCCTTCACTTGGTTGCTTGATATCTTTCCCCAACTATATATGAGACCTATCTATCTCATCTTCTTCCAGAACAGAATTTATATTCTACATGTTTTCTTTCTCCTTTATGACAATATCAGTAAATTTTCCTTCTTTACATGTTTCACCTGCAAACATACACAAATTATCAGATTTAAAACCATGTGACCCTTTCGCCTCACCTGAAGTTTCAGTCTTCAAGTCTTCATCTTCACTCTCTCCTAGAAATTCTCCCTGTTCTGGTTCACAAATGAACTCTTCCATTTCCATTTCCAATTCAGATTCTTTGATTTTTTCCATTAGCCACCTCACTTTCCTCTGCTGTAGCCTTCTCTTCAACTTATGCCACTCCACTGGCTTCTTCCTTAATACCCAACCTTGTCTCTGGATTTCCTCAAGTATTATCATTAATGCATCGAGTTGTTCTTTTAACTCTACTATCTCTTTGTCAATTTCCTCTTGACTCATCCTCTTTCTTCATCTTTCTTCTGTTGTGGTCTTCCTCATAACCTTTACTATGACTTTTAGTAGCCATCTTCTTCTCTTCTCTCTTCATGAGCTCCTCATTTATCTCCAACAAGCCTCTGCAACAGCTAGTCCTCCCCGTTGCAATCTTACCTCACTTAGTCTTTTGGTAAGCACGAGTCCTCTATCTGGAACCTCCTCTTGAGCAACACCTTTGCTCCTTCTAGGCTTCTACAATATCTCACTCTCTGTTGAGAACACTTCAGCTGTCCTCTCTGTCTAATCTCTTGTTGGATTCTTCAGGTTCACTGCCACTTCTCCATAAGAGTATTTTCCTTACTCTATCTTCAAGAACACATCTGGTTCTCCTCTCACAGCTTCCTTGTTGTCCTTTTCTTAGATGTTTCATCTGCAACCACAATCTTCAATTTCAATTTGAAACAAAACACATTATCTTACCTCCAAGATCTATGTATGATCTTATTCTCCCAATCTTCTGCACTTTGAATGGATTGTACTCTATTTGGTCTCCAAGTCCTCTTTCCTCCAGAACTTGTACTAAGCAATCTTGCTCTCACTTTTCTTCAAGGAATCCTTTGTTCCTATCTACTCCAAGCCTCTATTGGAACTGCTACAATTTCCCAAGAACTCCAAAAGTTCCCCTACAATATTATGTTGTAGCCTCTATCATTCATCAATTAACTTATGCACATTACCTTCTTCTATGTGCAAACTCCTTTTCATAGGAAATCTTTCCCCGCTCTGATTACAACTTTTCTCTAATACCACAAATGATGTTGGGTTACTCCCGCTTACACCCACAGTATGCATGTAAAATGCATCCACACATCTATCGCATGTATCTAACTCACAAAGGAGTCAAATCTTCCATCTCTATTGGTTAAGGCCCTCTTTTAGTCTCATGCGGAATGATTCATAGACTTACCAAAGTCTACACATTAACTCACCTTTTCCTTTTGAAAGGAAATTAATCACCTTGCTTTAAACCTTCTATCGGGACTTTTAAACTCCTTAAGTCCACATATATAACCTTCTCCCTCTTACCTTTGGTTATATATGGTTAAAACATAAAACTTACCCATCGACATTATTTTCCTTATAAAACCATTTACAAAGGAAAACATACGCAAACATACCTTTTTTGTCCTTCAGTACTACCTCTACACATTTCCTGAGGCTACATTTATCGCAATCAGGCATCACTCCCTTCACGGGTCATACATACATATATGATCTATCACCCCTCTGACTCCGATATGCGACTATTGAAACATTTAAATCACACTTTTGCATTAAAGGACTCAGCCACAGCGCTTTATCAAATACAAAGGAAATACATTGAAATCCTGACCCAAACACATAAGGCTAGACTTCAAAGTTTATAAGCCTGCGTCTATATTTATCATCGGGTCTGCCCTTCCATATCAAATCTTTTGCTGCGCTGCTCCTCCTCCTCCTCCAATCACCGAAGCCTCCGATCAAATCTTGACTATTCGTTGTATCCTCTGATCCAACGATTGACATTACTCCCGACTGTTTAAACTTACGCACCTATTCTCCACCATCAATCTGCACCCAACAGATCCAACAAATATCATTGATATCGGGTAGATAACAAGTGCGAGGATTAACCACCCGATAAAGTGTTTTCCTCTCTCCTCTCGCTGCCATGTGTCGTTTGATGAGTGGAATCGACGCTCATCCTTCAATACTGCTTATAGTTTTGAGGCTGCCCAAAATCCACTTTCACTATTACAAAACTACCGATGTGATATTCCTCCATCTCCTTTGTGATTAGCTCTTGGCCATTGATCTTCAAGATCTGACAGTCGTTGTTCATCATTTCTTCACTTCTCATTTCTTCCTTTACTCATTTTTTTTACACTATTTCTCAGTGTTTTCTATGGGCTTTGGTTTTCTTCTGGGATCTCGACATCCCACTCTGCGACTCCTCCTGAGCTTAGCTATGTTTCTTCAATTGGATTCTAAGACCTGTGATTATTCCTCTAAATATTTCTCTCCCTCTATGCCTTCTATATAACTCTGCCTGCAACATCTGTCACAGGACCTACAAATTCATAGTTTACATGTAATTAAATCATTCAATATTCATCCACACACTTACACAGTTCCGAATGAACCTCTCTATATATAAATATGAATGACTAATTACAATCGAGACTTCTCTGTCTCTCATAGGCTTGTTATTCAATATCAGTGGCCTCCTCCTTTTCTCTGACCGTAGGCTTAGATTTATACCAGAAAGGTTCGTTGAACTAATCTTGGTTCAACTCCTAAATCTACTAAACTGACTCCTAAATCCTCTATCCTCTACATCCACTTCTAATCTCCATTTAATTCCTAAGATCTCTCCTTAGTTCCTCGAATCATGGAACTTCTTAAAGAGTCCTAATTGACTTTAGACTCTTTTTTCATTATTTCCCACTCATGTTCTCATTTATTCGAGAGCATTTACAAACATCCCACATTATCTAATTAAATCACTTAAAAGACTAAATATTACATTAACTTGAGACATAGGAAACTAACTTCCTTAAAACACATTACCCCCCTATGTCTACTTAATTACAATGATTTTCTCTTGGGTTGAATGCTCCTGCATCATTTTAGTACATTACATGAGTTGTGAATCTACAAGAAAATCTACCTTGTAGTTCTAGAGATCTTTGGAAAACTGTATCTTCTCTCAACTCTACATGAGCATCAAATACCAAATCCTCCACTAAAGGTAGGACCTATTTCTCTTCCTACTCTAGCATGAAAGGCGCGTAGAGTTTCAAATTATCCACATTCACAACTGATTAAATTTGCATATATGTCAGTAAACTGAGTCGATAGGAATTGTCACCCACCTTTTCTAGTATCTCAAAGAGACCATATCTCACAGAATTTATTTTCTTACCAGACCCCTGCAGCCTCTCCTTATTCAACTGTAGCAATAGTCTATCTCCCACTTTGAATAATTTCTCTATTTTGTGATGATCATCCTTGGCCTTGTACTTATCGTATGACTTATGCAATGTTTCTTGTACCTGTAGATGGATGTGTTTGATCTTCTCTATAATTTTTTCAGTCCTTAAATAATCTCCTATAATATCTCCCTTAAATCCTCCTTGTTGCCCATATGAAATATCCAAAGGTGAAGGAGGAAAATATCCAAAACAAGTCTCAAATGGGGACATTCTTGTAGAAGTGTGGACTACTCTGTTGTAAGAATGTTGTATATATACTAGATTTCCATCCCAGATCTTTAGATGGTTCTAATTGTATCTCCTCAGAAGCTACACTAAAGTGTTATTGACTAATTCTGTCTGCCCATCTGTTTTTGGATGGAATGTTGTAGATTTCATGAACTTTGTGTCCATCTTCTCCCATAATGTACACTAGAATGCACTGAGAAATATTGCATCCATATCTGAAATGATGCTCCTTGGTATCCAAAAGTGCACCTAGACCTACCAAATTACAAGTTTTCTCCTTCCTATCCAATTATGGTCTTTTAATAGGGCATTAGAAAACACATATTGTTGAATCTGTCAACTACCACAAACATCTAGTCATGTCCCTTCCTATTTTTTGGTAAAACTCCCACAAATTCCATGGAAATACTTTCCCAAGGATGAGTAGGTACAAGTAAGGGATGATATAGATCCTGTTTCCTATTACTAGTCTTGCTGGTACAACAAAGCATGCATCCTCTTATGAACCTAGCTACTCGCTCTTACATCTTGAGCCAATACACATACCTCTGCAAATTAGATACAGTCTTCCCTACACCAAAGTGCCCTGCAACCTTGGAGGTGTGAGCCTCTCTTTTCAGTTTAAAACACTCACCTTTAGGAACACATAGCTTATCCATCCTATATAGTAATCCATCCTGGAGATGGTATTCAACGCTGCTATCATCATCATGCACATGACTCTGACTCTGCAACTGCTGATACACCTCCTTGAAGTCCTCATCTTTTGAATATCCCTCTTTGTATGCATCATGTGTGAAGGGTTCCATGTGCATTAAAATCCCAAAAATTGTGACCTTTGATGTGGGTGGCCTTGACAACATGTCGTCCAACTTGTTTGTGCTTCCCTTCTTATACTTGATCACCAAATGAAATTGTTGTAAAAAACCCATTCGTTTGTAATGTCTAATCTATTATAGCTTACTCTAGGCTTGCAAGTAATGTAACAACTGGTGATCTATGTGTATTACAATCTCCTTTCCCATCAGATAGTGCTTCCACTTCTTCACAACTTGCACCATGGCATAGAGCTCCTTATCGTAGGTAGGGTATTTAAGAACTTCCCTATGAAATACTTTAGAATGGTAGCATACAAGCCTTCCTCCCTGCATCAAGACAACTCCCATTGACTATCCACTCACATATGTGTCCACTTCAAAGAGTCATTGCAAGTTTGGTAATGCCAAAACTATTGTTTGACTAATCTTCTTATTTAGCTCCTCGAAAGCCTTCTGCTAACCCTTCCCCCAATGGAAACTCTTTCAATTTTCTATTATGGGATGGAGCGGCACTGTGACCACTGAAAATGAGGCTATGAATTTCCTTAGGTACTATGCTACCCCAATGAAACTCCTGACCTTAGAAATAATAGTAGGAACCAACCATTTCATGATGCCCTCCATCTTAGAAGGATCTACCTTTAGTTCTCCTCCACCGATCATATACCACAAATACACAAGGGACTGCTTCACAAACTCGCACTTCTTGAGATTTGCTAGTAGCTAGTGCTTCTACAATGTTTTGAGCACCTATGTAAAATGTGAAATATGCTCCTTCCTAGTAGAACTATATACCAATATATTATCTAAATAGAAAATAACCAATGAATATATAAAAGGGAACAATACATCATTAATTAATCTCATAAATGTAGTTGGCGCATTACATAGGCCAAATGGCATAACTAACCACTCATACAAACCTTGCTTGGTTTTGAAGGTGGTCTTCCATGTATCTTCTTCTTTGACTCGAACTCGGTGATATCTAAACTTCAAGTCTAGCTTGGTGAAGCACTTTTCTTCCCACAACTAATCTAGCATACCATCGATCCTAGGTAGGGGGTATCTATTCTTGAGCGTGATTTTATTCAACGCCCTGTAATCTATGCACATCTACCAAGTCCCACCCTTCTTTGGCACAACGATGATGGGTAACCCACATGGAGATGTACTTGGTCAAATGAAACCATGTTCCAACATCCGTTGCAATTGATTCTTCACCTCACTTGCTTCTATAATAGATTTCCTATACAACCCAATACTTGGCAATGGGGAGTCTGGCAATAGATGGATGTCATGTTCCACTTATCTCTTAGGTGGTACACTTTGGGCTCTCGAAACACATCCTTGTATGCATGTAAAAACTCCTCCAATTGTTGTTTTTGTTTCTTAGTACACCCTTCCAGGGATGCCTTGCCTCTTATTGACTCCTCTTTAGTATAAATTTCTCTTAAAAACAATAAAACATACTTATTGATGGAACTGATCAATTTCTTGTCTTGGTTAGCACTTATCAATGAAATTTTCGACAAGCCTTTGTGCTTATTGATGATGAATGATTTTCTATCCTTTATGAATTGGTATTGATTAGATCTCCTCATGAATATTGCGTCGCACATGTACATGTATGGAATCCAAAACACGAATCCACATACATCAAGGGGATCCACATATAGATCTACTTCATCAATAAAATTAGCACTGATAGCGAATATAATTTTACACTGTTTTTTTTACCTTTAGCTCTACATCCTTATTTACACATCCTAGTAGATAGGGGTTTGGATGGTCACAAACTTCCAGCCCCAACTCCTTTACCAGCTCTACTACAATGAGATTCACCTACAATCTAGAGTCAAATAGAGCATCAATATTCCTCTTCTTGACTTGTATCTTTATATGGAAGAGTTTGGTCATTTCTTTCTCATGTTGTTGCTGAAGGCTACTCAAATTCACCTCTTTCTACACTAACATACAATTCATTAGAGGAATTTTGAGTTCTAAAATGGGCCTCCTAAGGAAATTATAAAATAGTAGTGGAAACAATAAAACAAGATTAAATTACATCATCAAATTTTAGAGGGAAAAAAGAAAAAACTATTTTTCAACTCATATTTTCAACTTATCTCCTTATGGGTTTGCTCAAATTTTGAGTGGAAACACTCGATGGATGAAAAGTTTGATTCCCCATCCAAGGAGTACCCATGTTTCATACTTTTTATGGACCCTACTAAACGAAAAATGAGAAATTCATGGAAAATGGGATTGCAATCACGCTTTTTCATGTCTTTCTCATTTTTCGCGTAGCAGGGTCAATCAAATATGTAACATGGGTACTCCTTGGATTAGGAATTAAATTTTGCATCCAAAGAGTACCCCCACTCGAAATTTTACTAAAACCTTAGGGATATATGTTGAAAATACGAGTTGTAAAAGTAGTTTTATTATTTTATTATTTTTTAATCTTTCTACTTTTTAACTCAAAAAATGGTGAATCATCCCCAAAGGTTGACATCATAATATTGAATCATATTGGTTCTTATAAAGTTTATTTTGGTTTTACTTTTTTCTTACGAGGCCCATTTTAGACATCAAAATTCTCCTAATGGATTTTCTCATCCACCTCTCAACTACTTTCTACTTGGTTGCTTGAATCCGTGGTCATGAGATTCTTCTTGATCTAGGTGGATATTGGTGGCCACCCACCTATTCCACTTGGACCCTCACCACTGTCTCTTTCAGTTTTCCAGTTTCCTTAATTATAGCACAATTTACTACTTTTGGTATTTTTTCGGGTACTAAACTTCCAGAGTCGTTTTGAGGCCCTAAACGACGTTTTTTGGGGAAAACGGGAAATCATAAGTCTCTTTGACTAATTTTTGTATTTGAAAGTTGTACTCTTGGGATAAATCATTCTAACGAGGTATTGTGCCTATCAAACAAAGATCATATGCCAAAGTTACGACCCCGGAAAGTTAATGTACCAATTTAACCAAACGGGGCCCATAGTTTTGGCGTTTCATCTACTAGGGTTAGGTTTTTAGATGTTTAGGGATTTTCATTGTTTCTCAATAATAAATAGGCCTTTGAGCCTCATTGTAACACAGTTCAGAGGCATGTAGCCACCACATCTCTTCTCAAAGGTAAGCTACCATCGCCCGAGCCAGTTTTATTTCCATTATGTTTGTAAGCATATTTCAATATTTGATATTAATGAAACGAAGTGTTATTTCAGTTACATATATGTCTTTATGGTTACATCTGTAATTTTTTTCATTCTTGTTTAAGTTCAGATTAGCGGTATCAGAGAGGTTTTCTCTTTCTCTGTTTTTCTTTACATGTCCCCAACAAAGTCAGGATATAAGGAGTTGCGGCTCGAACTAGTCGAACATTTGGAAGACCAGCCTCACAAATTCTGATGGCCTCCCATGTTGGAAGAGAAGAAAGACAAGGGGGTAAGAGATCCTTTAAAAATCTTGCTCAAAGAAGCCCTCGAGCAATAAAGGAATGTGATGATGGACAACTTTTCCCAAATCCTTTCTCGGCTACCCAAGGACGATGCATCTCCTCCTAGAGGCCACTCTGGAAGTGTTACACCTTTTAAGGTACAAGTTAACTTTGACAACCCCATATTTTAAGGTTAGATATATGCAAACATCATAGATCAATGGTTAAATTGCTAGAAGGATATTTTTATGTTCATAATTTTTCCAATTTGGAAAATATTACTTTCACACTTTTCAAAGCCACCCCGCACGTTAAGGACTGGTGTGAAACCTACTGTGAGAAGAAGGACGAAAGTACACCCTCACTATTTTCAGCTGCACCCACTTGGAATTCGCTATGGGATGGCATCAAGGAGAAGTACTACCTTGTCAAGTGCTATGAGGATAAATACATAAAGTGGACCTTGGTGCAGCAGGGTAGGGACCAAGACGTGTCGGAGTTTACCAATGTTTTTCATACCCTTCACATGAAGTTGGTTATCAAGGATTTTGAGTGACATTTGGTACTCAAGTACTATGGCTGGACATCTCCTCACTTGGCACTGTGTACTAATACACTGTCAAGGTTGTGCAAAAATTTAAACACAAGAAGTGATACTTTGGATCTGTGAATCCAAAGCAAGGGAAAGGCACCCCCAAACCATAGAGAAGAGGACAAATCCAAGGCGGGGTGACCACTAACAACCCACCGAAGCCGCTAGAAAATGAAAACACCATGAAGACAAAGAAGGACATAGGAAAATGGTGTGAGTTCCATAAGAGCTCCACTCACAACATGAGTGAGTGTTGGGCCAAGCAGTCACTGGTAACCAAGATGAAGGCTTCTGAATCAGACACATGTTACAAATCTGAGTCAAAAACTAACAAGGGGAATAACAAAGGGAAGTAGATCATTGATGTGGAGCCTAGTGCCATTGTGGCCACCACCAAGATCCAAAAGAATGAGACTGAAGATCTAGAGGAGGGGGAACACTTCTTCCACTCACGGATGTGGGTGAAGGGTTCTCCACTACAACTCATTGTCGACAATGGGAGTCAAAAGAACCTCATTTCAGTAGAGGTCATGAAGCATTTGGGCCTACCTACTACAACACATCTGTATTCGTACACCATTGGGTGGATTAAGCAAGGAAGAGATCTCCCCATCAGCTAGCAGTGTCACCTTCCCTACATCATCAAGCCCTTCACGGAGGAGGGATTATGTGATGTTTCCCCTCTTGAATTTTATGATGTATTATTAGGAAAACCATACTTGTGGAGAAAACATATTGTATATGTGTCTAGACATTGCTCTGGGATTATTACTTTGGGAAATAAGTTGTACATGACACTAGAGCTAGCCACACTTACATACAGCTCTTTGATCACTACAAAGAAATGTAGTAAGATCATTTCACAGAACAATAAAATTTTTTTCCTTATGCTTCTCTGTCAGGGAAAGAAGAAAATTATGGCCACAACTTCCAGACAGGGCTTCTCCTTCCTGTAGAAACAAACGGACAAGGTCGCCGAGAAGTATAGGGATATTTTATCCTCACCTATGGGGGTGCCTCTACATTTTCAGGTCAAGCAATACATTGATTTGACCCCGAACACGTCATTACCAAATGGACCGATATATCAACACTCTATTCTCGAGAATGGTGAGATTAAGAGGAAAATTCAGGAGTTGTTATAGAAAGGTGTTTGGTGTAGTATATGGTCTATAAATGTACCAATGTTTAATTTGTCAATCTGGATAGTTCGTGAAATTCGAGACGCAACACTGGAAATGCTACAGAAAGCCCCCGGAAACCTGCAAAACAAATTCTAGTCTATGTTGCGTATTAATATCATCAATAAATGAAATCCCGCACTTAAAGAGAATTCAAGAAAACACCAATCCAAACAATTAAATCATGCGGGAGATAAAAGGAAATTAACAATGCAAAAGGAAATTCAGAAAGGAAATCATAACTAGAAACCAAATAGTGTCGACATAATATCGAGAGATTGTAAATGCTGGAAGGAATTCAAAAGCAATTCAAAATCATTCTGCTTGTACTAATTCTGTGTGAAATTAACTTGAAAGCATCGACAAGTAAATCTACTGTGTAAATAACTTATGAAAGAAATTAAATTAATATGAATCTCTCACCTTCCTTGTCCCTGAAAATGAATCGTGTAGAACTGTCCAAAAGTTTATGGGGAAACTACAATAGCAATTAAACATTATCAGTGTCGAACATAGTGCAATTTCCTTTTTATAAATGTCGGCTTTCAAAACCATAAATACTCAAGTCGATCTCAGGTTCTGGAATATTAATTAAATGGGTCTGGATCAATTTGAGTTGAATGTTAGAGCTCATAAAGGCAAAGCCGATCTAGACGCAATTTGATAAGAAGAAATATCCAAGCACAACCCTTGATGCAGCAAATGAAATAGGAACAATTTGCAGCAAATCAAATTAACTTTAAAACTGAAGATAAAATATTGCAGCAAATTAAATGACATTAACTTGAAGAAGGAAAAGAGAATGAAAGTGTTTAAATAAACTCACATAGTAAATAATAATATAAATGCTAATTAATTTAATAACTGTAGAGCGGTGTTGAGCTGGTCTGGCAGCCAACCCAACTAGCTCACACCCTTGATTAACCTAGTTCACACAGTAATCAAAATCATTAAATACAATAAATGAATAGATAAATCATGGATGAAAATTGCTTTAATTAATTCCTGAAAACATAGTCTTTTACATCAAGCAGAAAACATTCAACTCCAGAAAGATGAGAGGAGTGGTCCGCTGGTGATAAACGCGTGATGCTACTTTGGGACAACTTTTCTTCCCTTCTGCACGCTCCCTTCATGCACACTGCCTCTAGCTCGATTGATTTCCTAATTCATGTCTGTATAATTAATTGACTAATTTATGTTTGCTCCAGTCAATTTCTTATATAGACATTGAATTACATACTGGGCCTTTTAATTTAGCCAATTAAAATATAGAAGATTATTAGTTCTAACAATTTTCTGAAATAAGAATTAGTTTGAAACTGAGTGTTGAAAGAGGGAATGAATTTGGTGAATTGTTCCTCTTTTCCTGGAGTAGTTGTTGCTGGAAGGTGTGATTCAGTTGCCCTTCAATTCCATGTAATGACTTTCCCAGTCACTGCTACTTCCCTCGTGGCCTTCAAATATATTGCTAGAAGATTCAGTCATAATGGATTCCCAGCCAAGGGTAATCTGGACGCCAAGCAATATTCAACACAAATGAGAAATGGATTCACAAACTGACTTTCTAGTCAATCAATCTGATGTGCAGAGGTAGTAGGGAGATTTCAATTAACTTGCGTTGATATGGGGCCCAAGTTATGTGCTCGAATGCCAAGTGTCCTTTTCCACAAAAGTTAAATTCCGTATCAGCTTCCTTCATTATCAACATATTATATCAGAATTACCATCTTCATAATAGCCTGGCTCATCCATTGTGAATCCTAATGCAATTGCTGCTAGGAGAAGCGGAAGGCATGTTCCAACATAGGTTCTAATTGCAAGGGGTGAAATAATGGTCAATATAAATGAAACCGATAAGATACTATCATCGTAGCTTGAGGACTGACATTTGGCTTTAGTACGAGCTTGAGGCCTAACACTAATCGAGTGAGGACCTTTATAGACATTGAGCTAAGATCAGTCCTGTGGAAATAATCAAGGCCATCTCTCCACTCCGACAAGCATGTCAAGGGCATGTCTTGTCGTGCCATCTGCAACATGCTCTTTCATGTGTTGAGGGCTTTCCAAAGTGCACAGTCTGTGTATCTTGCCCAACAATATTGGTCACAATTCGAGCCCCATGAATTGGAGGGTTCGAGTATAGGCACAACTTCAACCACAATGATATCAGTGTAAGAGTTTTCATGCTGCTAACAAAATATCATTGCCTTCATCAACATAGCATAAGACCATGTTTGAGTTCAGCATAGTGCAGGAAGCCATAAAATGGTGCTGACAGATAAATGCAATGGTGCAGTAATGCAGATGCAATGGGTGTCGTCCCAAAGTATAATCAAACCAATTTTAATCCTGCAACATACAAACCTTAATTAAACTCTCATTAATGCTATTTTAATCCTGTTAAAACAAAGAAGTAACAAATAATCTTCGAAAATAATCATTTAGCCAATCGAAAACATGAGAGAAATAAATAAAAATAAGAAAAAATGGAGACCCAACATCCCCCCATGCTGACCATCTGTCATGTCCTCATGCAAGGAAATCTAGTACTATTACTTCCTCTCCAAAAAAAAATTAGAACATTTGTAGGCATTCAAAATGATGTTCCTGCAATTTTTCGTGATCACATTTCCTGCGCTAGATAAAGCTTGCTCTAAAATAGAGTGTCTGCTGGACTCTTTATTTGCCTAAACCGATTTCAAGAAAATCTAAAATGAAAGCTTCCATGAAAAACTAAATTGTGCGGATGGTGTTCTTACTTGAATAAAATAGCTAACTTTTAAAATTGCCAAAAGAATATCTTGGAGGCATCCCTTACCAGAAGTTTCACTTTTAATATCCTCGTTGTAAATATGAGTGACCTGATCTTTAAAAAAACGATAGTGTTAAAACTAGACACAGAAATACCTTCCCACAGTGATTATCTTACCATTATCCATGTATATTTGAAGCTACTCTTGTCTGGGTGTAGTGAATTACCTGCACTAAGGGTCCCACACCCATAAAAATCATTCCAAAAAGATAGAACACCAAGGTATAACAGCAAAAGGATTTTAAAGCCATTCACAAAGAGATTGATAATGAGTTTAGGGAAACAAAAAACAACCAAGTAAATTATAGTGTAGAGTTAACTTTGATACCACAGGCATGGCCCTACTGCTAGTAGGTGTCTATAGCCTCGACAGGGGTACCTTTTAACCTTATGAAATCCGTTTGTCCAACCTATTAGATAGAGATTTAGAGTCATTTAAGAATATTTTACTTTTTCTCTTTCTAGAAGTTAATCGAAGGTCGTTGTCCTGGCTTGGTAACCAGCTATCGACAGTGCCATTCACGAGAACTAACAAGAATGAGCAAGCCAGCTCACGATGAGACCCATTGTCTTCTAGTTTTTCAACTGAAATCCATTACCTTGGCTAGGTGACCAGTGCGGTAATGTCATTAGGTCGGCTCGCAATGAGACCTCCTATCCCTCAATTAATTTGTTTATGTTTTTAGAAAAAAAACCTGATTATGATTAACCTTAGATGGGTTACTTAATAGGTGGGGAAGAAAATCTACTCCTTAAGAGTATAGGATGGTGTGAAAAGTTTTTAATTACATTCTTTACTGGTTGGTCATGCTACCCTAAGAACTTATTTAAAAAAGCATCTCGGATAATGACCAAAAATATTCCTTGTGTTGATCGCGCCAGGGTTCGTTATGAAAGCTTATTATAGTTTTGTAGGTGTGGTCCATCATAGGATATTTTTCATTTGATCCCTTCGAAGAGGACTTAAAAATATGTTCTGAAAAGTAATTTCTAAGGATAGGATAAAAGTATTACATGTAACTTATAACAATATCCTTGACTGAAATGTTAATCCATAATCAAAGTCACTTTAAAATATGAGTAATTAAGTGTAAATTTCTTCTGACAAGTCTTACCATGAGAGTGCATGATAATAGAAATTTCAAAAGTTGTGCTTCTAGGAAATCACAAGTTCAATTATTGTTATGCATCTTTATTCATTATTCTCCTATTATCCTACCCAATTTTTAAAGAAAGAAATATCACCTTTAGGTGAAGGCATACTTCCAATGAAGCCATGTGTGAAAAAAAATGCTTATTATACTCACACTTAGTTTTAAAGGATAGACTTCAAGACATAACAAAGAATGAGAAAACAATTTCTCCAATTGATATGGTACCAAGAGTTTCTGAATGATGAGGAAATAATATGGCTTGATGACTACTCGAAACTAGGATTCAATGGAATCCACATATTTATTATTATCGAACTGATGCAAGTCTTCCATAGTTTGATAGTCACTTTCTTGGAGGCACAAAGAATCTGGTGAAAGGCAAAAGATAAATCCCTCAAATTTAGGCTCAAATATTTGATTTTTAGATTGACAAGAATGGTTGAGAGAGATTCTAGGGTTTTGAGTTTCAACAACATTTTCAGAACAAGTTCCAATGAAAGATTGCTCCTCTAGTGGTCTTTGAATTATATCTTCTTGGGGTGAATTCTCTGTAGTAATGGGGGAAGTTTCCAAATTCATTCCTTTTCCAAAAATGGAAGATGTAGCATTTTGTTCAATGGGACGAATAGGTGTTTGAAACTGCTGTGCAACCTGATGGTTTAGATTAGGGTTTATCATATGGTTTGGGCTAGGGTTTTGGTCAATTCTTGGAGTAAGGTTTGGATTTGGATTGGGATTAGGCTTTGGGCTACGGTTAGGTCTAGGTTTTTAATTAGAATTAGGGTTAGGTCTAGGGTATGGACTAGGACTAGGGTATGGGTAAAGATAAGGAGTAGGGTAAGGATTAGGATAAGGGGTAGGGTATGGGTTAAGGCTAGGGTAAGGTTGCACATGCGGTTGGGACCATGGAGGAGGATAACTTAATGGTGCATTGGAAAGAAATTTTGGTTGTTGTTGGTGCTCATATGATTGAATTTGCATGGAATATTTCCCTAGAGATAAGGATTCAAACGATTCTTGAGGCCATGGTGATATCTGGCTCGAGGATGAGGGCTAAGGAGAGGGCCACTACGACCATGAAGTAGGATATTCTATTGGAGGAGGATTAAAAGTTTTCCATCAAAATTGCAAGATTATAAACATGTTGATGAGCCTGCTCAGTAAAATAATAATTATTCCAAGTATCAAATGATAATGGATTTTGAGTTATACTTGGTAGTTGATTTGATTCCTTACTTGATTTCCTAAGTGCCTACAGTAATCTTAGTAGTGATGGGAAACGTTCTTTTGGATGATCCTCTTCACAAATTTTGCAAATTTTCAGGCTACTAAGTGGACACTTTCCAAGGAGGTGTGTCTTTCTACAATTCGCGCAAAAGATAAGCGGTGGCTTTTCATTCTGCTTTCACTCTTCCTGTAAATCATTCAATTTCGAAATCATAGAATTAATAATATCATTTTTATGTTAAATCAAAATATCATCTTTTTCAATTGTTAATTCTTCATTGGATGAATTGTATGTCTCTGTAGCAGCATAAAAATTCCTCATTAGATGATTCCCCAAAATACCATTTCCCTGTTTTTAACAAGCCAACTGGTACATTCGTTAGCACATGAATGGTGTATATATATATATATGTAGGGTGGGGAGTTCTTTCAACATTAGAGAAAATGAGAAACCTTAAAGAAAAAGTGGAGGAAAGAAATAAATTCAAAGAACATAAAATTACAAGAGAAACTAGGTGAAGGAAATAGAAAAACAAATGCAACATATCACCAAGGTCAATCCCTTGAGCACCTTCTGGGAAACAATGCCAAAATGTTGGGTGCAGTATAGGGTCTATAAATGTACCAACATTACATTTTTCAATCCAGATAGTTCGTGAACTTCTAGACGCAACACTGGAAATGCCATAGAAAACCCATGGAAACCTACAAAACAAATGCTAGTCTATCTTTTATATTAATCTCATCAATAAATGAAATCCTACACTAAAAGAGAATTCAAGAAAACACCAATCGAAACAATTAAATCATGCGGGAAATAAAAGGCAATTAACAATGCGAAAGGAAATTCAGAAAGGAAATCATAACTGGAAACCAAACAATGTCAACACAATATCGAGAGACTGTAAATGCTGGAAGGAATTCAAAAGCAATTCAAAATCATTCTACCTGTACTAATTTTCTTGTACTAATTCTATGATAAATTAACTTGAAAGCATCGATAAGTAAATTTACTGCATAAATAACTTATGAAAGGAATTAAATTAATATGAATCTCTTGCCTTCCTTTTCCCTAAAAATGAATTGTGTAGAACTGTCCAGAAGTTTATGGGGAAACTACAATAGCAATTAAACATTATCGGTGTCCAACATACTGCAATTTCCTTTTTATAAATGTTGGATTTCAAAACCATAAATACTCAAGTTGATCTCAGGTTCTGGAATATTGATTAAATGGGTCTGGAACAATTTGAGTTGAACATAAGAGCTCATAAACGCAAAGCCGATTTGGACACAATTTGATAAGAAGAAATCTTCGAGCACAACCCTTGATGCAGCAAATGAAGTAGGAACAATTTGCAGCAAACCAAATTAACTTTAAAACTGAAGAAAAAATATTGCAGCAAATTAAACGACATTAACTTGAAGAAGGAAAATAGACTGAAAGTGTTTAAATAAACTCACATAGTAAATAATAATCTAAATGCTAATTAATTTAGGAACTGTAGAGCGATGTCGAGCTGGTCTAGTGGCCAACCCAGCTAGCTCACGCCCTTGATTAACCTGGTTCACACAATAATCAAAATCATTAGATGCAATAAATGAATAGACAAAGCATGGATGAAAATTTCTTAAATTAATTCCTGAAACATAGTCTTTTACATCAAGCAGACAACATTCAACTCTACCAAGATGATAGGAGCAATCCGTTGGTGATAAACGCGTGATGCTACATTGGGACAACTCCTCTTCCCTTCTGTGTGCTCCCTTTGTGTGCATTGCCTTTGGCTTGATCGATTTCCTAATTCCTACCTGTCTAATTAATTGACTAATTTATGTTTGCTCCAATTGATTTATTATATAGACATCAAATTACATACCGGGCCTTTTAATTTAGCCAATTAAAACATATAAGATTATTAGTTTTAACAATTTGTTGAAATAAGAATTAGTTTGAAACTGAGTGTCGAAAGTGGGAACGATTCTGGTGAATCATTCCTCTTTTCTTGGAGTAGATGTTGCTGGAAGGTGCAATTCAATTGCCCTTCAATTTTACGTAATGACTTGCCCAATCACTACTACATCCCTCGTGGCCTTCAAATACGGTGCTAGAAGATTCAATCATAATGGATTCCTGGCCAAGGGTAATCTTGCCACCAAGCAATATTCAACACAAATGGGAAATGGATTCACAAACTGACTTTCTAATCAATCAATCTGATGCACAAAGATAGTAGGGAGATGTCAATTAACTTGAGTTGATATGGGGCCCAATTTATGTGCTCGAATGCCAAGTGTCCTTTTCCACCAAAGTTAAATTTCGTATCAGCTTCCTTTATTATCAACATATTATATCAAAATTACCATCTTCATAATAGCCTATCTCATCCTTTATGAATCTTAACACAGCTGTTGCTAGGAGAAACGGAAGGAATGTTCAAGCATAAGTTCCAATTGCAAGGGGTGAAAGAACAGTCAATATAAATGAAGCCAACAAGATACTATCATCGTAGTTTCAAGACTGACATTTGGCTTTACTATGAGCTTGATGCGTAACACTGATCGAGTGAGTAACTTTATAGACATTGAGGTAAGATCAGTGTCATGGCGATAACCAAGGCCATCTCTCCACTCCGGAAAGTATGTCAAGGGCATGACTTATCGTGCCATCTACAGCATGCTCTTTCATGTGCTGAGGGCTTGCCAAAGTGCACAATCTGTGTATCTTACCCAACAATATTGGCCACAATTCGAGCCCCATGAACTTGAGGGTTCGAGTATAGGCACAAATTCAACTGCAATGATATCACTGTAAGAGTTTGCATGCTGCTAACAAAATGTCACTGCCTTCATGAATATAGCATAAGACCAGTTTTGAGTTTAGCATAGTGCAAGAAGCCATAAAATGGTGCAGGCAAGTAAATGAAATGGTGCAGGCACATAAATGCAATGGTGTAGGCACATCCCAAAGTATAATCAAAACAGTTTTAATCTTGCAACATACAAACCTTAATTAAACTCTCATTAATTCTATTTTAATCTTGTGAAAACAAAGAAGTAACAAATACTCATTGAAAATAATCATTTAGCCAATCGACAACATGACATAAATAAATAAAAATAAGACAAAACGAAGACCCAACAAAAGGGCACATCAGGCCAAGCTCATCAACGTGTGGGAGCCTGATTGTATTGGTACAGAAGAAGGATGGGACCTGGAGAGTCGGTATTGACTATCTACTGTTGAACAAGATCACTATATGGAATAGGTACCAAATCCTTTAGATTGATGACCTTTTGCATTAGGTAAAGGGGGACAAATATTTCAACTAGATTGATTTGAAGTCTGGTTATCACCAGGTGCCTATTGAACCCTCTGATGTATGGAAGACTACCTTCGAATACAAGGAGGGCCTTTTCAAATGATTGGTCATGCCTTTCGAGCTGAAAAATGTCCCCACAACCTTCATGAGATTGATGGATGACATCTTGCGACCCTTCACCAATGCATTCGTGGTGGTGTATTTATATGACATCCTGATCTTCAGGCAGAGTTGGAAGAACACCTCCACCATATTTGACAAGTCTTCCAAACCCTGCAACAACACAAGTTGTGTGCCAATTTGGAGAAATGCACTTTTGACATGACCCATGTTCAATATCTGGGGTACATCATTGATGAGTAGGGTGTGCATGTGGACCTAGCCAAGATACAAGTCCTTTGGAAATGGCCAGCCCCAACCACTCTAACAAAACTCCACGGCTTTTTAGGTCTTGCTAATTTCTACTACAACTTTGTGTTGGGGTTCTCTCATATCACTTGGATTTTAAGTCAGGTTTCCAAGGGCAGAGGGAAGGAAAAGTTCTTTTGGTTTGAAACCCAACAAAAGGCATTTTCCAAGTTCAAGCATCATCTCTTCTCTGCACCAATGCTTACATTACTAGATCTACATCAACCATTTTAGGTTGAGATAGATGCCTCTAACTATGCTACTTATGTAGTTCTTACTCAGCAGGGGCATCCGGTGGCTAACCATAGTGAGACACTTTCAGAAACAGTCTGAAAGTATACCATCTATGAAAAAGAAATGTATTCCATTGTGCAAGCATTCCATCAATGCAAATATTACATTTTGGGAAAGAAACAGTCATCCACATAGACCACCGACTCTTGTAGTTCATACAGACACAAGGGAAGTTGCAGAACGATTGCCATCAAAAATGGTCCACATACCTGCAACAATTATATTTGAACATAAAGTACAAGAAGAGCAACACCAATAATGTTACAGAACGCCTCATTTGACTACCAGTCATGGCACTGATCACTGTGCTCAACTCCTGTGGGAACGAGACATCAGGGTGGCCCCATCTTTACAAGAGCGATCGAGAATTCAACAACACATACCAAACACTCCTCGAAGGTAAGCAAGTTCCAAATTTTCACCTCTAGGATGCACTGTTATGCCACCTAGGAAATATATGTTCCTTCAAGAGAGCGTGCCAAGATTATTTGGGAGGCGCACTATAGTCAACTTGTTGGACATTTCAGAGTAAAGAAAATAGTGCCAATACTGCAAAAGTATTTTTATTGGTCGAACCTTTGTCAGGATGTTGGGAAGTACATTCAATATTGCACTACCTGCGCCATTTCCAAACCAACCATCAAGAAGCAAGGCATATATACTCATCTGCCTACTCCTAATTGACCTTGTTAATCCATCTCCATGGATTACATGTCGGGCCTTACTTCTACTAAGCATGACAACGATTGCATTTTGGTGGTCGTCAAAAGATTCTCTAAGATGGCCATTATGGCGGCCTCGAAGAAGAGTATCATAGCAGAGGCCACTGCTAAGCCATTCTTTGAGTGAGTGTGGGTACACTTTGGTATTCCATAGCCAATTGTCACAGATTAGGACAGAACATTCCGAAGTGCATTTGTTCTAAGTCTCTGGTCGATGTTGGATACCAAACTTACTAAGTCCATGACTTTGCACCCCTAAACAGATGACCAAAGAAAGGTCATTGACAATATGATCATGCACATTCTTCTCATGTACAACTTGAATCATCCACACACATGGGATGAAAGCCTCCCCTATGTCCAGGTCAACTACAATAGAGCTCTCCATAGCTCAACATGCCACAACCCCTTTCAGGTAGGGTTGGGATTTATGCGATTATGTCCCATTGATGTGGCCATATGAGTCACAACCACTCAGGCAAATTCGGCTCACGTCCAGTCTGAATCTGACAGGGCTAACAACTTAATTGACCACATTCAACACATATGCCAACAAGTCCATGATATATTGGAAAGAGCCAATGCTAAGTACAAACAATGCCATGATCAACATCGGGTGCCACACAAGTTCTAGGTGGGCAACAATGTTTGGCTACATTTATAGAAGGAAGGTCTTGCTAAACCTCACTGTAAGCTTCGCCCGCTCCGATATGGGCCATAAACCATCACCATGGTTGTAGGGGAGAAAGCCTTCGAGCTCATCATTCCACCTTCCTTGGTTTGCACCCAGTGTTCAATGTAGATCTTTTTTGGCAATACTTTCCACCATTGTTGGACACATTTGACATTGTAGAACAACTCACACCAATAGAGTTAAACCCAGAATACATGGGACATGCCAAAAGTGATCAGATCATGGAAACACAGATCAAGAACACTCTCCATAATAATATCCAACTATATCAAGTTGTCAAAGCTGGCCAGCTCTTACACCAAGGCAAGTGGCTCACTAAAGACTAAGTTCAACATAAGTTTCCCCATCTCATGGAGGAACTCAACGTAATGGGGACCATTTCTTCCTAAAGGGGGAGGACTGATCTAGGTAGATATTGATTTCCACCCTCCTATTCCAGTTGGACCCCCACGATTGTCTCTTTCAATTTTTCAGTTTCCTTAATTGTAGATCAGTTTACTATTTTTGGCAGTTTTTTGGGTCCTGAACTTCCAGAGCCGTTTTGAGGCCCTAAATGACAATTTTTTGGAAAAACAAGAAAAGAATTTGAAATTTGTAGTCCTCTGATAGATATTTCTAACGAGGTATTGTGTGTGTCAAACAAAGATCTATGCCAAGGTTACAATCCCGGGAGGTTGATGTACCACTTCAGCGAAATAGGGCCCATAGTTTTGATGCTTTATCTCTTAGGGTTAGGTTTTTGGATGTTTAGGATTTTCCATTGTTTCTCAATAATAAATAGGCATTCAAGCCTCATTATAACGTAATTCAAAGGTATGTAGTCGCCACATCTCTTCTAAGAGATAAGCTACCATCACCCGAGCCAATTTTGTTTCCATTCTGTTTGTAAGCATATTTCAATATTTGATATTAATGAAATGAAGTGTTATTTCTGCTGCATCTCTATATTTATGGTTACATCTATAATTTATTGCGTTCATCTTTAAGTTCAGATCATTTCTTCTTATTATCTTTCCTCTTGTTCTTCGGATTTAGCTCTAGATGCAACTCCCAACACTTCGCCTATGTATGACCATCAATGTTGTAGTGGTTGCTAGGATATTTGCACTAACGTGTTATGGCTACAGTCTTTTTAGTTTTTCCCCCTTTTTTCTTCTTTTTCCCCTCAGTAGAAGTGTCTTCTTTCTCCTTCTACTTCGATCCACTTGATTGTGATCTCTTTAGGACTATGTTTTCTAGTTACTATGCCTATACACAAGCCTCGTCAACCGATTTGGGCTTGAACAACATCATTTCCTCACGCAGATGGTGGTGCATACCCCACAAATACTTGAGGAGTATATATGGGTTCTTTGGAGAGATACCCAACATTAGAGACATCTTTGTGAATTCTGTGGTGTACTCTTGCACTCTTTGGCTCAACTTTTTCCTAAAGTAATGCCACGAGATCTACTGGTCCTCCAGGTACCCAATGGGATATAACTGTGACGTAATGAAGGTTTTGATATCTTCCCACTTCGTCACTGGCGGTTCTCCCTCCAACCTTAGGGTTTCCGTGTGGCTTTCTCACTATGTCAGTGCATGGCATGGAAATTTTACAGTTAATATTCGCAAGTGGGCTAATTTTCCATGATTTATTCAAAAAAAAACATTCATCAATTTCCATTTTTTATAAAAATGATTTGCCCAAATTTTACAATATAAAATTATTTTACGTTAAAAAGTGCCAACATTATATGGAGAGTATATATAAATTCATTATAAATATGAATAATTTTACAAATACATCAATAAAGATTTTATATTTTTCATATTAGGACTAGTGAGATTCGCCAACAGTTTTAGGCTTCAAGATAATTTTCCATCCTTCAAATTTTTCATGGTGCATGACCCTCTAATTTTAGTCGTGCGAATGAAATCTTTTTTCTGTCCTCAATATGATGGATGTTGAAATAAACTTCTAGTTGCTGCAACCAATGGTTCATCTTCAGAGCGTCGACATCGCTATGATATGGCTTGATATCGACTTTTTCTTCTATTTTAAATAGAGATTGATTCACGCCACTCAAACGGGGTTGATCTTTTCTGAATTCTTTCTTCGACTAGTTCTCCATTTCTCGTCGATCTTCTGATCCCCGTTCATATTTGTCCTTTGCATTCGAACCCTCATCTTCTCCAAATATCACTAGCTTTCTTTTCAATGCCAACATAAGGAGGCATACATTGTGGCTCATATTTGCAACTTGTTATTCTAGCCACGTAAACCTCACCTTTGTAGGATCTCGAGGTTCATTTACAGATTCATCAACCATGATTAGGGTTTTACGATTTACGACCGTGTTGATCTAGATCCCTACAATCTCCACAAAATACCCAAAAAATCTTGCTCTGATACTAAATGATCTGTAAACTACTGTGGATATTCTGCTGGATAGTTCATCACAAAAGAATTGATAGTAAAATATTAAATTGCGGAATTTCTACAATGTTACACTTTATTAAACATTGAGATATGTAGAATTAATTGTAATTAGTGCATGCATGTGAATGTAAATTATGTAAATTTGTATGGTTGTAATTATGGGGGAGGGTTAGAGAAAATAATTCCAACCACATATTCTTCTCCACTAGGTATCATAACTATCAATTCAAGTGTCATACTCAATTTGATTCCAATTCAATTTGGTTGATTTATAGTTAAGTCATAACTATCAATTCAAGTGGCATTCTCGAGTTGATTCCAATTCAATGTTGTTGATTTATAATTAAATTTCAGTTCAGTTATTAAATATTGTTGTAATCTATTTTGTTGTTTGAGAATATTAAGAAGAATATTTTACTCCACATTTTTCAATCTTTAACATGGTATTAGAGAGCAGCCTGCATAAAACTCCTTGGGAGCGACAAAAAGAACAACGCTAAATTGCATGAGACTCCAAGTGAGAGAAACATTTGATATGTATGCGTTCATAGAATAAGAGATAACTTTGGTCAAGAGGAATTCGAATACAAGAGCGTAGTGGCAACCCATCAGGAAGAACAATCGCGTCGCAAAAAAAACTAGCAAAAAGAAGCCACACCGCAATTTTTTTTAAAAAGCAGAAGTTGAATTGAATTTTTTAGTGAAATTGCAGGCCACTTTGTCAAGTGGGACTACAAGTCAACACTCAAAATCATTCAAAAAGAAAAAAGTTGGAAGTGAAAACACAAGGCTAGTGAGCTAGGTGTGACGTTTGAAAGTTGTGAAAGAAACGACAAGTCCACAACCACGAGTTCATGTGAAAATTAAATTCTAAAAGGTATCATCATATTATTAAAAGCCCTCACGTAATTCCTTTTTAAAAAAAGTGGACTTCATGGTATTTTATAAAAATACGCGTGTTAAAAAGGGCTCATGGAAGTTTTGAGTGTGGTGGTATTATTTCTAAAGGCCTAGTGTAATTAAAAAAAGAAGTGATCATGTAATTTAAAAAGAAATGAGGTTCACCGATTGTTCTTTTCATAAAGAACAAATGACATTCAAATGTTTTTTAAAGAAGGTATAATAAAAAGAAAAACAACATGTCGGTTGTGGTGTTGTAATATTTAAAAAAAAGGGTTTGTGAAAGCGTTTCTCTTAAAGAAAAATTACAAGCTCGTATGTAAAAGTTTAAAAACAGAGAAACTACAATGAAGGTAAAATTAGAGGAAATCGGTATGTCTAGAAGTTGATTTGTTTGTTGAGCCATAGTGAGTTAATGCTTAAAAAATGGAAAATTTAAGAAGTCGAGAAAGTCAAAGCAATAATAATAGTTGTTTGAGATCTATTCGAAAGAGTTGTAAGTTAAAAGGAAAAAGAATGCTTTCACATTAAAATGCATAAAAGAATATGTAGATGAAAAAATTGTTCTTCTCATTGCCGATACAAAGACAACCAAGACTTTTGGTGCAAGGGGGAGAATTCAAATTGAAAATGAAGGTGGATCTATAGCAACAAATTTATAGAAATATGGAGAATTTGGTGAATCCCACTTCAAAGTAGATGACAATTATGATGGTGTGTTACTGGCTGTGGAGAAATATAGCACAGATGCTTATCAATCCCACTGTGCACAGCCATAAATGGATGACCATTTAGTGAATCCAACAATTATTTTTTTTGATGCTAGCTTTGATGAAGAACAATTAGCCAGAGATGAATGGTCATAGATGATGCAATAGAAACATCATATTGACATGTTATTCAGTGAGTGAAACCCGCTTTTGTTTGAAAACCAAGTTGAAGGAAACCTGCTTGTAGTAGCAGAGGAAGCAACAAAGGCAGAGAAAGAAGTGCAAGAGGAGAAATCTCTCATTTCCGAGCAAAAATAACAAAATTGATATGGTTCTGCAAATTTTTTTAATCTTAATTTTGATTTTGAATGTGTAAATGTTAGCAACAACATAAAGAAGCAACAAAATTTGAAGAAGGATTAAAGTTTCTTGGAGCATGGCTTGCAACACCATGTCTTTCATGAAGTCTGCAAGGATGTTGCAACAATGAACATTGAAGACAACATAGACATAGTAGAAAATGAAAATTTTAATGAAATTTTCATGTATTGGAGTTTTTAAGAGATAAAATTTTAATCTTTTCTTATGTTGTAGAAAATTGATGAGAAAAATATTGAATATGAAAAACATACTATAGAAGATAACATGTGACAACAGTCCACATACAAGCCAAGTTTTGAAGAAATTGATGACATGATTAGACAACCTGGAACAATGGAAGAGTTGCACCAACAAATGAAGAATTTGAAATTTGAAGCCTATATAAAAAAAAAAATGAAACAATTTAGAGGATACAAGATTTTGAAGAAAAGAAAAAGAAAAGGAAATTCAGCTCATGTCAAACTTTTTTAAGTGTAAACCTAGCTAAGACTTAGATCACGAGACATGTTGGTTTAAATTTTTGTGATTGTAATTTTTAGAAAATACAGAGATGAGGAGAGAGAGAGAGAGATTTTACACAATACAAATCACACTATTATTATTCATCACAACAATTACATATGTAGGACATAACACACTGATGTTGACATATCTAGATCATGACTCCAAGTCATTACATAGGAATCAATCACTTCTAGACTGACACTTGGGAACTTACAATGCATATTACACATGACATGGAAGTATTACTTTCAACACCCTCCCTTAATCCTTACATGGAAAACACAGATTACAACAAAAATATGATATCTGTCTAACTAGTCTTCATCAGCACTTACATGCACTCTGGAATATTGCAAACACTGCCCTTTCTTCATCACCACATCTTTGAGTTGTCAATTGACCTTCATTTTAAACATAACTCCCTTTGACCATCGTTGACAAACTTTGTACAATTGACGCTTCTTGACTACCCTGAAGAATAGCCTAGACACTGAATATCGCTATGGACATGCTTCCTTGTAGTAAGCATCAAAATACATACTTCTAGTTATATAGGTAAGTTGTCTATCTACTGAGCTTATCCAGCTATTAATCATACAGTTGGCCTTTTTACATACTCACAAAAATACCCTCATGCTCTTGAAGCCCAACGCACAACAAGACTAGTCAACATATAACAAATTCATAAAATCAAGTTAGACACATAAGAATATCAAAAACCACTAATTTAATTATATATCTATGTTCATTAATTAGTCTTTTATATATCAAAACATGGACTCCATATACTTTTCCCTTCAAGCAATGATGTGGTGCATGGCTGCCCAATACAGTTAATTGTTACTGTTGCAATTGCTTCAGATATCTTACGTTAAGGATTCCAGTAATCCAAACATTGGCCTCATATATTTTTCCCCTTCTACAATGATGTGGTCTCATATATTTTTCCCTTTCTTCAATGATGTGGTTCATGGGTGCTCTGTACTTTCAATTGCATTTATGAAATAAAGTCTCCCACCATCTCAGACCCTAACCATCTCTACACCAGATGTCTAACACAGTATTGCTGAGTGAATAGATAATTGATTTTCACACTGGAAGGGTTTAAATGGAAAAATGTTGTAATATAGTTTTATATTTTATATTTTATTTTAATATGGGCCAAATTGATTGATTTTTCTATTGCGAATAAAACCAATTATGCGAATTATTAAATATTTGCAAGTATTTTAAATTTTTTTAATCATCGAGTATATACAATTTTAAATTCCACTAATTTTTAAAACTGTCAAATTAATAAGCAATTTAAATATTTACCTATACTCTCATTCATATATATCCTCATATGTCCACCTCATGGATCTCCAAACGGGTATTTGGACATACTGCAGGTTGGAAATAGTCAGTCTAATGATCCTATCATGCAATTTCGAGTTCTAATTTCAAGATAAGTAACAGTTACAGAATTAGAATGAGGAACTGTTGTGTAAACATGTAGTCACAAGTCAGTATCATCTTGTTAAATTGGGAGGGAAGAAAAGATCATGATTTTCGAAATATTTCCCCGCCCTTAACAAACAATTGTGAATAGAATAAATCATAAGGTCCATATATACTTAATTTAAGTATAAAATTGTAATTACAGATATATTTTGAATTAAATATAAATATGGTTATATTTTTATTATTTGAATTTTAAAAAATTAAGGTTATATATATATATATATATATATATAAATTCTTGTATTTTATAAAATAATATGAAAAAAATAATGATAAAAATCACACATAAATTTTAATTGGGAAAAATATATTAATAATAAATTTGTTATATTTTATAATTTAAAATTAGTTTATTTTTTATTAAAAAAGGTCAAACTTTGATATAAAAGCAGACAGTTAGACGCATGACAATAGAAGATCTCCATTCCTTTTAAAAACTTACATCACACATATAATTTATAGGCTCTAATACGATGGACCACTTAAACCATATTCTCAAAAATATTACTAAAACTTCACAAATTAAACTGTTTCCATAAGTAAAATTTACCTTATCAAATATAAACACTACGAAAAAAGTGATCTTAAAAAAAATACCTATCAATTTATATTCTAACATTATTTTTCCAAATTCTTTTAATTTGACACTATCATTTTATTTTCAATAAATTATACTGTAAATTTCAATGTTTATATCATATACATCTAACACATGATTAATGTCAGACAATTATCAGTCAGAAAATCTAGCTTTTAAGGTAAGGTTTTTATCTAAATCTATATTCGAGATTGATATTTATGTAATTCATAAATTATATTTATCATTTTCTTCATTTTTCATATACGTATTATATAAGTACCGTAGTAAGATACCACAGATACTAGAGGTTGACCATACATAGGCCACTCCTAGAAACAGTGTTGGAACACTACCGTGAACGGCTTAGAGTTGAATTCTCTATTATAATAAATCCTAGCTATCATGATTGCTGTCCAAAAGAAAATATGCACAACGAAAAAAAGGGTTGATCCAAAACGATCCGGATCTTGATGTTGGAATTGGATGTTGAGAAAGAGGAGGGAGAAAACAACATAGATATGCCATGAAATTAATCACAAAAATATTGATAAAATACAAGGAACTGAATACATAACAATCCGATCAGATATTCTGCATCACGATCCGATCAGAGACTGAAAAAGGTGGTAGGGCAAAATGAAGTACCTGTTTCCGTGATTCAGTTGGTCGTCTGGAGAAAGCGCGGGCGTCTTCTGCCCCATGCAGAAGGAACGCGAGTGATAGAATAAATGTCAAAGAATTCTCAACATGATTTGGCCCGCGCTCACCGTTTTGTGAGAGTTCCGAACAGTGCCATCCGAGCAAACCACCTGGATATAAGTTTCCTTCTGGTTTCCCACCATTACGCAAGAAGCATGTTTTTCCATATTTAGGTTTTATTTCTGATGAAATAAGATGCAAGGAAGGAACTCAGAAATGGGTCGTCATTTAAATTGAAAAAAATCAGCGTGTGATAAGAATTCAAAGAGACGTGATGCCATAGATAGCAATCATAGCGTCAGTGACGTTAGCGTTCTCAAGAACCAGCCTGGATCTTTGACCAGTTTCTGCATTTCTAAACACCATTCATCATGTAGTCATCTCTCGTCCGTTGAGACCTTATCACAATGGACTCTAATTGTTTGAATTATGAATCCAAATTATGGAATGTGTGTGCTTATCCACAATTTGTATCAGATTGTACCTGTCCTACTCTCCATAATAAAACAAAACCCGCACCCCTTAGTAGAAAAGATGGACCGCCTACCAGAAAGGAGGCTTCAAAGTCTTTCCACGACTGCTCGCCCCGATCAGCTGCCTCGATGAGCAGATGAGCTTAAGTCGATTGTAGATTCTCGAAATATTTGGGAATCTCACGGATATGGATACGGTAAAAAAAATTGACCGCATCTATATCTGTCGAATTTCCAAATATTCCAAAAATCTACAATCTACTTAAAAATGCCCCTCCCCCGAGACAACCTTCTAAAAAATCTGTGCATTATGTATGGCGAATTTCTAAATATTCCAAAATCAACTTAAAGATGGCCCTCGCCCCCAACACAACCTTCTGAAAAAAAATCTGTGCGTTATGTATGGTGAGTGCATTTGTGACTATATTGCTTGTGGGTGCGTGTGTGGACTCTGAATTTCAATGTCACTTCTATGTGAAAATGAGACCGTTGGATTACTTTCCTTGGCCATATAATTCCTGACGTTTGTCCCGTTCCTTTTCCATTTACGCTTCAAAGTCCGCATTATATGTTGATCACAGATTCTAAGAATATTCTTCATGGTAAGATTATGAAATATTTTCAAAAAATTTACTTAATATAACTTTATGATGCATGTGAAAGTTAGGTTCTATATGAAAAATTGTCCTTTTCAGTGTTTCTTTGTGATGTTGATAACACTGGAAACCAAAGTCTATACGTCTACTTTAATAATATAAATTACGGTTTATTATAATGATTAAAACGATTATGTAAATTAAATGGTTAAATGTTTTCTAAATAAATAAATATGTTTTTAGAATAATCATTATTAATCTAAATTGTTAAAATTAAAATGGTTAAACTCACAAAATTATTAATTCATTTAATTCTAATTTTATAGAGATTTTTAGTCTGTAATTTTAAGTTTTGTTAGGTTATCAATACCATATGTCTAAAAAACCATAATTCATTTTATATGACACTTGTTCATATCACATTCTTTTTTAATTAATGAAAACCATATCTATTTTGGAAATAAATCTCAACCCTTTATTTATGTATATTATTAAAAATATTGGATAATATTTATGAATGTTAAATCTCTATCATCCACCTATAATTATTGATAATTAAATTAAAATTCTAGAATCCTTATTCCAAAACAGATACACTTATCTAAATAATTATGTATTCCAATACATAAAATCTAATCTCAATAAAAAATATATTTAAATGTCAATCTCATTCTAAATAGTATTTATTTTTTGGTTATTTTTGAAAATTAATTTTCTACATCCTTAAATAATGGCTTCTTTCTAAATGGGCTTTGGTTTATGTAGGCATATTGTAGGTCATGGAATAGGGTGATATAAAATGTAATATTGAAATGTTACATATATTTAAAATTGTTAAGTTTATTGAGTAAGAGAGATTATATGTGATTCTATTTTCTCTATAAATATGAATCTCAATTAACAATAGCAAAATATTCACATTGCCATTCACTTTGTATATGTTTATTATTGACATTTTTTAATATGTTTATAGGTAGTTTATGGTAGGTAACATTTAAGTATAAACTAGATAAATGAGAGGTGTGTGAAAGCCATTGCATAATTTTAGATAAAAGAAATACATAATCTCTCTAATACTTTGTTATATGATTGTTATCTCATGAAGACATATTGATTATCTATGATTCACTACTTCTTGACACAACAACATAATATCATGTATGTTTGTTAAAAAATCCCAACAAAATATTCCAATGCAACCCATATAGTGATAGGATTTCCTTCACAGAAATATGGAAGAGCTTTTGCATGTGTCAAGCTAACATAAGTGAGAGATGATAATTAAATGAAATGTTTATGAGCTTGCTTAGATGGTTTAATTTCCAATACCTAACAAGAGGGATTAAAGCCAAGATGAGTACCAATTGAACTCCTTTTTTTTGGGTGTGGAATGTTGTTTTAGATTATATAGCAACCATTTGATGGGTTTTTATGGTTTGAATTCAATCTCCCTCTCTCAACTTTTTTTTTTTTGTAAGCTAGTGTAGGGTCTTCTCTATTATATTCAACCAAGATTAATATGTACAATCAGTTGGTGACCTCAACCCGCCCCGGAGGGAAACCGGGTCTGTTGGTCACCATAAGTCTGTAAATGTCAACCCATAACATATGAATATAAACCACCGAGTCTATACCATATAGCATACCCTATCAACAGACTACTCTGGATTCCTATCAGCAATAACAATTCAAAAACATTTCCAAAAAAGACTGATTCTCATAGGCCTAACAGAAGGATCATTTGAAAACAGAACTGTAAGGTTCAGTCTACCATGGTTTCCGGCTTGGTCTTCTCCTCGCTCTGCACAGTAGTTATCTTTTTCAACAGAATTTGAATTTCCTCTAGCCTGCTATCCTGCATCAGAAGAGTGAGTTGGAGGTTTTCCATCTCCCTTTTTAGTATTGGGATTCCTTGAGCCATTTCAGTCATCTCCTCAGCAACCTATTCCATGGCCTTTGCTAATAAACGTTTCATCACCCAATAGACATGCAGAGCTTGTTTGTACAGGGATAAACGTCCCCTTGTGTTTCCTGGGTCCGGTAATAGAATGTCCCAATCCTCCATTTCTGGGTCTGAGGCCTCCTGCAATACATTATTTTCCAACTCCTGGATAATTCTTCTGATCTCCACATTAGTCCCTTCTTTATACGCCCTTTCCGCTTCCTGAGCCATCTGCTCCGATGTTCTTCGACCTCTTTTCTGTCGGGTTGGTGATGGCGCCTCAGCTTCATGACTGTCTGTTTGCCTAACTCTCCCACCACCCCTGCGTCTTCTGCCTTTGCCTCTTCTGGAGGGTCTTCCTCTGATGGTACCCCGACTACCCTGTCCAACCTCGAACGTCACCTTCTCCGTGAACTCCTTCCTACCAACCTCCATTTCCTCCTCACCTCGAATATCTTCCTCTTCTGACTGCTCCTTCTCCGGCTTGTTAACCCTCACCGCTCTTCCTTTGGATAGCAGATGCTTTTTGGCCTCCTGGGGACTTTCTCTCTCCTCAGCCCTCTGCTTATCATTCTCTCTTACGTTCTGAACTCCCTGCTTATCCTTATCGTGGCCCATCCGTCTTCCTTCCTCTTCAGTGTTTTCTCCTGCCTTCCTTCTTCTCTCCGCCATTGCCTTCTGCCCTCTTCTAATCCTGTTACCAGGGTTTCTTTGCCTAAATCTCTGCCTTCACCACCTTACTTAACCTCGGATTGTCTGTTACTTTGCCTTCACCAGCTCTTATTGATTTATCGACACCTATCCTGCGCTCCACCGACCAAATGTTGTCGTCCTTTTCCCCTACCTTTTCCATTATTCTTTCACCTCCTCGCCTCAGGTCTCGAACACACCTACATGTCGGCTCTGCATACCGGAGTATGATTAACTTAGGAGGTGGCTTGTGCTTCCACGCACTGACCTCCATCATTTCTTCACACAGAGTCCTTTTCCCCACCCCGATCGGGGTCCGACTGTAGCTTTGATCATGAGTGTATTGTGTCATTATTATCTTACTTGATGATTAGATTTAGGTTCTCCCATCGTGTTCCTGCCAGATGAGTTGGCCAAATACTGTCCACTTTCCCGTCCGATTCATTACAGCCCCAGTTAGCTAGGAAATTTGCAGCTTTATTGCCTTCTCTCCTAACATGGTGGATAATCTTATAGTCTATACGCTTCATAATTTCTGCCAGGTCCTGGATTAGACCCGCCATCCTCCAGCTCTTTGCCACCTGTTCCCATTCCTTTCCATTATTCAATTTTCTGATAGTCTTAATAACTAAATTGGAATCGCCTTCTATTTCTAGCTTTGTATATCTGTTTCTTATTGCAACTTTGATTCCTTGGTAAGCAGCCATAAATTCTGCTTCATTATTACTCATTATACCTCCTTTGTCTGCATAAATCCACCTGGTGTGACCTTGGCTATCTCTAAAAATGCCTCCGTATCCTGCTGGTCCCGGGTTTCCTTTGGAAGCCCCGTCAAAGTTTAGTTTGATAAAGCCATCCTGGGGATGAATGAACACAGTTGGGCTTTGGATTTGTATGCTCTGAGTTTTTTGCTTCTGTGGATGAACCATTCCTTGTTCCAGATTTAGCCTTATTAAGATTCGGTTTTCTTCCGCGGTAGTTTTCCAATCCTCTTGGTCCCAAGCTTCCGATAGAATTGTTTCCCTTATAAGACTTTGAGTTCTTTTCCATATCGACTCCGGGGAGTTGGTTTTATTTTGAAATATCCTTCTATTTCTCTCTTTCCAGATAAGCCATATGTTGAATCCTACTACCAGACTGCATGCTCTCCTCACCACTGGGCTTAGAAATTGGCCTTTCCCCCATTGGAAAATGGTTTGTTTTATGACCTGAGCATCATGGTTTGTCTTTCCAAATAGGTTTCTGGTCTCTTCCCATTGTTGCTGAGCTACCGGGCAAGAGTTTAGAATATGTTCCTCGGTCTCTATGTCTTGTTTACATAACCTGCATCTGGGTGGTCCAAGGAACCCTCGTCTCTGAATTTGATCCCAAGTCAAGATGCGTCCTCTTCATACTAGCCATGTGAACATGGTGACCTTTGGCCACCACCTATTCTTCCATAATTGTTTCCATTCTCGAAGTTGTTCTCCCTGCTCCTGTTTGGACTTTAGGAGATATGCTTCCTTAACCGTAAAGGTACCTTTTATAGATCTGCCCCATCTAAGAATGTCTGGCCCTGTTTTGTTTTTAATCCTTCTTGAATCCATGTCTTTTACTAGGATTGCCTTTAGATCATCATTGACGTTATTATCCCATTCTTCTGGTTCCTTCCATTCTCTCCAAGTCTCATTATCTCTTCCTTCCTTCTAGTAATCGCTGACATAATTTAAGTCTTTAGCTTTGGCTTCCTGTATGTGTTTAGTATGTCCTGAATCTCCACCATTCTTCCCCTTTGCTGCGAGGATTCCTCCCAAAATTTAGCTGTCTTTCCATTTATTATCTTCCAAAAAGCATGCTTATTTATGATATCTCTGTTCTGACTTGCCAGATCCCATATTGTGGAGCCTTTTGGCACCTCTTACCTTCTCAAAATTTCTCAGCAGTTGTAGGCATGTTGTAATTTTGAGTCCATATTTTTTTTCCATAAATCTTTGCCTCCTTTCATCCATCGCCACCATAGTTTCGCTCCTAGGACTTGGTTCAGGGTAAGCGGATCTCTAAGATCTAATCCCCCTGCCTCTTTTGCTTTTGTTAGACTATTCCATGATAGTAAGGCCCATTTCTTCTGTTGTTTTGGCCCTCCCCATAAGAATTTTCTGAAGATTTCAATCATTTTGGTACACACGCCTTTAGGAACAGCCATTACCAATAGAGGGTAAATGGGGATTGATTGGAGAATCGATTTGAGGAGCACTAGTCTTGCTGCTATATTCAAAGACCTGAATGACCAGTTAGCTAATCTATTCTTGAGTTTCTCTAAGGTGGGCTGCCAGTTAGCTATCCTCAGAGGATTTTCCGCTAGTAAAGTTCCCAGGTATTTTGTAGGTAATTCTCCCATTCTAAACCCCAAAGTTCTAGTCAAGTGGGCTTTAACCATTTCAGGTACATTGAAGATGAAAGTGCTTGATTTGTGCTTGTTAATTTCTGTGCCTGAAGCTTCCATAAATAACTCAAGGATTCCTTTCACTCTGTTGACTTCTCTTAGAGAGATGGTACACAATAGCATAATATCGTCCATGAACTGTTTGTGGGTAATAGGTAGGTTGTTTCCCCATGGTCTCAGTCCTTTTATTTTCCTCTCTCTCAGCTCTTTTTTGAAGTATCTTCCCAATCCTTTAGCTGCTATAATAAATAGAAATGGTGATAAGGGTTCACCTTGGCGTAATCCTCTTGTGGCATTAAAGACTGAGGTTGGTGTACCATTCAAGAGGATGGAGAAATTTGGTGTAGAGATCATGCTATGGATCCATTTCACCCATCTGTTGCAAAACCCATAAGCCTGTAATATTGAATCCAAGTAGTTCCAGTTTAAGCGATCATAGGCTTTTGAGAGATCAAGTTTTATCATCATTCCTGGTTCCTTTTTTTGTTTCAGTGTATGGATTACTTCCTGAGAAACTACCAGACCATCTAAGATTTGTCTCCCTTCCACAAACCCTGTTTATTCTGGGGAGATTATACTGGAGAGGATTGGCTTTAGTCTTTTGACCATTAAAGTGGCAATAATCTTATATATTACATTACAAAGAGCAATCGGGCGGAAACCCTGAGTTGTTTCCGAATGGGCAGTTTTTGGAATAAGAGTTAAAAGTGTAGAGTTTAAGCCTGGCCATACCTTTTGATGTCTGCACGATTCCTCAACCACTTCTAAGATATCTTGTCCTAGGAACTGCCAACTTGCTTGGTAGAATTCTGCTGTGAATCCGTCTGGGCCTAGGGCTTTGTTTCTTTTCAGCCCTTTCACTATTTCCTCCACTTCCTCCAGGGTTGCTGCCCTCATCAGAGCTAATTTTTGATCCCTAGTGACCATCTTTGGGATTTCCTTGTTTATCCTGTCTATAGCCTCTATCCTGTTCCTTTGAGGTTCAGTGAGAATATCTTTAAAATGTCCTAATAGCTCCTGTTCCATTTCCTCGTGCTGGGTTATGTGTTGAACTCCCTCATTTTTAATTGAAAAAATCCTATTTCTTTGTCGGTGCTGGATCATGGCTTGATGGAATAATTTCGTATTTCTTTCTCCTTCTCTGAGCCACTTTACTCGGGACTTTTGTTTCCATAAAATCTCTTCCTATTTTATGCACTCCTCAAGTTGGCCTATTACTATGCCCTCTTCTCTACTTCTCTCCTCGTTCCTGCCTTCTGATATAATCGCCTGTTGCAACTCACTCATTTTTTGCTCTAAGCGTTGTTGTTCTTTGAAAATATCCCTGAATTCTTCTTTGTTCCATTTTTTAATTTTCCCCCTGAGTTCTTTCAATTTTAATTGGAAAGTTTGCATCTTACTTCGCCCACTTTGACGGCTCATGGTCCACCATTCTTCTACCTTTGGCATAAACTGATGGTCCCTAAGCCAGAATGTTTCAAACCTGAAAGGTCGTCTTTTAGGTCCCTATTTAAGGTCAATTTCTAACTTGATTGGCCAGTGATCTGAGCCTATTGCTGGAAGGATCATAGCCTCAATGTATACATCTCTATTCATGATTTGTTCCGAAACTAGGAATCTATCCAATCTCGAAGCTATTTGATTTGATCCGCCTCGACGATTATTCCATGTATGGGTACCATTTATTGTTTGAATATCCACCATTCTTTGCTCTGATATCATGTCTCTAAAAGCTTCCATGTCTTGGTCTATTCTTCTCAATCCTCCTCTCTTTTCTGCTAAGGTCGTGATCATATTGAAGTCTCCGCCTATAATCCATGGCATCTCTAGGTAAAGTCTTCGGATTGATTTCATATTCTGTAGGAATCCTTTGCGTTCGTTTGGTGAGTGCGGTCCATAAACTCCTGAGAGGACTACCCACTCAGATGACCCTATCAATCTGAAAATGCCTGAGAGGATCCAAGGGAAGCTTGTCCAATTTCCAAATTGGATTTCGTCCAGATTCCATAGGATTGCCAATCCTCCTGCGCTGCCTACCGCATCCTACCCCATTATTTCATACCAAGTATTCCACCTGCTCATTATTTCTTCCATTTTTTGAATGCTAATATTTGTTTCTTGAAGTATCATTATACTTGGCCTGTATTTTTTCAATCTGTCTCTCAGATGTCTCTGTTTTCCCCTACTGTTAAGACCTCTGATGTTCCAGCTTGTAATTATCATTTTAATAATTTTGGGGATTGTTGAAATACCTCTGATAAAGGTATTACTCTTCCTGAATTCACCAGCATCTCTCCCACTTCTTGAATTGTTTCACTCATTGAGCGCCTACCTCTTTTTCTTCCTCCTTTGCCAGAGCTGCCCATTCCCGAGTTCTGAGCCCCTTGCATTTCTATCTGTTCCAGTTTATTTGCTGCAGATACCCCTGCCTTTTCTTTATATTTTTGAAACGCCTCTTTGTATATTTGCTTTTGTTCCTCAGGAATGAATCTTTCATCTAAAAACCTCCATTCCTGCAACAGTTTCCTCATTATGCGCTCCTCTTCTCCTCCTTTATCTTTATGAGGATCTATCTCCATTTGAATTTGTTCATTTGTCTGTTCCCCCTTCTCTTCTACTTCTCCTTGTTCTGCATCTCCTTGTCCTGTTTCCTGTTTTTCTGTTTCTTTTAATATTTCCATTGGCTCCTCATCGCTAACCTCCTTTTCCATCTCTGCTTCCTCTTCCTGGAGGGCTTTGAATTTATTTTGCGTTTCCAAAGGTATATTTTTACTGGGTGATTGTCGTTGAGGCATGCTTTTCCCTGATTTCCTTTTGTTCTGCACTTCTTTAAATCCCCCTTCCTCTCTTCCTGAGTCCTCTGTTGGTGTTCTCTCCTCTTCTTCCTTGTCCATTGATTCCTCTATTCTATTTAAAGGGCATTGTCTGTAAAGATGGCCATATTCATGACATCTTCTACACCGGAACGGAATATGTTCGTAATCCACTGGTTGTTGCCAGACCTCATCATGATACTCCAATTCAATAAATTCTGGGAGGGGTTCAGTTATATTCATATACACACATATCCTGGCGTAGGATGTATATCTCCCTCTTTTGGTAGATTCTGCTACTTTCACGAATGATCCTATTGCATTACCTATCCCTTCTAGAATCTCCAGATCCCAAAACTCCATTGGAAGTCCAAAAAGTCTGATCTAGACAGGGGCTACTAGCATTTTCTCCTTGTCTGGATTGTAGCACTCTTCCCAATGTCGAATGAATAGACCAACATTATTCATAAAGTAGGGACCTCCCTCGAAAATTCTTTCCTTATCCTCTATATTAGAGAAAATTACTGTAAAAAACCCCTTGGCCCCCAGTTTTAATTCTACGTGGCCCTTAGGTTTCCATCTCTACTGTATCCATTTGGACAAATCTTTCTTTGCCGGCCAAAACCCCACAAACTTACATATTAAGGCATAATCTCTCATGTAGCTTCTATACTCTTCAAGTTTATTGTTCAGAATTACGAACCTGGGTTTTTTCGATGCCCTTGGGTGGCATTTTCCGTTTAATCTCGTCTGCCAGCTGGTTCCCTTTGCTGGGTTCTCTCTGTTGTTTGCCCTCGGCCCATTCTGCGTTCGATCTCTACTTGATTCCCCTGCTGTCATGTTCTTGTAGGAGGGGATCTCTCCCCTCCCCGCACTTGCTGCCATTAATCCTTCAATGCCTGCTGTTTTTTGCGCACTCTCCTCTACTGATATCGGCAATTCTCCAGCTTGGTCCGTCGCAGGAGGATTTGAGCTCACTGCGTTTGGGCTTAGCTCCAAAGCTACGAACAGGGTAGTCTGATCAAACCCTCACTATCTCTGAAACCCTAGCTCCATCCGCCCGACTCTACACCCTCTCTCAACTTTTCATGTATATATATGTGAGGGAAAAAATGGTCCACATCATTGAAAAAGGTCTATTTTTAATAACCCATCCCTCTCCCCTCTCCTTTCACTTATCTATATTTGAGAGAGAAAATTGATGTATACCATTAAAATAATTCTTTGTTCTAATAATCCATGTCTATCTTCTAATAACCCATCACAATTGTAAATAGTAAATAAAAATTATCTCATATATAAATTCCTTGATGAAAAATTATATTAAGAATTTCTAGGATAAGTAACCTTTAAAAGTGAGTTCATAAATCAAACATGAAATAAAAAGAAATAATTTAATGATATTTCAACCGCTAAAATCAATAAGTATTGAATACTTCTTCCTTAAATAAGGGGTGCTAGCACCTAAACATTACTTGTGTTCCTCTTTTATAGACATTAAAATTAAAAAATTTAGATAATAGTACTTTTGGTTTTCTTTGATAGGATGCATGCCCTTCTTCTTTCATAGAAATTAAAAGAAAAAATAAATAATAGTGTCTCTAGTTATCTTTGATGGGATGCGTGCCCAAAAATAGAGATAAGTCAATCACATTTTTACCTAAAACTGTCGCATTTGAGCTAGGAATTAGATACCATCGCCAACAAGGTGGTTGTGATACCTCCTCTTTGAAAGAAATATAATACCTTATAGATTTTCGGGAAATGCAAGCCATAGAATTTGAGAAACTCCAAAAAAAAAAAAAAAACTCCATGTCACTATATGATGGATAAATATGGGTAACACTAAGAGGTCTTTTTATTTTCTTATGATGGAGATTAATTTGGAATAAAAAATGAAAAAAATCAACTATTTTGTGCTCCCTCGTTTATATGTATTACCCACTAAAGGAACTATTACCTTATTGTTTTAATTTTCTATTGTACATAGGACTTACGACCACAAAAATTAATGAACAAAAGTTTAAACTCTTTCCCTCTATGTTGAAAGCTCTAGGATGGTCCACAAGAGTGGAAGGTAATATCATATTTATCTAGGATCAAATGAAACAAACCTTCAACAATAAATATAGGATTATTGTAGAGCTAGATATACTAGAGATAGTATCCTTAAAATAACCCAGGGGATAGAGATAGTATCCTTAAATAACTCAGGGAAAGTGAATCCTTAGGGGATTATGTAGGAAAATTTCATCTCAACTACAAGAAGGCACATAATGGCATAATGGTACTCTGGATGAAGACTCGCTCAAATTTTTCTTACTGAAATAATTCAAGAAAGAACTCATAGAAGCAATAACTTTATTGTCAATGGGAACATATACCAATCAGACTATGGGAACATCAATAAAATTTTCAAAAACCACTGTACCCCAAGTAAGAAAAAAGGAAGGAATGATAAGAACATGGTAACTTTTTCTGTGACCACAAAAAAATGAGATGGGAGAAATTTTACAAGAAATGAAAACAAAAAAGATGTACTTGTTGCCTTATAGATGGGCACTTTCTAGCAAAAGAAAAAGTAGGAGAAAGTAGAGAAATAAATAGCTATATTTTTCCCTAAATGCACAAGAATGAACCCTCATAAATTCCCACTTAATTCTATAGAAACATGTTCTCTTTGCAAAGAACCTCATCCAACTGAAAAGTAACCTTCATTTCCAAGTCCAACTCCTATGTACCAAGGTGCAAAAGAAAGTGTGGAATCAATATGCTTCATCAATCAAAAGATACCTATAGCACTGAGGCCATTTCAAAAAGGAATGAGCCATTTACCAGTTATAATACACAATTTCCATCCCATCCTTGTTATGAACCTATCCACCTTCTTGGGATATGCATAACAAATGCCATCACCCAAGCCAACCTACTATTCCTCACCAACAATTTTATAATCAAAGCCCTTAATGAAAAATAGTCTATAAGTGTGTCCCCCGATAATTATTCAAAATATTAATATAACTTAAAATGATAATCCTCCAAAATATCCTGAACAACTTACCCAAATTTCCCTTAACCTTGACAATAAAGAGGCCCAACATATTTTCTTTAAGGAGAATACCCATCGAACCCACTCCTTGGATTTTTAAGATATTAGTTTGAGATCTTGAAAGGTGTTATAAGATCCTCCTTCCCTCGCACATATAGAAGATCTAGAGGAATCAAGAAAGGAACCTAATGAAAAAACCTGATGTTCCATAAGTTCCACCTTATCATGAAATGTTAACCATGAAGAATAACTTATACATGAAAAGAAATTGAACTCTGTTACTATATACAATAAGTACATCAAGGAGGAATGTCTCAAAGGGCCCAAGAGAAATAAAAAGATAATGATACCATAAATGTTATAGGACAATTGGTAGTTCCATGCTTATAAGGCTGATCATTCCTAAGTATTTGGATCCACAAATCCTTGTAATAGATTTCCACATCAACCAAATCATAACCTAGAACATGTTGATTGATTTTGGTGTTGTAATTAAAGAAACATTTTAAAAATCAACCTTTGAGATTCAGTAAAATCACTATAGTTCTTAAAATTGATGATAGCTCAACAATAAAGCCTAAAGGTATGCCATAAGACGTCATGTTCTCCTTTGCTTCTTGGGCATATCCCTTGAACTTTTAGTGCTTTAAATAAAAATCCAAATTCAATGGGTATCCAATATTTTTGGGAAGGCCTTGGTTGGAAATAATATATGCTTACATCAACTATAGAGCTAGTAACATGTCTCTCTCTAATGACTAATCCTAAAAGCAACTTATACTTGTCATCCATTAGCTAAAACATAATTTCCAATATCAGTCGAGGAAGAAGAAGGCCATTAGTTATTTATTCTTTTGTGTAATAGAAGTAGGTCACTATTATTAGTTAGAAAATTGTATGAAAAATGGGAAATTTGACTGAAGCAAGATCGGGAATTATATGAGGTTGGAACCTCTCGACAAGTTGTGACTTGCTGATTTGAAGGGGGTTGTGGCCTCCTTTGGGTAGGCGCTCGCAAATATATGATGTAAGTAGAGTTGGTTCTTTGATTATCATCATAATACAAAACAAGCTTTGGTGGGTTTTCTCCCTGAAGGGTTTCCACGTAAATCTGGGTGTTCTAATATGTATCAATGATTATATCTCATGTATGAATAATGTGTTGCTTATAACCAGGATTGTAAGAAGACTGAGTTTGGATGGCACTTGGGAAGCTTAATTCCTCCAAAGTGACTTCCATCCTCGACCCCTCCCCATAAAGTTTCCTATACTCTCACTTATATATATCCTCATATGTCTACCTCATGGATCACACTCTGAAGAGATATTTGGACATATTGCATGTTAAAAATAGTTGGTTTAATGATAGTATCTTGCAATTTTGAGTTGTAATTTCAAGATAAGTATCCATGCCACAATTATAATGATGATTTGGCATGTAACCATGTAGACGATATAGTCCCACTTCATCATCATCTTGTTATAAATTCTATAACATAACTTAGCACTTTCACAAAAGGATTATTCAGACCTAATTTGGTAAATTGAGAGGAAAAGAAGACCATGATTCTTGACCTTAACATAATGGTGAATAGAGTAGGACATAAATGTTCATAAATACTTAATATAAAATTGTAATTATAGTTTATGTATTTTGAAGTAACCATGTTTATATTTTTATTATTTGATTTTAAAAAATGTGATTAGTTAAATGTTTTAAATGTTATATATATATATATATATATATATATATATATAAAAGAAAGAAATAATGATAAACATTATATATATAATTTATCCATATTATAATTTATTTTGCAAAATTTTAATTGGGAAAAAAGCTTTTGAAATTTATTATTATTAAGCTTTTGGCCAATAAACCCTTAGCGCATTTTAATTTTAAGAACTATTTAGCTTAATTCAGGCACATCTCATCTTAATTTTGAAAGCTCCATTACATGTAATCTATACAATCTAAAACCACCTAAACGATGTGGCCAAAATTATTACTATAAACTTAACAACTTTAATTCTTTTAATAAGTCAAACTTACCCTAACAAATATAAATATCCTAATATCTTATAAATACCATTATAGGTAAAAATACCTATCAAATTTATATGGTCAAAATTATTTTTTCAAATTCTTTCAATTTGACACTATTATTTTATTTTCAATGAATTATACTGAAAATTTCAAAGTTATATCATAGATATGTACATAAATTAATGTCAAACAATTAATTAGATAATCTAACTTTTAAGGTTTTTATCTAAATCAACATTAGAGATTGATATTTATGCGGATTATATTTATCATTCTCTTCATTTTTCATATAAATATTATACAACTACCGTAGTCAAGACACGTTAGATAGTAGAAATTGACCAGACATAGGCCAGTCCTGGCAGCTGGATTGGGACAGTACCGTGAATAATCCCAGCTATCTTGATTGCTGTCATAAACAAAAACTGTATGACAAGATAAGGTATTGATCCAAATGATCCGGATCTTGGGCTTCAATGGAGAGAGAAAACATAGAGATATACCACGAAACTAATCACAAAAGATATGGATAAAAATACAAAGAACTGAATATATAACAATCCGATCAGATCTGCAGCCCCCCAGATCTTGGCATATCTGTAGTGGAATTAGTCAAATATCTGCCTATAATAATTACCTGCTACATCAAACTAATCAATATTTGTTCCTCTAATTTTCATGAATCTCTTATACCCTCCAATCTTCTGCTTTTCGCTTATGGTCTCCAGCTTTGGTTTCCAAGATTGGCTACTGAACGTGACCAGCTGCGCATAATCCTTCCGCAATTCGGCAGTATTGCAGAGTCCACGCTGCTCACCATCTTCTGCCGAAACCCTCACCACTGCGTGGTCGCGTTCATCGGCGTTTAACTTCCCATCTTGCATAAGCTTTGTAATAAACTCTGCCGAGACTCTGATCCGAACGCTTCCGCTCACGTTGCTCTTTTCTATCTCAAACGGTTGGCAGATAAGAGCCGCGCTTCCGATATTACGAAGAGGGGATACACGACCAGTGGGCAAAGTGGGAATTTTAAGGGCAGGCGGCGATATTAAAGAAGCGAGCGATACGAGCGATAACGGAGACTGGAAAAGGTGGTCGGGCAAAATGAAGTACCTGTTTTCGAGCTTCAGTTGGTCGTCTGGAGAAAGCGCGGGCGTCTTCTGCCCGATGTAGAAGGAACGCGAGTTACAGACTAAATGTTGAGGGAATTCCTGCAGGATTTGGCCCGCGCTCACCGTTTTATGAAGGATCCGAACAGTGCCATCCGAGCAAACCACCTGGATAGTTTCCTTCTGGTTGCCCACCACAGACGAACGGTTCCCCATATTTAGGTTTTATTTCTGACGAAGGAAGATACAAGGAAGGAACTCAAAAATGGATCGTCATTTAAGTTGAAAAATAAGCGTGTGGTATGAATTCAAAGACGCGTGATACCATAAGTGACGTCAGCGTTCTCAAGAAACAGCCTGGATCTTTGACCAGTTTCTGCATCCCCTAACACCATTCATTTTATGTAGTCACCATGTCCGTTGAGACCTTATCACAATGGACTCTAATTGTTTGAGTTATGAATCCAAATGATGCCATGTGTGTCCTTACCCACGATTTGTATCAGATTTTACTTGTCTTACTCGCCGTAATGAAACAAAACCCGCACCCCATCGTAGAAAAGATGGACCGCCTACCAGAAAGGAGGCTTGAAAGTCTTTCTTGTGGACCGCCTACTCGCCCTCGAAGACAGTCAGTCCCCTCTAAACATCCGTCTTATCTAATGTAGGTGCGTGTGTGACTATAATAGCTTTATCCTACCTCTTTCTCTGAATCTCAATGTCACTTCTATGTAATAGGTGGATAAAAATCTTGAAGGGACATTCATTGGCCATATAATTCTGAATCTCAATGTCACTTCTATGTAATAGGTGGTTAAAAATCTTGAAGGGATATTCATAGAATATGGCCATATAATTCCCCACGCTTCTCTCCTTTCCCTTTCCATTTCCTGTTCAAGGAAGACTTGTATATATAAATTTGCCTTTTTTCCGATGTTCATACTATTGTACACCAAAGTCTAAAGATCTACCTTAATATGTCGTTCTAGAATAACATGAAATACGGTTTACTGTAAAGAGTATCAAATATTTCAATGCATATAATATAATCCGAATGAATATGTTATAACTGAACCGCCTCATCCAAAGCTTTTATTTGTGGGCTTGCCTAGTGGTTGCGTTTCAAATATATTATCACCGGGCTTGCTTAGAGGCTGTCTTTTAAATATATTTTTGTGCAGGCCTAAATATTGGCTTCTTTAGAGTTTGTCTTTGAAATATATTTTTCTACATGTTTAAATAATGGCTTTATTCTTAATAAGCTTTGTTTTATGTAAGCTTGTGGCAAGTTATGGAATGGGGTATTATAGAATGTAATATTGAAAGGTTAGAATCTTTAAATTATTAAATTTATTGAGTTATTTAGAATTTTTTTTTAAGTTTGATTAATAATAGAGAAATATTCAAACTACAATTAAAAGGAATTTTCAACTCCCAAGACAAGTATTTCTCAAGGATGTTTTGAAGAAATTTTACATGAAGGTATGTTTTTTTGGTAAACATTCCAATGGTTAGAGGTTGCCAACTCAGCAAGACTGATAAATCACCAAAAGTATTCTATCTTGGGAGCTTCATGAAATCTTCGAACATTATGCAAGTAGCTGGTATTGTTGGAAGATTTCATGAAGCTCCCAAGATAGAATCCTCTTCTAGCAGCAAAGAGGATTCTAAGATATCTAAGAGTTACAATGGGATATGGACTTCGGTAACCCATAGATAATTATTTTTCACTAACTATTTTTATTGATGTTGATTGGGCAGGCAATGTAGATGATCGAAAGAGGACTAGTGGTTGTGTTTTTTTTCTTAGAGCATGTTTTGTTTCATGGTTGAGCAAGAAGAAAGCTTCAATTTCTCTTTCTATTGTTGAAGAAAAATATATAGCAAAAACTTCATGTTGCACTAAGATCTTATGGATGAAGCTAATTTTACAAGATGTGCAAATGATATATGATCAGTGTATCCATACCATCTATGATAATACAAGTGCAATCAACATGTATAAGAATCTTGTTTTTCATTCAAAGATAAAGCATATCCAAATCAAGTACCACTTCCTTAGAGAACACATTACAAATCAAATTGTCAAGTTGGAGTATGTAACTACAAAAGAGAAGCTAGCTGATATGTTTACCAAACTTATCCCAAGAGATCAATTTGAGTACTCAAGGAAAATATCGAGAGTAGTTCCACTTACCTCCCTCCACTAGATATTCCTCAAGAGGAAGAGAGGTAGCTATCAAGCACTTAGCATATTAATAGAAAGTTGTGAGGTCCATAGGATCAACAAGACAGGGGGAGCTAGGATGTTGTGGAAGCATGTTGTTATCTTTGTCATTGTGTTAGGTACATATAATACTAGTGTAGACCCCATATTGTTATTGTTTTGCCCCATAGAAACCCATTGTTTTTATTTTTGTGCCCTTAAATTATTATTGTGATGTAGCCTCTAATTATAGTTTGACCCCTTAGACTACTATATATACTAAGGAGGTCTTGTCATTTGAATCATCCAATAATTATTCATTTATGTGATGTAAAGAGAGGTTTCCCCCTCAAAATGGATTATTATTTAGTTGTTTATCAATATTTTCTTATTTTTCTGTGTTATTTTGATCTCGCTACACAACATTTGGTATTAGAGCTCTTGACCCTAGGGTTTTTTTACTTGAAAGAAAGAACATTAAGAAGTAATAACAATCACCCAGAAACAATAATTTAATGAGGAGTTCACCCACAACTCTTGGGCTACATCTCCGTGAGCTCTAGTCAACTCAACTAGGCTCTCTGGGATTATGGTATAAGTCCTTTTTACAAGCTCTTGGCTCAACTCCTGCTGTTCTACATGTAAGCAGTGGGTTCAAACACCATTTTATTCCTTGGCCCTTGAAGCTCTCGACTCTGGCTCTGGCTCTGGCTCTTGGCTCTGGCTCTTGGCTCTGGCTCTGGCTCTCTAGCTCTGGCTTTGGCTCTGGCTCATCGGCTATGGCTTCTTGGCCCTCTATCAGTTTACAACCCTCTTTGCTTTTCACATGGATTCCAAGTGACTCCCTTGGCTGCATTTCTGCTTCTGTGATGCCTCCTTCCCCTTTGCCTCCTGCTTTGGCTTCACTTTCAGCAAAAAAACCCCAATAACTAACAATAACAACCAACAACTCAGTAGCCTCCTTTCTTTGTCATTCTGTGGCTTTTAAGCCAAATCGATGCTGCCTATTCATTTTCCCTTTCAGGCTCCCTGTCTTCCAGCCTATGTCTGCTCAAATTCCCCTCTCTAAGTGTTAGCAATCATTGCTAAACGCCATCGGGGATGGATGCCACCTATATTGTAACAGAATGGGTCATCGATGCTTGAAATCCTTAGAAACAATCATTCCCTGATTACACAGAGAACGCTTGGAAAACATGGGAAAAATCCGTAGAGGACATTGTTCATCAAACTTTAGATTTCCATAATCGCGCACCATATTCCTATCAGGTTCACCCGTAAGTCGCCATCGCATGTCACAAGGGCCTACCCCTTTGTATTTTAGAATTGCATTAAAATATCGCAAAATCCCATAGCAATGGCTTTATATCAGATTTGAATTATTATGTAATATTGTTTTAAAATGCTATCGGGTCCGGCGATCGGATCATATATATATATATATATATAGATATATATATATATATATATATATATATATATATATATATATAGATATATATATATATATATATATATATATATATATATATATATATATATATATATATATATATATATATATATATATATAGCCTCTCCTTTGTAATGCACCGATGCGATATTGCGATATCGCAATCACAAGTTGCCCGGTCTCCGGTCTCCGTAAGCCTTCCCTTTGGTGTTTATCCAATGCGATATTGCGATGCGACTTGTCATAATCGCAGATCGTACAAGCCCGAGGTCTTTCGCATATGATAGGGTCTATGCTAGTGCCGATTGTGATCCACTGATATTGGCGATCGTAGTATTGCATCGACCCGGTCCCATCGCATGTTATGCCTTCGATTGTCTCCGCCTGTCACTGCTAATGTGATATGGTGATCGAATCTGGACTGTTGATCGGCCATATACGACGGATCCTATGCATTCATTGTTCAAGCCTCCGATAGGCTTGATTTCCACCATTTCTTAATATTTTTGCCTCTTTCCCAAAGAACAAAAGGGGAACTTCTTTTTATGATAACTTCTTCATCTAAAGTCCGTTTTCGCCCATTAAAGTTGCATTGGATTTAGAATGAGGAGATCTCTGCAATGAGACTATTTCCGAGAGAATCCTATGATTTTCATTTTCCTCTGATTTATAAAGGATTTGTGCCATTTGTCACCTTTTACCTCTTATATGAAGTGTTTTAGACTTAGAGGTTTATCCAGGATCTCCATTTTTGGATCAGTCAGTTGCTTAGAAGTTATCTTATTATGGAAATGATGGAATATTACTATGCATGTGATTAATTGATTTAATAGCTTTTATATAGTTTATGCATGCATATGGTAATTAGGCATGAGATATAGATGCATTCAGAACCGCTAAGACGTAAATTCTATATAATCCAATAGACGAGGATTTCATTACCATGCATGTCACCAGAGGTTTGATGGTTGCATGTTATAGCTCCTTCTTCCCTTCCAACTCTAGTTGTGTTATAGAAATTGTTCGATGAAGATGAGATAATGTGTTTATGGTATAAAGCTCCTTCCTAAAGGTGATATAGCAGTTTGACTAGGGGAAAGGAACATGGAACCTTAACTATGTCTAAGGAAATTTTAAATTTTTTAGGGGATTTGGGCTTATTTTCCGGATAGGCCATGGAGGTTCATTACAAATGGTATCAGAGAAGATCAAGTTCAAACCTTGCAGCCTATGGGCCAATATGCCTCCATAGGATATGGACAAGTTTAAGTATTAACTTGGCCTCACTACCACAAACTTTAATAAGGAGGCTAAGTGTTAAGTCTGGACTCCTTAAGGTTTAATCTAAATATTAAAAGCACTAACAATAGAATAGTAAAGTAAGCATGGAGGAACCCATAAACTGATATGACCGTCGGTCAAAATCAACCAATATATATATGAGAGGAGTTCATGATTTGGAATTTTAATTGTATTACAAATGGTATTGTATGTGAAACCATACCCATGATATGTGAAAGAATAATGGGATAGTGTATGTGAAACCATACCCATGATATTCAATATATATCATGCGCGTTAATAATTAAGAACTTCTTAGTGGTTATAATTAGTGCGCCATTACAAATCGCATGTCAAGATCAATGAAATAGTACGCCTAATCTTTAGAGGAACCATCCTCGAACATATGTCATTGGACTCTATATTATACTACGTTGGGTATATGGTTTAAATGAAGATATGAACCGAGATGTCTCTTCCTCACGAAGCCAGCATAGGCTGTCGGAAAACCTAATTTCTGTAATAAAAAATACGAATTTGTCTTACAACACTACTCTCAACATATACATAAGTGTGTCTGTGCTATACTTCGCATATTCCAACACAGTGACATACTTGGTTGCAGGAAGCACCTATTGGTTGAGAATCCTAAGCTCTTTATATTTATAAAGAGAAGGTAGTGTAGACTGTGAGTTTAATCTCACCATCAATAACATAACAGAGAGAAATCTGGCCAACCTTCAATAATTTCTGAGAAGCCCAGGCACCCGCTTTCTCTGACCGAAAAGATGTAATAAGGTCTTCATCACTTTGTTTGAATGGTCACATGTGAGGACAACTAATATCACTATGGGAAATAAACTGTATTGATCCCTACCTCGTATAATGACGAACTATGGAGACATTAGATAGGGTCAAATAAGCTAGAATTTCCCATATTATTCACGCATGGGTCCATGCCCATGGGCACGCACTGTTGTGGGAGTACGATGTAGAATGATGAGCAGCCTCAGTAGGTATATTGGATGCAAATGAAATTCCAATAGCGAGAAACTGATGCCATCGAAGCATTCACCACGACCTTTGCCACATTGACAACTGGGCTGACGTGGCAGCCATGTCAGCAACACACATTGTTCTTCATTTCTTCCTCCACCTGCTGAAATCGAAGGTAGCCAAGAAGCTTTTGAAAGAAACCATAGTGGCTAACCTGTATCTCGACATGTGCATACAAGGTAGCAGTATCCAGGTGATGAAACAAGGGAATTTTTATCGGTTGTGCGAGGTGATAGCGTTATTCGAGGTGTTGTTTTACCCCTGCGTGACTTTTCGATGAAGTTAGAAATTGTTGTTTTAATCTCCATGGTAAGAAAGATACGCTGATGGGTTAGCAACAACACCCTTTAAAATCACAAAAACATAAATTCCCCTTCCAGTATGACACTCTTCGATCAGGTTGATCGTCGAGCTAAAGGTAGTTGGGAAATTAAGCATATAAAAATGCATGCAGAGAGGCATGCATGATATGCTGGGAAAAGTTGTCACGAATCACAGTAAGATTCTGCCAACCGTGGGCTATCGCCAGGGAGGAAAGTAAGTAGGATAAGCGACTGTTGTTTCCCTTGTCTGTTGGCCTTTGGACTGAAGGTAGAAATGCATTGAATAATTAAGGAAAAAATTTCCAACTCGTTTCTAATTGCACTGTGGAGAGGTAGGAAAAGTTGGATCCATTGCTTTCATGTTGTCTACCATGGGATAAAAATGCACGATGGTTATAAAACGTTGATAAAAATGCTGACTATCTCAGTGTACAAGTAAAAGAAAACGATGGGTTTCTTTTCCAGCAAAAGTTTAACGATGTTTCTTTCATTAGATGGGGTATCTATCTGGTGGTGGTAGGATGATGATCATCTGCAGATAAAGATGCCATACGTCGTAGCTTATCTCTGAGTCATGAAGGGATAAGAGCGGGGAAGGATAATTCTTACCTTACAGTCAAGAGTATGAGCAGCGCATAAATAACCGAGCTCGGTTTGGGACGAGCTATCCCGATCTCCAGCTGTGAGAGTCAAGCCTAAAGTAAGGCCATAAGTAAAAGAATGCTTACCATCGACTGTAAATAGGAAATATTGAGGATCGTGCCACTAGTCCCGTGGAGGTAAAAATGGCACGAATAATCCTTCCTTTGTGATTCTAATAAGTTGACTAAGGTTGATATATATACCTATTTTCTGCAGATGATAACGCGTTGAAGAATTCAACCACCGTGAAACCTCTTAGCTATATGACTTAGTTGTGGCAAAAGAATGTGAGATAAGGAGGATCGTACCATCACCTCCAATGTGCAGAGATCGATCATTTCGATAATAGCTGTGATAGATACGAAGAGTACGCAGTGGTGATTCGTTTCCTTTCTGAGAATTATTAAACCTAAATGAAAAAATATGTATACATTGTTTAAAGTATTGTTTTCAGAATCTGTTTTAGATGATGTAAGAAGTAATTCTTAGTTGCTCCATTCTTAGTCTGTTATTATTAAAATTAGCATGAACATTTAGACTGTAAGGCATAAAAAAAATAAAAAAATACAATTAAGTAGTTGTTGGGATTCAAGTCGGAAAACAAAAACACGTTTGAGGATTTGATATTCAAGGAATCAGGATCACATAGGATTTACTATCATTAGACACAATCATATACTCCTTCGGTGGGCATATTCGTGTAGGGTTCTGGTGGACATCAGATACTATATTCTCTGAGAATTCTTCATTTTGTCATGTCTTCTCTCTTAGCGGTTTTTAATGAACCCATAAATTTTAGAGGAAAAATGTTATGAAACCAGTTCACAAAGAGATAGAAAAGATAGATGAACGCCTTATAAATCAGCCTCTTTGAGGGGGAAACCTCCTTTACATTACACAAATGAACAATTCTTGGATGATACAAATGACAAGACCTCCTTTCTATATATAGGAATCTAAGGGGTCATAATATAATCAGAGCCAACATAACAATAATAATGTAAGGGCATAATAATAACATTAGTGGGCTTCTATGGGGCACAATAATAAAAATATGGGGAATACATGGGCACAATAATATATAAAGGGGGTTGTACTAATAACAACAAGGGGTCACACTAGTAGTATAAGGACCTAACATGCCCCTCTCCTTCAAAAAGTGTTGCTCTAAACTCTTAAGTAGTTCTTGATGCTTTTGTATAAAATTCTCGTCCTCCCATGTGGAATATTCACCGGGTAAGTTCTTCCACTTGATGAGATACTCTAAAATTGATCGATTTTGTAGTTGTTAGGTTCTTGTTTCTGTGACTGTTCCATGCTCCAATATGATTTTTCCTTCCTTGTCAAGTTCTGGCAATATTGCTTGAACTGGGAAATTCTGCAGCTTTTGAATGAGTGGCCACACTTCTTCATCCTTCTTCCATTCATCCCTTGCTTCGTTTATCCAATCTGGTTGGATAATAGAAATAGCACAAACCAATGCTTCCACATCCTCATCCTTTCTTGAGAGTGCATCTGCCACAACATTTTTCTTCCATTTTTTGTAGATGATTTCAAAGTCATAATCAAACATCTTTGTGACCCGTTTTTCTTGCTCTTCAGAGGATAATCTTTGTTCTAAAAAGTATTTAAGACTATCATGATCTGTTTTTACCTTGAAGTGCCTTCCCATTAGGTAGGGTCACCATTTCTTAAGTGCATGTAGTATTTCCAACATTTCCTTCTCATAAATAGCTTTGTGTAAATACTTTCCTTTGATTTGATGACTTTCGAAAGCAATGGGTCTTTCGTCTAGCATTAAAATAGCACCAATTCCATTTCCTGAAGCATCACATTCCACAATAAAGGTTTTTGTGAAGTTCGTTGTAGCTAAGACCGGTGCTTGGCACATTGCCTCTTTAAGATGTTCGAAGGCCTTTGCTGTTTCCAGAGTCCATGAAAATGCATCTTTCTTCAATAATATTGTTAGAGGCGCTTCTATTCTCCCATAATTCTTAAAAAACTTGCTATAATACCTTGTCAACCCGAGAAATCCTTACAGATGCTTTATGGATGTGGGGATTTTCCATTCCTTAATGGCTTTAGTTTTGCTAGGGTCTACCTTAACACCTTCATGAGATACAATATGACCCAGATATTCCACCTCTTGTACTCCAAAGAAAAATTTGGAGCTTTTTGAATATAATTATTTCTCCTCCAATATTTTGAGCACCCTGTTAACATGTTGAGCATAATCCTTCCAAGACTCGTTGTAGATTAGTATAACATCCAAAAAATACTAGCACAAATTTTCTAAGGAAGGGTTTGAAAATGGAATTCATCAAACCTTGAAATGTAGAAGGTGCATTTGTAAGGCCAAAAGGCATGACCAAAAATTCATAATGACCCTCATGAGTTCTAAATGTTGTTTTCAGAATGTCTTTAGTATTCATTATGATTTTGATGATATCTTGAACGAAGATCCAACTTGGTGAAGTAAATTGATCCATGCAATTCATCCAATAATTCATCAATGATAGGAATGGGAAATTTATCTTTAATAGTGAGCTTGTTGAGCTCCCTATAATCCAGACACATGTGCCATGACCCATCCTTCTTGTGTATAAATACTACTGGAGCAAGAAAGAAATTTGATTAGGTTGAATTATACCAGCCTCTAGCATTTCTGCAACCATACGTTCAATTTCACTCTTTTGGGCATAGAGATATCTGTAAGGCCTGATGTTTGGAGGAACAATTCCTGGAATGAAATGAATATAATGATCATGATCACGAATAGGTGGGAGGCCTTGGGAGTCTCCAATACCTTGAAATGATTGTCTAATACTTTTTGGAGATTTGGAGAAATAGATGATTTCGATGTGGGAACCTCTAGCGAACATAATTGTGCAATTATGCCTCATTTTTTCTTCTTTAGAAGCTTTGTTAGTCTATTAGAGCTGATTATCTTTTCCAGCTTCCTTGTGATACCCCTTAATTCAACTTCCTTTCATTCCGAAGAAAATTTCATAAAAAATTCTTGAAAATTAAAAGCTATTGTACCTAGGGATTGTAGCCATTAGACTCCTAGTACAACATCAACATCACCCATTGGAATGGAAAACATTGGGATATTCAATACATATTCTCCCATGGATAACTTAATATTATGGCACTTTGCAGAGTAATTTATGGTTCCTCCACTTGCAACCATCACTTGACACTCTGGTGCTGGATATAGGAAGTAATTCAATCCTTGGTTGTCTTATAATGAATAAAATTATGCGTACTACTCGAATCAATCAACTCTATTACCTTTTTCTTCTTGATATGTCATTCTATCTTGATAGTTTGAGGAGTGGTAATTCCGACCAATGCATTACAAGATATGGTCGGATTCATTTCTTCTTTCTCAATATCATATTTCACTTCTTGAACCTTTTTCTTATTGATATGTCCTTCTATATTGAGAGTTTGAGGAGTGGTAATTATTTCCAACGCTTTACAAGATATGTTCGGATTCATTTCTTCTTTCTCTGGTGTTGGTTCCTGGTGTATATCCTCTTCTTTTGAATTTTCTCGATCCTTTTCTTCCTCCTCTTCATAATCTATGTAAAATAATTTCTTCTTAGCACACCTATGACCTTTAGTGTATTTGCTATCACAAATGTAACAAAGTCCTTTTTCTCTTTTTTCTTCCAAATGTTGTCGTGTAAACCTTATAGGTTGTAGAAGGCTAGAAGAGAAAAGACTTCCATATTTATAGTTGTGAGTGGTAGGATTCCTTGTTTCCATAATTTCGCTTTCAATTTTTATTGCCAACCTGAATGCCTACTCCAATGAATCAGGTTCCCAAAGACAAACCTCATGTCGAATGTTATCCTTTAAAGTCCCTATGAAGACATCAATCCTTTTCTTCTCTAGAATATCATTTACCCTTATATTCAATTTTTTGAAATCCTCAATGTGCTCTACCATTGAACTCTTTTGTTTGAGATTTATCAATTGGCTAAAGAAGGTGTCACTCTTTGTATCCTCATAACATGCTATCATTTCTTCCGTGAAAATCGACCAAGGGACAAGTGATTTACGAGAACAAAACCCTTTATACCATAAAAATTTATCTGGTTCTAAATATGAAGATTCAATACATACCTTTTGTAACAATTGCAACTCATGTAGATCAAAATATTGCTCCATCTATAGTATCCAATTTACCAGATCCTTGTCATCAAACTTCCTCGTATTGCCTTTTCTTGATTTTATGAGCTCGATCTTGAAACAAATGTAACTTGGTAATTTCAGATTTTCCAGTTTTGAAATCACGACTTGCAGTAGCCCTCTGTGTCCTCTTTCTAATGCCACAAGTCTGATTGAAATTTGATTCTTCAATAAAGAGTTGTGCACAATCTCCCAAGATGACCTGATTATATACCTTTTTTGAATAGTGAACTTTTATGAAGTGCCACGTGTCACTGTTTTGACCTTCAGATCTGAAAAATATAAATAGGAAACTACAGTCCGTCCTCTTTCTGTAACTTCTTATGAAATTTAAATCTAATGCTCAGATAGAAATTTATGATGAGTTTCCCAACATCACTTGTTTAAGATGTAATTCAGGAGTCTGCAAAAAGCCTAACTTCCTCAGATCATATATCCTAAAATATAGCGAGAAAAGATCTGAAATTTGTACCTGAGGTTTAGATCACTTTGTTCACAAATGGGTTTTTTTTAGCTTCTGAAACTTTGTAGCGAACATGTTATAGTGAAACTTCCACAGTGACATGTTTTAGATGAAATTCTGGAGCTTGCAAAAACCCTAACTTCCTCACGTCATATCGCCGAAAATGTAGTGAGACAAGATTTGCAATTAGGACCCGAGGTTCAACACGATTTCCTCTAAAATGGGTTTTTTTCTAGCTTCTGAAATGTCACAGAAAAAAAGTTATAAAGAAAATTCCACGATGACCTATTTGGAGTGGCAAAACCCTAGAATCCAAAGCTCTGATACCAAATGTTATGAAACCAGCTCACAAAGAGATAGAAAAGATAGATGAATGCCTTATAAATCAGCCTCTTTGAGGGGGAAACCTCCTTTAAATTGCACAAATGAAGAATTCTTGGATGATACAAATGATAAGGCCTCCTTTCTATATATAGGAGTCTGAGGGGTCATAATATAATCAGAGTCGACATAACAATAATAATGTAAGGGCACAATAATAACAATAGTGGGCTTCTGTGGGGCACAATAATATATAAAGGGGGTTGTACTAATAACAATAAGGGGTTACACTAGAGTATAGGGACCTAACATAATAGATAATGGTGGTTAGATTAAAATGGAAGCAATTTACTTTGTTGAGATGCTTGCAGGTTCCTGAAAAAGAAAAAAAGGTAACCGAACAGAGAAAAATGTGCATGTTCAATGGATAGAAAACCACTGTCTGCAGCACTGCTTCTGATTATTACATACAAAGTTATGATGAAGATTGTGAAATTGTCACTTATGGCCAACCGGGATGCTAAATATTTTCGAAAAATATAATTCAAGCCTCGTATATTTATAACACCCATAAAGTATATTTATAATCCTTGGTAATTGATATGGGTGTTATATATTTATATCATCATTTATTGTAACATAGTTGCAAGATATTTATGATTATTTAGCGTCAGTAAATTATGTGATGCATATAAATGGTACTTCTTTTGTACATTACTGATAAGTAGGGTTACAAAATGTGTTATTCTGCCATTGTTAGCACAATCTATGGCTTTGAGTCTATCTAATTCCTTGGAACTATTTGTTCAAAGCATAAAATTTTATCGAATATAACTCTCAAAATATCAAGCATTGTAGTGCGCTAGTTGCCTCTGGAAATGATCAGAATATAATATTATATCATCCATTGAAGATTGGATAATATGGCATTTAAAGTTGACTTCTAAAGCAATGTGAACATGGGGCATTGTTCAATTCCTCATTAGGGTTCAAGTTTCACCAAGGAGAGGCTCTTGCTTATACTCATTCAATTTTCATTAAAGATATGATTGTGCTTGTGCTCATGTTTGTTGGTTACTGATATTCACAATAATGGTTAGGGCTACATGCAAGTCCATTGAGTGGAAAAATTGTGAATTTAATCACCTTGATTTTTGAAGCCAAAAACCTCTATTTCATGTTATAATAGAAATAGATGTAAGGGAAGATAATGTTGATTAAAAAAATTAATCTTATTGAAGTCGCCCTGAATATTCTTATTTATGCAGGAAAAACATTTACACCGGGAATGGTTAAATTATAAATAAAGCAAATTGACACTAGTACAAGTACGATGTAGGGACTTGGCTAAATGAAAGGATGATGGTATAAAAAGGGAAATGTTAAACCCTAGTAGGGTGTTATGCAATGAAAAAGGTTCTCATGAACAATGTTAAGAAATAAAGAGCAGGTAATGGCACAAATTGTTTTAATTTAGTCCTCTATACAATGCATTTTGGAGTTGGAATTGTTTCAAAAAAGTGATTAAATAATAACAGGTTAATATATATATACCAAGACCTATGCATTGGAAGTGCATACTGGTACCTATAAGCATCCTTGATACAATAATATGTAAACCATGATAATTAATAAGAAGCAAGTTCTAATGCTTCTTGATTGATAATAAAAAAAAAGGATTGTGTTAAGCTTATAAGTCACTCTTAAACAATATGAAATTATATGTGGAGATACAGATAAGGTGCTGGGGTTAATACTTAACAAGAAGGAACCCTTCCAATTTAGGAATTGAGACACCTCCTGGACTCACTGTTGAACTTCTCATTTGGATAAGATTCTAATTGACAAGAAACAATGATTATGATCTAGTATTATTCACAAGTTAGTACTTGTAGATAATTAAAGGTGGGTATTTATGTATACCTTGAATTGTGGAAGAAATTATCTTTTCCATGGAATGTCATGCAAGTATGCAGAAATTGACTTTTACATCCATGTATAGGAATTTTAGTTTCTTATATGATGTAATATTTAGCATAAATTATCATGTGCAAATGATAAGCAAGCAAGGTGTACCACTCATGAATATGTTATGATTACACCAAGAGAGCTTGTGAGTATTGTGTTGTTTCTTATTAACATTGGCGTAATTGGCAAGTGCAGCCTACATTTAAGATGTGGATATTGCTTGGTTTATTTTATAATAAATCTGCCATCGTAGTTAAGAAGTGAAACATTTTTAGCATACATGAATTATTAAGTGATTATGATAAGCAACAACGAGATGAAAACTATGAGAAATTCTCATATTTTAAACAATGGATTAATCACACCTTGAAAGAGTTATAGTCAGATTGGAGGATTAATTAAGTAGGTATTAATTCCTACTGCTATATGAAAATCCTTATAACTAAATCATTAAGGCCTACATAACTATCTTCCATAAACAAGTGGCGAAAAAGGAAGATGATAGATTGGGAAGATCAATGCCATAGGATATTATACCTGTGGTGAGAGAGGTGTGATGATGGTATGATAATCATCCACTCTCGAATGTTTTATAGCATAAGAAACTATGGATACAATGCAATTAACAAGGTATAATGGTTAATAATTACTATCATGTTAAAGGTTATGCACGAATTGTGGTTTTCTACTACTTTTTTATCATAACATCTAATGTAAAGATGGTTATGGAAGAGGGCTTACCTTGTTAGGTACTGACCATGAGCCTCTGTAATAAATATGGCCTATTGGTAGGATATGGTTAGTAGATGGTTTTTGAATGTGTTATGTATTAAGAGATGGTTATCTGGAGAATGTTGACTGAGAAAGCTTGTGAGCATTTTAAACATTGATGTAATTGACATATATCATCATGGTATTAACATTATAGCTGGCTTCAATAGAGGAAGTCCATGTTTGCATCATTGTTTTATTGTTGTATGATACATATACTCATGCATTGTCATGGATTGTTTGGTATATTGTTATCATAAGCCTGGTTAAGGGGTCATCAAGATAAACTTGTTGTGGAAAGAATCATGCTAAAATCTACACATAATAATGAGGCATATGAATTTTCCATGTAAACACATGGGTGTACAATATTATAGCCTTATAACAATATTGTAGTTATCATTTGGTTGATGAAAGATGTCAAGCATCCATGGCATGAAAGAGTCTTGAGTTTAATGGATTGTTGGAATTATCTTGCAACTCATGATGAATTTTGGTATTGGTCTTGGTTCATTAGGAAATTTATATAGAAAACATTGTACAACAAACTTAAAGATGTGGCTACCAAAATGCCTATAAAAGGGGAGTAATCTGTAGAAGAAAATAACATGATTGACATGATTATCAAGTTGGTAAAGTATAATGTAGAGTGGTTAAGTTGTTGAAACATAAAAATGGAAATAGTAAATCACCTGAGATAAATGGCTTAAGAATGAAGTATTGATATAACAATTATTAAACTGTGAGTTAATAGTCTACTTAAGATGAAAATTGTTGGCTTGTTGGGGCTTGACCTAGGTTCAGAGGTGATTTAGCCAAACAAATCCTGGTACTGGCCCCTTCGGCAATAGTTTGCGGAGCGTGGACTAAGGTCTCACCTGAAGTAGTATGGGAGGGTGCTAGAACCAAGTTTCTGCACTCTGGAGATGTATGATGAGTTCAAGTGGTTCATGGTTTGATCCTATGCTTAAGTCACTTCGCGCACTTTCCTGTACCTTGCAGCCTGAGATACTACCTTTGCGCAACCCTACTTGGAGCACGAACGTCATTATTACCCAAGTCCTTACTGGTATTCCACTGTTAGTTGATCAATTCAGCCTACTTGGATGATTTAAGTTATACTTAGCAATATAAATCATTCATACAGGTGGGTAGAGTAAATAAATAATATATTTGTACTTTATATCAACCATGCATTAATCCAAGAACAGATACACAAATTGGTAACAAAACTTCTCTTTATTAATTTCTTCTTCGGTTATAGAGTCGACTCCGCCCTACGCACTGAGCTGTAGGGGTCCACGCACTCAGCTGCGGACTACTAGGCCTCTGCGTACTCAGCTACAGAGCCTTCTCCTACCCTATGACCCAAAGACACACTTAGATAATTAGACTCTTTCTTCTCTCTACTTCTTCGCTATCCTATTAGCTATCTTTTACACTTAGAGCCTCGCTCTATTTATACAATCCCATCATCCTCAGACCATGGGTAGGTCTATCTAGCTGACATTACATTACAAAACTAGGGCAGACAACCCTATGCCTCTATCATATATTTTGCTCTCCATGCCCGCAATTCGCGGAGTCTTTGCAACAATATCGGGTCAAAACTTGGGCTTTGAGCCATAAAACATGCCTTGGGGGGATTCCATTCCCAAAAGGCCCCCAAGACAAACATCGTGACTCGCCCTCGAGTCACTCTGCCGGCACGGTGATCTTTGAATGGAGTCCCTCCAACTGTTCTTGAACTGTGCTGAGGTCAGCAACGCACTAAGCTGCTAGTTGCTAGATCTGCTGCATCTGTTGTTTCGAGACCTCTGTGTCTGGGGTGCTTCTCTACATTAATGTGTGCATCCCTTGTATGTGTGCAAGATTTCCTTCAACTTTTCTCATGATAGTGAAGGCCTCGTTAATCCAAGGCTGAACACGTGCTTTGAGAATTGCCTCCTTGTGTAGCATCACGTCCACCTGCTCCTTCAATGCTTTAGCTTGCTGCATCCTTGCAAGCCTTTGGGTGAGGACTACTATCTACGTAGCTCCTCGAACACTGTCGTATTATTGTTGGAGTTCTCATGCTTCTATCTCCAAGCACTGGATGTCTGGGTCCTCCTGCAAAGATGTAAGGACATCAAGTGCTTGTTCCAACATGCTGGTACAGTTTCGCACTACACCTCTGATTTCCTCCAGTCCTACTATGATAGCACTAGTGCACTTATCTCTGACTTTTGGGGGAGTGGATGGCTGCGCCTTTAACGCAACTTTGTGATCTAAAGATTCAACTCCAACTAAACCTTTGTCATTTCTTCCCTAGCCTCGCGGACTCCTACTGCTAGCTTGTGGATCCACACGTCCGTTGGTAGATCTGTTGGGATGGCCAGCTCCGGGTGTTATGAAACCAGCTCAAGAAAAGATAGAAAAGAAAGATCAACGCCTTAGAATTCAGCCTCTTCGAGGGGGCAACCTCCTTTACATTACATAAATGAACAATTCTTGGATGATACAAATGAAAAAACCTCCTTTCTATATATAGGAGTCTAAGGAGTCACAATATAATCCAGCCAACCTAACAATAATAATATAAAGCCACAAAAATAACAATAGAGGGATTCTATGGGGCACAGAAATAACAATATGGGGGTAATAGGGGCACAACAATATAATAAGGGGTATAACTACAATAATAATGGGGTAATCACTAGTATTATAGGGACCCAACATGCCCCTCTCCTTCAAAAAAGTGTTGTCCTCAATGCTTGAGTAGTTCTGGATACTTCTGCATAAAATTTCATCCTCCCATGTGGAATCTTCAGCAGATAAGTTCTTCCACTTGATAAGATACTCTGAAATTGATCGATTTCGTAGCTGTCGAGTTCTTGTTTCTGTGACTGCTTCCGGTTCCAATATAATTTTTCCTTCCTCGTCAAGTTCTGGCAATATTGTTTGAACTGGGAGCTTGTTGCCTATAACCTTCTTTAAACATGAAACATGGAAAACTGGGTGCAATCGAGAAGCTGCAGGAAGCTCCAATTTGTATGCCATAGTACCAATCTTTTGCAACACCTTGTACGGACCATAATACTTTGGTGATAATTTATTATCCTTCTTAGCTTGCTTTAGGGACATTTGCTTATATGGTTGTAGCCGTAGGAATACCCAATCACCTACATCAAAACTTCTTTCACTGCGATGTTGATCTGCCTGTTGTTTCATTCTATTTTGTGCCAACACGAGGTTATCCTTTAAGAGTTGGAGGACTTGTTGTTGATGTTCGATGTGATGTTCCACTGCCTGAACCTTAGAATTTTCTCTTAAATATGATGTGATGGATGGTGGTTTGATACCCATAAAGTGCCATAAATGGGGTCATTTTTGTTGTTGTATGGAAGGAAGTGTTATACCACCATTCAGCCAGAGGCAACCATTTGACCCATTGTGTCTGTTTATCAGATACAAAGCAACGAAGATATCCTTCCAAACATTTGTTTACTATCTCAGTTTGCCCATCAGATTGAGGATGATAAGATGAGCTATGAGCTAACTGAGTACCAAGACAAGAAAATAATTTTGTCCAAAAATTTCCAGTGAAAATGGGATCTCTGTCACTTACAATAATCTTTTGGTTTCCATGTAGCTTTTGAACTGTTTCCATAAATGCAGTAGAAACTGTACTGGCTTTAAATGGATGTGATAATGCACAAAAGTGTGCATACTTGGTAAGTCTGTCAACTACCACCATGATGACACTCTTTCCCTCAGACTTGGGTAAACCTGTGATAAAATCCATTGAAACCTCCTCCCAACGTTGGCTTGGAATGGATAAAGGTTGTAATAGACCCGGTGTCTTAATTGTTTCAACTTTATTTTGTTGGCAAACCAAACATTCCGCCACAAACTTTTGAATATCTGATTTAAGGCCATCCCAAAAAAATTCCTTAACCCTGTGGTAAGTTTTTAAAAATCCTGAGTGCCCTCCTAAGGGAGAAGTGTGCAATTCCATAAGAATCTTTTGTTTTAGCTGGGAATTCTTACAGAGGTATAAGCGATCTTTGTACCATAACGAATCATTTTTCCAGCTAAATGTATCAGAAGTACTGGAATCTTGTTGTAGCTTTCGAATAAGTGCCCACACTTCTTCGTCATTCTTCCATTCCTCCTTTGCTTCGTTTATCCAATCTGGTTGGATAATAGAAATGGCACACAACAATGCTTCCACATCCTCATCCTTTCTTGAGAGTGCATCTGCCACCACATTTTGCTTCCCTTTTTTGTAGATGATTTCAAAGTCATAACCCAACATCTTTGTGACCCACTTTTGTTGCTCTTCAGAGGATAATCTTTGTTCTAAAAAGTATTTAAGGCTATCATGATCTGTTTTTACCTTGAAGTGTCTTCCCATTAGGTAGGGTCGCCATTTCTTAAGTGCATGGAGTATTGCCAACATTTCCTTCTCATAAATAGCTTTGCTTAAAAACTTTCCCTTGATTGGACGACTTTCAAAAGCAATGGGTCTTTCATCTTGCATTAGAACAACACCAATTCCATTTCCTGAAGCATCACATTCCACAATAAAGGTTTTTGTGAAGTCCGGTGTAGCTAAGACCGGTGCTTGGCACATTGCCTCTTTAAGATGTTTAAAGGCCTTTGTTGCTTCCGGAGTCCATGAAAATGAATCTTTCTTCAATAATGTTGTTAGAGGTGCTGCTATTCTCCCATAATTCTTAACAAACTTGCGATAATACCCTGTCAACCCAAGAAATCCTCGCAGATGCTTTATGGATGTGGGGATTTTCCATTCCTTAATGGCTTTAATTTTGCTAGGGTCTACCTTAACTCCTTCATGAGATACAATATGACCCAAATATTCCACCTCCTGGACTCCAAAGAAACATTTGGATCTTTTTGCATATAATTGTTTCTCCTCCAATAGTTGTAGCACCCTGTCAACATGTTCAACATGATCCTTCCAAGACTTGCTGTAGATTAGTATATCATCAAAAAATACTAACACAAATTTTCTAAGGAATGGTTTGAAAATTGAATTCATCAAACCTTGAAATGTTGAAGGTGCATTGGTAAGGCCAAAAGGCATGACCAAAAATTCATAATGACCCTCATGAGTTCTAAATGATTTTCGGAATGTCTTCAATCTTCATTCTGATTTGATGATATCCTGAACGAAGATCCAACTTGGTGAAGTAAATTGATCCATGCAATTCATCCAGTAATTCATCAATGACAGGAATGGGGAACTTATCTTTAATAGTGAGCTTGTTGAGCTCCCTATAATCTGGACACATGCGCCATGATCCATCCTTCTTGTGCACCAATACTACTGGAGCTGAGAAAGAACTTTGACTCGGTTGAATTATACCAGCCTCTAGCATTTCTGCAACCATACGTTCAATTTCACTTTTTTGGACATAGGGATATCTGTACGGCCTGATGTTTGGAGGAACACTTCCTGGAATCAGATGAATAGCATGATCATGATCACGCATAGGTGGGAGACCTTTGGGAGTCTCAAATACCTTGGAATGATTGTCCAGGACTTTTTGGAGATCTGGAGAAATAGATGATTCCAATGTGGAAACATCTAGCGAACATAATTGTGCAATTACACCTCTTTGCTCCTTTTTTAGAAGCTTTGTCATGCCATTAGAGCTGATTATCTTTCCTGGTTTCCCTGCAATACCCCTTAATTCAACTTCCTTTCCTTCCACAGAAAATTTCATGAAAAGTTCTTGAAAATTAAAAGCTATTGTACCCAAGGATTGTAGCCATTGGACTCCTAGTACAACATCAGCACCTCCCATTGGAATGGAAAGCATTGGGCTAGTCAATACATATTCTCCCATGGATAGCTTGATATTATGGCACTTTCCAGAACAATTTATTGTTCCTCCATTTGCAATCATCACTTGACACTCTGGTGCTGGATATAGGAAGCAATTCAATTCTTTTGCTACCCTACAATGAATAAAATTGTGGGTGCTTCCTGAATCAATCAACACTATTACCTTTTTCTTCTTGATTTGTCCTTCTATCTTGATGGTTTGAGGAGTGGTAATTCCCGCCAATGCATTACAAGATATGGTCGGATTTATTTGTTCTTCATCTAGGCTTTGTTCCTGGAATATATCCTCTTCTTTTGACCTTTCTTGCTCCTTTTCTTCTTCCTCTTCACAATCTATGTAGAATAATTTCTTCTCAGCACACTTATGACCTTTTGTGTATTTGCTATCACAATTGTAACAAAGCCCTTTTGCTCTTTTTTCTTCCAATTGTTGTGGTGTCAACCTTGTAGGTTGTGGAAGACTATGGGCAACAACACTTCCGTCTTTATAGTTGTGAATGGTATGCTTCCTAGTTGCCATAATTTTGCTTTCCATTTTTCTTGCTAACCTGAATGCCTTCTCTAATGAATCAGGTTCCCAAAGGCGCACATCATGTTGGATATTATCCTTTAAAGACCCTATGAACACATCAATCCTATGCTCCTCTGGAATATCTTTTACCCTTATGTTCAATTTTTGGAACTCCTCAATGTGCTCCATTATTGAACCCTTTTGTTTGAGACTTATCAATTGGCTAAAAAAAGTGTTGCTTTTTGTATCCTCATAATGTGCTATCAATTCTTCCGTAAAAATTGCCCAAGTGATAAATTGTTTACGAGAACAAAGCCATTGATACCATACAAACTGATTTGGTTCCAAATATAAAGTTGCCATACGTACCTTTTGTGTGTTTTGCACATTATTGAGATCGAAGAATTGCTCCATCTGTAATATCCATGTGGCGGGATCCTTGCCATCAAACTTCTTCATATCGATTTTTGGAACATGGTGAGTCTTCGATCCAACATTAGAGTCTATGGAATCATGATTAACATTTCTTTTGTTCTCATCATGAGTTTCCTTTAGTACTCTTTCACCCTTATTGACCATTTCTTGTAGCAACTTATTCATATTTATCTTCAATTCTTCCATATTATCATCCATGCCATCAATTTTAGAGTCCATGCCATTCACCTTAGCTTCCATGTCATCCATCTTAGCTTCTACGCCTTTCTTTAAACAGTCCATCTTAGCTTCTACACCTTTCTTTAAACCATCCATCTTAGCTTCTACATCTTTCTTTAAACCATCCATCTTAGATTCTGTTCCTTTTTGTGCAAGGGACAGTTGTTGCACTTGGTCTTATAATTTTGATATATCATGTTGCATTTCTTCCTCTTCTTCATTAGTCATGCTAGAGCTTTCAGGTTCCTTACTAGGTGTTTGCATTTTCTTTCCTCGCGGCATCAGTTACCGATAATAATGCTCTACTATGCCCTTTGAATTCCTTCAAAATAAATTTTCAAACCAAGCTTAGGCAAAAGTTTAAAAAAATCTACACACCTTTTTTCACTTTGTAGGAGCTTGATATTGCCTCTGATGTATGTATGTACTTTCCAATCATCTAGTTCTGAAATTCTGACCTGTAGTAGCTCTCTGTGTCCTCTTTCCAATGCCACCAGTCTGATCCAAATTGGATTCTCCAAGAAAGAGCTATGCACAATCTCCCAAGACGACCTGATTATATACCTTTCCAGAAGAGTAAACTTGTATGAAGTGCCACGTGTACAATTTTTGACCTCTGGTTCTAAAACAAATATACAAGAAACTACAAACCGTCCTCTTTCTGTACCTTCTTACGAAATTTCAATCTGATCCCTAGAGAGAAGGTTATGACGATTTTCCCTAGGTCACCTGTTTTGAATGTAATTCAGGGGTCTGCAAAAAGACCAACTTCCTCAGAGCATATCTCCGCAAATATTGCGTGAAAAGATCTAAAATTCGGACCCAAGGTTTAGCGTGATTTCTTATCAAATGGGTTTTTTCTTTGACTTCTGAAACGTCACAGAAAAAACGTTATAGCGAAAATGCCACGATGACCTGTTTGGAGCAGCGAAACCCTAGAATCCAAAGCTCTGATACCAAATGTTATGAAACCAGCTCAAGAAAAGATAGAAAAGAAAGATCAACGCCTTAGAATTCAGCCTCTTCAAGGGGGAAACCTCCTTTACATTACATAAATGAACAATTCTTGGATGATACAAATGACAAAACCTCATTTCTATATATAGGAGTCTAAGGAGTCACAATATAATCCAGCCAACCTAACAATAATAATATAAAGCCACAAAAATAACAATAGAGGGATTCTATGGGGCACAGAAATAAAAATATGGGGGTAATAGGGGCACAACAATATAAATAAGGGGTATAACTACAATAATAATTGAGTAATCACTAGTATTATAGGGACCCAACACCGGGACACTTCGACAAGCATCACCTACCACCTGCACCAACTGCTGATTTTGCAACACCAATTCATCACACTGTAAGCTAATTTATTCCATGTTTATCCTTTGCTCACTGAGGACTTGGATTATGCGGCTCTCCTTAGCATGCATCTCCATCGTTATCGCATCCTATAACAAATATAGTGTCTCACGTGGAAGGGTATCCAGATTAAGGCCAAGGCCTTTCATCATGCTAACTGAAAATCTATCGGCCTCATTCGAAGTCACTAGGGCCCCGTCCAGCAACACTATTGTGTTTTCCATCCATGCGTACAGCATCTGCTCCGCTGCCGATGATCCTGTTGCAAGGTGGGTTGAAAGGGTACCCACCTGAGGGGGATGCACTTGTAACTCCTGCGACTATGCTCTGAGGGCCCCCAACACAGTCTAGTGCTCCTCCATAAAATCCTGAAGAGCCTCATTTGTGACATCGCGCACCCTCTCACCGATGTCATACAAATCACCCTCGGTTAGGGTGATCGGGTCGATGGCCAATTTCGAGGCCTTGACCTTCTTCCTCAGTCCTGTTCACTTTTCTGTGTGTGGGTGCTTCAACTGTGTGGACGTGTTCCCTGGCTCTGCGCTTCCTTCTGTTGTTTCTACTTCCTTTGCCTCCTTCCCCTGCAAGGGAATTGCTTCGCCCCTCGCCCACCTTCGCAGTTGCTTCCTGTGTTGTTGTTGCTACTTCTATGACCTTTTTCTACTCAGTAACTTTTTGTGTTTCTTCCTACACTGCTCATACCTCAGATGATGTTGTTTCGTTCTGCCTTTTTTCGGCCAACTGTGTGATGTGCATCTTAGCATCGTCCTTCTTCTTTTGTGTTGCTACCCGCTTGAGTTTTTCAAGATTTGGGGTGTGCCATTCGGGAGGCCATGCCTCCAAGACAGTGAAAATGGTGTCGTTAGTGGCTACAAAAGGTAGCTTTGTCCACGCTTCATCGGGTCCTTTCACACCCTGATAAAGATATTGTCAATGTCTGCCTTAAATTTTGCAAAACTCTGATGAATGTTGTACACCGTGGGTGATAAGCGTAGCTTCCATTTGATTCACATTCGGATGTTCATCTCCATGAGCACCTAGAAGATCTTGCTATTGCGTATCCTTTTCGCATCCTTCATGGCCCAGAGTGAAGCGTACTTAGCGACCTCCGGTAAATCTCTGTCAATTATGGAGAATTGTCTATCCTCCAGCAGTTACCCTACTACAAGCACTATGGATAGCAATAGCCACCCATAATGGATGGTTTTACCCTACTCCTGGGCTTCACGACAATTCTTCAAGAATTTCGTGTAGAGGAATGTAGCCCAGTTAAACTGGACCCCTTCATGCACTGCTCGTCCAGTGCAATCACTAGTGCACGTACCTTGTCTGCGTGACACTTTCGCATAACTTTGCTAGCTAGGATTTGGTTTGCTATGCATACTACTTTGTCCTTGATGCTGGATATGGCATAGCCCCTCTTCTTCTTCTCCAGCTTGTAATTCGTCTAAATGGCCTCCGCGAGGGCCAAATCATTACCCTTCCCTTCCGATGTGGTTGCAGGGTCCTTTCCATTGTATGGTAATAAGAAAGTGCGATGAATTAGGTCTGTCGTGATGGGGATGGGCTCCTCCAGCCATAGATACCCATCATGCACCATGCAGAGAAGCTAACTGATGACGAAAATTGCTATTGGGGCACGGTGGAAATGCGACACCTAGAGTAAGTTCAGTAACCCAACCTTTTCTACTCTGCGTAACCACTTTCGTGGCTCTAACGTTGTCACCACCCCCGTGGTGTTTCACTTCATGAGGCTCTTGATCTCCAAGTGAGAGAACTTCTCGCGGTCAGCGAGGTCCCAATCTTCAAACTTCATGGTTGGCACACGGCCTAGGTGCGTGCCTTCAAACACAATTCCATCTAGGAGAAGCAGGGTCTCGAGTGAACTCTTGGTTTCATCTAGGTCCTTGGGCACTTTGGACTTCCCTTTTCGCGAGGGGACATATGGGGTAGTTTTGTCACAAAGCGTGTAGGTTGAATATCCTCCTCCATGCCTTCATCTTCTTCCTCTGCGATGATAAGGGCCTGCAAATCTTCTTCTTCCTGATCTGTTTCTATCATGACAACTTTCCCCTTCGCTTCCATCGATAGTTTGCTGCACAGAGGGTTCCTCAGGGACACGCGTACGAGAGCCATCGCTTGTTTATCCTTCTTAGGTCTTGGTGTACGCAGTGATTTTGGGATCTCTGCCACAACCCCAATACCTTCTGGAACATCCTGCATAGTTGGGGTCTGTGCGGCCTCGCTGACGGTTACCTCTTCTATTCCCAGACCATCCTTAGTTGTTGTCATCATATCTGGGTTATAAACTGTTACTCACAAATTCAGGGGCTCAATCAATGCTTGGCTCATAATGCTTAGGGCTCTACTAAATTTCTCAATTCTCAAACGACCAAGTGTTTTTTGTTGGGAAACCCTTTGTGTTTTATAGTGCTTTTTAAATTTGAATTCGACCATTCCCCCCAATTCTGGTTCATTACTAATTTCTTGGCGGCAGATTTTCCCAAATCTTGCCCATAACTCACGTCTTAAATGTCCACCACCGACTCCATTTGGCCTCAAGTCGATCATCCCATTGTGAACAGTGACTTCAACGGTCACTTTTTGGCAAATCCACGTGACAATGCAGTCCCCCTTACGTAGTTGTGGACCTTGTGACTCTCTTCTTCTGTGCGCATCTCCAACATCATGCAGCTCCCAGGCAGGATAGTTTATAGTCCCGCGCTTCCTTCCAACTGATTGGAGCACTAAGACTCTCCTTCCCTTGGCTAGTTAGGTGGTCACACCACTCATGTGGGACTCCATCCTGTCCTCCATCACAGTTCTTGGAGAATCCCCACCTTCTATTGTTGTTGTCGACATCGTGCACTTCACCATTTGGAACGCACTACCCTAGTCACTACATTTGGTGATATTTGGTCCAAGAAAAGGCATCAGAGTAACCAATTCATGACGATAGTTCTCAAACTTGTCAGTTTGATCGTATGCACCTTGCCTTACCATTCTAGTGTTTTTGGCAAGAAACTCTTTCTTTATCTCATCCTCCAGCTTCTTGACCTCCGTGTCCATCAAAGCACTTTTCTCTCTTAACCATACCCTTTTTTTTTCAAGTTCACGGAGTTTAAGGTTTCCCTATTGGATTTCTTCCTTAATTCTCATGTGTTCTGTCTCTTGTGGCTGCGTGCTTCCTTCTTTTCGAGCTTTGCGAACTATCGTGTCTATGGCTGTTGCAATGCGTGGACTAGGCTTTGCATGCTCCATAGGGACTACAACATCTGCTTCATACTTCAACGTCAGAAGTTCCCGCATAGTGAGGGTATTGCACATGGTCCTATAAGCCCATAGAATCGTTGGTACACATAGGTCCCAGCTAGTCTGTCTCATATGGTGGACCGTGTTCAGTACTTCGCACACTTTGTCAAAGGCTTCCATGCGATAATCTTTGGCGCGCTTGGTCTTATCATACTTCATCATTCTTGCCATCATCTTGCCCGCTCCTGCTTGTCGGTCCCATTTCATATCGTGAGGATGGCATGCATTCGTGAAGGTTGCATACCATATGCCTATACCCATCTGGAGAGGTGGGCGTGCATGCTATTTCATCCATTATACCCAAATTTCATCCACATCTGAGGCTTTCCAAACTGCATGAGCATCATCGTTTTGCATTCACACCAATCCTAAAAACTTATTTTATGCATACCACACCACCTTGCAGGTGTAGCATGCAGTACCCATTTCAGAGCATCGAACCACTGTTGTTTCTACACCTCTCTTTCAAATTTGTTCATGAAATTACTTTGCTCAACCTGTCATACACAGGTAGATCTCCTACTTCCGTTGTCACACAACATAGTGACCTTATCATAATGTTGCAGTTGAGCATGGTTACCTCGTGTAACCGGTTCTCCTGTCATTCTATTTCCTCATTCGAATCTGAGGTACAGGAGCATTCGCGCTCCCACGAAATCTTATCATCTGCTGTTGGATTCACCCAGTCCTGCTCCCGCACGGTTATCTTTTAGATACAGTCTAGATCATCGTCGCTCTCGTCATCGCACACTGGCTTTGTGTAGTGCGATCCTTCTGCAGGGTCTAAAGGTACCAATATGCCTAGTGACTTTTTCTCAAAAATCATCTTACGCTTCTTTAGATTTATCACTCCATTCATGTCAGTGGCCCAATCTATTCCCAGTAGCGTGGGATAGGGATTGTTGTCATCAACAATCTCTATCACTTCGAAATCTGCAAGCGTGCTCACACCTTCAATGTCTACCATTATTCCCTGCAATCTTCCCATCGGTAGGATCTTTTGCTAGTTCACCATTCGCAATTAAATAGGAGACCATTGCAATGTGAGCCTGCCCATGTGCTCCCATGTTTCCTTTGGGAGGACATTCACGTTCGATCCTAGATCCAAAATCACTTGATCCATCTCATATTCCCCAATTTGCGTAGTCAATCTCATCTCCCTTCCTGTTCGTGTTGTGTACTTCCCGAGCTTCCAAACTACGTGTGGTTCTCATGACCCAGCACATCTAGTGATGAGTTCTTGCAGTCCCTTCACAGCCTTGCTATCACACAGCAACTTCATGCATGTCTCTAGAAAGGTAGTGAGCATTAATGTGTCCATCTCCAGTTCGAGTTTGTCTTTACTACCTGAAGTGGAGGCTTCCATGAAGCTCTTCTTAGCTTCCATGAATGTCTCCTTTGCACACTCCAAATCAAACTCCGGTTCCTTTGTTGGAGCCTTGCGAACCCATGCACTCTCTTCGGGCTTCTTTCCCTTGTCATCTCCTATCGTGATACTGCTTTGGAGCACGATGTTTACATTCGAGTCCTCCTCGCGTGGCTCAGATCTCATCATTTTCAAGTTCTAAGTTGATGGAGGTTAGAGTGTTCCTTCATCGCACAACCTCGCTATCAATGTGGGGCAGTCCTCCATCTCATGATCAAACTAGGTACAATAAAAACATGATGCTCTCATCGAATTTGTACAATCACTGGCATAATGCCCTGGCCCCCTACAATTGTAACAAATCAGCTGTCTGTGTCCCCTTCATGGTCCCATTCCACCTTGACCACGTCCATGCCCCTAAAATGTAGTGCGCGCCATCCCTGCATTTTGGTCGAGGGCTCGTGTTTCGATCTAAACTCTGTAGGTAGGAGTCCGATTCATCATCAGTTCATAACTTCTATAGGTACGCTCATTGTGGCCTACTGACATGTAGAAATTACAGAATAACTACTGGGAAGTCTGCGTATAGTTCTGTAATAGGTGGTAGTTATCTGTAGCATGCTTCCCTCCTATCTAACAAAATGCGCACCATGGTGCAGGCACCATGCTCAGTCCTACTTGTGCCTTTGGTCTCAATGGCATTGGCCCTCCTACTGCCAAGTAGTTTGCAAAGACTGGACAATGTTCCTTGTCATGTCCCTGACCTTTGCACTTTATGCACCATACCTCCTCGCACGCTTCTAGGCGAGTTGTCCTATCTTATTTCAAGCTCTGCATCTCGAGGCACAAGTTTTTCAATTGCGCATGGATTCGTTGGACTCCCAAGCTAGGATCTTGTATTGGGGTCTCGTGCAGTCTCATTGTAATCTCCAAAGCTTCAACCTGAGTGGATAGCTTCTGCTGTGACAGTGCAGTCCTTAGATGTGGCATTATCGATGCTACAAACGATGCGTGGTGCTGCCCATCCATCAAGGTCATGTTGGCTTCATGAATCATACCTTTTAGTCTCTGATCCAGATCCCAGGGGGTCTCACCTAGAAGCATCATGATTTCCTTAAATCCAATAATCGACTATGTCTCTGATTTCGGCTTGCTAAATTCCCTGTTTAGCGTAGCTTGGATATCCGTGATCCCTACATTTGGATTTTGATTGGAATGTTTAATGTACCATGTCAGTGCGTGATCCTGCAACGCGCTTACCAGCATTGCCTTCTTTGTATTGTCATTTGTGACTCCTTGTGCTTCCCATGCAGCCTTTACCATGAATCAAAACTGGTCTGGATCTTCATTCCCTACTCCTTTGAACACCAGAAATTTTATTGTGCTCGCCATATTGAACTATGGTGGTGGCGGAGGTGGTGTGGGTGAAGATGGGGGTGAAGATGGTGAAATTGGTGGTGGTGTAAGTGGGGGTGGTATTTGCGGAATTCGTTATCTTATTAGACTGATTTCACTTCTTGTTGAAACTTTCACGAGCTCCTCCTCACTCTCCCACGGAGGTGAAAACAAGGGACTAGTCTCTAATTCTTTGCTACCTTCATTTCTGTAGATCCTCCCACTTCGCGTAGCCCCAAACATCAATTTATTCGCATAACCCGCTTTTCACACAGTAGTATTTTAATCCAAGTGTTCAAATATTTAATGTACTTACCTCATGGTCCTTTGTGGAAGCGTCATTCCGCCTTGCTGTAGTTGACTGAAGTATCTATCGCAAACTTGGTGATAAATCCTCCTATAATTCGATCGAGCCAATGGTCCACAATGCGCTCGATATTATCTTCTTATGCTTCGAGTTTGCGCACCAACTGTGGAGTCCACACAATAGGTTTGTTGAGCCTCCACCTTCCTTGATTGTTTTCTAACTTCGTGATCCACTCGTACAACTCATAGGGGAAGGATACAAAGAAAATTTCGTGGATTTCTATATATAAGTAGTGCTCTAACCACTCTTTCTTCGATACTCGCGGATTCCTGTTTTACTGCACCGTGAACTCGTGAATCTTTTTTTCCAACCACTCTTCAATTACTTTCTTTGTCGGATTCTAGTGACACGACATCAGACATCTCTTATGCAGATCCAAGTCCCAACAACGGAACCATTTGTTAGCTTGTTGGGGCTTGATCGAGGTTCAAATGTGATTTAGCCAAATAAATCTTGGTACCACTGGCCCTTTCGACAACATTCCATGGAGCGTGCACTGAGGTCTCACCCGAAGTAGTATTGGAGGGTGCTAGAACCAGGTTTCCGCACCCTGGAGATGTCTAATGAGTTCAAGAGGTTCGCGGTTTGAGCTTGCACACAAGTCGCTTTGCGCACTTTCCCTTACCTCACAGCCTGAGATATTGCCTTTGCACAACCCTACTCGGGGGCCGAACACTGTTATTACCTAAGTCCTTACTCGTATTCCACTGTTAGTTGATCAATTTAGCCTACTTGCATGCTTTAAGTTATACTTAGAAATATAAATCATTCATAGAGGTGTGCAAAGTAAATAAACAGTATATTTTCACTTTATATCAAACATGCATTAATCCAAGAACAGATACACAAATTGGTAACAAAACTTCTCTTTATTAATTTCTTCTTCAGTTACAAACTCGACTCCACCCTACACACTCAGCTGCAGGGGTCCGCACACTCAACTACGGACTACTAAGCCTCTGTGCACTCAGCTGCAGAGCCTTCTCCTACCCTATGACCCAAAGGCACACTTAGATACTTAGACTCTTTCTTCTCTCTACTTCTTCACTATCCTATTAGTTATCTTTCACACTTAGAGCCTCATTGTATTTATACAATCCCATGGTCCGTGGACCATCGATAGGTCTATCTAGCCAACATTACATTACAAAACTAAGGTGGACAAGCCTGTGACTCTATCATATATTTCTCATTCCATGCCCACAATTCGCAAAGTCTTTACAACAATATCGGGTCAAAACTTGGGCTTTGAGCCCCAAAACATGCCTTGGGGGGATTCGATGCTCAACAGAGATATGCATGAATACATACTATATTACTGATATTGTGTTACAACCACATGAAATCTGAAAATGATTTACACTTGACAAAACTTTCTCTGATTACAAACTGAACCATGCTCATAGAAATTCCTTGTCAACTCAACACAGTTGTTTTAATTGCTAGAAAAAGATAAAGCGATGTTTGGCATGATACTAACATAGTAGAAGAAATATGTGGACAAAGTTTTTGTCATGCAAGTGATACCATGGGAATGGTGTGATGGGTTGTAGCATAGATGGTACTATGTACAACAGTACATATGGTACCTGTATGACTACATATGTTACATGTTTGAAATATGATATGTATATCGGTGTGTATAATACACATTGTGTGCAGGTATGCATGAAGACATTGGGTAGATGTCTGGCAGGACAACCGACTAGGTGGTTGCATAGAAGAAGGAAAGTAAGAAGTGGTTCAAGGATAAGTAACCATGGTTAAGTTTGGCGCACATACGATTGCGAAGAATATAAATGATGAATATATATCTATATATATATATATATATATATATATATATATATATATATATATATATATATATATATATATATAGATATATATATATATATATATATATATATATATATATATATATATATATATATATCTATATATATATATATATATATATTTATTTATATATTTATATGAACTAATCTGTTATGACGTTGCAGGCATATTGATGTGGAAAATATGAAAATTGTGTTGTATGCAGAGAAATTGCAAGAAGCAGGTGTTCAAACACAAAGTCTTGGAAGAATGCCATAAGCGAACATCCATTCTTCAGAAAAAATGAAAAATGAGCAATAGTTTCTTTAGTAATATTAAGTAACAGATTATGACATGTATCATAGTTAAAGTTCAACATCTATAAATTCTCACAAATGGTTTGAAAACAATGTTACACATAGCTATGAAAGGAGAACACTCCTTGAGATCGATGTATCTATGGAAGAGGAGCACTCTTTGTGACCAATGTAGCTATGTAAGAGGAGCACTCCTTGTGGCTGATGTACATCGGAAAAATTATATCAGATCGCAGAGCCATGAAAGTTGTTGATTTAGAAACTAGCTACCTATGAACAAGGACATGATGCTGTGAAACACCGAAGACAGTGTAAAATTTAAGGGGAGGGAGTATGTCGCACCCCTCCCTTGTGTGCTAAATTATTGTAAACCTAAGATGAGTTAAAGCTAGGCGTCATATCCTCCCTTGTGTGTTAAATGATTATAAACCCAAGCTGAGGAAAGCTAGGTGTGATACCCTCCTTTGTGGGCTAAACTATTCTAAACCTAAGCTGAGGAAAACTAGGTGATATGTAATATGAAAAGAAAATTTGTTATTAAATAAACTAATAAAATAAATCACTTGGAGTGTGGAGCACCAAAAGAGAGGAGATTCTTACCAAATCCCATTGAGGAATGGGATAGAGATGAATATTTCATGATAAACCTTCTAGATATGATTCTAGATAAGCTTGAATGGATTGGAGAGCCATCAGATGGATGAGAGATAAATATCCATTGGACATAAAAGCTTTGCGGGAGAAAAAGGCAAGATTTTATGAGGAAAATCCTTGTGGGAGATAAAGATGAGCTTTTCTGAAAAAGACTTAGGAAAATGGAAAAATACATAGAATCGGGATGCCACTAATGGAAACTAAATGATGAAAGAGGGTATTAAATACCCACTGCATTGATCAATTGAGGAGATTTGATCATTGGCAAGAACTTCGACGCGGGGGGAATCATAGGTGATTTATGGTTGGGTGGTGGTGATCCTCCCTCCAAGTGATTGGTTTAGATGGATTCACATGCGTGGAAGGTTTTTTATGTCGGTCTCTTACCCTTCATGTGATTATTTTATTTGATTTAGTATTGGAGATGTTTCCCCGTCTTGGCTTATGTGTTAGTAAAATGCTATATGTATTCAGGTGATGGATTCCATTCTTATGCTTGTGAATGATTATGATATAAAATGAATCTAATGACGATCTTCATTATGTTAGTGAAGGAAACTTTAATGTTATATAAAGCCTCTAGTTAACTTGGCAAATAGTGGTATATGATTGCGGATCATTATGGTATAATGTAAGTAACAAAATAGTCTATGATAGTTGTATTATCTATTACACAGATACTCAATGAGGCTAGATTGCATTCTATCTGTTACTTACAAGTTATCTTATTATGGAACTGATGGAATATTACTATGCATGTGATTAACTGATTTAATAGATTTTATATAGTTTATGCATGCATATGGTAATTAGGCATGAGATATAGATGCATGCAGAACCGTTAGGAGGTAAGTTCTATATAATCCAATAGACAAGGATTTTGTTACCATGCATGTCACCAGAGGTTTGATGGCTGCATGTTATAGCTCCTTCTTCCCTTCCAACTGTAGTTGTGTTATAGAAATCATTCGATGAAGATGAGATAATGTGTCTATGGTATAAAGCTCCTTCCTAAAGGTGATATAACAATCCGACTAGGGGAAAGGAACATGGAACTTTAACTATGTCTAAGGAAATTTTATTTTTCCCAGGGGACTTGGGCTTATTTTCTAGATAGGCCATGGAGGTTCATTGCATATATTGCGATGGGTATTGAGACATCATATACATTTATCCCTTGTCATAATTCATTCAATACATCTACTAATGGCTGTAAGTAGACATCCATATTATTCACCTGTATTCTACTAGGGATTATGAGAGAAAACATAATTTGTTCATTCTTCATTGAAAACCATGGTTGGATATTATTATTGATCACTACTACAAACCAAAAAAAATAGTTGGTTTTTGGAGGGAATGTGGGTTAACGCCATCCATGGCTATGATGATTCATAGGCTTTGTACTTCATCTTCGAATTTTCTGGGCCATGTATCCTCTATATGCTTCATGGCTATCGAATCTATTATGATTCACATAACTCCTGACTCACTTATGTATGAGGCATGTCATCCCTACAACATAACTAATTCTTTGCAATGAAAGAGCCTTTGATTCCTTGGGATTATAGGCATGTTCCTTAATATCTTATGAGGAGGACCCTATGGTTTACCCTTTATTTATTTATTTATGGTGTCATGCCCACATTTCAGACATATCTCTTTGTCTGCATATTCTCCTCTATATAAAATACAATCATTCAGACAAGCATGATATGATTTGTACACAAAACCCAACATTTTCAACAACTGCTTTACATCTTCGTAGTTACTAAGTAAGACATTATCACTCAAAAGAACCTTATATTTGAATAATTTGGAGTTGGTGGGAAATATAAATGTATAATGTTAATATTTAATTCTCATAAAATATACCATTTTTAATGTTTATTGTGTGACAATTTGATCTCAAAATATAAGGGACTTATCATGGTCAATTACATCAATATTGACGGGAAAAATGAACTAGAAATGCCAAATGTTTATTTCAATTTATATAGTAACGTTATTATCCTTATCTCAGTGTACTTTAAGTGGACGCCAAGTCCAAATAGAGGAGTGGTGGAAGCAAATTTTAGGCTTTGAATAAGGTATCAGTGGTATTAGCTTGATCCCCTAGCTCATCATTCTGGAATGCATCTAACATCATCTCCTTCATGGAATTCGTATCCCATATGTAATCATCCATACATGCAATCTATATTTGATGGCCTCCATTACCAACTTTTGATGAAGAACTAATATTATTTTTATTATTCTTAATAGGTGAATCTACATGTAGTGGGAATTGAATATGTGGTTGATTCAACCATTCTTTGTATGCTTCCTCTATGATTTTTTCTCTTAATGTATTTTTATCTCAATTTGACATTGTAGTGGGTTTCTCTAGAAGATGTTAGGTGGGTCACTCATCATCACTAGAATCATAATTTCAAAAAATATTGAACATGGGTACATCAATGATATTATTAAGCACAATGGAATTGGTTTTTGAAATTACATTATACCAAAAAATTATTACTATCACTAACCCATGATTGCAGCTGGAAGATGCCATTTTCTAATTGGCAGGGTGAAGTGGCTTTCCATTTTCATCTACCAATTTCTTGCAGTATGTTGCTCCTCTTAAGAGCTTCTGATGTTTTTGAAATGGGGGAATATTTTCTGTATCTAAACTCCATTCTGAATCTAGATCCTGAAAATTTGGATACATTTTTATTCAAATTGACATGGATAAGAATAATTCAATTAGATAATTAAAATATAAATAAAATATGAACTTACTAGATATGGAAAGGGAGAACTCTATGAATGACTTTGGGAAATATGGAACGAGTCAGAATCTAAAGAATTGGCCATTTGATATCATGAGATTTTCTCCCTAGATTTGAGCAAAATTAAGAATAAATCTTTGTGTACACATCTCAAATTAATTTCGACAACCATATAGCCACAATGTGAATTTAAATATAGTTTTCAAACCATTTTTCAAGAATAAGGCGACTTTAAGTGAAAAATTTATACTATGAATCACTGTAACTCATGTGGATGCATCCTAAAGGATAAGTTGAGATGAATATGCCATTTTATGTGAAAATAAAATTTTAGATAACTTTCAAAGCACATTGGTTCTCTTTTAAATTTCAACACAAGGATGCATTCAATAGTAATAACATTGATTCATTAACGTAATAACTGCGTCAGTTTCCAAGATTTCAAAATAAAAATAAAAATTGATCATATTAATGCTCTTCTAACACTAATCACACCGATGTGTTTCTATAAAAGCCACATCAATCAGTTAAAATAATAATTTCATCGAATTATGGGATTTCGAAAATAAAAATGGAATTCTATCATATTGATGCTCTTATAAAATCATCGCACCGATGCATTTGACTAATAACCCCACTTGGGCATTAAAATAATAAAAACACTAGTTTCAGGGATTTTCATAATTAAAAAAAGGAATTCTATCATATCAGTGTGTTATAAAAAAATGGTGCACTAATAAGTTATCTCAACTAGTTCGCGTTACATAAAAATGCACTAGTGTGTTTTCCTCTTAAACACACCGACATTCAAAAAAGGTGAAAAAATGCACATTTGTTTTTGTTCAAATTGAAAAATGGGCGGTAAATGGTTTATCGAAATGTAATTTCATAATGTATTTTAAATAGTAAGAAGGTTTTCACCATTTCATTATTTTTCCCAAAATTTCAAGGGAGAGATTCACAAGAGAGACAAACTGTGAGCACTATGGAGAAGTATAATACTTTCAAACAACAAAACTATTCAGAAGATGAGAAGTGGAAAGGTATGGTGATTTACTCAAAACCATGCATAGTAAAAGTTTTAAATTTAACTGTTGATTTTACTAATAATGTTTTTTTACAATTTTTGTTAGATTTAATTAAAAGAGAGATTTGCAAGAGAGACATACGTGGAGCACTATGGAGCAGCAAAATAATCTGGAATAACATATCAACTATTAAGAATATCATAATTTGAAAGGTGGGGTGATTCACTCAAACCCCTACATAGTAAAAATTTTAAGTTTTATGGTTGCTTTTACTAAAAACATATTTTAAAATTTCTATTAGATTTAATTAAAATTAAGAAAATAATGAAAACTCTGCATAGTATAAAATTTACCATTGATTTTACTAATAGAAGTTTTTACAATCTTTGTTCCTATTTAAATTTAATTAAAATTTAGAAAAGAAAAAGGAAAATCAAAACTTACCTTAAACAATTGCGTATTCTTGTATATGTGATTGCAAAATTTCACCTTATGGTTTAACTACCTCCACCACTTCACAATTGGGGCTTTTCAATTTAAGAGTTTTTAGATTTAAGGGGTTTGTGTATTACTATATGATGTGTTTCACATGTAAAGCATAGGGACTGGTTGTTGAATGCGATCCAGACCCTATCAGCCCCATCCAATTTTTTTTTAAATGACTTTTGTTTACAGGTACACTATGTTTAAAAAAATGCATAGGTACTTCATGTTTGATATAACACACCAGGACACCTATAAAAAATAGCACCGTTAAGTAAAAAAATGTGTTTTTTTTTTCATTTTTTAAAGTATAACACATTAGTGGCCCATGTTTTATATAACGCATGAGAACGCCTATGACAAATAACATCATTAAGTAAAAAAAATGCATTTATTTTCTTGTTTTCATTTTTTATCATGATGGTGTTGCTTTTATCATTACATATCACACTGTCATAATTTAAAGTTATATATATATATATATATATATATATATATATATATATATATCACTGTGAGTGCTTAATAATTAAATGCCTAGTGCTAGTGTGTTTTTTTCCAACAAGCATACCTTTTTCCAATGCTCTTTTTGGATAAAAATTATGTGATTTATTTATAAAATATATTTAATGACTTTTGTATTTAATGGTACAGGTTTTATATTCATAAAAAAATGTCTGAGAAGTTGTAAAGTAGAAAAAACATGATCGACATAATGACAACACATCCAAAAAAGAAGAAAAGAAAAGTTATTTATAAATTATTTACAAAATTAATATGTTTGAACTATATGTAAATTTTAACCAATATCTATTGGTTAGTGTATATCATGCATCCACACAAAATGAGGAAGCTCAATAAGATTATTTCTGATCTAATTGCAAAAGAGAGAAGCCTAATGGAAAAATTGTAGGTTGACTTATGTGAATGAAAAAATACTATTCACTATGAGTTTTTATTTTATTTTTGATGTTCATTAATAATATACTTAAGAATATTAGATAACATTTTTCAAGGAATCTATTAATTCACATATGTTTAATGTTCTACAAAAATCAACAATGAAGGAAAATAATGTCATTCTAAGAAAAAAAGAATAGAACATGCAATGACGATGAATTGGTCCTTAGCTCACTTGGAGTGGTGTTGGAACCAACGTACAGACATACTTTGCACTTATACTACGAAAATCAACCCAATGATTCTAAGAACCAAGTTATATTAAAATACAGGAAGCGCTTCCAAAGAAATGGTCAATGAGAACTATCAAACTTGCAATAGAAAAACATACATCGACAAAAAATAATCATTCAAAAAGTAATATTTATAATTAAAATTCTTTTTTATAATTATATGTATATATTACTACAAAGAATTCATTTATTAACATCATTTTTGTTATATTTAGTTTTCATATATCAATATAAAAATATTTTATTACTTTTGCAAGAAGATTATGAAAATCCCAAAGGATCAATGAAACGATATCTTAAACATGATGGTAAAAATTTCCAAAAATGTGTACAAGGATATGGTCAAAGCAATTGACATAATTGCATCACAGGAGGAGTCATCTCCACAACAACGTGCTTCAAATGTATGTTACCATAGAAATTTTATATTAGGTACATATAAACAAATAATTTAGCATTAAATATTAATTTTCAAGTATTTTCTTGCAGAAAAGAAAACAAAATGAATCCATTAAACACATAAAACGGGACTACAAGGAAGAAAAGGGTTGACATCTACTTTTGTGAGTAATTGTTAAAATTTCCTTACAAGAACTTAAGATCTCATTTTTGTATATTTTAAGTTTCTTTACATCAACCATCCTTGAATGCCTTCAAATAGGTGCCAACATACAAAGAAGATCCATTGGAAGAATTGATTGACCTTTGGTTAAATAATGGTTCTGAGTATATGTTGGCATATAAAAAATTAATTGTAGATTTTGTTAGTTTCTATATTATTTTACTTCTCTTAGTTTATAATTAATAGAACGCATAAATCCTTTATATTAAATCTATGATTTATTATCGGGTATAAAACTTGCAGGAAACAAAGTATGGAACTACACCAATAGAAGAGTTTTTGCAACAAGGATTGAGACTTGGTTTTAAGACCATATGTACAGTTCATGAGTCACTTCTTCCTATGGTACATTGCTATTTGATTTACATTGACATATATTACTTATTTCAATTTTCATTATTCTCACTAACTTAGATTCACTCATTACACTTTATTTTTATGTTTGCAGATGGAATAAGAAGAAGATGAAACTAGTCAATGCAATCAACAAAACATCCATCCAAATAACCCAAGTCATGGAAGTAGATCAATTAATATTGAAAACAATACCAATGAAGAATGATGATTTATTTGGATATCAATGCAAATTGTTTTATTTGTTGAAATAATTGTTTGTGAAAATCAGACATTTTGTTTAATGTAATGGACATAGTGTCCTAATTGAAAGACGTGGGATTACTAATAACTATCCCATTTTGTATGAAAAAGAGCCTCATATTCATATCTAAAGAAATATATTTTAATTTATTCTATTGCATTTTCCAATGTCACTCTGAAATGTTACAACAATGATTAAATATATGGATGATTAAATATTATAATGAAGAGATGAGAAATTTGAAAATTAATCCAAAATCATATACAAATGAACTAATAAAAATTTAATTTATATGAATTTTTTATAAGATATATGTCAATTTTTTGATGAATAATGGATTTAAAAAATCACAATAATTACACTATAACAAGTCGATGTTTCTAAAAAACAGAAAATGGATACCGAGACATTGAATGTTAATGTGCACCACTCCAAAAATGAGTTTTTTTGCAGAGATATTTATAATAATAAAAAATAGTATCGTTTGTAAAAAATGGTATAATAATAAAAAATCTCATCATCTGTAAAACAAATACACACTAGCGCGTTATATTATGTAAAAGCACCGATGTGGCAACACTTATTTTTCACGGTCTAGTGCATTTCCTAAAACTTAAAGCACTGGAGTGTTCAAAAACAAATGAGCACTGGTCATTATACTCTTCAACCACCGACATTGTTTGCATTGAACACCCCGATGCATTGTAGTTCTTAAAGCACTAGTGCTTAAATAGCACCAACACCTCGTTGTTGCAAAATATATTTTCCACCCCCAGTGCATTATTCAAATTAACAACACTGGTTATTTTATATTAGTAGTGCACGGATGTGTTTTCTGAATAAATAAGCACTGACATTGTAAATTTAAATAAAAGCACTAGGTATGCAACTTTTTTTTCCCTGCACTGGTGCAATTCCTAAAAAGTACTTCCCGAGGCATTTTTTAATACACAAGCACTGGTGAGGTATACGTTTCAAGAATTGGTGTTGTTTTCATTCAACACCCTGGTGATTTTATTAAAATCTATAGCATCAGTGCTTTTATAGTGTTAACACATTAGTGCTTTTTTTTCCATTAAGCGCACCACAAAAAAGCATCCACTTAAACCTTCAATCACCCAAAATTTTTATTTGTGATGATGTTTCGTTATCAACTCTGCTAAAACATATGCTACAACAAATGAATGTTGTAGGAGAGGTTTTTTTGACAATTTTTTCCAATTTTATAACACTAAAAAACCTTCACTGGAAGGTATTTTCCTTGTAGTGTCTACCACTCATAACTATAAATATGGAAGTTTTGTTGGTCCTATCCTTCTGCGACCTACAAGGTTGATACCATAAAAATTGGAGGAAAAAAGAGGAAAATGGATTTGTTATAGATGTGATAGAAAATACACTAAAGTTCATAAGTGTGCTAAGAAAAAATGATTTTATATAGATTGTGAAGAGGAAGAAGAAAAGGAACAAGAAACATCCAAAGAAGAAGATATACAAGTGGAACCAACCATTGGTGCTAAAAAATAAGGAATAAATCCAACCATATCTTGTAATGCATTGGCGATAATTACCACTCTTCAAACTATCGATATAGAAGGATATATCAAGAAGAAAATGTAATTAGTGTTGATTGATTCATGTAGAACTCATAATTTTATTCATTTTAAGATATCCAAGGATTTGAATTTCTTTCTATATCCAACACCAGAGTGTCAAGTGATGGTTCCAAATGGAGGAACTATGAATTTCTCAGGGAAGTTCCATAATATCAATTTAACCATGGGAGAATATGTATTGAATAGTCCAATTCTTTCCATTCCAATGGGTGGTGTGGATGTTGTATTACGAGTCAAATGGTTACAATCTTTGGGGATGATAACTTTTTATTTTAAAGAACTTTTCTTGATTTTTTTCTTGAAAAGAAAGGAAATTGAATTAAAGGGGTATCACAAGGAAAAAAAGGAATATAATCATCTCTAGTTGCATGAAAAATCTTTTGGGAAAGGAAAAATGAGGGGTAATTTTAGTATTATGTTCACTGGATGTTCAAACATCTCAGTATTCCATTTCTCTAATTCTCCAAGGAGTCCTTGACAATTACTCCAATGTATTCGAGACTCTCAAAGGTCTCCCACCTATTCACGATCATGATCATGCTATTCACTTGATTTCAGGAAGTGTTCCTCCAAACATTAGACCATAAAGATATCCCTATCCCTAGAAGAGTGAAATTGAATGTATGGTTGAAAAAATGTTAGAGGTAGTTATAATTCAACCTCTCCAAATTTATTTCACTTATCCAGTAGTATTGGTGCATAAGAAGGATGGATCATGGTGCATGTGTCTAGATTATAGAGAGCTCAACAAGCTCACTATTAAAGATAAGTTTCCAATTCTTGTCATTGATTAATATTGGATGAACTACATGGATCAATTTTCTTCACCAAGTTGGATCTTTGTTCAGGATATCATCAAATTAGAATGAAGACATTAGAAATTCTAAAAATAACATTTAGAACTCATGAAGGTCATTATGAATTTGTGTTCATCCCTTTTGGCCATACTAATGCACCTTCCACATTTCAAGGTTTTATGAATTTCACTTTCAAACCCTTGCTTGGAAAATTTTTATTATTATATTTTTATGATATATTAATATACAACAAGTTTTTGAAAGATCAAGTCCAACCTGTTGATGGAATTCTCAAACTATTGGAAGAGAAACATTTGTATGGAAAACCCTCCAAAATTTTCTTTGGGGTATAGGAAGTGGAATATTGGGTCATATTGTATCTCATGAGGGTGTTAAGGTAGACCCGAACAAAGTTAAAGCCATCAAGGAATGGAAAATCCCCACAACTGTAAGGCATCATCGAGTATTTCTTAGGTTGACATGGTATTATTGCAAGTTTTTCAAAATATAGAGAAAAATATCAGCACCTCTAACAACATTATTGAAGAAAGGTGCATTATTTTGGACCCATAAGAAATTAAGGCCTTTGAACATCATAGAGAGGTAATATGTCGATCTCCTATCTTAGCTACACTAGACTCCACAAAACCTTTATTGTGGAAAGTGATGCCTCAGGAAATGACATTGGTGTTGCTTTAATTTACGAAGGAAGATCCATTACATTTGAAAGTCATCAAATCAAGGGAGATTACTTACAGAAACCTATTTATGAGAAGAAAATGTTGGCCATACTACATGTAATGAACCAATGTTGCCCTTACCTAATGCGAAGGCACTTCAAGGTAAAAATAGATCATGATAGTCTTAAATACTTCTTGGAACAAATATTATCTTTAGAAGAGAAGCAAAAATGGGTCACAAATATGTTGGGTTATGAATTTGAAATCATGTACAAAAAGGGAAGGAAAATTTTGTTCTAGATGTCCTCTCAAGAAGGTATGAGGATGTGGAGGCATTTCTCTTTGTTATTTCTATTATCCAACCTAATTGGATAACAGGAGTAAGGGATGCATACAAGAATGGTGAAGAGGTATGGACACTCATTCAAAATTTGCAGAAATATCTTGTGCATCCGATACATTTATTTGGAAAAATGATTCATTGTCATACAAATATCACTTATATCTATGTAGGAACTTCCAACTCAAACAAAATGTTCTTTTGGAATTGGAAAACTCTCTTATAAGAGGGAACTCAGGATTTTCAAAAATATACCACAAGGTCAAGAAGGATTTCTTTTGGGATGGCCTTAAATATGATATTTAGAAGTTTGTAGTAGAATTATTAGTTTTCCAAGAAAACAAAGTTATGACAATTAAAACCCTAGGTATTTTACAACCATTAGCCATTCAAAGTCAGCAATGGGAAGAGATCTTAATGGATTTTATTAGAGGTTTACTTAAGTCTGAAGGAAAGAGTGTCATCATGGTGTTAGTTAATAAACTTAAAAAGTTTGCACACTTTTGTGCACTATCTCATTCTTTCAAAGCCAATATAGTTGCTACTGCATTTGCGGAAATAGTTCAAAAGATACATGAAACCAAAAGATTATTGTAAGTCATAGAGATCACATTTTCACTAGAAAATTTTGGATAAAATTATTTTCTTATCTTGGTACTCAACTAACTAATAGCTCATCTTATCATCCTCAATGTAATGGGAAAACTGAGACAGTGAACAAAATTTTGGAAGGATATCTTCGTTTCTTTGTATCTGATAAACAAACATAAAGTACCAAGTGGTTACCTCTGACGGAATGGTGGTATAACACTTCCTTCCACACTGCAGCAAAAACGACCCCATTTGTGGTGATTTATGGGTATCATCCATTGTACATCACATATTATTTAGGATAAATTCTAAGGTCCAAGCAGTAGAAGATCACATTGCGCATCAACAAGAAGTTCCCTAACTCTTACAGGCTAACCTAACTTTGGCACAGAATTGAATGAATCAACATGTAGATCAACATCATAGTGAAAGAAGTTTTGATGTGGGTAATTATGTATTTTATGGTTACAACCATACAAGAAAATTTCACTCAACCAAGCTAAGAAGGATAATAAATTATCACCCAAGTACTATGGAACTTACATTATGTTGCAAAAGATTGGTACTATGGCATACAATTTGGAGTTGCCTACATCTTTGCTAGTACACCTAGTTTTCCATGGTTCATGCCTAAAGAAGGTTATATGTGATAAGCTCCCAATTCAAACTACATTTCCATTTTTGATGAGGAAGGAAAAATCATATTGGTGCCCGAAGAAATAAAAATACAAGAATCTGAAAACTACATAATAATTCAATTTCAATGTATCTCATTAAGTGGAAGAACTTACCTATTCAATAATCCACATGGTAGGATGACTATTTTACTCAAAAGCATCCCAAAATACTCAATCATTTAGGGAAACACATTTTTTGAAGGAGAGGGGCATGTTATGTCCATATAATACTAGTGTAGCCACCATATTGTGATTGTTGTCCCCCATAAAATCCCACTATTGTTATTGTTGTGCCCTTGCATTCTTATTGTTATGTAGGCCCTAATTATATTTGGATCCCTTAGATGCCTATATATAAAAATAGGTATTCCCATTTGAATAATCCAAGAATTGTTGATTTATGTGATGTAAAGGGAGTTTGTCCCCTCAAAGTGGCTTATTATCTAGTCGTTGATCTATCTTTTCTTATGTCTGTTGTTGGAAATACTGAGAGGGTGGGGAATCAATATTTCCCTTATTTTTACACAATAGGTTCGTTTATTCTTTAATATTCAGAGCATTAAAACAAACACATGAAACAACATCACATCAAATGATTAGTACAAAATAATTTCATCTCAACCAATTCCTTTGTTATGTATTATGTGCATACAAATTTATCGGTTGAACTGGAGGGAATTATTAGACTCCCAAAGGGGTTTTACCAAGAACGATAGAAGGAAGAAAATGCTCCATAAAAGAGTTTGAGCTCTCATAACACGGACATTGACACAACTAAAATAAATTTCTACCTTCGTTGTTGCACTCCACTACCACTCCTTTTTCTATTGTTTTTGTACTACCACTGTTTCTATCCATCCTACCTATGTTTCTACTATTGCCACTGGTACAACTACTGCCACTCAATGCTCTTATTATCTGCTGCTACTTCAATACTACCTTTAGTATGTATGTCACCACTGTTGTTGTTATAACCAATCAAAATCATAGATCATAAACTACTCAATATCAATCTGCAAGTCAAAGTTGGTTATCTACATCAAACCCTAGGTTTATAGTCAACACATTGTCATCAAGAGAAGAGTGTCACCATCAAGAAATAAGTTTGTTTCCATGCCTCCAAGTCACTATCATATGTCAAGTATCTGATATATATAGGTCACTATAATTAGGTAACTTCCACATAGAGGGTTACAGTTTTTCAAAGTTACTTCCATCCATAAATCACCGTCTACATCAAAAACCTTTCAATACTAGTTGCAATTCTTCTCCAACACTTCCTCAATGGTGCAAGAAGACGAAACTCGTTTACTACTACGAGGAATGCTTATGATTCTCCCTGTATATTCTAATGGAATGTATACCATGGTTATACACCAATCAACAAAGATTCCTTTAAAACCGTGACTAAACACCAGTGCTGCAAACTAATTCATATTCCAAATTTGAAGAATGGTGACACGACATATGGATACTTGTTGAAGAAAAGTGTTTCCTCACTATAGGTTATGTAGTACCTCAATTTCTTCTTAGCTCAAAACATTGTTTTTGCAATAACATTCCTTACTGCAAAATAAAACCTTACTACAGGACAAGGACACTTTCAATAAGTTAGACTCACATGTGATGATGATACTGTAAACTTGTTTACTACTGCCAAATAGATGCCTCTGCCTATAGATGTCTCCTTCAATAATCTAGTCAATATTACTACTATCAAAAGTGTCTTTATCATATATGATTGTCATAATATCATAGGTCACTCACCATGTATCTAGATCACTCATATTAATACATAGAATAAAGTCTTAAGCACAACCTTCTCTCATCAATAAGATTATGCATTACAAAAGTTAAGGTTGTTTGCTTCATCAATACAAATATTAAGGTTTTAGTTTTCTTTACAACAATAGAAGTATGCTAATCTTTGTGTCACAAAGAGTGCATTACTTTTCATCATAGGATAAAAACCTCACATCATAGTGTTGGAAACAATGTTAATATTTGGGGTGTTGGGGTGGGGGGGTGGGGTGGGTTGTGCCATGGGTGAATCAGTGTTAAGGATAATTTTAACTTTTTATGCCAATTTATTTGTCATTCAAACTTGGAAACCATCTAGATAATCATCAGTGACATATCATGTGGCATGCATATGAAATCAACATGTAAACACATGATACAAGGAGGTTTTATGTGGAAACCCTTTTGGGAAAAATCCACCAAAGCTTGTTCTTGTTATTGATTTAAGATAAGAGCACTATAGTGGCCAATCTAGGGTGCTAGATTAGACTAGATTTAATATCAACCAAGGTAGGTAAACTTAGAGGCACGTGTATAAAGTCTATAGACCTACAAGGATCTCATCTATCTAACTAAGTTTTTACTGTGACAAGCTACAACACTCCTTTACAGGAGATTGAAATATGTTTCCTCTCACACATTAACACTCAGATCATCTAATTTATCTAAATGTTCTAAAGAAACAACGTGTTGCTAGACTGAGTTTTCAACCCCCTTACAAGGATATTATCCACAAAAGCTCTTTCCAGCTAACACACTAAGAATTCATGAAAATCAAAAGCTCTTTTAAGCACACTAAAATTTTAAATGCATGAAAACAGAGTCCACAGAGATACTTCGAAATATAATGATCGATCAAATCTTTTACAAGATATTGTTCAATGATCTATCAATCGAATTCTCAAGCTATCACCATGAATATTATTTGCAAGAACTTCTAATCAAATCAATAAACTCACAGGCAAGAAAATAACATTAAACGCTATTCACACTATTCAAATTCGAAAATGCTATGGAAATGAAAATAAAAGTATACCAATCTCCACGTAGGGCCCGTCCACGCTTCAATGGCACACTTAAGAAACTTCAAGCGATGAGAATATTAACGCATAAGCACTGTAAGGGTAAAACAATGAATGTAATTAAGTTCTGGAAGTCGAAATCACATGCAAGAGCAATGTTCTGGAAACAATACACAAGAATAATAATCGTTCTGGACAATACAATACGCAGTCTTTTATCTGCTTTTCTGCTATCCTATGTTCACTAACTTTCCCTCTAAATGGAATGTACATACGTTATGCAAATGTTTCTGGTTTTACAAAAGAGTGATTTTTGTCTTTTCTAAACTTAACTGATTTCCAAAGCAAAACGAAATCAGTTTGGGAAACTCTGGCTTTTTGCTGCCTTTGTGACCAAAAAGGCTGGGTTTGACCAGCATTGACCATGTATCCGGAGCTTTAGATTCGTTGTTGAATAGATCTTTCACCATGTATGTACATTCCAGATCATGTTCCTATCCTTTGTTTTGATTTTCCTGCCATGCAACGTGTCACATCATAAACCATTTACAGGAAGTCATGACATCCTATAATTTTTGTTGAAAATTCCTAATTTTTAACATAACAATTCACAAACTAAATTTAATGTAAATTAACAACTATAATGCTTTGATTAATCAATTTCAATGGATTATGAGGGGTTTATGGGAGAAAAAGATAGACAAATGATGGATTTCTAGAAGAAAAGGATGGCAATGAAATGGTACCAACATCTCCCCCAAGCTCAATGATTTAGCATGTCCTCATGCTAATCCTGATGTGATCCCTTTATACTCTGTTCTTGCCGGTGCCTCTACCGCTTGTAACAATGCATCTATATTCTTCTGAGCTTGGGCATTCTTCTGAACATGGAGATCATGTTTCAAATTTTTGTATTTCTCTTTGAGAGCTTTCTTTTGAGTATACCATTTGGTTGCCCACTTGCAAATGTCGGTTTGTTCAGCCTTGAGTTCCTTGATTTTCTCCTTCAGCTTCTCATTTTTCTGCTGAGTCTCCTTTCTCTGAGCTCTGAACATTTCATTCTCCTTCTTGATGACCTTCTCTAACATGTTGGCCTCCATCAATTCTTCGTTTAAATTTTCAATTTGTTTTTCTAACCTCCTTTGTTTCTTGTTTGTAGGTGCTGGCTCTTTCCCTTGTCCATTATTACTCTCGACTTCCATTTCGGCTTTCGGTCCTGGCTGTGAATGAGCATTGCTCTCAATGTCCATCGGTGCATGTGCAGTTGACTCTAGTTGATCTTCTTGTGTTTGGGTCTTTTGTCTTCTCCTTGATCTTCTTGTATATGTAGTGAAAATTTTGTCTTTCTCAATTTTTTGGGCAACTTCTTGCCTCATCTTTCTTTTCCTTACACTACTGTTGTGTGGAGGAACATTGCTTGACTTGCGCACAGTGATTTCCTCATCAATATCAAGCATAAATTCTGAGCGCTCTTGCTGTTGTTCCTGTTCATCTTCTTTCATTTGGTTGGCAATTAAGAATTCCTTCCATGTTTTTCCCCTCCTCTACACTTCAAATTCAATTAGAATTTTAATCAACCCAAAATGACATAAACTCTTATCTTCATTACCCTTTCATTTCTAAATGGTCTTTTCCATTTTAGTCAAACTCTGTAAGAGGAAGTAAGGTAAATTGATGGTGCATTGCCCTTTTAAGTGCAACAAGAGTTTGATGTGATACAGATAGACTATGTTGTGACGACCTTCACACATAATAGATTTCTGAATAATATACACCATTTCATCCCATGGGTGCATTAGCCAGCTTCTAAGGACACCCTTTTTCTAGTTGACAAAGGAAACCCTTGACCTAGACATGAATTGAGTCCATGATTTTTGCTTAAATTGTTTTGTTTTGAAATATTTTTCTCCTTCTGGACTGATTCCCAAGGTTTGTGCTATGGTATCCTCTGAAATCCTAAAAGAGAAGTTTCCTATCAATGCTTTCTCTCCATTAAATGTAAATGCAAACTGCTTGGTTACTTCTTCATTGTTCCCATTAAACTTCTCTAGGAAGGATAACCATTGTTTTTCCCTTAAAATTGTAATACAGTCATCATGATATTGGGAACTATCAAATGTCGTAGGCTCTACTCTATTGGTCATTTTGACAAAGAAACTCCTGTTCTAACCCTTTTTTTTATGCTTACTAATTCAACAAGGGTCTATTGATTTGTTACCTCGGTTTTGTGCTCCACTCAACCGACCTGGTAGCGCCCTCTGTTCTCGGGGTCTCCTTCTTCAATGACTTGGGCAGTGACCAGATTAATGTCCTCGGATCATGGCGGAGGTAGAAACTCGTGGCGAGCCCAATTACTATTCTCTCCCTTTGTAGCGCCTGCTGTTCTCGGCCTTCTTTGAAATCACAGAGTTTGAATTACTAGTATGTTAATGCCCTTTTTATGAACTAAGAATGAAATGAAACTTAACAACCGACCTTACCCAATTTACTATATTGATAATGCAGAGCGCATTCATATCACAAAGATAGAGGAGCTGTACTGGTTTGCATAGGTACAATCATGAGAACGTTGTAGACATATAAGGAGTGCTGGAGTGATGATAATGGATAGTTGTTGCATGAGTTGACTTGGGTCAAACGATCATTTTATAACTTGGCCGATTCAAAAAAAATGAATGAAAGCGTTTAACACTTGGCTCTCCAATGATTCACCACTTGTCCATTACTTGTTGGTACTTGGCCAATTAAGAAGATGATGGATCGATGATAAGGTTTGATGGCCGATTCAAGAATGAGGAGTTAATGACAAGGTTTGAAGGGTGATAGGCTAGAGTGTGTTGGGAAATGATAGTAGTTAGGAATGTTACAAGGGTGATGGGTATAGGGGTGTTTTTGAAATTGATCATAAGCAATCATAATCATCATATTTAACACTAAAATAATTCAAGAATTTTAAATGTTAAAAATAAAAATTACAACAATACATTACAGTTTGTTGGTTGACCAAGAGTTGAGTTGGCATGCATAGGTAGGACTGATCTTTATTGTCTAGATATGACTAATCTTCACTGTCCATAACAGGTCCCTTCTGAGATAAAATTGGATATAACAGGTCCCTATGAGATCTGAAGAATGTTGTGTGTGCAACTTCTTTGAAATCTAAAGAACTATGTGTGTGCAGCTTCCTTGATCTTTGGTGTTGATGTAACCTTGATGATAAGAAACCTTTGAAAATCTGTTGAAACTTTGTTGAAGTAGCCTGATGTAGCAGTCTTTAACAGGTCCCTTTAATGTTTGTTGAACAGGTCCCTCTAATATTAGTGTTGGTAACATAGTCTTCTGAACAGGTCCCACTGCATATTGTTTGAACAGGTCCCTCTGATTAGAACAAAGACAAAAGCAACTTCTTTATTGAAATATTGAAGTGCTGAAACAAACTCTTTCAAAATTTACAATGAGGAGATGCGATAAGGAAAACAAAATGCTGATGCTTCTGCCCCACTAAAGCTTTGACTTGTCCTCAAGTCATTATTGAAGCGATGAACCAAATAGTAAACAAATAGAACAAGGAATTCTTACCAGCCAAAGAATTGGTTTTCAAGTAATAATTCTGGGTTAGAGTTTGCCAGAGTCTTGTTTTCACATCTAAACCATTATTAAATTATATATATATATATATATTTTAAATTTAATTTTTTTTAATGATATATATCTATATCTATATCTATATATATATATATATATATATATATATATATATTTTAATTTTTTTAAATTGAAATGAAATGAACTAAGGTAGAGATATCACAGCTGAAGGCTGCAATATCTCAACCTCCCTTTGCTGAGATACAGTTTGAAGAAAATCCTCCTTGTTGATGGGCTTATGGTAGAGTTTCAACCGATGGCCATTGACAAGAAAGGGGTGGCCTTCTTCATCAATGGTAATAAGCTTGACTGATCCATTTTCATAAACTTGAACTATTTCATATGGGCCCATCCAATGTGTGGTAAATTTGGCTTTATGATCTTTGAATTTAGAGTCAAAGAGTAAAGCCCAGTCCTTCTTTGAACTGTTTCTTCTTGATGTGTGCATCATGCCACTACTTCCTTTCCTTCTGCATTAGGAGTGTTGTCTCCTCTGCTTGCTACCTCATTTCATCTAGCTGATTCAATTGCTGAATTCTTTCTCGTTGGGCTTCATTGAGATCAATTCCTAAATCTGCATCCATCTTATAAGTGTGTATTTGAAATTCAATAGGAAGCATTACCTCTTTTCCATACACCTACTGATATGGTGTAAATCCTGTAGTGTTCTTCCACGTGATTCTATAAGCCTAGAGTGCATCTTTGAGCTTCTCTTCCCAATTCTTTCTGTTCATTGCTACTGTCTTAGTGATAATTCCTTCCAATGTTTTATTTGTGGATTCCACCTGGCCATTGGCCTATGGATGGTAAGGTGTACTTTTTCTGTGCTTGATTTGATATTTTTCTGTGATGTCTTTAACTAGCTTTGAAGTAAATTGAGTACCTTGATTTGTCACTATCTCCCTTGGTACTCCATACCTTACAAAAATTTCTTCAAAAAGGAAGTTTACCACTGTTTGTTCATTTGCTCAGACTAGTGCTTTGGCTTCAACCCATTTTGTTACGTAATCAGTACATACTAGGATTTACTTTTTACCTTTGGAAGTTGGATTGATGGGTCTTATGAAATAGAGGGCCCATTTTTCAAATGGCTCTAAGTGTACTTGAGGCTGAAGTGGCATTTCATCTGTAGCTATTGGCCTACCCATTCTTTGACAGATATCACAACTCTTCACATACTTCTTTGAATCCTTAAAAATAGATGTCCAGTAGTATCCAAGACGAAGAATCTTGAATGCTATTCTTTTTGCTGCAAAATTCCCACCACACGGTTCATCATGGCAAGATTTTAAAATATCAATTATTTCGTCATTTCTTACACATCATCTAATAAGCATATCATAACCAGTGTAAAATAAATCTCCATTAACCCATGAGTATCTAGCACTTTGTTTGATCAGCCTCTTCATTTCCTTTGGAGTAAAATATGGAGGTATTCTTCCTGTGGAAAAATAGTTGGCCAAGTCATCATACCAAGGATTCACTATTGAAATTGCAAATAAATTTTCATCTGGAAAGAATCTTCAACCAGAATAACCTCACCTGGATTTTGCAGTCTAGAAAGAAAATATGCCACCTGATTCTCCTTACATGGTCTATCTAACACTGTGATATTAAATTCCTGTAATAATAACAACCATCTGGTAACTCTGCCATTAGTTACTGGTTTATTCATTAAATACTTAATGGCAGAATGGTCAGTATGTACAAAAACCTCATAACCAGTTATATAATGTCGGAATTTATTCACAGCATGTATGACTGCAAGCATTTCTTTTTCAGTGACTGTGTAGTTTAATTTTGCAGGTGTTAGATTTTTACTAATGAAATAGATGGCATAATGAAAAGACTCCTCTTTTTGGCCTAATGAGGCACCTACTGCATTATTAGATGCATCTGTAAAGATGTGAAATGGTAGGGTCCAGTTAGGTCCTTTTAAGACTGGTGTGGTTGATAATTTTTCTTTGAGTGTTTCAAATGCTTGCTGAAAATTCTCATTCCAGTTGAAAGGTGTATCTTTTGCTAGAAGTTTAAATAGAGATGAAGCTATTTTACTCAAATGTTCAATAAACCTTCTGTAATAGCTTGCATACACAAGGAAACTTCTTACCTCTTTTTGAGTCTTCGGAATTGGAAAATTGACAATGACCTGGATTTTTGATGGATCAACTTTAATGCCTTGAGAAGAAATATAGTGGCCTAATACTATCCCTTCATTTAACATCGTAAAAAACTTTTCATTGCTCAGGGACAGATTAGCTTCAATGCATCTCTTCAAAACTTTTTCAAGATTCTCTAATGCATGCTCAAATGAATTACCATACATTGAAAAATCATCCATGTAAACTTCAACACAATCATGAACTAAATCAACAAAAATAGCTAATACAGCTCTCTGAAATGTAGCTGGAGCATTGCAAAGTCCAAAAGGTAAAACATTATAAGCATAAGTGCCCCAAGGACAAGTAAAAGTGGTTTTTTCCTGGTCCTCTAAGGCTATCCTGATCTGGTTGTAGCCACCAAAACCATCAAGAAAAGAGAATGATGGTTTTACAGCTAATGTGTCTAGCACTTGGTCAATAAATGGTAGTGGGAAATAATCTTTGAGGGTTGCTTTGTTCAATTGTCTGTAATCAACACAAATCCTCCACTTACCATTTTTCTTGGGCACTACTACCAATGGGGATACCCATTGACTGTCAGAGATAGGATAGATAAAATTGACTTTCAACAGTTTTTGTAATTCCTCTCTAACAATATCCTGAAGCATGGGATTCATTCATCTCTGCGGTTGCCTCACTGGTTTGATATTACTATCCGTATAAATATGGTGAGTGCATGTTTCAGGGTGAATTCCGTGCATATCGGTGTAGTCCCAAGCAAGTGCTCTCTGGTATTTTCTCAATAATTGAATCAATTTTTCCTCTTGAGATGCGTCTAGGTGAGTGCCAATATTCAAAGCTTTTCCTGGACTAATCCCTATGGTCTTGCTCTATGTGTTTGTGATAGATTGGATAGGAAAAATGTTCTAAAATGTTGTTTGCAAGGAATGAATGGTGCATGTTTCCTGAAAATTTTGTGCCAAAAGTTCATCTGCAGCATGGTATTGGTCATTTCTAAATTCTTCGGAAACATGAGGTTGAGAAAGAAACAATTCTACCAGATCATCATTATTCTGTTCTTGAAAATCATAGATTTGGTTGATGCTGAAAACATATTGAACTTCTTCCTTGTAATTGTATTTATCGTCAAGCCATAAATTGTGTGCTACTGCTGGTGATTATGTTGATGGGTAAAGAGTGAGTTGTTTTCTTTTAATTCCTCATGAAATAATCATATTACCCGATCTACATCCTATGAATGCATCAGCAGTTTCTAACCATGGTCTACCAAGGATGATGGGGTGTCCTCCTAAGTTGGATTTTGGCTGAAGAACTAAAAATTCCACTGGATACTCCCAAGAGTCCAGTGAAACAATTATGTCCTCCAAAATCCCTTCAGGAATCACTTTAGACCTATCAGCGAGTTTTAGAACAATTGTTGTGTGCTGCAAGTTTGTGAGCTGGAGTGTTTTCATTGTTTCAAGAGTCATCACATTTATTGTAGCCCCAAGGTAAATTAAGGTGTTTGGAATATGTATGTTGTTAATGATTGTAGTGACTCTAGGAATACCAGGATCAACATACTTTTCCATTGAAATGGTGTTTGTCATAAGGCCAGCTAAATGTCCAATAACATGAATAGTTTGTGGATCAACTCTTTTCCTAGTAGGCTTTTTAAGGCACAGTTCTTTGATGGCTTTAGTATATATGGGAATGTCTTTTATGGCTTGTAGTAGTGGAATTTTTATATAGACATTCTTTAGCTCATCTAAAACATCAAACTGTGGTATAGACATGGGAAGTTTTGTTTGGACCAATCTGTCTAGAAAAGGTGGTGGATGCAACAATTGCATTTGTTTATTTTTGATGTCATCATTTTGTTTCCTTTGAATTGGAGTTTCATTTTCATTTTCTTCATTTTCTTCTTGTTTATCAGCTATTGGAGATTCTTTGTGAAGTATTTTACCATACCTCAAATTGATATTTTGCAAGGGTAATGTGGGATATGATGGTCCCTCATCTACATTATAAGCTGGTCTCTCTGCTCTGTTATTTGGATTTGGTACAGGTTGAGCAGGGATTTGAGTAGGTCTAGGAGGTTGTTGGTTAGATGGAAGTTGTAATTGTGGTGGATTTATTGGTGGAGGAGCAGGTAATGCTTTTTGAGTGGGTTGGGGTTGATGTGGGTAAACAACTTGCTGCTGAGGATATTGCTGATATGGTTGAGGATATGGCAAATATGGCTGATGATATTGTTGATATGGCTGCGAATATGGTTGGTATGGTTGAGGATATGGTTGATATTGTTGAGAGTATTGTTGAGATGGTCTCCATTGTTGTTGTGGGTAATTTTGGTGCTGCCATGGCATGGGTACATTCCACGAATTCTGAGCATACATCTGATCATGTGCAGGAAATTGCAAATTCTGGTTTGGGAACATACCTTGAGGTGGAGGTTTTGGCTGCCATGGTCTCTTTGCGCCCATGAAATAAACATTTTCCATATCTGTTTTAGATGCCACATTACAATTTTTCAAAATCTTGACTTTAGAGCAATGAAATATATCATGATTTTCAGTACAAAAGGCACAGACTTGAATGTTTTCTAATGGGAAGTCTTTTAAGGCATGTTTCTTCCGACATTTTGGACAAAAGACAGCCATCATTTGATCTTCCTCTTCTTCTCTTTTCTTAGCTTTGAGAGTGTCAATTTGAGTTACTAAGGTACTCAATATATCTGTTTTGAATTCCTCTAACAAATTTCCTATTTCAGCTCTTGTGACACTTGCTGAAGCAGATTTTGTGGCTTTGGATGATATGGTTCTTTTTCCAATTTTGGCTTTGCTCCTAGAATACTTTTCACATAACTCAGCAATTCCTTCAAAAGGTAAAGTGGAAATATCACCTTTTCCCATCAAATTAAGATCATCTAAGTATTCCTCTCGAATGCCCTTCAAAAACATTGTTCGGATCAGATCAAGAGGCATGGTTCTGTGTTTTGATTTTTGTAAATTGTAAACAAGCCGCTCTAAGTACTCCTCTAAATTTTCATCTTCTTGTTGGTTCATCCTAAAGATATCATCTTTGGAATCTTTCGATCTACAATAAGGTTGTTATTTATTTAGGAATATTCTTCTCATGCCATCCCAATCAGTTATTGCATGTTCATCAAGCCACATGAACCATCTTAATGCTAATGCTTTTAATGTTGCTAGGAAGAGTCTAAGCCTATGGGGATCATCTGTGTAACCATATGTTCGACATACTATGTCAAACTCAAACAAGAATGAATCTGGATCTTCTAAAGCCATGCCATAAAAGTTTGGTAACACAGAAGGAGGTATGTTTTTCATTTTTATTTCATCATCCTCTTCTAGTTCTTGAATAGGAAATTTAAAGGTTGACTCTTCCTCCTCTCTTCGACCTTGATTTGGTGGTCCTCTTGCTAATCCATCTCCTTCCTCAGCCATTTTGATAGCTTCCTCTGTTGATTTAATTTCTTGTTCAGTGTCACTTGTTTCAAAGAGAAGTTCAAGGAAAGATTGTTGAGTTACTGTGCTACTTTCTCTTTTTATAGAGGATTCAGGGAAATGTTTCTTCTATGATTCGTGTGCTAATAAAATTTGCCTCTCGATGAGTGTGAGTATTTGCCCTAATTTTTGTTTATCCTCTAATGTTTGTATGGTAACTTTCCCAGTTGGTGTTGTGTGTTCAACTTTTCCTAAAGGGTCTGCTCCTGGTGGTAGGTTAGTTTTTGGATGGGGGGTTTTTATGAATCTACCTTTATCATCTCTAGATCTAGACATAAGTAAACATGACTTCTAAAATGATGAATTAAAATTAAATCTATGTTTTTGCTTGTTTTTGTTTATTTTATTTTATTTTTATTTTGTTTTTAGAAATCCTCTAGCTGCGCCTCCCCGGCAACGGCGCCAAAATGTAGTGGCCAATCTAGGGTGCTAGATTAGACTAGATTTAATATCAACCAAGGTAGGTAAACTTAGAGGCACGTGTCTAAAGTCTATTGACCTACAAGGATCTCATCTACCTAACTAAGTGTTTACTGTGACAAGCTATAGCACTCCTTTACAGGAGATTGAAATATGTTTCCTCTCACACCTTAACACTCAGATCATCTAATTTATCTAACTATTCTAAAGAAACAACGTGTTGCTAGACTGAGTTTTCAACCCTCTTACAAGGATATTATCCACAAAAGCTCTTTCCAGCTAACACACTAAGCATTCATGAAAATCAAAAGCTCTTTTAAGCACACTAAAATTTTAAATGCATGAAAACAGAGTTGGACACAAAGATACTTTGAAATCTAATGATCGATCAAATCTTTTACAAGATATTGTTCAATGATCTATCAATCGAATTCTCAAGCTATCACCATGAATATTATTTGCAAGAACTTCTAATCAAATCAATAAACTCACAGGCAAGAAAATAACATTAAACACTATTCACACTATTCAGATTCAAAAATGCTATGGAAATGAAAATAAAAGTATACCAATCTCCATGTAGGGCCTGTCCACGCTTCAATGGCACACTTAAGAAACTTCAAGCGATGAGAATATTAACGCATAAGCACTGTAAGGGTAAAACGATGACTGTAATTAAGTTCTAGAAGTCGAAATCACATGCAAGAGCAATGTTCTGGAAACAATACACAAGAATAATAATCGTTCTGGACAATACAATACGCAGTCTTTTATCTGCTTGTCTCCTATCCTATGTTCACTAAATTACCCTCTAAATCGAATGTACATATGTTATGCAGATGTTTCTGGTTTTACAAAAGAGTGATTTTTGTCTTTTCTAATCTTAACTGGTTTCCAAAGCAAAACGAAATCAGTTTGGGAAACTCTGTCTTTTTGCTGCCTTTGTGACCAAAAAGGCTGGGTTTGACCAGCATTGACCATGTATCGAGGAGCTTTAGATTCACTGTTGAATATATCTTTCACCATGTATGTACATTCCAGATCACGTTCCTATCCTTTGTTTTGATTTTCCTACCATGCCACGTGTCACATCATAAACCATTTATAGGAAGTCATGACATCTTGTAATTTTTGTTGAAAATTCCTAATTTTTAACATAAAATTTCACAAATTAAATTTAATGTAAATTAACAACTAGAATGCTTTGATTAATCAATTTCAATGGACTGTGAGGGGTTTATGGGAGAAAAAGATAGACAAATGATGGATTTCTATAAGAAAAGAATGGTAATGAAATGGTACCAACAAGCACCTACTCTAATACATCAATATGTTTGTGAGCCACCACTCACAGGAAGTACGAACTTCATTTGCTTATTTGTTAGCACCCACTAGGAGGAACCACCAACTCCCTCCATTTGTAGACACCTGTCCATCTTACTAGAAGCATCATGTGAAGCACCAACTTCATGAATTTTTTGGAAGCACCAACTTGGTGTTCCTTGGATTTATGCAAGCAACAACTTGCAGGAGGTACCAACCCCCAAGCCTTCTTCAAACACCCACTAGAGATGGAAGCACCAACTTCTTTTATGCAAGTTCCAACCCACACTCACTAAGGAACTCAATGTTCACTGTACATGGTAGCCACTCTGCTTGATATCAACTTTGTTCTCTGCTCACTCTATAATAGCCCACTGCTCTCCTCAACAACATTCACTAACATGCAACACTTTCTACACTCTGTGCACTCTCAAACAAAATACTAAAATGGGATCTCTACTCTTGGCCTTCTTTCTACCTAGGCACACCTCTCCTTACTTACCAATGCACTCATAATCAAATTTCTCCACATGGATCACTTTCCATAGCATCTATTCTTCTCTTGGACCTCTTCTATTCCATAGGCTCTTTCAACCTCACACAAAAACATCGGATCTGTCTCAAGGTATCTTTCCTCTGCATAGACACTCTCATCCTATTCTCTGAAAAACTAGCTCACTTGGCCTCACACATAGTAGCGTGCACACACACTTTAATATCTCTCCACTCATCTCACTCAATACAATGTTTCTTTCCCCCAGTTTCTTAATGGGAATCCTAAGTTTTTTTCCTTTGTTGTACTGAGATAAATGTTGTCTCTTTCAACCACCATGCTCCTTGAGAGTGTTCTCTTTGCATAGATCTCCATTCTTCTATTATGTCTAACTTGAATTTTGTCACTACAACTTCAATAAACACTAGGAATGGGAACCCGAGAAATCTCCATACTGAGAGTTAATTCTCAGTTAAACTCCACACTCCAACTAGGCACTATCCTTCCTATGAAAAAATCTCATGTCCCTGAGGCTCTCCATGCTTATTCATGTCTCATAGAGCTTGATAGGTACTTTAGCATGCCTTATTTGTTCTAAATTTACTTCAAGATAGGTCTAACACTCTTCCTTGTGAGTCGTGGTCCTCGTCACCTTGACCAAGTGATCTTTGACAATTGTTATTCATTCTAGTGACCAACTCCTTTGCACTCATTTAATCTTCAACTACCGACTCATCCAACCTTCAATACTCCTTTATGTTGTTATTTAATAGCTCTTACAACATGGTGAAATTTCGGAACCCAAATACCTCATAACTCTATTAATAAGATGTTACAATATTTCAATATCTTGATTGGATTTTAGCCCCTTCCGCTTAACTCTTTATCAAATCTCCACCATAGAACCGTTGCTTGTGACCACTAGTATAGCACTTAGGTGCTGCAATATTGGAGCTCCTCATTTTATAACTGTTATTTAGTAGATGTTACAAGATCGTAACGTTTCAGGCCCCTTTTGCTTAAACCTTTCTTGTTTTTCCTCCATGGGACTGGGTGTTGTGACCAACGCCATAACACTTAGGTGCTAAGGTCTTCAAACCCCTACCGGGGCCTATCTCCTTGTATTATGTGTTCTTCACCCTTAATTTTCTTAGCTTCACGACAAAATGCCAAAAACATCAGAAACCCTTACATATCATAAATTTTCTCAAAATTATTTTATAGCGAAGTTCCAATATCTCCAACCTCTGATATGCTCCATAGCACTCAAGTGTTAGGCATCCTCTACACCCTTCGTTCTTTGGGTATGCATGACCAAAATTCCAACACATCGGATCCCCTTTCATCATAACTCTTCTCCAAAACAAATTTAAAAAGGAATTCCAAAATCTTTGACCTCTAATATACTTCCATAGCACTTAGGTGCCAGGCCTTCTCTACGCCCTTAGTTATTTGGGCCTCGAAGACCATGTGCCAATCAACATCAAAGCTCCACACATCAGATCAAAACTTTCCTATAAAACAATTAGACATGAGTTATGAAAACTCCAACCTCTAAAATTCTTACCTTTGAGATGATGTCATGCTAATGTCATCATCTCCATGTTGCATCTCCTTAGTGGTGACATGTGTCACCTTGATTTTCCCTAATAGGTCACCAAAAATGATGAATCAAATTGTCACATGTCCTTTGTATGCCCACATCATGCTGATGTCATCTACCTCATCATCTTCTAAATGGAAATCACCTATTTCCATATGTGTTATTGGAGGAGAGAGAAAGGGTCCCTCAGTGCTTTGGTTCTTCAAAGAATTTGTTTGTAAGTCCTTCTCCTCACAACTTCAATTCTTTTTAAAAGAACTCATTCATAATGACATATGAAACCTTGAGGTTCTGATGTTCTTGACCTTCCGAGATTGCAACCTGCTCTGATATTCCAATATGCTTCCTACCATTCCTTTCGATATCAGGTCCTGATGTTTTAAGCCTTCTTCAATATCCAACATTATGAGAATCAACTCCCAATGGTCGTCCTGCTCCTTTTTGGTTTCATTTAGATAAGCTGCAAAGGAAATAAACCATCAAGGTCCTAACTTATTCCTTCCTTGTTCGTGGATAATTGTTTTTCTCAAAAAGGAATTTCATCGAGGTTACGAAGTTTGGAGGTCTCCATATAACTTCGTCCGGTCACCTTTTAACTATGTTATCATGGCTTAATTCAACAAAAATTGATTTGCAATAACTCTTGATCTAGGAGGCCATTTTCATACTTCCACATACCATTGGAAAGATCTTTAAGATAAATTACTAGTGGAGAAGGTCAAATGCAAGCTTTGACCCCATTTTCTACATGAAAAATGGCTACAAAATCTCTTCCATTCTTTGCTCCTTTACTCTTCTTCTTATGCCTGGAATCCTGGACTATGGAGGAATTATGGGACTCCCAACCACCATAGTCTTCTTTTTACGGCTTCTCCAACAAGACTCCTACTATGGTGATTCTATATTAGAGACAGAAAAAACCACAGGATTCCCCCCTGAACTTGACACATCAAGCACATCAATACTGGCATCTGTTGGTATAAATAATGTTCTATTGCCTAACACCATGCTAGCACATACATCCATGTTGATTTGGTTGACATCAATGTCAACACACTTGCTAACTGTCAAGTAATGCGAACTTCTCAACTTGATCTCCTCGCATGACTGTTGACATCAATGGCAACATACTTATAGACACTAGCCATCCAGACAATTCCTATTGTCCAACAATCTCCCCCTTTGGCATTGATGGCAACACAACCTTATCACCATTTTGATGGCCAATCCTCATGCTTCTTCTACACTTCTCTTAGAATGATCCACCAATGGATTTCTCTCCTCTCCATGGTCCATCACAACTTCTCCAATACTTTACTCCCCCTTTGACATCAATGGCAAAGGGCTGCAAGCTTCTTCTTCTCCCCCATGCAATCACTAGAGGTCTAGATTTTTCTCTATAAACTAGACATATGTGATATTCTCCCCCTGAATATATTCTGACTCTTATTTGAATGCCTCCAATTTTGAATCCCTTAGGTTGTTGGCTACATACTCCCTCCACTTATCCATCATTTGTATCAATTAAAAGTAATTGATACCAATTAAAATTTCTCATGAGATTGTTTCTACTGAAAATAGAAATAATTAGTGATGCATTACACATTTTGTTCACTATTTCTACTACTTCATCCTCCATGCTCACTTCTCCTGAGCATTTTAACCGCGTCTTCTCCCTTGATATCATACTTCAAAATATGGACTGCTGCTTAAATAATACGAATTGAACTAAGAAATAGACACAAATTGAACAATCTGCTAATAAAGATCTTATAGTGTTTTTTCAGAAAGAAATGCTCATTTACATGTAAGGTTACTCCATATGAGCCCAAACTATCAGCTGACATAGAGATACTAATTGAAATTTAAGGTATGCGCACAACTTATACCAGGTGTGTTCATGAACATAAGACTACTAGGCATAATTCAATTCATAACTTAAATGAAATAAGAAGATTCCACCCAAGGTGTAAACCTTTCATTTACTCAGAAAATTGTCTTCCTGAGGTTGACAATTGTTGCCTACTACTACTTATCAATGCAATTCCCCCCGAGCCAATTCTCTTTGATCTCCTACATCTACTTCCTTGCTTCTACGTGGGGGCTGATCTTGTGGACCTTACTTGACTGTGCGATTCATGTCATTCCACACTTCTACTGTATCCCATCTTCTTCTTCCCACAGCATAATATATTTTTGTGTTACCCCCCCTCAGCTCGTGTTGGTTGCACTCCTCCTCTCTCTTTCAATGCTAACACATTTAAAATAAACAAATACATTATTGTAATCAACAAGAGGAGTTGACCATACCTTCAACAATTAGATGCATCTTTCTATATATTCATTCTATATTCTTGCATCTGACTTACTCGACCTCCCTTGAGGCCATTCTCTTCCTTTACTCAAGAGAAACAGAGGGTCTACTCCCCCTGAGAAGATCATCTTCCTCCTTTTTCCAATTCTTCCATGGCCTAGTCCCGATAAAAGCATTACCTTCCACCTTCTTTTCCCTTGTTTGTGATCTATCTTGATTGTGCATGACTAGAGGGAACTTCACCTTTTGTTCCTCTTTCTTCACCAAAATCCTATTGCTTCCTTTTTGCTTTGTTTACAAGGATAGATTTATTGGGTTATTTATGCCGCCTTTCCTTACCTGAAGCTTGTGCTGGTTACAGCTAGAGTCTACAAAGAATTGCCTCCTTCCTTTATTTAGTAAGTCCTTTTGAGATAGAGAATCGAAGACAAACTTGGCTCCCTTTGCCCTTTTATATCTTCTCAACCTTACTCACTGACTTGCTTCATTATGTTGCATCATCTATGAAGTGGGTTTCATTTTATTAAGTTTTCACCTAAAATTGCCAAAGATGTAGCATTTGATTTGGATTAAGAATGGGGCAAAGGAATTTTTGTCACTAACAACAACCTTTTCAATGTCACTACTCATACCAACATGCCTTCTCCTAGCCACTTTACACAAGACCTGGGTTGCTGCTACCCAACATATCTTGCTTTCTTGCATGCCATCTATGTTCTATGGCTTTATGTCCAAAATTACTACAAGAAAAAAAATAACCATGAAAAGGATTTTGATGACAAAAGTTACCTTTCTTTGAAGGATTTGTCCTTGAGGGGGAAAGGACTTGTTTCAGTTCTTTATGTTCCTTCCATAGTTGTTTGCACTACTGCCTTGCATTCCTTCTTGTTGCTGCTTTTCATTCTTCTGCTTCTCTCCTCGTTGTTGCTGCTTTTCTTTCTTTTGATTCTCTCCTTGTTGTTGTTGCATACCATTATGCTGCTGCCTTTTCTTATCTTGTTTTTTCTTCTTTCCTTGTTTTTTTTTGTTGTCCAACAACCTATTTTCCCTTGTTGTTGTCGGAACCTTTAACTACCCTTACATGGGTGGTTGACCTTCCAACCTTTTCCTTCTTGGATCTTGGTTCTTCTTCTAAACCCAAACCAAGCTTGATGAGCGGGGATATTTGCTTAACAAGAGTCTCATCCAAGGCCTTTGTGCTCTCCTCAAGCTTATGCTATTGAGACAACTCTTTATTTAACTTTTCTAAGTCATGTCTTAATGAGACTACTTCGACTTGTAGTCTCTCACAGTAATATTCCTTCTCACTCAGTTGATTGGTAATCATCCCATTCAATCTGCTAGCTTCTTCTTGTTGAACATTTAGATCAAATATTGTTTTGATAAACTTTTCATTCTCAGGCTCATAAATTTCCATTTTCTCCTCTTTCTTGAGATTTTCCTTTGATAGGTCCTTGATCTCCTTTATAGAAGAGATCAACTTCTTTCTAAAGTAGGTCCTTTCAGTCAGATCCTTATCTTCACTATCATAGGTGCTAGCTGGGTCACCATTAAGATCAAACACCATCTCTGTTTCTAGGAATATTCCATAGGTCTGAGGAGTATTCCATTTTCATCACTTCCAGTGATACCCCTATTCTCTTCATGGGATATACTCTCTTCTTCTTTAGAGGATACATCATTTTTTATTACTACTAAAGTGGATCTACCTTCATTACTGCTACTAGATGAATGGCTATCTCTATCTTCAAGTGATTCATATGAACATCTAGATAATGAATGACCTATTTATTTACTTTTATCAAAAAGAAATAACTTATCTTTTGAGTCATATGACCACTCCTCTAGTTCTTCTTTGTCACAATCCTTGGATTGAAGATTAGAAGTTTGCTTGCAGGAAGAAATATCTTCAAATTTTTTATCATCTTTCCTTTTAGGTGCCTCCTTCTTTTTCTTCATTTTCTTCTTATCACAAACAACTACATGTTCCAGTTCACCACTTGAGAGACGACCTTCTTCAACGTTCTCTTGAGCCACATTGCAATCTTTTCCATACAGACATTGAAAATTTTCCGGCACTTCCTTTGTTGTCTCACAATTTCCTAGTTCCTCAACATCTATTTTAGACAACCCTTTCATCATAATCTCCTTGCCTTTTGTATTGAACTCATTCCTTTCTCCACATATCACACACAACCAAATGTATTCTTTGACTACCATCAAGTAGGCTTCCATTCTGATCTTCCATAGGTCATAGTTTGATCCATTGAAAAATGGCACTCCTTCTGTTTTTAGCCAAATTTGATTAGCCATTGTTTCCCTTTGATCTACCTTCTATAAATTAAGTTTTTTATGAATGAACCTAGCTCTGGTACCAATTTTTGGAAACAATGTTAATAGTGAGACGAGGGGCGAGGGGGGTGGGGGGGTGAATCAATATTAAGGATTGTAGAATTTCCCACTGTAGATCAACAAATTATGCAATATACTAAAGCAAAATACAATATCTACTTCTACAACAAACTTTGTGGAAGCTTAATCGAATATGAGCAAGATCAAATAGAACACATATAACTGAGAATGAGAAATTAATCACACATGAACACAGAAGAAATAACTCGGGGAAAGCCTCAGCCTAAAACCCCAATCTCGGTATTATCATACAAGTGGAAATCTTGTTCAAGTTACAAAAAGAATCAATGCTCAAGCTATCTTGCTCTCTCTGCAATCAAAAAATGCTGCTCATAGACAGTCAAAGGCTCTGACAAACTTCTCCTCTACCCTCCAAGCCTCCTATTTACTTGCATAGTTTTTCCTGCGGTCCAGTGCTTCCACTTGTGTGAATTCCCACCTCACACTACTCACTTATCTTAGAAATAACTGCACAAACCTGAAGGAGATAATTCCTTCTACATGGATGAGTGTACTTTATAGGAAAATTTCATCCAAATGATAGTACACTATCCCTCCTCTGATCTCCACTGAGTCTTTGACTGAACTAACATGCGTGAGTTATTTATGAGAGAATATTTAGTTATCTGAAGTGCAGCAGTTACATGCATGCAAGAATTAACTAACTGAACTCACAAATAATTCAAGAAACTATTTGAATTAATCTAAATAGACTTGACTCAATTAACTGAGCCAATTAATTACAAGTCATCCTTATCTCTTTAACTGATGGATGAATTTCTCAATTAATGGAGAAACTGTTGCATGTCCCCACATAGACTTCATGTTTGATTTTCCTTAACTAATTAACTCAAGATGAATTAATTAATTATTTTGAAAACAATTGCTCAAATCAAATTCGAATTTTACTTCACTATTTTAGTTCAGGGACTAACTAAAATTGGAATCTATCCCAAAATGCTATTTATAGCAATGCTATTTTTAGCACTTCCATTTGGGGGTTTTTGGTTTTAATTTTGGAAGACCAATGAAAGAAAGCAGATGTAGGATCGAAGTAATTAATCCTTTGGGATATATTAATTACTTCAGTAGAGGGTTGCTATAAGACTTTACACAGTGATATAGATCAAAATAGTGGTGAGTAGAAGACATCAAAAAATATGATTATCACAGTTTCCATACTGTAAAATAGAACAATCATAAGTTGGAAAACCTTCCGAACTACGTTGAAACGATTCTAGGTAGTATACTTAAGCTTACACAAGATGTTGATGACTTATGATTAGAGGGGATTTAGAGGCATAGACAGTTTCATTAATCCATTCTATTAATAGATGATCAATTCAAGAGCTTATAGGAATCAATTGATACTCTAATTGTTCCACTTAGATATATCTTCAAGTCATAAGCATGTGAAGAGAACGCATAATTATTGAAAACTGGAAAAACTTACAGGATAACACAAAACTATGTAAAACCAGATTCAGAATCCTTTGTTTTGTATTAAGGCCCTAGAAAGACTGAGTACAACAAGTATCTACAAAAGCTTCCTTAAAAGGTGACTTCTAGGTTCAAAGTGGAACCAACAGTCACAACTTTACAGCCATGCTATGAATCTTGAACTCTGAACCCATAACATCTCTAAAAGAGAGTTATTTATACAATAATAAAACTACAAATATCTAAAAATTGTTTAAGGTTTATTCAAGGAATGGAGAAGATCTTCTTGGCAAGAAGATAGGGGCACCTATTAAACTGCTTCTTGCTTTCCCCTTTTATTTAGGTTGTGTTGGCTTTCTGTTTGATATTTTTCCCCTTTAGATGATTTGTTGTTGGTATACTTCATGTTGACCGATTCATTCAACTAAATCCTTTTATAGATATTCTTTAACCTCTGTGAATTTGTTTTAACCCTACTGAGTGATTTTGACTGCACCTTCTAGTTTCACTGTTGTTTTCAACAGTAAATCTTCATACTTATCTCAAACTGTTACGTAGGCCCTATTCTTTATAAACCTAGAACAAGAGATTTCTCTGTAAAACACAAAAATCATTAAGAAAAACAAGGTTACTGAGTGTCTTTAATGGCTCTGCCAAACTCGAAATGCTATCGAAAGGAGTCCAAGGTTTATCGGAGGTGAAAACATGGCTTCAATGGCCGCAGAGGCAAAGTGGAGGCTGCACTGTATTAAACAGGCGGAATAGAGAAAAACTAGCCTTTTATGTTTTAAATGGTAAAACAGTTAACCATTAAACTATCGGGCAATGAACAATGCAAAAGAGAGAGTACATAGGGATTAAATATGGTAGGAATGGTTTAATCATGGTCAAAATGTGATTAACAGCTTAAATGGAGGCTTTGGGTCATTTCTACATTCAAATCGTAAAAACGATTTAACACTGTAAACCTTTACAAAACACATATCGGTGGATTTGAAAATGTATGGAATTGAGTGGATAATAATATGGAGTCTAGGTGGATATCGGCTATCACAATCAGAGTAGGCAGGGAGTAGGCTTTGGTCGGGACTCGTGACGAGAGGTGGATGTGATGTGGGATTAGATCATGATTTATATTCGTGCTGGGTCCATCGCAATCGGAGATCGCAGTCGGGGATCAGAGGGTTATGTCACCACTGGAACTTGCGATAAGGTAGATGCGAAATGGGAATAGGTTATAATATATGCAGCATCAGGTCTGGTCCCATTGCATATCGCAATGCAAGAGTGTATACTTGCTTGAAGGGTTCATTGATCCTGCTGTGCGATATTGTTGGGTTGTGTTATATTCTTTCCACGACTAACCCATGTAGTGAACCGGGGGTTAGAGGGGGGGCAGAGCCCCCCCTCGTTGTGCCGATTGCGCAGCGGGGGGTCACAGGGGGGGTGGCAGCCCCCCTGTCCGGGGCATTTGAAGGGGGTGGGTAGGCCCCCTCTACGGGGTCCGGGGCAGCGGCCCGGGAAATTTTTTTTTTGGACCCTATATTAGGTTGGGCGAACCTACCTATGGTTTTCGGTCCATGGTATTGGATGCTTCGGCATGTATAAATATGTATTGTAACATTGAAAGGAATATAATGAAAAAATCAAGTTGGTAGTCCTGGTTTTGGGATCCAGGGGAAAATCTCTATATATATGTGTTTTATGTGTTATGCTCTCACATTGTTTATTTTTTTGTGATTTAGAATTTGTATGCAGGTAATTTCTGTATGGGGTTAAAACCTACATTTGGTATTAGAGCTATTTTGGCTTCAAGGGGACGCCTTTGTTGCTGAGGGGTTTCGCTCGGGCCTGTGGTAGACCCTGTTCAGTGGGAGATCTGCGAGATCGATTCTGGTGGTGAAAGAAGATGGTGAGCAGCGGAAAGATAGAGATCGAGAAGTTCAATGGTCAGAGTTTTGAGTTATGGAAACTCAAGATGGAGGATTTGTTGGTGGATAAAGATCATTGGATCGCAGTAGATACAGGTACTAAATGAACGGGAGTGACCGATGAAGAATGGAAGAAGTTGGATCGGAAGGCAAAGAGCACAATACGATTGTGTGTCTTAGATTTAGTATTGTTGAATGTATTAGAGGAAGCTACGGTGAAGGCTTTGTGGGACAAGTTAGGGACTTTGTACCAATCTAAGTCTCTGGTGAATAAACTGTTCCTGCGGAAAAATCTATATAACCTGAGGATGAAAGATGGAGACTCGGTGACAGAGCATTTGAACGCATTTAATATTGTGGTAAGTTAGTTAGTGTCTGTTGATATTAAAATTTCAGATGAAGATAAGTGCATCAGTTTGTTGTGTTCTCTACCAGATTCGTGGGATAGTATGGTTATTGTAATAGGTAGCAATGCAACTACTTTGCAGTTTGATGAAATAGTATCAGCCTTGCTGACGGAGGAGATGAGACGGAAAAATATGGAGACCCAGAATGGTGATGCCTTGTCTGTACGAGGACGGTCCCATAATAGAAACAAAAATAAGTCATCAAGTGGGAGATCTAAATCTATAGGGAGATCTAAATCTCCAGGAAAACCTGTAAAGGTGGTGTCTTGGAAATGCGGAAAGGAAGGGCACTTCAAAAGGGACTGTAAATCTAAAGCTCCTTATAAAGGAAAGGGATCTGATGATGCTCCTTCTACAGAGGCGAAAACCACCTCAGATGAAGGTGGGGATGTGTACTTGGCTTCTTCAAGTACACATGTAGATCATGAGGCATGGTTGATTGACTCAGGTGCATCCTTTCACTTCACTCCCCATAGAGAGTTGCTCTGCGAGTATGAGAAATACGATGGTGGTGATGTCTTCTTAGGAGATGATAGGAAGGCTAGAATCATTGGTCGCGGAAAAGTAAAGTTGAAGTTGCAAGGTGGAAGGGTTAGAACACTTCCAGGTGTTCTGCATATTCCTGCATTGGCCAGAAATCTGATTTCTGTAAGCAAGTTGGATGATTCAGGTGTAAAAACAGTGTTCGAGAAGGATACCTGCAAGATGGTTCAGGGAGCACTGGTATTGATGCCGGGATTTCGGACTGGAACTCTGTACAAGCTGCAAGGTAGCACTGTTGTTGATGGGTGCAACAGTTCTGTGGTTCCTGAAAGTGGAGCTGAAAATCTAATGGTCTTTGGAGAGAAGACCATGTTGTGGCATCAAAGGCTTGGACATATTGGAGAGAAGGGCCTTCAAATACTTCATGGTAAAGGTATGGTAGAAGGTATGAGTAATAGCTCTTTGGATTTTGATTTCTATGAAAATTATGTATATGGGAAGCAGAATCGGGTGAGTTTCCCCTCTGGTGGTAAGAGGGCGAAACAGATATTAGAGCTTGTGCACAGTGATGTGTTTGGACCTGTGAAGGTTCCATCACTGGGTAAGTCTGTGTACTATGTATCATTTATAGATGACTTCTCAAGGAATACATGGATATATTTCCTTAAGAAGAAATATGAATTCTTTGACAGGTTTAAATAATTTAAGGCTCTGGTGGAAAATCAGACAGAGAAGAAGATAATGGTGTTGAGGACAGATAATGGTGGAGAGTTTGCAGCAACGAATTTGAAGAATTCTGTAAGAAGTGTGGTATAGCACGACAGAAGACTACTCCATATACACCTCAGCAAAATGGAGTCGCAGAAAGGATGAACAAGACGTTGATGGAAAGGGCAAGAAGCATGCTCAGTGGTGCTGGGTTAGGACAGGAATTTTGGGCAGAGGCAATGGGTACTGCATGTTACTTGGTCAACAGGTCACGTTCATCAACTTTGGAGGAAAAGACTCCACAAGAAGTATGGACTGGTAAGAAACCCTCTCTTTCACATCTGAGGGTATTTGGATGTGATGCATATGTACATGTTCCAAAGGAGAAACAAACCAAGTTGGATAGTAAATCTGAAAAGTGTATCTTTATTGGGTATAAGGATGGTTTAAGGGGTTATAAGCTTTGGAACCCAATCACACGGAAGGTTGTGTACAGCCGAGATGTGGTGTTCAGAGAGGTAAAAGATGTTATTAAACATGAAGTCCAACCAAAGGAACGTGAGAAGATAGAGTTTGAGCTAAAGGAGGAAGAATCAGACTCTGCAGCAGAGGAGGAATCAGAAGATGAAGAGCCACAAACTCCAGTTGTGAGAAGATCAGTTCGAGAAAGAAGGCAGCTAGAAAGGTATAGTCATTCTGCTTTCTATTCAAATTTTGCTTTGTCTGTTATTTATGATGATCCCAGAACTGTGAAGGAAGAAGTAGATTCAGAGGATGGAAAACTCTGGAAAGAGGCCATGGTTGATGAAATGGCATCTTTGCACAAAAATGAGGCTTGGGATCTGGTGGAGTTGCCGGCTGGAAGGAAACCCATTGGCAGCAAATGGGTGTTTAAAAAGAAGACAAATGCAAAAGGGAAGGTGGAGAAATACAAAGCTCGGTTGGTAGCAAAAGGTTATTCCCAGGTGTCGGGAATTGATTTTGGTGATATTTTTTCTCCTGTTGCCAAGGTAACTTCTATTAGGTTACTTTTATCTGTTGCTATTGCTTTTGATTTTGAGGTAGAACAGATGGATGTGAAGACAACATTTCTTCATGGGGATTTGGAAGAAGAAATCTACATGAAGCAACCTGAAGGCTTTGCGGTGAAGGGTAAGAAAGAACTGGTTTGCAAGTTAAAGAAGTCTCTGTATGGGTTAAAACAGTCACCAAGGATGTGGTATCAGAAATTTGATACATTTATACCGGGACTTGGCTTCACCAGAAGCAAAGCAGATCACTGTGTGTATTTTAAGTTGATTGGTGACCGTGTTATTTATCTGGTCTTGTATGTGGATGATATGTTGCTGGTTGGAAATGACAAAGAAATTATCCAGAATTTGAAGACCCAATTGTCCTCCAAATTTGACATGAAAGATCTTGGTGCTGCAAACTATATTTTGGGCATGGAAATTAAAAGAGATCGGGAAAAGAGGAAGCTTTGGTTAAACCAGAGGAAGTATGTTGAGACAATACTGCAGAGGTTTAATATGTAGGATAGTAAACCGGTGGAGGTTCCTATTCCTGTAGGTGTGAGGTTATCTGTTGAACAGTGTCCCAAGACACAAGAAGAGGAAGAGGACATGTCCCGTCTTCCATATGCAAGTGCAGTTGGTAGCCTGATGTATGCAATGGTCTGTACTAGACCAGACATTGCACATGCAATGGGAGTATTGAGCAGGTTTACGTCAAAACTAGGGAAGGAGCACTAGACAATAGTGAAGTAGGTTTTCAGGTATTTGTGTGGCACTAGTGATTATGGTTTGTGCTACCAAGGAAGACCAGGATTGGACAAAGTGTTGGATATTCGTGGCTTTGTTGATGCAGATTGGGCTGGAGATCTGGATCAGAGAAGATCTATAAGTGGGTATGTGTTTAAAACCTATTTGGAGGTGCAGTCAGTTGGATGAGTAAGAAACAATTTGTAGTGGCACTATCAACTACAGAGGCAGAATAAATGGCAGCCACTCATGCAAGCAAGGAAGCAGTTTGGTTGCAGAGATTGTGTTCAAGTATGGGGTTAGTATATGAAGCTATAATAATAGACTGTGACAGCCAAAGTGAAATTTTCTTGGCAAAGAACCCTGCTTATCATTCAAAGACAAGTCACATTGATGTTCAGTATCACTTTGTGAGGGATATGATAGAAAAAAAAAAGGTGTTGCTGTTGGAAATAATACTGAGAGGGGGGGGGGGTGAATCAGTATTATCACATTAATAAAACTTTTTCATTTCCATAATCAGATTCATATATGCTACTTCCACAACTTCTTATGATTAAGTTAATTAATCTTCAATGAGTGCATTAGAACTTTATCAACCATATTATTAGTTAACAAATGTAGTAACATAGAATAGATCATCACATATAAGGCACACATGAACACCATGATATAAGGTGGAAACCCAATGCGGGAGAAAACCACCTGCTGCAAGTCATCTCAATCTTCTTTAATAAGAAAATCCTTTTACAATATTTTGTACTGGTGCAGTCTTATACCAGCACGGGAGCTACAACCCCCTTTGCTCTTGTACTAGCCGATCCATTTACTAGTACGCAGGCTACTACCTGCTACAATGCTCCAAAGATTTCCTTTAGCTCTTGTACTAGCTTAGATACTAGTACGTAGGTGCTGACCTACAATCTTCTCTCCTCCAGGTACCACATTTCATCAATTTTCATACTGGATACACTGAAGCACAACACATAATCTGAAAGGCCACATTTCATCCAATTTTCATACTGGACCCAACAACAACATTGAAGCTCATAATCAAACAACCTTCTGAGTCACCCAATCACTAGATCAATACATATACAATGAGAGTCATCAATCAGATCTAGTCCATCAGATCATTAAGAAACTGATCCATTCATTCATCAATTCTAAAGCTAATCATAATCATTCACTCAATCACTGCTGTTATCAGAACATAATACCAGAAACCAGACATTACTTCAAAACCCAGAACACAGCAATGATAAACATGAACAGCTAAATTGATTTCAAGAGAAGTACGCAGCTTCACCCATGTAATGCCTGCGTCCAGTACGCACTGTTCTGAACTGTGCACCTGCGTACCCACGCACTGTGCCAAATAGACTTCCTGCGTACCTCCGCAACTGCAGCGCTTCTATGCCTGCGTACCGGCGCACCTGCAGCGCTTCTGCGCCTGCGTACCGGCGCACTTGCAACTCTTCTGTGCCTGCGTACCGGCGCACTTTCCTTTCACTGTACCTGCGTACCTTCGGGCATAGATGATTTCAAGATTTCAAGAATAACCCAGACAGTCAGATCTACAGATCTGAACATGCGTCGAAGAGATCTCAATCCATCAGTAGATTCGCCTTATTTAGATCTAGACTAGATCTAGCCCTCATAAGATATTCAACCCAAAAACATACTCAAGCCAAATGATCTCCTTTGCTTTATATAGGAAAGCTCTTCCTTAAAACATGGATCAATACCACAAGCCGACACCATAATAACCCAATACGGTCGGCTAAATACCAAGAGTAAAACATAAGAAAACCCCACATGTGAATTTCTTTGCCTTGAAATGTGTGCACTGGGGGTACGCACCTCCTGAACGGCTGGCCTGCGTATCTGGATGTGGTCCCTACATGGTGTACCTGCGGGTACGCACTTTCTGTAAGGTGTACCTGCGTACCCCTTATTTTCTTCAATATTTGATAGCTGATCATCAACCTCTGCTGCTGACTTGAAGTATAGTGATCTATCACCTGAATGGGTTGCCATCAAGGACAACACTTTAGCCATAATGCCAACAATCTCCCCCTTTGGACTTGATGGCAAAGCTTACTAAGAACTTGCCATTTGATTCCTTTGAGCTGTTCTGCATCTATGTATTATGTCACATCTGATATCTCTTCTGTAGATTCATCTGAATGTATATAAGTGAGATGATCTTCTATGAGAGGGTTGCCATCAAGTACAACACATGCATCATAATGCCAACAATATCCCCCTTTGGACTTGATGGCAACAACACCAAATCACTCTCCCCCTTTGACATCAAGGGCAAAGGGGTATGTTCCCCCTAAGAACATGCTCCCCCTAAGAACATGCTCCCCTTGACTATAAACCAGATCTGCTGAAGTCTCTGAATGAGCTCCCCCTTTGTATATGTCATGGTGCTCCAATCTAATAATGGTCTTTCTGAGAACAAGCTGAGATGTCTGCTCTGCTATATAGTGTTGTTCATGCTCAAGCTCCCCCTGACTGTAAGCAAGGTCTGCAAAAAGATGTTCTACAAGAAGAACATGACCTTCCTATCACCAAAAGACTCAATACATACATCCATCACCCATCACAATAAGGATCATCCATCCAATCAAGTGGGAATACATCAGAGATATGAAAACCTAAATACATTACATCTTCATCCCATGCATAGTTGGGGGGACATAGGCTGTTACATGACCTGAAGAGATGACTACAATAGATAGACCATTACAACATGAGTCTTGCTATGACCTTTACATCAAGCATCTAAAGATCATGACAAACATCATCAACAACACTGTATAATCTGCTCCATAGTATCTGTCAACATCAAGGACTTCTGCATCAACTCATAACCATCCAGATCTACATGAATCAAGAGCCATCAAATGAAAGCATCTGCATCAATCAACATATGTATGAATAATCATCCCTGTATCCAGCCAACAATCCTCATCCATTTGTGCCAAGAAAGAAATCATGCATTATGCACATGTCAACAGCAGCATATGAGTGACTCATCATCATCATGTCTCCAACAATGCAACTTTGAATAATCATCCATGAAATCAGCCAACCTCATCCATATATGTGCCAAGAACAATAAAGATTCCATGCAAGCATCATTAGAGAATCAACCATAAATCTGATCATGTGACCAACTCATAACCATAGCAAGATGAATCATAAGCATCGTTACCAGGGACCATAATGCCAACAATGCATTCAGGACATATGCTCCCCCTGAACCAGTGCCATCTGTTAAATCTGATCATGCATATCAATAAGAAGAATCAGCCAATAAATGCCTTAAGACAGGTACGCACTTCATCTTCTGCTCCCCTGCGTACACCCGCAGATATCCTTCTGCTGCACTGCGTATATACGCAGACGGTCTTCTATTACAGAGCGTACCCACGCACCTATTCCATCAGTTGCACCGCGTACTGCACGCACCTTTTATTTTATCGCGCCACATACTTTTCAGTAAGTCCGCAGGGTATCCTTTATCACGCCGCGTACCGCACGCACTCTTTGCTTCTATCGCGCCGCATACTCCTTTGTAAGTCCGCACCTCTTTTTCTGTTTCTCCGCGTCCGTCCGCATGTCCTCTTCTGATAAGCCGCGTACCTCCGCATAGGGACTGTGCCTTTACTTGCGTACATCCGCACCCAGTGTTACGCTCTGCTGCGTACGCCCGCACTTTCACAGTTGATGATCTGCGTACTTCTAATTAGGGCCAAATTAACAGTCCTCCTTTGTGCCACTGATAGTCAGATTCCCAGATCTGATAGATTCATTTCCAACTTCACTTGCTTACTGCCTTCAAACAAGCATATACGCGATTGTGCAGTATCCAACTCGCATATATATGCGACTTGCTTTTATGAAGTTTGCATATGAGATTCAGGAACCTGAAGTTTTGTACTTTCAGCTTCCTCTAATTCTAGTATGTCTGTACATTGTGCTGTGCCATCATTTTCTGACTGTACTTCCTTTTTCCTCCATATCTTCAAGCGTGATGATGACATTTTCTCCTTTTGATATGGTGTCCACACTTTGTTCCTGCATTCCTTAGCTATATGTCCAGGCTTGTTACATGCATAACATCTTACATGTTTCATATTCCTCCTGTAACAATCAGCAGCTTTGTGACCAAACGTATTGCAAGCAAAGCAATATCCATAAAAATACCTTGATTGAGATGACTTGTCTGCATAATGGTCTTGAACTCTTCTTCTTCTACATCTAGCTGCAACATGTCCAAGATTATGACATACATAACATTCAACATTATTCATAGGAGGAGTAAAGGATTTTCTTTGAGGAATCTCTTTCCTTGGTTGATGATGAGATTGATCTTTCATTTCTTCATTGATCACTTTAGATTTCTCTTTAGAATTCCTTGCCTCACCTTGTGAACTAGATTCACTTTCAACAGATTCATGGAAACCAAGACCAGTCTTTATGGCAGGGGACCTTTGACTACTAAGAATATCATCCAATACTTTAGAGCTATCTTGAAATCGTAAAAGCTTATCCTTTTCTTCTAGTTTACCTTTCAAGATATTTACCTCAACCTGAAGCTGTTCTTCCTTTTCAAGAGATTTCTTTTTCAAAACTTCTTCAGCTTTCCTTCCTTCTTCCATTTGTTCCCTTAGTTTGAGAATCTCCTTTTCTTGTTCTTCATTCAGATCCTACTGTATTTGACGAACCCGGAAGGCACATTCTAGTTGAGATTTTAAGTTGGTGACTTCGTTTTCTTGTTTTTCAATAGCTTGGAGTAGATCTGTATTCTGCTTCTTTGATTCTTCAAGATCTCCTTTTAGTGAGAGGATTGTAGCTTCAAGATTTTCATAATAACTGGATCGATCTCTGAGCTCCTTGATTGTTGTGTTCTTTTCAATGACTTCATTTCTTAGAGATGTTGCTTCATCCTGCAACTTTTGATACCTTTCCTTGCATAACTTGAGGGCACCACTCTTTACGTCAAAACATTTTTCTTGTTCAATAATTTTGTTTGTCAGCCTGTTAAGTTCTGCCTCTATTTGACATCTTTCTTGCTCACCCATAAGAGCAAGTTCAGTAGTCTCACTATCACTTTCATCTCTTTCACAAGGAAATATAGCTGGAACATCAGAGGATAACACATTCATACCTGATAATGATTCTGAATCTGATTCTGAATCTGAAGAGCTTCTTATGCCTAATCCCCAATCGATTCTTCCACTGTCATAGTTCTTCTGAGATGACTTCTTTTTCTTATGAGCTTTCTTCTTAAGCTTCTTTCCCATTGTTCCACGGATCTCCTTCGAGCGATCAAGCTTCTATCAAAGGACCTGCTCTGATACCAATTGTTGGAAATAATACTGAGAGGGGGGGGGTGAATCAGTATTATCACATTAATAAAACTTTTTCATTTCCATAATCAGATTCATATATGCTACTTCCACAACTTCTTATGATTAAGTTAATTAATCTTCAATGAGTGCATTAGAACTTTATCAACCATATTATTAGTTAACAAATGCAGTAACATAGAATAGATCATCACACATAAGGCACACATGAACACCATGATATAAGGTGGAAACCCAATGCGGGAGAAAACCACCTACTGCAAGTCATCTCAATCTTCTTTAATAAGAAAATCCTTTTACAATATTTTGTACTGGTGCAGTCTTATACCAGCACGGGAGCTACAACCCCCTTTGCTCTTGTACTAGCCGATCCATTTACTAGTACGCAGGCTACTACCTGCTACAATGCTCCAAAGATTTCCTTTAGCTCTTGTACTAGCTTAGATACTAGTACGTAGGTGCTGACCTACAATCTTCTCTCCTCCAGGTACCACGTTTCATCAATTTTCATACTGGATACACTGAAGCACAACACATAATCTGAAAGGCCACATTTCATCCAATTTTCATACTGGACCCAACAACAACATTGAAGCTCATAATCAAACAACCTTCTGAATCACCCAATCACTAGATCAATACATATACAATGAGAGTCATCAATCAGATCTAGTCCATCAGATCATTAAGAACCTGATCCATTCATTCATCAATTCTGAAGCTAATCATAATCATTCACTCAATCACTGCTGTTATCAGAACATAATACCAGAAACCAGACATCACTTCAAAACCCAGAACACAGCAATGATAAACATGAACAGCTAAATTGATTTCAAGAGAAGTACGCAACTTCACCCATGTAATGCCTGCGTCCAGTACGCACTGTTCTGAATTGTGCACCTGCGTACCCACGCACTGTGCCAAATAGACTTCCTGCGTACCTCCGCAACTGCAGCGCTTCTGTGCCTGCGTACCGGCGCACCTGCAGCGCTTCTGCGCCTGCGTACCGGCGCACTTGCAACGCTTCTGTGCCTGCGTACCGGCGCACTTTCCTTTCACTGTACCTGCATACCTTCGGGCATAGATGATTTCAAGATTTCAAGAATAACCCAGACAGTCAGATCTACAGATCTGAACATGCGCCGAAGAGATCTCAGTCCATCAGTAGATTCACCTTATTTAGATCTAGACCAGATCTAGCCCTCATAAGATATTCAACCCAAAAACATACTCAAGCCAAATGATCTCCTTTGCTTTATATAGGAAAGCTCTTCCTTAAAACATGGATCAATACCACGAGCCGACACCATAATAACCCAATACGGTCGGCTAAATACCAAGAGTAAAACATAAGAAAACCCCACATGTGAATTTCTTTGCCTTGAAATGTGTGCACTGGGGGTACGCACCTCCTAAACGGCTGGCCTGCATATCTGGACGCAGTCCCTGCATGGTGTACCTATGGGTACGCACTTTCTGTAAGGTGTACCTGCGTACCCTTTATTTTCTTCAATATTTGATAGCTGATCATCAACCTCTGCTGCTGACTTGAAGTACAGTGATCTATCACCTGAATGGGTTGCCATCAAGGACAACACTTTAGCCATAATGCCAACAATCTCCCCCTTTGGACTTGATGGCAAAGCTTACTAAGAACTTGCCATTTGATTCCTTTGAGCTGTTCTGCATCTATGTATTATGTCACATCTGATATCTCTTTTGTAGATTCATCTGAATGTATATAAGTGAGATGATCTTCTATGAGAGGGTTGCCATCAAGTACAACACATGCATCATAATGCCAACAGTTGCTGGTAAAGGTGGAAACTTTGAAGAATACTGCAGATGCATTGACAAAATCTATGAGCTCTGAGAAGTTCTCTTGGTGTAGAGAAACAATGGGCATTTTAGCGCTGGAAAAATGACTAAGCTCTCCTGTGGCCCCATGTGGAAAGAAAACAACAAGTGGGAGATTGTTTGGTTGTGTTATATTCTTTCCACAACTAACCCACGTAGTGAATCGGGGGGGCGGAGCCCCCCCTTCTTTGCGCCGATTGTGCAGCGGGGGCGGCAACCCCCCCTGTCCGGGTCTGGGGCAGCGCCCCGTGAAAATTTTTTTTTGGACCCTATATTAGGTTGGGCGAACCTACCTATGGTTTTCGGTCCATGGTTTTGGACGCGATGGTTTTCGGTCCATGGTATTGGATGCTTCGTCATGTATAAATATGTATCGTAACATTGAAAGGAATATAATGAAAAAATCAAGCTGGTAGTCCCGGTTTTGGGATCCAGGGGAAAATCTCTGTGTATATGTGTTTTATGTGTTATGCTCTCGCATTGTTTATTTTTCTGTGATTTAGAATTCGTATGCAGGTAATTTTTGTACGGGGTTAAAACCTACAGATATTTCATACATAGTTTTATTAAAAAACTAATGTATATGCATGTTTCAAAAGGCCCACGACCCCACCGATTTGCGATGCAATATATGTTTATACATAGTTTTATTTAATAAAGCTATTGTATATGCATGTTTTTAAAGGCCCGCGGTCCCGCCGATATTGTGATATATAGTTTCTAACAAAAATAAAGGGTTTTTTGAGATATTTAATAAACAAACTATATAATAAGGAAAAAAGGGAAATATTATGGATTTAATACTATATGTTAATGTTAATGTGAAAAATATGAATGGAAAGGAAGAATGGGCTAAGCATAATGGAGTTATTTTCTTTGACATATATTTTTCAATATTTAGGGAAAATATGTTTTTATGTAAAAAAGGGAATTTTCATGGTGTTTTTACTTTTCCTAGGTAAAAAAGGTTTTACCATAGGAAAATGGATTTTTATGGAAAATGAATGAATATGGATATATGAAGGGAAAATTAATAAATATATGAATAAATCGAGATGAATGGGAAGTTAATTTATAGATCTGTAGACCTTCATTTTCCTTGTATAATTGCCTTATGAGCATAGAAACATGATTAAATAGTCTATTTAATCAGAACCAGAAAATGCTACAACACCAGCAACTCCAAAAAGAAAAAAATCTCCCAACTGACCTCTCTATTGGGCTAGAAACACCCTTTGATGTTGAGGCTTCCTCTGCTGCTGACAAGTGCTCCCTCTATGACCTATGATCTGTTGCAACACTCCATGCATCTCGCACCATTGCACACTTCTCTGTGCCATCCTACACTGGTGCAACACTCCTGTGCCTCTCGCATTGTTGCAGCCTGCTAGCTTTGCACTGTCTTGGGATTCCTTCACTGTAGCTCTCTCTGCCACTCCATCCGCATCTGCCTCTATCCACTCAGCCAGTCCTGCTACTCCTCATCGGGGCTCCTATAGCAACGTCTAATCCAAAAGGCTAAGTACCTCGAGGATCCTACCCCTATTTCAGCCTTCTTGGGACTATCACATCACATTGCCCCACCTCCCACCTGGAGGTATGGCTGCATGTGATCCCTCTACCCACTTGGCTTGAAATTTCCCCTTACTGGAGGTCTCTGCATGACTGGATGCCTCCACTCAGTCTCCTCTCGGCTTCTGCACAATCTCCTAAAGCCGCTTCACCAATTGTGGCTCCTCCACAATTGTCTGAGACTTCTTCTGGTGTTGCATGTTGAGAGGTAATTTACTCTCCCTCTCAGCCACCAAGTCTATAACCTTTTCCTTGCTCCTCAAGGCTTTGCATGCATCTTGAACCTCAAGAGCATGCAAGTTCTTGGCTAGCACACCAATCTGTTTCATCTTTCCTGCTGTCACAAAATTTTCTGGAAAAAAGAGTCGATATTAAATCAACGATATCTCCCTCATCTGAACTCTGATTAAGCCAAATTTTCTTTTGAATTTGGGTATTTTTCCACAAGGAATCCAGATCTGCTATTTGTTTCTGAAAATTTTTCACAAAAATTTTTAGATCTGCTCTGAAAACTTGCGGCCCAATTTTTTTTTTTACTTCAATTTCTCTTCTTCGTATACCATTCATAGCTCTGATCACCTTTGCTCTGATACCATGTAGAAATTTTCCTACAAAACCTCACTCCGATACCATGTATAATTTCACACTGTAGATCAACAGATTATGCAATATACTAAAGCAAAATACAAGATCTACTTCTACAACAAACTTTGCGGAAGCTTAGTCGAATATGAGCAAGATCAAATAGAACACATATAACTGAGAATGATAAATCAATCACACATGAACACAGAATAACTAACGCGGGGAAAGCCTGAGCCTAAAACCCCAATCTCTATTTATCATACAAGTGTAAATCTTGTTCAAGTTAAAGAAAGAATCAACTCTCAAGCTATCCTTCTCTCTCTGCAATCAAACAATGCTACTCATAGATAGTCAAAGGCTCTCACAACCTTCTCTTCTTCCCTCCAAGCCTCCTATTCCCTTTCACAATTTTTCCTAGGGTCCAGTGCTTCCACTTGTGTGAACTCCCACGTCACACTGCTCACTTGGCTCAAAACTAACTGCACAACCTGAAGGAGATAATTCCTTCTACATGGAAAAATTCATCCAACTCATAGTACATTGTCCCTCCTCTGATCTCAACTAGGTCTCTGACTGAACTGTCATGCATGAGTTATTTATGAAAGAATATTTAGTTATCTGAAGTGCAACAGTTACATTCATTCAAGCATTAACTAACTAAACTCACAATTAATTCAACAAACTATTTGAATTAATCTAATTGGACTTGACTTAGTTAACTGAGCCAACTAATTACAACTCATCCTTATCTCTTTAACTGATGGATAAATTCCTCAATTAATGGAGAAACTGTTTCATGTCCCCACATAGACTTCATGTTTGATTTTCCTTAACTAATTAACTCAAGATGAATTAATTAATTATTTTACAAACAGGTGCTAAGATCAAATTCGAATTTTACTTCACTATTTTAGTTCAGGGACTAACTAAAATTGGAATCTATCCCGAAATTCTATTTATAGCAATGTTATTTTTAGCACTTCCATTTTTTATTCCTTGTTGCTATGTCCAACACTGGTACCCGAACTGCTATTTATAGCGGTGCTATTTTTAGCACTTCTATTTTTAGCATTTCTTGTTGCCATTTTCAACAAGGATATTTTTAAATTTTTATGACAATTTATTTTTCATTCAAACTTGGCAACCATTGAGATAATCATCAGCAACATATCATGTGGAAGAAATATGAAATCAACACATAAACACACGAGACAAGGAGGTTTTGCATGGAAACCATTTTGATAAAAAACCACCAAAGATTTTTGTTATTATTGATGTAAAATAAGAGCACCTACTCTATTACATCAATCTATTTGTGAACGCCACTCACAGGAAGCACCAACTCCCTTTGATTTTTTTCTAGGACCCACTAGTAGGAAGCACCAACTCCCTCCTTTTGTAGACACCTGCTCATTTTACTAGAAGCGCCATTTGAAGAACCAAATTCATAGATTTGTTGCAAGCCCCACCTTCAACTCCTTGGATTTATGAAATCACCAACTTGCAAGACGAACCAAACCCCAAGCCTTCTTTAGACAACCACTAGATATGGAAGCACCAACTTCGTGTATGCAGGCACCAACCCACACTCAATAAGGAACTAAATGTTCATTGTACAACAACCACTTTGCTTGATATCAACTATGTTCTCTACTCACTCTTCTCACTTTGTAGCAACCAGTTGTTCCACACAACAACATTCACTAACACACAAAACTCTCTACACTTTTCCCACTCTGCAACAACATACTCAACTAGGATATTTGCTCTCTACCTTATTTATGCTTAGGAAAACTTTGCCTCTTCTTAACAACACACACAAAATTGGAGTTCTCCACACAAATCACTCTCCATAGCATATATTATGCTCTTGGTCCTCTTCTGTTCCATAGGCTCTCTCAGCCTCACATAGTAGCATTGACTCTCTCTCGGGGTATCTTTCCTCTTCATAGGCACTCTCGACTTCTTGTTTGTAGAACAAGATCACTTGGCATCACACATAGTAGCGCACACACAGATACAAAGCTCTCCACTCATCTCACTCAGTACAATGTTTCTTTCCCCTAGTTTCTCAATGGTAATCTTGAGTTTTGTTCCTCTGCTGCAGTGACATTAATGTTGTCTCTCTCATCCACCACTCTACTCGGGAGTGTACTCCTGGCATGGGTCTCCATTCTGCTGTCGTGTCAGACTTAAATTCTACCCCTGCAACTTTAATGAACATTAGGAATGGGCACCTGAGTGATTTCCATACTAAGAATAAATTCTTAGTTAAACTGCATACTCCAACCAAGCACTATCCTTTATGTGAAAAAATCTCCAATACCCAAGGCTCTCCATGCTTATTCATGGCTTACAGATACTGGTAGATATTGCAACATGGTTTCTCTATTCTTCATTTCATTTAAGACATACCCAACAATCTTCCCTATGAGTCGTGGTCCTCATTGCCTTGAGCCAAGGATCTATGATAGTTTCTATTTATTCCAACTACTAACTCCTCTACGCTCATTTAATCGTCATCCTCCAACTGATCAAACCTTCAATACTCCTCTATGTTGCTATATTAGAGTTTTTATACCAAAGGGTAATTTTAGAGCCCAAACATCTCGTAACTCCTTATCGCATCTCCACCATAAGACCACTCCATGTGACTGTCAGTATAACACTTAGGTGTTGCGATATCAAAGCTCCTCATTTCGTAAATTTTATTAAGAGGATGTTACGAGATTGCGAAGTTTTGAGCCCTTGTTTCTTAGCCCTTTCTTATTTTTCCTCCATGGAACTGGGTGCTATGACCAATGGCATAGCACTTAGGTGCTAAGGTCTTCAAAGTCCTACCACGGGCCTATCTCCTCGTGTTATTTTCTCTTTTCCTTTGGTTATTTTAACTTTAAAACCAAATGCAAAAAACATTGAAAGCTCCTACATATCATAACATTTCTCAAAATGATTTTACAACAAAGTTTTGATATCTCCAACCTATGATATGCTCCATGGCACTCAAGTTCCAGGCCCGCTCTGCATCCTTTGTTCTTTGGGTCTTCACAACGAAAATGCCAATAGATCAGAGCCCCTTTCATCTTAACATTTCTCTAAAACACATTTACAAAGGAGTTTTAAAATTTTTAACCTATGATATACTTCCATAGACCTTAGGTGCTAGACCTTCTCTATGCCCTTGGTTCTTTGTGCCCCCATCACCATGTGTCAATCAACATCAAAGATCCAGATATCAGATAAGAAAATTCCTCTAAAAGAATTAGACATGCGTTATGAAAACTCCAACCTCCGAAATTCTAACCTTTGAGATGACGTCATGCTAACTCATCGTCTCCACGTGGCATCTCCTCAGTGGTGACATGTGTCACCTAGATTTTCCCTATTAGGCCACCCAAAATCTTGAATCTAACTACCACATGTCCTTTGTGTTGCCACAACATGTTCATGTAATCTGCCTCATCAACTTCTCAATGTTAATCACTAGCTACCATATTCCCTATTGGAGGAGAGAGAAAGGGTTCCTTAGTCCTTTGGTTTTCAACAAATTTCTTTGTAAATCCTTCTCCTCACAACTTCAACACTTTTAAAAAGAACTCATTCATAAGGAGTTACAAAACTTTGAGGTTATGATGGTATCCACCTTCTGAGATTCCATCCCACTCTGATATGCTACCTTCCAGTCCTTCCGATATCGAGTCCCAATGTTTTGCGCCTTCTCCGATATCCAACATTCTGAGAATTGGATCCCAATGGTCGGCTCACTCCTTTTGCATTCCTTTTAAATAAGTCACCGAGGAAATAAACTACCGAGGTCCTTTCCTATTCCTTCCTTGTTCTTAGAGTGGAACTCTTCTCAAAAAGGAATTTCATTGGGGTTACGAAGTTTCAAGGTCATGATATTCCTTCCTCTAATCACCTTTTAACTTGTCTATCATGGCATAAGTCGACAAAATTTGACTGGGAATAACTCCTGATCAAGGAGTGCATTTGTATACTTCCACATACCATTGGAATTATATGTTAGAGAATTTTCCAGTGGAGAAGGTCTGATTTATACTTTGAGCCCATTTTCTACTTGAAAAAGGGCTTCAAACACTTTTTCATTCTTTTGTCCTTGACTCTTCTTCTTGTGCCTGGAATCTTTGACTTCAGAGGCATCATGGGACTCCCAACCACCATAGTATTCTTTTTGAAGCTTCTCCTATAAGCTTGCTACTATGGTGATTCTCTACCAGACACTACATCAACCATAGTATGTCCCTGAACTTGACACATCAGGCACTTCAATGCTAGCATATGTTGCTATAAGCAATGTTATCTTGCCTAACATCATGTTAGCAGATACATCCAAGCTGATTTGGTTGACATCATTGTCAAAAAAGTTGCTAACTATCAAGCAATGCCAACTTCCCAACTTGGTCCCCCAGAATTATTGTTGACATCAATGCTAACATACTTACAGCCACTAGCCATCTAGACAATGCCAATTGTCCAACACATAGAGCATGTCACAGTGTAATATATACTATTGTAGAGATAAGTGCAAGTCACAATGAAATTTATTTACTGGGTCATTGTAATGTATATACAAACCCTAGCTAGCCACAAGTAAGAATATGATTTACGATCCATGCAAGCCACATATGTGAATTGAGCTACAGATCAAGATCATTTTGATGCCAAACTCTCTACAAGTTCCTCAACAATTCAGAACATGGTAAAATGAAAAAATCATAAGTCATATGCTTATCTATTCTAGAGATGTAATATGTTCCATATTAAAATCAGGACTCCTCATTGTTCCTTGGCTCAAATATGCCACAAAATATTAGTTTCAAGAGAGATGGAGAGTCAGATAAAATAATTTGCTCATACTACTAACATGTGTGCTTAGCTATTTTTAAAATTATGACAATAATTTTGTTCCAAGGAAGACTTTGTATTAAAGTGCTAGACAAAATTTTATCAATATGCCTTTTCATTCTATACTTTAGTGTGATCAATCATTTGCAACCCATGGAAGCTAATTGTCAATGTATTACGTAGAATCCAGAGGTCAAGTCATTCAATAATGTGACACTACAAGGGTTGACCAAAATTACATTGTCTTTGTCTTAGTTTTGTTGCAGATGATTAAGGCTACAATAGATGAATGAGATCAATAATTACTCTTCATATTAGCTCCATAAATAGTTACATGCTATGGGAAATGATTTAGATTACTGTGAGCCAAATTTAGGTCATAATCAAAGGTCGGTGCTTTATATAAATTTCCTCATATGAAGACTCCAAACAGTTGTGGATACATCTCAAGCATATGCCACATAACCGAATTTTTGTGGCCAAGAAAGAAATCCCAATGGTAGCTAATGTAGGTCACTTTTTACAACCTTATGCATTTCCCTATGTCCATACGCTTTACCCTAACACATGACTGAAGATATGCCTAATATCATCCTTGAAAATATCCCACATATGCAAAAGAGGGGCCAAATGGCCTTGTTATGATAGGAAAAATACTAAGAGGGTGGGTGGGGGAGTGAATCATTATTTTAAAACTTACTTGACATTCTCATTTTGTATTCATATTTCAGTATACGAATTTACTGAGATAAACCTTCATATGTACTCTACTATTATGTATACAACCAACTTATATCCAGTTAACTATCTTTTCAATTAATACCTCATCATTTTAACTTGAACTAGTCTATCAGGCCTTCATTATTCATTAAATAATAGTAATCAAGTGCAATAAGAACATAATAAATCATCACGCATAGTCAACACATATGAACACTAGGATTTTAGGTGGAAACCCAATGTGGGAAAAAAGCCACCACTATTGTCATCCCTCTCTTATTCTTTAAAAAAATATTATTTACAATCTTGTACTAACACAGAGTCGTACCAGTACATAAGCACCCACCTGCAGAAGGATACAACCTTCTCTCGTTCTCCAACACCTAATAGAAGGGCAATACAATCCCCTTAATATGTTCAATTCTTTGTGGATCACTTTTCATAATGTTTCAAACTAGATCCACTTAATAAAAAAATTACAAACTATAGGCCACCTTTCAGCAAATTTTCATACTAGACCCATTACCATCATTAAATCACAAAATCTTATTGCCACTAGTCAAACTAAACCAGAAAAATCATGTGAATTCACTATCAATGATCAAGCCATACACTGTTATCTATCACTGAAACCAACTGCTACCACAACAAACCCTCATAAAAAATATTTCAAAATGTATGCGCCACTGTTATGAATAATACCCATGTATACATGTTTTTCTTTAATCAAACCTGTCTACAGATCTCAAAAGCACTGATCCTTCAAACTGAAACATTGAACTACTGAAACTAATCATAGACACATATATCCTTTATCACAGATCTTTGAGCTACTTACAAATCATTACATACTAGCATCAATATAATTTAATATTTAATTCAAAAACCATTCAACTTCACCATAATTATCACGTACATATTATTATGAAGAAGACCTCATCAACATATAGCAGTAGTCACAACAAGATTTATCAGACATCATTAACTATACATACTTCAGAAACCCTATCATATGTATGCAACCCTTAGAAACTACTTCAGCATCTGTACGTGCCTTTCAAGAAGCATACCCACATACAGATTTTTCCTTACTATAGAATTAACACGTGACTACCTAAAGGAAAATCTGCATAGGTACGCACCTTTTCTTAGAAAATCCTGCATACATATATGTAATTATTGACTCATTCCTTTGCTATACAGCAAAAATTCAATCAAACCCATATCTTGGAAAACCTTGCAAGAAACATACGTTAGAACATTATTATCACAAATCAACCCATATGCAATTCATGTAGTTATTTCAGATCTAAAAGATCTCATCCCACATCACATTGCTTGTGTAACCTTATTTCAGATCAAACAATTCATCAAAAACCTATTACTTTCACACCCAACACTTTGATCGTCATCTCCTTAGATAGCTTAGGCCTTATCCAATACCACAAGTCAAATCCTTAGTAATGTTGATGGTATTCCTGGATGGGATCAAATATCCATTGTTGCGCTTATTACTATGGGCCAATATTATGGTAAATGTCCCTAGTATTTAGGATACCATGGTGTGGAAACTGTACGTGCTTTCTCTTCTCCATATCCACATGTGTATGTGGATTTTCTTCATAGAAATCGCATGTATTTCTCAAAACATTAACTTTATTATTCTTCTGTCTCCTGACTACTATGATTTTGTCCAAACCCTTTTTCACATGAGTACTAGCTTGTAAAATAATCCTGTTATTGTCATGTTGACAATATTCATCAAGTAGGTTGCCATCAAGGACAACACATTGTAGGTTTTAACCTCGTACAAAAATTATTAGCATGGGAATTCTAAAAAACAGAAAATAAACAAAGGCAAGAGCATAACACATAAAAAAAATATAGAAAGATTATCCCCTGGATCCGAAAACTAGGACTACCAGCTTGATTTTTCATTATATTCCTTTCAATGTTACAATACATATATATACATGCTAAAGCGTCCAATACCATGGACCGAAAAACATCACGCCCAAAACCATGTGCAAAAACCGTGTGCAAAACCATAGGTAGGTTTGCCCCACCTAATATAGGGTCCAAACAAATTTTCCCCGAGGTGTTGCCCTGGACCACATAGAGGAGGGCTACCCACCCCCCTCAAACCCCCTGGATAGGGGGGCTGCCACCCCTCCTATGAAAAGAATATAACACAACCCAACATTCTCCCACTTGTTTGTTTTCTTTCCACAGGGGTCCACAAAAGGCCTTAGTCATTTATCCAGCCCTGCAATGCCCATTGTTTCTCTACACCAACAGAACTTCTCAAACCTCACAAATTTTGTCAATGCATCTGCAGTATTATTCAAAGTGTACACCTTTACCAGCAACACCTTTTTCATCTTCTATCATATCCCTCAGAAAGTGATACTAAATATCAATTTTATTTGTCTTTGAATGATAAGCAGGGTTATTTGCCAGGAAAATTTCACTTTGGCTGTCACAATCTATCCTTATAGCTCCCTGTACTAACCCCATACTTGAACACAATATATGTAACCAGACTACTTCCTTGGTTGCATGAGCGGTTGCCATGTATTCTGCCTTTGTAGTTTATAGTGCCACTACGGATTGTTTCTTACTCATCCAGCTGACTGCACCTTCAAATAGGTTAAACACATACCCACTTGTAGATCTTCTCTGATCTAAATCTTTGGCCTAGTCTGCATCAACAAAGACATGAATATCCAACACTCTGTCCAATCCTGGTCTTCCTTGGTAGCACAAACCATAATCACTAGTGCCACACAAATACCTGAAAACCCGCCTCACTGTTGTCCAGTGCTCCTTCCCTGGTTTTGACATAAACCTGCTCAATACTCCCACTGCATGTGCAGTGTTTGGCCTACTATAGACCATTGCATACTATTATCGGGAAAACTAGTGTCTATGCAGCGCTGCTATTCCCACTAAGGCTAGTAGCTACCTTAGAAACAAACAAACTAAAAACTACTTTCGTTTTCCTTTATGAGAAATAGATGAGAGGGGAATAAGGAGACCAACCTCTGTCTTGCGGTTGGTTACTTGCTCGATTCCTCTCCCTTCTGATAGGTCTTCACCACTTGCTTCCTTGTCTACCTAGCTTCAAAGAGCACCTGTAGAATCAAAGCGGCATAACACTATCCAAGAACATAGATCTATTATCATGAACAATATAGGACCATATATGTATTGACCACACAAATGCATATAACATCAATCATACAAGAATGTGGAGGAAAACTTGAATAGCTTTATTGATAATCAAGAAAGAGCAAAGAGGATTACAACCAATTGTTCTGACCCAACATCATCCTCTCAGCAAGAAAGCCCTTCTTCACCTCATGAAAAGCTTAGATCACCCAACACTATGATATTGCACCAAGAAACCAACAACAAGTCCTTACAAGATACAAAATTCCAGCCTCTGGATCTCTGAGACGAGGGATCCATATATAGATGTTTGCAAGAGGAATGAGTCAGCTTTTGATATTTGATTAGTGTCCTCTCTCTGATAGTTCTTGATTCCACTTGGAGATTGATGATCTCTTACTCATCCCTGGGCGAGTGCAGAGAGGCAAGTGTCACAGGAGATGTTTCTGGAAGATTCCATGCTCCTCCACCTTGCGGATTGACCCTGCCATTTGTCCACTCTCACCCATCACACACCATAGAAGGAATTTTCAACATGCATCGCACCTACTGTGTGTATTCAGGTGGGATGCAATGCACTTTGACCATGGAGCAGGTGAAATGGTCCAGTTTTGACTAGTTCTGAGTAGTTTTTCATGGAGAAATTCTGGGAGATGTTGTAATCAGTTGACCTTGTTCTTTTAGGGGTTGGAAAAACACCTTTAGGGACTTAGGAGTCCTTGGTTTATGGACATTTATGATTGGGGTTTCAGTGCCCAAAAATTTCTATAACAGTTTCCCCCTAAAGCATGAGGTCGTTAATCTTTTGATGTCGGGTGAAATGCTTTATCATGAGGATCCGAAGTTTTTTCAAGCTGGAAGGTGACCTGTAATAAGATACATATAATGCAGTATCTTCATAATATTTTCATGATCTAGCTGAGGCGGGCATTCCCATGCTCAACTTTATAAATTCATTTTCATGTACATAGGACAGACAATCGTCTGAGTGTAGACTGATGATTTTGGTAGAGCCATCACGCCTTAGATTGGATGATTATCTGTGCAGCAATGATGTACATTTGATGTATTTATTTTCCTGGATATATTTTGCAGCCCGGATGGATGAAACTAGATCCGAGGTCTTCAATCTCATTCGATCTTCACTCAAAGTACAAGTTGATCCATGTGAGAGATGTTCTGGAGTCGAACATGGAAAGACATCACCTGATTACCAGCTAATGATGTAATATGTTAACAAGCGCGAGAGGAATCATCGATAATGATGATGACCCTCAAGGTACTACAGTACAGTTCACATGGTGTGAATAAGGGACTTGGCGTCGAACACCACGCAAAATCTCTCAGTCAAAGGCCATTGATGTAAACCTGTCATCGGAAGTGAGAAACTTGCCATTGAGGCATGCAAGCTTCAAAGTACTGAAAGGGTTATTCCTAGATCGACTTCTTGGATAATGAGCTGATGTCGACAAGAAGCGATCAGTCATAGGAGGGCCTTAGGGAATCCCACATAAATGACACAGAACAGAGCAAATGATTTTAATGGAGGTGAAAATGATCTGGTGATATAAGGTTCAGGGTGGCAGTCATGGAAGAATGGAGCGTAAATGTATTGCAGTGGGTGAGACACAGGTGAATTCTCTGAGTGACTTATCTTGAACATATCGTCGACACTGACATGATGGATTGGTAGCATTAACCCCAAATATGGATGGTGTGATGGAACAATGGTGATGTGACCAGTGAATGCAACAACCCAACCTGACTCGGATGCGGAGTGAAAGTGTCATATTCAAGAGCGACTTGCTACCAATATGTTTCTTCAAGTTTTCTTCCCAATTTTTCCCGAGTCATTGCTGACTAGTACCTCTTTATTTTTGTCAAGCTTGAGGAGGATAACATATGCTTGTTCTATAATTTGCCCTTCAGGAAAACCCATCGCTATGTTTTAATGAGCCTAGCGATAGTGAAACTTGTTATTGTCTGTTATGGACAAGTTTGTTGCTATTAAGTTTTAACGAGTTTAACGACAAAGATAACTCGGTCCTTTTCAATTTTAGAGAGTCTGAAAAGGGATGTAAAGGAAACTCCAAAAATCCTTTTTCATCATCTAATCTCTTAAGTCCGAAAAAGTATAAAATAATACAAAAGGGATGAATTTTAGGTAATTTTAGCCACCCGAACAAAACAAGCGCTCGATCTTTTTGTGTAATAATCCCTCAGGTCAAAAAATATTAAAATCTAAAGGAGGGATAGCACTTCCGGTCACTTTAACGAGCTGGAGAGGCCAATGGCTTGGCAATCTTTTCATATTTTATGAGTCAGTTGAAAAGAGCTTAAAGGAGATTCGTCTTTGAGGAACAAGTGATAGATTCGGGTAGCAGCTAATTCCAAGTAAGGTTTGGAATTTTCCAATCATGATAGTGTCACAAGGATGGCTAACAGGATCACTCTTCGCAGTTGTTCCTCAAAAGGGGTAAACAATCAAGTGGAGATGAATGATCGGCCAATACAGAGTGGAGGTGATGATGAGAACATGACCAAGGCTTCAAAAGGCTAATGATAATACATTCACGATGGTTATTTACTGAAAAATGGTTCATTTTTTAATGAGCCTAAATGCTGGGGGAACACTTGCTCATTGCTTATGTTTATTTTTTAACGAGCTTGAATTCCGCGTTAAAACTACTCGATATAATGGTCATTGATTTTCTTGATTTTACCATTAATAAATTTGTTCCTTCAAAGGTTGTACTGCCTGCTCAATTGCTTCATCAAACTAGTTAGAAATGAACAATATATGTTTGAAAAATGAGTTAAGACACTAATATTTTACTTGAATTACGTAAAAGTAATTTAAAAGTTATTTTACCCTTCATTTTACCATTTCATTTGAAATTTGGTTTGCTGGAGTTTTGGAGGTGCTTTCCCCCTTGATTTTCACCAGCTAATTCTGGGAGATTCTGTGGACGATTTTCGGCACCGTCTGGACCAGGTAGGCACTAAACCTGAGCTATTTCATTTCATCCTTTCCATTTTGCATTCTGAGCATGTTTTCTAGTTTTTCTGAGCCTCAGGGGTTTGAAAAACGTGCCCTAGATCCATCACACCCTTTCTATATCGAAAGGTGCGTTGCATGTTGGGCTGACCATTGGCCAGTTAGCATGCAACACACCCAGAACACTGCTCGGGGTGCGATGGTCGCAAGGAGGGAAATTTGTGCACAGTTTTCCATGGAAATTTTTGCCTGTTTTTCACCAAATTAGGATCTAACTCTTCTCTTGTTTGTTTTCATAGATTCAGTGGAGCAAAATGCCTGTTACATGGCGAGAATGTGAGCATGAAGAAGAGGACATGCTTGCTTTACATGATCCGGTTATGGTAAATGCACTACAGAACTATGGCCTGTTCAAGTTTTTCCGCATCTCTAACATGAGGCAAAAAATCAACTTGTTGCAGTATTTGCTTGATGCCTAGGATCCTACCAGCCAGGTGTTCTAGATTAGGGGCAAATCTATCCCCTTGACTATCGTGGACATCTATTTTTTGACCGGCTTATCGAGGCGGGGTGCTCCTATCTCATTATCAGGTTCGGCCGGTGGAGGTGAATCTGTCAGAGATTACATTCGCAGGTATTGTAGAGAGGGATCTCAGCCGAGTAAGGACGGCAATATCAACATCCGAGATGTCACTGACAGGTCCTTGAGGACCATTCTATTCACTTTTGCTAGGATGGCTGGTAGTGCAGCTCTTCATGTGGCCAACCGATCTTATATGTAGTACGCCTTAGAATGGCTTGAACCAAAGGTGTTCAACTGGTGTGATGCAGTACTCTTTGTGATGAAAGAACAATTGACCAAGGTGAAAAATGGAAGATTGAAGAACTTTTGGTACGGTTCTATTTTGACCGCTTTTGCCTTGGAAAAGATCTCGTTGCTGCAGCCGCAGTATATTTCACTTGGTTTACCTCCACCGACTGAGCCACGGATGCAAAGATGGGTCGACCATATGTCCAGACATGCTAGTCAGTCTCAGGTTTCCTTTTCTGATACCTTCTTCAGGATGTTCGATCGTCAGGAGATGGTATTTTCCGAGTATCCATATGTTGGCATGGATTTCCGGGGTGACCCGGATTTGGTACTGCCGGCTGGCGAGCAGTGGGGTGTCATTGGTAAATTCTTTGACCATATTTTTGTTTATCGTTTCTCTTTATAATTTCCTTGTGCTTTATTTTGTCAAGACTAATCAGAACTCATGTGCTCATGCAGATGTTGGACCAGTTTAGCCAGTAGTACGTCTAAGAGTGCCAGCTGCCACTCCATCAAGAGAGGCTGTGGAAGGGCTATCCTTCGTGACCTTGATGTGGCCAAGACTCTTTCAGCATTACAAGATCAGGTCGAGGGCCTCACTCTTGGTATTCCAGATGTGAGGACTGACGAGATGCCTTTGAGGTTGCAGCGACATATTATCGGCGTGCCGAGTCGATGGACTAGGCTTTTACGCATGATTGCACAGGCGGTGACTTGTTATCACCAGCATCATTAGACTAGGGTGCCCCCTAGCATTTTGAGTTTTGGGTCATTTAACCAATTTTTGTCTTGGTTACAGAACATTATGTGTAAACCATAAACAGTTATATATATATATATATATATATATATATATATATATATATATATATATATATATATATATATATTTGATTTTCGGAGCTTTATTTTGGTTAAGTTACATGATCCTGATACAAATATTGATGAAATGCTTCTTTTTATAAATGTTGTAAATGTCTATCTAACACATAATTTGCCAATGAGTTTGTTAATGTGTTTAAGTTTCTAGAAATATGCTGATATTGAATAAAATCAAATTGCCTTTCCAAAATCTTGACCCTTAGGAACATGCGATAGATAGCTCGATTTCGGACGAAGTAGATACTAGTGAGTTGTAGTATGACGAACTGTGATTCTATCCTGACGACAAGTCGGCGTATGCCATGGGTGATGGCATCGGAGAGAAGTTCTATCAACGCGCTATATTCAACAATCTTATTTGTTGACCGACCAATACATACCCCTGTGAAACTTACTAGCTCACCGCTTGAATCAAAAATGGCCCAGGCCACAGAAGATAGGTTTCGCGAACTATGACTCGTTCCATCAGCATATCCAGCAAATGATTCCAGTAGGTTCGACATCTACAACAAATGTAAAAGGTGGATTACTTGACCAAAACGATTACCCTTAGCGAAAACAAAAATGTAACAAAAGCATAGGGGTTACTACACTGCATTATGCGTAGTAACGCTTAAGGTACAACTCATTATGTGGTTGCGCTAGCGGAATCCCGTCATAATTCATTAACTCATAGGCTCCTTTTGCTAATACACGTTTAACAATATAGGGGCCCATCCATAAATACTTGAATTTACCTGCTCCCAATTTATCAGATTCTTGGTCGTAAAGCAAGACCAAGTCACCTTCTGAGAAGACACGGGGTTTGACATTCTTGTTGAACTGCGCCTTGACTCGTTTCTTATGGGCTTCGTTAGCCAAAGCGGCATCACAACGGGTTTCATCCAATTGGATTAGTTCCAAGAAACAATCCTCCTCTTCTGAAGTTCCAGGGAGAAGGTCGATTGCGAGTTTGAGGGATGAGATTTCACACTGAACTGGTAAGATTACTTCTAGGCCATACACCAGTTGGAAGGGTGTAAACCCGGTCGCATTCCTTACCGATGTTCGGTATGCCCACAAGGCCGAGTACAGGATCAGGTGCCAACTCCTTTTGTGGACTCCAATCATCCTTTGCAGCATCCGCTTCAGGACTTTTTTGATTTCTTCAACTTGTCCGTTGGCCTGCAGGTAATATGGAGTAGAGTTGTCATGAGACAACCCTAATTTGGCAGCCAATTTGGCCATCATGTGATTGAGAAAATGCGATCCATGATCCGTGACTATAGCTTGTGGAATGCCGACTCTGGCAAATACATGATTGAAAAGAAAAGGGCAGTTGTTTCACCAATGTTATCTAATGTAGGCATCGCCTCGGCCCATTTGGTAAAATAGTCCACTATGACTATGATATACCCATGCCCCCCGGTCGAGGTGGGGTTACATGTCATGAAATCAATGCCCCATTTGGGGAATGGCCCTACAGCAACTATTAGCTGCAGAGGTGCAGGTGGTCTTCTGGTTTTTCTGTCGAAAATTTGACACGCATGGCAACTTCTGACTCCGGTTATGCAATCTTTGAACATTGTTGGCCAGAAGTATCCTGCTCGTAAAAAATTTTGCGTCGTAGCATAACCAGATTGATTCCCCCCACACGCGCTTGAATGGCAATCATTCAGGACTTTTTCGGCCTCCTCATCGGTGAGGCACCTCCTCAGAACTATATCGACACCATGACGGTAAAGCGTATCACCGACGATCATGTAGTCTTTTGATTGGTATCGAATACGTTTTTGTTCTGAGCAAGAGGTATTAGGCCTATATTTTTGGGTTTGGAGATAGATGATTATATCTCCATACCATGGATTGCTTGAAGATATCAGAAACAAAGATTCATCCACGATTGTTTCTTCTGATGTTTCATCGTTGGACGACGATGGGAGATCGCATAGTAATTCCACGTAAATCAAGGATTTCTTTGACTTGGATTTTACAAATTCTAGATCAAACTATTGAAGAATTGCTATCCATTTTGAATGTTTTCCCCCCAGTAACTGTCGCGACAATATATAAGTCATGGGGTTGCAATCTGACAGAATGGTAGTTTTTCGAAAGAGGACATAGTGTCGAAATCTTTGTATCGCTTGAACAACTGCGAGTGCTATATTTTCAACATAGGAATATTTGCTTTCTGTATAATTTAAGTTCCTACTTAAATAATATATAGGATGTTCAATTCCGTTGTCTTCTTGAACTAAAACCATTGCGATGGTTGTATCTGCTGCAACCAGATATAGGTTAAAGTCTTTTCAATAATCAGGAGTATACATTAATGATGCTTTATTAGGGATTCTTTTAAAGCATCAAAGGAAGCTTGCGCGACCTGATCCCAGACGAAGGGCACTTCCTTTTTTAATAGACGTGTATAACCTTTAGCAAGTTCGGCGTAATTTGGAATGAACCTCCTCAGAAAGTTTGCTTTCCCTTGGAGTTTCTGAATCTGAAGCAAATTTGAAGGTGGAGGCAAATTTATGATTGCCTGAACCTTACATGGGTCGAGACGAATCCCGTCCTTTGAGACTACAAAGCCAAGTAAAAGACAAGAACTGACACAGAACACACATTTTTTTGGATTGAGTCGTATCTTGTAGTGTCATCAACATAGAAATATCGCTCTTAAATGCTGCAGATGATCGGTCTGCTTTCATGAATGAGCCGGAAGGTCGTCGAGATATGGTTAAACGATGTTTTTTATGTCATGGAAGGCATAATTCATTTCCCTCTGAAATGTTGCCCCTGCGTTCTTTAAACCAAAGGGTAAATTGTTATATGCGAATGTACCCCATGGACAGATAAATGCAGTCTTTGACTGGTCCTCTGGGCGGATATTTATTTGATTATACCTGGAGAATCCATCCATGAATGAAAAGATTTCGCATCCAGTGCATTCATCAATTATCTGGTCAATAAAGGGTGTAGGGTAGTTGTATTTTGGACAAGCTTGATTTACATCCCTGTACTCGACGCACACTCTAATCGTTCCTTGTTTTTTCATTACAGAAACAATGTTCGATACCCAATCAGTTAGAGGAACTGGGTAAATGAAACCAGCATGGAGAAGCTTTTCAACTTCTGCCTTGATGGTAGCGGCTTTCTTGGGGTGCACCTACCGTAGCCGTTGTCGTACTGGTTTGACATCTGGATACATCTTGATTTCGTGTTCAACTATACTCGAGTCAATTCCTGGCATTTCATCATATGACCAAGAAAAGACATCTCTGAATTCACGAAAAAGAGTGTTATATATTTCCAGTTCTGAAGGAGAACAACATTTGCCAACATAAATATTCTCTACAACATCTGTTTTGGTCGAGATATTTATGGCGATAGTCTCTTCAATATTGGACAAGTTTCGCTTGGAATCCACCATGTTTATAGTGTTTGATAGGAAATCAAAAACTGATGGATGATGAAGGTCATCAGGACTATCTTCTTTACAATCTGGAAGATGGGAACGATGGTGGTAATCTTCCCATGGCACCCCTTCAGTTACCATTGATTGAACAATTCCTTCATCGGTGTAATGCACTTGCGACCAAGGATCTGAAGGGGTGTCGTATTCCTTAGACCTATCTATCCAAACGCTTGATGAGCGTTGATTCGGGTCTGCCTCCCATGCCGAAAACATTGATTGCTACCATATTTCTATTGGGCTTGGAGGCAATACCGACAGATGATCCATGTTTATATCGTTTTCTGAGATCTTTTGAATCGAAGATATCATATTGCAGGTTCCTACCGTCACCACTTCTGCCAGATTGATTGGAGGCAGGAGGGCAAAAGTCCCCATTAATATAGGGTCTTTTAGTAGGCCTACTCCGATATTTTGAAGCTTATGGGGGCTTCCATGGATCATCAGAATGCTTCCCGTAACTTGGGAACTATTGGGGAGAAATGTTTGTTGGTCAACGATTGTAATTCCTCCTTGAAAAGGAAATTCAATCTTCCTAAAGTAAGTCGACACAACTGCAGCCATAGCATATATCTATGGTCTTCCCAGTAGGATGTTGTAATCGAGGTTTCCATCGATTACTTCGACATCTATTTCTACTGTTTTCTCCCCTAGTTCAACTTGCAAGTTAATTAGAATACCATATGGGGTATACGTTCATCCGTCAAATGCTTTTAATGTTGTCGAAGATCGCAACAAGGTTGGAGATCCTAAAGTTTTCCAGCAACTCATTGACATATACATGTAGATTCCCCCTCATCAATAATTGTTCGATGAATAGTTTTGTTGAGGGCTTTCACTTGAATGAGGAAAGATAGTTGAGCTGGTAACTGAGGATCGTATCCTTTATGATTAAAGGACACAATATTAGAATCCTTTGGGTCTATCCCACCTATAGCTGATAATAAAGCCTACTTTTGGGATGGACAATTTTGCAGTACGTCAAGTGTCGACATAGCGGATGGCAATTGGGCCCGATCTTCCACTATATTATAATGTTGTGCTTCTGTGGCACGAAGATTAAATGTCGACTTGTGTACTACTCCCTTTGGCAGTTTTATTTTTAGCTCTGGAATGATGGGCGGTGTAACTTCTGTTGAAGTTGTTGTCAAACTACTAGGTTGATCTTTATCCTTGTTGTTCGATAGCTGTGGCTTCCTGTAATCTTTGTTCCTTGTTGATATCAAAGCATCGTTTTTTTGTTTCGAAACCGACAACATCAGTACTTGGGATGGGGAAGCATTTTCACTAGCAACTAGATTTGTCCCTGGATTTGGAAACGGATCAGTTAATACTGCTGAGGTTTTTAAATTCTTGAAGAATCTTTTAAGCTCAGCTTTATGTGGACAATTTTTTGTCCAATGATCCTCATCACATATTAAGCATGGACTTTTTGGTTTCCTATCTTCAGGAGGGTTTGCAGAAGAATTTTCAGGTGATGATTCCTCCTGTTTCTTCTTCTTCCCTTTGTTTATCTTCTTGCCTCCTGGTTTCTTGGTTTCTTTGCCTTTATCAGTCGAGATGGCATTTACTTCCGAGGTGAGAAGTTCTTCTTTTGCATTTTGACTGGAAATCGTAAGGGCCTTTTTAGATGTAGCCTTTGTCGATTTCGTGTCTTTCGTACCAATCATGCCATCGTCGGCATGAGAGTCATTGTTCGATTTAGGAGGAGGAGGGACGGAAAATTCCGGTCTGGGAGCGTCATGTATTTTATCGTAGAGCATGCCAGACTGAGTATAAATCAAGTCTAAATATTGCGCACGAGCAATAACTTGCTCTTCAGTGATGACTCCTCCTTTTGCCACATCTTCTGTAATGGAAGGTAATAAAGACTTAATAAACCATTCAGCTAAAAGCTGATCAGGAACATACGTTTTTACAATTCTACGATGACATCGCCACTCATGAATATGATTGGATATGTGAGTGGCCATTGTTTCCTTGAAATTGGTAAGAAGTTCTGTTCCTGTTTCGTACCTTATTGGTAACTGAAAATGGGTTAAAAAGGTTGTGGCTATGGTACTGATGTTGTCAAACGAAGCTCTGGGTAACTCAATATACCATTTTGCTGCCGGACCAGTTAACGTCCTCTGGAAAAGGTGAAGCCTAATCGAATCATCATTTAGGGTGTTTGATGAACACCACAGATGAAATGTCATCACATGATTCTATGGGTCTTCACCAAGATTTCCATTAAATTTAGGAATACCTGACGGAAGTTTATGCGGAATCGCTGGCCACCAAGGGGCGTAAGCAATTGGATCGTTCGTTAACCTATTTAGATCTGGTAACTCCAAAGTTTCCACGAAGGGTAACTGTTGATTCAGGTTTGGTGAAGCATACCCAAGATAATATGGGATTGCTTGAGCAGTTGGTCTTTGCATACCAGCATAATGCATTTGATGTTGGTAACTTTGATAAGGTTGATGGGCATAGCCATTGTGGAATGGTTGATTTTGGCCGTTTTGAATATACAGTTGCCCACTATTTGAAAATATTTGTTGCTCAGATCCTTGGTATAATTGTTGGAATTGCGGTTGTCGGTATTGCACCAGCGATGGTTGCAAAGCCATGTGCTATTGTTCAATACTGACCGTTTGACCAAGATGAGGGGTAATTGTACCCGTTTGGGACTGTGTCATTCCACTAGTTGGCGATTGTGGTTGAGTCGCAGGGACAAGAGGCTATTGCATTACAACCTGAGAAACCTGAGGTTGCCTTACAACAGGCAACGCTTGTACTTGCGACACCGTCATAATAGCCGGCGTAGTTGGTATATTTGACATAGGTAAACATTTTTGCATCGAATATACAACTCTTGGTTGTTGGGGAAATATTGGCACCCAACCGCTAAATGTAATTCCAGCATAAGCTGAATTTTGTTGTGAACTCTCGTATGGTTGTCCTCCCGGAGGAGACAATGAAAGGGTATACTGCCCCCCATACGGCGGTAATCTGGTACTTAAAGGAATTGTTTGCCCTTGAGGACCCGACTGCCCAAATTGACACCCTGAAGGATCAATTTGCTGAGACTCAACATAAGAGTTCTTGGATATTATTCTGGATGAACAAATAGGAACGGACTATACTGTCGAAATAGCCCCTGAGTGGGCCCCTTCTAGCGATTGAGAGCAGGAAGTTCTGCCGTCGCCGTGTCGAATTACACAGTCCTAGATGTCGATGGTTGTTCAGACATTTCTAGTCTATCCAAATGATTGCCTAGCGATTCTACAGGAGCTTCCGATGGCGGTAGACTAATTTCTGATGAAGAAGGATATAGAGTGATCCTGACTCCAAATCGTGATGGAGTACTAGATGGAGGATCCTCCACAATCTCTTCGATAGCAATCAGACCAAGTGGAAGAGGTAGACTGTCAAGTCCGTAAAATATTTCTGGTGCCGAAGAAGGTATAGAATCTGTAGTGACAGATGTTTGGGGAATAACACCTTCCGAATAAGCTATAGATGTACCTAGCTCAGTAGCACAAGTGTTTACCTTCACACTAGGATCAGTTCTACTGTCCTTTGGTGGCTGCTGAACTTCTTCTGTAAAGGTAGGGGTACCAGAAATGTTTGGAGTAACCGGAGTCTTCGATGGTGTTGGAACACTTGTTCTAACTTTACCAGGGGATTTGGAACCGGTTAAACGAGTTCGCTTTGTCCATAACAGTTTCGACTCTGGAGACAAAGACGGTTGACTCGTAAGCCTTCGCGAATGACGGGGTTTCAATTGACTTTCTTCCATGATTGCGGATTACTCGATCAACTAAAAATCAAGGGGAAGTATGTTTCTGAATTAGATGAATTTTAGATGCTTTGACACAACTTGCTTTTTCAATTTTTAGGAGTCGAGAAAAAAAACAAGATGACTCTAGTCGCCTTCGATTTTTAATGAGCCTGAAGTGACAAGTGCTCATATGGACCTTTGCCTTTAAGGATTCTGAAAAGAAATGAAATGGACTGCTCTGGAAATCTAGACAGAGGGATTACCAAACCAATTGCAAAACTGCAGAATACTTTTTACGGTACGACAATCAATCTTCCCAAATGTTGTGTTCAGTGCATTGCGATCGATAGGGCAGCAGACACGACTTCCTATAGATAAAGGATAAAGCCTATTGTGGTTTCCCAAAATATACTCGACGGTATGTGGGAGCACAAGTCCGTACTGGCACTTGTCATCTCAAAGTGGAGGAATCACACAACCAACAGTGAAAACAACAGTTACCAGGCTTTACGACGCCGGAATATGTCTCTAGCCTAGACTTCTAGATGTTGTGCGTTAGGTTCCAAAGCGTTTTTAGATTCATTAAATTTATTTTATAGTTGATCTTGCTTAAGAAATTTTCCTTTCAGGTTCACCACATGATGTAGATGTACAATTCCTAAAATGCAATCTAAGATGATAAACAGTCGTTTAATCTTCCTTTTGCAATGAAAATCCTAGCTACTAAGGAAAGAGAGATGATTTTCTTTCAACAAAGAGCAGAGAGCACACACTATATGCACAGTCCTAAATCAAACCAACAAACAGTCTAAATGCAAATGCACATGCATGTATTTGTTTTTAGCCTTCTTAATGTGTGAATGATAAAAAGAAAGCTAAGCACAAATCTGAATTATTTTTCAAAGCGACAAGTACTAACAAGCTTCTTTTCAAAACAAAATGAGGACAATGACGACACTTTGTTATTTGGAATTGAAAACTTGCTTTCGACACTTGAAAAACTACCAATTCAAATCAAATACAAGAATAACAGTGTAATCGACTATCAAGAACAATCAGATTCTCTTCTATGACTGAAAACAACACTTGCGACACTTCCAAATCAAGAAATGACAGTTCAATTACGCTACTTCTTTGTAAAGGAGAATTTAAAAAGACTCAAAAAGACATAAAAAAATTTACAATTATTTGCACGATGGAGGCGGAATAATGGCAAGGAAGGGGGTTTCAACAGAGGTGTACTGACTACAGGTAGCAAAACTTCTGAATAGAGCTGAAAAGTATGAACACAGAAGCCAAAATCTAAGAACAGAAGAGGTCTGACCAGCGCACCTGTAGCACAGGGAAACTGAAATTCAATGCACCTACTACACTCGGGAAGTGCGATGCATTCAGGTTTTAGAGAAGACACAGTGCGATGGACCAGGGACAAGACTTTAGCTGGGTTTCGGGTCACAGTTTGCAGCTCAGTTCAGGGATTTAGGCCGAGCAAGTGGTAATCAGTAAATCAATCACAGGGGTAGATCTTATGAGGATACTAGAGCCACCACTAGGGAAATTAGAGAGCTTGTAAATCAATCGTTTAATTCATAAACAAAACTCAGAGATAGACTGAAGCAGCATTGATCTACTTTTCACTTGCATAGCAAATTCAGTTCGAAGGCTAGCTGGCTTGACTTCAGGTTTCTTCTATAAGTTGATAAAGTAAACAGATGTAGATAAACAAACAATCTATTTGCTCCCCAACAGAGTCGCCATTTTGTTATTGGTAAAACTAGTGTCTATGAAGAGCTGCTAGTCCCACTAAGGCTGGTAGCTACCTTAGAAACAAACAAACTAAAAACTACTTTCGTTTTCCTTTATGAAAAATAGATGAGAGGGGAATAAGGAGACCAACCTCTGTCTTGTGCTTGGTTCCTTGCTCGATTCCTCTCCCTTCTGATAGGTCTTCGCCACTCGCTTCCTCGTCTACCCAGCTTCAAAGAGCACCTCTAGAATCAAAGCGGCATAACACTATCCAAGAACATAGATCTATTATCATGAACAATATAGGAGCAGATATATATTGACCACACAAATGCATATAACATCAATCATACAAGAATGTGGAGGAAAACTTGAATAGATTTACTGATAATCAAGAAAGAGCAAAGAGGATTACAACCAATTGTTCTGACCCAGTATCATCCTCTCAGCAAGAAAGCCCTTCTTCACCTCATGAAAAGCTTAGATCACCCAACACTATGATATTGCACCAAGAAACCAACAACACTTCCTTACAAGATACAAAATTCCAGTCTTTGGATCTCTGGGATGAGGGATCCATATATAGATGTTTGCAAGGGGAATGAGTCAGATTTTGAGATTTGATTAGTGTCCTCTCTCTGATATTTCTTGATTCCACTTGGATATTGATGATCTCTTACTCATCCCTGGGCGAATGCAGAGAGGCAAGTGTCACAGGAGAAGTTTCTGGAAGATTCCATGCTCCTCCACCTTGCGGATTGACCCTGCCATTTGTCCACTGTCGCCCATCGCACCCCATAGAAGGGCTTTTCAACATGCATTGCACCTAGTATGCGTATTTAGGTGGGATGCAACACACTTTGACCATGGAGAAGGTGAAATGGTCCAGTTTTGACCAGTTCTGAGTAGTTTTTCATGGAGAACTTCTCGGAGATGCTGTAATCAGTTGACCTTGTTCTTTTAGGGGTTGGAAAAAAACCTTTAGGGACTTAGGAGCCCTTGGTTTATGGACATTTATGATTGGGGTTGCAGTGCCCAAAAATATCTATAACACATACATCAGGCTACCAACTGCAGTTTCATATGGAACACGAGACATTTCCTCTTCCTCTTCTTGTGTCTTGGGACACTGTTCAACAGATAACTTTATACCTATAACAATAGGAACGTTCACCGGTTTACTATCCTATATATTAAACCTCTACAGTATTGTCTCGACATACTTCCTCTGGTTTAATCAGAGCTTCCTCTTTGCCCGATCTCTTTTAATTTCCATGCCCAAAATATAGTTTGCAGAACCAAGATCTTTCATGTCGAATTTGGAGGATAAATTCGAACAATTGGGTCTTCAAATCTTGGATAATTTATTTGTCATTTCCAACCAGTAACATATCATGAACATACAAGACCAAATAAATAACATGGTCACCAACTAATTTGAAATACACACACTGATTTTCTTTGCTTTTGGTGAAGCCAAGTCCCCGTATAAATGTATCAAATTTATGATACCACATCCTTGGTGACTGTTTTAGCCCATATAGGGACTTCTTTAACTTGCATACGAGTTCTTTCTTACCATTCACCGTAAAGCCTTCAGGTTGCTTCATGTAGATCTCCTCTTCCAAATCCAAATGGAGAAATGTTGTCTTCACATCCATCTGTTCTACCTCAAAATCAAAAGAAGCAGCAGTAGATAAAAGTAATCTAATAGAAACTACCTTGGCAACAAGAGAAAAAATGTCACCAAAATCAATTCCCGACACCTTGGAATAACCTTTTTCTACCAAGTGAGCTTTGTATTTCTCCACCTTTCCTTCTGCATTTGTCTTCTTCTTGAACACCCATTTTCTTCCAATGGGTTTCCTTCCGTCTGGCAACTCCACCAGATCCCAAGCCTCATTTTGGTGCAAAGATGCCATTTCATCAACCATGGCCTCTTTCCAAAGTTTTCCATCCTCTGAATCTACTGCTTCCTTCATAGTGCTGGGATCATCATCAATAATAGATAAAGAAAAATTTGAACAGAAAGCAGATGGACTATACCTTTCTAGTTGCCTTCTTTCTCGAACTGATCTTCTTACAACCAGAGTTTGTGGCTCTTCTTCTTCTGAATCCTCTTCTCCTGTAGAGTTTGACTCTTCCTCCTTTAGCTCAAATTATATCTTCTCAAGTTCCTTTGATGGGACTTCTTGTTTAATAACATTTTTCACCTCTCTAAAAACCACATCTTGGCTATACACAACCTTCCTTATTACTAGGTTCCAAGCTTATAACCCTTTAAACCATCCTTATACCCAATAAAGATGCACTTTTCAGGTTTACTATCCAACTTTGTTCTTTTCTCCTTTGGAACATGTACATATGGATCACATCCAAATACCCTCAGATGTGAAAGAGAGGGTTTCTTACCAGTCCATACCTCTTGTGGAGTCTTATCCTCCAAAACTGATGAAGGTGATCCATTGACCAGGTAACATGTTGTCTCCACTGCCTCTACCCAGAATTCCTATCCTAACCCAGCACCACTGAGCATGCTTCTTTCCCTTTCCATCAACGTCTTGTTCATTCTTTCTACAACTCCATTTTTCTCACATGTGTATGGAGTAGTCTTTTGTCATGCTATACCACACTACTTACAAAATTCTTCAAATTCCTTGCTGCAAAACACTCCACCGTTATCTATCCTCAACACCTTTATCTTCTTCTCTATCTAGTTTTCCACCAAAGCCTTAAATTCTTTAAACATGTCAAAGACTTCAGATTTCTTATTGAGGAAATATATCCATGTATTTCTTGAGAAGTCATCTATAAATGATACATAATACATAGACTTACCCAGTGATGGAACCTTCACATGTCTAAACACATCACTGTGCACAAGCTCTAATATCTGTTTCACCCTCTTACCACCAGAGGGGAAACTCACCCAATTATGCTTCCCATATACACAATTTTCATAGAAATCAAAATCCATAGAGCTATTAGTCATAGCTTCTACCATACCTTTACCATGAAGTATTTAAAGGCCCTTCTCTCCAATATGCCCAAGCTTTTGATGCCATAGCATGGTATTTTCTCCAGAGACCACTAGATTTTCTGCTCCACTTTTAGGAACCACAGAACTATTGCACCCATCAATAACATTGCTACTTTGTAGCTTGTACAGTGTTCCAATCCAAACTTCCTTCATCAATACCAATGCTCCTCGAACTATCTTGCAAGTATCTTTCTCGAACACTATTTTTACACCTGCGTCATCCAGCTTGCTTACAGGAATCAGATTTTTTGCTAATGAAGGAATATGTAGAACACCCAGAAGTGTTCTAATCCTTCCACATTGCAACTCAACTTGACTTTTCTACAACCAATGATTCTAGCCTTCCTGTCATCCCCTAGGAGGACATCACCACCATCATATTTCTCATACTCACATAACCACTCTCTATTAGGAGTGAAGTGAAAGGATGCACCTGAGTCAATCAAACATGCCTCATGATCTACATGTGTACTTGAAGAAGCCAAGTACACATCCCCACCTTTATCTGAGGTGGTTTTCGCCTCTATAGAAGGAGCATCATTAGATCCATTTCCTTTGTCAGGAGCTTTATATTTACAGTCCCTTTTGTAGTGCCCTTCCTTTCACATTTCCAGCACACCACCTTTACAGGTTTTCCTAGAGATTTAGATCTCCCTCTAGATTTAGATCTCCCACTTGATGACTTATTTTTTTCTCTGTTCTGGGACCTTTCTCGTACAAACAAGGCATCACCATTCTAGATCTTCATATTTTTCCATCCTGTCTCCTCCGTCAGCAAGGATGAGACTATTTCATTGAATTGTAAACCAATTGCATTACTAACTATTGCAATAACTAGACTATCCCACGAATCTGGTAGAGAACACAACAAGTTAATATCAACAAACAATAACTGACTTACCACAGTATTAAATGCATTTAGATGCTTTGTCACTGAGTCTCCATATTTCATCCTCAGGTTATATAGCTTTTTCTGTAGGAACAATTTATTCACCAGAGACTTAGATTGGTACAAAGTCCCTAACTTCTCCCACAAAACCTTCACCGTAGCTTCCCCTGATACATTCAACAATAATGAATCTAAGACACACAATCATATTGTTCTCTTTGCCTTCTGATCCAACTTCTTCCATTCTTCATCAGAAACTCCCATTGGTTTAGTACATGGATCTACCACAATCCACTGATCTTTGTCCACCAACAGATCCTCCATCTTGAATTTCCACAACTCAAAACTCTGACCATTAAATTTCTCGATCTCTATCTCTCCACTGCTTGTCATATTCTTTCACCACCAGAATTGATCCCATAGATCTCCCGCTGAACAGGGTCTACCACAGGCCCAAGTGAAACCCCTCAGCAACAAAGTTGTCCCCTTGAAGCCAAAACAACTCCAATGCCAAATGTAGGTTTTAACCCTCTATAGAAATTACCTACATACCAATTATAACAAATGGAAAATAAACAAAGGCAAGATCATAACACATAAAACAAATATACACAGATATTTTCCCCTGGATCCCAAAACTAGGACTACCAGCTTGATTTTTCATTATATTCCTTTCAATGTTAGAATACATATATATACATGCTAAAGCATCCAATGCCATGGACTGAAAACCATCACACCCAAAACCATGTGTGAAAACTATGCACAAAACCATAGGTAGGTTCACCCCACCTAAGAATATAACACAACCCATCACACATTTGTTATACTGCCAAAAATATCCCCCTTTGGACTTGATGGTAACCACCTTATTTTTTGTTTACCAACCATCTGAAGATACCTATAGATATACAAAGTTGTTCTCTAAGCAGGCTTTCTTCAAACAACAAGCTACTCTTCCCCTTTGATGTCAAGGGAAAATAGTTGACCAATGTTGAAGGAAGTGTTCTAGATATGATATGTTGAATAATGATGACTGAATGCAGACGATGCTCCCCCTGAGCACACACTCAATTTTATGAAGATATATACAAAAGTAAAAAATACATGACCTTTCCTATCACTAATAACTCATATTAACCAATCTACCAATGCAGTGGGGTTACATATTTGACTCAGAATGACATCAAATACCCAAAATGGGATGACATACATAATTGAGTTGACCCCAATAGTCCATTCATGACCAAATATTACAATTATTACATCATAGGTCTATGACCTTTACATCAAATGACATATATGACATTTATAACCAAGACCAAAGTCCTCAATAGTGAGGTAGAAATACCATAATGATCTATACTTCAGCATCGGACAACATCATCATGAACCTCATCAAAAAGTTAGTCAATAACTTCAAAAACATGTGTTTCTTTAGCAACATAATCAAGGAATCATAATGGCAACAATGTACTATAAGAAGCAAGGAAAAATTCTCCCCCTGAACCTGTGACAATTGTTCACAATCAAATCTTATTATATCAACTTATTCATTAGTCAGGTCATCAAATAAACTTCATTAATCAAAGCATAAATGTCATATTTGAGTAACTCATAAACCATAATTATCTCAGCATCAACAGATTATGTCTAACTAATATGGGAACCAACAAGGAAAATTGTCAGAAGCATACCATAATATTTTTGAGTTATATCTACTGATACTTCATCACAGGGAAACATACGCAACTGTATGGATCAAAATACACGTATATGTGCGAGTGTTCTTCATAAAATATGCGTAAAAATAGTAAACTGCAATCAATTTTACTTGCATCTCCCCCTGAACTTGAAGGACTAGTCAAATTGATTAACATAGCGATGAAGGAAAGACCATACCTCATTTCTATTTGAGATATTCAAAGGAATCACATGGAAGCGAATTTATAAATATATTTGCAAATTGTTCTTTTGAGGGAACATACACCAGTTTTGCCTTTTGTTAAAGCACCTGTTCTCTCATAAATTGATATTTTATTTGAATAGGCTTGGTTTTTGAGTGCATGATAGGATTTTTAGAAATACTTATGGCACTAGTATTATCACATAGAATGGAAATGGGTGGAGAACAATTGATTTGACTATCCTGTAATGTTTGCATCATCTAGATAAGTTGTGTGCAACAAGAGGCAACAACAACATATTCTTCTTCTGCAGTAGGTAAAGCAATGGAGCTTTGTTTTTTGTTGAACCATGATACCAAGTGGGGTCCCATGTAGAATTCTCCTCCATTAGTGTTTTTTCGATCATCAACATTTCCTGCCCAATTTGCATTTGTTTAAGAATGAATAGTAAGATCTACATCATTGGGATACCATAAACCAAAGTCTTCATTTCCTTGTAGATACTTTAACATTTTCTTGACTACATGAAGATGAGTTTCTTTTGGATTTTCTTGAAACCATCTAACAATCCCAACTGCATGCATGATATTTGGCCTTGTGCCTATAAGATGAAGTAAGATTCCAATCATCGGTATATATTTTGGTTTGTTCACTGGGGGGAACCATAATGTGAATTGCGACTACATCATGTTACAATTGGTGTGCATACATGCCTGCAGTCTTCCATTCCATATTTCTTCAAAATGTGCTTGAGGTACTTTGTTTGTGAGAGGAAGATACCATTCTTTGCTTTATATACTTGTTGACCAAGAAAATATGTTAGTTCACCAAGTAGGGACAATTCAAATTCTTTTTGCATGATAGAAGAAAATATTTGACTCATATACTCTTCATTGCTAGCAAATATGATGTCATATACATAAACAAAAATTATTAAAATTTTACCATGATCATCCATCTTTATATATAGGTTGCTATTTGCATACCCCTTAGTCAAAGCTTGTCGTTGAAGTAACCTGTCAAGGTGATAATACCATGCATGAGGAGATTTTTTTAGCCCATATAATTCCTTCTTGAGTTTGCAAACAAGATTTTTATCATTTCCTAGAATGAACACTTCAGGTTGTTCAATATAGACTTCTTCTTCTAGGTCCCCATTTAGAAATGCATATTTAACATCCATTTAATAGACTTTGAATTTATGAAAGCTTGAAAAGGTAAGAAACATTCTTGTGGCTTCCATTCTGGCTACAGCTGCAGATGTTTCTTCAAAGTTTATAACTTCTTGCTGAGCATAGCCTTTGCATACAAGTGTTGGTTTGTTTCTAATTACTTCTCCATTTTCGTTCAGATTATTTTTGAATACCCACTTTGTCCCAATAACAATTTTATCATGAGGTATTGGTACTAATTCTCATGTATGATTCTTTTCTATTTTGTCAAGTTATTCATCCATAGCCTTAACCCAACATTCATCCTCGCTTGCTTTATTTACATTTTTCGGTTCACTGGTGGATAATAAGTCTAGATAACTAGGCGTTCCAACAAGAGCTTTTGTAATTTGTACTCCAACTTCATTTTCTCCTAGAATTTGAGATTCTGGATGATTTTTCTAAACATAACTTGATGGAGTCCTTTCTGATGCTTCTGTATTGTAAATTCATTATTATTATGCTTCACTAGTTTATTCTCTTACATCCTTTTCTCTAGTTGTAGAAATACATTCATCATCTGCTGGTGCTTCCCTTTTGTTTCCTGTGCATGCTTCATTGATCACAACATTAATACATTCAACAATCCTTTGAATTATTTTATTGTAGCGTTTATATCCTTTGCTTCTAAAGGGTTATTAAAGTAGAAAACCTTAATATTCTCTAGCTTCAAATTTTCCAAGCTCATCATCATTATTATTTTTGTAACATTTACTTCCAAAGACTCTAAAATGATTGACAATTGGAGGCTTACTAAACCAAAGTTCATGAAGAGTCTTCTCATTGTTTACACATACATGGGATTTGCTTAGAATAGTCATAGTTGTATGCGATGCTTCTACCCAAAAAGTATGAGGTGTCCCAAACTCACCAAGCATGGCACCTCCCATTTGTTGAATTGTTATGTTCATTCTTTCTGCCACCCCATTTTGTTGGGGATTTTTACCTATAGAAAATTTATGCTTAATGCCATGTTGTTCAAAGAAGTCAAAAAAATCATCTGATATGAATTCTCCTCCCCTGTCAGATCTAAGACATTTGATTTTTAAATATAACTCATTCTCTACTAAAGCTTTGAATACTTTCAATTTGTCAAATTCTTCATCTTTATGTTTTAATAAGAAATCCATCAAATTTGAGTAAAGTCATCAATGAATAAGATGAAATATTGTTCTCCCTGAGGTGAATCTTTCCTCATAGGCCCACAAAAATCAGTATGAATAAGCTCAAGTGGCTTACTTGCGGTACCTTCTTTGCCATTGAACTGAACCTTGGTTTTCTTGCCTAATTGACATTATTTTCATATTGTACTTTTTGGTAGAAAGATGTTAGGTAAATCACAAACAAATCCTATCTTGTTTGACTTATGTATTTTAGTGAAGCCTAGATGTCCTAATATTTTGTGCCATAGCCAGCTTTCTTCTTCTTTTCTTAAGTAACATTTTTCTAGACCGCCTTCCAAGACAGATATTACTGGGAGTTCTTGTCCCCTTTATTATGATCTTACCTATATCAATATTCTAAACCAAACAATTCTTTGATCTGATAATAACCTCATGCCCTTGGTCACACATCTGACTAACACTCAACAAGTTATGTTTTAATCCATCAACAAAAAAAACATTTCCAGATCTAACCTTTTCTTTCAGCAAAATAGTTCCTTTTCCTTTGATAGCAGCAAGTGAATTATTTCCAAAGGTTACATTCTTTTCTTTCTCTATTTCATCAAAGGACATAAAATTATCTTTATCAACAGTCATATGCTTTAAGAATCCACTATGAATGTACCACAAATTTTCTTGATCTTATGCATATAAATCTAGACCACAATTTTTAGATTGCATGGTCTTCTTTTTCCATACCTTTGGTGTTGTTTCCTTTTGCTCATCCTAAGGTGTTGATCACATTTTTCTCTTGCATTCAGATTCTTTATGCCCAAATTTATTTCAAAAGGAGCATTCAATATCATCTTGAATAATAGAGAAAGTATTGAAAGATAATTTCTTTACCCCAATCTCATTATTTATCTTTCTTGCTTCTCTAGTCATGATAGTTTTGTAAGCAACACACTGAACAAAGTTATGAAAAAAATTATGACAAGTGAAGCATTGACCATTAAGGTAGAAGTTTATGGGAGCATAGCACCTTCTTGTGTAGTTTTCCCTTTGATTGTAGAAAGGGAGAGTTACTTGACAAGTATTTGATCCTTTATTCTTTTGTTGGTAGATGGAGTTTTGTTGACTGCTTCCTTTTATTACACTGAGATAGCTTCCTGCAACTGTTTCAAAAGGCTTTACAGTCTTTGATGATTCTCCATTGTATCCAATACCTATTTTTATGAGAGGAGAGCATTGCACTTTGATGATTTAATTTAATATTTCAGATCCTTTAGAAAGCCTAAGATGCATACCTTTTGTTTTCTCAAGTTCCTTCCTTAGACTTACTATTTCTAATTCTAACTTTTGATTATGATTCTCCTTTTCTCATATTTCTCTTCTTTAGAGCTTCTTCTGCTAATTTAGGTTCTTCCAAACAAATTTTAAGATGTTATTTCTTCAATGAAATTATCTTTTCCTTCTAAGGCATCCATAAAAACATCATCAGACTCATCAATACATTTAGCTTCAAATTCCATAAGTAATTGATATTCTTGATCAGACACACCTTCTTTGCCACTTGAAAGACCATCACTAACTTTGTGAGTGTAAAAAAAAAAAAAAAAATTGTTTTCAAACTTTCCTCTAAAATTTACTTTTGCTGAATTTTTTCGTTTCTCACGATTTTCTCTATAAGGACATTTAGTAACATAGTGACGAACTCTTCCACAATAAAAACATTTGAAGGGAATATTACCTCTGAATCTACCAGTACCTTCTTGAATTTTCTTCACGAAGTTTTCCTCTTCTTCCTTATTCCTTAAGGAATAACCTCATTCCTTAAGTTCCTCCTTTTATTTTGCTTTAGAAGTAGCCTTGAATGTAGCCTCTATGATATCTGAGGGACCCCCTTTCTCATTTCATTGGCTGTTAGAATCCCATGAAGTTTTTCAACAATAACATTATCCAAATCCTACATTTCTTCAATGGAAGATGCTTTTGGATCAAATCTTGGTGTTATAGATCTTAAGATTTTCTCAACCAGAGATGATTCTGTTACTTCATCACCAAGCTTTCTCATTGAATTAACCATGTCATCTAATCTAACAAAGAAACTTGAAATTTGTTCTTCATTATGCATTCTGAGAGTTTCATATTGAATTCTAAATGTTTGAATTTTGGCACTCTTTACCTTGGTGTTGCCTTCATAACATTGGATGATCTTCTCCCATACAACCTTTGTGGTATTCAACTGCATGACTTTGACACATTTTGATTCTTACAAGCTTCCTAACAAAGCATTGAAAATTTTTGCATTGGTCTCATACTTTTTCTTTTCTACATCATCTATTGGAATGGTGGATGGATATTGATAGCTTCCTTCAATGATTCCCCAAACATCAGCTCCAAGTGACAGTAGGTAATCTCTTTTTCTGGCCTTACAAAAAACCATATTGTAACCCTTAAATAATGGTCGTTGGATGGATGTTGCTCCCTCTTGGTCACTGATCTTGATGAATATTCCTTCAAATGATCAAGCTTCTTTTGAAGGACATTCTCTGATTCCAATTGTTAGGAAAAATACTAGGGGGTGAATAAGTATTTTAAGACTTACTTAACCTTCTCATTTTGTATTCATATTTTTTGTACGTGACTTTAATGAGATAAACTTGCCTATGTACGATATTTTTATGCAGTCAACCAACTTATATCCAGTTACTATATTTTCAATTAACACTTCATTATTTTAACTTTAACCAATGTATCAATCCCTCATTAGGAATTAATTAAACAATAATCAATTGCAGTCAGAACAAAATAAATCATCACACATAGTCAACATATATGAAAACCATCATTTTATGTGCAAACCCAATGTGGGAAAAAAGCCACCATTGTTTTTGTCTCAATCTTCTTCTTTTAAAAATTATTCTTTACAATATTGTAATGCATAGAATCATACCAGGCCAACTGGGGATGAACATGTACTTCAGCAAATTGATGCGCATGACCACCAGCACACACTTGAAGATCAACACACACACTATGCATTAGTGTGTTGTTGGTTCAACTGTACCCAAGAAGACCATGCGCATGTTAGCAAACGAGTTAGATGAAAGGGGTCGAACCAATGCACCAGTTGCAACGAAGGAAAGATTTTTCTTCAGGAAGGTGTCACCATGAGGTGCATGAACACCATCATGGATGACCAAGTTTGGCATCAGCTCACCACCTTCACTCTCACAAGCATTTCAGAGTGGTGGTCTCATCACAGCAGACCGAGTGTTAGTGATGTCTTCCAAGGCTCACTCAAGCCATGTTGTCTCACATGCCTACACTTGCATTGTAATGTTGAGTCATGTCAAGTGTAAGTCAAGTGTCAATGGTTGGATGTAACAGTCATAGAGTAGGTGAAGAGTCATGAGGGTAGTTGAACTGCCACAAAGGGGAATGTCAAGGATCACCCCACCCATTGCTATAAATAGTCCCTCATAACTCATTGTACAGGATTTTGGTCTGCCAAGATTCTACTAAGACTATCTTGAAGAAGGCTTGGATAATATTGTAACACGCCTTGGCTTCTCCATTGCATGCAGCTAGTACATCTCTTTGGAGGAGTAGGCGAATGTGGTTGTAATGTTCCACTGACGGGGCTAGTAGGTTTACATGGTGCATTGTATGATTGTGACTTATAGTTCTTTAATAATAAGATCCAACACATTTTCATGCATATGTTGTTATTGTAGTTGGACTGTTCTAGTTGCCTTAATGATATATGTTGTTTAACTTACGTGCTTGTGTACGAACTGATTTGTATGAAATTATATGAATCTTGTTGTTAATGTGTTTCATATGTTGTTAATGTTGTCACCGTCCATGTCGACAGCTCTACCGGACATCAAACAGACCTTTCCCATGAACTTTTCTATATCAACCATCACACTCGTCTCGGACTGATCCATGAGCTATGTTCATGTTATCTTATCCTATATGTTGTGACTTCCACATCCGAGTGGACTACTTTGCCAAAAGTTGTGCATGTCCTTTGTGTGGTGTGTTCCTAGCCAAGTTGGGATTGATCCCTTTCAACCTGGAACTCACCTTCACCTTCCTCTCCCTTCGAAGTGTTGGATTGTTAGGCCCCTATACTACTAGTGTAACCCCTTATTGTTATTAGTAAAACCCACTTATTATATTGATGTACCCATGTAGTGCCCATATTGTTACTATTGTGCCCCATAGAAGCCCACTATTGTTATTATTGTGCCCTTACATTATTATTGTTATGTCAGCTCTGATTATGTTATGACCCTTAGACTCCTATATATAGAAAGGAGGTGTTTTCATTTGTATCATCTAAGAATTGTTCATTTGTGTAATGTAAAGGAGTTTGCCCCCTCGAAGAGGCTGAATTCTAAGGCGTTGATCTCTCTTTTCTATCTTTTTGTGAGCTGGTTTCATAACATTTGGTATGAGAGCTTTGGATTCTAGGGTTTTGCTGCTCCAAATAGGTCATAGTGTCATTTTCGCTATAACTTTTTTTCTACGATGTTTCAGAAGCTAAAAAAACCATTTGCACTGAAAAATGGGTCCAAATTTCAGAGCTTTTCACGCTATATTTGCAGAGATATGATCTGAGGAAGTTGGTCTTTTTGAAGACTCCTGAATTAAATTCCAAACAGGTGACCTGGGAAAAATCGTCATAACTTTCTCTCTGAGCATCGGATTGAAATTTTGTAAGAAGGTACAGAAAGAGGACGGACTGTAGTTTCTTGTATATATTTTTCAGTGCCAAAGGTCGAAACAGTGACACATGGCACTTCATACAAGTTCGCTCTTCTGGAAAGGTCTATAATCAGGTCATCTTGGGAGATTGTGCATAACTCTTTCTTGGAGAATCCAATTTGGATCAAACTGGTGGCATTGGAAAGCGGACACATAGGGCTACTACAAGTCACAATTTCAGAACTTAAAGAACCTAAAGAAAATAGTTATAGTCGTTTCAAGATCAAGCTCCTAAAATCAAGAAAAAGCAAGATGAGGAAGTTTGATGGCAAGGATCCAATAAATTGGATACCTCAGATGGAGCAATATTTTGATCTACATGGTGTACCACTATTACAAAAGGTATGTATTACATATTCATATTTAGAACCAGATCAATTTTTATGGTATGAAGGGCTTTGTTCTCGTAAACAACTTGTTACGTGGTCAATTTTCACAGAGGAAATGATAGCACATTATGAGAATACAAAGAGCAACACCACAACAATTGGAAAGAGTAAAAGGGCTTTGTGACATAATGGAAAGAAAAAGTATGGAAACCAGGAAGCATAACCCTCACAACTATAAAGATGGAAGTGTTGTTTCTCCCAGCCTTCCACAACCTACAAGGGTTACACCACAACAATTGGAAGAAAAAAGAGAAAAAGGGCTTTGTTACAATTGTGATAGCAAATGCACTAAAGGTCATAAGTGTGTTGAGAAGAAATTATTTTACATAGAATATGAAGAGGAGGAAGAAAAGGAACAAGAAACATCAAAAAGAAGAAGATATACGCTAGGACCACACCCCAGAGAAAGAAGAAATGAATCAAAACATATCTTGTAAAGCATTGGAAAGAATTACCACTCCTTAAACTCTCAAGATAGAAGGACATATAAATAAGAAAAAGGTGCAAGAAGTGAAAGATCACATCGAGAAAGAAGAAATGAATCCAACCATATCTTGTAATTCATTGGTCGAAATTATCACTCCTAAAACTATCAATATAGAAGGACATATCAAGAAGAAAAATGTTCAAGAAGTGTAAGATCACATCGAGCATCAAGAAATGAATCTAACCATATCTTGTAAGGGATTGGAAGAAATGACCACTTCTCAAACTCTAGAGATAGAAGGCCATATCAAGAAGAAAAAGGTTCGAGGAGTGAAAGATCACATCGAGCATCAACAACAAGTTCTGCAACTTTTAAAGGATAACGCCACTTCGGTGAAAAATCAAACAAAACAACAGGTAGATCAACATCGTAGTGAAAAATGTTTTGATGTAGGTGATTGGGTATTTTTACTGCTATATCTTAAGCAAGCTATTTATGAGAAGGAAATGTTGGCAATACTACATGCACTTAAAAAATGGTGACCTTACCGAATGGGAAGACTCTTCAAGGATGAGGATGTGGAAGCATTGTTTTGTGCTATTTCTATTATCCAACTAGATTGGATAAACGAAGCAAGGGATGAATGGAAGAAGGACGAAGAAGTATGGCCACTTATTCAAAAGTTTCAAAAGATCCCAATTCAAACAATATTTCTAGAAATTGAAGAGGAAGGAAAAATAATATTGGAACCTGGAGCAGTCACAGAAACAAGAACCCGACAGCTATGAAATCAATCAATTTCAAAGTATCTCATCAAGTGGAAGAGCTTACCCGCTGAAGATTCCACATGGGAGGACAAGAATTTTATACAGAAGCATCAAGAACTAATCAAGCGTTGAGGAAAATGCTTTTCGAAAGCGAGGGGCATGTTAGGCCCCTATACTACTAGTGAAACCCCTTATTGTTATTAGTACAACCCACTTACTATATTGATGTACCCATGTAGTGCCCATATTGTTACTATTGTGCCCCATAGAAGCCCACTATTTTTATTATTGTGCCCTTACATTATTATTGTTATGTCGGCTCTGATTATGTTATGACCCTTAGACTCCTATATATAAAAAGGAGGTCTTTTCATTTGTATCATCCAAGAATTGTTCATTTGTGTAATGTAAAGGAGGTTGCCCCCTCGAAGAGGCTAAATTCTAAGGCATTGATCTCTCTTTTCTATCTTTTTGTGAGCTGGTTTCATAACATGGAACTTCTTGTACACATTCCTTGACACTCTGCATCAGTCACACCCTTGCTACTAATAGAGTTATCTTACTTGCCTCTATGCGACATCACGGTCAAGGCATTACGTTACGACCCACTACTGGGACTCCTACACGAAACGGTTTGAGGTCTAATTGAGACTTCTTACCAGGGAGATCCCCTTGACATGTTGGCGGTTGAACACTATCAACATTTCTAATGCTAGAAGTAGGGCCTGATGACAAGAAGTGTCCTCCCATCTAGTTTTGAACCTTTGCATATCTTTCATGGAGTCTTGCATTCTTCTTCACTTGAGGTGTTTTTCGAATCGTTAATATGTTTCCATCTCAGGGAAGATTTTCATTATTTTGTCCACTCACACATATGATGGTGAAGGCGAAGTGACCTGGATTGAGCACTTACATAACTTTATTTCCTTGATTTATGAGGAAGATGAGTTTATTGATGAACATGCTAGGTTGTTGCTCACATACACACTTCATGAATCTCCATGTCGTTGGGTGGTCAAACCACCAGATGACACTGTGCAGTCATGTGAACACTTCTATGATCTTATTAAAGACACATTCTATCATGTTGATCCAGACCATCTTGACCAGAAACCATTACAACAATGGAGGACTCCACATGAATCCATTATTGATTTTAGACAGCGCTTCTATGACTTGCAGTTTCAAGCTCCGAGGAGCCAGATGAAGTTCGCTTATCTCTAGGATTGGTTCGCATATTGTCTTAAGAAATCTACTTGTTCCAAGAGGAAGCTTCATGTCAAGCCTCACTCAACCTTCTTCATTGATGGAACTACACAATCCCTTCATGGAACTGTGCAATCCCATGCGGGAGCAGGCACTGTCTCAACAGACTCTCCACCTCCCTCTCATTCTACAGTTCCACCATCGCCCAGTGATGCTGAGGATCATGTTTGCACATTTGTCCATCCTTCACACCCTCCCAACATCACTCCACTCCATTTTAATGCAGACTTGGTTGTGAGTCCTTCGAGTTCCCATATGCATTATTTTCTTCGACCTCTGTCTTCGCACTCAGGTGTTCCTCCAGATGATGTTGTCTTGTGTTTGTCCATTCTGGACTCTTCACTTGTTGTGAACAAGGAACAACCCACTGACAGAGATGGTATTACACAACCAACATGCGTTGTCATTCATGAAGAGTATGAGTAGGAGCTTGAACATCAATACTCGGTGAAGGATGACTCCCTTCCATCTGAGCCCCCTCCATTATTTCCTATCTTCTTTGGTGAACCTGCCACCCATGATTTTGCGTGTGTTTCTTCATCCACGGATGCACCCATTTTTTTTCACTCGTAGGACTCACCGAATGCTAGTCCATCATTTGAAAATGAAGAGGATAAGTTATTCATTGAAGATCCACTTGATCCTTCATTTGTCTGTTCTGGAAACGCAAAGGACGATTTCATTTTCTTTTCATCTACCCCTCTTCTTGATTCATCTGATCATGAGGATTCCAAATATTTCATTGATTTTTATGATTAGGGTGGTCGTGATCCATTTGATTCCATTTGTTATCACGATCATGAATCTATCGTAGTCGATCTTTCGAAGCCACCGTTTTATGATGATCTACCTGATGATGAAGTTGATACACCCAAGATTGTCGAGGCACTTCAGCCTGAGCTAATGGTTATGTTAGGCCCTCGGTCTCTTGGGGTCAATCTCACTTTTGATCATGAAGCTATTCGATCACCCAAGGCTCCCCATCACTCGTCTGTATGAATTTAAGATCCATCTCACACACAGATCACACTTCCTCCACTTGAACTGCACGATCTCATTGCTCATGCATTGGAGGAGTCTTACATTGCAAGCACTCGTTCGTGAAGCAAGTTTTCTTTGTTTCTTTTGTTTGTTTGCCTATCACAATCAAGAGTGTGCTTATGCTTCAAAGTTGCACGTAGTGTCACACAACACCATGATAAGTCCACAGACTGTCCATCATGCTCAAGAACTCACTTATGTCTCTTGGGCACCTTGAAACTCAAAGTGTGGTTGTCTTCACTATTATATCTTTCTTGTCCGTTTTTCCACATGATTGGTTTACTCACGAGCCAAGCCTTCACCCACATGGGTCTACCAATGCACTGGTGGCTGCATTGGAAGTATCACTTCACATGATCAGGCCCATGCATCATTATTGTAGGAGTAGGAGTAGTGTTTCTTTTAGTTGTTTGCTTGCATGCTTCTTTGTTTACATGCTTTTTTTCCTTGTTAGTTTACTTTCTTCGATTTCATTTTTCCTTCTCTTTCTTTGCTTTGTTGATCATTAGTTTGTTCGCTTGTTTCACTCATAGGATAGTTCACATGAAACCATGTGTGACTCATGAAACGAGTTGGGAAAAGTGCAAGAGGGCGTATACATCTATCACTACTTGGATATCTATCATCTTTCATCTATATGACAAGCTTGTTACTTTTAGTTCATGATGCATTGAAGGAAAATACGTACTATTCGAAGAGAAACTTGGTGAAAACAAAATGCTTGCACGGTAACTAGTGCCACCTTCTCTAGTCGGTTGTTTTTGGGTTAAACCTTGTCAACTCAGTCAAGTAAAGTAAGGTGAGGGGGAAACCTTAACAATCATTCTAGAGATATAATAAACTACTTCTCCATTGGAACAACCTCTTCTACTCTCAATAAGTCAGGATCCCTCTTCTGCATCTGAAATTACTAACTGTTATGCACAATGGAAAATGAAAAAAACGAAAAGTCAAAATAAATTCAAAAATAAAAAATGAATAAGGTGAAAGAAGAGAAAGGCTTCCCGTGTATGGAGGTGATGAAAGTAACTCCACCGGGGTACTAACGAGGATCGCTGGTAGCAGAGCCATGCTTGTGTTCCTATGTGACTCCACCGGGGTACTGTCAAGTCATGCTAGGAGTGGAGTAACACCAGATATGAAACTAAGACTTTGATGACTATATTGCTTGTGCACCTATATACCCCTCAACCCCAATTGAAACAAATATGTTGCCTTGGCTTGGAATGTGTGTCAATCGACCAAGAGTCTGGAAGATGCTACATCTTACAATCAAGCTAGTGTGAAGCCAAGACAAGCTAAGAGATGAACAATACTTTCGGAGGTGTTAGACTTGCTTTTCATGAACAAGGTCCATTCAGAGAGCTGGAGTTCTACTAGTGTGTCACCAAGTGTTGTAGCGGCTAAAACCACCCTCCATAATTTTGACTTACCCTATTTTGGAGCCTCCCTACCAACCTTCACAACAACTTGACTTCCTTCGTCAAGTCCTCAAGCTTCAGTGTCTTTCTGGCTCAAAGGCAGCCTCTCGATCATAGTTTGATCTCTTCCCTTCATAAGCTTCTCACACGGACTTGGTCCAGCTATAGGATGAGAAAATTCTCCTTGAAAATTGCTCATTTTTGGAGGGAAACCATATTTTCCTCTAGAAATTGTGCAATCCTCTCTAACATCTTGCTGTGCTCCAGGATTGCGCAATCCTGCCAGCCAACCCTCTCAATAGGATTTACACAAATCTTCCCAGTAGCAGGCTGTTCAGCCCAGGATTTGTGTAAATCTAGGTAATAATCAGCTGCTCTACCCAGAAATTTCACAAATCTCCTGGGCATCCAGCCCAGCTCCCAACCAAAAATGCGGATTTTTCTCTAGCAGTCGAGCAATCACTTGCATGCACAGCTGAGTTGATCGGTTCCGTCTGGGACCGAGTAGAATAGACATGCATGCATAGTTTTCTTCTCCCACGGGAGCATGCAAAGACATCTCTTGTCTCAGGGATCTATGTTTAGCGGTTGGAGGTTACATGCAAGGAGCAATTCAAAAACCTCCCACCAAGTGTCACTTCCCCTAGATTTGTGGCATGTGCGTCACAACCTCGATGCTATCAAAACTCATCAACTAGAAACTGCAGAGCTCATTCCTCACAACAACCTTGTAGCTCTGACATCCCACATCACATCTAGGAGTAGTCAACACATTCAACTCAGCTGTTTTGGGGTAAGCCCTCTTCCCATTCCTTGTGTTGCATTTCTATTGCTTTTTGGGTTTTCACCTGTATGAGTACTATTTGCCTGATTTCCTTGAATTCTTGTTGTCATTTACATGTATACTAGCTTGTTCTATCTCTGTTTCAAATTTTCATTTCTATCTCACTGTTGTCCCATGCATGAAACTGTTTTGCGCGGACATTCGCCCAAATGGTGAACTGCCTCAACCACATGCATGTTGATTTGTTTTCCGAATCTTTCATTCATGTTTTCCATGCACTGTTAATCGCTTCTTCTATCACTTAGTCACTTAGTGTCGCCATGCATTCATTAAATTACTTTCTTTTAGTTGCACATCGGTGAGTCGAGCCAACCTTGGCCCGAGCTTTGCCTTAACCAAGGCTGCATTGTGCAACCTCGGAAAGGAAGACTCACCTTCCTCTCCAGATTTGAACATTCCTACCCAACATTGTACTCTAGGACTATTTTTTCATTTCTAGAGCATAGTGGTTGCTTGGCCTAAGAAATTGTGCAAATCTGTCCCTAGGCCAGCAGTCCTTCCTAGCTAGAATTTCACATTGCGCTATCCTAGTAGTCACTAGCCAGAATGGGTTGTGCATTGCGCAGTTCCAGTAGTTATTTAGTCTCCAAGTAGCCGGGAATGTTCCTTATACAGTCTTGGTAGTCAGTCTCTCGACCTCCAGGCCAAAATTGTGCAACCTTCAGGATCATTCACCCAGGTACGTTGCAAGTCAATTCTCATGTTCATTTTTGTTTTCAACTGACAGGTTGCTTTCTATGAGTGTTTCCATGTCTCCGAGTATCATAGGCATTCATCTGCCTCTCAGTAATATAGGTATAATGGTTTCCAAGAGATCAGAGATGAAGACACCATTCAGAGCACACTTGGGGATGCATTTGATCAAGTGTCCATGGGCTTACCCACTCATGAAGACATCAAGTTTTTCGGGGACAAGGACATCAAGAAGCAGCATCATGAACAATAGCTGAAGCCACCATACCGAATGCATTGAATGCAGCAAATGCAAGAGGAAGGTTTTTCACAACATCGAGGCGGAGCAAAGTTGCTAGATCAAGCAGATCCATTGATAATGAAAGCAACTTTGCAGACTTAGGCTATGAAGTGATGGTGCAACATGAAGATTGCATGAAGGTAGAAGATGGAAAAAAGAAGGAGTTGCATGTACTGAAGCCGCAACTCATGAAGAACATGAAGTTGTACAGACAATCAAATGAGTTGCAAGAGGAACTGGAACAACATTGGGTGCAACATGCACTCAGGGATGAAATTGTGCCAGTACGAGTTAAGGATCCATCCCAACATCTGACACAGATCAAACATGGTGAGCAAATGTTGTTGATCACATGCAAGTGATCTAGCAACATGCATTTCGTGGATCGTACACAAGCAATCCAACCCATTCAACACACTCACCAAGGTGAAGACAAGAAGCAAGTCCAACTAGGGCTGAAAATGTACTTCAACAAGTTGATGCACATGACCACCAACACACACTTGAAGATCAACACACACACTATGCATTAGTGTGTGGTCGGTTCAACCATACCCAGGAAGACCATGTGAATGTTATCAGACGATTTGGATGAAAGGGGTCGAACCAATGCACTAGTTGCAATGAAGGCAAGAGCTCGCTTTAGCAAGACGTCACCATGAGGTGCATGCACACCATCACGAACGACCAAGCTTGGCATCAACTCACCACCTTCACTATGATAAGCACGTCAAAGAGTTGGTCTCATCAAAGTGGAATGAGTGTTAGTGATGTCTTGCAAGGCTCGCTCAAGCCATGTTGTCTCACATGAGTACATGTGCATCGTAATGTTGAGTCATGTCAAGTGTAAGTCAAGTGTCAATGATTGGATGTAACAGTCATAGAGTAGGTGAAGAGTCATGACAGTAGATAAACTGCCACAAAGGGGAATTTCAAGGGTCACCCCACCTGTTGCTATAAATAGTCCCTCATAACTCATTGTACAGGCTTTTGGTAGCCAAGCTTATACTAAGACTATCTTGAAGAAGGCTTAGACAGTATTGTAACGCACCTTGGCTTCTCCACTGCACAGAGCTAGTACATCTCTTTCGAGGAGGAGGCGGATGTGGATGTAACATTCCATTGATGGGGCTAGGAGGTTTACATGGTGTATTGCATGATTTTGATTTACACTTATTTAATAATAAGAGACAACACATTTTCATGCATATGCTGTTATTGTAGTTGGATTGTTATGGTTTCCTTAATGATATATGTTGTTTAACTTACGTACTTGTCTATCAACTAATTTGTATGCAATTATATGAATCTTGTTGTTAATGTGTTGCATATGTTGTTAATGATGTTAGAATCTGTGATGATTGCTCGACCAGACATTAGAGAGACATTTCTCATGAACCTTGCTATATCAACCGTCACACTCGTCTCAGACTGATCCATCAGTGTTGTTCCTGTTCTCTTACCCTGTATATTTTGATTGCCGCATCTAAGTGGACTACTCTGCCGGAAGCTCTGCATGTCCTTTGTGTGGTGTGTTCCTAGCCTAGTTGGGATTGATCCCTTTCAACTTGGAACTCACCTTCACCTTCCTCTCCCTTCGAAGTGTTGGAACCTCTCATACACATTCCTTGACTCTCCGCATCAGTCACAGCCTTGCTATTGACAGAGTTATCTTACTTGCCTTTGTGTGAAATCACGGTCAAGTCATTACCTTACAACCCACTGTTGGGACTCCTACACCAAACAGTCTGAGGTCTAATTGGGACTTCTTACAGTGGAGATCCCCTTGACATGTTGGCAGGTCTAACACCATCAACAACCCACTACCATCATCAAGTCAATGAAACAACTAAAACAAATCAATCACTGAATCTCATTGCATCCAATCAAACTAAACCATAACAAATCATGTGAATGCATTGTCAATCATCAAGCCATACACTATTATCTATCACTGAAACCAACTACTCCCACTGCAAACCCTAATCAACAATATGTCAAAATGTATAATATATTGTTATGAGTAATACCCATGTATAAACATATTTCTTTAATCGAACTTGCGTACAAATATCAAAAACACTAATCCTTCATACTGAAACACTACACTGCTCAAATAAATCATAGACACATATATGCTTTATCACAGATCTCTAATATACCTACATATCATTACATGCTAGCATCAATATAGTTCAATATTTCATTCACAAACCATTCAAATGCACATACTTCAGAAACCCTAGCATATGTACTCGAACCTTACAAAATACTTCCATGTGTGTATGCACCTTTCAAGAAGCATTCACACGTACATATCTGTCCTTACTACAAAATCGACATGCGTATACCTAGATGAAGACCCACGTATGTACGCACTTCTTTTGAGACAATATTGTATATATGTATATATATATATATATATATATATATATATATATATATATATATATATATATATATATATATATATATATATATATATATATATATATATATATATATATATATATATATATATATATATATATATATATGTAAGTATTGACTCATTCCTTTAATGCAGAACAAAACTTCAACCAAAACCAAATCTCGGAAAACCTAGTAACAAACATAAGTTATAACATTATTATCACATATAAAACCACAAGAAAATCATGTAGTCATTTCAGATCTAAAATATCAGATCCCACATTACATTCCTTATGCAATCTTATTTTAAATCAAATAATTCATCAACACCCTATTACTTGCACACCAAAAAAATTGATCTTCATCTCCTTATATAGCTTAGGCCTTATTGAATACCACGAGTCGAATCCTTAGTAATGATGATGATATTCCTAGATGGGATCAAATATCCATTGCCATGCTTATTACTATGGGTGATACCATGGTAAAGATCCCTAGTATTTATAATACCATGGTGTCGAAACTATATGCACTTTCTCTTCTCCATACCCGCATGTGTACGTGGCTTTAATTCACAGAACCCATGTGTATTTCTCAAAACATTACCTTCATCATTCTTTTGTCTCTGGACGGTTATGCCTTGTCTAAACTCTCTGTAACATGACTACTATCTTGTAAAACAATCATCTTATCATCATGTTGACAATCTTCATTATGTACTTTTCCATCAAGGACAACACATTTTTCATATTTCCAACATGTTACCCACCATAGCCAAAACACAAATGCCCAGTACTTCGACCATTTTCATGAATCTTTGGACCAAAGAATGAAGTAAGACCCTTCTACTTTGCTAGCATAGAGCCCAAAAATAACTCAAAATATTTCTTTAAACTACCTCAGTCTTCACATGCTAGTAGAGACTCAAAAACCCAATGAAAGTAGTATCCAAAATAAAATATTTAACCCCAACCAATCTCCAAAATCTAGCCTATGTACTTAAGGCCACCAAAACATAGAGAAAATTGCAGAACAAATGCATAAGATTGATGATCAAATGAGCATGTGACCTCCTTATTTTATACCTTTCAAGAGGTGAAAGATATTACCATGAGAGGTCCAACTAACTTTCAAGAAAGGAAGGAGTTTTAAATTTCAAGTTAAATTTAAATCATGGAGCCAAAATCCAACTGACTTTGGGACTATTCAAATTTTAACTTTTCTTCTAAGTTTCAAGATAATTTAAATTTGTTCTCAAAAATAATAAAATATCCTCCACATGAAATGTGCCAATACTATATTTACACATCATCACACTAATGGGGTTTTCTTAGAGTAGCCTTATATATTAACTACCACATCATTCATGCTTTCGGGTTTTTGACCACATCAAAGGGCTTGTACTTTGACCAAGCATATCTCTTAAAAGGTGAAGACACATGAGACACTCCACATATCAACAAAATCAGCATGAAAAGGATAATCCATTGGCAAGGGTCCCTAAGGTAAAATAATTGATCAGATACTTCAAAGACACAACAAATGCAAGGTGTGAACATCATCCAATGAAAACAAACCCTAGAGCTAGGGTTTCACAAATTTATTATCTTGTCCATACTTTATAGAATGTAAAGGACATCAATGATGACATCTTGCTCCTACTACCATTTTAAAATCAATGAAAACATAGTTAGAAATCTCCCCATTTAGCATTGATGTCAGCACATCGATCATGACGTGATGTGTTACATAATCTCCCTTTGACTTCATGCTTCATCTATTCATTTCTTTCCAATATTCTCTCCCCCTTTGACATCAATGGTAATGGGTAGATGACGCGTCCTTGACGATAACTCCATGTCATATAGTTCCCCCTGACAATATACTTACATGTTACATCATATTTACAGGATACCCCTAAAAACATGATTTCCTATTACATCATCTCTTCCATTACATGGGATCCCCCTGACAATATGCTATCCTATAGGATCCCCCTATCTCTGTGCATATTTCGAGGGTGCAAGAATTTTTTGTGTAACATGTTTTCTTTGCTATACCTTGGTTGTATTGTCCTCTTTCCAAGTGAATACCATTCCTTCCTAGTTTTGCGAGGTCCATGTCAAGCTACTTCTACAATCTCATGCAAAATGGCCGAAATTGTGACATGGGTAGCACTCAACATCTAGTCTAGACAATGGATAAAAGGTGTTGTAGCTTCTACTGTCATAGGCATATGAGAATCTGTCTTTGCTTCCAAAAATTATTCCTCTGGGACTTTGATAAAAGACTCTATCAATACTCCTGCTATATTCCTTGCACTCTATGGCTCTATGTCCATAGTTACAACATGCATAGAAATAAGTACGAAATGTTCCTATATAGGGTGATGATATTCATTGAGAATATCCAATGAATTCCTTCTCTCCACTTCTAAATGCTCTTCTATGATCTAGTGTGTTGAATGTGTTATCTTGAATTATTAAGGCATTGGTCTTCCAACTTTCCGTGTTGGTTGATTTGTGCAAAATTTTGACTTTTGTCTTCTCTTCAGTTTTGGCATAGGCTTCTCTTCATGAAGTTTCTCTTCCTTTCATTTGGATTTTCACCTTTGACATGTGGGTTATCTTCATCTTTTGCATGAGGCTTCCCTTCATGAGGCTTCTCTCAGTCATGTGGCATCTCTTATTCTTTTACATCTTCAACCTTGCATCATGAGGACTCACCAACATATCCAAGACCTACCTTGATAAGTGGTGATCCTTGACAATTTAGAATGTCATCCAAGAATTGTGAGCTCCTTAAATTTTGATTTATCTTGTCCATTTATACTCTCAAGGTGACAATTTATAGCTCATGTTTTATGAAATCCTCTTCCTTCTTCTTTAGTTTACTTCTTAAGAATTCCTTAGTCCTTTTAGCTTCTTCAAGCTCCCTCTTCAGGGAGGTGAATTTCTTGCCAAGTTATTTATGAAACTAATTCAACTTATTTGAATTTTCCTTTTACTTGAGCTGGTTCTTCAAGGTGATTTCCCTATTTTTTTCCTCTTGCAACATGATTTTGAGGTGATCCACTTCCTTCTATGCTCCATGGAGTTCACAATCCTTTTCTGGAATTACAAGTTTCTTAATTTGATTTTTAATATGGGTGTTTTCAACTATCACTTTCTTCAACTCTACTCTGGAGGATGTTGTAGCTTGTTCTTCTCCCTACTTGGGCACTTGTAGCTCCTTAGCCATGTAATCGTTCTCAGCCATCAAGAATCTAACACTTGAGCTAGTGGCTTTGACATATGCCTTGGTAGCATCAACCAATGCAGCTAGATGTATGTGCACATCAGACATGATCACTCGTTCTTAAATCTGCACAGGAGATACATGGACATCCGAAGTGGTCACTCTGTCTGACTACACAACTATGTGTTGTAATTTGTCGAAAGATATGTTGTGCACATCTGCTTCAAGATTTCCCTCAAGACTTTCATTGTCTCCTTGATCGCTTGGGACTTTCTCAACTCCCGGATCTGGTGAAGCTGGTTGAGTGACCTCTCCATGTTTGTGAATGAGGTCTATATCCTAATCTAGCTTTGGATGAACCACATCAATGTCCATCTGTTCCAACATCTATTCAATATCCTGAGAAAAGTCCTGCTCCTAGGACTGCTCATCTTGTTTGTTATCTCGCAGTTGTTCGTATGAATCAATAACCTGTATGGGCACAGTTTCATCAATGTTAGCATGTTGCACCTCTAACTGTTCCTGTTCCTGTTGCACTCTTAGACGTTGTTTCATTGTGCACTACTAACTACTCTACAACCATTCTGACTCGTTCATTGAGTCTTGAGAAGTTATAGCAGTATCTCCATGGGTCTTCCTCAGGCCAATGACATGCCCTGTGGATCCAAGGATGATACACTCTCACATAGTGGTCTTCTACTAATTGATGTGGGTCATATGGATTGAAACTTATGGTGTCAAAGGTGAATCTCTTGAATTCCTTTGTCTTGGCCTCAACATGCTTGAGATTCTAGATCTCATACAACCTAATCCATAGAGGAAGAGTGAGCCAAGGTACTTGTTGATAGCGCTATCGATATGTGGTATGTAGCTTCTTGCATGACCAACTTATTCATAGCAAATTTTGGTAAAAAATGTGGAGCCTTGTCCGCGCTGTACATCTAGATGAAGGTGCCAAGGGGTGAGCCATACCAATCTTCTATGTCAATCAGTGCCTCCATTTCTTCCTGCAACATGCAAGGTGGATCTTACTCACCGATCATCCTGTACACCAGGGCAACGAAGTGGCCTGATATATGTATTATAACTCCATAGAAGCTGCATTTGGAGAACAACCCGCAATATGTGTGAACAGAGGTTTTTGAAGGTGTCCATGCCCAACACAAGCCAGGGAACTATTGACGGGAAAATATTGCATCAAGTATGTAAGAGGACATGAAAATATTTACTTGTTGACCCTTGGGCAGATTTCAAGATTCTGTTACTTGTCCCTTTAACTGGAGAGCCAACATGTTATACCAATTGAGAGGTATTCCTTCATTTTCCAGCTGATCCAACACAATCATCTAACTCTGTGGTAATGGTTATGTACTCTTTTGGCCGTAAGAGTAGCATGCAAAGATGACCAAGAGCTGATAAGCCTTTCACAGTATCCATGTCTTGTAAACTTGGTTGGGTGTTGTCCGAAACTTATATGGCTCTTTAACCCGGCTCTTCAAGACGTTTCTTGAGTTTGCACTATTGTTGGTCCTTTTGAAGAGTGTATCCATTGTGACCACCAACTGCGGTAACTGATACATCTCCTGAAATTCCTTTGCCTTGAAGGTAGCAAGTTTTGCTCCACTGACACTGCTCAACACCATTGTCCCTGGATTAGTATACGAGACAATCCATTGGATCATGTCTGTGCATGGAAAGACATGATACCTGCATGCAATCTGGTACAAGCCAGACTTGTGTATGTTGACATAGACTCTGTGGTCCTCCAGATTCTCCTCAAAGGTGTCTAAAAAGATGTAATTAATGTCCTACCATTTCATATTGATCCCTTTGTCTATGGACAAATTAGTGTCCTCATAGATGGGCAAGCTCATAAACACTTGCTCGACCACATCTCCAGCGGCACTCTCAATGGTGTCCTTTGACCTTGCTCTCTTGGAGGCCATTGTACCTATATTGCTGAGAGATTGAAGAACACCTATGATACCTAGAGACAAAGAAACACTCATGTCAAGAAAACTATTAGTTGAAAACAAAAATCACTTGAGGAATGACATGCAACACACCCGGGTGACTAACTGGAAGATTTGTGCAATTTTCACTCGGAAGCTGGGAGACTAACTTCCAAAACTACTTAGAACACATTCCAAACTGTTAGTGAGCTAAATGACTGCTAAAATTGCATAGAGAATAGTCCATCTTGGCCTACTGAGGACTGAAACTATCCATTGTACAGTTTCATTCAGCATGACTGCAACCCTTGAAAATTGCATTGCCCAATTCCAGGGGCCAACTGAGGCACTGCCTCTCAAATTTTCATAGAGAAAGCCTGGGAGGCCATGGTTAGGCAAGATCTGTGCAATTTTTGGGAGAAAGGCATGGCCTTCCATCACATAAATGTGCAGTGCAATCTTGGCAAGGTAAGGTCCGGGCCAAGATAGCTGAGATGAGCCGACGGGCGACTAAACATAGTAAACATTGAATGTATGTGTGAAGTTGGGTGGATACATGAGTGAATGAAAATGCATGCAATCATTGAGTGAAAGATTTAGTAAACGGGAAAATAATTAAGTGTGTGATGCAAGTCACCGCAAAGGTGACCGTTAGTGCAAAAATAGTGTCATGCATTAGAAATTAAGGATATGCAATGGAAAACTTGAAAGACATCTTCTACAAGATAACATGCATTAAAATGAAAACAAGCATTCAATGAAACCAAGCAAACAACACTTACACAAACCAAAATACAAAAAGTGACAGAAAAGCAGCAAAAGACATGAAAAGTGGACCTACCTGGAGAAATTTGAGCTGAGTGTGCCAAAGTTTCGTAGATGCGATGGGTAATGCTAGTGCTCTAAGTTCGAAGTGAAGAATGAACTCTGATGTGTTGAATAAATAGTTTTGAAAAGATCAAGTCTTATGATGCACATGCCACAAATCTAGGAAAAAGCGATACTTGGGGGGAGGTTTCTAAAATACCTTTTGCATATAACACCCAGCTGCTAAAAATAAATCCATAAAATATAGGGATGTTTTTTTATTTTCTGCTTTTTTCTTCTTTGGGAAAAAGTTGCCCATGCATGCAAAGTAAGATTTCTTAGTCCTGGAGGGAGCCTGACAACTTGGGAGCACATGCAATGGACTGCAAGCCCTAGAGTGACTTATGTGCAGTTTCTGGGCTGCTTGGCTTTAACTGCCCCTCACGCTTTGCACAATTTCTAGATTGAAGCCAAGGCTGCCAACCAGATCTGCACAAATTTTGATAGCAAGCCCAATGATGGGATGCTATGCACAATTTTCAAGGGAAAGGAAGTCTGCTTTCTCTGTTCATTTCTAGAGAGAAGCAAGCTGCCTTGATGCTCTGCACAATTTTGGAGAGAAAGGCTAGTTTCCCTCGAGTTCTATGTAATTCTCCAAGTGAGCATAAGAGTTATTAGAAAACCAAGTGATGGGATGGCAGCATGCGGGTGAATGGAAAACTAGTTAGCGAACACAAGCTGATAAGCGAAGAAACTCAACTGAAAGCATATGAACCTGGGTGGTGCAAAACATGCTGCTAAGGATGGTTGGTATGGAGGCTCAAAAAAGAAGCTAAGGAAAAAATTTGGAGGATGGTTGTAGCTACTACAAGATTGGTGACACATTGGTAGAACTCCAACTCTCTAAGTGGACCCTTTTTCAGGAAAATCAAGTCCAAATCCTCTGGAAGTATTGTTTGATTATCTGATCATCGTGGTTTCCACACTCGCTTGAGTGAAAAATGTAGCACCTACCATGCTCTTGATGGGTTAGGACACATTCCAAGGCAAGTCAACTTAGTTGTTTCAAATGGGGATGAGGGGTATATTGGGGCATAAGTAATAGAAATGTCAGAGTTTAAATTTCATCTCTGGTGTTGCTCCACTACCAACAGGCCTTGACAGTACCCCGACGGAGTCAAGTAGGAACAAAAGCATTTCTCTGCTACCAACGAGCTTGGTCCATACCCTGGAGGAGTTACTTGCATCACATCTCTTTGCAAAAATCCTTTCCTTCATTCACCTTATTCATATTTTATTTTTTTTAATTTTATTTTTTCATTCTTCATAGAACTGTGGATAGGCACTTATTTATTTCAGAGGCGGAAGAGGGATCCTGACTTATTGAGAGTAGAAGAGGTTTTTCCTTCAAAGAAGTATGTTATATATACCTCTAACATAATTTTTAAGGTTTTCCCCCTCACCTTACTCTAATTGACTAAGTTGAAAAGGGTTAACCCAAAACAACCAACTAGAGTAGGTCATGCTAGTTAGAGCACAAGAATTATGTTTTCACCAAGATTCACTTTGAACATAACGTATTTCCATTGGTGTATCATTGAATGAAGACAATAAGTTCTTCATAAAGAGAGAGGATTACATATAACCAAGTGTTGATAGCTATACAAGTCCTCTTGTCCTTTACCCTGCTTGTCTCAAGAGTCATACACGGTTTCATGCGAAACTAACCTACGAACGTAAACAAGAAAACAAAACAACAAAGAAAAGAGTAGAAGAAAATATGAAAGAAAAACAAGTAATCAGGGTAGGAAAGCAAACAAGCAAGCAAACAAACAAACAAACAACCAAACAAATCAAACATGCATGCAAGCAAAATGGATAAAAGCAAACACTACTCCAACTCCTAAACTAACAGTGCATGGGTATGATCACATGAAGTGATATTTCCAATGCAACCACAAGAGCATTGGTTGACTCATGTTGGTGAAGGCATGGCTCACGGAAAGCATAGTCAAGCGAACTAGGAACATGAAAGATATAACAATGAAGACCAACACACTCAGAGTTAAATGTGTCCACAAAAAACAAAAGAGTAAAAGTGCAAGACAAGCACTCTGTGGAGTTACCATGGTGTTGTGACACACTATGTGCAGATAATAAGAATATGCACTCTCTTGACTGTGTCGGATAAGAAAACTTGAGAAAAAGAGACAAATTATGTCTTGCTAGTGTGCTTGTTGTGTAACATTCCTCTATGCATGAGCGATAAGATCATGTGATTCTGATGGAGGAAGTGAAATCTATGTGTTGGATTTATCTTTAGGGCATACAGATGAGAGATGATGAGCATTTGGAGTTTCAACAATTTCTTGATCAGAAGTGAAACTAACCTCAAGATAGTGAGATCCTGACATGACTATTAGCTCAGGCTGAAGTACCTCGGCAACTTGCGTTGTTTCGACTCCATCAAACGATATATCATCATAAATAGGTGGCTTTGAAAGATCAACAATGGTTGAATCAAAATTGTGATCGAATATATGATTAAATATATCATGAGAGCTACGATAAGAAAGTCAATGAGTTCATCGCTCCTCATGATCTGATAAATCATAAAGAGGGGTAGATGAGAAGCAAGAATGTTCACCCTCTGTGTTTCCAGAAAATGTAGATGAAAAAGCAAGTGGATTTTCAAAGAAGAATTTGTCCTCTTCATTGTCAAATGATGCACTGACATCATGTGTGTTATGTGAATGATCGAAAGTAGATGTATTTGTCTATGGACTTACACATCAGAGATAGTATAATCATGAAGGATGTCAGGAAAAAGAGGAGGAGGCATAGACAGAAGGGGGTCATCCTTCACTCTGGGTTGATGCTCAGATTCCCAGTCATACTCATCATAAATGATAGAGCATGTTGTTTGTGAAACATCAACCCCATCAGTGGCTTGATCCTCATTCACAATAGGTGTAGAGTCGGAATAGAAGAACACAAGACAGTACAATCTGAAGGATCAACAGAACATGGGGATGAAGGTTGAGGTAACAAGTGCATATGACAACCCATGGGATTCCCAACCAAATCTGCACAAAATTTGAGAGTAGTGAGGGTGGGAGCATGTACCAATTGATAAGTATTGTGTGCACGCTCTCCCACATCACTCTATGGAGGTGGAGCTATTTGATTAGGGGAAGGTGGATAGTCACTTGTGATGGAAACTGTGTCTACTTGTGATTGTGCAACTCCATCACCAAAGTATGTTGAGTGGGGTTTGAGATTTTTCTTCACTTTGGGACAAATTGATTTATGACAGACATATTCAAATCTATCCATAAGATATTGTAGTTTAATATGACTTTTCAGAGCTTGAAACACGAGTTGATGGAAGTGCTTCCAAAAATCCATAGGCGATTCATGCAGGGCCTTCCATTGTTTTAACATTTTTTGTCAAGAGCTTTAGGATCAAAATGATGGAAAACAGATTTCATTAGAAGATTGAACTTCTTAAATTACTGCACACAATTAGGAGGCAGTTGGCAACACCATAGCTCTAGGAATTTGCGAAGTGTGTGTGAAAGCATCATACTGACCTCTACTTCATCAAAATCTTCTTCATTCTCCAAGAATGCATGGAAGTCATGCAAGTTCTCAGGCTAGGTCACTTCGCCTTCACCATCATACATGAGTTCTGACAAGTGATCAAAGAACTCCCTCGTGACTTCAGAGGGATGTGCATTGGACAAACATTGCAGAGGGTTAACTATAACAATATCCATGATAGATGTGCGACGATTCAAAATACTATGTGAGGACTCATCCTATCATCTGGTCCTCCTTCTAGCACTGGAAATGTTGACGGTGTTGGACCTGCCAACATGTCAAGGGATCTCCCCAGTAAGAAGTCCCAACTAGACCTTAGACCGTTTGGAGTAGGAGTCCCGCCAATGGGTAGTACGGTATTTCCTTGACTGTGGTTGCATGCAGAGGTAAGTAAGACGTCCTTACCAAAAGTAAGGGTGTGACCTTGTAGCAAGTCAAGGAAGGTGCATTAAAGGCTCTAACATAAGGAAGGGGGAGGAGTGCACCCCTTAGAAGCCAATGATAACATGCAGCTTGAAAGGGAACACATGAGTACAAAGACATCATGGGATGGAAAGTAGGATAGCCGATGATCCAAAGTGATGGATTATACCAAAAACATGCTTCGATAAGATTCATACAAACAAACATGGACTAGTCCATACATACATGCGTAAATTACAACTACATGCATCATTAGAGTAGCCAGGACTGCTAAACTACAATAACAATATATGATTGAAATGTATTGGCTCTGTTATATTACAAGAGTGAAAGATCCAATCATACTTAGAAGCATGAAAACCACTAGCCCTGATAGCATAACATTACATTCATTGTTGCCTGGTCCTCCAAAGAGATGTACTAGTTCTGTACTGTTGAGAATCCAGGGCTCGTTACAACATTCCAAGCTTTCTCTAAGTTATACCTATTAGAAGCTTGGCTCCCAAAACCCTTTACAATGATCTATGAGGTTCTATTTATAGCAAAGAGTGGGATGACCCTTGACATTCCCCTTTGTGACTCTTCAACTACCGTCATGACTCTTCAACTTACACATGACTATTACATTCTACTATTGACACTTGGTCTTTCACTTTACAACATGTTTACAATACAATTTGCACATGTACCCATGTGAGACAAAAATGGGCTTGAGTAAGCCATACAAGACATCACTAAGACTTATCTCCTCTGAGGGAAAATCTCATCGGGGAAGGCGATGAGCTCTGCAAGGCAGAGAGGCGCGACGACGAACTAGGGTTTGAGGGATGGAATAGGAACCCTGGCAGATCGGGGACAAATCTAGTATAGGATAATCACGGCCTTCTGAGAAACCACATAAAAGAACAGGGGCAAAATTATATCAGGGGAGTAGTCATAGATCTAAGTCTGATTGCGAGGACATGATGGAAGTAACTGGGGAGGGGGGAGAGATCCCCTCCTACAAGGAGGTAACAGGAGGAGAAACAATTAGGGCAAGAGAAAATGGAGGAATAGGAAACCGAGGTAAGTCAACACCGGTGATGGGAACGGTGTGGCAAGCGATAACAATGAGCAAATGCCTCCCGAGGGCTTCTAAAAAACCTAGGTTCGTTGTGCCAAATAATAAACTAGAGGAGTATAGAAGCCATATGAAAGATCATGCTCTCATCTGTAAGTTTGTAAGAACATGGCCATCTGAAAAAGAGTTGACAAAATGGATACACCTAAAGTGGAAACCTAAAGGACACATAGATCTTAAACTAGGAGCAAAAGGGTTTTTTACAGTAGTTTTTACAAACCTAGAAGACAAGGAAAGGGTATTTGAGGAAGGGCCATACTTCTTCAATAATGCAGGTCTATTCATGCGGCAATGGGAGGAGTGCTACAATCTGGAGAAAGAAAAGATGTTGGCAGCACCAGTTTGGGTCCACTTGTTTGGACTTCCAATTGAGTTTTGGGACCCAGAAATCCTAGAAGGAATAGGGAACTCGATTGGGACCTTTGTAAAGATTGCAGAGACTAGCAGGCGAGGAAAATATACATCATATGCAAGGATCTACTTCTACATGAATATTACTGAACCTATGCCAGATCACATCGAAGTAGAGTACCATGATGAAATATGGCAATAGCCACTTGATTACGAGCACATCCCATTTCGGTGCAGGCGATGCCATGAATATGGCCATCTGTTCAAACATTGCCCGCTAATTGAAGGAAATAACCCACCAGATCAAGGAGAGGAAAAGAAAAGGGCGGAGCAGGAGAGACAAAGGAATGAAGAGAGCAAAGAAGGGTTCATGGAAATTCAGAGAAGAAAGAGATCTTACAAGGGAAAGAACAAAATAGATCCCCCAAACCCAGAAGAAATCTAGCGAAATATGAACCAGTTTGAGATCTTGCGGGATCTGGAAATGGAGGTAGAAAGAGAAGAAGAGGAAGAGATATTAACAGAAGCCTAGAAAGATTATAGGAAGAACAACGAGGAAATGAACAATAAAGAGGTGGTAAAAGAGGGAGAAAAGGGGGATAGGGAAGAAGAGCGAACCCAGGAACAAATTCAAATGGAAATCGACTCGCAGCAGGAACAAGGAGGTGAGGAAGAACAGATAATGAGGAAACTGCTACAGGAATGGAAGCATCTGGATGAACGGTTCATACCAGAGGACCAAAAACAACTCTACAAGGATATGTTTCAAAGATACAAGGAAAAACGAGGATGAGGGATGGCAAAGCAACCAGAACAACTTGGGACACAAGGAGACCAGAATCTAGAAATGGAAACTATAGGAAAAGGAGGACGGAAAAGAGGTAGGAGACCTTTGAGAGAGACCATTCAAATGGTGGGAGAAACGCTAGTGAACTGCAGAAAAGTTGTGCCATTATCTGAGGTATTTCAACAACCCTCAAAATTTTTAAAATTATAATTACAACTTGGAATATCAGAGGGTTCAACAGTAAGGGTAAATAGAGGTATTTGAAGGGGAGACTTAAAAAAGATAGACCAAATATTATGTTAATCCAAGAAACTAAATTAAAGGAGAGCAAACTAAAAGAAGTGATGAAAAATTTTAAGCAATACTACGAGATCGTGGGACAAGATGCAATAGGCAATGCAGGGGGAGTTGCAATTTTGTGGAATCCAGAGGAAGTCCAATTTGAAGACTGGATCAACATTCCTCGTATCCTCTCACGAAGATTTAGGATTTTGGGCTCTAAGGAATAGATCCTTTTAACAAAGGTATATGGGCCTCATACACAGAATGAATGCAGGGTCTTTTTGCAGAACCTGGCAATAATACGCTCCATCTATAGCGATTCCCCTTGGATAGTTGGAGGAGACTATAATATGATAAAAGATCAGAACGAAAAAAAGGGCGGACTCAGAAGAAGGGAGCCAGACATGGACTCATTTGGTGAGTGGATAGCAGATCAAAGACTGGTAGATATTCAGACTACAAATGGAGTACACACATGGAATAATAGGAGGAGAGGCAGAAACCAGATTGCATCCAGACTAGATCGATTTCTCCTATCAGAACAGATCATGTACTGGGATATTTACATAGAAGCGGTAATCCTCCCTGGCATGGGACCCCATCATTGGCCGGTTAAAGTGGAAATGGATATTAAAGCTAGCCCTAAAAGAAAACCTTTTAGATTTGAAGCCTTTTGGCTGAGAGACAATAACTTCATTAGAAAAGTAGAGAAATGGTGGAAACAGGGTAGTTAGAGAGGAAGAAATAAAATGGAGACAATTTAGATGAAATTAAAAGAGCTTAAAAGGCACATAAGGAAATGGAATGAGGAGGAATTTGGGAATATACTCAAGGACCAGAAGGTGTTAGAACAAAAGATGAAACAAATACAACAAGAAATAATAAATACAGGCAGGAGTGAAGACCTGGCTAAGGAGGAAGGGATTTTGATAGGGCAACTTGAAGAGAGGCGGAAACAGGAAGAAATCTTATGGAGGCAAAAATCCAGGGTGAACTGGCTGAGAGAACGGAAGCGAAACACAAAGTTTTTCCATCAAGCAATGGTCCAGAGAAGGCACAAAAATAGAATCTTTTCCATTAAAAATGAATCAGGAACAAGGGTCACTCAACATGAAGATATAGAGCGAGTCCTGTCAGAGCACTTCAAGGAGATTCTTACAGAACCAAATGTAGAGAGAAGAGAAGCGATAGAGGAAATATGTAAAGAAATCCCGAGTAGGATCACCAGAGAGCAAAATCTAGCACTGATGCGGGCAGCGACCCTGGAAGAAGTAGAGGAAATTGTAAAAGGCATGAAAAAAAATAAAGCCCCAGGTCCTGATGGGTTTACAGCGGAATTCTACCAGGCAGGGTGGGACTTCCTCGGACAAGATATCCTGGATGTGGTGGAAGAATCACAAAGAAACCAAAAGTTAAGTATAAATCTTAATGCAACCTTTTTGTCTCTAATCCCAAAGGAAGCAAAGTCTGAAACCCCTCAAGGATTTAGACCTATTGCCCTTTGTAACGTGATATACAAGATCATAGCGACTCTAATGGCCAAAAGACTCAAGCCCCTCCTTGCCAGCATTATTTCTCCGGAACAAACAGGTTTTGTTGAAGGGCAGCAAATCTTAGATGGTTTGGTGGTCTCCCAAGAAGTTGTGCACTCCTTAAAAGTGAAAAAGGAAGTAGGTATGATGATTAAATTAGATCTTTCAAAAGCATATGATCGTTTAAACTGGAACTACCTGAAAGAAATCTTAAGAGCTTATGGGTTTTGCAATAGATGGATAAAGTGGATAACATCTGCGATATCTTCAACAAATTATTCTATTCTGGTGAACGGAACGCCCGCCCAACCTTTCAAATCGACCAGAGGTCTCCGGCAGGGAGACCCTCTGTCCCCTTTTCTATTCATTATAGCCATAGAAGGGCTGGGAAGGTACATAAAAAAAGAAGTAAGAGAGAAGAAGCTTAAAGGAATCCAACTGTGGGGAAATAATCTCCCAATAACCCATCAGCAGTTTGTGGACGACGTCATGCTGTTTGGAAAGGCATCTATGAGAGAAGCTAGAAGAATCAAGGTGATTTTAGATCTGTTCACGTTAGCCTCGGGCACTCAAATCAACAACAAAAAATCATGTACTTATTTTTTTAATACAACCAGGAACATCAGGAACTTCCTGTCTAGAACCTTGGGATTCCAATCAGGGGAGCTTCCAAATAGGTATCTAGGAACCCCACTAGCCCTAATTCCATTAAGGATGTCCAACTGGCAGCAAGTTCTAGAGAAAATAGTCAAGAAACTTATAAACTGGTCCTTTCGATCCTTAAATTTTGCAGGCAGAATTGTCCTAGTGAAAGCGGTGTTCCAGTCTATTCCAATATACCAACTCTCAGCTATGGTAGCTCCTAAAGGAGCATGTAATAAGATGACAGAGATATTCAAAAAATTTATATGGAGTGGGCAGAAAGAGAAAAAGAAATGGTCCCTGGTATCCTGGAAGGACATAGTAAAAAGCAAGATGGAAGGAGGCCTAGGACTTAAGGATCCTCATATACTGAACCAGGCTCTGGGGGCTAAGATTTGGTGGAGGTGGTTAAATGGGGGAAATGACCTGTGGAAACAAATATGGACCAAAAAATATAACATGCCCAAGAAATCAGAGGAAATTTTGAGGATGAGGGATATCCAGAAAGGATCAACAATATGGAATCTTGCTAGTTCCAATAAAGATTTAATTGTGAAGCATGTGTTATGGGAGATAAGGGAAGGTAGCTCAGCGAAATTTTGGAAAGAGGCCTGGCAAAAAAGGGAAAGAATGAATGGAATACAATACCTTATGGAAGTAAGCCAAAAAGCAGCAGAGCAAGGTATGATTGTAGTAAAGGACTTTTGGAAAAGGGAAAGCCAAGACAAAGTGTGGAGAGCTTTGAAAAGTCCGGAGGAATGGATGGATCAGCTCACAGGAGAACAAAAAGAGAGATATCAAAAGGAGATGCAGACAAGGAGGATCCCCATAAGATCTGGACCAGACATTTTAAGATGGGGTAACACAACTAAAGGGAGTTTTTCAATTAAGGAAGCATACCATCTTCTAAACTCTGATGCTCCAGAGGGTATGTTAGACATCTGGAAGATACTATGGAGCAGCAACTGGTGGCCAAAAGTGGCCTACTTCTTATGGCTGGTAGTCCAAGGCCGCATTTTAACCTGGGATCAACTTCAAAAAAAAGGTATTCATGGCCCCTCAAGGTGTCCTCTATGTAAAAAAGAAAAGGAGACACAAGAACACCTCCTAAACGCGTGTGCAGAAGCCCATTATCAATGGGAAGAGGTTAGGAGACTCTTCGGCAAAACCAACAGAGATCAGCAGAGCATTAACAACACTATCAAAAGCTGGGGAAAAGGTCAATTCACAAGCCAAGTGGTGAAAATGGCTTGGAGTTTAGCGGTTGGGATGAACATGTGGATGATCTAGAAGGAGAGAAATAGGAGAACCTTCCAAAACAAAGAGATGACAAAGAACCAGCTATGGGAAAAGACAGTGAAACATATAAGAGAAACTATATTAGCTGATAACTGGAATGGAGAAGATTGGAAAGTAACGCAGGAAGAAGAGCAGATCCTTCAAAAACTCAACTTGGATCAAAAAACGGTGGCTCCCCAACTATGGAAAGAGCCCAGGCCGGTACTCAATGAAACAATGCACTATACTAGACCCCCGGAAGGATTTATTAAGTTAAATTTTGACGGGGCCTCCAAGGGAAACCCAGGCCCAGCTAGATTCGGAGGTATTTTTAGGGATGAGCAGGGAAGGACGAAATGGATTTATGCAGATAGCGGGGGTATCATGAGCAATAATGAAGCGAAGCTGATGGCTGCACGCCAAGGTTTAATGATAGCAATCAGGAATGGTTATAACAACTTGGAAGTGGAGGGAGACTCTCAAATGGTTATACATGTACTTAAAAAACTCAATAATGGTACCCCCTGGGACAAAGTCACTCAAAGCTGGAGGACTGCCAGCCTAATACAAGAACTGGCGACCATTATAGGTAGATTTGAATATATCATTATCAAACATGCTAAAAGAGAGGCAAACAAAGCAGCAGATTTCCTTGCGAATTGGGGGTGCCAAGAACAAGGAAGAAAAGTGGACAACATATAGACGAGCTACTCAAAAGATACAGGTTTTGAACAGTTATGTTCGATTCTTAATCAGGATAACCATGTAGACACGACCTAAAGGCATCAGCGACAGCGGGCTCCCGATTGGGATGAGGAAACATGAAGGTGATAATGGTAAGGGCATTGATTATAAGGACATGACAGTAGGAAATGACAACAGGTATCAGGCCACCATCCCAACGAGTGAAATGAATACTCTGTCAGATAAAACTTCAAGTGGCAGGGGTGGGAAAGGAGGCGTACAGATGATGGAGAAAAATGGAAGTGGTTATGACTGGGAGAGAAGGACGGTGAAGAAGCATAACAAGAAGGTGACGGGAGGCGAAGAAAAGAATAATGCGGATGGAGTGAAGGAGGAACGGCTTGAGGAGCAAGAGGAAAACAATACCAGGGTAATCTGCAAGCTTTGGTACATGCAAACTGCTTTTCTCACCTTACTTGTTCTCCTTTTTACTAGTAGAATGAATAACAGTCAGTTGTGGGAGGAGATGGGAGGTGGAAAGAGTCCTGGAAAACTGGGAAGGCCCCATGTTTCGTAATATGAAGACCATCTGGAAAGATCCCAGGGAGGAGGAAGAAACTGCAGTCAGGGGCAGAGGTTGAGAAATAATGAGGGAAACCAAAAGGGGGCAGCCATGGCTGGAAGCAAAGGAAAGATAGAAGCCAGAGATTTGCCGACGGACCCCTTAAAATGGTACCTGACCCACATAACAGAGGGAGTGCTTCACCCCCTGAACTCAGGAAAGGAGTATCATGAACAGAACTTAAAACTGGAAGGGGAGAGTAGTAGGAGGAAAGACATTCCAAAGAGTCAAGTGGTTTCTGATGAAGAGCATGAATTCGCTGTAAATCTAACACCTGTGATTGATGTGTGCGAACAGGAGGAGGTAGAAGCCAGGATGGCTCGACAGGGTCGAAGGCGTGGTTGAGGAGGAAGGGGCCACCCGAGACAAAGTAATCAGGGTGACAGGCCTATGGAGGAACCCGAGAATCAACGTAGGGAGAGGCGGTCTGCCCGGACTATTAGCCAAGAGGAAGCCCGTGCCTACCAAGAGGAAACGGACGAAGACATTCGCAGGATAATTCAAAATCTGGAGGAAAGAGTCCTTGCAGAGCAGTCAGGCTCGGAAACGGAAGAATGGGCTGCTATAGTTATTGACCCAGGCAATACAAGGGGGAGACAGATGTTGTATAGAAGATCCCTACACATTTACTAGGTTTTGAAGAGTCTTTTGGCAAAAGCCTTGGAACAAGTTGCTAAAGAAATGGCTGAAATTGCCAATGGCATCCCAAATGTTCAGAAGGAAATGAAAAATTTCCAAACCGTTATGATCAACCAGAACAATAAGCTGGTAGAGATATCTCAGACCTTGTCCAGGATAGCAAGTTTGGTTTCAAGTCAGGAACAGCATGCGAATTTCCCCATGGAAACAAACAAAGATGCTGGAACCAGAACTAGCTGATGCGGAGGACGATACACTGGAGGTTTTTTGTTTCTTTACAAACATTGTTTTATGCCGCATAGAAGCTTATTAAGTAATTTCAGATGTCATGTTTATATAGCTAGTATGGATAGAATCACCAAATTTTGGTTTTGGAATGCCTACAGTAAACTGAGGTGGCCAACAGACCTGGTTTCCCCTAGGGGCAGGTTGAGGCCACCATAACTGTGTATCTGGTCTTTAAGTTTAATGTGAATAGAAAAGAAGAGGACTAACTTACATACAAAAAAAAAAAAAAAAGACATCACTAAGACTTGGAAAACTGTGGGAAGACTAACTCTTCGACATCCTCTTGATGATCGATGGTGGCAAACTGATGCCAAGCTTGGTAGACTTTTATGGTGTCCATGTACTCTGTGGTGACATCCTTCTAGAAGCGAACTCTTGCCTCAATTACATCCGGGTTCACTGATTTGGCACCTCTCTCCAAATCGTCAGATAACATGCACATCATGGTCTTGAGTGCAGCCGGAACAACGACATACTAGTGCATAGTGTCTATGCTCTTCTTCAAGTTTGCGTTAGTGGCTATGCACATCAACTGATCGAAGTACATGTCTAGCTCCAGTTGGACTTGGTTCTTTTGTTTCGCCTCAGTGAGTGTGCCAATGGATGGGATCGCATGCATGTGCACAATGACATCCATGCTCCTAAATTCTCATGCATGTGATCCCTGTAAGATGGTGATGAGTTGTGGGAGTTCCTCATAGTTATAGATCTGACTCCAGATGCGTGCCTTCAACTCAACTACCTTCGACTTCATCATATTTGGAATGTGTAATGGGGCTCCCTTAAACCTTATTGTCTATATCTACATCTGATCAATAGTAATGTTTATGTATAATAAGATGCATGCTCTCCTAGCACAACGATACTACCAATATTTAAGATGGAAAACTGACTTATGCAAAGCGACGAACCTAAAGTACAACTTCCGCATGAATGTCTCAAGAGACGATATTTATCAAGTATCGCTTTCTTCAACTCTGATATGGTGGATGATGAGCTTTTTCTTGTCCCTATGTGGCCACTTGTAGCTCCTTAGCCACTCGTTCTCAGCTATCAAGAATCTAACACTTTATTTAGTGGCTTCGGTATATGCCTTGGTAGCATCAATAAATGCAGCTAGATATCTATGCACATCGAACACGATCACTCATTCTTCAAACTGCACAGGAGATAAATGGACATCCAGAGTGGGCACTCTATGTGATTGCACAACTCTTTGTTATTACTTGATGAAATATATGTTGTGTGCATCCACTTCCAGATTGTCCTTAAGGATTTTAGTGTCTCCTTGATCGCTTGGGACTTGCTCTGCTCCTGGGTCTAGTGAAGCTAGTGGAGTGACCTCTTGGTCTTTGGGCATGAGGTATATATCTTGATCTAGCTTTGGTTGAACCACATCCATGTCCATCTATTCCAACATCTGTTCAATCTCCTGAGCAAAGTCCTGCCCCTATGATTTCTCACCCTATCTCCTATCTGTCAGCTATTCGGATGAATCAATAGCATATACAGGCGTAGTTTCATCAATGTGAGCATGTTGCACCTCCTGGTTTTCCTATTCCTGTCGCACTTTGAGATGATGCGTCCTTCTACACTGCTAAGCACTCTACAACCATTCTGAATGGTTCATTGAGCCTTGAGAAGTTATAGCAGTATCTCCAAGGGTCTTCCTTAGGCCAATGACACGCCCCGTGTACCCAAGGATGATACACTCTCACATAGTGGTCTTTTACTAAGTGATGTGGGTCATATGGATTGAAACTTTTGGTTTCGAAGGTGAATCTCTTGAATTCCTCCATCTTGGCCTCGGCATGCTTGACATTTTGGATCTCATACAACCTGATGCATAGAGGAAGAGCGGGCCAAGGTACCTTCTTCTTCCTATGAAGTATTGCTAACAACCTTGTCAAAATGTAGTATGTAACTTCTTACATGACTAGCTTATCCATGGAAAACTTTGATAAAACATGCAGAGCCTTGTCCATGCTATACATTCGAATGAAGGTGCCAAGGGGTGAGGCATACAAATTTTCTATGTCAACCAATGCCTCCATCACTACCTGCGACGTGCAAGGCAGATCCTGCTGAAAGGTCATTCTGTACACCGGGCTGACGAAGTGGTATAATAGTTGTATTATAACTTCATGAAAGCTACATTGGGATAATAACCCACAATAGCTACGCACAAGGGTTTTTGAAAGTGTCCATGCCCAACCTAAGCCAAGGAACTCCTGACGGGAATAGATTGCATCAAGTATGTATACGGACATGAAAAGCTTTACTTGCTGACCCTTGAGCGGATGTCAGGCTTCTGTTACTTATCCCTTCAGCTAGAGGGCCAACATGTCGGACCAATTGAAAGGTCTTCCTTTGTTCACCAATTGATCCAACAAAATCACCCAAATCCGTGGGAATGTTTATGTACTCTCTTGATCTTATAAGTGACATGTGAAGATGACCAAGAGGTGATAAGACTTTTGTAGTATCCTTGTCTTGTAAACTTGGTTGGGTGTTGTCCTGAACTTAGATGGAAATTTAACCCAACTCTTTAAGATGTCTCTTGAGTTTGCACTACTGCTGGGCTTGGTGAAGGGTGCATCCATTATGACCACCTATGAGCTTGCCCATCTATGAACAACTTAGTGTCTTCATAGATGGGCAAGCTCATAGACACTTGCTCAACCACATCTCTAGTTGAGCTCTCAATGGTTTCCTTTGATCCTGCTCTCTTGGAAGCCATTGTACCTGTACTATTAAGAGACTAATGAACACTTGTCATACCTGGAGATAGAGCAACACTCATGGAAAAAAAACTGTCAGTTGAAAACCAAAAGCACTTAAGGATTGACATGCAGCACACCTAGGTGACTGACTAGAATATTTGCGCAATTTTCACTCAAAGGCAGAGAGACTAACTATCAGAACTACACAGAGAAAATTTCATACTATTAGTGAGCTGGCTAACCACTGAAACTATGTAGAGAACAATCCATATTTGCCTGCGAAGCACTGAAGCTATGGGTTGTGCAGTTTTAGTTAGCATGGGGCCAATGGAGGCACTACCTCTCATAATTTCACAGAGCGAGCTTGGGAGGCTAGTGATAGGAAATCTCTATGTAATTTCTAGGAGAAAGGAATAGCTTTCCATCCCAGAAATGCACAGTGCAAGCTGGGCAATGCAAGGTCCACGCGAAGGCAGCTCAGACCCGCTGACAGACGATTGAAAACAATAAAGGTTGAATGCATGTGTGAAGCTAGGTGGAGACAAGAGTGAATGAACATGCATGCAACAGTGAGTGCATGATTCAGTAAACTAGAAATTAAGAAATTGTGTGAAGCGAGTCGCTGCAACAATTACCGTTAATGCAGAAATGGTGTCATGCATGCAACAACAAGGAGATGCAATGGAAATCTTGAAACAATGCTTCTACAAGCTAACATGCATTAAAATTAAAACAAGAAATCAATCAAACCAATAAAAAATAACTCGCACAAACTGAAATATAAAAAGTGACAGAAAAGCAAAAAAAGACATGAAAAGTGGACTTACCTGAAAAAAGTTGAGCTGAGTGTGCCGAAGGTTCCAAGATGCGATGGGGAATGCTAGACCTCCAAGATTGAAGTGAAGAATGAGCAATAATACATCAAATAAATAGTTTTGACAAGATCAAGGCTTATGACATGCATGCCACAAATCTAAGAAAAATTGAAACTTGGCAGGAGGTTTCTAAAACAACTTTTGCATGTAACCCCCAACTGATAAAAATAAATCCCTAAAATATAGGAATGATTTTTTCTTTTTTCTTTTTCGAGAAAAGGTTTCCCATGCGTAAAGGAAATATTTTGCAGTCATGGAGGGAACTAGTCAACTTGGGAGCACATGAAATGGACTGCAAACCCTAGAGTGACTTCTGCACAGTTTCTAGGGAGAGTAGCTTTCACTGCCCCTCACGCTTTGTGTAATTTCTAGACTGAAGCCAAGGTTGCCAGCCAGATCTGTGAAAATTTCGAGAGAAAGCCTAGTGATGGGTTGCTCTGTGCAATTTTCAAGGGGAAGGTAGTCTTATTTCTCTGTGCATTTCTAGAGAGCAGTAGTCTGCCTTGATGGTCTGTGTAATTCTGGAGAGAAAGGCTAGTTTCCCTCCAGTTCTGTGCAATTATCCAAGTGAGCACAAGAGCCAATTGAAAACCAAGACACGAGATGTCAGCTTGCGGGTGAATGGAAAACCAGTTAGTGAACAAAATATGATAAGCAAAGAAACTCAACTAAAAGCATATTTACCTAGGTAGTGCAAGACATGCTGCTAAGGATGGTTGTTAGGGAGGCTGGGTGTAGCCTCTACAACAACTTATTATACATATATGTGGTCAAATCAATATTTCGTTCCACTATTTGAATTTTGTATTTGAGGAAATTACAATCTTCGGGATTAGCAACCATCTCATCGTCAATTGTAGTCTCCGCTAATTAACACTGAATGTTATGAATATTCCTTTAAGAATTTCATCTTTAAAGTAGGACTTTCTCTGATACAAATTGTTGGAAATACTGAGATGTGGCGAATTAGCATTTCCCTTATTTTTACACAATTGGTTAGTTTATTCCTTAATATTCAGAACATAAAAAAAACACATGAAACAAAATAGCATCAAATGATTAGTACACACTAATTTTTTCTCAACCAAGTGCTTTATTTTGTATGATCTACATACAAATTCACTAGTTAAAATGGAAGAAAATCAAAGTCTCCCTAAGGGGTTTTACTAGCAAGGTTGGAAGGAAGAAAATGATCCCTAAAAATTTTTTGGATCATGTACCTAGGAAAATGACTCAATTACAATAAGATTCTACCTCTAATGTTTGACTCCAATACCACTCCTTCTACTATTTTTTTTGTACTACCACTGTCTTCTACCATTGCTTTTGTCCACGTTGCCTTTGCTACTACTCCTACCACTGTTGAAACTGCTTTCAGTCACTCCTTTTACTTTTCTACTACTACCTCACCACTACCTCCAGTATTTTTGTCACCATTATTTCTCCTATAACCAATCAATATCATAGATCATAAACTGTTTCATACAAATTTGCAAGTCAAAGCTCCTTATGTGCATCAAACCTTGGGGTCATAGTCAACACAATATCATCACAATTAGAGTGTCACCATCATGCACTAATTTCTAGATATATATATATATATATATCTATATATATATATATATATATATATATATATATATATATATATATATATATATTAGTCACTATTATTAGATCAGCTCCACACATAGGGTAACTATTGTTCAAGGTTATTTTCATTTATAAATAACTATCTATATGTTATGAAACCATCTCAAGAAAAGATAGAAAAGATAGATCAACGCCTTAGAATTCAACCTCTTCGAGGGGGAAACCTCCTTTACATTACATAAATGAACAATTCTTGGATGATTCAAATGACAAAACCTCTTTTCTATATATAGGAGGCTAAGGAGTCACAATATAACCCAGCCAACCTAAAAATAATAATATAAAACCACAAAAATAACAACATAGGGATTCTATGGGGCACAGTAATAACAATATGGGGATAATCAGGGCACAACAATATTAATAAGGGATGCAACTACAATAGTAATGGGGTAATCACTAGTTTTATAGGGACCCAACATGCCCCTCTCCTTCAAAAAAGTGTTGTCCTCAACTGTTGAGTAGTTCTGGATGCTTCTGTATAAAATTCTCATCCTCCCATGTGGAATCTTCAGCGGATAAGTTCTTCCACTTGATAAGATACTCCAAAATTGATCGATTTTGTAGCTGTTGAGTTCTTGTTTCTGTGACTGCTTCCGGTTCCAATATAATTTTTCCTTCCTCGTCAAGTTCTGGAAATATTGTTTGAACTGGGAGCTTGTCGCCTATAACCTTCTTTAAACATGAAACATGGAAAACTGGGTGCACTCGAGAAGCTGTAGGAAGCTCCAATTTGTATGCCATAGTACCAATCTTTTGCAACACCTTGTACGGACCATAATACTTTGGTGATAATTTATTATCCTTCTTAGCTTGCTTGAGGGACATTTGCTTATATGGTTGTAGCCGTAGGAATACCCAATCACCTACATCAAAACTTCTTTCGCTGCAATGTTGATCTGCCTGTTGTTTCATTCTATTCTGTGCCAACACGAGGTTATCCTTTAAGAGTTGGAGGACTTGTTGTTGATGTTCGATGTGATGTTCCATTGCTTGAACCTTAGAATTTTCTCTTAAATATGATGTGATGGATGGTGGCTGATGTCCATAAAGTGCCATAAATGGGGTCATTTTTGTTGTTGTATGGAAGGAAGTTTTATACCACCATTCAGCCAGAGGCAACCATTTGACCCATTGTGTCCATTTATCAAATACAAAGCAACGAAGATATCCTTCCAAACATTTGTTTACTATCTCAGTTTGCCCATCAGATTGAGGATGATAAGATGAGCTATGAGCTAACTGAGTACCAAGACAAGAAAATAATTCTGTCCAAAAATTTCCAGTGAAAATGGGATCTCTGTCACTTACAATAATCTTTGGGTTTCCATGTAGCTTTTGAATTTTTTCCATAAATGCAGTAGAAACTGTACTGGCTTTAAATGGATGTGATAATGCACAAAAGTTTGCATACTTGGTAAGTCTGTCAACTACCACCATGATGACACTCTTTCCCTCAGACTTGGGTAAACCTGTGATAAAATCCATTGAAACCTCCTCCCAACGTTGGCTTGGAATGGATAAAGGTTGTAATAGACCCGGTGTCTTAATTGTTTCAACTTTATTTTGTTGGCAAACCAAAAATTCCGCCACAAATTTTTGAATATCTGATTTAAGGCCATCCCAAAAAAATTCCTTCTTAACCCTGTGGTAAGTTTTTAAAAATCCTGAGTGCCCTCCTAAGGGAGAAGTGTGCAATTCCATAAGAATCTTTTGTTTTAGCTGGGAATTCTTACAGAGGTATAAGCGATCTTTGTACCATAAAGAATCATTTTGCCAGCTAAATGTATCAGATGTACTGGAATCTTGTTGTAACTTTCGAATAAGTGCCCACACTTCTTCATCATTCTTCCATTCCTCCCTTGCTCTGTTTATCCAATCTGGTTGGATAATAGAAATGGTGCACAACAATGCTTCCACATCCTCATCCTTTCTTGAGAGTGCATCTGCCACCACATTTTGCTTCCCTTTTTTGTAGATGATTTCAAAGTCATAACCCAACATCTTTGTGACCCACTTTTGTTGCTCTTCAGAGGATAATCTTTGTTCTAAAAAGTATTTAAGGCTATCATGATCTGTTTTTACCTTGAAGTGTCTTTCCATTAGGTAGGGTCGCCATTTCTTAAGTGCATGGAGTATTGCCAACATTTCCTTCTCATAAATAGCTTTGTGTAAAAACTTTCCCTTGATTGGACGACTTTCAAAAGCAATGGGTCTTTCATCTTGCATTAAAACAGCACCAATTCCATTTCCTGAAGCATCACATTCCACAATAAAGGTTTTTGTGAAGTCCGGTGTAGCTAAGACCGGTGCTTGGCACATTGCCTCTTTAAGATGTTCGAAGGCCTTTGTTGCTTTTAGAGTCCATGAAAATGCATCTTTCTTCAATAATGTTGTTAGAGGTGCTGCTATTCTCCCATAATTCTTAACAAACTTGCGATAATACCCTGTCAACCGGAGAAATCCTCGCAGATGCTTTATGGATGTGGGGATTTTCCATTCCTTAATGGCTTTAATTTTGCTAGGGTCTACCTTAACTCCTTCATGAGATACAATATGACCCAAATATTCCACCTCTTCTACTCCAAAGAAACATTTGGATCTTTTTGCATATAATTGTTTCTCCTCCAATAGTTGTAGCACCCTGTCAACATGTTCAACATGATCCTTCCAAGACTTGCTGTAGATTAGTATATCATCAAAAAATACTAACACAAATTTTCTAAGGAATGGTTTGAAAATGGAATTCATCAAACCTTGAAATGTTGAAGGTGCATTGGTAAGGCCAAAAGGCATGACCAAAAATTCATAATGACCCTCATGAGTTCTAAATGTTGTTTTCGGAATGTCTTCAGTCTTCATTCTGATTTGATGATATCCTGAACGAAGATCCAACTTGGTGAAGTAAATTGATCCATGCAATTCATCCAGTAATTCATCAATGACAGGAATGGGAAACTTATCTTTAATAGTGAGCTTGTTGAGCTCCCTATAATCTGGACACATGCGCCATGATCCATCCTTCTTGTGCACCAATACTACTGGAGCAGAGAAAGAACTTTGACTCGGTTGAATTATACCAGCCTCTAGCATTTCTGCAACCATACGTTCAATTTCACTCTTTTGGGCATAGGGATATCTGTACGGCCTGATGTTTGGAGGAACACTTCCTGGAATCAAATGAATAGCATGATCATGATCACGAATAGGTGGGAGACCTTTGGGAGTCTCAAATACCTTGGAATGATTGTCCAAGACTTTTTGGAGATCTGGAGAAATAGATGATTCCAATGTGGAAACATCTAGCAAACATAATTGTGCAATTACACCCCTTTGTTCCCTTTTTAGAAGCTTTGTCATACCATTAGAGCTGATTATCTTCCCTGGTTTCCCTGAAATACCCCTTAATTACACTTCCTTTCCTTCCACATAAAATTTCATGAAAAGTTCTTGAAAATTAAAAGCTATTGTACCCAAGGATTGTAGCCATTGGACTCCTAGTACAACATCAGCACCTCCCATTGGAATGGAAAGCATTGGGCTAGTCAATACATATTCTCCCATCGATAGCTTGATATTATGGCACTTTCCAGAGCAATTTATTGTTCCTCCATTTGCAACCATCACTTGACACTCTGGTGCTGGATATAAGAAGCAATTCAATTCTTTTGCTACCTTACAATGAATAAAATTGTGGGTACTTCCTGAATCAATCAACACTATTACCTTTTTCTTCTTGATTTGTCCTTCTATCTTGATGGTTTGAGGAGTGGTAATTCCTACCAATGCATTACAAGATATGGTCAGATTCATTTCTTCTCTATCTAGGCTTTGTTCTTGGAGTATATCCTCTTCTTTTGACCTTTCTTGCTCCTTTTCTTCTTCCTCTTCACAATCTATGTAGAATAATTTCTTCTCAGCACACTTATGACCTTTAGTGTATTTGCTATCACAATTGTAACAAAGCCCTTTTGCTCTTTTTTCTTCCAATTGTTGTGGTGTCAACCTTATAGGTTGTGGAAGACTAGGGGCAACAACACTTCCATCTTTATAGTTGTGAGTGGTATGCTTCCTGGTTGCCATAATTTTGCTTTCCATTTTTCTTGCTAACCTGAATGCCTTCTCTAATGAATCAGGTTCCCAAAGGCGAACATCATGTTGGATATTATCCTTTAAAGTCCCTATGAACACATCAATCCTATGCTCCTCTGGAATTTTTTTACCCTTATGTTCAATTTTTGGAACTCCTCAATGTGCTCCATTATTGAACCCTTTTGTTTGAGACTTATCAATTGGCTAAAAAAAGTGTTTCTTTTTGTATCCTCATAATGTGCTGTCAATTCTTCCATAAAAATTGCCCAAGTGATAATTTGTTTACGAGAGCAAAGCCATTGATACCATACAAACTGATTTGGTTCCAAATATAAAGTTGCAATATGTACCTTTTGTGTGTTTTGCACATTATTGAGATTGAAAAATTGCTCCATCTGTAATATCCATGTTGCGGGATCCTTGCCATCAAACTTCCTCATATCGATTTTTGGAATATGGTGGGTCTTTGATCCCACATTAGAGTCTATGAAATCATGATTAACATTTATTTTGTTCTCATCATGAGTTTCCTTTACTACCTTTTCACCATTAGTAAGTATTTCTTGTAGAAAATTTGTCAAATTTGTCTTCAAATCTGCCATGTCTCTCTTCAAATCTGTCTTCAAATCTATCTTCAAATCGTCCATCTCAGCTTCCACACCCTTTACCTTAGATTCCATGCCATTTATCTTAGCTTCTGTTAGCTTTTGTGAGAGTGACATTGTTGCACTTGTTCTTGTAATTTTGATATATCATGTAGCATTTCTTCTTCTTCTTCATGAGTCATGCTAGAGATTTCAGGTTTCTTACTAGGTGTTTTCATTTTCTTTCCTTGGGGCACCAATTACCGATAATAATGCTCTACTATGCCCTTTGAATTCCTTCAAAATAAATTTTCAAACCAATCTTAAGCAAAAATTTAAAAGAATCTACACACCTTTTTTCACTTTGTAGGAGCTCGATATTGCCTCTAATGTATCTCTGTACTTTCGGATCATCCAGTTCTAAAACTATGACCTACAGTAGCCCTATGTATCCTCTTTCCAATGCCACCACTCTGATCCAAATTGGATTCTCCAAGGAAGAGTTATGGGAAATCTCCCACAGTGACCTGATTATAGACTAGTTCACTAGAGCGAACTTGTACGATGTGCCACGAGTCACTGTTTCGACCTTTGGATCTGAAAACTATATACAAGAAACTGCAGTCCATGCTCTTTCTTTATCTTCTTACGAAATTTCAATCCGATGCTCAAAGAGAAAGTTATGATGATTTCCCCAGGTCACCTGTTTGGAATGTAATTCAGGGGTTTGCAAAAAGACCAACTTCCTCAGATCATATCTCCGCAAATATAGTGCGAAAATATCTGAAATTCAGATGCGAGGTTCAGCATGATTTCTTCTCAAATGAGTTTTTTTTAGCTTCTGAAACATCGCAGAACAAAATTTATAGCGAAAATTCCACGATGACCTATTTGGAGCAGCGAAACCCTAGAATCCAAAGCTCTGATACCAAATGTTATGAAACCAACTCAAGAAAGATAGAAAAGATAGATCAACGCCTTATAATTCAACCTCTTCGAGGGGGCAACCTCCTTTACATTACATAAATGAACAATTCTTGGATGATTCAAATGAAAAAACCTCCTTTCTATATATAGGAGTCTAAGGAGTCACAATATAACCCAGCCGACCTAACAATAATAATATAAAACCACAAAAGTAACAATAGAGGGATTCTATGGGGCACAGTAAAAAAAATATGGGGATAATAGGGACTCAACAATATTAATAAGGGATGCAACTACAATAGTAATGAGGTAATCACTAGTATTATAGGGACCCAACACTACATCAAATCCCTTTCAATAGTAGTTGCAATCCTACTCCAACACTTCGTCAATTTTGCATTAAGACAGTTAATTCTTTAACATTTCCAAGAATTCTTCTAATTCTACCTATAGATTCCAATGACCTTTATACTATTTCTATAAAATAGTCTTTGAATATGCCTTTAAAACCCTAACTACACACTAATGCTGCAAACTAGGGAATATTCTAAATTTGAAGAATGGTGACATAACATATCCATACTTCTTGAGGAAAAGTGTTGCATCATTGTAGGTTATACACTACCTCTATCCCTTCTTATTTTAGAACCCTACTATTGCAACAAAATTCCTTATTGAAAAATAAAACCTTACTGTGGGACTAGGACACTATCAATAAGTTAGAATTAGATCTCATGATGATGCCTTCAACTTGTTTACTACTACCAAATATATGCCTATGCCTATAGATGTTTCCTTCAACACTCTAGACAATATTACTCCTATCAAAAGTGTCTCTATCATATTTGAATTTAATAATATCATAGGTCACTAACCATGTATCAATATCATTCATAGCAATACATAGAATAATGTCTTAAGGATAACCTTCTTGCATCACTAATATTTTGTATTACAGAAGTTATGGTTTCTATCTTCATCAATACAAATATTAAGGTTTTAGGTTTCTTTACATCAATAGAAGTATGCTAATATTTTCATCACAAATATTGCATTACTTTTCATCATAGGATAGAAAACGTGCATCACAGGGCATGTCACAGTGACAAATATACTAACTATAGAGATAAGTGTGAGCCAGAATGGAAGCAAGTTAAAGAGCCATTGTAATGTATATACAAACCCTAGGTACCCACATGTGAGAATAAGAATTATGATCCATTCAAGCCACATATGTGAATTGAGCTACATATTAAGATCGTTGTGATTCCAAACTCTCCTCTTGTTCCTTGATAATTTAAAACATGATAGAATGAAGAAACCACAAGTCATATGTTTCTTTGTGGATGTGTAATATGTTTTAAATTACACATAGGACTCTTCATTGGTCCTTGGCTAAAATATTCAATAGAATATTGGTTTCAATAAAAATGGAGAGCTTGATATGATATGTCACTCATTCTACTGACATAGATGCTTAGCTATTCTTAACAATACGAAAATCATTTTGTTCCAAGCTAGACTTTGTATTAAATTGTTGAACAAAATTTTATCAATAATCCTTTTTGTTCTATAATTCAGTGTGATTAATCATTTGCAACAGAAAAAAACTAATTGTCAACATATTACTTAGGATCCAGAGGTTGATTCTCCCAATAATGACACCATACTAAATGGGTTGACCAAAAGTATGATTTTTATGTCTTAGTTTTACTGTAGAGGATTAAGGCTACAATGGATGCATGAGATCAACAATCGCTCTTCATATTTGCTCCGTAAAGAATTACATGCTACAAGAAATTATCTATTTTATTGTGAGCCAAATTAAAGTCATAATTTAAGGTTGATACTTTCAAAAAAATTCCTCGTATGGAGACTCCAAACAATAGTGCATGCATCTCAAGTATATGCCACAAAACCGAATTTTTTTGCTAAGAAATAATTCACAATTGTAGCTAATGTAGGTCATTATTTTACAACTTTATGAATTTCTTTGTGTAAAAATAATGTACCCTAACAAAGGGTTGAAGTTATGCCTCAGATCATTGTCCAAAGTATCCTACATACACAAAATAGGGGTTGAATGACCCTGTTTCTGGTATTAGTCAAAACATAGATTCCCAATACTTTGACCTTTTTCATGAAGCTCTAGACCATAAAATGAAGCAAGACCCTTCTCCTTTGCTGATATGGAGGCCACAGAGAACTAAAAATCTTGCCATAAACTACGTTTATCTACACCTACAAGTAGAGACTAAAAAACCCGACAAAACCAATATTCAAAATAAAAGATTTAACCCCAATCAATCTCCAAAATCTGGCCTTTCCACTTCAAGCCACCAAATCACAAAGGAAATTACAGAAAAAGTGAATATGGTCGATGATAAAATGAGACAGTGACCTCCTTCTTTTATACCTTTCAATGGGTACATGGTGGTTACCATGACAGGTCTAGCCAAATTTCAAGAAAGGAGGGAATTTTAAATTTGAAACTAAATTTAAATCACGGAGCCAAAATCCAACCAAATTTGGGACCATTAAATATTTTCAAATTTTCTTGAAAGTTACAAGATAATTTAAATTTATTCTCAACAATAGTAAAATATCCTCATCATCAAATGTGCCAATACTATATTTCTACATCATCATACTAATGGGGTTTTCTTACAACAACCTTATATCTTGATTTCCACAACATCCATGCTTTGGGGTTTTTGACCACATCAAGGGGCTTGGACTTTGACCAAGCATATCTCTCAAAAAATGAAGACCCACGAGATGCTCCACACATCAATATAATTAAAATTACGAGGAGAATCAACTAACGAGGGTCTATAAGGTTATCTAACTGATTTTATACTTCAAAAATTCCAACAGATATGGGATGTGATCATTATCCAAAGAAACCAAACTCTAGAGCTAGGGTTTCACAAATTCATTATCTCATCCATACTTGCCAACATGTCATGGACATGAATGGCAACACCCTGTCCCTGCTACCACTTTGACATCAATGAAAATATTTTAAACAATCTCCCCCTTTTTCATTGATGTAAACACACTGACCAGGACTTGGCATGTTGCATAAGCTCCCTTTGATTGCATGCTCCTTCTCTTCATTTCCTTCTAATATTCTCTCACCCTTCAACATTAATGGAAAAGTGTGGTTGATGCATCCTTGGTGGTATCTCCATTTGATATATCTCCCCCTGATAATATACTTACCTATTGAATCATCTCTAGAGGCGCGCCCTAACAACATGCTTTCCTACTACATCTTCTCTTCCATTACGTGCTCCACCATGACAATATCCTCTCCTACAGGCTCCCCCTATCTCTATGCATCTTGTAATTATGCAAGATTTCATTTTGAAACATGTTTTATTTTCTAGAACCTGGTGGTCTTGTCTTCTTGACTAGTGAATTCCTTTCCTTCTTGGTTTTTTGAGGTCCAAATCAATCCACTTCTACAATCTCATGCAAAATGGCCAAAGTTCTGACGTAGGTAGCACTCAACATCTAGTCTGAAAAATGGAGAAAAGGTGTTGTAGCTTATACTATCATAGGAGTATGGGACTATGTCTTTCCTTCAAATAAATCAACCTCTAGGACTTTGATAAAACCATCCATTAATACTCCTACTATATTCCTTGCACTCTCCAACTCTATGTCCATAGTTAGAACATGCATAAAATTAACCATGAAATGTGTCTATATATGGTGATGATATTCCTTGAGAATATTCAACGATTTGGTACTCTCCACTTCTAAATTCTCTTCTATGAATTGGTGTCTTGAATGAATCATCTTGACTTCTTGAGGCATTGGTCTTCCAGCTTTCAGTGTTCCTTAATTTGTGAAAAACATTGAATTTGAGCTTCTCTTCATTTTTTGCATGAGGCTTCTCTTCATGAGGCTTCTCTTCCTTTCATGAGGGGATTTTTCTCTGACATGTGCCTTCTCTTCATATTTTGCATGAGTATTCTCTTCATGAGGCTTCTCCCCATCATTTGACATCCTTTCTTCTTTGAAATCTCCATCCTTGTAGCAATGTGACTCACCAATATATCCAAGAACTATCTTGATAAGTGGTGATCTTCAGAAATTGATAAGTGGTGATCTTTGGAAATTGATAATGCCATCCAAGAAATACGTGCTCCTCAATTTTTAATTTATCTTGTCCAATTCTTCTCTCAAAGTGAAAATTTTTGTTCATGTTTTATGTAATCCTCTTCCTTCTTTTTCATTTGATTTCTTAATATTTCCTTGTTCCTTTTGGCTTCTTCAAGTTCCCTCTTCAAGGAGGTTATTTACTTACCAAGTTTGTTATCCTACTTATTCCGCTTATTTGAATTTTCCTTTTCCTAGAGATGGTTTTTCAAGGTGATTTCCCTATTGTTTTCCTCTTACATCATTCTTTTTAGGTGATCTGTTTCCTTCTTTGCTTCATCAAGTTCACAGTTCTTCTATGAGATTTCTAATTTCTTAATTTTATTTTCAAGTTGGCTTTTTTCAACTCTGCAGCATCTCTAGTTATCACGATGCTTCGTATTCTCTTTCTTCAGCTTTGTGTCATGAACTAAGCTTACTATACATATATTTGGTTGAATCCCTATCCCGTTCTAATTTCTGAAGTTTGTCTTTAAGGGAATTAACATCTTCTTCGGGATCAAAAAACATATTACCTTCAATTGTAGTCTCAACTAATAAACTCTGAATGCTATGGACCAGCCTTCAAGAAGTTAAGCTTCCAAGAAGGACCTATTGTAATGCCAATTGTTGGAAATACTCAGAGGGGGGTGAATAAATATTTTTCTTATTTTTAGACAATTGGTTAGTTTATTATTTAAAATTTAGAGCATTAAAACAAACACATGAAACAAAATCACATCAAATTTTTATTACACACTAATTTCATCTCAACGAAGTGCTTTGTTATCTATCATATACATACAAATTCACCAGTTAAACTGGGAGGAAGTATGACTCCCCATATGGTTTTACCAGCAACTCTAGAAGGAATAAAATTCTCCCTAAAAGAGTTTGGGCTTTTGTACGATGGATAATGACCCAACTACAATGAGATACTCTCTATGTTTTAGCACTCCACTACCCCTCCTTCTATTGCTACTATTGTATTACCATTATTTTCTACCATTTCTTTTATCCATGGTGCCTATGTTTCTACTCCGCTGCTACTCTTGCCACTGACGCAATTTCTAGAATTCACTAATCTTACTGTCTATTGGTACTTCACTGCTACCTCTGGTATGCTTGTAACCACTGTTGCTACTATGACTAATCAACATCATATATCATAAAATACTCAATACCAATCTGCAAGTCAAATTTTCTTTTGTGCATCAAACCTTATGTTCATAAGCAACACATTTTCATCAAGAGTAGAGTGTCACCATCATGCAATAAGTTCACTCCTATGACTCTAATTCATTGTCATATATCAGGTATTTCGTATATATATATATATATATATACATATATATATATATATAGATAGATAGATAGATAGATAGATAGATATATATCAGGTATTTGGTGTATATATACACACACACACACACACACACACACACACACACATATATATACATATATATATATACATATACATATACATATATATATAGATATAGATATATATATATATATATATATATATCTATATATATATATATATATATATATAGATATACATACATATATATATATATATATATATATATATATATATATATATATATATATATATATATATATACATACATACATATATCTATATACATATATATATATATATATACATATATATATATATATATGTATATATATATATATATATATATATATATATATACATATACATATATATATATATATATATATACATATATATATATATACATATCTATATATATATATATATATATATATATATATATATATGTATATATATATATAAATATATATATATGTATATATACATATATATATATATATATATATATATATAGAGAGAGAGAGAGAGAGAGAGAGGTCACTTTGACACAAAGGGTTATTTTTTTTCACGTTTATTGTCATATTTAAATCATGGTCTACATCAAATCCCTTTAATACTAGTCACAATGTTACCCCAACACTTCCTCAATGCTAAAAGGAAACCAAACTTCTTTACTACTTCCATGAATTTTTATTATTCTTCCTATGGATGCCAATGTCTTGTATACTATGGCTACACACATGTTAGTAAAGATGCCTTTAAAACCCTGATTACACACCAATGTTGCAAACTAATGCATATTCCAGATTTTAAGAATGGTGAGAGAACATATGTGCACTTGATAAAGAAAAGTGTTGCACCACTGTAGGTTATGTAGTACCTCAATACCTTCTTAGATCATAACCATGTTAGTGCAACAAAATTCCTTACTGCAAAATAAAACCTTACCATAGGACTAGGACAATGTCAATAAGTAAGACTCGAATGTGATGATGATGCCTTCAACTTGTTTACTGCTTTCAAATACATGCATCTTCCTGTAGATGTTTCCTTCAATAATATTGTCAATCCTACTACTATCAGAAGTGTCTCTATCATATATGACTGTCATAATGTCATAGGTCACCCACCATGTATCAATATCACTTATATCAATACATAAAATAGTGTCTTAAGAACAACCTTATCACATCACTAGCATTATGCATTACAAAGTTATGGTTGCTAGCTTCATCAATGAAAAGATTAAGGTTCCAGGTTTCTTTACATCAGTACACCTATGGTAATATTTTCATCACAAATATTTAATTTCTTTCCATCATAGGATAGAAGCCACACATCACAGAGCATGTCACGGTGACAATTATGCTAACTAGAGAGATAAGTGTGAGCCATAATGAAAACGAGCCACTGGGCCATTTTAATGTCAATACAAAACCTAGCTAGATACATGTAAGAAAAAGAATTATGATCCATTCAAGCCACAAATGTGAATCAAGCTACAGATCAAGATCACTATGATGCCAAACTCTCTACACATTCCTTCTCAATTCAGAACACGATAAAATGGAAAAAACAGAAGTCATGTTTCTCTGCTCTAGAAATTTAATATGTTCTAATTACACTCGGGAATATTGATTAGTCCTTGGCTTAATTATGCCACATAAGATTAGTTTCAAGATATATGGAGAGCCAAATCAAATAAGTATGAAAATCATTTTGTTCCAAGAGAGACTCTATATTAAAGTGCTGGACATAACTTTATGAATAAGAATTATCATTCTATACTTTAGTGGGATCAATCATTTGTAGCCCACATAAACTAATTGTCAATGTATTACTTAGGATCCAGAGGTCAATTCTTTCATACCATACTATAGGGGTTGGAAAAAAGTACATTGTCTCTATCTTCATTTCGCCACAGAGGATTAAAGCCACAACAGATGCATGAGATCAATAATCACTATTCATCTTTGCTCCATAAATAATTATGTGTTATAGGAAATGATTTAGATTATTATTAGTCAAATTTAGTTCATAATTGAAGGTCAATACTTCAAATAAATTTCCTTATATGGATAATCCAAATAGTTATGCATACATCTCAAGCATATGCCATAAAATCAAATTTTTGTTGCCAAGAAAGAAAACACAACTATAGATGATGTAAGTAATTTTTTTACAGCCTTATGCATTTCTTTGTGTCAGTAGATTGAACCCTAATAAATGATCTATAAATGGGGCTTTGAAGGCTTCTTGTCAAACTTACAAGAACCTCTCCCAGTTCCAAAGCTTATTTATTCCCAAGACTCAAATGATTAACCAATGCAGAATTACATTTTTGTTTGAAATTAAGTGTATGTTCGTATTTATTTTAAAACTATTTATGTGCTGTAAATTAATGTGCTTAAGCTAATATATAAATACATATACCACTATATAATGCAGTAGTAAAACAAACACATAAGAAAAAAAATTAATTAGGATTTCACCCAAAACTCTTAGGTTATGTCTCTATGAGCTCTAGTCAACTCAACTAGGATCTCTGGGATTATGGCAAAGTCCTTTTACAAGCTATGTGGCTAAACTCCACTGGTTTACACCAAACACAATGGGTTCAGAACACCATCTTATCCCCTGGCTCTGAAGCTCTTTGCTTTTTGGCTCTAGATTTGGCTCTCTGCGACTTTCAGCTCTCTAGCTATTCACTTGACCTCCAAGTGACTCTAAAGACTTCCTCAGCTGCTCTGCACATTAGCCTTTCACTCTCTCGGCACTCTTGCTTCTGCGTGCCTCTGGAACTCGCTTGACCTCCAAGTGATTCTTCCTTGACAACTTGTTGTTGTCAATGGGGTTCTCTATGCTCTTCAATTGCTCTCTCTGTTTGGCTCTGATCCCCTCTCTGTCTCCACCACCCTCAGTGTCTATCATTCTTGGCTTTTTAAAGCCAATCGACATTGTCTATTTGTTTTTCCCTTTCGGCTCTCTGGCTCTCGGCCTTTGTTCGCTCAAATCCCCCTCTAAGTGTTAAACAATCATTGTTAAACAGTTTCAAGGATGGTGGCCACCTGTTCTATAACAGAATTGACCATCGGCACTTCGAATCCTCTAAAACAGCCGTTCTCCAGTGACATAGAGAATTACATAGAAAATGTTGTAAAAAACTTCCTATGAGACTTGAAATCAAATTGAATATGCCCTATAATCCATCAGGTCTGGCTTTAAATTGCCATTGCAAGTCGCAAGTGTCCTTGTGTCGTGGTTTCCTTTGTATTGAAAAAATACATTAACACTGAAAATCCCGACAAATGGATTTATGGCAGATTTCAAATATTATCAATTCCACCCTATAATCCTATCGGGTCTGCGCTTTTATCACTATCGCAAGTTGCAATGGCCCAGGGCTTCCCCTTTGGGTGTGCCAATTGCTGATCCACGGATTGGCCGATTGCCATCGCAAATCGCAAGTCGCATGGCCTGGGGGTCCTTCCCCTTTGGGATCACCGACACCAATCTGCTAATATCGGTGATCACGGTTGCAAGTCACATGGCCTGAGGGTCCTTCCCTTTTGGGATCACCGACGTCGATCCGCCGATATCGGCGATCGGCGATATCACATATCACAATATTGCATCGCCCGGGACCTTTGCCTAGGGTATACACTGCCTACCTTCGATTGGACCCGCCGATCCAATCATCGGAGGTCGCTGATCAGGGGTTCCTTCCGCCCAACCTTAAGTCCTCCTCTTTGCCTCATGCGATGCGATTTTCCCTTATAAGGCCTTTTAGGCCTTTTCTTTAGGGGTTTTTGCCTCTTTCCCCAAATAACAAAGGGGAACTTCTTTTTGTGATAACTTCTTCATCTGAAGTTTGTTTTCACCCGTTCAAGTTTCGTTAGATTCAAAATGAAGAGATCTCTGCAATGAGACTATTTCTTAGAGTATCCTGAAAATTTCATTTTCCTCTAATTTACAAAGGATTTGTGTCATTTGGCACCTTTTACCTCTTATATGAAGTATTTTAGACTTAGAGGTTTATCCAGGATCCATTTTTTGATCACGCCTTCCCACTAAGGAAACTTTTGTCTCCAAAAGACTGAGATATTGATCTGAATAGTAAATGAGAGTAGCAGCACCCTCTTCTTTTAGCCTCCACACTCTTTCCTTTGCATAGTTCCTCTGAACCAAAGCCTTTGACCACTTTCCCTTCTGGATGTGTCGTTCATTCTTGGGAAGAATTGTCTTCCTCCTTGCCTTCCTGCAAAACTTCGGCTAAAATGGTCATAGAAGGTAGTTTGAACTTCTATGCCTTTATCATTGATCCAAGGTGGCTCAAACAAATGTGAAGTACATCTTCTTCACAAAACTTTCATTTGTACCTATTCGAAAAGCTGTCAACAACAACAGAAATACAGACAATAACTGGATGGCATAAATTCCTGCTTCAACAAAAGAAACACATTTCACATCTTGTGAACACCTCCATGTCTTTCATCTACATACAAATGATGGACTAGATAACAAGCCCATAAAACATGCCTTTAAACAAGTGACCCTTCAAGTCGAGCATGTGGAAAAACACCATTAGGATTCTTTTTCAAAAGATGAAACACTTCATCATTATGCCCATCTTAGGAGACCAAGTTAACTTCTTCCAAGTCAACATTACATGCATGTTACAGCAATCAACCCTGCAAGTTAATTACACATACATGTTTAAATACAAGGAGAATCATCAAGATCCCTATGTTCATGCATATCAAGCTCATGCATGCATTTCATCCTTCAACTTTAGATTAAGCACACTGTACTTTCGAAGCTGAAATGAATATGGTGTTGCAACAACAAAGTGAGTCTCCTACTCAACTTCTCCATTCACCTTCTTGTTAAAATCCTACAACTTGCATTCCATAAACAAAGAAATGCAAATAGATGCAAAATAGACATGCAATCTTAATTGGATAGGAAATCTAACCATTTCTCACCAATCCCTTTCAAAGGTACTACCTCTATCTCCACATTAGCATCAACATGTGAATCAACCTGAGACACATCATTCATGGAATTTTCCTTTCCGTTTCTGCCATCTTCTCTTTCCACCTTCTTCTTCAGCTTTAGTGGAAGCATTGTTGGATTTAGTGTCCAACACTTTTCAGCAAGATGCCCTTGCTTATGGCAGTAAGTGCACTACATGTGCATCCTCTTAACAACATGATTTGCCTTGTCCAATGGACCTTTAGCTTCTTGCTTCCCTTCCTTCAAAAGTTTCTTGTATGTGGCCATTCTCTTCCAACATCTAGAAACATGATGGTTATCCAAACCACAAAAGGAACATGCAATTATTTTCCCATGCTTATGCGGAAATTTACCATGCTTTGCAAAATCAAAAGGTATATGTTTAGAACCAGATTTATACCTTTCTCTTTCACCTTTATGGCCTTCATGAATAGGTGAAGTAAATGAAGAAGTGGCTCCATTTGGAACACCATCAATCTCTTCAAGGTTGTTAGAGTTTCCACAACTCCCTAGTTCAAGTGTGTGCTTCTGTACACTTGTAATGCAACTCCCTCTTGGAGCTATTTCAATGGCATTCATGTCAGCTTTGGAACTTTCTCCATAAGACTGTCCATAGCCAAGACCCAAATACTTAGGCCTTTCCTCAATCATTATTGGCTCAACAAGACCTTGTGCATGCTTACCCAAGCCTTTTCCTTCATAGCCCATCTTGGACATTCTCTTGGAACCTATGCCTCTAGTTTGTTTTTCAAAAGAACCAATATAAGAATTCTTGGAGGAATTTGAAGAAAAACAGGAAATATTTACCTCTTCTTCAAGTTGATACTTTACCAAGGCTTCTTTGGCAACAAAGAGCTATGACTCCAACTCATGCATCCTTTTCAAGTTTATATTTTCAATATGAAGTTGCCTCTCCATTTCCTACAATTTGTTAAAAAGCAACCGCTTCTCTTCCTCCAAGGAATTCAACTGCTCTCTAAGCATGCTACTCTTCCTTCCATCCTCATACATTTCTCTCACCATATCAATCATGGTGGACAATTCTTGCTTCATTTCTTCATCAAAGAATCTTGTGAAGAAAGAAGAATTTGAGGACCCACTTGTAGAAGTTGTCATTATTCCAATGAACAAAAAAAACTTCAACAAGATAAATAAAGAGCTTATTCAGCAACATTTTTCAACAAACCTCTTATGCTCCAAGGATTTCCTTGAGGTCCTTTGGGATAAGAAGAGTGCCTTCAACTCTCTTTCCTTCTTGTCCTTCCTAGACTGAGCTAACAATAGCTTTCCCTTCACCTCTGAAAACTTAAACAATAGTCAGTCTGCAACAATCAGACAATCAATCCTTGACTGCCCAAACACCTTCCAGACAAGCAATCCTTGCTCTTTCAATCAAGCATTCTGATATAACCTTCTTTGAAGGTGAGGTTAACCAAACTAAAGCTCTGATACCACCTGATCTATAAATGGGGCTTTGAAGGCTTCTTGTCAAACTTACAAGAACCTCTCCCACTTCCAAAGCTTATTTATTCCCAAGACTCAAATTATTAACCAATGCAGAATTACATATGTGCTTGAAATTAAGTGTATGCTGGTGTTTATTTTAAAATTGTTTATGTGTTGTAAATTAATGTGCTTAAGCTTGTATATAAATACATATAACAATAGATAATGCAGCAATTAAAAAAAACACATAAGACAACAATTTAATTAGGAGTTCATGCAAAACTCTTGGGCTACGTCTTCGTGAGCTTTAGTCAACTCAAATAGGCTCTCTGGGATTATGGAAAAGTCCTTTTACAAGCTTTGTGGCTCAACTCCACTAGTTTACATAGAACACAATGGGTTCAGAACACCATCTTATACCCTGGCTCTAAAGCTCTCGGTTTTCTAGCTCTAGCTTTGGCTCTCTACAACTTTCAGCTCTATGGCTTTTCACTTGACCTCCAAGTGACTCTAAAGACTTCCTTAGCTTCTTTTCGCATTAGCCTTTCACTCTCTCAGCTCTCTTGCTTCTACATGCCTCCGGAACTCACTTGACCTCCAAGTGATTCTTCTTCAACAACTTGTTGTTGTCAATGGGGCTCTCTGCGCTCTTCATTTGCTCGCTCTCTCAGCAATTGATCTCTCTGTTTTGATTTGATCCCCTCTTTATCTCTACCACCCTCTGTGTCTATCATTCATGGATTTTTAAAGCTAGCCAGCACTGTCTGTTCATTTTTCCCTTTCCGCTCTCTGGCTCTTGGCCTCTGTCCGCTCAAATCCCCCTCTGAGTGTTAAGAAATCATTTCTAAACGCTTTCGAGGATGGTGGCCACTTGTTCTGTAACAGAATGGACCATCAGTGCTTTGCATCCTCCAAAACAGCCATCCTGCGGTGAGATAGATAATTACATAGAAAACACTATAAAATGCTTCCTATCGGACTTGAAATCACATAAAATCTGCCCTATAATCCATCAGGTCCAGCTTTAAATTGCCATCGCAAGTCACAAGTGTCCTTGTCCTACAATTTCCTTTGTATTGAAAAAAATACATTAACATTAAAAATCCTGACAAATGGCTTTATGACAGACTTCAAATACTATCAATTCCACCGTATAATCTTATCGGGTCCTTTCTTTTATCACTATCCCAAGTCATAATGGCCCGGGGCTTCCACTTTGGGTGTGCTGATCGCCAATCCACCGATTGGTCGATCGCAATCACAAGTCGCATGGCCCAGGGGACCTTCCCCTTTAGGATCACCGATGTCGATCCACCGATATCAGTGATCAGAGTCGCAAGTCGCATGGCCTAGGGGTTCTTCCATTTTGGGATCACCGACGCCAATCTGCCGATATCGGCGATCGGCAATATCGCATATCACTATATCGCATCGCCTGGGACCTTTGCCTTGGGTATACATCGCCTGCCTTCGATCCAACCAGCCAATCTGATCATCGGAGGTCGCTGATCATGGGTGCCTTCCACCTGACATTCAGTTCTCCTCTTTGCCTCATGCGATGCAATTTTCCCTTATAAGGCCTTTAGGGCCATTTTTTAGGGGTTTTTGCCTCTTTTCCCAAAGAACAAAGGGGAACTTCTTTTTGTGATAACTTCTTCATCTGAATTCCGTTTTCACCCATTCAAGTTGCATTGGATTCAGAATGAAGAGATAACTGCAATGAGACTATTTCTAAGAGAAACCTATGACTTTCATTTTCATCTAATTTACAAATGATTTGTGTTGTTTGGCACCTTTTACCTCTTATATGAAGTCTTTTACACTTAGATTTATCCAGAATCCATTTTTGGATCAATACAGGGCTAACAATATTCCTGAGATTATCCTCCAAATTATCATGTGTACACAATATAGGGGTTGAATGGTCTTGTTGATGAGTGTAGACAAAACTTAGATGTGAATTACTTTGACCTTTTTCATGGAGCTCTAGACCACAGAATGAAGTAAGACCCTTCTCCTTCGCTAGTATAGTGGCCATAGAGAACTAAAAATATTTCCATAAACTACCTCGGTCTTCACCTATAAGTAGAGACTGAAAACCCCAAAAAACAAGTATCCAAAATAAAATATTTAACCCCAACCAATCTCCAAAATATGTCCTTTATACCTCAAGCCACCAAACCACATAATATACTACAAAGCAAGTACATAAGGTTGATGATCAAATGAGAAAGTGACTTCCTTCTTTCATTCCTTTAAAGGTGTGCAAGACATTACCATGAGAGGTCCAACCAACTTGCAAGAAAGGAGGGAATTTTAAATTTGGAATTAAATTAAAATCATGGAGTGAAAATCCAAAGGTATTTATGACCATTCAAATTTTAACTTTCTTCCATGTTTGAAGATAATTTATTTTTATTCTGAACAATAAGAAAATATGCTCTGCATGAAATGTGCCAATACTAGATTTATGCATGATCACACTAATGGTTATTTCGTACAACAACCTTATACCTTGACTACCACATCATTCATGCATTGGGGTTTTTGAACACATCAAGTGGTTTAGACTTTGACCAGGCATATCTCTCAAATGGGGAAGACCCGCAAGACACTCCACATATCAACAAAATTAACATGACGAGGAGAATCCATTGGAAAGGGTATCTAAGGTAAAGTCATTGATCTGCCACAAAACTCCAACAAATGTGGGTTGTGATTATCATCCAAAGAAACCAAACCCTAGAGCTAGGGTTTCATAAATGCATCATGTTGTCAATACATTCCAACATTTCAATGACATCAATGACAATATCTTTCTCCTATTATCACTTTGACATCAATAAAAACATACTCAACATCTATGTTATTTTGATTTGGTTACATAACACATTAATGTCAAAGGGGGAGAAGTACACAAAAGTGGGAGTAATACTCAATGAAAGAGAAGTAAGAGAAGTAAAAAGTACATTTTATTTATATGATTGTGTTTTAGGGGTCTCCATCAATTTCAAAAGGGTAGAATGTTAAAAATAAGTTGTAATTGATGAAAAATTGATGGCCAAGGAAAAGATGGTTGCAAGAAAATTGATAAAGGAAAAGAGATGTTGGAGCCATTTTTAGTATCACAGATCATCTCAAGTGCACTTAGAAACTATTTATATGGATAGAGGTCTAAAAAATATTTCCAACTATATATTAATGTCTAAAAAAGGCTTCCTTTATCAAAATTTATTTTAAGTCAAATTTAAGACTTAAAAGGTGAAAGGAGTCAAAATAGTCAAGGTTCCAAGTTGACAAGCTTCCAAGTCAGGCCTTGATATCCTATGATCCCCTACCTAGTTGGGCCATGAACCCCTGACCATGGACGAACCAATCAGGGTTTCGCCCTAGTAAGAGGTTGAGAGCAAGAGCAGGTGCGAAACAAAGGAAATTCTCTGAGTCCCAACCCTTGACCTGTTCTAGTTCTTTTTAGTTTCTCTTTAATTTTATAAATAAATTCATTGAGAAATCAAGGTGTGGTACCCCTATTTGCATGTATGAGTTTACAGAATGGACATATTCATTGATGACACATGGCGCATTTTGATTGGCCCATAGAGATGAAATGGAAGAAAAGGTGAAACCATCGTGGCACATTACATCGACATGACGCAAGTAGCTTAAACATTTTTGAGGAAGTCAACATGACGTAAGAATAGGTGATGTGATAGTATGGAAAAAGGACATGTGGCATGTTGATTTGGACTTTTTTGGTGGCAAAGTGGGTCAAATTTCAGTGACACATGGCACCACACAGGAGTTTCCATGTGGTAGCAATTGCGATCATGTGGAAGAACCTTGAAAGTCAAATCAGGAAGTTGTTTTGTTTAAGATTTTTGTGTATTTGACTTTTCTAAAAATATAAAAAATTAGACCTAGTCGAGCCTGTGGAAAGTCACGATATCAGCTAGTTTGATGGTTGGACCTTCAGGCCATTCACGATTGTTATAATCCTATTTTCCACTCCATTATAGTGAGAGAAACCAAATATCAACTTACCTCAATTGTTGGCTAGAATGCATCCCCTTTCACCTTTTATTTTACTTATGTAAGTTTTATCCGATGTTAAAAGGCTGGAACTACATCAGTGAACAATTTCGAATAATTATTTTGCCAAAATATTATAATTATAAGATAATAATTATTTCATAATTTACAACAATTAAGAAAAAAAATCATAATTGAGAAAAAGGTTTCTAGAGGCTTACTTTCCGAAGGAGATCAACTTCACCCACTTGTATATGAGTTGGCTTGGGGTCTATTATCATATAATATTCCTAACACTTATTCACGCTAAGCATATACATTCATCCCCCTAGGATTTCCTATACATTTATATTTACTGGTATATTCTCTAGGCATAGGGTAGTCTGAACTGGAGAGTAAGGGAGATAATTATCTTGTTATGTTTCTCCTTTGATTCAAATTTTTTGATCCATTTGTTTTGAGCTCATACAAATTGGAGAGGGGGAGACTCTACTACATTCCATGGAGGATATCTTATGCTTCAAGATATAATTGTATTGTTTTGTTAATTATTAATGAAATTACATGTGCCCTTTCCTATAAATCTACACATATGGTTGATTGTACATGTTAATGTTTATTTGAGCTAATGGTTGTAACAACCTTAGTGAAAAATTAATGTAAATAAAGTTAATAAAGGAAGAATAGTAGCCACAATCATGGAACACTTATTCCAAGTTTAATTTTTGGAAAAACATACTAGTGTGGGTGTTCATTTGGTTTATTATGGCGAAGGTAAATTGGCAAAGGTAATGGAAAATTCTTTGGAAAGGCATGAGGCATTAATTGGAATTTTATTTATGAAACGAATAGAAATTAGGAGAAAAGGAAGGTGAAAGGTCACATGTTGCATGTGAGGAAGAAAATGAAGGAAACAAAGTAAAATTGAACAAAATAGAGGTATCATTAATAAAAGGGATTCTAAGGATCAGTTAGTTCCTTTTTTCATTTCTATTTTAGAGCTTTTTCTCTATTCTCTCTCTCTCTCACTCTTGGACACTTAGAGTTTTCTTGGAGAAATTCAGCATTGGATCAATAAAATCAAATAATGCAAGAGGAAGCAAAGATCAAGCAAGGAAAATCAAGATCAAGTGGCTACAGTGGGATTATTTACATGTATCGAGTTGCATGTATGATTTCCTTGCTATTTTTAACATGCATGGTTATGCATGTGTGTTCTTACTTCTCTTGATGTCATTGGCATGGGTTTTCCCAAGTGTGATATTGTTTTTCAACCTTGTCTTTCCATTTCCAGATAGCCATGGTGTGACAGGGTTCTCATGTTTTACTTGAGATGTATTTCTAGATGGATTCGAAAATGAGTGACGTTGTCTCTGAAAGAAAGAACACTTGGCCTAAAGATCCCTGAATCAAGCTCAAAATTGTGTTTAATCCTTTGCCTACTAACCCTTGAACTAGATTGTGGATTGTGGTAAAACCTGATTTTGTGTTACCTTAGTGGGCCTAGGAATCCTCGACCGATGAATGGTAGGATATACGGTAAATACTAGAGGTGGGTGCCCTAGATCATACCTAGGAATCCTTGACCAGTGAATGGTAGCATACATGGTAAAGCCTGGAGGGTGGAATATTGATTAGGGTTAGGGATCCTTGACTGTTGTATCATGAGATGTACAGTAAAGCCTAGTTACTAGGAGACATGAAAAATCCTCAAAGTGTAGGTGGAAAAATCTGGTGGCATCCATGCTTGTTTATGGCCTTGTGATCTGGTGGGGATTGCGGTAAATCTTGGTTCTATTAATGAGGGTGAGCTAGTGTAGCCTTGCGACACACTGGTTGGTTTTTGTTATGAGTCCCATATTCATGTTTGGAATATGGCATGGGGGTAATTAGCCGAAAGAAAGATTTGGTTCAATCAATCTATGGTCGGGTGGTTCGTGGAAGTCCCATACCTAGTTATGTTTTGAAATCATTAATAAGAGTTCCTTCTCTTTGGTATTTCATGTGTAAATGTATTGGTTTATATGTGGATTTTATGTTTGTTGTATCCTCATTACTTTTTTTGTGTATATGTTAGTTATGAGTATGTTTTGTGATAGTGATGATGTATGGCTCTCATCATGTTTTGGTTTGTAAATGAATGAAAAATGAACATATGACCTAATAGATGTTAATGCAGCTAATGTGATATGGAAATAAATATTCTTAGCAATTCTAAAATAAGTATGAGACCCCTATGCTCAGATTTTTTGTTATGACCTGTAGAATGCATAGTTGTGACATGTTCAATGGATTGCCCATCATGGCTAGCAGGGATCCAATCAATTCATTAATCAATGTTTGCATTATTACCTTTGTTTCTGTGTTATTTATCATTTCTATAAGTTTCATGGAGTTCCAAGTAGTGGCTTGAGTCCTAGCCCTGAAAATGTGGCACAAAATCATGGGTCACTTGCACAGAACTAAATGAAAAAATACGTGAGACACATGGATACCCTTTGTTGTGGGAATGACTAGAGGGTCCTAGTCGCATTCTTGTCCATGTCATGGGAGTGACTAAGGCTCTAGGTCCGTAAAATGTCAAGTTACATCAAGGGTTGGTCACCTGGAAGGGTTGGTTGGCTCCAAAAGGTTCTGTAACATGTGTAGAAGGTTAGATTGGTTGTGTTTTGTTGGCTCCACTTCCTTAAATATACATGGGGAGTGGAATCAGATCATAGTAACCTCTCATCACATGTTTACCCCATCAGACCAATTAACTTGGCTAAATGTGGGACGTGAGTGTTACAAAGTGGTATCAGAGCATGGTTCACCCCTTGGACTAGATGGGCAGTGTGTTGGTCATACATTCATGTCGATTACATATTTGTTCTTCATGATTCTCGTCTATGAACATGTTTTGTATGCATGGTGTTGTCCATGGTTGCTTTTGTATCGCCATGTCAAAGTGGATGGTGTGTTGTTGGATGTGTTTATCATTAGTATAGGTCAGTTATGCATTGGTTATGCATGTCAATGTTTGTATGTATTGTGCATGCATGAATTCCACACATATGTTGATTATGTATACATTGAAATGGTGATAGTTGTTGTGCATGAGGGCATGGTGTGTGGTTGATATGGTCATGAATTGATGTCTGGACTATGGTTAGGATGATATGTATATTCTATTATGATTATGTTTATACATATATCGTGCTAATATAGTTGATCTTGCAGATGAGATATCCTCCCTTGAACTATACTGAGATATGTTGATTATGTTATGTTTTGGTTTTAGCTGACATGGTGTACTTGCCGGAAAGAGATCAAGATGACTAGCAAGATGGTCGACTATAGTTCATGAGACTCTCCCTATGGATCAGATAAGTGGCATGGTTTTGGGCACTCTTCTTACTTGGAAGATAAATTGAGGAGTTTGAAGGAACAAATAAGAACTTGTAAGGCAGAAAATGATAGAATCATGCACGGATAGGAGAAACAAGCAGAAGTTAATGCAATAATCCTTTAGAGTTTGTCAGAGTTGCAGAGGTACGGACCACTTCAAATTATCCATGGGAAGGTGGATAGGACTAATCGGGCATATGGCAATAGGTCTCATGGTGGTCACAGGTTGGATAGGGATGACACAATTAAATATGGCAGATTCTTGGATACTCCAGATAGGAGAGGTGATGGACACATGTGTTATTCTAGTTTTAGATATAACAAGAACTATGATCGTCATCGTTATCATCCTTATAAGAGTAGTGACAGTGGATATTTTCCATATGAGTTCAAGGAAGATTAGCTACCTAACTTCGATGGAGATTTGAAGAAAGTAGAAGATGAAGAAGCATGGATATTCTGGATGAACAAATTATTTGAGCTACAAGAATACATAGAGAATATGAAGGCCATAATATCTATATTTAACCTCAAAGGGAAAGAAGATATCTTGTGGGAAGATGTAAAATGAGTCAAAGACATCAGAACTAAAGAGGTTAGTCGACATGAATTCAAGGGAATTTTCAGGAAGAAGTACTAGTCAGAGAGGTACTACGACAACAAAGCTAAGGCATTATATCAGGTTAAAATGGGATCAATGATAGATGAGGAGTATACAACTAATTTCCTTGAGCTATTGAGGTATGTACCGTATCTTAAGGATGAGAAGTCTAAAGTTCATATATTTGTCAGTGGATTTCCGTTAGCATTTAGAGATTAGATTGAGTATGATCATCCTCAATGTTTGAGTAAGTTATTGGTAAACTGAAACACTTTTATGAGTAGTCAAAGCATAAAAATGAATCTCAACAAGGATGGAAAGGGAAAGATAAAGGTAAAGTTAAATGTTAGCGGAAAAGAGAGAGGACTTAGAATGTAGAAGAGAAAGAGAATGTTTCACCATACAAGAAGTTCAATGTAGCTATATAGGGACATGGGTCACAACATCATAATAGAGGTGATGGTACAAGAGAGTTGGAGTGTTGAACATGTGGTAAGGAACATCTTAAGAGGGAATTTCCATAGAATGAGGGTGGTAGAACTTAGATTTACAATGTATAGGAGGTGCATACTATTTGGCATGTTGGGAAGAGAATTCCTCGTATCTATGTAGCATTGGATAACATGAAGGCAGATCACCAAACATCTATCATTGACATGGATGGTGAGATCTGTGATCAATTTGTTTCTATTTTAATTGACCCTAGAGCTAATTATATTTATGTTGACCCTGACTTGGTGGATAAGTGTGGTTTGAATAAAGATGTGCATGTATAATATTGGTTAGTGAATTTAGATACAAGTAAAAAGAAGAGTGTTCATCATTGGGTAAGAGCTTATTATTTTGAGTTGAGTGGTATGCCGACATAAGAACATTTGAATGTACTATCATTGAGATCATACAATATGTTTATGGTTATGGACTGGTAGCTTCTTCATAGGACCAAACTGGATTTTTATGAGAAAGTCGTTAAGTGCCTGGATGACAATAGAGGACAAAGAGTCTTACAGGGTAAGAATAAGGCAACATCAATCAAAATGGCTAAAGATATGTAGGAAAATCATAGTCGCAGAAAAGAGAGTGTGTTATTTGTAGTGCATATTTCTAGGGATAAAGGTAAGGAGGATGAGGATGGAGAGGTATTGAGTACATGGACAATCTTGCATCAGTTTCAGACTGTGTTTCAAGTATATATTTCAGAGTTCTTGCCTCAAAGGGAAGTAGACTTTCCCATTTAGTTCGTACCAGGGGAATCACCAACATCGAAGGAACCATATAGGATGAGCACACCAGAGTTACAAGAGCTAAAGTTACAATTGAAGGAAATGTTTGACAAGGGATACATTAGTCCAAATGTATGACCTTAGGGTGCACTGGTATTATTCATGAAGAAGAAGGATGGTACTCTTAGGCTATGCATCTATTACAGGTAGTTGAACAAAGCCACCATGAAGAACATGTATGTGTTTTTGAGGATTTTTTACTTGTTCAATCAGTTGAAGGGAGCAACAATTTTCTTGAAGATTGACCTGAGATCAAGATATCACCAAGTACGCATTAAAGAAGAAGACATCTACAAGACTGCTTTCCAAAGCAAGTACGGGCATTATGAGTTTGTTGTAGTTCCATTTTGTTTGACTAATGCTACAACCACCTTCATGTGCTTGATGATTAGTTTGTTGCATCCTTATCTAGACAAGTTTGTTATTGTATATATTTATGACATCTTGATATATTCAAAGAATGAGGAAGAATAGGCCGATCATTTAGCAACATTGCTTGATATTTCTAAGAGAACATATATTGTTTGCTAATCTTATCCAATGAAGTTTATTTCAGATAGAGGTACATTACTTAGGACATGTTGTTTCCAAGGAAGCCATAGCAGTGGATCCATAAAAGATGAGACTTAACATGGAGTAGGCAACTCCTAGAAATGTGGATGAGGTAATATCATTAATGGGGTTAGTGGGTTATTATAGGAGGTTCATTAGGAAATTCTCTCAGATTGGATATCTAATTTCGTCACTGCAGAGGGAAGGTAAGAGATTTGAATGGAGAAAGGAATGTGCAGCAAGTTTTGAGCAGTTGAAGAAGTTGTTGACAAATGCTCCAGTATTAAAGATTGCAAATCTAGATAAAGAGTTTGTGGTATGTACAGATGCTTTCAAGAGAGGAATTGGTGGAGTCCTTATACAAGAGGGGTAGGTAGTATGCTATGAATCATAAAAACTAAATGAGTACGATCAGAATTACACAACACATGACCTTGAGTTGCCAGCAATCATTCATTTGTTGAAGATGTGGAAACACTATCTTCTTGGCAGGAGGTTTGTAATGATGAGTGATCACAGTGGGTTGAGATACTTGTTTGATCAAATGAATTTAAATGTCAGGCAAGCTATATGCTTGGCCATAATCAATGAGTTTGAATTTGATATCAGGTACATCTAGGGTAAAGAGAACAGGGATTAAAATTCTCTTAGTAGGCAGATACACGTGAATCATATAGCATTTATGAGTTCTTATGGGATAGACTTACATGATTGTATCTTATAGGTAAGTCAGCAAGATTATAGGTACATGGAGCTTATGCACATATTACAACATGGTACAGGTGATCAGGATGTAAACTATCATCTCATAGTAGATGGCTTGATCAGATGTAGGGACATGATATATGTGCTAGATAGTAGTGAGCTCATGAAGACTATATTGAGAGAGTTTCATTTGAAACCATATTTGGGTCATGCAGGATATCAAAAGACATTGACAATAGTGAAAATTTTTTATTATTGGTCAAATTTGAAAAAGGACATGGCAGAGTTTTTGACTAGATGCTTGGATTTTCAGCACGTGAAGGCAGAATGTAAGCATCCGAGTGGATTGCTATAGACGATTCCAATTCCATAGTGGAAATGGGAGGTCATTTCCATGGATTTCATTACATGTTTGCCAAGGACATCTAGAAAACATGATTACATCATCGTTGTGGTGGACAGGTTGACAAAGGTAGCGCACATCATTCTAGTGAAGTATATTAATTCAGCTAGTGATGTAGTGTAGTTCTTCATCAGATATCTGTTTAGATTGCATGGTGTTCCAAAAAATATTTTCTTAGATAGGGATGCTAATTTCACTTCCTAGTTTTGGAAGCAGTTGTTTGTAAGATTGGGAACAAAGTTGGCATTCAGTACAACTTATCATCTATAGACAGATGGACAGGTAGAGAGGGGAAACATGATATTAGAGGACATGTTGAGAATGTAGGTAATGCATAAATAGAGGACATGGGAGGAGTATCTTTCATTGGTTTAGTTCACTTACAATAATGGTTACTAGGATTCACTGAGGATGAGTTGGTTTGAGGCACTATATGGGCGGAGTTGTAATACTCCCATCAATTGGAGTGATCTAGTGAACATGGTATTGATAGGACCACACATGTTGGTAGAGATGGAACAAGAAATCTAATTTATTAAGAAGAATCTAAAGGCAACACAAGATAGGTCGAAAATTTAAGCAGATTGGAACAACTTGTTTAAGGAATTTTAGGTTGGGGAATGGGTGTAGTAGTGCATCAAGCCAAAGAAGAGCTCCTTGAGATTAGATCATGTGCCAAGATGGAACCTTGATTTTGGGACCTTTCAAGGTTCTTGAAAGTATTAAACTAGTAGCATATTGACTTTCACTGCCTTCAACAATGAAAGTCCATGATGTTTCCCATGTGTCACTAGTTAAGATGTTAAAGATGTTGGTCATGTGATTGATTGGTCTGTATTGGAGGTGTATCTAGAGGAGAATTCCAGTTGAAACCTTAGCGTATATTGCAGAGAAATATTCTCATGCTCTGGAACTAAGAAATCGAGTAAGTTAAATTGTAGGGGAATCAGTTTGGGCCCAATGAAGCTACATGGGAGATGGTGGACCAAATGTGGGCTATGTAGCATTCACTATTTGCTATGTATCCTTAACTATATTCTATGTATCCTTCACTATTCGAATGGTTTTGGTATATTTTCTGGTGCGACGTGTTGGTATATGTGCATATGTATATGGATGTAAATACCACCATGAGTTGTGCTATAAAGGTAAAATAAGCGGTATGGGTGTCATGTCATTATGGTTGAAATGTTGTTATGTTGTCATCTTGGTTGTTTCTCATCAGATTGATCATTGTAAATACTCCAATGAGCTAAGTTATAAATCTCCATGGGAAATATGTTTTTCTCATAACATTTTTATTGGTTGTAGATGTCGTTGAACACCAAGGACGGTGTTCCCCCAAAGGGGAGGGTTTTGTAATATCCCTGGTGAAAATTTCATGTAAATAAAGTTAATAAAGGAAAAATAATAATCATGGTCATGGGACATGTATTCTGAGCTGAATGTTGGGAAAAACATATTATTGTGGGTGTTCACTGGTTTGTTATGGCTAAAGGAAATTGGAAAAGGAAATAACAAAGGATTTAGAAAGGCATGAGGCATTAACTAGAATTTTATTTGTAAAAATAATGGAAATTAAGAGAAAAGGAAGGTGAAAGGTCATAGGTTGCTTGTGAGGAGGAAAATGTAGGAAATAATGGAAAATTGAAAAAATAGAGGCCTCATTAATAAAAAGGATTCTAAGGACCAATTGGTACCTTTTTTCAGTTCTGTTTTGGAGCTCTCTCTCACACACTCTTGGACATTTAGACTTTTCTTGGAGCACTTCAATGTTGGATCAAGAAAATAAAATAAGGAAAGAGGAAGAAAATATCAAGCAACGAAGAGAAGGATCAAGAAGTTACAATAGGATTATTTGCATGTGTCGAGTTGCATGTATGATTTCCTCACTAGTTTTGGCATGGATTTTTGTGCATGTGTGTCCTTCGTTATATTGTTATCATTGGCATGGGTTTTTCTAATTGTGACATTGTTTTTCAACCTTACCTTGCCATTTATGAATAGCCATGGTGCGATGGTGTTCTCATGTTTTGGTTGAGTTGGATTGCTAGATAGATTCGAAACTGAGTGAGCTGGTCTCTGAAAGAAATAACAATTGCCATAGTGATCCCTGAATAAAACTGTGGATTGAAGTAATGCCTTGGCCTAGTAACCCCTAAACTAAACTGTAGGTTGTCGTAAAGAGTGTAGGGATCCTTGGCCAGTGAATGGAAGGATATATTGTAAATACTGGAGAGCAAAGTCTTCATTTGGCCTATGGATCCTCGATCGTTGTATGGAAGGATGTATGATAAAGCCTAGCGACTAGGAGACATGAAAACTCCTCACAGTGTATGTGGAGAAATATGGTGGCATCCATTCTTGTTTAGGGCCTAGTGATGGGGTGGGGATTGTGATAAAGTGTGGTTCTATTGGTGAGGGTGAGGTATTGTATCCTCGGGAAGCCCTGGTTGGTTTTGGTTATGAGTCCCACATTCATGATTGGAATATGGCACGAGGGTGATTGGGTGAAAGAAATATTTGGTTCAAACAATCTATGGTCAGGTAGTTCATGGAAGTCCCATACCTGGTTGGATTTTTCACTCATTAATAATAATTCCTTCTCCTTGGTATTTCATGTGTAAATTTATTGGTTTATATATGGATTTTATGGCTTTGTATCCTTGTTACTTCTGTTGTTTATATGTGGGTTATGAGTATGATTATGGCAATGATGTATATGGCTCTCATCATGTTTTGGTTTAAAAATGAATGAACAATGAACATATGACCTAATAGATGATAATGTAGCTAATGTGATAAGTAAAAAATGCTTTTTATCGATTCTTAGATAAGTGTGAGACCCCTATGCTCAGATCTATTGTTATGACCTGTAAAATGCAGACCTGTGACATATTTGATGAAATACCTTTCATGGCTAGCAGAGGTCTAGTCAAGTAATTAATCAAATTTTTGCATTAGTACCTTTGTTTCTATTTTATTTATCATTTATGGAAGTTTCATGGAGTTCTGGGTAGTGGCCTGAGTCCTAGCCCTAAAAAGTGGCACAAAATCTGAGGTTGCTAGCATAGAACTGCCTGAAAAAGACCCTAGTCAAATGAATGCCCTTGTTATGGGAGCAACTAAAGGGTCCCACACGCATGCATGCCCATGTCACGGGAGCAACTAGGGCTCGTGGTTAGTAAAATTTCAATTTACCTAAGGGATTATTCACCTCAAAGGGTTGGTTGTCTCTTGAAGGTTCTATAATCTGTAGAAGGTCAGATTAGTTGTGTAGAAGGGTAGATCATAGTAGCATTTCATCACATGTTTACCCTAGCAAACCGGTAAACTTGGGTAAATGCGAGAGGAGGGTCTTACAATGGTATTTTGCAAATGACTGCTTGTGGTCTTTGTTTGGTGATGCATTTGTGTAGGTGGTAGCTCTTTTGTAGAAGGCAAGATCTCTTGATTAGAATGAAGACTTTCATCAATGAACCGAAAATTATTCACCAATCTATGAGGGAGATAGGTGTGATATCAAACCCTTAGTGTAAGAATTACATTCTTTATTGACTGCTTGAGCATAAAGATCAGGATTCATTTCTCTGATTGAATTGGTCACATATTTTGTTGTCTAGTAACCTTTCTATGGCTATAAGGTTGTGAAGAAATAGCTCCCTATGTGTGATTTTTTCCACAAAAACAGTAGGAGAAAGGCCCTGACCCCCAAGCTCATTAATCCCCTAACACCATTAGGAATCAATCCCAGTTCCTAGATGTATTGGTGAAAGTGCTAACAGGTAGCCACTCTAGCAGTTAGCAGAAAACGTAACTAGTTATCATATTTTTTTGGTAGAAACATCCAAATCTAGCAGGTTTCTAAAGTTGGTGAATATTTTAGACACAATTAAGTAACAGTTGGTGAATTTGGAAAAAAATGATATAATTGGTGGTATATTTGTCAAATTTTCCAACTCAGGTGGTGCGCCAAATTTAGAAAAGCTCTGCTAAAGCTTGTAAAATTCTATAATTTCAATTTTGGATAGTTTAACTTAGATTTTCTTGCAAGGACAACATATTAGAGTTTGAATACATCAAGGAAACATTTAGACAACTTGATAGAAGTGGTAGATGGGAAAAGGTATGAGTTCATGTAAGATAAAGAGTTGAAATAAACTCAAAGTTCATAAACTAAAAATATTAACTCAATTTCTTTAGAAGAATAATCAAATTTGCAAGAAGGGTAGTGTTAAATGCTTTCATAGGTGGATTATATTGATGTTGTTGGTGTATATGGTGGATTAAATAGTGATCAAAGATTGTTAAAGGTGATTTTATGTTTTTTGGTGAGAGAAATTAAGGAGTCTTTTTTTTTTCTTATGAAAGGTAGTGGCCTTGATGATTCAAGTTTGTAAATGGTACGAAAGATGAATCAATGAGTTCAAATCAAGTGAAAACTTATAGATCAAGGGTTGCAGCTCCTTCCAATAGAAATTTGTAAATAAATAGGGGTTTTAGATCCTTCTCGTAGCAGCTGATAAAGCAGGGGTTTAGCTCCTTTCAGTAGTATCTGATAAACTACAGAATAGTAGTTTCCTTTTGGTTGTACGCAGAGAACTTTGTAACAACATATTAAAGCTTTCCCTTTTAAAAGTAATAGAAGAAAATTTTGAAGAATCTATGTTTTTTATTTGTACTTGTGTTTATTCTTGTGATGATCATATGAATTGAAGTGTTTATTAGTGTCCTAGTATTCTTTGATATTGAAAGAAATTGTTGAAATTCCCAAAATACTAATTCACCCGCCCTCTCAGTATTGTATTGGTTTCTAAAAAAGTTGCATTGTCAAGTGGTCCTATAGGACACCCAATCCTGGACAATCAACCCTAGAAGAAAATAAAGGAACATCATTTGTTTTGGCTAGGGATAAAAAGTCGAAGGCTAGAGGTTTGGAACTAGGAATTGGTCCCGTGTGTGCAGTGTGTCCATCGACAAAAAAGGTTGAATGAAAAAATGTGGCTAAGCCCTCCAGGCTAAAGTGAAAAATGTGAATCAGTGGGTATGGGTTCTAGTTTCATAATGCTTTTATGACTGAAAGATAGACCATTCCACAATAATCATTTAGTACCTTTGGGTGTTAGTTAAAATGGATGAATGGGTCGACAAGGTTTAGCACTATTGAGCCAAATTTGGTGAATTACACCAAACCAACAACGTGCTAAAAATGGGTAACTAAGCATGAGAAATTTGGAAACATATTGCTGGCTTGGACAAAGTTAGAGGAAGAATTAGCAGTCTGTCCAAATATAGTATTTTACCAACTTTAGAATTGAAAATAAAAGCCTTGCCAAAACCTGTTAAATTCCATAATTGCAAAATTTGACAATTTAAATCATTTTTTTTTACAGAGGAAAAAGAGTACATATTGAAGTATTCAATACCACATTAGGAATACTTAACAGAATTCGTATAGGAGAAACACTATAAATTCATGAAAGCCAAAGAGTTGAACTTAACTCAATGTTTAAAAACTAAAAACATCAGCTCAATTTCTATATAACAATAATTGAATTTGCAAGAATATTGTTGGAATTATGGCTCAAGTGTTGTCCTTGATGGCAACCCATACAGATGATAGATCCCAGTACAACAGGTTAATATCAGAGGTTGATGATCAGCTCACAAAGAATGAAGAAAATAAGAAGTACGCAGGTGCGCCATTCAGTAGGTGTAGTCATAGGCTGGGTTCGCAGGTTCTGCATTCAGAAGGTGCGGACATGTTCGCGAGATCATAGAACAAAAGGTGCGCCCTAAAGTGCACACACTTTCATGCATAGAAAAGCACACGTGGGGTTTATTATGTTTAACCCTTGGTATTTAGCCTATTGGGTCCGTGGTATTGTGTTATTATGGTTTTGGACCGTGGTATTGTGAAAGGCCTAAGGCTATAAAAGAGGAAGGAGATCATTTGGCTAGTGTATGCTTATGGGTTGAATATCTTAAGATGAGCTAGATCTGAAATACTAATGATCTCCTAGGAGTAATGTCTAGATCCAAATCAAGGAGAAACATGAGATTTATAAGGCGAATCTACGGATGGGTCGAGATCAACTTGGCGCATGATCAGATCTGTAGATCTGATAGTCTGGGGTATCACCTTTAACCTCAGGAACGCAAGGGAAGCACAGGAAAAGTACGGAGGTATGCAGTGCAGCTGAAGGTGCAGGTACGTAGGTACGCAGCGAAGCAGAAGGCACAGTGCAGAGGTGCGCAAATTAGACACGGAGAAGGTGCGGAGGTGCGCAGGCAACCCGCAGGTGCAGGTGCGGAGATCCGCAGGCACAGTGACAGTTGAAGTGCGGATATCCGCAGATGCTTATCGGTGAAGTTGCGGACCCTGCTTGAAATTTGTTTTAACTGCCTTTGACTATTCTGCAGGGTTCTGGGTACATATTTGATGTTTGGTTACTGGTATTGAGTTCTGATAGCAGCATGATTGATGACTTAACTTTATGTGATCTGATGGACTAGATCTGGTTGATAACTCACATATTATCCTTGTATATGTATTGATCTAGTGTTTGGGGTGATCTAGAAGATTGATTGATTATGTGCTTCAATGATATTTATGGGCCCAATATGAAAATTGGATGAAACGTGGCCTTTCAGATTATGTGTTGTGCTTCAGGTGTATCCAGTCTGAAAATTAATGAAACGTGGTACCTGGAGGAGAGAAGATTGTAGGCTGGCGCCTACGTACTAGTATCTTAGCAAGTACAACAGCTAAGGGGGTTGTAGCTCCCTTCCAGGAGAGACTAGAGAACGAGAGAGGGTTGAAGCTCTCTGCAGGTAGAAGCTTGTGTACTGGTATAAGACTACACCAGTACATAAATATTGTAAGAAGATTTTCTTATTAAGAAGAAGATTGAGATGACTTGCAGCAGGTGGTTTTCTCCCACATTGGGTTTCCACCTTATATCATGGTGTTCATGTGTGTGGCTTATTTGTGATGATCTGTTCTATTTTACTACACCTGTTTATTGTTAATATGGTTGATAATGTTCTAATGCACTCATTAAGGATCAACTAACTAAATCATAAGATGTTATGGAAGTAGCATATATGAATCTGAATATGGAAATGAAAAAGTTTTATTGATATGATAATACTGATTCACCCCCCCTCTCAGTATTATTTCCAACAATTGGTATCAGAGCAGGTCCTTTGGTAGAAGCTTGATCGCTTAAAGGAGATCCGTGGAACTATGGGAAAGAAGCTTAAGAAGAAAGCACCTAAGAAGAAGAAGACATCTCAGAAGAACTATGACAGTGGGAGAATCGATTGGGGATTAGGTGTAAGAAGCTCTTCAGATTCAGAATCAGATTCAGAATCACTTCAGAATGAAGATGAACAAGATCTATCAGGTATGAATTTGTTATCCTCTGGTGATACAGGTATCTATCCATTTGGAAAAGATGAAAGTAATAGTGAAACAACTGAATTTGCTCTTATGGGTGAACAAGAAAGATATCAAATAGAGGCAGAATTTAAAAGTCTGACAAACAAAATTAGAGCTCAAGAAAAACTTTTGAACATAAAGGATGGTGCCTTCAAAGAAGCTGCTACTAGACTAAAGGCTCAACGAGAGTTATTCAAGGACAAATATCAAAAGTTGCAGGATGAAGTAACATCTCTAAGAAATGAAGTCATTTTAAAGAACACAACAATCAAGAATCTCAGAGATCGATCTAGTTATTATGAAAGTCTTGAAGCTATGACCCTCTCGCTAAAGGAAGAAATTTAAGAAACAAAGAAGAAAAATAAAGATCTACTCCAAGCTATTGAAAAACAGGAAAACAAAGTTATCAGCTTAAAATCTCAGCTGGAATGTGCCTTCAGAATTCGTCAAATGCAGCAGGATGTGAATGAAGAACAAGAAAAGGAGATTCTTAAACTAAGGCAACAAATGGAAGAGGAAAGAAAGTCTGAAGAAATGTTGAAGAAGCAATGTTTGGAAAAGGAAAATCAACTTCAGGTTGAGGTAAATATCTTGAAAGGTAAATTAGAAGAAAAGGATAAGCTCTTACGTTTTCAAGATAGTACTAAAGTGTTGGATGATATTCTTAATAGTCAAAGGTCTCCTGCTATCAAAACTGGTCTTGGTTTTCATGAATCTGTTGAAGGTGAATCTAGTAAGACAAGGGACTCTAATGAAAAGGTCAAAAAGGAGATGGAAGGTCAATCTCATCATCAAGCAAGGAAAGAAGTCCTTCAAAGAAAATCGTTTACTCCTCCTATGAATAATGTTGAATGTTTTGTATGTCATAATCTTGGACATGTGGCAGCTAGATGCAGAAGAAGAAGGGTTCAAGACCATCATGCAGAAAGATCATCACATTCAAGGTACTTTAATGGATATTTCTTTGCTTGCAATATGTTTGGTCACAAAGCTGCTGATTGCTACAGGAGGAATATGAAACATGTAAGATGTTATGCATGTAACAAGCTTGGACATATAGCAAAGGAATGCAGGAACAAAGGACGAACATCACACCAAAAGGAGAAAACTTCATCACACTTGAAGATATGGAAGAAGAAGGAAGTTCACTCAGAAAAATGTACTGAGACACAGCACGGCACAGACATAACAGACTCAGGGGGAGCTGAAAGTGTAAAACTTCAGTGTCCTGAATCTCATACGCAAGTTTCTTAAAATGGAAGTCACATATATACGCGAGTTAGCCATTGCAAAGTTGCGTATATGTCAGTCTGACGAAAAGCAGTGGGGACAGGCTTAGAAAAGGGATCTGATTGGCTAATAGTTACAGTCTGTTGAGGACTTGTGGAAATTTTTTGATACTTGTAAGATGTTTAGAAGTGTTTTGATCCTAACTTGATGATGATGATGTCTTGATGCTTATTGTTGATATATGCATGATCATATCTAACATATGGCACATGTTTAGGGGGAGCATATGGTTTTAGTGCATTATTGGCATTATGGTTAATAGTTCTTGGTGATAATGCTTATATGGATAAATTATTCATCTTGCTATGATATGGCTATGAGTTGTTCAGATGATTCTTGGGGTTACATAATGGATATTTATATCATATTTGTGGATGATTCCCTAATGGTGCTTACATGGTGATCCTCATAAGGATAAGGAGAAGTACATAGCTTGAATTCACATCTTCTTTACTTGATGATGAGTCACTCATATGATGTTGTCTTCATATGCATAAATATCATATATTACAGTTATGATGCAGGATTCCTATTGTTCTTGGCACATATATGGATGAGGATTGTTGGCTGGATACATGGATGATTATTCAAAGTTGCATTGTTGGAGACATGATGATGATGAGTTCTTACCTATATGATGATAGGTTGATTCAGATATTCCCATTTGATGATACTTGGTCCATGCAGATCTGGATGGCTATGGTGTTTCTCACATATGATAGAATGTGAATGATTCGATGCTATGATCATACAATGTCGTTGCTGATGTTTATCATGATCTTATTTAGGTGATTGGTCTCTGTAAAGGTCATATCAAGACTCATGATGTAATAGTGTGTCTCTATCTATTGTAGTCATTTGATGAGATCTCTTCAGGTCATGTAACGGCCTATGTTGGTTTCCCCACTATGCCTGGGATGAATGATGTTATTCTCTTATATGTAAACTCTTGGTATATCTCCATTGTGATGGGAGATAGATGTATGTATGAATCTTTGGTGATAGGAAGGTCATTTATGATGTATAGAGTCATGTTCTTCTTGTAGAACATCTTTTTGCAGACCTTGCTTACAGTCAGGGGGAGCATGAACAACACACGTCAGCAGAGCAGAGATTTCAGCATGTTCTCAGAAAGAGCATGGACAGATTGGTGCACCATGGCATATTCAAAGGGGGAGCTCATTCAAAGATTTTAGCAGGTACTCAGAGGGAGAATGGACAACAAAGGAAGATAATATCTTGGTTCGCCCTTTGCCCTTGATGTTAAAGGGGGAGAGTGACTTGGTGTTGTTGCCATCAAGTCCAAAGGGGGAGATTGTTGGCATTATGGCTCAAGTGTTGTCCTTGATGGCAACTCATACAGGTGATAGATCCCAGTACAACAGGTTAGTAGCAGAGATTGATGATCAGCTCACAAAGAATGAAGAAAATAAGAAGTACGCAGGTGCGCCGTTCAGTAGGTGCGGTCATAGGCTGGGTCCGCAGGTTCTGCATTCAGAAGGTGCGGACATGTTCGCGGGATCACAGAACAAAAGGTGTGGTCCTAAAGTGCACACACTTTCATGCAGAGAAAAGCACACGTGGGGTTTCTTATGTTTAACCCTTGGTATTTAGCCCGTCGGGTCCGTGGTATTGTGTTATTATGGTTTTGGACTGTGGTATTGTGAAAGGCCTAAGGCTATAAAAGAGGAAGGAGATCATTTGGCTAGTGTACGCTTATGGGTTGAATATCTTAAGGTGAGCTAGATCTGAAATACTAATGATCTCTTGGGAGTAATGTCTAGATCCAAATCAAGGAGAAACATGAGCTTTATAAGGTGAATCTATGGATGGGTCGAGATAAATTTGGCGCATGATCAGATCTGTAGATCTGATAGTCTGGGGTATCACCATTAACCTCAGGAATGCATGGGCAACATAGGAAAAGTGCGGAGGTACGCAGTGCACTTAAAGGCGCAGGTGCGTAGGTACGCAGTGAAGCAGAAGGCACAGTGCGGAGGTGTGCAAGTCAGACACGGAGAAGGTGTGGAGGTGCAGGCAACCCGCAGGTGTAGGTGTGGAGATCTGCAGGCACAGTGACAGTTGAAGTGCGGATATCCGCAGATGCTTATCAATGAAGTTGTGGACCCTACTTGAAATCTGTTTGAACTGCCTTTGACTATTCTGCAGGGTTCTGGGTACCTATTTGATGTTTGGTTACTGGTATTGAGTTCTGATAGCAGCATGATTTATGAATTAACTTTATGTGATCTGATGGACTAGATCTAGTTGATAACTCACATATTATTCTTGTATATGTATTGATCTGGTGTTTGGGGTGATCTAGAAGATTGATTGATTATGTGCTTCAATGATATTTATGGGCCTAGTATGAAAATTGGATGAAACGTGGCCTTTCAGATTATGTGTTGTGCTTCAGGTGTATCCAGTCTAAAAATTAATGAAACGTGGTACCCAGAGGAGAGAAGATTGTAGGCTGGCGCCTACGTACTAGTATCTTAGCAAGTACAAGAGCTAAGGGGGTTGTAGCTCCCTTCCAGGAGAGACTAGAGAACGAGAGAGGGTTGAAGCTCTCTGCAGGTAGAAGCCTGCGTACTGGTATAAGACTGCACCAGTACATAAATATTGTAAAAAGATTTTCTTATTAAGAAGAAGATTGAGATGACTTGCAGCAGGTGGTTTTCTCCCACATTGGGTTTCCACCTTATATCATGGTGTTCATGTGTGTGGCTTATGTGTGATGATCTGTTCTATTTTACTGCAGCTATTTATTGTTAATATGGTTGATAATGTTCTAATGCACTCATTAAGGATCAACTAACTGAATCATAAGATGTTATGGAAGTAGCATATATGAATCTGAATATGGAAATGAAAAAGTTTTATTGATATGATAATACTGATTCACCCCCCCCCTCTCAGTATTATTTCCAACAAATATGTGTGTTTAGAGGTTAATGTTGTTAATATTTTTGGTCTGTATGGTGGATTGATCAGTAATCAGGATTCCTAAAGGTAACTTTATGGTGTTTTGGGTGAGTGTTTGAAATGATCATTTATTTATTTCATAAAAGGAATTTTCCTTCATGATTTGAATTTGAAAATGGTATGAAAAATTAATAATGGAGGTCAAGCAAGTGGAAAATTGCATATCAGGGGTTGTAGCTCCTTCCAGTAGTAGCCAGTAAACAATCACGGGTTGCATCTCCTTTCAGTAGTAGCAGATGAAATAGGGAGTGGTAGTTTCCTTCCAGTTTCACCCAAATAACTTGGTAAGAACAAATAGAAGATTTCCTTTGTGAAATTAATTGAAGAAAACATAAAGGAATCTATGCGTGCTATTTGTACTTCTTGTGTTGATTCTTGTGATGCTCATATGAATTATTGCTAAAGTGTTTATTGGTATCATAGTATTCTCTACTATTGAAATCAAAAATTAAAATTCTCACAAAACCAATTCAACTCCCTTCTCAGTATTATATTAGTTTCTAACAATTTGTCTCAGAGAATTTTGGTTACTTCATATCAGTCTAACAACTAGAAGAAATATCAGGGACCATGGAAAATAATGAACGATAATACACGAATAGGGAATCGATGCTCAATGGGACAAACTATGTGTTTTGGAAAGTATGGATGAAAACCTATATTCATTCATTTGGTGCTCATGTATGGAATGTAGTGGAAGAAGAATATCAAAATCCTCAAGCCTTGATTACTAGAAATCATAAGATAGAATTTACATGAAATGCTAAAGTTATGAATGCTTTATTGGTTGGCCTACCTGAATCAGAACTAATCATGGTCATGGATTGCACTAGTACAAAAGCTATTTGGAACAAGATGAGTAGCCATATGAAGGTGATATCAAGGTAAAGCAAGCTAGACTTCAAGGCTTTAGAATGCAATTTGAGTCTTTGAAGATGCATCATGATGAATATATTTCTAAACACTTTCTTAGAGTTGCTAAAGTTTTGAAAACTATAAGAGAATTGATGAAGAGTTAAAAGATCCAATATTAGCTCAAAAGGTGTTGATATCTCTCCCTAAGACATTTAATCCTAAATTTTCAACTATATCAGAGATGAAAGAGCAGAAGAGTCTTGCATTGGATCAATTACCTGGCACTCTTACTTCCTATGAGATGACAATCTCTAATGGAAATACAACAACAAATTATTCATCCTTCAAAGAAGATAATAAGCACAAGGAAGAACATAATGATTCATGTTACGAATTAGATGAAGAGGAAGCTTAGTTCGTGTGGAAGATCAAGAGATGCCTACACAAGTATAAAGGTAAGGTACCTTTCAAGTTCTTTAATTATGGTAAAGTAGGTTACTATGATTCCAAGTTTCTAGAAAACAAGAATATTGAATATCACCCTAGAGATATTTACAAAAGTGAAAAAGGATAAAAATAAGGCTAACAAGAAGAGTCTCTACATCCAAGATTCCATCTCCTCTTGAAGTGAAGGAAGCTAATCATTATATGATGATAGAAACTATGAAATTTCAAACGAATTTATGCTCACATTGACCATAGATAATTTGGAAGTAGAAGTTATTGATTCTGATGGAGGAGAGGTTAAGTTCGACTTAGAAGGTGAGTTGGTCATTGCTCTTGAAGAAATCCAAAGGTTGAGGAAGAAAAATAAAAAACAGAAAGAACTGTTGGCAAAGAAAAATGTTGAAGTTGTAGAACCTATGCTCCTACAAATTGAATAAGATAAGAAGATTCGAGAAACTCTAATTCAATAGCTCAATGACGAAAATCAATTATGTGAATAGCTAGAGGGAGAAATCTTTTTTCCAAGGAAAAATATTGAAAAAGATAAAACTTAGTTTAGCTTTAATGAGAACTTTGGAAGAATGACCCAAATTTAGAATGAGATCCTTAAAGCACAAAGACTCTTCAATAAAAGAAGAAACCTTGGATTTGAGGCTAAGTCAACTTGAGAAGATGATATAAATGGAATGAAAGTGATTACCTTTGTGCAAGTAGAAAAAATATGAGGTACTATAGCATCTAGGATTGACTCAATCCACTAGTAGAAAGATAAAGGGAGCATGCACTCTAATATTCATCCAAAGAAAAATCAAGTGTTGCAAAACCAGAGGAATTTGACTAAGAACAAGTCAAATAATGTAGGAGAGGTAAATCAAGTTTTACAAAAAGAAGCTGAACCAATTTTTAGAAATCAATTTTCTCTTGGGTATAAGGACATATCTCAAGGCTACCTTTTTACTTATAAAAATTATGGGCACAAGGTAACAAATTGCAGGGTGAATTTGTTATTTAGAAAACTTAGGACACAATGAAGAATTTATTCAAATAAAAATGTCAGGCAAAGGATGAGAAGACCCAAGTACAATTATTTATGTTAGAATTTTGGTCATAGAGAAATTGGTTGTAGACAAAGAAATAAAAGGCTTGATCCAATTATCAAGAAAATAAGCTGACAACCTAATTTCTTGAAGGAAAAGGAAATAAAAAAGAATTGTAATATTTCTTTATATGCTTAGAAGGAAGGAAGCCATTGGCATGTGGATAATGGGTATTGTAGGAACATGCCAGGAAACAAAAGTAAGTTCTTGTCATGGAAACTAGATGAGAAAGGTAATGTGACCTTTGAAAACAATACACCTAATAAGATTGTGGGTGAAGGAAATTTGAGCCTATCTAATAGTAGAGGTTAAGCCAAGGATGTTGTCGAGCAGTAAAAAGGGTCTTTTTCACCTCTATTTACCCTACATTAATTGTCAATCTAGGTACGATTTGTTATCTCAAAGAGTGTACTCAGTCTGAGGCAATCATTTGTCAGAGTAATGCTAGTAGTATAGTGCTTTAAATACAAGAGTAAATGGATGCTTGAAATAAAATCTACTTTCAAAAAGAAACTTTAGCACTTTGAGATCTAAATCATTCACTTAGAAAACTACAACAACTTATCAGTCAAGGGTGCAGTAATAATAACTCATCCCTTTGTAAACTGATGTAATTGAGAAGCAATTTAAGGAAAAGATCATCAACCTGGGAACTGGACAACAACTGTCAATGTTCACTACAGTTTCAGATCATTCTATGCATATCAAAGCAATGATATTTCAAATGACAGGAAATGGAATAGCTACTGATATATTAACTCAATTGAACAACAAGGCTTTATCCTATGAAAATGAAGCAGTAATTGCAATATTCACTCAGAAATGATTTGAACAACAAACAGAAATGGGACAACAAACTAAAGGAAGCTATGAAATATTGAACAACAACTTAAACCAAATGTAAATGCATAGCAAACCAAATCAAATGTTACACGCAACACTTTTCTGTTAAAGGAACAGTAATCTGAGTTTCAGCATAACAATGGTTAATCCCAGTTGTGAAGAAACAACAATTGCGATCACAGTGGAACAATAGTCCCAATGAACAGCAATCACACTTGGAAGTAAACCGTAGATAAATAGATAGTAATGCCAATTTATAAATACACAACACTATTACTCTGTAATCGAACAGTAACGGTATTTTGTTAAGGAACAGCAATGTTATACAATAATATCAGTTTGTCAAGGGAAAAACAATACAATATAACTTCAGAACGAGTAGTATAACATTCCTGTGCAGAAAATAACCTTACTATTCAAATGGGAATTGAAATATAACAGAGCTAATACATGAAATAAGGAACACCAAATTACTGAAAAAAAGTAGATAAGAGAAATCAAACCACACATGACTTGAAATTGAGAATTAATGGTACAAGAAGCAAGTGATCCACAAGGGCTGAGCCCATAGCCTCCAGGGATGCACTACTTATAATTACTCCAAAATCAAAGATGGAACGGCAACAGATTTTATATATTAAGCATCAAAACAAAGTTAGAGTAAATCGCTCTTTTAGAGAGAGCTGATGATCAAAGTTTCAAGTACAATAGTGAATTTCATAAAAACAACAATAGTCCGTCCCTTGGGCTAGCAATGTTGTCCATTCGTATAGCAACTGAGTGGAGATATCAATGATACAGAGAATCGTTAAGGTAGCGATCCTCAGGACCAAAGGATCCTGAGGGATTTGCCATATTGTTAGCTCTCAATTATCTTCTCGTTCTCTTGCGCCGATTTGGTATCTCCTCTTCCTTTTCCTGGTTTGTACACTCTAATCTAGATTGCCTTGTTTGGATGTGGTTCCCTGTCAAAGGGACAATAGTTGATTGCGCCTTATCGTTTCCTTTAGAATGGTGATTTTTTGTTTTCCTCTTTTCTGCATGGAAAAGGGTAATTATTAGTCATGTTTCAATGCACACAAATCTTCTATATTTTATCAAAATCTCTCATCATATACCTCTTTCATAATGTAAATAAGTTATGAATTTAAAGAAACGATGACAACATAAGTGGTAATTACATACCTTCTCTAGTGCTCAACACACCCCTCTGCTTACCCTTTTTCATGCCCTCATGAAAACATTGTAATTGACATCCATGGCAGTGAGGGAATAGGCTAGAGAAGGGATCTCATGAGGTGGTCTACAACCATGATGCCTAGCTAGGTGTTCAAAAAGATGTCTTGTCTGACCTCCAGTCATTTCATATAAGGCTTGGTATCCTGGTGCAGGGTGCTAAATGACCGGGCTTCGGAACCTACAGCCTAACCAAGACGGGCCTTCTCTCAAAATAAGGTCACCATAGATACCCAAGTAGTCAGTAGCTAGTTTAAAGTTCTCATAATTAAATGGTTCCCTGTTTTGTATGTTCGGATTAGAACTTCGATATTGGAATTTGGCAACTGCAATGGCAAGGTCTTTGTTATAGACATTTTTGTGCCTTACAGCTATAAGCATGAAATGTCCATAATATAAGGGATCCAAAGTCCCTAAACATGTTGTTCCTACCCCTAGAGGAACAAGGCTAACAAACCACAACAATTCACAGAAGTTCTCCACCAGAAACTGCTCAAAAACAAGTCAATTCAGGATCAATTCAGAGGCTCCACTAGCTGTCTGCGCTGAAATGCAGAGATTACACTGGCTAGGTGCACTGCAACACAGGTAGAAGCACTACCAGGGTGCGCTGAGCGGGAAGTGACAAATGGAAAGTTCATTCAACGAGGTGGAAAGACCCTGGAAGCTTCCAGAATCTTCTCCAATGACACTTGCCTCAATGAATTCGACTAGTGATGAGTAAGAGGCTCTTAGTCTCCAAGTGGAAGCAAGAACTGACAGAGGGAGAGGACACTAGTCAGATCTCAAGATGACTCATCCTCTCTCCAAACATCTATATATGGATCTCTCCTCCATGAGATCCAGGAGGCTGGAATTTTGTTATTGCAAAGAATTGCTGTTGGTTTGAGATTGGAATCATTGGGTGCTTAATGCTTTGAAGGGAGGTGAAGATAGGAATTTCATTTGCTGGGAAGGAGATGCTGGATTGGAGCCCTCTTGGTTGTATCTCCTCCTGAACCTTGTTATTCATCAATAAAGCTATCTTGGTTTCTCCTATATACTGATGTATCTTTGATGTATGATTGCATTAGTATGTTTAGTTTATTTCTAATCCTGAACTAGTTATGAATATGAATCTATGTCTTTGTGTAGTTTTCTCTTCTTGTGATCTTGCAGGGACCTGTTGAAGTTGGGCGAGCGAGAAGGCAAGTAGCTGGGAACTCTCAAAGAGAAGAGAAACCGGATCGAGGGACAAACGGAAGACACCGGTTAGTCCATCCATCTCTCTTCATTCTTAATTCATAAAGGAAGAATACTAGAATAGCTGTTTCTGTTTGTTGCTAAGGCACTGTCACACCTTAGGTGGATAGGATCGTCCTGCATAGGCATTTTTCCCCACAACAAAATGGAGACTCCACTGGGGAGATCTGTTTAGTCATTTTATTTGTGTCTCTATCATTGTTTGTTTCATAGACTCAACAGCAACAATCGAACTGCATCTGCTATTCTCATATGCAAAGTAGACAGCTACTGCTTTGATCCAATCACTGGATTTTCCTATGATCTGAACAATGGACTCACAAATGATTTGATGATCCTTTGTGATAGATCTTAGTCCTCCCTCAAAGCATCCCTTTGATTGTACCTTGCTTGTTGCTTTTATTTGGCCTGAAACCGTAGATTAATCAGCAAACTGTGACCCAGAACACAGTGAGGAACTCTCGTTTCTCCTTCAGCACAGACTCTGTGAAGAGGTTCTGCATTTCAACGCAGGTCCCGTGAAGGCTACCTGCGCTGAATGTCAAAACCTCTGTGTTGAGGGTGCGTTGATCTAGTTAGGCCTTGTGCAGCTGGGGTTCTCTGCTCTGTTTTGCCTTGTTTTGATCTCTGATTTTTGCAGCCTGTAACCAGCATAGGTACCTGTCTGATAACTCCTTTTCTCTGCTTAAATTCCACCTCCTTTTGTACAAAAAGACTGTGAGTGTTTTTATGTGTTTGTGGCATCATTTACTGTTTTCCTTTGCAAGAGTGAAATAATCATCCTCTAGCCCTTGATTCAGATCTGTTGATTGTGATCTTAGGAGAGAGTTCATTGGCTGTTTACAGTTGATTATACATTTACTTTTGCTTTTGGTTTGAGTTTGTCTCTTTTAAGTGTCGAAACAAGTGTTCATTTCGAAAGTCGTAAAGTGTTGTATTCTCTTCTACCCTTTCTGATTTCGAAAAAGTAAACTTGTTTGTATTTGTCATTTAAAAGCAAATTCAAAGTTGTACAAAAAACTTTCTTTTTAGGCATCAATATTAAGAAAGCGGAAAACAAACACCTGCATTGTGCATTTGCATCTTGATAGTTTGCATGCTTGATTTAGGAAAAGTGCATTAGAGTGTGCTGATTGCTCTTTGAGAAAAGATGGTGTCTTTCTTTTCCCTTTGTAGCTAGGATTTTCATTGTTGAAAAGATATAAAAGCTTGCTTATCATCTTTAGACTGCATTTAGGAATTGTATCATACATCTCGTGGTGATTCAAAAAGGCAAACTTCTAAAAAGATCAACCTAAAATAAATTGAATGAACTTAACAACGCTTTGTAACTTAACGCACAACATAGAGGTCTAGGCTAGAGACGTGTTCTGGCGTCGTAAAGCCTGGTGACTGTCGATCTCGCTGATGGTGGGTGATTCCTCCTGAGGGACGATAGCGCCAGTACGGATTGTTCTCCCACGTACCGTCGAGTATATATTGGGAGACCCCTATAGGCATAAAACCTTTATCCTTAGGAAGCCGTGTCGGCCGCCCTACTGATCGCAATGCACTGAACACAGCATTCAGGAAGATTGACCGCCCGTACCTTAAAAAGTATTCTGCAGTTTTGCGAAAAGTTTGGCACACCCTCTACCTAGAACTCCAGAGCAGTTTCTTTTGGCCTTTTTCAGACTCTATAACAGAAAAAGTCCATCCGAGCATTTGTCACTTCGGGCTCGTTAAAACATCGAAGGAGACTAGAGTCATCTTTAGCTTTTTCTCGACTCTTTAAAAGTGAAAAAGCAAGTTGTGTCTAAGCGTCATTAAAAATTTATTTTAAACGGAACAATCACCCCTTCTTCCTGCGTTGATCTTTAGGTTGAGAAAATGGAGCACACCAACCAAGGAATTCCCCTTGGTGGAAATCCTAGTCCCTTTTCCTCTTGGGGAGATGTTGGTGCGCCCCATATGGCCACATTGTCGCTTCCAGGACTGACAATTGGCTTGTCGGTCTGGCTCTTTTCAACCAATGTCGTTTAGAACACCACTATTCCTGAACAATCGAATCAACAGTTAGACCAGACCAAAGTTACCCACCAGCCTTCTACTTCATCTAATTCTTCCTCTCCTCCTTCCTCTTCGCTTGACGGAACTGGCAAAACAAAAAACCAAGTTCCTAAGGAGAAGAAGGAAAAGAAGAAGAAAGAGAAGAAGAAGAAGGAGCCAAAAGCGACTGGGGGCAAACAAGTGTCGTCTGACAAAAATCCACACACAGCACTGACTAGGCCTAAATCGCCATGTGTCATATGCAAGGGAGACCACTTCCACAGAGATTGTCCCTGCATCCCTCGGATACTAAGGGACTGGTCTCCCCGTTTGCACAATTCGGTGGCGTCAACCTCTGATAGCCATGTTGACAGCACACCGTCAACTAGTGAAAGTGAAGCCACAGGACAGAGAGGGAAAGCTAGATTTCCCTGCAAACTGTGTGAAGGCGACCATGCCATCCACCGTTGTCCCTTCTTAGACGAGGCTAAAAGAGTTTTGGAAGATCGCCCGGTTTTACCAGCGCGACTTCCTCCTGGATATCAAAAACTCCTGCCAAGTCCTTCACCAGTTGAGAACCCGGCTGGCCCGCTCAGGTGGTCAGCCGAAGCACCTATCATTGAGGATGAACCGTCTGAATCCATACTTGACGAAAGTCAAAAGGTCGAGGCGGCAGTTGACCCGGTCTTGCCTTCAGAGGTTCTATCTTCGAATGATACCATCACAGAAGAGAATAAAGACGACACCGTCCAAATTCTCTTCATCAACACAGACTCCAACGAACAAGGGGGCAATTTGCCCATTCCTTTATCGCAGGAAGGAACTTCATCAGAGTCATACCCGGCCATCTATTCGGTCCCACCACCAAGCAACCTAGTTGTATCCTTCGACTGGAACCAACTAGGCAGACCCCGGTTGCCAGCAAGCATACCATTCAGAATTATCGTTCAAATATACAGAATGGTAATGGCTGGCACCATCATTGATGAGGGGGCATCTGTGAGTATCCTTTCCTCTATTGCTTGGAAAGCGCTTGGTTCGCCAACGCTTTTGCCTGAAATGAGAAATCTGATAGGCTTTGATAAAGGAACCAGTCGACCTTTAGGGATTCTTCCCAATGTGCCAATCACATTGAAAGGGAAGACCGTTCAAATGAACGTGATGGTCGTTCAAGGACCCTTGGATTATAACCTACTCCTTGGACGAGACTATATATATTGCATGGGAGCCATCGTCTCCTCACTCTTTAGAGTAATGTGTTTTCCGCATGAAGGAAGAGTGGTCAAGCTCGTGGACCAACTTTCATTTCCCGGATCATGCATCGCAAATAGTCATACACCATCCCTAAATGGTCTCTTCACACAAGAAATGTCTCAACCCACGGTCCGTCCTCCCGATGAGCGCGAGTGATTCAGAAGGATATGATTGGAACCCAGGGGGCATGCATCCTGGTCTGCTTCGGCAGGAAAACTTTGGGTATAGGGTAGGTTTCCGCGGGAGAATATGACTAGTCTGTACCCCGTCCGTGATTGGAAGAGGGGTTGTTCTAGAATAAGATTCTTTCGTCAAAGTTATGTGAGTTGGTGGGCATCGTTGCTCACCTTTGTTTATCTCAGTAGACATCGCCGAAGAAGTGTTTTGTTTGAAAGATTAATGGAACAATCTTTGGGTAACCTGAAAGAGGTAGGCCTCTCTCGGTAAAACAAATGTTTTGGTGGAAATGAAGTAGGGGTAACCTTGAAATCGTACTTTATACCTGGGGGCATGCAAACCTTTTGGAGTGCAAGCAAAGAGCGGTTATTTATCTGTTTTTTGGGTTAGCCGTTTCCTAACTTGCATAAAGAAAGGATTCCGGAGCAAAGCTTTGTAAGGCGCAAGCTCCATAAAAAATGGAATCTTAAATGAGACATTCTTATCATATGACTGGATTAATCGAGCAGTTTTAGCACACAGTTCATGCTCGTTAAAAAATAAACGTAAGATCCGAGCAGTTTTAGCACATAGTTCATGCTCGTTAAAAAATAAACATAAGACTGAGCAGTGTTTTTCCGCGTTTAAGCTCGTTAAAAAATGAAATATCTTCCGGTAAATAACCACTGTGAATGTAACATTATCAGCCATTAAAGCCTTGGTCGTGTTTGCACCGTCACCTCCACTTTTCCATTGGCCGATCTTTCAACTCCATATGATTGTTTACCCATTTTGAGGAACAGCTGCGAAGAGTGATTTCACTAGCCATCCTTGTGACACTGCCGTGATTGGAAAATTCCAACCCGTACCTGGAATCAGCTGCTAACCCATTTTATCACTCGTTCCTCAAAAGACGAGTCTTCTTTAAGCTATTTTCATCTGACTCGTAAAATATGAAAAGATTGCCGAGTTTTGGCCTTCCAGCTCGTTAAAGCGACCGGAAGTGCTATCCCTCCTCTAGATTTTAATCTTTTTGGACCTGAGGGATTATTGCACAAAAAGATCGAGCGCTTGTTTTGTTCGGCTCATTAAAACTATTGAAAACTCATCCCTTCTGTATTATTTTATACTTTTTCGGACTTAAGGGATTAGATGACGAAAAAGGAACCTTCGGAGTTGACTTTACATACCTTTTCAGACTCTCTAAAAATGAAAAGGACCGAGTTATCTTTGTCGTTAGACTCGTTAAAAGCATTAAATAGCGACAAACTTGTCTTTAGACGAGAACGAGTTTCACTATCGCTAGGCTCGTTAAAACGTAGCGATGGGCTTGCCCGAAGGGCAAGTTATAGAACAAGCATATGTTATCCTCCTCAAGCTTGACAAAAATAAAGAGGTACTGGTCAGCAATGACTAGGGAAAATTGGGAGAAACTCAAGAAAACTTTGATGGTAGCAAGTCGCTCTTGAACATGACACTTTTCCTCCGTACCACAATCAGGTTGGGTTGTTTCACTCACCGGTCACATCACCATGGTCTCACCATACCATCCATATTTGGGGTAATGCTACCGATCCATCGCATAAGTGTCGCCATATGTTCAAGAGAAGTCGTTCAGAGAAGTCAACCGTGTCCCATCCACTGTCGTACATTATCCTTCATCCTTTCATGACCGCCACCCTAAATCATATGTCATCAGATCGTTTTCACCTCCATCAAAATCATTAGCTCCGTTCCGTGTCATTGATGTGGGATTCATTAAGGCCCTCCTTTGACGGATCGCTTCTTGTCGACATCAGCTCATTATCCAAGACGTCGATCTAGGAACACTCCCTTCAGTACTTTGAAGCTTGCATGCCTCAATGGCAAGTTTCTCACTTCCGGCGACAGGTATACATCAATGACCTTCGACCGAAAGATTTTGCATGGTGTTCGACGCCAAGTCCTTTATTCACACCACGTGAATTGTACTGCAGTACCTTGAGGGTCATTATCATTATCGGTGATTCCTCTCGCACTTGTTAACGGTTTACCTCATTGACCGGTAATCAAGCGATGTCTTTCCATGTTCGACTTCAGAACATTTCTCAAATGGATCGACTTGTACTTAGAGTGAAGATCGAACGAGTTTGAAGACCCCGGATCTGGTTTCATCCATCCGGGCTGCGATATATATTCAGGAAAGATAAAGACATTGACATGTACATCATTGCAGCAGATAATCATCCTACCCAAAGGATGATAATTTCATCAAAATTATCAGTCTACCATCAGACGATTGTCTGTTCTATGTACAGAAAAATGAATTTATAAAGCTGAGCATGGGAATGCCCGCCTCAGCTAAATGATGAAAGCAGTATGAAAAATAATGTATTGTATTGTATCTTATTACAGGTCTCCTCCCAGCATTGGATGAACTTCGGATCCTCCTAATAAATCATTTCACCCGATAAACGGCCTCATACTTTAGGGGGCAACTGTTATAGACATTTTTGTGCCTTACAGCTATAAGCATGAAATGTCCATAATCTAAGGGATCCAAAGTCCCTAAACATGTTGTTCCTACCCCTAGAGGAGCAAGGCTAACAAACCACAGCAATTCACAGAAGTTCTCCACCAAAAACTGCTCAAAAACAAGTCAATTCAGGATCAATTCAGAGGCTCCACTAGCTGTCTGCGCTGAAATGCAGAGATTACACTGGCTAGGTGCACTGCAATGCAGGTAGAAGCACTACCAGGGTGCGCTGAGCGGGAAGTGAAAAATGGCAAGTTCATTCAACGAGGTGGAAAGGCCCTGGAAGCTTCCAGAATCTTCTCCAATGACACTTGCCTCAATGAATTCGACTAGTGATGAGTAAGAGGCTCTTAGTCTCCAAGTGGAAGCAAGAACTAACAGAGGGAGAGGACACTAGTCAGATCTCAAGCTGACTCATCCTCTCTCCAAACATCTATATATGGATCTCTCCTCCATGAGATCCAGGAGGCTGGAATTTTGTTATTGCAAAGAATTGCTGTTGGTTTGAGATTGGAATCATTGGGTGCTTAATGCTTTGAAGGGAGGTGAAGATAGGAATTTCATTTGCTGGGAAGGAGATGCTGGATTGGAGCCCTCTTGGTTGTATCTCCTCCTGAACCTTGTTATTCATCAATAAAGCTATCTTGGTTTCTCCTATATACTGATGTATCTTTGATGTATGATTGCATTAGTATGTTTAGTTTATTTCCCCAGTGGAGTCGCCATTTTGTTGTGGGGAAAAATGCCTATGCAGGACGATCCTATCCACCTAAGGTGTGACAGTGCCTTAGCAACAAACAGAAACAGCTATTCTAGTATTCTTCCTTTATGAATTAAGAATGAAGAGAGATGGATGGACTAACCGGTGTCTTCCATTTGTCCCTCGATCCGGTTTCTCTTCTCTTTGAGAGTTCCCAGCTACTTGCCTTCTCGCTCGCCCAGCTTCAACAGGTCCCTACAAGATCACAAGAAGAGAACACTACACAAAGACATAGATTCATATTCATAACTAGTTCAGGATTAGAAATAAACTAAACATACTAATGCAATCATACATCAAAGATACATCAGTATATAGGAGAAACCAAGATAGCTTTATTGATGAATAACAAGGTTCAGGAGGAGATACAACCAAGAGGGCTCCAATCCAGCATCTCCTTCCCAGCAAATGAAATTCCTACCTTCACCTCCCTTCAAAGCATTAAGCACCCAATGATTCCAATCTCAAACTAACAGCAATTCTTTGCGATAACAAAATTCCAGCCCCCTGGATCTCATGGAGGAGAGATCCATATATAGAAGTTTGGAGAGAGGATGAGTCAGCTTGAGATCTGACTAGTGTCCTCTCCCTCTGTCAGTTCTTGCTTCCACTTGGAGACTAAGAGCCTCTTACTCATCACTAGTTGAATTCATTGAGGCAAGTGTCATTGGAGAAGATTCTGGAAGCTTCCAGGGTCTTTCCACCTCGTTGAATGAACTTGCCATTTGTCACTTCCCGCTCAGCGCACCCTGGTAGTGCTTCTACCTGCGTTGCAGTGCACCTAGCCAGAGTAATCTTTGCATTTCAGCGGAGACAGCTAGTGGAGCCTCTGAATTGATCCTGAATTGACTTGTTTTTGAGCAGTTTCTGGTGGAGAACTTCTGTGAATTGTTGTGGTTTGTTAGCCTTGTTCCTCTAGGGGTAGGAACAACATGTTTAGGGACTTTGGATCCCTTAGATTATGGACATTTCATGCTTATAGCTGTAAGGCACAAAAATGTCTATAACAGTTGCCCCCTAAAGTATGAGGCCGTTTATCGGGTGAAATGCTTTATTAGGAGGATCCGAAGTTCATCCAATGCTGGGAGGAGACCTGTAATAAGATACAATACAATACATTATTTTCCATACTGCTTTCATGATCTAGCTGAGGTGGGCATTCCCATGCTCAGCTTTATAAATTCATTTTTCTGTACATAGAACAGACAATCGTCTGATGGTAGACTGATAATTTTGATGAAATTATCATCCTTTGGGTAGGATGATTATCTGCTGCAATGATGTACATGCCAATGTCTTTATCTTTCCCGAATATATATCGCAGCCCGGATGGATGAAACTAGATCCGGGGTCTTCAAACTCGTTCGATCTTCACTCTAAGTACAAGTCGATCCATGTGAGAAATGTTCTGAAGTCGAACATGGAAAGACATCGCTTGATTACCAGTCAATGAGGTAAACCGTTAACAAGTGCAAGAGGAATCACCGATAATGATAATGACCCTCAAGGTACTGCAGTACAATTCACGTGGTGTGAATAAAGGACTTGGCGTCGAAAACCACGCAAAATCTTTCGGTCGAAGGTCATTGATGTATACCTGTCGCCGGAAGTGAGAAACTTGCCATTGAGGCATGCAAGCTTCAAAGTACTGAAGGGGGTGTTCCTAGATCAACTTCTTGGATAATGAGCTGATGTCGACAAGAAGCGATCCGTCAAAGGAGGGCCTTAATGAATCCCACATCAATGACACGGAACGGAGCTAATGATTTTGATGGAGGTGAAAACGATCTGATGATATATGATTCAGGGTGGCGGTCATGAAAGGATGAAGGATAATGTACGGCAGTGGATGGGACACGGTTGACTTCTCTGAATGACTTCTCTTGAACATATGGCGACACTTATGCGATGGATCGGTAGCATTACCCCAAATATGAATGGTATGGCGAGACCATGGTGATGTGACCGGTGAATGAAACAACCCAACCCAATTGTGGTACAGAGGAAAAGTTTCATGTTCAAGAGCGACTTGCTACCATCAAAGTTTTCTTGAGTTTCTCCCAATTTTCCCCAGTCATTGCTGACCAGTACCTCTTTATTTTTGTCAAGCTTGAGGAGGATAACATATGCTTGTTCTATAACTTTCCCTTCGGGCAAGCCCATCGCTATGTTTTAACGAGCCTAGCGATAGTGAAACTCGTTCTCGTCTAAAGACAAGTTTGTCGCTATTTAATGATTTTAACGAGTCTAACGACAAAGATAACTCGGTCCTTTTCATTTTTAGAGAGTCTGAAAAGGTACGTAAAGTCAACTCCGAAAGTCCTTTTTCATCATCTAATCCCTTAAGTCCGAAAAAGTATAAAACAATACAGAAGGGATGAGTTTTCGATAGTTTTAACGAGCCGAACAAAACAAGCGCTCGATCTTTTTGTGCAATAATCCCTCAGGTCCAAAAAGATTAAAATCTAGAGGAGGGATAGTACTTCCGGTCGCTTTAATGAGCTGGAAGGCCAAAACCCGGCAATCTTTTCATATTTTACGAGTCAGATGAAAAGAGCTTAAAGAAGACTCGTCTTTTGAGGAACGAGTGATAAAACGGGTTAGCAACTGATTCCAGGTACGGGTTGGAATTTTCCAATCACGGCAGTGTCACAAGGATGGCTAAGTGAAATCACTCTTCGTAGTTGTTCCTCAAAATGGGTAAACAATCAAATGGAGGTGAATGATCAGCCAATGGAAAAGTGGAGGTGACGGTGCAAACACGACCAAGGCTTTAATGGCTGATAATTTACATTCGCAGTGGTTATTTACCGGGTAGTTCATTTTTTAACGAGCTTAAACACGGGTTGAAACACTTGCTCGATCTTATGTTTATTTTTTAAAGAGCATGAAATATGCACTAAAACTGCTCGAATCTTGCGTTTATTTTTTAATGAGCATGAACTGTGTGCTAAAACTACTCGATGATAAGTTTGCATGCCCCCAGCATAATAATGCAAATCGAGGTGCATGCATATTGGTTACTATTTAAGCATAGTAACGCTTGAGGTGCAACCCATTACGAGGTTGCGCCAGTGGAATTCTGTCATAATCCATTAACTCGTAGGCTCCTTTTGCTAACACGCGTTTAACAATATAGGGGCCCATCCATAAAGAATTAAATTTACCCGCTCCCAATTTATCAGATTCTTGGTCGTAAAGCAAGACCAAGTCACCTTCTGAGAAGACACGGGGTTTGATATTTTTGTCGAACTGCGCCTTGACTCATTTCTTATGGGCTTCGTTAGCCAAAGCGACGTCACGATGGGTTTCATCCAATTGGATTAATTCCAAGAAACGGGCCTCTTCTTCTGAAGTTCTGTGGAGGAGATCAATTGCGAGTTTAAGAGACGAGATTTCACACTGGACTGGCAAGACTGCCTCCAGGCCATACACCAGTTGGAAAGGTTTGAACCCGGTCGCATTCCTTACCGATGTTCGGTAAGCCCACAAGGCTTAGTACAGGATTAGGTGCCACCTTCTTTTGTGAACTCTGATCATCCTTTGCAACATGCGCTTCAGGACCTTGTTGATCGCTTCAACTTGTCTGTTTGCTTGCGGATAATACGGGGTAGAGCTGTCGTGAGATAGCCCTAGCTTGGCAGCTAATTCAACCATCATGTGATTGCGAAAATGCGATCCATGATCTGTAACTATAGCCTGTGGTATGCTGAACCTGGCGACTACATGATTGAAAAAGAAAAGGGCAGCTGTTTCACCAGTGTTATCTAATGTAGGCATCGCCTCGGCCCATTTGGTAAAATAGTCAACGGCGACTATGATATACCCATGCCCCCCGGTCGAGGTGGGGTTACATGTCATGAAATCGATGCCCCATTTGGCGAAAGGCCCAACAACAACTATCGGCTGTAAAGGTGCGAGTGGTTTTCTGGTTTTGCTATCAAACATTTGACCAGCATGGCAACTTCTGACTGCGGTTATGCAATCTTTGAACATGGTTGGCCAGAAGTATCCTGCTCGTAAGATTTTCTGCGCTGTAGCATATCCAGATTGATGCCCCCCACACACGCCTGAATGACACTCATTCAGGGCTTTTTCGGCCTCCTCATGGGTGAGGCACCTTCTCAGAACTGTATCGATACCACGACGGTAAAGCATATCACCGACGATCATGTAGTCTTTTGCTTGGTATCGTATACGTTTCTGTTCAGAGTGAGAGGTGTTAGGCCTGAACTTTTGGGTTTGGAGATAAATTATTATATCTCCATACCACTCATTGCTTGTAGATATCAGAAACAAATTCTCGTCCACGATTGATTCTTCGGATGTTTCATCGTTGGACGACGATGGGAGATCGCACAATAATTCTGCGAAAACTAGAGCTTTCTTTGATTTGGATTTTACAAATTCCAGATCAAACTCTTGAAGGATCGCTATCCATTTTGAATATTTTCCCCCCAGCAACTGTCGCGACAATATATAAGTCATGGGGTTGCAATCTGATAAAATGGTAGTTTTCCGAAAGAGGACATAATGTCGAAATCTTTGAATCGCTTGAACAGCTGCAAGCGCTAGTTTTTCAACATAAGAATATTTGCTTTCTGTATCATTTAAGTTTTTACTTAAATAATATATAGGGTGTTCAATTCCATTGACTTCTTGAACTAAAACCATTGCGATGGTTGTATCCGCTGCAGCCAGATACAGATTAAAATCTCTTTGATTATCGGGGGCGTACATTAATGATGCTTTTATTAAGGAATCCTTTAAAGCGTCAAAGGAAGCTTGCACAACCTGATCCCAAATGAAGGGAACCTCCTTTTTCAAAAGACGTGTATAACCTTTAGCGAGTTCTGCGTAATTTGGAATGAACCTCCTCAGAAAGTTTTCTTTCCCTTGGAGTTTCTGAATCTGAAGCAGATTTGAAGGTGGAGGCAAATTAATGATTGCCTGAACCTTGCAAGGGTCGAGACGAATCCCATCCTTAGAGACTACAAAGCCAAGTAAACGACCAGAACCGACGCAAAATACACATTTGTACGGATTGAGTCTTATATTGTAGTGTCGGCAACGTAGAAATATCACTCTTAAATGCTGCGGATGATCAGTCCGCTTTCGCGAATGAGCCGGAAGGTCGTCGAGGTATGGTTGAACGATGTTCTTGATGTCATGGAAGGCATAATTCATTGCCCTCTGAAACGTCGCCCCTGCGTTCTTTAAACCAAAGGGTAATTTTCGATAAGTGAATGTGCCCCACGGACAAATGAATGCAGTCTTTGACTGGTCCTGTGGGTGGATATTTATTTGATTATACCCGGAAAATCCATCCATGAATGAAAAGATTTCACATCCGACGCATTCATCAATTATCTGGTCGATGAAGGGTGTAGGGTAGTTTTCTTTCAGACAAGCTTGGTTTACATCCCTATAATCGACACACACTCTAATTGTCCCTTGTTTCTTCATAACAGGGACAATATTCGATACCCAATCGGTTAGAGGAACCGGGTAGATGAAACCAGCATGGAGAAGCTTTTCAACTTCTGCCTTAATGGCAGCGGCTTTCTTGGGGTGCACCTGCTTGAGCCGTTGTCTTACCGGTTTGACATCTGGATACATCTTAATTTCGTGTTCAACGATACTCGAGTCAATGCCTGGCATTTCATCATATGACCAAGCAAAGACATCTCTGAACTCGCGAAAAAGAGCGTTATATATTTCCAGTTCTGAAGGAGAACAACCTTTGCCGACATAAATATTCTCTACAACATTTGTTTTAGTCGAGATATTTGTGGCTATAGTCTCTTCAATATTGGATAAGTTTCGCTCGGAATCCACCGTATTTACAGTATTTGATAGGAATTCAAAAACTGAAGGGTTATAAAGGTCATGTTGAGTATCTTCTTCATAATCTGGAAGAAGGGAACGATGGTGGCAATCATTCCATGGTGCCCCCTCAATCAACATTGATTGTAGGATTCCTTCGTCGGTTCCATGCACTCTCGACCAAGGATCTAATGGGGTACCATATTCTCTAGACCTATCTACCCAAACGCTTGATGAGCGTTGATTTGGGTTCGTCTCCCATTACCGAAACATTGATTGCTACAATATTTCTATTGGGCTTGGGGGCAAAACCATTGCATGATCCATGTTGATATCGTCTTCTGAGATCTTCGTGGAAGATATCATATTGCAGGTACCTATTGACGCTACTTCCGCCAAATCGATTGGAGGTGGAAGGGCGAAAGTTCCCATCAATATAGGATCTTTCAGTAGGCCTACTCCGATATTCTGAAGCGAATGAGGGCTTCCATGGATCATGGGAATGCTTCCCGTAACTTGTGAACCATTTGGGAGGAAGTTTTGTTGGTCGACGATCGTAATCCCCCCTTGAAAAGGGAATGCGATCTTTCTAAAATAGGTCGACACTACAGCTGCCATGGCATATATCCACGGTCTTCCCAGTAGGATGTTGTAATCAAGATTCCCATCGATGACTTCAACATCTATTTCTACGGTTTTTCCCCCTAGTTCAACCTTCAAGTTATTTAGGATACCGTACGGGGTATATGTCCTTCCGTCGAATGCTTTTAATGTCGTCGAAGATCGCGACAAGGTTGGAGATCCTAAAGTTTTCCAGCAACTCATCGACATAATACATGTAGATGCCCCCTCATCAATAATTGTTCGGTGAACAGTTTTGTTGAGGGCTTTCACTTGAATAAGGAAAGCTAGTTGAGCTGGTAACTGAGGATCGTATCCTTTGTGGTCGAAGGATACAAGATTGGAATCCTTAGGATCAACCCCACCAATGGCCGATAACAAAGCCTGCCTTTGGGATGGACAATTTTGTAGTACTTCAAGAGTCGACATAGCGGATGGCGATTGGGCCAAATCTTCCACTATGTTATAATGCTGCGCTACTCTGGCGCGAGGATTAAATGTCGACTTGTGTACTACTCCCTTTGGCGGTTTTATTGTTAATTCAGGAATGATGGGTGGTACAACTTCTGTCGAAGTTGTTGTCGAACTACTTGGTTGATCTTTACCTTTGTCGTTCGACAGCTGCGGATTCCCGTAATCTTTATTCCTTGTCGAAATCAAAGCATCATTTTGTTGCTTGGAAATCAACAACATTAGCACTTGTGACGGGGAAGCATTTCCACTATCAACCAGATTTGTACCTGGATTTGGAAACGGATCAGTTAACACAGCTGAGGTTTGCAAACTCTTAAAGAATCTTTTAAGCTCAGCTTTGTATGGACATTTCGAGGTCCAATGATCCTCATCACATATGTGACACCCTGCGGTGGGTTTCCTATCTCCAGGAGGGTTTGAAGAAGTTTTTTCAGGAGATGACTCACCCTGTTTCTTCTTCTTCCCTTTGTTTTGCTTCTTCTTGCTTCCTGGTTGTTTGGTTTCTTTGCCCTTATCTGCTGATATGGCATTTACTTCCGAAGCAAGAATTTCGTCCTTTGCATTTTGATCTGAAATCTTACGGGCTTTCTTGGACGAAGCCTTTGTCGATTTCGCGTTTGTCATGCCAATCACGCCATCGCCGGCATGAGAGTCATTATTTGATTTAGGAGGAGGAGGAATTGAGAATTCCGGTCTAGGGGCGTCAGGTATTTTGTCGTAGAGCATGCCAGACTGAGTGTAGACTAAGTCTAGATATTGCGCACGAGCAATAACTTGCTCCTCCGTTACGACTCCCCCCTTCACCACATCTTCCGTTATGGCAGGAAGTAACGACTTGATAAACCATTCAGCTAATAGCTGATCGGGAACGTACGTTTTCACCATCCTACGACGACGACGCCACTCATGTATATGATCGGATATATGAGTGGCCGTCGTCTGTTTGAAGTTGGTTAAGATTTCCGTTCCTGTTTCATACCTTATTGGTAATTGAAAATGGGTTAAGAAAGTCGTGGCTAGGGAGCTGAAATTGTCGAACGAGGCTCTAGGTAATTCAATATACCATTTTGCTGCTGGACCCGTTAACGTCCTCTGAAAAAGGCGAAGCCTTATCGAATCATCGTTTAGGGTGTTTGATGAACACCACAGATGAAATGTCATCACGTCATTCGATGGGTCTTCACCTGGATTTCCATTAAATTTAGGAATGTCCGATGGAAGTTTGTGAGGAATCGCTAGCCACCAAGGGGCGTAACAAATTGGATCATTTGTTAGCCGGTGTAAATCGGGTAACTCTAAAGTTGCCACGAATGGTAACTATTGATTCAGGTTAGGTGAAGCATATCCAGGGTATGATGAAATTGCCTGAGCAGTTGGCCTTTGCATACCAGCATAATGCAATTGGTGTTGGTATGACTGATACGGTTGGTGGACTTGACCACTGTAAAGTGGTTGATTTTGACCGTTTTGAATGTACGGTTGTCCACTGTTCGCAAAGATCTGCTATTCAGAACCTTGGTATACTTGTTGGAATTGTGGTTGTTGGTATTGCACCAGCCACGATTGTGAAGCCATGCTCTGTTGTGCTATACTAACCGTCGGACCAAGATGTGGGGTAATTGTACCTGTTTGGACCTGTGTCGCCCCACCAGTTGGCGATTGTGGTTGAGTCACAGGGTCAAGGGGCTGTTGCATTACAACCTGAGAAATCTGAGGCTGACATACAACAGGCATCGTTTGAACTTGTGACACTGTTACAATAGCTGGTGTTGTCGAGATGTTCGACATAGCTACACATTGTTGCATAGAATACACAACTCTTGGTTGTTGGGGTAGTATAGGTACCCAACCACTTGTCATAACTCTAGTATAACTTGAATACTGTTGTAAACTCCCGTATGGATATCCTCCCAGAGGGGGTAATGAAAGGGCATACTGTCCCCCATACGGTGGCAATCCGGAACTCAAGGGGATTGTTTGTCCTTGGGGACTGGATTGCCCAAATTGACCTCCAAATGGATCAATCTGGCGAGTCTCAACATAAGAGTTGCCGGATATTATTCCGGAGGAACAAACTGGAACGGACCACACTGTCGAAAAAGTCCCTGGGTGGACTCCTTCTAGCGGTTATGAGCTAGTCGGGACAGATGGTATGCCGACAAACATTGTTGGGGTGACGGCATGGAGTTCTGCTGTCGCTGTGTCATTCGACACAGTCCTAGATGTTGACGGTTGTTCAGACATTTTGAGTCTATCCAAGAGATTACCTAGCGATTCTACAGGAACTTCCACTCATGGTAGGCTAACTTCTGATGTCGAAGGAAATAGAGTGACCCCGACTCCAAAATGTGTTGGAGTACTTGCTTGTGGATCTTCTACAATTTCCTCTATCGCAATCAAACCAGGTGGAAGGGGAATACCGTCAGGTCCGTAAAATATTTCTGGTGCCGAAGAAGGGGTTGAATCAACAGCGACAGATGTTTGAAGAACAAGACTCTTTGGACCGGTTACAGATGGAACTGGTTCAATAACACAAGTGTTTGTTCTCAGACTACGATCAGTACCACTGTCCCTCTGTGGCTGTTGAACTTCTTCTGTGGAGGCAGGGTTTCCATAAATGTTTGGAGTAACCGGAATCTCAGATGTTGTTGGAACACTTGTTCTAACTTTGATAGGAGATTTCGAACCGGTTAAACGAGTTCGCTTTGTCTGTACTGTTTTCGATTCCGGAGACAAAGACGGTTGACTCGTAAGCCTCCACGAATGATGGGGTTTCAATTGACTTTCTTCCATGATTGCGGATTACTTGATCAACCAAAATACAAAAGGGGAAAGTGTGTTTCCGAATTGAATGAATTGAGGCAAGTGACAAATGGCAAGTTCATTCAACGAGGTGGAAAGACCCTGGAAGCTTCCAGAATCTTCTCCAATGACACTTGCCTCAATGAATTCGACTAGTGATGAGTAAGAGGCTCTTAGTCTCCAAGTGGAAGCAAGAACTAACAGAGGGAGAGGACACTAGTCAGATCTCAAGTTGACTCATCCTCTCTCCAAACATCTATATATGGATCTCTCCTCCATGAGATCCAGGAGGCTGGAATTTTGTTATTGCAAAGAATTGCTGTTGGTTTGAGATTGGAATCATTGGGTGCTTAATGCTTTGAAGGGAGGTGAAGATAGGAATTTCATTTGCTAGGAAGGAGATGCTGGATTGGAGCCCTCTTGGTTGTATCTCCTCCTGAACCTTGTTATTCATCAATAAAGCTATCTTGGTTTCTCCTATATACTGATGTATCTTTGATGTATGATTGCATTAGTATGTTTAGTTTATTTCTAATCCTGAACTAGTTATGAATATGAATCTATGTCTTTGTGTAGTGTTCTCTTCTTGTGATCTTGTAGGGACCTGTTGAAGCTGGGCGAGCGAGAAGGCAAGTAGCTGGGAACTCTCAAAGAGAAGAGAAACCGGATCGAGGGACAAACGGAAGACACCGGTTAGTCCATCCATCTCTCTTCATTCTTAATTCATAAAGGAAGAATACTAGAATAGCTGTTTCTGTTTGTTGCTAAGGCACTGTCACACCTTAGGTGGATAGGATCGTCCTGCATAGGCATTTTTCCCCACAACAGTCTTTGATGGCAAAGAAGTATTCCATCCCTTGCTGATTGAATGTTGTGTGAATAATTCCCAATGCCTCAATCACGCCCGAAGTTCTCATTAGGTTCCTATGTTTATTCCATAACTGCAGTGGGTCTCTAGGTTCAGCTCTCAGCCATAAGTCTAATCCATTCTCTTGTCTTTGAAAGACATTGTAGCCTTTAAGCCACTTTATTTGATTAACATCAAAAGAAATAAATGCCTGCAGTTGGACATCACCCATGAAAGGCCTAGGATTCTGCTCTGTTTCTCCATCTAATACAAGATTGTGCAAATAAAATTCACATAATAATATTTGAACCTTCACCCCGTAATGCTTATAATAGTTTATGAAGTCATCAATGGTTTTTATTTCTATAGGCGCTCCTGCTTTAACAACTTTAATTTTCAATTGTAAATATCTTTCCATTTAAAACAAAGCATAGTTCCTAGCAGGTGCCCTAGAGAGCATAAGGTATCCATTTGTTTGATGACTACGTCTAGTCTATGAGTTACCTTTGTGAATCTTTCTTCTACTTTTATCCATCCTTAAAAGGCCTGAGCTTCTGATGCATTAAGGTCTTTCAACTACTGTTGTAATTTCTCTTATTTTTCTCGAGGGGCAGCCTGCTTTGTAAGTTTCTCTATTGTTTTTTGGGCTTGTTCCAAATCTTTTTGCAGAGTTGCTGTCCTTGGGTCATTTTCCAACATAATAGGTGTAGGCGGGAGATCTACTTGGGTCTTCTTATCACAGCGTCAGATATTTATGGTCTGAATTTCCTTAGAGGATGATGCCTCTATATGGATTTCCTTATCACAGGCCAATACATTCTCTGCCTATACTTCGACATGGACGACAACCAGATGCTATTCCTTTCAGTTTTGAATGGCAGGCTGGACTTGAGTCCTCTTAATATTTTTCTTAAGGGGTTTCGTCGGGGTGGTTGCATGTTTTACCACATAGGTCCTTTTTTCTTTCTTCCCCATTTTCAAAACCCTTATTTGTTGTCAAATTTGCATGATCACGTTAAGCAGTCTTTGTTGTTCCTTTCGTAATCTTTTAATAGTTGTTCGTTTACTCAGGCCCGAGCTTTGTACCTCGAGTATTGTATCCTCGCCTTCACCAATTTCTTGATTTTCTTCTGGGGTGCTTCTTCAATGTTCTGCTAACCGGGTTGTTCAGGGGTAGAAACCCTAGCTTGTTCTGCTATCTTCCAGGTAACTTCTTCTTTTTCCCCTTCTTCAACGTGGAATTCCTCTGGTGTATTCTGACTAGGAACAGATTGTTCCTCTTCTTCATCTTCGTCACTCTTCTCTCCAGATACACTCTCATCATGGGCAGAGTGATCCTCATCTTCTCCTTCTTCATCACGCAGTTCTTCGATTGCACTTTTATCATCAACAGAGTGCTCCTACGGTCTTTCTTCCTCATCAAACAGTTCCTCAGATTCACTTTTGTCATGAGCAGAGTGCTCCTGCAGTCCTTCTTTGGTGTGGAGGTTAAGTGGGCTAAGAGGTTGAGCATATTCGCCCATATTGGCCAGAATATGGGCCAATTCATCTTCTTGCAGCGAGTTTTGCTATGGACTTCCACTGTGTTTCTCTGTTTCCTCTTCCTCCTCACCAAATTGCTCAGTCTCTTCCTCTAGTTCTCCTTCATCGCTTTCCTCCAATTCTTTTTCATTCTCCCCTCTTCCAATTGTGGGGGTTTCTCGTCTCCTGAATCATCTATTTCCACTGCTTGACTGATGTTCCTATGGGAATTTCCCAGCCCTCCTCTGATCCATTCCAATCTAATAGATTTTCTACATTTCAGTGGTCTATTTGATGTACTGGAAACGTGTTTTTGTTTTGGGGCTGGCAAAGCCAGTCCCCCGTGTATCGTGAAAATAAGTTCTTCCAAACTACTTTTTGGTTGAGCAAGACTGTAGCTAACTATTAGTCATATTAACCCATGGTGGCTTACTACTGACTCTACATGGCGAGATTCCTTCATACTTCGGGCAACATTGTGTAACAAAAAATTAAAAAATGCAGGCAAATTCACAACGAATTTTTTCTTTAACACTGCTAAAAGTTCAAGATGGCGTGGTCTTACCACGTCTTTCCTGCCATCACAAGTGATGTAGCTCTGAATAATTCTTGCTAACTCTGCCCAAGGCTCTCCCAAGGCTGTCGGTAAAACTCCCTTTCGTTTTACAATCAGGTTCTGCCCTTCATCCTAGAATATTTTAGCGTCTCACAGTCTCACCTCTTTCAGAGTCCACATAGGTCTAGTGGCTAGCAGTCCCAAAACCTCTGCAATAATGTCGTCAGTGACCGATATCTGTCTCCCTCTCACCATGGAGTGATTTTCTTGCAAGTTCTGTAAAAATTCAATTGCCACCATCTCGTTGGATTGTTGTAGACAATTGAGATAAACTATCCATCCTACTCGCACCAGGATCTCTCGTGCAGCATCAAAGACCATCAACACCTGTGGCTCTCTGCAGATTGATCTTCCTCCCATTCTTAGCACACTATAAAAGAACAGAGATGACAATGGAACATCAGGCTATTCAAACTATTAGCAAACACAAAGAAGATGACAGAACAACAAGTTGTTCAAATTTCAAATTTACTGCTAATTGTTCCAGAGAAAAACATGGAAATAGTTTTGGAACAACAAGCCATGCAAGTTGGGAAACAAAATACCATTAAGATTTTCTATTCCTGAGTCATAATTCTCCAAATGATAAGCTGACACGTATTCTAGCAATTATGAGGTCACCTACGCCCCCCTGGAATGTGATAGGCCATCCTCGACCATCAAATGAAGGAGCAGTGTGCTGAACTGCCATAGTACAGAGTCATAAAGGAACAACGTATATAGAAATACCACGTTTACAATGACGAGCGGGTTTCTGAAATCGAGGTGTTTAATAGGATCACTTAATAAATAAGAAAATGTCGTGATATGATGCGATAACTGGAGGATAGGACAACTGGCATGAATAAAAGGTCTTATGCGATCATTATCGACTTTTACTGTCATAATTGATTGTAATTGATTTTCATGTATCAAAGGTTCAGAGGGGTTATATACATAATCTTATTTGAACCATTTATAAGGATATAAGAAGAAGGGTTTTATAATTACTATTGGTGTATAAAAGAATATGACTTTAATACCATCAACAGAGCTCTATTGCCCACAGGTGTCCATAACTTTGATAGAGTTGTTTATTTCACCCTTGGAACCATAATCCTTTGCATATGCCTAGGAAAGTGTTGTGCCATGTCAGAATGGATGCCATTATGCTGGCTTGGTAACCAGATAAATCATAATGCCATTCACCAGGAAGGAGTGAAAGGTGAGTAGGCCAGCTCGTGATGAGACCTCCTGTTCCAAGGATATTTTATTTTTTCTGATGTGCCTCTTGGATCATATCCCTGGTGTGGCGGCCATAGTGGGAATACCACTTCACTTTCTTCCTTATGATCATGGTAGGATAGCTCTTAATGAGACCCCAATCCTTCAGCTGACAAACATGTTAGCAATCATATAAATATTTCTTCTTCTTCTTTTTTTCTTTTATATAGCACTTTTCCTATTTATATACAGAGGGTGGTTCAACACTCCTTAAGAGTAGGGATGGTGGAAGAAGTCTTAACATCTCAATAGAAAAATATGGCCTTATTCTTGTTTATTAATAATGATCAAAGAGAATTATGGGGATTTAGGAAGAACCATCATGATAAAAATAATCAATCATATTGGTATTAGTAGAAAAATGACAGCAAGGTGTTCAATAGTTGTGTCCTTCCCTCTTTTCTCTTATCAATTCAAAGCAAGTTCTCGTAAAGATAATGATTTTTATGTAATTTGTTGATTTCAGTATCCTCTCATTTTTGTATTTGTTGCATAAATGTATAGCTGTGCTTTAAATGAGCATGACTCAAAAAATTATGTAAATGGTAAAACACACAAAGAACAAAATGCACTCTAAAAATTTTGTTCTCAAGATAAAACAGCTATTGTACAAAAAAAATGCAAGCAAAAGAAAAAAATATACTCGAAATTGTTCTTCATTGAAAGGAATAGTAGTTGTCCCTTAATTAGAACAACAAAGAAAACAAGCGCAAACAAAAAATGCGAAAATGTTGTTCCTTTGGAAAGGAACAACGAAAAAAATGAAAGTATTGTTCCTTCAGAAAGGAACAACAAAAAAATGAAAGTGTTGTTCCTTTGGAAAGGAACAGCAGGAAATGAAAGTGTTGTTCCTTTGGAAAGGAACAACAGAAAATGCAAGTGTTGTTCCTTCGGAAAGGAACGACAGAAAATGAAAGTGTTGTTCCTTTGGAATGGAACAACAGAAAATTAATGTGTTGTTCCTTCGGAAAGGAACAACAGAAAACAAAAGTGTTGTTCCTTTGGAAAGGAACAGCAAAAATGCAGAAGTGTTTTTCCTTCGGAAAGGAACAAAAAAAGTAAAAGTGTTGTTCCTTCGGAAAGGAACAACAAAAAGGTATAAGTGTTGTTCCTTCAGAAAGGAACAACAAGACGTGTAAGTGTTTTTCCTTCATAAAAGAACAGAAAAATGGCAGACTGTTGTTCCTTCAGAACGAAACATCAGAATGCAAAAAATGGTGTTCCTTCAGAAAGGAACAGCGAATGGCGAAAATGTTGTTCCTTCGGAAAGGAATAGCAAAATGCAAAAGTGTTTTTCCTTTCTGAAGTAACAGCAAAACGGCGAACTGTTGTTCCTTCGAAAAGGAACAGCAGAACGGTGAAAATGTTGTTTCATATGAAAGGAACAACAAAATGCAAAAATTGCAGAAATGCAGGAATCAGTAAAGAAATCAAAACAAAAGAATTCTGTACAACATTTAAAAGCAATCAAATTACTTAATGAACCAAATGGGAGGAAGAGTTTACTTCCTCAGCTAGAATTTGCATGTCTGAGTCTTCCGAGAGTTGCTGGTAGAAGGATTCCCGAGTGAGTGGTTTGCAGTACAATCAAACTCGGTGACCATTTGCCTTAAAGGTATGTCCAGATCCATCGATGGTGGTTAAAGTAATGGTGCCATTATCATGTACCTTTTGGATTTTGTATGGTCCCAGCTAGCGAGTTTAAAGTTTCCCCGGAAAATCCTGAAACCTAGAATTGTATAGGGGCGCGCATTCTCCTTCGAAAGACTTTCTTTTTTATGAGGGTGTTGTGCCATTTGGCTCTTAGTTGTTGGATTAATGCAGTATGTTGAAGAGAAGAGGGCCTAATTTCATCCAACTCGTTGATCTGTTGTAGTCTATTAATCTGGGCCTCATTTAAATCTAGACCGACATCTTGTGTTGTTCTCAAGGTCTATATTTCGAACTATATTGGAAAGATGAGTTCTTTTCCAAATACTAGCTGATATGATGAATAACCAGTAGTGCTTCTCCATGTTTTTCTGTATGCCCACAAGGCTTCCAACAATCTTGTAGTCCAATCGCGTCTGTGTGTCACAATGGTTTTGGCCAATATTGCTTCTATTACTTTATTTGTGCTTTCTACTTGGACATTCGCCTATGGGTGGTATGGAGTAGTAATTTTATGTTGAATATGATAGTTTTTTAGTGTTGCAGCAATTTTATTACTAGCAAAATGTGGTCCTCCATCTGTGATTATGTCTCTTGGGAGGCCATATCACACAAATATGTGGAACAGGAACTGAATGACGAAATCCTCTATAGCTCTTAGCAATGCCTCTGCTTGTTTCTGCTTTGCTTGCATAATATCAAGCTATGTTGTCAAAGTCCCCAATATATCAGTTTTGAAATTTTCTAATAAATTTCGAATTTCTACGCGAGTTACTCCTTCTATAGAGATCTTGTTGTCCCTTGTAAAACTGTCATGTTCTGCTGGTTTTAGTCTTGTGCTGCCTCTCAAACTCCTGATAATATTTAGTGTTTCAATCCATTGTTCCTTCATACCTTTAATTAATGTTGTTTTTAATACATTATTAGGTAAGGGTAATGATGCATAAGGAGATCTTTGAAGATTATACTAAAAAAATTCAACATACTCTTCTGATGTTTCATTAGGTCTATCTACCATCTAAAATATTTCATCTTTTAACTCTCTAGACCTACAATAATCCTGATATTTCTTCAGAAAAGCACTTTTCATTTGATCCCAGTTATTTATTACACCTCCACCCAACCCCATAAACCATCTTAAAGTAGCCCCTTTTAATGTAGAGGGAAATAATTTCAGCTTTTGGGGATTATTGGTATAGTCATATCCTCTGCACAGCACATCAAATAAAAATAAAAATGCATCCAAACCTTCTAATGTAAGGCCATGAAATGTAGGGATGTGCTTGTTGGCATTATGATTCTGGTATGGCTCTATGTTACAGATGTTGTACTTGATGGCAACACCCTCAAGAGGCAATGCTCTGATCAGACCCTCAAAATGTTGAAAATTAAGAAGTACGCAGGAGAACAGTTCAGAAGATGCGTACACGCAGGTACACCGTGAAGGAACTGCGGCCACCCACGCAGGTCACCCGTTCAGAGGGTGCGTACCCCCAGTTTCACTTACTCCAAGGCAGAGAAGCGCGTTCACGTGGGGTTTCCTATGTTTGGCCCATGGTATTTAGCCCGCCGCTCTTGATTCTATGGTTTTGGCCGGTGGTATTGTTTTACATTATTATTATTATTGAGCCCCATGTTTTTGGGCCCCTGGTATTGGTTATCTATGGTATTGATCCATGATTTTAGGAGGAGCTTGCCTATATAAAGCAAAGGAGATCACTTGGCTAAGTATCTTTTGCAAATTGAATATCTCAAGATCTGAAATATTGGGTTATTGTTTTTAAAAGCTTGATCTATATGAAAGTGAAGTTAAAAGCGAATCTGTGAAGGGTGATCTCTCGAGCGCATGATCCGATCTGGGCATCTGACTAACTGTGGCACACTGGTGAACTTCCAATTCGGCCCTAATCAGAAGTACGCAGGTGATTAACGGTGCAAGTGTGTGGGTACGCAGAGGAGAAACAGGCGATCTGCGTGTGTACGTAGAGCAGAAGAAGGGGAACTGCGTGGGTATGCAGATCAGGAGAAGGAGAACTGTGTGGGTACGCAGCGCGACAGAGGCTCAGGTGCGTACGCACAGTAAAAGTACGCGGCGCGATAGTATCTTTGAGTGCGTGGTTTCAGTAGCAGTATGCGGCGCGATAGTGTCTCTGGGTGCGTACCTGCAGTAACAGTACGTAGCGCGATTGAATAAGCAGTGCGTGGGTACGCGGTGCAGCAGAAGGCTCTCTGCGGGTATACGCAGGGAAGCAGAAGGTGAAGTGCGTAGCGATGCAGGATAGAGAAAGGAAAACTGTGTATCTGTCTTAAGATCTTCTGTTGACTGAATTTTTCTGTTGATAAGGTGTTCTGGGTTTTAGTTCTGTTATTGTTGATCTGGTTACTGCAGTTGGCTATGAAATTTACATGTACTTGATGATCATTTGATGGTTATGGATCCAGTTTGAAAATTTATGAAAAGTGGTCCTTGTAAGTAGGGGGTTGTAGCTCCCTTCCAGGAGAGACTGGAAAACGAGAGAGAGTTGTAGCTCTCTACAGGTTGCAGCCTGCGTACTGGTAAAGGACTGCATCAGTACAAAACCATTGTAAGAGGAGCTTCAAATTTGAAAGAAGATAGAGACATATTGCAGCAGGTGGTTTTCACCCACATTGGGTTTCCACCTTATATCTGGTGTTCTTTGGTGTGACTATCTGTTTCTCTTGTTCATGCTCATTATTTTATGGTACTGATATGCAAGAATAATTCAAAGTATAAATAAGGAAGATTTGTTAAAAGAACTTGATAATACTGATTCACCCCCCCTCTCAGTATTATTTCCAACAATTGGTATCAGGGCAGGTCCTTCAAAGAAGCTTGATCGCTTGAAGGAATATCATTCATCATGAGCAACTACGAGAGGGAAGCATCAATCAGGCCACCAATTTTTGATGGGACAAACTTCAATTATTGGAAGGTAAGAGTTACTGCCTATCTTCAATCTCTTGGTACAGAAGTTTGGGATATCATAGATACAGGCTACACTTTTCCTTCAGCTACTCCTACAGATGCGGCCGAAAAGAAGAAATATGAAACAAATGCTAAAGCAGTCAATACTTTGCTGGGATGCTTATCTAAAACAGAATTCGTAAAGGTTATGCAATATAAATCTGCAAAAGAAATATGGGACAAGATTGTCTTGAGCTACGAAGGAGATGAACAGGTAAAGCGTGCTAAACTTCAGACTCTCAGAATTCAGTATGAGAATCTCAGGATGTATAATGATGAAAGTGTGGCTAACTATTTTCTTCGGGTAGATGAGATTGTTAATTGCATGAAAAACTTGGGTGAAGAAATAAAAGAGGCTATTGTGGTTGAAAAATTTCTAAGATCATTGTCCCCCAAGTTTGAATCTAAAGTATCTACAATAGAAGAAAAGGAAAATCTATGAATTCTTACCATGTATCAGCTACATGGAATTCTAACTTCTTATGAAATGAGAAAGGGAGGTCCATCAGACAGAAGAGAAGTTGCTTTCAAGGCTTCAGGCAAAGGAGATTATTATGAAGCAAGTCAAATGCCAGAAGAAGAAGAAGAAGAATCAAATTTTGTCAGAAATCTTCAAAGGGGTTCTGGAAGGTTCAGAGGTAAGTTACCTTTTAAATGCTTTGCTTGTGGAAGAGTAGGTCATTATGCTGCAAAATTCCCTTATAAGGATAAAGGAAAGGAACCTGCTAGATGGAACAAGAAACAGAGTGTAAATAAGAAAAGCTACTACACTCATGAAGTTAGTGATGGTATATCAAATAGTGATGAAGATGAACGAGGTAATGACTATAAATTGTTAATGGCATTTGAAGATGATGATTATATGGATGCTATAGATATGGATAGCCTTTATGAAGAAATTACTAAACTCAAGAGATGTATAGAAGAAAAGAATATGATCATTGATACTCTACAATTTCAAATTGATGAAAAGGAAAAACATCTTGAAAAATTAGAAGGTGAAATTGTTGGTCTTAGAAAAGACATTGAGAAAACAAGAGCTATTAATCTTAAGTTTGTCAAAGGATCTGAAACTTTGGATGAGATTATCAATGTACAGCGTTCTCCACTAAACAAGACAGGTCTAGGCTATAATGGAGAAACTTCTCAAGCATCCACCTCAAAAAGTTATCTTGATGTAGCAAGAAGGAATGAGCAAAAGCACAATGGAGACCATCAGGTAAAGCAGGGACGAATTGCAAACAGAGACTATGAGGGGCAATCTGTATCAAGGGTAAACAAAAGCTACAACCAGCCACAGGTAAAATCTTCTCAATTTGGTTCAAGAATGGATGACAATAGAAATTACAATCATTTGGCCGGTAGATTTGATAACCGCAGAAGTTTCTTCAATGGACAATGCTTCTCTTGCCATAACTTTGGTCACAAAGCAGCTCAATGTGTTGCACATAAAACAATCATGACTAGAGAAGCTCAAAAACAAAGAAGTATGACCGAGATGATAAAAAGGACCTATAACAACTTTTCGACTCTTGAAAATGAAGTTGAATGTTCTACTTGCAATAACTTTGGTCATAAAGATTCTGAATGCAGGAGCAGGTTTCAGCAGACAAAGGAGCAAGCCTCAAGCACCAAAACATTGAGAATAAAGGAACCACAAACAGAAAGATGTGGGATAGCATTTTATGCAGAAGGACAGGAAAATCTATGGTACATTGACAGTGGATGTTCGAAGCATATGACAGGTAATAAAGAAAAACTTGAGTCATATTCTGCTCTAGAAAAAGGAAAGAAAGTTTCTTTTGGAAACGATACTCCTGCAACTATAAAAGGAAAAGGCATTGCTCAGTTAAAAGAAAAGGTCAAGGCTGGAAATGTTTTGTATGTTGATGGATTGAAGCATAATCTTCTAAGTGTCAGCCAGATGTGTGATCAAATAACCGAGGTGATATTCATATCGAATGGATGTCTTGTTCGTGATCTTGATACAGGTAAAACAGTGATCAAAGGTAAAAGAACTCCAAATAATCTATACATATTTGAAGAAGGACAACGACAATGCTATCTGAGCAAGGAAGATGAGCACTGGTTATGGCATCGGAGGTTGGGGCATCTAAGCTTTTCACAAATAAGGAAAGCATGCAAATATCAGGCAGTTCGCGATCTTCCAGATATCAAAATTCCAGACAACACCATATGAAAATCATGTAAGTTTGGAAAGCAAACCAGAACTAACTTTCCAGAGAAGGAAGGATCAGCTAGCATGCCTCTTGAGCTAGTACATACAGATACATGTGGTCCATTCAGGAAAAGAACACCTCGAGGAGAAGAATACTTGATATTATTCATTGACGATTTCTCCAGGTTTGTCTGGTTAGGACTTATGAAGCACAAAGATGAAGCATTCGAAAAATTCAAATCCTTCGAAGCCTTGGTTGAAAATGAATCTGGACACAAAATTAAGTGCCTCAGATCCGACAGAGGTGGGGAGTTTACCTCAAATGAATTTTTCGATTTCTGTGAAGAACATGGGATAAGAAGAGAATTCTCTACAGCTAGAACTCCTCAACAAAATGGAGTTGTGGAAAGAATGAACAGAACAGTCCAACAAATGGCTCGTGCTATGCTTGATGAGTCGGGAACTCCCGCAACTTTCTGGGGTGAAGCTGCACATGCTGCAGTTGTTATTCTCAACAAAACAAATGTCCGGGTGAACAGCACTCAAACCCCTCATGAGCTCTGGTGTGGTGAGACTCCTTCGGTAAAGCACTTCAAAATCTTTGGGAGCAAATGTTATATTAACAATACTGATGAGCAACTTGGCAAACTTGAACCTAGAGTAGATGAAGGTATTGTTCTTGGTTATTCTCCATATAGCAAAGCATACAAATGCTACAATAAAAGACTTGGCAGAATCGTTGACAGCATTGATGTAGTGGTTGATGAGAAGGGATACATTCCTAGGCAAGTACATCATGAAGACATCGAAGAAGATGAAGGCTACCCTCAAAGACAGAATGATGAAGAAGAAGAACCTCAAGAAGAACCAGAGGAGCAGACAAGAATAGAAGAGAAGACTCCATCCAGATATGTTCAGAAGAATCATCCAGAATCTCAAATTGTGGGGCAGAAAGAAGCAGGTGTACAAACAAGAAGAACAGTTGCAGAAGCTTCAAGCTATTTGGCATTACTCTCCTCCACTGAACCAAAAAATGTGAAAGAGGCATGCAAAGATGAATGTTGGGTGAAAGCAATGGATGAAGAACTTGAGCAGATCAAAAAGAACAACACTTGGGAGCTGGTTCCTAGACCAAAGGATAAGAATGTTATCGGAACAAAATGGGTCTTCAAAAATAAACTGAATGAAAATGGAGAAGTAATTAGAAATAAGGCCAAACTTGTTTGTAAAGGGTATGCGCAGCAAGAAGGAATAGACTTTGAAGAAACCTTTGCTCCTGTTGCAAGGCTTGAGGCCATCCGAATGTTCCTTGCTCTCTCAAGCTTTCAAAACTTCAAAGTATTTCAAATGGACGTGAAATCAGCCTTTCTGAATGGAGACTTGGAAGAAGAAGTATACATCGAGCAGCCAGATGGGTTCATTCTTGGAAATGATCCAAATCTTGTATGCAGATTGAAAAAGGCTCTCTACGTTCTCAAACAAGCTCCAAGGGCTTGGTACTATCGTTTGGACAAATATCTTCATCAACAAGGTTTTTCAAAAGGATCAGCAGATAGCAATCTTTATATAAAAGTTGAAAATGACAAATTGCTAATACTTGTTGTGTATGTAGATGACATTATCTTTGGTAGCAATGAAGAAGCCTTGAGTCAAAGCTTTGCCTTGATGATGCAGAAAGAATTTGAAATGTCCTTGCTGGGAGAACTGACATATTTTCTTGGTTTGCAAATCCAACAAAAAGAAGGAGGGATCTTTTTGTCTCAAACCAAGTATCTCAAACAGATTTTAAAGAAATATGGCATGGAAGATGCAAAACCAGTATGTACACCCATGGTCATAGGATGTAGCCTCAGTGCAAACGATGAATCTACAACAGTGCATCAACCAACCTACAGATCTATGATTGAAAGTTTACTGTAGCTGACAAGTACCCGACCGGACATCATGCATGCAGTTGGAATAGTTGGAAGATTTCAGGCAAATCCAAAGGAGACTCATCTTCAGGCAGTGAAGAGAATTTTCAAATATCTTCAAGGGACTCAAAATTATGGCTTATGGTATCCTAGAGATACAGATCTCACACTTCATGCTTATACAGATGCAGATTGGGCAGGAAGCGTGGATGACAGAAAGAGCACAAGTGGTGGTGCATTCTTTATGGGCTCCAGATTGGTATCTTGGTTCAGCAAGAAACAGAGTTCGATTGCCTTGTCTACAGCTGAAGCAGAATATGTTGCTGCTGCATCTTGCTGCACTCAACTCCTTTGGATGATGCAGACCTTGCAGGACTTTCAAATCACTTGTACACCACCTATCTCCATCTTATGTGATAACACAAGTGCAATCAGCATTTCAAAGAACCCAGTCATGCATTCAAAGACCAAGCACATACCAATCAAATATCATTTTCTCCGAGAACAAGTGCTTGAACAGAAGGTCAAGTTGGAGTATGTTCCTTCTAAGGAACAAGTTGTTGATATACTCACCAAACCATTGCCCAGGGAGACCTTTGAATACCTCAGGCAAAAGCCAGGGGTTTTTGATGCATCATCTTGTTGAATCTCTTCTGATGGTTACATGTGCTGGGTTGCGGATTGGTTGAAGATTGAATGGCACAGGTTCAGGGGGAGCATATAATGCATTGTTGGCATTATGGAGGATGTACAGAAGGAGATCATGGATGCTGATCTGATTATAGCTGCAATATGTCTCTATCTCTTTCATGGTCATTTATGGTGTTTGGTGGATTATGGTTCTGGTTCATATTCAGGGGGAGCATGTTCTTAGGGGGAGCATAACCCTTTGCCCTTGATGTCAAAGGGGGAGAATGAAGCTGAAGATTTTGAGGTTGCCATCAAGTCCAAAGGGGGAGATTGTTGGCATTATGATTCTGGTATGGCTCTATGTTACAGATGTTGTACTTGATGGCAACACCCTCAAGTGGCAATGCTCTGATCAGACCCTCAAAATGTTGAAAATTAAGAAGTACGCAGGAGAACAGTTCAGAAGATGCGTACACACAGGTACACCGTGAAGGAACTGCGGCCACCCACGCAGGTCACCCGTTCAGAGGGTGCGTACCCCCAGTTTCACTTACTCCAAGGCAGAGAAGCGCATTCACGTGGGGTTTCCTATGTTTGGCCCGTGGTATTTAGCCCGCCGCTCTTGATTCTATGGTTTTGGCCCGTGGTATTGTTTTATATTATTATTATTATTGAGCCCCATGTTTTTGGGCCCCTGGTATTGGTTATCTATGGTATTGATCCATGATTTTAGGAGGAGCTTGCCTATATAAAGCAAAGGAGATCACTTGGCTAAGTATCTTTTGCAAATTGAATATCTCAAGATCTGAAATATTGGGTTATTGTTTTAAAAGCTTGATCTATATGAAAGTGAAGTTAAAAGCGAATCTGTGAAGGGTGATCTCTCGAGCGCATGATCAGATCTGGGCATCTGACTAACTGTGGCACACTGGTGAACTGCCAATTCGGCCCTAATTAGAAGTACGCAGGTGATTAACGGTGCAAGTGCGTGGGTACGCAGAGGAGAAACAGGAGATCCGCGTGTGTACGCAGAGCAGAAGAAGGGGAACTACGTGGGTACGCAGATCAGGAGAAGGAGAACTGCGTGGGTACGCAACGCGACAGAGGCTCAGGTGCATACGCACAGTAAAAGTACGAGGCGCGATAGTATCTTTGAGTGCATGGTTTCAGTAGCAGTACGCGGCGCGATAGTGTCTCTGGGTGCGTACCTGCAGTAACAGTATGCAACGCAATTGAATAAGTAGTGCGTGGGTACACGGTGCAGCAGAAGGCTCTCTGCGGGTATACGCAGGGAAGTAGAAGGTGAAGTGCGTAGCGACGCAGGACAGAGAAAGGAAAACTGCGTATCTGTCTTAAGATCTTCTGTTGACTGAATTTTTCTGTTGATAAGGTGTTCTAGGTTTTAGTTCTGTTATTGTTGATCTGGTTACTGCAGTTGGCTGGGAAATTTACATGGACTTGATGATCATTTGATGGTTATGGATCTAGTTTGAAAATTTATGAAAAGTGGTCCTTGTAAGTAGGGGGTTGTAGCTCCCTTCCAGGAGAGACTGGAAAACGAGAGAGAGTTGTAGCTCTCTGCAGGTTGCAGCCTGCATACTGGTAAAGGACTGCATCAGTACAAAACCATTGTAAAAGGAGTTTCAAATTTGAAAGAAGATAGAGACATATTGCAGCAGGTGGTTTTCACCCACATTGGGTTTCCACCTTATATCTGGTGTTCTTTGGTGTGACTATCTGTTTTTCTTGTTCATGCTCATTATTTTATGGTACTCATATGCAAAAATAATTCAAAGTATAAATAAGGAAGATTTGTTAAAAGAACTTGATAATACTGATTCAACCCCCCTCTCAGTATTATTTCCAACAGTGCTGGAGTGGAATGGCCTTCATGGGTGCATTAGCTGCAATATCTACAATGGGATATTGCAGTGTGGACGTTTGGGTGTTTGGCTGGTTCTGGGCCATTTGGTCAAATATGTGCCAATAACCTTCTAGGATGTCTAGGAGGGTATTCCTAGGCTGACTAGAAGGAGCAGGAATGGCCTTAATAGAACTTCCTTGATCTGGGATAATGAGAGTTCCTTGCTAAATCAATTTTTGGGGGGATTCTTTGTTTTGGATGATCTTTACAGCACTTCCCTTATCTGGGCTACTTAATGGCTGAATTATCCCAAGTGGAGATCTTGGTTCTTCAGTTTCCCCTGTTTCTCCTCTTCCTTCGCAAAGGTTACTAAGGTTCCCTTCTTGCAATGATTTTGGACTAGAATTATCAATTTCTTGAAAATCATGCTCCTCGGTTTGGCTATGCACCTTAGCAAAGGCTACAGATGGTGATTCTATGGCCTGAAGGGAACTAGTAGGTTATCTAGAAGCAACCTTTCTAGGTCCTACTGAAGGGTGAGATTCTGCTTTCTTAAGGATTTCATCTATAAAGGTTGATCGGCCAAGGGTCACTGGCCCCTTAGCTTTTTTAGGTTTTGGGAGTGGTTTAGGATTCTTTTCAAGCTTTTTTTTCTTAGTCATGTACACAAATCAAATGCTAATTTCTACCCAAAACAAAAACAAATCTGCAGGAAAGCAGGGAGGGGAGTAGGGCTATTACATGCTCCATATGCAGGTTCTTACCTTCCATTTTTAAAAGCCAACTCTCTCCTAGCAGGTACTTACACTACTCTGAAAAGAAACAAATGGCTACACTCTTCCCTGGCAATGGCACCAAAATGTCGAGCAGTAAAAAGGGTATTTTTCACCTCTATTTACCCTACATTAATTGTCAATCCAGGTACGATTTTTTATCTCAAAGAGTGTACTCAGTCTGAGGCAGTCATTTGTTAGAGTAATGCTAGTAGTATAGTTCTTTAAATACAAGAGTAAATGGATGCTTGAAATAAAATCTACTTTCAAAAAGAAACTTTAGCACTCTGAGATCTAAATCATTCACTTAGAAAACTAAAACAACTTATCAGTCAAGGGTGCAGTAATCATAACTCATCCCTTTGTAAACTGATGTAATTGAGAAGCAATTTAAGGAAAACATCATCAACCTGAAAACTGGACAACAATTGTCAATGTTCACTACAGTTTCAGATCGTTATGTGCATATCAAAGAAATGATAATTCAAATGACAAGAAATGGAACAACTACTGATCTAATTAACTCAATTGAACAACAAGGCTTTATCCTATGAAAATGAAACAGTAATTGCAGTCTTCACTCTGAAATGATTTGAACAGAAAACGGAAATGGGACAAAAAATTAAAGGAAGCTATGAAATATTGAACAACAACGTGAACCAAATGTAAATGCACAGCAAACCAAATCAGATGTTACATGCAACACTTTTCTATTAATGGAACAGTGATTTGAGTTTCAGCATAACAATGGTTAATCCTGGTTGTGAAGAAACAACAATTGTGATCACAGTGGAACAATAGTCCCTATGAATAGCAATCACACTTGGAAGTAAACCATAGATAAATAGACAATAATGCCGATTTATAAATACACGTCATTGTTACTCTGTAATCGAACAGTAATGGTAATTTATTAAGGAACAACAATGTTATACAATAATATCAGTTTTTCAAAGGAACAACAATACAATATAACTTCAGAACAAGTAGCATAACATTCCTATGCAGAAAATAACCTTACTATTCAAATGGGAATTGAAATATAATAGAGCTAATACATGAAATAAGGAACAAAAAATTACTGGACAAAGTACATAAGAGAAATCAAACTACACACGACCTGAAATCAAGAATTAATGGTACAGGAAGCAAGTGATCGACCAGGGCTGGGCCCTTAGCCTCCAGGGACGCACTACTTATAATTACTCTAGAGATGGAAAAACAACAAAGTTTATATATTAAGCATCAAAATACAGTTACAGTAAAGTGCTCTTTTAGAGAGAGTCGATGATCAAAGTTTCAAGTACAATAGTGAATTTCATAAAAACAACAATAGTCCATCCCTTGGGCTAGCAATGTTGCCCCTTCTTATAGCAGCCAAGTGGAGATATCAATGATACAGAGAATAATTAAGGTAGCGATCCCTGTTAGCTCTCAGTTATCTTCTCGTTCTCTTGTGCCGATTTGGTATCTCCTCTTCCTTTTCCTGGTTTGTACGGTCCAATCTAGATTTCCTTGTTTGGGTGTGGTTCCCTGTCAAAGGGACAACAGTTGATTGTGCCTTGTTGTTTCCTTTAGAATGGTGATTTTCCGTTTTCCTGTTTTTCTGCATAGAAAAGGTTAATTATTAGTCATCTTTCATTGCACACAAATCTTCTGATTTTATCATAATCTCTGATCATATACCTATTTCATAATGTAAAGAAGTTATGAATTTAAAGAAAGGATGACAACGTAAGTGGTAATTAAATACCTTCTCTAGTGTTCAACAGATGTGTTGTTTGTTAATGTGTGAAAGCATAATTTACTTAGTGTGTCTCAAATGTGTGAACAAGGCTTCGATGTGTTGTTTAAAGCTAAAAATGTCAAATTAATTTTACAAGCATATGCGAGATAGTAGATGAAGCAATAAGAACATATGCCAATGTATATATGCTAAAAGAAAATATATAGAGGTGTTGCTTTTCAAAGATCGATGGTCGTGGCATCGAAGGCTAGGACATCTAAATTTTAATCAAATTGTAAAATTGGGAAAGAAAAATGTTACCAAATATTTTCCAAAGTTTTCAAAGCCTTAGAATGCAATTTACAAGCCCTATTAGCTGGGAAAATAAGTGAAAGTATAATTCATGTCCCAGGAGAACTCATCAATCAAGTGATTGCAATTGATACATATGGACTTATGTGGTCGTTCAAGAACTTGCACACCTCCAAGTAAATTATATTTCATGCTTATCATTGATGATTTCAACAAAATGATTTGGGTTGTGTTTCTTGGAGAAAAAATAAATGCCTTTAGGAAGTTTAAGAACTTTAGTTACATGGTTCAAAATGGGATAGACTGTAAAATAAAGTTCATAAGGTTTAATAATGGACATAAATTTATTTCAAAATATTTTTATGATTTTTGCAAAGAACATGGCATCAAAAGGAAGTTTACCATAGCAGAAACTCCAAAACAGAATGGTGTAGCAGAGAGAGTCAATAGATCGGTTGAGTATTTGGCTAGAGACAAGATCAAATAAAAAAATATTTAGCAGGGATTTTGGATTGAAGAAATTCACATAATAATGGTGATTCTAAACAAATAACACTTTAGACCAAACATTGATAAAACTCCATATGAGCTTTCGTATCGAAGACCTGCAACAGTCAAACATTTGAGTGTGTTTGGAAGCAAGTGTTATATCAAAAGGAATGATTCAAAGTATGGTAAGTTCGATGCAAGAGCTGATGAAGGTATATTTCTAATATACTCTCAAAATAGCAAGGGTTATAGATTTACAACAAGAATACAAAGAGGATAGTTGATTGCATTGATGTTAAAGTTGATGAGCACATTGAATATGAATGCTATCAACCAATAAATATCAAACCTAATAATCTAGTCAGAAACGATGAGAAGGTTGATGAGCCATTTTCAGATGAATAAGTACCCCTTATTCCAAAATCCAAATATTCGACAAGGTATGTGAAAAAACAACACCTAGATGACAAAATTGATGGTGATTTCAATTCAGGTATGCAAACACGAAGAATATTGTTAAATCCCCCTACTCAAATGCATGTAGCTTTGTTATCTATGATGGAACCATAGGATTTTTATTAGTCTAAACAAGATAACAATTGGTTAAAGGCCATGAATGGAGATTTTGATTGGATTCAGAAAAATAATACATGGGAGTTTGTTCCTAGACCAACAAACAAGAATGTTATAAGCATGAAACGGGTCTTTAGAAAAAACTCGAATGAACATGGTGAAGTGGCAAGGTTAGTTTGCAAAGGATATGCAAAAATTGAAGGTTTATATTTTGATGAGACCTTTTCTCATGTTTCTCGATTACATGTAATTCACACGCTGTTTCTTTTGCTAGTTTTAAGAAATTCAAGATATATTATATCGATGTCAAATATGCCTTTTTAAATGGAGAATTGGAGGAAGACGTCTACATTGAGAAACCATATGGTTTTCAGCTTGTGGGATAAGCCTGTTTATGTTTGCACAATGAAAAAGGCCTTTCATGGTCTTAAGAAAGGCCCAAGGGTTTGGTATTCCATGTTGGATAGTTATTTTATAAAGTGTCGTTTAAAAAGAGGCACAAATAATAGTAATTTATATGTGAAATTTAATGATGGAAAATGTTTAGTGGTGGTTGTCTATGTTGATGATTTTATTTTCACCAATGATTTAGATTCTCTAACATGCCAGTTTGCAATTGATATTAACGTCGAGTTTGAGATGTCCATGATTGGAGAAATTTCTTATTTCCTTGGTTTACAGATTGCACGATCTTCAAAAAGAAATTTTATCTCACAAAGAAAGTATCTCAAGTAAGTTTTGAAGATATTTGGCATGGAGGAATGTTCTTTGGTAAGAACTCTAAAGGTTATAGGATGCAATCTTACCAAGACTAGTGAATCACCATAGGTGGATCAAACTTTATACAAATATACTATTTGTAGCCTCTTATATTTGACAGCCTCAGGACTAGACATGATGCAGGAAGTTGGTTTTGTTGGAATATTTCAAGAATACCCCAAATAGAGTCATCTCCTAGCAAAAAAGAGTATTCTTAGTATTATCTCAGTTTCTAACAATTTGTCTCAGATTATTTAGGTTACTTCATATTAGTCTAACAACTGGAAGAAATATTACGGACCATGTAAAATAAGGAAGGAGGATACACCAATAGGGAATCGATGCTCAATGGGACAACCTATGTGTTTTGGAATGTATGGATGAAAACCTATATTCATTCACTTGGTGCTCATGTATGGGATGTTGTGGAAGAAGAATATCAGAATCCTCAAGCATTGATTACTAGAAATCATAAGATAGAATTTACATGAAATGCTAAAGTTATGAATGCTTTGTTGGTTGGAATATTTGAATGAGAACTAATCATTGTCATGGATTGCACTAGCGCAATAGCTATTTTGGAGAAGATGAGTAGCCATATCAAAAGGATATCAAGGTAAAGAAAGCCAAACTTGAAGGCTTTAGAATGCAATTTGAGTCTTTGAAGATGAATCATGATGAATATATTTCTAAATAATTTCTTAGAGTTGATAAAGTTTTGAAAACTATAAGAGACTTGATGAAGAGTTAAAAGATCCAATAGTAGTTCAAAAGGTGTTGATATCTCTCCCTAAGATATTTAATCCTAAACTTTCAACTATATCAGAAATGAAAGATCTGAAGATTCTCACTTTGGATCAATTACCTGGCACTCTTACTTCCTATGAGATGAGAATCTCTAATGGAAATCCAACAACAAATCATTCATCCTTCAAAGAAGATAAGAAGCATAAGGAAGAACATAATGATTCATGTTATGAATTAGATGAAGAGGAAGTTCAGTTCGTGAGGAAGATCAAGAGAGGCCTACAAAAGTATAAAGGTAATATACCTTTCAAGTGCTTTAAATATGGTAAAGTAGGTTAGTATGCTTCCAAGTTTCTAGAAAAGAAGAAGATTGAATATCACCCTAGAGAGATTTGGAAAAGTGCAAAAGGATAAAAAGAAGGCTAAGAAGAAGAGTCTCTACATCCAAGATTCAACCTCCTCTTAAAGTGAAGGAAGCCAATCATTAGATGAGGATAGAACCTATGAAATTCCAAAGGAATTTATGCTCATGGCGATAGATAATTTGGAAGTAGAATTTATTGATTCTGATGGAGAAGAGGTTGAGGTCGACCTAGAAGTTGAGTTATTCAGTGCTCTTGAAGAAATCAAAAGGTTGAGGAAGAAAAAAGAAACACAGAAAGAATTGTTGGCAAAGAAAAATGTTCAAGTTGTAGAACCTATGATCCTACAAATTGAAGAAGGTAAGAAGATTAAAGAAACTCTAAATCAATAGCTCAATGAAAAAAATCGATCATGTGAAAATACAGAAGGAGAAATTGTTTTTCTAAGAAAAAATCTTGAAAAAGCTAAAACTTAGTTGACCTTTAATGAGAAATTTGGAAGAGGGACTCAAATTTTGAATGAGATCCTTAAAGCACAAAAAGTCTTCAATGAAAGAAGCAGTGTTGTATTTGAGGCTGAGTTAACTTGAGAAGATGATATAAAGGGAATGAAAGTGATTACCTTTTTGCAAGTAACAAAAAAATTGAGGGACTGCAACATCAAGGATTGACTCAATGCGCTAGTAGAAAGTTAAAGGTAGCATGCACTCTAATATTCATCCAAAGAAAAATCAAGTGTTCCAAAATAGAAGGAGGAATTTGACTAAACACAAGTCAAATAATGTAGGAGAGGAAAATCAAATTTCACAAAGAGGAGTTGAACCAATTTTTAGAAATCAATTTTCTCTCAAGTATGAGGATATCTTTCCAGACTACTTTTTTACTTATACAAATTATGGGGACAAGGTAACAAATTGCAGGGTGAATTTGTTATTTAGACAACTTAGGGCACAATGACTAATTTATCAATCTGCAAACAAAAAATACCAGACAATGGAAGAGCGGACCCAAGTACAATTATGTCTGTTATAATTTTGTTCATAGAGGAACTGATTGTAGAATTAGAAATAAAAGGTGTGATCCAATTATCAAGAAAATAAGTTGACAACCTAATTTCTTGAAGGAAAAGGAAATCACAAAGAATTGTAATATTTCTTTATATGCTCAGAAGGAAGGAAGTCATTAGTATGTGGAAAATGGTTATTGTAGGAACATGTCAGGAAACAAAAGTAAGTTCTTGTCATGGAAACTAGATGATAAATCTAATGTGACCTTTCAAAACAATACACCTAGTAAGATTGTGGGTAAAGGAATTGTCAGTCTAGCTAATGGCAGAGGTTAAGCCAAGGATGTATTGTTCATTAATGTCTGAAAGCATAATTTAGTGAGTGTGTCTCGAATGTGTGACCAAGGCTATGATGTGTTGTTTAAAGCTAAAAATTGTCATATTAAGTCTACAAGAATTGGCAAAATAGTAGATGAAGTTGTAAGAACATACACAAATGTCTATATGCTAAAAGAAAAGATATAGAGGTGTTGTTTGTCAAAGATCGATGAGAGATGGTCGTGGCATCGAAGGCTAGGACATCTAGATTTTAATAAAATTGGGAAATTGGGAAAGAAAAATGTTATCAAACATTTGCCAAAGTTTTCAAATCCTGAGAATGTTATTTACAAGCCCTATTAGTTGGGAAAATAAGTGCAAGTACTATCCATTTCCAAGGACAACTCATCAACCAAGTGATTACAGTTGATACATATGGACTTATGTGGTACTTCAAGAACTCACACACCTCCAGGTAAATGATATTTCATGCCTATCATTGATGATTTCAACAAAATGATTTGGGTTGCGTTTATTAGAGGAAAAATAAAGACCTTTGATAAGTTTAAGAACTTTAAGGACATGGTTGAAAATGGGATAAACTGTAAAATAAAGTCCAAAAGGTCTAATAATGGACATAAGTTTATTTCAAAAGAGTTTGATGATTTTTGAAAACAACATGGCATCAGAAGGAAGTTTACCATAACAAAAACTCCACAACAGAATGGTGTAGCAGAGAGAGTCAATAGATCAGTTGAGTAGATGGTTAGAGCCATGATCAGATAAAGAAATATTTAGTAGAGATTTTGGGTTGAAGACATTCACACAACAATGGTGATTGTAAACAAATCACACTTTCGACCAAACGTTGATAAAACTTTATATGAACTTTGGTATGGTAGACCTGCAATAGTCAAACATTTGAGAGTGTTTGGAAGCAAGTGTTATATTAAAAGGAACAAGGCAAAGCATGGTAAGTTTGATGCAAGAGCTCATGAAGGTTTTTTTCTTGGATACTCTCAAAATAGCAAGGGTTATAGATTTGCAACAAGAATACAAAGAGGATAGTTGATTGCATTGATGTTAAAGTTGATGAGCACATTGAGTATGAATACTATCAACCAATAAATATCATCTCTAATGATCTAGTCAACAACGATAAGAAGGTTGATGAGCCATTTTCAAATGAATAATTACCCCATATTCCACAATCCAAATATCCAACAAGGTATGTGCAAAAACAACACCTAGATGACCAAATTGTTGGTGATTTCAATTCAGGTGTGCAAATAAGAAGAATATTGTTAAATCCCCCTACTCAAGTGCATGTAGCTTTGTTATCTATGATGGAACCATAGGACTTTTATTAGTCCAAACAAGATAACAATTGGTTAAAGGCCATGAATGGAGAGTTTGATTGGATAGAGAAAAATCATACATGTGAGCTTGTTCCTAGACCAACAAACAAGAATGTTATAGGCATGAAATGTGTCTTGAGGAACAAATTGGATGAAAATGGTGAAGTGGCAAGGTTAGTTTGCAAAGGATATGCACAAATTGAAGATTTGTATTTTGATGAGACCTTTGCTCATGTTGCTTGAGTAGAGGTAATTCACATGTTCTTTTATTTTGCTAGTTTCAAAAAATTGAAGATATATTATATCGATGTCAAATATGCCTTTTTAAATGGAGAATTGCATGAAGAAGTTTACATTATGAAACCATATGGTTTTCAGCTGTGTGATAAGCCTCTTTATGTTTTCACATTGAAAAAGGCCTTGTATGATCTTAAGAAAGTGCCAAGGGTTTCATATTCCATGTTGGATAGTTATTCTATCAAGTATGGTTTAAAAAGAGGCACAAATAATAGTAATTTATATGTGAAATCTGATGATGGAAAATTGTTCGTGGTGGTTGTCTATGTTGATGATATTATTTTCACCAGTGATTTATATTATCTAACATGCCAGTTTGCAATTGATATTAACGTCGAGTTTCATATGTCCATGCTTGGAGAAATCTATTATTTTCTTGGTTTGCGTATTACACGATCTTCATAAAGAACTTTTATCTCACAAAGAAAGTATCTCAAGGAAGTTTTGAAGAAATTTGGCATGGAGGAATGTTCTTTGGTAAGCACTCCAATCGTTATAGGATGAAATCGTAGCGAGACTGATGAATCACAATAGGTGGATCAAACTTTATGAAAATCTATTATTTGGAGCCTCTTATATTTGATAGCCTCAGGACTAGACATCATGGAGGTAGTTGGTTTTGTTGGAATATTTCAAGCATACCCCAAATAGCATCATCTCCTAGAAACAAAGAGTATTCTCAGATATCTTAGAGCCACAACGAACTATTGATTATGGTATGCCATGTTTGAATCTAAAACAATACTGAGATGGGGGGGTGAATTAGTATTGTAGGAATTTTAATAATTTAAAAACATTCTTTCACTTATGTGATGATATTAAGACATCATAAAAAAATTCATTCACATTAGCATGACATGAAATAGTATTAGTAACACAAGGAACAAAAAAATTCTCCAAAATTCTCATCAACTTATTCACAAGGAAAGATACAACTTGTTGTTACTGTAATAGCCCTCATGAAAATTCCATGTAATAAAAGTTAATAAAGGTGAAATAATAAACACATTCAATGGGACACTTATTCCAAGTTGAATGTTGGGGGAAAACATAGTGATGGGGATCACATGTGATTGATTCATGGCTAAGGAAATTGGAAAAAGAAATTGCAAAGGTTTTCGAAAGACAAAATGGAATTTTTGGCACATTTATTTATGAAAATAATGGAAATTACAAGAAAAGGGAGGTGAAAGGTCCCAGGTTGCATGTGAGGAGGAAAATGAAGAAAATAGAGGACTCATTGATAAAAAAAGCTTCTGAGGATTAGTACATAGACTTTTGTCAGTTCAATTTTGGAGCTCTCTCTCTCTCATACTCTTGGACACTTAGAGTTTTCTTGGAGCACTCTTGGCGAGTGTGGCATACTTGGAGTTTTGGAACAAGAAGGAAAAGAAAGAGAAGGAAAGCGCAAGAGGACACTAGGATTAGTAACTAGAACGAGTTTTTCTTATTGGTACCAAGTTGCATCTATGTTTTCCTCCCTTGTTTTGGCATCCATGGCATATGCATTTAGTTTATGTGTCATGATCTATCATCGACATGGAGGATTTCCTAGATTGACAACGGAAATTCCTAGCCTTGCCATTTCTTGGATAACCATGGTGTTGTGGGTTTATTTCTTTGTTTTTATGATTGGTTCTCATGTTTCCTTTACCTTGGGTTGAGTTACTAGTTCCTGGAGCCTTGGTTGGAAAAATACTTTGTAGCCTTGTAGCATCTTGGGTTGAGTTACTAGACTTGGAGCCTTAGTTGGAAAAATTCTCTGGAGTCCTTGGTGGAATGAGTTACTAGTCTCGGAGCCTTGGTTGGACAAATGCTTTGGATCTTAGTGACAGTTTTAGGTTGAGTTACTATTCCTGTAGCCTTGAAAGGCTTGGGTAGAGACCAATCTAATGACGGTTGTTTGATGTCCAACCATGAGCTGGAATCACTGTTTGATGGGTTCAATTGGTTTGGCATCTAGAAGCTCTGGATGGTTTTGATTGATGTGTTTTATGAGATCCCATATTCATACTTGGAAAATGGCACGAGGGTGATTGGCTGAAGAGAGATTTGGCTCAGCCATGTCTACGGTCGGGTGGTTCATGGAAGTCCCACAACTCGTTGGCCTTTGCATCATTAATATGAGGTTATTTGTCCTTGTAATTTCATGGGTATTGTATTGGTTTATATGTGGATTATATGGTTGTTGTTTCCTTGCTATTTCTATTGTTATAATGCTAGTTATGAACATGTATTATGACAATAGCTCTGTATGGCTCGCATCATGTTTTTCCTTGTAAATGAACGAACATTCTATATATGGTCTAATGGATGAAACTATAGCTAATGTGTTGAGGCATCAATTATACTTAGTGATTCTCAAATGAATATGAGACCCCTATACTCAGATTTGTGATTTAAACCTGTAGATTACATATTTGTGACATGTTTGAAAAAAGGCCTATAATGGCTAGTAGGGGTCTAGTCAATCCCTTGTTCAAGTGATTGCATTTGTATCATTATTTTACTATTATCTTTTTGTTCTGAAGGTATCATTTAGGTCTAGGCAGTGACCTAGGGTCTAGTCATAAAAAAGTGGCTCAAATTCTAGGGATGTAGGCACAACACTGGGCAGAAAGTCCCTGAATGCTGGCATACCCATGTTGTGGGAGCGCCCAGAGCCTGCTCAACAATGCATGCCCATATCAAGGGATCTTCCAGGGGTGAAATGGTCTAAAATATTAGTGGGAGCCAAGGGCTAGTTATCCGAGAGGTGGGGATGGTTCCTAGGAGTCGTGTTGTTGATGTGGAATGTCTGTATGGTGTGCTTTTGTCAATTCCACTTCCTTAAGGTGACTTCGGAGGTAAAATCATATCATAGTAACTTCTCGTCACATGTTTACCCCGATTGGTTGGTTACTTGGGTAGATGTGGGAGGAGGGTGTTACAGAGTGGTATCGGAGGATGGTTCACCCCACATACTTGTTGCGATTTTTGTTGGTCATGAATTTATGTCAGTTTCATATGTGTTTCTTGTGTTGTAAGACAATGTGCTTGTTACATTTGTATGGTATGGGTCATGATTGTAGTAATGTTTCCATGGGAAGTTGATGGTTTTATTGTGAAGTATGTTGTCATGAGTGTTTAGTTGTTTGTGCATTGTTTACGCACATTAGTATTCACATGTGGTCAACTGTACATTGGCGTGGTGCTTGTTCTAATACATGAGGTCATGCATTGATGACTAGACTCTAGCTAGAATGATGGTTATATGGTTATATTCTTATGTGCTATATTTCTGTATGATATCATGATTATGTTATACATGTATTACATTGAGTTGTTGACCCTGCAGATGAGGTATCCTCCTTGAATTATGCTAAGGTATTTTGGTTTATTGTGATTTGATTTAGCTACCATTATATACCTTACGGGAAGAATATCAAAGATGAATAGCAATATCGTAGACTACAGTTCCGGAGACTCTCCGTATGGATCAAATGATCAGTTTGGTGTTAGGAACTCTTCTAATTCGGCAGATACACTGAGAACATTAAAGGTAGAAATAAGGAGTTGTAAGGAAACCAATGACAAAATCGTACAAGCACAAGAGAAACAAGTAGAGATAAATGCAGTGATACTTCAGAATTTGTCAGAATTGCAGCAATCAAGACCACTTTGGATTAGCCATGAGCAGGAGGAGATAAATAATGGGGCATATGGTAGTAGGTATCATGATGGTCACAGGTCCGATAGAGATGCCACCATGAGAGATGGTAGGCTTTTGGATACTCTAGATAGCAGAGGTGGTGGACACAGGTACTACTCTAGTTCTAGTTCTCATAGGCATTATGATCAGCATTGTTATCTCCCTTACAGGAGGAGTGATAGGGGATATTTTCCGGATGAGTTTAAGAAAGCAAAGCCACCTACTTTTGATGGAGATATTAAGAAATCATAGGATACAAAAGCATGGTTTCTTGGTATGAGTAAGTTCTTTAGGTTGCATGATTACTCATAGAACATGAAAGCCAGAATAGCTATCTTAACTATCAAAGTTAAAGCAGATATTTGGTGGGGAAATGTGAATAATTTCAGAGGTATTCATGAGGAGGACTTGATTTGGAATGATTTCAAGGGACTATTCAAGAAGAAGTACCTATCAGAGATATAATTTCATGACAAAGAAAAAGAATTCTATGAGCTAAATATGGAGTTGATGACAGATGGGGAGTACACTAGCAGGTTCTTGGAGCTACTAAGGTATGTGCCTTACCTCAAGGAGGAGAATGCCCATATTCAGAGATTCATCAATGGATTACCGATTACATTCAAAGACAATATTGAGTTCAATGAGCCTAGATCATTGGAGGAGGCCATTCGGAAGCTAAAGAATTTTTATGCACAATTGAAGAGCAAATCTGAGTCTAAGAAAGAATTGAAGGGAAATGATAGGAATAAAGGAAAATGGGACAAGAAGCGAGCAAGACCTCAGGGTATAGGTAATCAAGAGAATGAAGTGTCATATAAGAAGTTCAATGCATCTGACAATGGACAAGGACTTCAATCTCAGGAGAAGAATGAGGAGCTTGTGCAGTATTGGAGTCGTAGAGGAAATCATTATAGGTGATATTTTACAAAGCATCAAGGTGGTAGACCATAGATCTACTGTTCTCAGGAGGTGTTAGCACCTAAATTTGCCTCAGGCTGAAGGAAGGAAAATTCAGGGTAACCACAAACCACGCTCAGTCTGGTAGCTAGCCCTACCAGAATAGGAGAGGGCTCTCTCTGGGTCACACTCAGGAAAATATACAATAGGGTCTGAGATGACTCAAAAATGAATACTGATTTTAGGCTAGGTAAATAAATATGACAGAGTTATTTTGAAAAATGACTGAGTTTTCTGGGATGTGTGGGGGCCAAGGAACAACATGAGCAGAGAATTTAACTCAAAGATGCAGATTATTTCGTGAGGCAAGACAGGCGGAAAGTCTATCAATTAGATTTGAAATAATATGGAGTGGAGAGATTGTTTAAGAGTGTGCAAAGGGAAAAATACATGAATCCTTTTCAACAGAAGAAAACATAGAACGTGAAAGCTATCCCAAGGCAGAGCAATACACTGAATTCTACCTTTTTACTTAGAAAGCTTTCACTGGAAATGAATATGAATGAAAATATGAAACATAACGAAATACATATGAAACATAAAGAAGATACATTTGCTAAACTCACGCCACAGGAATCTCATGAACCAGAGCTGCAATCTTTCATTAATTCTCTGTCAAAATGTACAGTGAGTGACTGGGTGTCTCTCCCACAGTTTCCCAGAAATTGCCAACCCTTTGCAAATAGTGCTGCATATAATAAATAGACTATGCCATTGGGAAACAGAACGACCCACAGTTGGGGAGTTTTTCAAATGATTACAAACTCGAAATGGAAAGCCAACCGTTAGTTACAGGTGTAGTTTAACAGAAATGACAAATGGCTTGGGTGACTGCTCGCCTTCCTTTGCCACTTGGATAGGAGCCCACCTTTAGTGAAAATAATTTTTAAACATTGCCTTAGTTGCCGAGAAAAATATAGTGTAAATGAGTGGGCCCACTTGGAGAAAGTCGCGAATTGAAATGTCACGGAGTGGTAGTGATTTTGGCCTTTGGGTCCCTGTGCGCCACGCCAAAAGCTATATGCGCCGCACCACTTTGGAGGCGATTTTGAGGTACCTGCTGGAGTCCAAATTGTGCCCAAATGTGCTTGTTGGAAATCCTTGCCTGTCTACTTTCCAACCCAAGTGGAATTTCTGAATTTGGTGCTCATTTTCCCCTCCAAAACTTCATTCTCCTAAGACTGCTTCCTGTGTGTCAAAATAGGGGCAGAGAGGTCATTTTTTGAGTGTTTTTGACCTCTTGGGGACTCAAAACTTGCCCAAACTTATTTTCCATGCACTAGAAGTCATGATTTTTCATGCTGAATCCAAAAATTCAAACCATTTGTGATTTGGAGCTCCAAATCCTAAGCGTCGCGCGCGAGAAAAACCCTGTTTTTTGCACAAAAAATTCCAAAAACACCAAAAATTCCCCAAATTTCTTCAAATTTGGGCTGGAGCTTCCTTATCAAGCGTTATGCTGGGCCAAAGAGGCTTTTGCCAATATCTAAATTCGATCGAGCTCCCTTTACCTCTTTTGCTTCTTGATTGCCTTCCTCAATTTCGCCTTCAAATTCCTGATTCGGGCCTTGCACACTTTGTTTTGCGCCATGTAGTGGAAAGCCATGTGTCTCAGCAATGCATGGTCCTTGTCGGCCTTGTCCAGCAGCCTCTCCAAGTGCATGTTTACTCTCTCGAGATTGGCCTCCCGATCCTCATTAATCTCTTGCTCCAATGGCATGAGCTCAACTCTTCTCCTTTGTGCAGCTTGGTGATGCTCACGAACGTTTTGTAGCTCCATGATCGCTTGTTGATCATCCAGTTGTTTGTTCCTCTGCTCTAGATATTTCATGTTCCATTTGGCTCTTTCCAAATCAAGGGACAAGGCTTGAATCTCTGCTTGCTGCTCCTGGATGATCTCTTTAAGCTGTGCACTTGTCGTGATCCGGATTTAAACAGGAACACAATAAAATACAGAGATAACCATAAAGACAATTATGCAGCGGAAATAATACTTCATTTCATTGATGTAAAATACTGAAATATGCTTACAAATAGAAATGGAAATAACCCAGCTAGGGCGATGGTAGCTTATCTCTCAGAAGAGATGTGTCGGCTACATGCATCTGAACTGTTCTCCAAAAACTATGTTACAATGAGGCTCGAGGGCCTATTTATTGTTGAGAAATAATGGAAAACCCCTTCACATTCCAAAACCTAACCCTAGAAGATGAAACGACAAATTGTGGGCCCCGTTTTTGGGTCAGTTGGTACATCAACTTCCCGAGGTCTCGAATTGGTCGTACTATCTCCGTTTGACGCGCATGATAGCCCGTTGGAAAGATCTCTCCAAGGACTACGACGGAAAAGACAATTTTTAGACAAAAAAAATCGCTAGCGGTGGATTTCCCAAAAAACGTAGTTTAGGGCCTCAAAACGGCTCCGGAAGTTTAGGACCCGAAATACTGCTAAAAATAGTAAACTGTGCTATAATTAAGGAAACAGAATAACTGAAAGAGATAGTTGTGGGGGTCCAAATGGGATAGGTGGGTGGCCAACGACATCCACCTGGATCATGTCGGTTCTGTATCTGTATCATCATCATGAAGGAGAACGAATTTGGTCTCTCATTCACCTGAAGGCCCCTCCTCCTACATTGGCTCCTTGGCTTTGTCCTATTCCTGTGATGCTGATGGAGGAAGCGAGGCCCCTTCCACCCCGGGTGGAGATAACACTCACTTTTTCGCTGCAAACAAATGTCTGGTGCCTTTCTGATATGTGATGAAAACCGGCACACTAGCAGTCTCATGGCACTCATACCGACGAGAAGGTTCACCCTCATGCTTAACCTCTGATAATACTTGTGAAGTGCTGAAGAGGTCACGGGAGATGAAATCATCCCAAGTAATGCCCTGCAATCCTAGCTGATGAACCACCAAAATCTTAATAAGAGCAAAGTGATAAACACTGTTAAGTTGCTGTTGAGGGGTCTTGTGCTGCATGAAGGTGTTCATCCTCTCTATGTTCCTGCAAATGAAATATGGATGTTCATCATTTGTACCCTGGTAAAGTGCATGAGCAACCTGATGTGATAGGCATATAGGTGAGAGAACCTCCCCTCACAACTGAATTACTTCATGATCAACTTCATGAGTGGAGCATATTCATCTTTCAAATATCGGAATGGAAAGACTCTTGTGAGCTACCTCAAGAAAGTGGCCTTAATGTAAGGCTCATAGTGCTGCCGATCAACCTTCTATTTCTTGTGCCATGGTTCTCCAACATTCGGTATGCCGGTTGCTAATGAGACAGTTTCGGATGCCAGTGTGAAGGTGACCCCGGCCAAGATAGAGTGATCTCCATGTAGGTGAAGCACAAAAAAATGGGCCAACTCATAATGAACTCAAACATTAGCCACCCTTTGACAAAACTCAAAAAATGATAGATGCTGGAAACATGACATAGCAAGAGGGCATGCCTGTAATTCAGTGAGGGTGGTTGGCTCATCCCTAACATGTTTTCCACTTTTGTGATGTCTCCGAGGAGCCTGTTCTTTCGAGGATGAATCACTTTGTGTTTCCATCTCATACTCCGATGAATGCTCAGATGCCATGACTGTTGTATGTGTACTATGCTTGGACTACCCTTTGATGATGGTGTGAAACTAGGTGTTGTTGTGAGATCTGCCACCAAGGGGAACAATGCAAAAAGGGAGTGTTAGGAAGGGGAATAAAATGATGGGAATAGCGGTTATGGGGGGAAATTTTGTTTAGGGATATGTAGGAGGGTTTGGGGATTTTATAGGGTAGGGTTTTATGGTTTTACATTGACAAATGAGTGGAGGGATATGGAATATGGGTTTAGTAATGTTTTAGGGTAGGGAAAACAGGGGAAAATGGGATAGGGGGAAAGGGAAAAATGGAAAGAAGGGGAAAAATGAAAGGGAGGAGGAACCTTGGCCTCAACACAACAAATTTGCAACCCTAAGAGCAATGGTTTTGATGATTTCAAGAGGTAGGGTTTAGGCGATTTTATTGCAACTATACATGGCCATAAACCATCATCATATCCACAAAATTTGATGAGCAAGCAAGATGTAGACCCTACCTGTCAATTTGAAGGGTTTCAAAGTGATTTGTTGCAAGTTTGGCACAATTTCGGGCCTTTGTGGGTGTGCGCCACGCAACAAACACAGTGCGCCGCGCTCAGTATATGCGTCGCGCCCATGTTAATTTTACACTGCGGGGTTGTACTCTGTGCGCCCCGCTCCCTATGTGCATCGTGCCCCTCTGTGTGTGCGCCGCGCTCCTAAAAACGACTCCAAACTGACTCCAAACGCGTGCTTGCACTCTCACACTCCATTTGCAATGTTTCTCTCTTCCTTGGTGTTCACAATGACTTTGTTTCTTGTGGAAACTTGTATATAAAGGCTTTGAAGTCATGGGTTTGATTTTTGCTTCTCCAAAACCCATTTTGCTAATGTTTTGTTTTGACACTTTTCACTGATTTAATGCAACACTGAATTTCACTTTTCCCTTTGAATTTTTAGCTAAAATGATGAAATTTTTTGGCACTTTTGCAAGAGTCGCATGACATGGAATTTGGCCAAGGAAACCATGACTACACTTGAAGAAATCAACTGGAGACTTTTTTGAAAATTATCACAAATGACACAGTGTTTGACTTTCCTTCAAAACAGAGTTCTGAAGAACAGTGGTAATCTGTCAACATGGCGATGAAAATATCTGAATCATAACTTTGTAAGGGCCTCACTTTGGCCTACATGGATTTATTTGACATGTTTGAAGACCAATTTATCTGATCCCTAGACCTAATGACTGAAAATGACTCTCGTCCATTAAAAGATCGAACATTGACTGTCATGGACTTTAGTGAACCTTGACAAAAGACTTGAGCCATCAGGTGCTAGACATGAGGGGAACTGACTAACAAGACCTTTTACGTCAGATTATGGCATGCCTCTAGCGGAATGCAGCTGAGTGAATGGAGCGAGACACCTAGAAATGAAATGCAGAAAGAGTTTTGATCTCTGACGGAGGACTGACAAGACCGACTCTAACAGGAGGCACAAATAGTGGGAGATGTTGGACAAATTATTCCTAGGATGTATGCAACACTGGATAAGAGACAGGTAGACCATCAAGAATCTATCATTGAGATGGATGGTAAGAATTGTGATCAGATTGTTTCTACTTTTATTGACCATGGATATAATTATAGTTATGTTAATCTTGACCTAGTAGATAAGTGTGGTTTGAACAAGTAAGTGCATGTAGTTGGCTACAGGTACAAAGAAGCAAGTTCATCATTGGGTAAGAGCTTGTACATTTGATTTGAATGGTATTCCTACCTCAGCACATTTGAATGTATTACTGTTGGGATGATACAATGTGTTGTTGGGTATGGATTGGTTGTACCTTCATAGAATTAAGGTGAATTGTTATGATAAAGCCATTGAGTGCTTGGATGACAATGGGGAACAAAGATTCTTGTGGGGAAAGAAGAAATCCACATCAGTTAGAATGGTAATAGCTATGCAGGAAAAGCATGGTCACAGAAAAGGGTGTGTGTTATTTTTCATACATATCCCTAGTGACAAAGGTAAGGAAGTTGAGGATGCAGATGTTTTGAGCAGGTATCCAATTTTGCAATAGTTTTAGGATGTATTCGCTGTAGATATTTTAGACTTTCCACCTCATAGGGAAGTAGAATTTTCTATTGAGTTGGTACCAAGGGCAACTCCAACATCAACGGCACCTTACAGGATGAGTATAATAGAGTTGGTAGAGTTGAATCCATAGTTGAAGGAAGTGTTGGACAAGGGATACATTAGGCCAATTGTATGACTATGGGGTGCACCGATACTATTTGTGAAGAAGAAAGATGGTACTCTCAAGCTATGCATTGACTATAGGGAGTTTAAAAAAGTGACCATCAAGAACTGATATTCGTTACCGAGGATTGATGACTTGTTTGATCAATTGAAAGGATCAGTAGTGTTCTCAAAGATTGATATGAGATTTGGATATCATCAAGTACACATTAAAGAGGAGTACATGTACAAGAAAACTTTTCAGACTAATGATTTGAATACCTTTATATGCTTAATGAATAGTGTGTTGCATCCATATTTGGACAAGTTGGTTATTGTGTTCATTGCTGATATATTGGTATATTCAAAAAATCAAGAAGAGCATGTTGAGAATGTAGCAGCAGTGTTGAGATTGTTTGGAGAGCATCAGTTTTATGCTAAGCTCAACAAGTGTAGTTTCTTTCAAACTGAGGTACACTACTTGGGACATGCGGTTTACAAGGATGGCATTGCAGTGGACCAAGAAAAGGTAAGAGTTATCATGGAGTGGGAAACTCCCAAGAATGTGAATGAGGTGAGATATTTCATGGGGTTAGTAGGTTATTACAGGAGGTCCATTAGGAACTTCTCGGATATCGCTTATCCTATCATGCCACTGTAGAGGAAAATTAAAGCATTTAAATGGACAGAGGACTATCTGGCCAGTTTTGAGCAGCTCAAGTAGTTGTTGACACATGCACTAGTGTTAAAGATTGTCAATTTGGACAAAGAGTTTGTAGTATGTAAAAATTATTACAAGAGAGGACTTAGTGGAGTCCTTATGCAGGATGGATAGGTGATATTTTACGAGTCACAAAAAGTAAATGAGCATGACAAGAACTACCCGACATATGATCTTGAGATGGTAGCAGTTATACATGAATTGAAGATGTGGAGGAACTATCTTTGTTGGGTCCCTATAATACTAGTTATTACCCCATTACTATTGTAGTTATACCCCTTATTTATATTGTTGTGCCCCTATTACCCCCATATTGTTATTTCTGTGTCCCATAGAATCCCTCTATCGTTATTTTTGTGGCTTTATATTATTATTGTTAGGTTGGCTGGATTATATTGTGACTCCTTAGACTCCTATATATAGAAAGGAGGTTTTTTCATTTGTATCATCCAAGAATTGTTCATTCATGTAATATAAAGGAGGTTCCCCTCGAAGAGGCTGAATTCTAAGGCGTTGATCTATCTTTTCTATCTTTTCTTGAGCTGGTTTCATAACATTTGGTATCGGAGCTTTGGATTCTAGGGTTTCGCTGCTCCAAACAGGTCATCGTGGAATTTTCGCTATAACGTTTTTTCTGTGATGTTTCAGAAGTCACAAAAAAAACCCATTTGAGAAAAAATCGCGCTAAACCTTGGGTCCGAATTTCAGAGCTTTTTTCACGATATTTGCGGAGATATGATCTGAGGAAGTTGGTCTTTTTGCAGACTCCTGAATTACATTCAAAACAGGTGACCTGAGGAAAATCGTCATAACTTTCTCTCTGGGGATCAGATTGAAATTTTGTAAGAAGGTGCAGAAAGAGGACGGACTGTAGTTTTTTTTGTGTGTGTTTTAGATTCAAAGGTTGAAACAGTGACTCGTGGCACATCGTACAAGTTCGCTCTACTAAACCAGTCTAAAAGCAAGTCACTGTGGGAGATTTCACATAACTCTTCCTTGGAGAATCCAATTTGGCTCAGACTTGTGGCATTGGAAAGAGGACGCAGAAGGCTACTACAGGTAGCAATTTCAAAACTATATGATCTGAAATTACAGAGATACATCAGATTCAATATCAGGCTTCTATAAAGTGAAAAAAGGTGTGTAGTTTTTTTTTTTATTTTTGTGTAATCTTGGTTTAACGGAATTCAAAGGGCATAGTAAAGCATTATTATCGGTAACTGATGCCCCGAGGAAAGAAAATGCAAACACCTAGTAAGGAACCTGAAAGCTCTAGCATGACTCATGAAGAAGAGGAAGAAATGCTACATGATATATCAAAATTACAAGAACAAGTGCAACAAATGTCACGCTCACAAAAGTTAACAGATGCTAAGATAAATGGCGTGGAAGCTAAGATAAGTGGCGTGGAATATAAGGTAAATGGCGTGGAATCTAAGATAAAGGGCATCGAAGCTAATATGGATGAGTTGAAGACATATTTGAAGAGAGACATGGCAGATTTGAAGATAGATTTGAAGACAGACATGGAAGAATTGAAGAAGTTGCTACAAGAAAGGGTCACTAATGGTGAAAAGGTAGTAAAGGAAACTCATGATGAGAACAAAAGAAATGTTAATCATGATTCCATAGACTCTAATGTTGGATCGAAGAATCACCATATTCCAAAAATCGATATGAGGAAGTTTGATGGCAAGGATCCCGCCACATGGATATTACAGATGGAGCAATTCTTCGATCTCAATAATGTGCAAAACGCACAAAAGGTACGTATGGCAACTGTATATTTGGAACCAAATCAGTTTGTATGGTATCAATGGCTTTGTTCTCGTAAACAATTTATCACTTGGGCAATTTTTACGGAAGAATTGATAGCACATTATGAAGATACAAAAAGCAACACTTTTTTTAGCCAATTGATAAGTCTCAAACAAAAGGGTTCAGTAATGGAGCACATTGAGGAGTTCCAAAAATTGAACATAAGGGTAAAAGATATTCCAGAGGAGCATAGGATTGATGTGTTCATAGGGTCTTTAAAGGATAATATCCAACATGATGTTCGCCTTTGGGAACCTGATTCATTAGAGAAGGCATTCAGGTTAGCAAGAAAAATGGAAAGCAAAATTATGGCAACCAGGAAGCATACCACTCACAACTATAAAGACGGAAGTGTTGTTGCCCCTAGTCTTCCACAACCTATAAGGTTGACACCACAACAATTGGAAGAAAAAAGAGCAAAAGGGCTTTGTTACAGTTGTGATAGCAAATACACTAAAGGTCATAAGTGTGCTGAGAAGAAATTATTCTACATAGATTGTGAAGAGGAAGAAGAAAAGGAGCAAGAAAGGTCAAAAGAAGAAGATATACTCCAGGAACAAAGCCTAGATGAAGAACAAATAAATCCGACCATATCTTGTAATGCATTGGCAGGAATTACCACTCCTCAAACCATCAAGATAGAAGGACAAATCAAGAAGAAAAAGGTAATAGTGTTGATTGATTCAGGAAGCACCCACAATTTTATTCATTGTAGGGTAGCAAAAGAATTGAATTGCTTCCTATATCCAGCACCAGAGTGTCAAGTGATGATTGCAAATGGAGGAACAATAAATTGCTCTGGAAAGTGCCATAATATCAAGCTATCCATGGGAGAATATGTATTGACTAGCCCAATGCTTTCCATTCCAATGGGAGGTGCTGATGTTGTACTAGGAGTCCAATGGCTACAATCCTTGGGTACAATAGCTTTTAATTTTCAAGAACTTTTCATCAAATTTTCTACGGAAGGAAAGGAAGTTGAATTAAGGGGTATTGCAGGGAAACCAGGAAAGATAATCAGCTCTAATGGTATGACAAAGCTTCTAAAAAAGGAGCAAAGAGGTGTAATTGCACAATTATGTTCGCTAGATGTTTCCACATTGGAATCATCTATTTCTCCAGATCTCCAAAAAGTCCTGGACAATCATTCCAAGGTATTTGAGACTCCCAAAGGTCTCCCACCTATGCGTGATCATGATCATGCTATTCATCTGATTCCAGGAAGTGTTCCTCCAAACATCAGGCCGTACAGATATCCCTATGTCCAAAAAAGTGAAATTGAACGTATGGTTGCAGAAATGCTAGAGGCTGGTATAATTCAACCGAGTCAAAGTTCTTTCTCAGCTCCAGTAGTATTGGTGCACAAGAAGGATGGATCATGGCGCATGTGTCCGGATTATAGGGAGCTCAACAAGCTCACTATTAAAGATAAGTTCCCCATTCCTGTTATTGATGAATTACTGGATGAATTGCATGGATCAATTTACTTCACCAAGTTGGATCTTCGTTCGGGATATCATCAAATCAGAATGAAGATTGAAGACATTCCGAAAACGGCATTTAGAACTCATGAGGGTCATTATGAATTTTTGGTCATGCCTTTTGGCCTTACCAATGCACCTTCAACATTTCAAGGTTTGATGAATTCAATTTTCAAACCATTCCTTAGAAAATTTGTGTTAGTATTTTTTGATGATATACTAATCTACAGCAAGTCTTGGAAGGATCATGTTGAACATGTTGACAGGGTGCTACAACTATTGGAGGAGAAACAATTATATGCAAAAAGATCCAAATGTTTCTTTGGAGTCCAGGAGGTGGAATATTTGGGTCATATTGTATCTCATGAAGGAGTTAAGGTAGACCCTAGCAAAATTAAAGCCATTAAGGAATGGAAAATCCCCACATCCATAAAGCATCTGCGAGGATTTCTTGGGTTGACAGGGTATTATCGCAAGTTTGTTAAGAATTATGGGAGAATAGCAGCACCTCTAACAACATTATTGAAGAAAGATTCATTTTCATGGACTCCGGAAGCAACAAAGGCCTTTGAACATCTTAAAGAGGCAATGTGCCAAGCACCGGTCTTAGCTACACCGGACTTCACAAAAACCTTTATTGTGGAATGTGATGCTTCAGGAAATGGAATTGGTGTTGTTCTAATGCAAGATGAAAGACCCATTGCTTTTGAAAGTCGTCCAATCAAGGGAAAGTTTTTAAGCAAAGCTATTTATGAGAAGGAAATGTTGGCAATACTCCATGCACTTAAGAAATGGCGACCCTACCTAATGGGAAGACACTTCAAGGTAAAAACGGATCATGATAGCCTTAAATACTTTTTAGAACAAAGATTATCCTCTGAAGAGCAACAAAAGTGGGTCACAAAGATGTTGGGTTATGACTTTGAAATCATCTACAAAAAAGGGAAGCAAAATGTGGTGGCAGATGCACTCTCAAGAAAGGATGAGGATGTGGAAGCATTGTTGTGTGCCATTTCTATTATCCAACCAGATTGGATAAACGAAGCAAGGGAGGAATGGAAGAATGACGAAGAAGTGTGGGCACTTATTCGAAAGCTACAACAAGATTCCAGTACTTCTGATACATTTAGCTGGCAAAATGATTCGTTATGGTACAAAGATCGCTTATACCTCTGTAAGAATTCCCAGCTAAAACAAAAGATTCTTATGGAATTGCACACTTCTCCCTTAGGAGGGCACTCAGGATTTTTAAAAACTTACCACAGGGTTAAGAAGGAATTTTTTTGGGATGGCCTTAAATCAGATATTCAAAAGTTTGTGGCGGAATGTTTGGTTTGCCAACAAAATAAAGTTGAAACAATTAAGACACCGGGTCTATTACAACCTTTATCCATTCCAAGCCAACGTTGGGAGGAGGTTTCAATGGATTTTATCACAGGTTTACCCAAGTCTGAGGGAAAGAGTGTCATCATGGTGGTAGTTGACAGACTTACCAAGTATGCACACTTTTGTGCATTATCACATCCATTTAAAGCCAGTACAGTTTCTACTGCATTTATGGAAACAGTTCAAAAGCTACATGGAAACCCAAAGATTATTGTAAGTGACAGAGATCCCATTTTCACTGGAAATTTTTGGACAGAATTATTTTCTTGTCTTGGTACTCAGTTAGCTCATAGCTCATCTTATCATCCTCAATCTGATGGGCAAACTGAGATAGTAAACAAATGTTTGGAAGGATATCTTCGTTGCTTTGTATCTGATAAACAGACACAATGGGTCAAATGGTTGCCTCTGGCTGAATGGTGGTATAACACTTCCTTCCATACAGCAACAAAAATGACCCCATTTATGGCACTTTATGGGTATCAACCACCATCCATCACATCATATTTAAGAGAAAATTCTAAGGTTCAGGCAGTGGAACATCACATCGAACATCAACAACAAGTCCTCCAACTCTTAAAGGATAACCTCGTGTTGGCACAAAATAGAATGAAACAACAGGCAGATCAACATCGCAGTGAAAGAAGTTTTGATGTAGGTGATTGGGTATTCCTACGGCTACAACCATATAAGCAAATGTCCCTAAAGCAAGCTAAGAAGGATAATAAATTATCACCAAAGTATTATGGTCCGTACAAGGTGTTGCAAAAGATTGGTACTATGGCATACAAATTGGAGCTTCCTGCAGCTTCTCGATTGCACCCAGTTTTCCATGTTTCATGTTTAAAGAAGGTTATAGGTGACAAGCTCCCAATTCAAACAATATTGCCAGAACTTGACGAGGAAGGAAAAATTATATTGGAACCGGAAGCAGTCACAGAAACAAGAACTCGACAGCTACGAAATCGATCAATTTCAGAGTATCTTATCAAGTGGAAGAACTTATCCGCTGAAGATTCCACATGGGAGGATGAGAATTTTATGCAGAAGTATCCAGAACTACTCAAGCGTTGAGGACAACACTTTTTTGAAGGAGAGGGGCATGTTGGGTCCCTATAATACTAGTGATTACCCCATTACTATTGTAGTTATACCCCTTATTTATATTGTTGTGCCCCTATTACCCCCATATTGTTATTTCTGTGCCCCATAGAATCCCTCTATTGTTATTTTTGTGGCTTTATATTATTATTGTTAGGTCGGCTGGATTATATTGTGACTCCTTAGACTCCTATATATAGAAAGGAGGTTTTTTCATTTGTATCATCCAAGAATTGTTCATTTATGTAATGTAAAGGAGGTTGCCCCCTCGAAGAGGCTGAATTCTAAGGCGTTGATCTATCTTTTCTATCTTTTCTTGAGCTGGTTTCATAACAATCTTCTTGGCAGGAGGTTTGTATTGGTGAGTGATCACAGTGGGTTTTTGTTGGCATTATAATATAGGTATGACACAATTGGGTTCCTTGATGGCAACTCACTCAGATGACAGATCACAGTTCAGACTCACAAAATGAAGAAAGAGAGGTATACGCAGGTTACCCATTGACCAAGCCACATATACATGCAGGTTCGCAGACCAAAAGGCACATATATCATACATATGAACTTTCACAGAAGGAAAGGTGCATACATGTTCGAAAACTAAGTTTTGGTCCATGGTATTTGGTCCATGGTATTTGGTCCAAGGTATTGACCCTAGGTATTGGGTCCAAGGTATTGGTCCTATATGGTTTTGGACCACGGTATTTAGAGACGCCTAAACCTATATAAGGAGAATAAGATCATTAGGCTAAAGTGCAAGTGTGCAAGGATTGAATACCCGATGAAGTGTGAGATCTAGTATGTTGGTTATGGGTTTGTGATGCTTTGCTTGATCTGAACCAAGGATGCACCTATGCTGTTGATGATGGATGATGGATCAAGAGCATAAGGCTTGGAATGTATTATCATTATGTGGTTTGATCATGGATAGACTAGATTTGAATTATTGACGCATGTTTTATTGTATAAATGTTATGATCTAGGTATGAGTGATGTTTGGAATAGTTGCAAAGTTATGAGTAAATATTTGCAGATATGTACTTGGGTTGGCTTTGGTAAAATCACGTACACACATTGTTTTGGTTCATCATAGTAGTGTATACATTATGAGATATGATATTTGAAGTTGCAATTGGGTCTAATTGTTGTTACAGAGTTCTGTGTTCTGCTCTGTGTTCTGGTGACTATGTTTTGATGACAGGGTTTCAGTGATTCAATATTGGGTGATTCAGAGATTAATGATGCAGGTGTAGTTTATGGTTGTATTGCAGTGGTGATTGATTTTGTGCTTCAATGTTGTTGATGGGTCCAGTATGAAAATTGGATGAAACATGGCCTTCAGATTATGGTGTTGTGCTTCAGGAGAATCCAGTATGAAAAATTATGAAACGTGGTCCCTGAACGAAGAGTGAAGGTTGTAGCCTTCAGTAGGTTGGAACCTACGTATTGGTAAACATATCGACCAGTACAAGAGCTAGGGGTTGGAGATCCCTTCGAGTAGCAGATAGAAAATGAGTGAAAGTTGGAGCCTTTAGTAGGCCGATGCCTAGGTACTAGTAAACGAATCAGGTAGTACGAGAGCTAGGGGGTTGTAGCTCCCTTCCATTAGTAGTTGGAGAACGATACAAGGTTGTATTCTTCTATACGTGGGTGCCTATGTACTGGTATGAGTCTATACCAGTACAAGATTGTAAACAGGTTTTTCTTATCTTAACAGCAACAGGTGGTTTTAGTCCCGTATTGGGTTTCCACCTTATATCATGGTGTTCATGTGTGCTTCTTATGTGTGATGATCTGTTCTATTTTACTACACCTGTTTACTATTTATATGGTTAATAATGTTTTGATGCACTCATTAAATATCAACATATGATGAATTAACTGAATCATAGTTTGCTAGATATATGCTAGTTGCATTAAACACAGTTGCGTATACACGCGGGTTGCCTTAACTGAAGTAGCGTATATGAATCTGATAATGGAAATGAAAAGGTTATTGATTTGATAATACTGATTCAACCCCCCCCCCCCTCTCAGTATTATTTCCAATAATTGGTATCAGAGCAGGTCCTTTGGTAGAAGCTTGATCGCTTGAACGAGATCTATAGAACAATGGGAAAGAAAGTGCGTCAGAAGAAGAAGACAACCCAAAGGAACAGTGACATCCTGTCATTGGGTGGAATCAAGTATTCAGATTCTAAATCACCTCAAATTGAAGATGAAAAAGCAAATGAAGCATCAGATAAAATCATAGATCAACAAGATCTATTTGACAAAAGGGAGAGTGCCCTCAAAGAAGAAGTTATCAACTTAAAATCTCAGCTAGAGTGTGCCTTCAGAGTACGTTAAATGTTGCAGGAACAGAATGAAGAACAAGAAAATGAGATTCTCAAGCTAAGGCAACAAGTGGAAGAAGGAAGAAACTCTGAAGAAATCTTGAAGAAGCAATATCTAGAAAAGGAAGAACATTATCAGGCTGAGGTAAACATCCTGAAAGGTAAATTAGAGAAAAAGGATAAACTATTACGATTTCAAGACAGTACTAAGATTTTGGATGATATTCTTAGTAGTCAAAGGTTGCCTGCTATCAAACCTAGTCTTGGTTTTTATGAATATATTGGAGGTGAATCTAGCTCACAAGGTGGGGCAAGGAACTCTAATGAAAAATCTGAAATGCTCAACAAGGAGATGAGAGGTCAACCCCATCAACAACCAAGGAAAGAAATTCTTCAAAGAAAGTCTTTTACTCCTAACTGTGGAAGTGACAGATGAATATTTCCTCTGATGAATAATGTTGAATGTTATGAATGTCATAATCTTGGACATATTGCAGCCAGATGCAGAAGTAGAATGGTTCAAGACTATCACACAGAAAGATCATCATGTTCTAGGTACTTTAAGGGATATTGTTTTTCTTGCAATATGTTTGGTCACAAAGATGTTGACTATAATAGAAGGAATATGAAACATGTAAGATGTTATGCATGTAACAAACTTGGACATATAGCAAAGGAATGCAAGAGAAGACTTTGGGCACCATACCAAAAGGATAAAACATCATCATAGTTGAAGATATGGAGGAAAAAAAAGTACAATCAGAAAAATGTGGCATAGCAGAGTATACAGACATGACAGACTCAGAGGGAGCTTAAAGTGTTGAACCTAAGTGTTCTAAATCTCATACGCAAGTTTCATAAATACAAGTCGTGTGTATACCCGAGTTCGAAGCTGCACAGTCGCATATGTTGGTTTGAAGAAAAGCAGTGGGACAAACTCAGGATAAAGGGTCTGATATGATTCAGTCAATTATTTGCTCTGTTGATAATGGTTACAAACTGTTGATGATGTGTGGAAATATCTTGGCACTCATAAGATCTTGTTTAGAATTTTTTTTTATCCTAACTTGATGATGATGATGTCTTGATACTTCTTGCTGATATATGCATGATCAGATCTGATGGTGAAAGGTTGGCACAGGTTTAGGGGAAGCATATGCTTCGAATAATGCATTGTTGGCATTATGCTTAGAAGTCTTTGGTGATGATGCTTATTGATATATCTTGCTACTTATTGTTGGCTGGCCAAGTGAATGGATTGCAGGTCTGGATGCTGGTGACAGATGCTTATGGTGCAGATCATATGGTGTATGATAGTTGCTAATAACTATCATGGTACTTTTTACATCGTTGGTCTTCGTTAAAAATGTCATCTATTTCTTTTAAAAGACCCATGAGTTATATGATGTAATTTGTAACCCTACTTTGCATGGGAAGGATGATGTAATAATGTCTATTTCAGTCATGTATAAACATTTGGTATATCCCCACTTGGTTGGGTGGATGAGTCAAAATGGTGTATCCCGACTTGGTTGGGATATTGATGTATGTATGAGTCATTGGTGATAGGAAGGTCATACCCACTTAGCATAGTTGTAGAGTCATGTGCTCAGGGGTAGCATGAACGGATTAATGCACATTAGCATGTATAAAGGGGGAGCTCAATCAGAAATTTCAGCATGTACTCAAGGGGAGTATGGACAGCAGAATATATATCAAGGGAGAGAATGTCTTGGTCCGCCCTTTGCCCTTGATGTCAAAGGGGGAGAGTGACTTGGTGTGGTTGTTGCCATCAAGTCCAAAGGGGGAGATTGTTGGCATTATAATATAGGTATGACACAAGTGTTGTCCTTGATGGCAACTCACTCAAATGACAGATCACAGTTCAGACTCACAGAATGAAGAAAGAGAGGTATACGCAGGTTACCCATTAACCAAGCTACGTATACATGCAGGTTAGCAGATGAAAAGGCATGTATATCGTACACATGCACTTTCACAGAAGGAAAGGCATGTACATGTTGGAAGACTAAGTTTTGGTTCGTGGTATTTGGTCCATGGTATTTGGTCCAAGGTATTGACCCCAGGTATTGGGTCCAAGGTATTGGTACTATATGGTTTTGGACCATGGTATTGAGAGAGGCCTAAACCTATATAAGGAGAAGAAGATCGTTAGGCCAAAGTGCAAGTGTGCAAGGATTGATTACTTGATGAAGTGTGAGATCTAGTATGCTGGTAATGGGTTTGTGTTGCTTTGCTTGATTTGAAGCAAGGATGCACCTATGCAGTTGATGATGGATGATGGATCAAGATCATAAGGCTTGGAAATTATTATCATTATGTGGTTTGATCATGGATAGACTAGATGTGAATTATTGATGCATGTTTTATTGTATAAATGTCATGATCTGGGTATGACTCATGTTTGGAATAGCTGCAAATTTATGAGTAAATATTTGCAGATATGTACATGGGTTGGCTTTGGAAAAAGTGCATACACATGTTGTTTTGTTTCATCATAGTAGTGTATACATTATGAGATATGATATTTGAAGTTGTAGTTGGGTTTGGTTGTTGTTGTAGAGTTCTGTGTTCTGCTCTGTGTTCTGGCGACTATGTTTTGATGACAAGGTTTCAGTGATTCAGTATTGGGTGATTCAGAGATTGATGACACAAGTGTAGTTGATGGTTGTATTGCAGTGGTGATTGATTTTGTGCTTCAATGTTATTGATGGGTCCAGTATGAAAATTGGATGAAATGTGGCCTTCAGATTATGGTGTTGTGCTTCAGGAGTATCCACTATGAAAATTTATGAAACGTGGTCCCTGGAGGAAGAGTGAAGGTTGTAGCCTTTAGTAGGTTGGCGCCTATGTATTGGTAAACATATTGGCCAATACAAGAGCCAAGGGGTTGGATCTCCCTTTCAGTAGTAGCTGGAAAACGAGTGAAGGTTGGAACCTTCAGTAGGCTAGCGCCTACGTACTATTAAACGGATCGGCTAGTACAAGAGCTAGGGGGTTGTAACTCCCTTCCAATAGTAGCTGGAGAACGAGAGAAGGTTGCAGTCTTCTAGAGGTGGGTGCCTGCGTACTGGTATGAGTCTGTACCAGTTCAAGATTGTAAACAAGTTTTTCTTATCTTAAAGAAAACAACATCAGGTGGTTTTTGTCTCGCATTGGGTTTCCACCTTATATCATGGTGTTCATGTGTGGTTCTTATGTGTGATGATCTGTTCTATTTTACTACACCTCTTTACTATTTATATGGTTAATAATGTTCTGATGCACTCATTAAAGATCAGCATATGATGAATTAACTGAATCATAGTTTGCTGGATATACGCTAGTTGCATTAAACACAGTTGCATATACAGGTGGGTTGCCTTAACTGAGGTAGCGTATATGAATCTGATAATGGAAATGGAAAGGTTATTGATTTTCTAATACTTATTCACCCCCCCCGCCCAATATTATTTCTGATAGTTTCAATATCTATTTGACCAACCGAATCTGAATGGAAGGAAAGCTCGTTGGTTGGCCACGATCAATGAGTTTGATTTTGAGATCAGGTATATCAAAGGTAGAGAGAACTGGGTGGAAGATTCTCTTAGTAGACTAATATAGGTAAATCATATAACTGTTATGAGCTCCTATGGGATAGACTTACAGGATAGGATCTTGCAGGTAGGTTAGCAAGATGTTAGGTATATGGAGATTGTGCATAGGTTATAGCAGAGTACAGGTAGTGGTACATGTATAGGTGTAGAAGATGTGGACTATTTTCTCATGCCAGATGGGCTCGTTAGATTTATGGAAAGGATATATGTGCCAGATAGCAGTGAGATCAAGAAGATTATATTGAGGGAGTTTCATGTGAAACGATATTCAAGTCACCCAGGTTATCAAAAGATGCTGAAAACAGTGAAGAAATTCTATTATTGGCTTAATTTGAAGAGAGACCTAGCAGATTTTGTGGCTAGGTGCTTGGATTGTTAGCAAGTGAAGGAAGAGTGTAAGGATCTAGGTGGACTTCTACAGTTGATTGTGATTCTAGGGTGGAAATGGGAGGTCATTTCCATGGACTTTATCACATGTTTTCTGAGGAAAATGAGACAACATGATTCCATCATGGTAGTGGTGGACAGGTTGAAAAAGGTAGTGCACTTCATCCCAGTGAAGTCTACATTCTCAGTGAGTCATGTAACATAGGCATTCATCAGGGACATGGTCAGATTGCATTAAGTTCCGAAGACGATTTTCTCAAACATAGACACAAAGTTCACTTTCATGTTTTGGAAGGATTTGTTTGTAGGTTTGGGCATAGAGCCTTGAGTACAACTTATCATCTGCAGATAGATGGATAGACATAGAGGATCATTACGATATTGGAGGGCATGTTGAGGATGTATGTGATGCATCAACAATGCAAGTGTGAAGAGTACCTTACACTAGTAGAGTTCACTTAACACAATGGGTATTAGGACTCCTTAAGGATGAGCCCGTTTGAGGCATTATATGGGTAGAGTTGTGATACTCCCATTAGTTGGAGTGATCCAGTTAACAGGGTGTTGATTGGGTGGACATGTTGGAAGAAATGGAATAGGAAATGTAGAAGAGCTATTTAATTCAAGATAGTTTGTTTAAGGATTTCTAGGTTGGGGAATATGTGTATTTGTGCATCAAACCAAAGAAGAGCTCCTTGCATATTGGATCATGTGCCAAGATGGCACTGATCCAGATTTAAATAGGAAAACAAAAAATTACAAATATAACCATAAATACAAATATGCAGTAGAAATAACACTTCATTTCATTAATATCAAATACTAAAATATGCTTGCAAACAGAATGGAAATAAGACTAGCTTGGGCAATGGTATCTTATCTTTGAGAAGAGATGTGGCAACTACACACCTCTGAAATGTGTTACAATGAGGCTCCAAGGCCTATTTATTATTGAGAAACAATGGAAAACCTTAAACATCCAAAAACCTAACCCTAGGAGATGAAGCACGAAACTATGGGCCTCATTTGGGTAAATTGGTACATCAACTTCCTGGGGTCATAACTTTGGCATACGATCTCTATTTGAAACGCAAAATACCTCGTCAGAAATATCTATCTGAGGATTATAAATTTTGAATGAGCATGGGTTCACACATGTTGCCCTTGGTTTTCTCCAAAAACATCGTTTAGGGCCTCAAAATGGCTCTGGAAGTTTAGGATGCGAAAAACTGCCAAAAATAGTAAATTGTGCTATAAATAAGGAAACTAAAAAACTAAAAGAAACAATGGTGGGGCTCCAAGTGGAATAGGCGGGTGGCCACAGATATCCACTTGGATCATTCTTCCCCGCTTAGGATGAAATGGTCCCCATTGCGTTGAGTTCCTCCATGAGATGAGGAAACTTCTGTTGAACTTGGTCCCTGGTGAGCCATTTGCCCTAGTGAAGGAGTTGGCCTGCTTTGACAACTTGATATAGTTCGATCCTTTGTAGTCAAGTGTTCTTGATCTATGTGTCCATGATCCAATCAGTTGTGGCTTGTTCCATGCAATCTGGATTTAAGTATGTAGGTGTGAGTTGTTCTGCAATGTGTGATGTGTCTAGCAATGGTGGGAAGTATGGTCAAAGGCAGTTCACATTGAACACTGGGTGTAGACTGAGGACTGGAGGAATGTTGAGCTCAAATTCATTGTATTCCATAGCTTTCATAATGGTGTAACGACCATATTGGAGTGGTCTGAGTTTCCGATAGGCTCCGGTAAGTCGTTCCTTTTGCAAATGCAACCAGACTTTGTTGCCCACCTGAAACTTGTGTGGCACCCAATGTTGATCATGTTGTTGCTTGTACTTGGCATTTGATTTCTCCAAAATGTTATGGACCTGTTGGTGGATATGTTTTATGTGCTCAATGAATTTGTTTCCCTTGTCGGTTTCGAACTGGACATGAGCCGAATCTACCAAAGTAGCTGCAAATGACATGGCCACATCAATGGGACAAAGTGGCTAGAATCCCAAGCCCAACTGTAAATGGATGTGGTTAGTTGAGTTGTGGAGAGCCTGGTTGTAGCTGTGCTGGATATAGGGGAGGCTCTCATCCCATGTGCGTGGAAGCTTTGAGTTGTACATGCGCAGAATGTTTACGATGATCCTATTGACAACCTTTGTCTGGCCATCAATTTGGAGGTGGAAAGCTATGGACTTAGTGAGCATGGTGTCCATCATCGACCAGAGACTAGACCATAATGTACTGAGGAACCTACTATCCCGATCTGAGATGATATACTGTGTGATACCAAAGTGTACCCACACTCGTTCAAAGAAGAGTTTAGCAGTGGCTTCTGTTGTGATATTCTTCTTGCAGCCGCCATAATGGCCATCTTCGAGAATCTGTTGATGACCACAAAAACACAATCATTACCATGCTTAGTAGAAGGAAGGCTCTACATGTAATCCATGGCGATGGATTCCCAAGGTCGAATAGGGGTAGGCAACATAGTATAGAGGCCTTGATTCTTGATGGTCAGTTTGGCAATGGTGTAGGCAGTGCAGGACCAGATGTACTTCCCAACATCCTATTGAAGATTCAGCCAATAGAAATACTTCTGTAGTACTGCCACCATTTTCTGAACCCCAAAATGCCCAATGTCCCGATTGTAGTTTGCTTCCCAAATCATCTTGGCATGCTCTCTTGAAGGAACACAAAGTTGTCCCAGGTGGCATAATAGGGCATCCTGGAGGTGAAAATCTGGAACTTGCTGACCCTCCAAGAGCGTCTGGTATGTGTGGCCGAATTCTAGGTCACTTTTGTAGAGAAGTGGCTAATCAAAAGTCTCATTCCCACAAGAGTTGAGCACGGTGGTTAATGCCATGATCGGTGGTTGGTTGAGGCAATTTGCAACATTATCTGTGTTGCCCTTCTTATACTTTATATTCAAATGAAACTGTTGTAGGTATGTGCACCACTTCTTATGGCAATCATTCTGAAACTTCCCTTGCGTCTGTATGAACTAAAGGGACCAATGGTCTGTGTGGATGACTGTTTCCTTCCCCAAAATGTAATGCTTCCATTGTCGGCAAACCTGCAGAATGGAATACATCTCTTTGTCATAAGTGGGATAGTTTTGGACTGTGTCTGAAAATGTTTCACTGTGATATGCCATTGGATGCCCCTGCTGAGTAAACACTGCCCCAATAGCATAGCCAGAGGCATCTATCTTGATCTCAAATGACTGTTGCAAGTTTGGTAATGTTAGCACTGGTGCAAATCAGAGGTGATGTTTCAACTCTGTGAATGCCTTCTATTGAGATTCAGACCAAAATCATTTTTCTTTCACTCCTCCCTTAGTGACTTGACTCAAGGGCCAAGTGATATGAGAGAATCCCAACACAAATGTGTGGTAGAAATTGGTAAGACGCATAAAGTTGCAGAGCTCTATCAGAGTGGTTGGAGCTAGCCAATCCCGAATGACTTGGATCTTGGCTAGATCCAGATAACCCCCTCATTCATCAATAATGTATCCTAGATACTGAACCTGGATCATGCCAAAAGTGCATTTCTCCAAATTGGCACATAGCTTGTGTTGTTGCAATGTTTGGAGAACCTTTCAGAAGTGGTGGAGGTGCTCTTCCTAACTCTAGCTGAAGATCAGGATGTCATCCAAGTATACCACTACAAATGAATTAGTGAATGGCCACAAGATGTCATCCATCAGCCTCATGAAGGTTGCAGTACCATTCGTCAGCCCGAAAGGCATAACCAACCATTCAAAAAGGCCCTCCTTGGCTTTGAAGGCAATACTCCACACATCGGAGGGTTCGATTGGTACTTGGTGATATCCTAATTTCAATTCGATCTTGTTGAAATACATTTCCCCCTTTAGTTGGTCCAGAATGTCATCAATCCATGGGATCAGGTACCTATTCCGGACAATGATCTTATTCAGCACTTGATAGTCAATACAGAGTCTCCAAGTCCCATCCTTCTTCTGTACCAACACGATTGGGATCCCACAAGGCGATGAACACGGTCGGATGTGACCTTTCCGCATAAGCTCTTGAATCTGCCTCTTGATTTCATCGTTCTCCATAATGGAGCACCAATATATTGGTTCATTGGGTAGCGGTGCACCTGGGGTTAGATCGCTGGAGTGCTTGAATTGACAGGGCAGAGGCACCCTTGCATGGGAGGTGAAGATGTCCTCATACTCCTCCATGACCTTGTCCTTCTTTTGTTGTCGTGTGGAGGGTCCCTATCTGGAGGTCGTCGCCACCATCTTCTTCTTTCCCTAAGGGCATATCACTAAGAAAATGAATTTCATGATTTTGGAAATGATCTTACTGCATTGTTTTGCAGTAGCCAAAGAGATGGCGGTACGCAGTGCCACCTACGGTATCCTGTACAACTGATTTCCCAAAGTAACAATAACAACGTGAGGCCTTGAATCATACACATCATGCCACTTCCATAAATATGGTTGGCCTAATAATACATCAGAAACATCAAGGGGAGCAACATCACATAATACCTCATCCATGAAGGGCTTGATCCTATATGGAAGGCGACACTGCTGGCTCACGCGAAGATCCTGTCCTTGGTGAAGCCACCCAATTGTGTACGGTTGTGGATGTGCTATGGTCGGTAAGCTTAGTCACTTCATGACCTTTGCTGAAATGAGGTTCTTTTGGCTCCCGCAGTCGAAAATGAACTATAGTAGGTAACTCTTTACCCACATCTAGGGGTTGAAGAGGCGCTCCCCCTCCTTTGGATATTCGAGTTCCTCCTTCTGGATCTTCATGGTGGCAACGATGGTGTTGGGCTCCGCACCGATAATTTGCTTCCCTTTGCCATTCCCCTTGTTGATTTTTAACTTAGAGTCGAAACATGCATCTCATTCACTCAGCCACTAGTGACTGCTTAGCCGCACTCACTTGTGTTGTGAGTGGAGCTCTTATGGAGATCACACCACTTTCTCATGTCCTTCTTCGGCTTCTCGGTGTTGTTATTTGCTTGTGGATTTGGTGGGTTGTCTTGTCCTGACCTGCCTTGGCTTTGTCCTTTGTTATGTGGTTTTGGGGCACCTTTCCCTTGCTTAGAATTCGTAGATCGAAAGTCTCGCTTCTTCTGTTAAGATTTTTTCTCAATCTTGATGGCATATCAGTATGCCATGTTGAGCAAGGAGATGTCCAGGAACTCCATCATGTCTTGGATGTACCTCTGTAGGTAGCTGCAGTACTTGAGAACCAAATGCTTCTCAGAATCCTTGATACCCAACTTTGTGCAAAGGGTATGAAAAATATTGGTAAACTATCACACATCTTGGTCCCTTCCCTGTCACAACATTTTCCACTTTATGTATTTATCCTCATAGCTCCTGACAGTGTAGTACTGCTCCTTGATGGCATCTTAGAATGCGTTCCAAGTGGGTGAGGCTGAAAATAGTGTGTTTGTACTTTCATCCTTTTACTCACTGTAGGTTTCCCACCAGTCCTTGACGTGGGGGGCTGTTTTGAGAAGTGCAAAAGTGATCTTTTCTCGGGTAGAAAAATCATGAATGGAAAAATATCCTTCTAGAAAATTTAACCATTTATCTAAAACGCCTGCATCTATATGACCCTCAAATATGGGAATGTTAAATTTAACTTCTACCTTAAAGGGTGTGGCGCTTCCAAAGTATCTTCCAGAAATAGATGCGTCACCCTTGGGTAGCCGCTGAAGAATTTGGGAAAGTTGTCCATCAACGCATTCCTTTGTCACTTGAGAGCTTCTTCGAGCAAGATTTTGATAGGATCTCTTGCCCCCTCATCTTTCTTTTCATCCGCCACAGGAAGTCATCGAGATTTGTGAGGCTAGTCTTGCAAAGGCTCGACCCGTTCAAGCCCTAAGTCCTTATATCCCGACTCGTTGGGGACATGCAAAGAAAAATAGAGAAAGAGCAGAACGCTCTAATACCACTGATGTGATTTAAACAGGAACACCACAAATTACAAATATAACCATAAATATAAAGATGCATTAGAAATAATACTTCATTTCATTAATATCAAATACTGAAATATGCTTACAAACAAAATGGAAATAAGACTAGCTCGGGCGATGGTAGCTTATCTCTTAGAAGAGATGTGGAAGCTACATGCCTCTGAACTATCTTACAATGAGGCTCCAAGCTTATTTATTATTGAGAAACAATGGAAAACCCTAAAGATCCAAAAACCAAACCATATGAGATGAAGCGCCGAACTATGGGCCCCGTTTGGGTAAATTGGTACATCAACTTCCTAGGGTTGTAACTTTGGCATACGATATCTGTTTGATGTGAACAATACCTTATTAGAAAGATCTATTTGAGGAATACAAATTTTGAGTGAGCAACATGGGTCATATACACATGTGCTCCTAGTTCTCCCAAAAAAATGTCGTTTAGGGCCTCAAAACGGCTCTGGAAGTTCAGGGCCTGAAAAACTGACAAAAATAGTAAATTGTGCTACAAATAAGGAAATTGAAAAACTGAAAGAAATAATGGTGGGGGTCCAAGTGGAATAGGAGGGTGACCACCAATATCCACCTGGATCAGGAACCCTAGTTTTGTGGACCTTTTAGGATTATTGAGAGGATTGGGCCAGTAGCCTATTAACATGCATTGCCTCCAATAGTGAAAGTCCATGATGTTTTCCATTTGTCATTTCTTAAGAATTTATTAGAGATTTTGATCATGTGATTGAATGATCTGTATTGCAGGTGGTGTTAGAAGGAGATTTCCATTTGGAAATGCAATGCATTTTGCAGAGAAATATGCTCATGCTCCAGAACCGAGCAATCGAGCAGGTTAAAGTGCAATGGAAAAAATTTGGGTTCGATGAAGCTACATGGTAGATGGGGAATTAGATTCCCATTATGTATCCTTTATCATTCATTGGTTGAGCGGATGTTTTGATATATGTATTTAGTATATGTTTTGGTACATGTTTTGGTGATGTTTGGTATATGTACATATGTATCTGGATGTAAATACTGCCATGAGCTATGTTATAAAGCTCCAATAAATAGTATGGGTGTCATGTCATTACGATATTATATTTTTTATGTTGTCATGTTGATTTTCTTCTTAGCGGGATTGTCATTGTAAATTTGCAACGAGCTAAGTTATAAATCTTCATGGATAGTATTATTTTCTTACAACAAACTTGTTGGTTGTAGGTGTTGTTGAACACCAAGGATGGTGTTCCCTAAAGCAGGAGGGTTATGTAACAACCCTGGTGAAAATTCCATGTAATAAAAGTCAATAAATAAAAAATAATAACCACGCTTGATGGGACACTTATTCGCAGTTGATTGTTGGGTGAAATCATAGTGATGGCACTCACTTGTGATTGATTAATGATAAGGAAATAGACAAAGGAAATGGAAATGGTTTTGGAAAGGAAAAATGGAATTTTTGGCACATTTATTTATGGAAATAATGGAAATTAGGAGAAAAGGGTGAAAGGTCATAGATTGCATGTGAGGAGGAAAATGAAGAAAATAGAGGCCTCATTAATCAAAATGCTTATGAGGATCAGTACACAGACTTTTCTCAGTTCAGTTTTGGAGCTCTCTCTCTATTATCTCTCTCTCATACTATTGGACACTTAGAGTTTCCTTGGAGAACTCTTGGAGAGTGTCGCATACATGGATTTTTGGAGACAGAATGCAAAGGAAGAGTAGGAAAGTGCAAAAGGAAACCGAGATCAACAACTAAAATGGGTTTTTCTTGTAGGTACTGAGTTGCATGTATCTTTCCCTCACTATTTTTAACATGCATGGCATATTCATGTGGTTTATGGGTCCTGATCTGTCATTGGCATGGAGTATTGCCTGATTGACAGTGGATTTTCCTAGCCTTTCCATTTCCTAGATATCCATGGTGTTGTGTGTTTATTTTTATGTTTTTTGGTCGGTTCTCATGTTTCCTTTAGCTTGGGTTGAGTTACTAGTTCCTGGATCCTTGGTTAGACAAATGCTCTAGAGCCCTGTAAGAACTTGGGTTGAGTTACTAGTCCTGGATCCTTGGTTGTACAAACACTCTAGAGACCTTGGTGGGTTGAGTTACTAGTCCCGGAGCCTTGGTTCAAAAAATGCTATGGAACTCAATGACAGCTGCGGATTGAGTTACTAGACTTGGAGCCTTGGTTGGAATAAACAATCTAGAGCCTTGGAAGGCTTGGTAGATATCAAAGTGGTGATGGTTTTGTGATGTATGACTGTGAGGTGGAATCGTTGTTTGATGGCTTGAGATGGATAAGCCTCTAGAATACCTAGATGGTTTTGATAAATGTGTTTTATCAGATCCCACATTCATTCTTTGATTGATAATATGGCACGAGGTTGACTGGTTGAAGAGAGATTTGGCTCAGCCATGTCTACGGTCAGGTGGTTCGTGGAAGTCCCACAATCGTTTGGCCTTTGCATCATTAATATGAGGTTATTTCTCATTTTTATTTCATGAGTATTGTACTGGTTTATATGTGGATTATATGGCTATTGTTTCCTTGGTATTTTTGTTGTTATTATGTTGGTTATGAACATTCATTATGACAATAGCTATGTATGGCTCTCATCATGTTTTTAATTGTGAATGAATGAACAATGTATCTATGTCCTAATGAATGAAACTGTAGCTAATGTGTTGAGGCATCAATGCTTCTTAGTCATTCTCAGATGAGTATGAGACCCCTAGGCTTAGAGCTATTGTTTAAACCTGTAAATTGCATATTTGTGACACGTTCGATGAGATTCATGTTATGGCTAGTAGGGTTCAAGTCAATCCCTTGATCAAGTGATTGCATTTGTATCGTTATTCCATTGTTATCTTTCTATTTTGAAGGTGTCATTTAGTTTTAGGCAATGACATGGACTCCGGGCTTGAAAAAGTGGCTCAAGTCTTGGCGACGTGGACACAACACTGGGTATAAAATTCCATGGACGCTAGCATACCCGTGTTGTGGGAGCATCCAAAACCTGCTGGATGCATGCAGGCCCATATCAAGGGAGCGTCTAGGGGTTAAATAGTCTAAAATATTAGTGGGACACAAGGTATGGTTACTCGAGAGGTTCAGATGGTGTGTGGGAGTCATGTTTCTGATGTGAAAGGTTTGTATGGTGTGTTTCCATCAATTCCACTTCCTCCAGGTGACCTAGGAGGTTGAATCATATCATACTAACTTCTCGTCACATGTTTACCCTAGTTTGTCTGTTACTTGGGTAGATGTGGGAGGAGTGTGTTAGAGTTACAATTTTATTGAGCTACAACTAAAAGGAAGCTACAGCTCACTAATTTATTAGCTAAAAATGAATGGAGATACAACCCCAAATATTTAGCAGCAACTATTGGAAGCAGTACCAACCCCTTATCTGCAAGCTACAACTTGCTTGATATCAATGATTCATCTTTCATCCATTTTCAAACGAGAACCATGAATTCCACCTCTACTTACAAAATAAAACAATTTGTCCTTCTTCCTAAATCACCAATATCTTTAACAATTTTTCATTGTTGATCACCTGAGCAACATCATCAACTCGAGTTGTACCACAATCTATTACACAATTACAGAATCCCTCAATTGATTATTCTTATAAATAATTTGGCTTGATATTTTTGGCCTCTCTAATTTTCTTGCATTCTTGCATGAATTTTTAATTTTGTCTTTCTTTTGTTCACAATATGTCTCCTAAATGTGTTGTTCAAAATAACAACCTCTGTCCTGCTATTATGAGCTCAAACTCAGAGTTGAATTGTAAATTTTTTCTATTCTAGCAATTTACATTGTTTAATAGGAATTTACTATAATTGGCAGGCTCTTAACTTTAGCTTAACTATCAATTTTGTTACTTAAAATTTATATTCCTCCAATAATAGCCTTTAGCTCTTTTTGCGTTGGCCCCCTATCTATTTTCAACATAAAACCTCAATTTGTGACCTCCACTTTGGTCATTTAGGCGCTTAACCGCTTTAAGACTCTGAGTGCTAATTTCCTTTTATAAATATGTCTCCATGCCCTTGATTTTTGCTGCATAAAACCTTTATCTGAAATGATCATAAACTAAAATTGATGTAGAAGTGATTAGCCATTTATGATTTGAATGTTAACTGAAAGTGCGGAAATCAAGGAAAACTGCTTGTGAAGAAGACTTTATGACAGCTGATTAAACACAATTAGGATGCATAAGAAATGAAGCAATATAATTTAAAAACACAGTTATACCAGACAACGAGATTGATGACGGAGTTCATCCCTGATGGACTATGTCTCCAGGTCCGCTTTCAAGATGGGTGACTGTTTTTATTAGGAATGAAAAGAAGGAGTTGATTACAGAGATATTTGATCAGTCTGAATTTGCACAGAGGCACTTCTAATCACTATCATTAGATAGCCCTCTAAACCCAATTTCCAATGCCTATCACAGTTCCCAATTCTGACTTTGGATGTTCCTGTAACATTGAAAACAAAACTGCCCATGACCTCCAAAATCTGCAAGCAAAAGTCAAAACTACTCTCTTTTGCTTAATGAAGGAAAATTCTCCTTTTAAAGGCCTCCAAGTTCATGAAACCACCTTGTTCTGGTTTTCATATGCATTTGGTTTCCAACTGGTTAGGTTTGAAGCTCGGTCTTTTTGGCAACTGACACCTAGGCTAGTTGCATGGTGGTCGAATTAGTTTGTTGTAACAAAACTGAAACAAAATCCATTTTAAACCATATAATAAACACAGAACCACTAGTGGCTTACTAACTCGGTGGAGGAGGTTGACCACCCACATGTGAACAAGGCGGTCTAACCGTGATCTGACATCTAGCAGCTATCCCGATAGTGATGGTCAACAGTTCCCGGGAGCAGCATTCATATGCAAAAATTCTGACACATTTTCCGGTAGTGGTTAGCCTGAACTCTGTCGATAGTTAACTCCATTGTTTACAATACACAACATTCACATGTTATCTATTGCGGTTTAAAACCCCGCATGGTGAACTCCCCAAACTATCATCACAACACTAGTCACATGTCCACGGACGTCGTTAGGCTATCCGCGTGGTTTGGATAGTTTTATGTAATGTTTTATAATGTTTAAAACATGGGACGAGAACATTAGGTTAGGTTTTTTTAAGTCATGGTTTGATGTTGTTTTAACATATAGCTTTTGTTTGGAGTATGGTCTTAGGTTTATGTGTAGGATTTGAACACATAGAAATATGCAATAGGTTTGGTATGACTTTAGGTTTTGATAGTTTAGAACTTAGGTTAGGCTTAATGTATTTTTAATACATTGTCATGTATATATTTAAGATTAGGGTTTTATATTTTACATTAGGTGTAAAAACACCGTTTTTCAATCATTGTCACAAAGCAACATAAAACCACATGCATATTGTCGACACAAGTGACGTTTGCGATGAAACCCTTTGTCGACACCCAAATCCTGCGAGGGGACAACACAACCAAATCCTGAAAAGGAAAATGATAACACATATGTTGTCAACAAAATCCTGGTGGAAGTGTCGATGAACACAAGTCGACAACTAGGCGCTAAAACATCTCAAATGAACGCCATGAAACCATAAACTTTACCTGAACAACCTAATCCATAACCAACACTGTCAAAGCTGAACTGAATTGACGAAAACACTGACGATGACACTTGAACACTAGTGCAACTGAATCAACGGAATCCTCCTGGATCATTCCTCTCCACTTGAAAGCTTTTGGAAAACAAACGTTTGACTAAACAAATAGTCGATGAGGGTAGAACTCCCTCTCTTTCCACCTTAACCTAATAATGTACCAATACATTCAATCAATCACCTGCAAGTTATGACCCTGATGATGCTGACCATGGCACCTTTTGAGTCGGTGACCTGTTTTCTCCATCTGCACACAACTTGCAACGATGGGAAAATGACCTGTTATCAACATGGCAACTGATTTCTTTCCATGAATAACCATGAGTTAGTGATTCATAATATTTGAACATAGTCTCTACTAGATTCTTTTTAACCATAAACATGTATAAATAATCTATTTTGCGGAATGAGAGAGAAAATCAAAGATACTTTGGACATAAAACCAACTACTTGATTTAACATACTTTCTTGATGCCTAATTACTAAGTGAATTTGCTGCAATGAACCTATCCAACTGTAAGGTGAAATTTGCTGCAACTTAGTTTTTCTTTGAAAGTATTGATTTAACTGTTGATTTGTTTAAATCACTTTTTCTTCATTCATTAAATTATGTTTCCATTGATTAGCACCTCCCTTTGTTGCATAAGTTCCCATTAGACACTTTGACACTGCTTTAGAAAAGGTTGTGATATCAAAACAAATAGGTTTCCTATCCACTTGAAAAAAGGTTTCCAGACTATTTGAAACATGACATGGCAACACAATACAAGAGAAATTGAACACTGATTTTCCCCGATACTGATATGTATCCCTGTAACTATTAAGTTCCAAGCTTAAACTGAATTGATTCATTCTGACAATAGGAAAAGGAGCTTTAGGCACAAACTGTAACTCATGCTGTATTCCCTGCTTATGAATAAGATGTTTGGTTTTACATAGAACTGAACAAGTTTCTATCTCTTTAATCAAACCATCTTTAAGCTGAGTGGCATAACTTAAACAAGAATCATGTTGATTGTTATGTTGATCCTTTACACACATTATTACAAACCTCTTGTTTGAACTTATTAATCACTTAATCTGATTAACATTGACTAAATTCAAGTGATTTTTACTTTCATGTGCCCTAACAATAAATTCAACCCCATATTTCTTAAGGTGATATTTATGTTCTCTCCTATAAAACTCTGCATCACGACCATAAAGATAAGGACTTCCTAAGACAACTCCACATATGTTTACTAGAACCACATGTAATTCCACTTCATCAATGTAATTAGTTGTTATGAAAAATATTAATCGACACTGTTTGGTGACTGTTATCTGAGTTGATTTATTTATCCATCCTAATGGGTAAGGTCTTGGATGATTCCATGTTTCCAAACCCAAACTTTTAACTAAATATTTAGAGATTAAATTCGCATATGATCCACTGTCAAACATTGTATCTATATTTGTATGCTTAGAATTTATCCTTATGTTAAACAATTCAACTCTTTTGTCCTCATTTGAAGGATTTATGTTTGATGAAGATGCAATAGTTTTCAAACTTGAACTAGTGTCAGAAGTTTTACCTGTCGTAAACATGGTGGTTATCCTCCTTTCATCACCTGAATCTGAACCTAGATCTTGCTGCACTGCTGCAATGGCCTTCTTTTCATCCTTCTCCTTAAGGAACATTTTGGATTTAAGTTCTGGATGAAGTTTCCAACACTTAGATTCATCATGACCGATTCTTTGGCAATGAGAACAAGTAGGTTTTTTTCTTCTGAACAATCGTTGATTTCTTTCTCTTCAAAATGTTCTTCCCCTTACTACCATTGGAATATTTGACTTCCAACTCTTTGGATGACTTCGATGAAAACTTGAACGGTCTGCCACCTTATTTAATATGTATGGCCTGAACACACACTTCATCAAAATCATCAGGATTAAACATCAATAATGTATGCTGCAAATATGAAGGTAAATTGTCGATGTATTTTGATAAAGTTTCACATGTATCCAATCAAATACCAAGCGCCAACACTTTCTTTCTGAACTCCTGAGTAAACTCCTGAAAACTCTGCCCTTTACCTTGCCTCAGATGTTGCCAATCAATAACAACTTTCTGCATGTATCCTAAAGGATAGAATTGTTTCCTAAGAGATTTTAAAGACTTAGACCATGAAGAGATGACTTTTCCTTTACTCTTTACATCTATCTGAGTTTTACTTTCCCACTAGATTAAAGTTATTCCCCCCATTCTAAGTGTAGCTAACTGAATTTTTGTTTTATCACTAGAAATGTTCTAAATGTGAAAATATACTTCTAACTACTTAATCCAGTTATCTAACTTTTCAGGATTCATTTTTCCATTGTAAACAGGTAACTCAAATTTAACATCAAGTTTCAAAAGAAATTTTTTCTTAAGTTTCTTTTCCATTTCAAATTCTACACTGGAAGAAGAAGAAGAAGATGATGATGATGGAGATGATGGAGGTGCAAGTGGTTTATCAGTCTTACCTTTTTCCTTCTTCGATGGCTTTGAAGAAGAAGTTGCATCCCTCACCTTCCTGTCTTCATAAAATTCTCCCAACATCTGTTTTATAGTCAAGAATGCTTATTGAGACTGTTCATCACTCATCTTATTTTCAGTGTTTTCACCTCCATCAGGACCTGACATGGTCGATTTCTCAATGACTCATCACTTTCCAATCTCTGGATCGATCCGCTCAAGGATTCCTTCTCCTCGTTGCGACTTTGACCTGGTTAAAATTCAATGGAAAATTATACAAACACAACCTACTCTGATACCAAATTATATGATCTGAAATGATCATAAACTAAAACTGATGTAGAAGTGATTAGCCATTTTGATTTGAATGTTAACTGAAACTGAGGAAATTGAGGAAAACTGCTTGAAAAGAATACTTCATGACAGTTGATTAAGCAAAATTAGGATGCATAAGAAATTAAGCAATATACTATAAAAACACATTTATACTAGATAGTGAGATTGATGATGGAGTTTATCCCTGACGTACTACGTCTCTGGGTCCGCTTTCAAGATGGGCGATTGTTTTTATTAGTAATGAAAAGAAGGAGTTGATTACACGGAGATTTGGTTAGTCTTAATGTGAATTTAGGAACTTTTGATCATCTTCACCCGATATCCCTCTGAACTAGCTTTCCAACGCCTATCACGGTTCCCAATTCCGACTCTGGATGCTCCTGTAACACTGAAAACAAAATTACCTATGACCTCCAAAATCTGCAAGCAAAAGTAAAAACTACTCTCTTCTGCTATATGAAGGAAAATTCACCTTTTAAAGGCCTCCAAGTTCATGAAACCACCTTGGGCTGGTTTGTAGATGCATTTGGTTGCAAACTGGTCAGTTGTGAAGCTCAATCTTGTTGACACCTGACACCTAGGCTGGTTTCATGGTGGTTGAATTAGTTTGCTGCAACAAAACTACAACAAAACCCATTTTAAACCATATAAAAAAGACAGGACCACTGGCAACTTGCTAACCGGGCAGAGGAGGTTGACTGCCCACATGTGAACGGGACTGTGTAATCGTGATCTGACATCTGGCGGCTATCCCGGCAGTGATGGTAAATGGTTCCCGGGAGTAGCATTCATATGTGACAACTGCGAGGCATTTTCCAGTAGTGGTTAGCCTAAACTCCTCTGACAGTTAACTCCACGGTTTACAATACACAATGTTCACATGTTACTTGTTGTGGTTTGAAACCCCACACGGTGAACTCTCCGGTGGTGAACTCCCCAAACTATCATCACAACACTAGTCACATGTCCTCCGACGCGGTTAGGCTGCCCGCGTGGTTTGGACAATGTTATGTAATGTTTTATAATGTGTAAAACATAGGCCGAGAGCATTAGGTTAGGTTTTTTTAAGTCATGTTTTTATGTTGTTTTAACATATAGATTTTGTTTGGAGTATGGTATTAGTTTTATGGGTAGGATTTTAACACATAGAAATATGTGATAGGTTTGATATGACTTTATATTTTGATAGTTTAGAACTTAGGTTAGGCTTAATGTAATTTTAATACATTGTCATGTATAGATTTAGGGTTAGGGTTTTAGATTTTACATTAGATGTAAAAACACCCTTTTTCAATTATTGTCACAAAGCGGCATAAAACCACATGCATATCGTCGACACAAGCGACGTTTGCAATGACACACTTTGTCGACACCCAAAACCTACGAGTGGACGAAAAACCCAAATCTTGAAAAGGCGAACGACAACACATATGTCATCAACCAAATCCCGATGGAACTATCGATGAACACAAGTCGACAACTAGGTGCTAAACCTAGTTGTCGCCTTTGTTTTCATAAATCATGTTTTTATGTTGTTTTAACATATAGCGTTTGTTTGGAGTATGGTATTAGGTTTATGTGTAGGATTTTAACACATAGAAATATGTGATAGGTTTGATATGACTTTAAATTTTGATAGATTAGAACTTAGGTTAGGCTTAATGTATTTTAATACATTGTCATGTATAGATTTAGGATTAGGGTTTTAGATTTTACATTAGGTGTAAAAACACCCTTTTTCAATCATTGTCACAAAGCGACATAAAACCACATGCATATCGTCGACACAAGTGACATTTGCGACAACACCCTTTATCGACACCCAAAACCTGCGAGTGGACGACAAGCCCAAATCCTGAAAAGGCGAATGATAACACACATGTCGTCAACCAAATCCCAGTGGAACTGTCGATGAACACAAGTCGACAACCAGACGCTAAACCATCTCAACTGAATGCCATGAAACCATAAACTTTACCTGAACAACCTGATCCATAACCAACACTGTTGAAGCTGAACTGAATTGACGATGACACTAAACACTGACAATGACACTTGAACACTTGTGCAATTGAATCAACGGAATCTTGTGGGATCAAACCTTGTTATAGAACTTGGCAATGAACCCTTTATCCTGATGATATAAAGTTGTCCATATTTATAAAATTTCACTCTCCATTGAGAAGGATGAGTAGTCAATGGGGTTTTCTTGCTTCTCTTCTCATTGGTAGTTGTTGATAACTATACTACCTCCATGTCCCATCATCTATCTCCCAAGACTTTCCTTTTTTGCACTCTTAATTTCTTCTGGTATCATTCCTCAGGGATGATGTCTCCTGGTGAGATCCTCTCACAACATCATGTTCCAATCACTGCACACATGGGTTGATTTGGCTTTAACAATAACTACATCAACACAATGTCTAGCTAGCTCACATGTTCCTCTATACGCCACTTCAAATCCTTTTAGGGTCCTGCCATTGGGATGACGGCATGCTAATGTCACTCATTCCACATGTTTCCATCCAAGTGGTGACACATGTCACCCTGAAATGGCCCATTTGGGTACCTGAAGACACCAAATATGCGTGCCACATGTCCACCTCTCATTGGGCCACCCCATGAATGATGTTACCATCCATCTGTGCACATTTTTCATCTCTATAATCTACCAAAATGCTACTACCTATCTTCTCACAGATAGGAGAGAGAAAGGGTCACAACAATCTTTATTTTTTCTCGTTTTCCTTTATAAATTTCTAAGGGTCTCGACCAGCCTCTCTTCCTTTCGCCAAATTTCCTGGTTCTTTGGAAAACGTTTTGTGGTTTGCGTGATCCCCCTTAGGATATTTATGGTTTTAGAGGTGAGGTGCACAATTAACCTTCGTCGTTGGTCTTTGAATGGTGGTATGGGAAAAACAGCCCATTGCGCGACCCCCTTGGATCTTAACAATTGAAAGAACTCAACCCCACGCACTTTCAACAATGGGTCGATGCATGTGCATGGTTGTTTATTTTACTCCAAACATACAACCTATTTAATGGTGGCTTTCATAATACCACTCATTCCGTAAAGCACTCCTTAAATTTTCTGCTGGGTACACCCATCAGACTACTTTTTTCGGGATATTTGTTATGGCGGATCCGCCTTAAACCAATCAACATACTCTTTGTTGTTATGTTGTAGGCCACATATTCCCAATCCTTTGGATAGTGACTCCATTAACTATTTCACTAACTTTGGAAATGTGATAAACATAAAACATGCTCCAAAGAGGGCCCCCCATCCACTTAGCTCTGCCAACTTGAATTTTGGGGTCCTCGAATTTCACTAGCTATATCTATTGATCTAGGATGCCATTTCTAGACTTCCACACACTGCTGGAAAGATATTTCGGATCTATATCTGTCCTAATGGGTTTCATATTCTCTTGAAGATATTTTCTACACTATAAACTCCTTCAAAGTTGCCACAACCACTCTCTACTAGTATTGATCTTCATCCTTCTACTTGTGCATGATCCTGAACACCTGTGTCCTTCTTTGACATCTTTCAAATATTTTCCTATCTGTTTCCATCAATGAAAAAATATTTCTAGCATTCTCCCCTTTTGGCATTGATGGAAACACCATGATCAAACAAAAAATCCCCATGCAAACATACCAACTATGATCCCAAATCTGGTGATTGGATGCATATCAGTCCTTTGAATGTTGCTCCCCCAGAGATGCACTTCTCTTGTGCTATATGAATGTTGCTTTGATGATTTTGATCATGCATCATGAATTTTCCCTTCTTTTATTTGATCAATAAGACCACTCCCTCTTAGACATATATGGAAAAGACACCAACATGCTCCCCCAACAACCTTACTCCCCCTATCAGCAATATTCCTTTGTCTTGTTGATCCTCCGAACCTAGCAACTATATCTTGATATGTTGAATATATACCAACTACCTTTCTTCCTTTCAAGCTAATGGAGGGAGGCAAGAGGAAAAACTACCGATCTTTTCCTCAAGTACTCAAATTTTTATCTAGTGAGAGGTTTGGTGAAAACATCAACAACCTATTCTTTTTTAATGACATACTCCAACTTCAAAATCTGATTGGAAGCTTTCTCTCTCAAGAAATGGTACTTGATTGGAATATTTTATGTTTTTGAGTGAAAAGCATGATTCTTTGACATGCATATGGAAATTGTGTTGTCGCAAATAATGGATATAAGATGCTCATAAAACACTGGTACATCTTGCAAATTTTGCTTCGTCCAAAATAGTCGATTGCAACAAGAACATGTTACAATATACGTTGCTTCAGCTATAGATATATAAATAGAAGTTTTCTTATCATTCAACTATTAAACTAGATATTCTCCAAGAAATAAAGCACCACCACTAGTGCTCTTTTAGTCATCTATATCACTTGCCCAATCAACATTAGTATAAAAGGCCAATGAAAATTATATACCTTTTGGACACCATAGCCAACAATCCATTATAGATCTCAAATATTTTAGAATCCTCTTGGCTATCAGTAGATGGCTCTATTTGGGGGCTACTTGAACTCATTCAATAATACTGACAACCTACATGATGCTTGGTCTTGAAGCTGTCAAATACAATAGTCTACCAATAATGGATATGTATAGATTCTGATCAACTTCAGGTGATTCATTAGTCTTACTAAGCTTACAACCTATCACCATTAGTGTGCTCACCGAAGAGAATTCCTATATGCCAAACCTTTTCAACACTTCCTTGAGATATTTTATTTGTGAAATGAAAATCGCTTTGGGGGTATATTCAATTTAAAATACAAGGAAATAAGAAATCTCTCCAAGCACAGACATCACGAACTTGACCTTCATATCTACTGCAAACTACCATGTTAATAAGTCTGAATCACTAACAAAAATAATGTCATAAACATATACAACCACCATTATGAGTTTTCCATCCCTTGATTTGGCATATAAATTGTTGTCAATTGCACCCTTTTTGAATCGACACTTGAGAAGGTAATTGTCTAGCTTGGAATAGCATGCCCTATGGGTTTGATTGAGACCATACAAGGGCTTCTTAATTTTGCAAACATAATCAGGCTTGTTTGTCAGCTAAAAGCATTTTGGTTGTTCTATGTAAACTTTGTCCTGTAATTATCCATTTACAAAGGCATATTTTACATCCATTTGATATATTTTGAATTTGTTAAAACAAAAAAAATCCAAAAGCATTCAGAATGCCTCTAATCTTACAACATGAGAAAAATTTCATCCAAATCTAGTCCTTCAGTTTGAGCATAACCTTTTCATACCAATAATGCCTTGTTTTTTTACCACTTCTCCACGAACATTTAACTTATTCATAAGGGCCCATTTTAGGTCAATGGCATTCTTGTTTATTAGCCTAGGAATAAATTCCTATGCCTAAATTTTCTCTATTTGGTCTAATTCTTCATGAAATACTTCTAACCAATTATGATCTTAACTGGCTTGTGCAACATCCTTTAGTTCTTCCATGGAAAACAGGGCTACATGTGCTTTTGTAAGGGGATTAAGAAACTTCCTTCCTATCTGAACAAATTTTTTTAAATCACAAACAATCTGGTGAGCTCAATGATATTTTTGCACATACCTTGAAAGATCCTTGGCTTTAGGGTTGGTGGGATCTTCATTGTCTTCTTCTAAAAGTGGGTGATGGTCCTTCTCATTATTGGTAACTGACTCATTAGTGCTAGTATTAATTTATTGTTTTTCTTTAGATTCGTGATATTCATCCACTTTAACATCAATGAAATCACCATTCCTCTTGGTATTCTTATTATAGCATCAATATCCCTTTTGTTTTGAGAGTATCCAAGAAAAATTCCTTCATCTGCCTTTACCTCAAACTTACCAATATTGTCATCATTCCTATTGATGCAACACTTGCTTCCAAAAACTATGAAGTTCTTACAATTGTAGGTATACCATACCAAAGCTCAAAAGGAGTTTTTTCATTGTTGGGTCTGAAATGGGAGTTGTTAAGTATCACTACTGCTAAATGAATGGCTACAACCCAAAATATATGTTGCACTTTATGTATATCCATCATAGCTCTGACTAGCTATTGTACAATCTATTTTCTCTCTTCGCAACAATGTTCTCTTGTGTAGTCTTTGTTATTGTGAACTACCTTTTGATGCCATGATTCTTGAAAAAAGCATAAAATGCCTTTGAAGTGAATTTATCTCCATTATCGTATTTTATGCTCTTGATTTTTCAATCAGTTCCATTAACAATCACGGATTTGAACACTTTAAACTTTTGAAAGGCTTCATATTTTTCTCTCTAAGAAAAGCAATGCACATCATACTGCTAAAATCATCAATGATAAGCATGAAATACAATTTACCTATGGGTGATTGGTTCTTGATGATCCACGCAATTCCATATGAACTAGTTATAATGACTATGATGATGAGCTTTTCCTTGACTTGAATGGAACTCAAGTTTTCTTACCCAATTGACAAGATTTGTAGATCGTATTCTCTAGTTTTAAGAGTCTAGGTAAATCCTTAACAACATTATTATTTCTTAGTTTGACTATCTCATCAAATTTCAAATGTCTAAGTCTATTATGCCACAACCAACTTACATCAATATTTGATAGGAAACACCTATTTGTTTTCTTCTTCAGAACATACACATTTTTTTATGTTCTCACAGCTTTAACCATTATTTCATGTGTGCCTGTGGACTTGATTTGATCATTTTTAGGTTTAAGACTCACATCATAGACTTGATCACACATATGTGACACACTGAGAAGGTTATGCTTCATCCCATCAACATATAATACATTGTTTTCTTTACCTTTTCCATTAGATAGGCTGACAACTCCTTTACCAGCAATCCTTCCCACTGCATTGTTACCAGAAGTTACATTACCCTTTTCAACTAGTTTCCACGTCAAGAACTTGATTTTGTCTCTTGTCATGTAATTATAACAACCACTGTCAACATACCGATGGATGCCTTCATTATGAGCATACAAAACAATATCATATTGCTCTATTTCTCCTTTTCTTTCCAAGCCTTAGGCTTTTGTTCATTTTCCTCAATAACTAGTCCATGCCTCTTCTCCTAAAGTCTGAAATCAATTGCAATATGCCCACAAATTTTACACTTAAAACATTGAACTAGATAGTTCAAAGGAGCAACATAATTGTTGTCCCTGGGTTTCCTTTTCCTCTGATGATTCCTTCATCTTTATATGAGTTTCTTGTAGGATAGAATGACTCTACAGTTTGCTTCTTTGTGGCCATAATTAGTGTAGGGGAAATAATATCCTAGAAAATATCAGCATACTTGGAATTCTATCTTCTACATTGGGTTGTCTTTTGATTGTTTTGTATTACTTGACCAACATTTTTCTTTTGTTGTTGTTGATAATCCCTTAACTAGTTTTTTGGCTGCATATCTAATTTGTTTTGATATGTTGTATCTTCCTTTGCTACTAGCACAAAAGTGATTTGTTTCTTACCCTTTAATTTTTATGTTGTGTTGCAATCAACCTCAAGTCTAAGACTAGTTTGATATCTGAAGACTCATTGTACTTCTAGTATTTCATCTAAATTATCAGTCCCTTTTCTGAATTCCTTATTGAAGCTCAACTATATTTTTTCCTTTTCTAACTCTTTCCTGAGAAAAATAATTTGACCTCCAAACCTTTCACAAGCTTGATCCTTCTCACATAACTATTGATTTAAAGAATCTTGAATTTTCTTACCTTCTCCAACTTGCAGGAGAAATGGCTCAACAACTTCATCTTCTTCTTTGATCAATGACTCCTTCCGTGATTTATTTTTCTCTCTCTGTCTTTCTTTTTCTTCAAGTGCACTTACCATTTATCCTTATAGGTCCACTTCAGCCTCTTCGACATCATAATAATAAATGGCTTCAACTTGCATATTCTCTATGGTGATCAACATGAATTCTTTTGGGCTTTCATCATCTATGTCCTCATCTACGAAGTGGCTAACTTTACTTTCAGTGGCACTGTCTTCTTGAACATTAAGACCTCTCCTTTTAGCTTTCTTTCTATCTTTCTACACTTTCGTGAATTTTTCTCTTTGATCATAATATTTCTTCTTCTTTTTAGGACGCTTTAATTCATAGTGAGAAACTTTCCCATAGTTAAAACACTTAAAGGATAGCTTAACTTTATACTTTCGTAATCCCCTCTTGAGCCTCCTCACGAACTTGGCTTCTTCTTCATATGATTCATAAAATGAATGATCATGCTATTCCTTGGGATTTCTATTTGCTTTGAAGGCTGACTCTTTTTCTGTAGGCTTTACATTTCACATTCTCCTCATAGGAAGTAAGAAAGCCAAGTAATCTATCTAGACTGAGAATGTTCAGATTGGTCCTTTGTTCAATGGATGAAACCTTGGGACTAAATCTTTGAGGAAGAGATATTAACACCTTATGAAGTACATCTACTTCATTTAGCTTCTCATCAAGACCTCTTATGTTGTTCACAACTTCATCAACTCTTAAAAAAATAAATTGCAATATTTTCATTATCATGCATCCTCAAAGACTCGAATTGCATTCTAAAACCTTGATTTTAAGCTTTATTTACCTTTTAGTCACCTTCGTTGAAACTACTCATCTTGTCCTATATAGCTTTCGAAGTCCAATCCATAACTTTGACAAGTTCTCATTCAAGTAGGCCAGGTAGCAAGGAATTCATGGCTTTATCATTGCAATTAAAATCCATCTTTTGATATTTGGTAATCACTTTTTGAGGATTTTGATATTCTTCTTCCACAACATCCCACACATCAACTCCAAGTGATGCAATGTAGGTCTTCATCTTACTTTTAAAATCACATATTTTGTTCCATTGAACATTGGTGCCCTAGTGGTAAATATTCATTCCTAGTTTTCCATGGCCTCTGATCTTTCTTCAAGTTGTTCAAGTAATATCAAGTAACCATGCTTTGATACCAATTGCTAGAAACCAATACAATACTTGCACGGGTGGGGGGTGAGTCAGTATTGTAGGAATTTTAACAATTTAAAAAATTTCTTTCACTTATGCAATGATAATAGGACTCCATAAACAATTCATTCACATGAGCATGACACGAAATAGTATTAGTAACACAAGGAACAAACATATTATCCAAACTTCTCTTGAATTTCTTCACAAGGCAAGCTACAACTTATTGTTACAAATTTCTCTGGCTACTACCAATAGGAAGCTACAACTCCCTAATTGATTAGCTAACTGAATAGAGCTACAACCCCAAATATTTACCAATAACTACTGGAATGAGAACAACCTGTGATCTACAAGATGAAACTTTCTTGACATCAATTATTGATCTTTCATCCATTTGTCAAAATAGAACCATGAATTCCACCTCTGCTTAGAAAATGAAACAATTTGTTGTTCTTCCTCAATCACCAATAACTTCATAAATTTTTCATTGTTGATGACACCAACAACATCACCAACTCAAATTCTATGATGAACTGTTACACAACTTCATAATTCCTCAATCGATTCTTCTTATAAATAAATTAGCTTGATATTTTTAGGCTCTTTTCTTTTCTTACATTCTTGCATGAATTTTTAATTTTTGTCTTTATTCTATTCACAACATGTCTCCTAAATGTTTTCTTGAATATAAAACCCCTTGTCCTACTATTCGGAGCTCAAACTCTGAGTTGAATTGTGAATTTTTTTCTATTCTGCCAATTTTAAAGGGTTTAACAGGGCTTTACTATAATTAATTATCTCTTAACTTTAGCTTAACTACAAATTTTGCTACTTAAATTGTATGTTCTTCCAATAATACCCTTTAGCACCTTTTACCTTGGCCCCTTGTGTATTTTCACCATAAAACCTCGTGTCGTGACCTTCGTCTTGGTTATTTAGGTGCTTAACTACTTCAAGCCTTTGAGTGCTAATTTCGTTTTATAAATCCACCTCCGCAACCTTGGTCACTACTACATAAAAACTTGTTTTTGGTTTTATCTCTCAGTTCATATTTATAAAATTTTGGGCTCCATTCAATGGGATGAGATGTCAGTGGGGTTTTCCCACTCTGCTTCTCATTTGTTATTGCTGACAATTGTACTACTTTTGTGTCCCAACATCTACCTCCTACCACTTTCATATTGTTCACTCTTAATTTCTTTCGAGATCATTCCTCATGGATGATTTGTCTAGATGGTTTCATCCCACTACATCATGCACCATTCACTACACACCTAGGCTGAGTTGGCTCTAACAACAACTACTTCATCCTGATGCTTATTCAACTTATATGTTCCTCTGTGCACAACTTCATATCCTTCTAGGGTTCTTCCAGCGGGATGAAATCATGTTTATGTCACTCATGCCACATGGTGCCATCTGAGGGGCGACACGTGTCACCCATAAATAGCCCATTTGGGTAACTTTGGAAATGTGCCAAACATAACACACACTCCAAAGAGGGCCCTCCATCCACTTAAATTTGCAAACGTGACTTTTGGGGTACTTAACTTTGAGTATCTATATATGATGATACAAGAGGCCATCTTTGGACTTCCATATACCAGTAGAAATGTTTTTCAGAGATTTATCCATGTAGGCAGGTTTCATCTTCTCTTGAAGAGATTTGTTGCACTATAATTTCCTTCAAATGTCTTTGAGCCACTCTCCACTATTTTTTATATTCATCCTTCTTTTTGTGCCTGATATTGAACACCTGTATCCTTCTTTGTTGTCTTTGACATCCTTTTCCATCTTCTTCCATCAATAAAAACATACTTCTAACAGCTCGAAGGTAAATATTTTTCACTAACTATTTTTACTGATGTTGATTGGGTAGGTGAACTAGATGATCTAAAGAGCACTAGTGGTGATGCGTTCTTTCTTGGTGGATGTCTTGTTTCATGGTTGAGCAAGAAGCAAGCTTCAATTTCTCTCTCCAATGCCAAATCAGAATGTATAACAATAACTTCTTGTTGCACTCAATGTTTATTGATGAAGAAGACTTTACAAGATGTATAAGTGATATATGATCAACTTATGCCAATCATTTGTGACAGTATAAGTGAAATCAACATGCCCAATATATTTGTTTTCCATTCGAAGGTAAAACATATTCCAATCAAGTACCTTTTCCTAAGAGAGAAAGTTGCAAATCATATTGCTAAGTTGGAATATGTACCTACAAAAGTGTAGCTTGTATATTTACCAAACCTCTCCCAAGTCATCAATTTCACTACTTAAGCCAAAGATTTGGAGTAGTTCCTATTACCTCCCTTCACTAGATCATCCTCAAGTGGAAGAAAGGAAACCACCAAGTACTCAACATATCAAAACAAAGTTGTCAAATCCACAAAATCAACTAGAAAAGGGGATATTATTTGCAAGGGGAGAACATTAATTTTCTTTGACATTGATGTCAAAGGGGGAGTAGTACTAGAAGGAGAAAAAGTAAGAGAAGGACACTTTTCTTTTATGTTGGTGTTTTTGGTGTTTCCATCAATGCAAAAGGGAGAGAATCTTAGATATAGGTTGACAAAGGAAAATATGAGTGCAAGCATGTTAACCATGGTGCATAAAATTTAGAGTCATTTTCAGTATAGCAGAGCATCACAAGTGCACATGGAAATGGCTTAGATGGATAGATGTCAAAAGAAGATTTCCAAGGATATATTGAAGTCTGACAAAGACTTCCTAGATCGAAAGATATGGACAGTCAAATTTTGGAGGGTGAAAGCCAAAATTCAATTTAGCTGCAACACACTCATCGTACATGTGACAACCAAGTAGGCATATGCATGGACCATGTGGAACAATAAAAATAGTAGGGGGTTTTTGTGCTCAACACGTCACCCCATTTTTGTTCAAGTCTATTACAATCCAGCAATTGATGTCCCCATGGAATCCACGTAGCCCCAACAGACATTCCCGGGAAGTTTCAGAGTGAGCACAAGGTGAGGATCTGAGATGAGAGGGCATTACGAGTACATGGCTGAGTGACTATGTAGCGGAGAACATGTTCATTGGTGGAAGCCAAAAAGCAAAGAGGCCCCATTGGAAAAATCACCTTGAAAGTGTTTCCTGGGGAGATCCAAAGGCACGCGCAAGTGAAATTCCCAGAGACAGGGGATCCACGGTGAGGTGGAAAAATGAGGAGGGACCGTGGACCAATGAAAGGAAGTGCACGAGGTGGGCTCATACAACAACTCACCCGAGATGAAATATTTTATGAAATGAAATTATTGAAAAAACACAAACCCAAGACCCCTCTCATGGCATATAATGACATAGCACCAATTAGATGCTAACACATGGCATGTAGATTCGGCATTTTCAAGTACCTAATTTGGCTTAAAATGCGTGACACATGGAACCACTCAGTGAGGGAAATGTGGCACTCTTGAAGAGCTGATAGATAGGCTAGAAGACATGTCACCCCAAAATATTGGAAAGGTGCACATGCTTACACATCCAGGGAGAATGATTCGAGACATGGTGGATGGGACAACTCATATTGGTTGTGATGTGATTGGTCTAGGTGTGTGATAGAGATCCCACCTAGACACGTAATCCTGGACCCCAGAAGGCCAGAAATCTCAGAGGTTTCAAAGAGACCAACGTAGATTTTCACTGGGTTGATGAAGCACTCAGACATGTTACAAGAAAAAGTGGCATACAACTAGAGAAACATACCAAGTGAAGGTTCATAAGTGGCATGGACAAGCTGTCCCACAAGACATGCAATCTCAGAGGATCGATCATGGAATAAAATAGAGGCACACAACTTGTATTAGTCGGGAGATAGAGGATTGTCACTAAGACTTGGTCCCATGTGCATAGTGTGTCCATGGGTGTCGAAGGTGGAATGAATAGCGATGGTTAAGTGCTCGAAACTAAATTTCAAAATGTGTAGCAGTGGTTATGTCCTATAGGTTCACACTATTTTTATGATGGAAGGATGGACCATTCCATAGTCATGATTTAAGAACCTTTATATGCTAGTTCAAATGGATGAATGGGTTGGCAAGTTTTAGCATTATTGGGCCCAATTTGGTGAATTACACCAAACCAACAATGCACTAAAACATAGGTAACTAGGCATTAAGGATTTGGAAGCATATTGGTTTCATGGATATAGTTAGAGGCATATTTAGTAGTCTTTCCAAACATGCAAATTTGCCAAATTTATAACTACAAATAAAAGCCATGCTAAAACCTCTAAAATTCCATAATTCCAAATTTGAACAATTTAACCCATATTTTTTTACAAAGACAAGAGAGTAGAGACTGAAGAATTTAGTAGCACAGTAAGTAGACTTAACAAAAGTGGTAGATGAGAATAAATATCAATTCATTCAATCAAAAGAGATAAACTCAACTCGATGTTCAAAAACTAAAAATATATGTTCAACTTCTATATAAGAATAATCGAATTTGCAAGACGATGTGTGTTCAAAGGTTAATGTTGTTTCTACTACCAGTGTGTATTGTGGATTGATAAGTAATCAAAGATTACTTGAGGTGATTTTATGGTGTTTGGGTTGAGTATTTGAGGTGATATATTATATTTTTCAAGAAAGGAAGTGGCCTTCGTGATTTGAGTTTGAAAAAGGTATGAAAGATGAATCATGGAGGTCAACCAAGTGGCATATTTCATATCATGAGTTGTAGCTCCTTCCAATATTGGTTGGTAAACAATTAGGGGTTGTATCACTTTTTAGTATTCACTTATTTAGGGAGTAGTAGCTTCCTTCTAGTTGAAACTAGAGAACTTTGTAACATCAAGTAGAAGCTTGCCTTTGTGAAAGTAATTGAAGAAAATTTTGAGGAATATATGTGTGATATTTGTATGTTTTGTGTTTATTCTTTTGATTCTCATATGAATTGTTGCTGAAGTGTTTATTGTATTCCTAATATTCTCTACTAGGGAGAGAAAATCTTAAAATTTTCACAATACTTATTCACCACCCCCTTAATATTGTCCCGATTTCTAACACGATAATCCATACTCCTTTGTAGTCATAAACATTGTATTGAGATAAAAAAAAAAGTAGAGCGACCTCACCTTTCAGTTGGTTTTTCTCCTAAAACGGTTTCTTAAGTCATATCTTATGTCAATCATGGTTTTTGAGTCCTTTTATTTTTGTTCTCTATTTTTTTCATAATTTTAATTTGCATTCATACATAATTAACCATAATCTACAGATCCAAAAATCTAAAGAAAAATAAAACCCTAATAGTGTAGATAGTATATTTTTAAATATAGTTTTATCAAATATGTTGTGATGAATTGTCTAGTGGAATATCCATGATAATTTAGATATTATATACAAAGTCCCTAACTTCTTCCACAATGCCTTCACTGCAACTCAACCTAAATTATTTAATAATATTGAATCTGAGAGACACAATCATAATGTGTTGTTATCTGTTCACTCCAACAGGGTCTACTCTTTTGTTTGCATCCCTATTGGTGTAGTACCTAGATGCATAATGGTCCACTAATCTTTGTCCAACAATAGATCTTCTATTTTGAGCTTCCATAACTAAAATTTATTCCCATTGATTTTATTGGTATCTAATATTCAATTAATCATCATTTCCATTCAACACAATAATTTATTCCTTATATCTCCAATTCTAATAGGGTCTACCATAGGACTAAGTAAAAACCCTTAGGCACAAAAGTGTATTCTTTAAGCCCAAACTGCTCTCATACTAATATTTTTATTTAACCCTATACAACTAATTGATACAAACATATTCATAATAAATTAGAAACGATGCAATAGAAAACACAAACATTAACATGGATATTTTACCTTATAAACCCAAAATGAAAAAAATAAAAAATAGTATATGATTCTTTGTAGTATTACACACACACACACACATATTGTTGGGTTGTGTTATATCCTTTCCATGATTAGCCCCAATAGTTAAACCGAGGGGGTTAGAGGGGGAGTGGAGACTCCCCTTCATTGTGTTAGGCACAACGGGGGGATAATAAGGGGGGTGGTAGCCCCCCTCTACGGGGTTTGGGGTAGAGCCCCGAGAATTTTTTTTTGGACCCTATATTAGGTGGGCGGACCTACCTATGGTTTTGTGCATGGATTTCACATATTATTTTTCACACGATGGTTTTTAGTGCATTGTATTTTGTAGATCTGGTCAAGGGAACTACGATTATGTTCTAATTGAGGGTTAATGGATTGGGGTTTATGGATGCTTTGGCATGTATATATATATGTATTGTAACATTGAAAGGAATATAATGAAAAATCAATCTGGTAGTCCTAATTTTGGGATCCAGCGGAAAATCTCTAGGTATATTTGTTTTATGTGTTATGCTCTCGCCATTGTTTATTTTCTGTTTTTAGAATTCGTATGCAGATAATTTCTGTACGGGGTTAAAACCTACACATATTCGACAGAATCCATAAACCACTAATATATTCATTCTATATTAACTGAACTAGCCTCCTTCCAGCTTCTCCCTACCAGCTTCCTTCGATTGAAGTTCTTCCCACCTTCCGAACCCAACCATGTTTCCATAGTTGAAGCTAAAAATCCATGGGCTAAACCACCTTGCACTACAAAACCACCAAATGAAAAAACTATGTGCCAAAACCTACAAAAGATTGATGGAAAAAGCAGCCAATTTTTTTTTACCATTTCCCACAAACTCCCACATAGGGGATTTCACCTCGCCTTCAAAATCCCTAAGGAAATGGGAATTCAATCTCACTATGAACCCCTCAAATGGGGGGGGGGGGGGCTAAGAACGCCTGTCCTACAATTCCCCTCCCCTGCTGCATCTAATGCCACATACAATGCATAGAGATAGTATTACAAAGAATATAACACATATCCAATGGAAATGCCTTAAGGCATACCAAATATATTGGGAGAATTTAAGATATAATATGGCTTCTCAAAAAAAAAAAAAAATTATCTTGGTTGTATGATTTCTCTAGCTTTAATATCTTTCTAGGTTACATTGGGAGAAATAAAGTTGTGTATGCATGCAAGATAAATATAAAGCCTAAAGTAGATAATTAGGATTGAAGTCACATTAAATATATAATTGAAGGAGTTTCTCAAATTTTGTGTAATCCACATGGAAGTATTTGAACTCGTAATTATACCAACTTAAGTGTAAATATATGTTAAGACATTATCACTTATATGGTGTAAATATTGTTCTCTTCTCCTATATTTTTAGTGGGAAAGAGTTATTCATAAGTGAAGGAAATATTCTAGACGTAATTTTCATGTTTTTAAAAGGTAATATTTTGTGTGGAATTTATGCTTAGGAGATAAAAATTTATTATTTTCTTTTGTGGATTTTGTTGGGAATAAGAATTAATTACTCCATTAATGAGTATATAAATGTGTGTGAGTGTGTGTTTGTGTTATAAGACTATGATTCTGTGAGTGTGTGTTTGTGTTATAAGACTATGATTATGTGAGTGTGTGTATGTGTTATAAAACTATGATTCTGTGAGTGCGTGTATGTGTTATAAGACTATGATTTTGTGTGTGTGTATGTGTGTTCTAAAACTATGAGATAAGTCTTCTCCACTTTGGAAATTATACCAAGTCTAAAGCTTGCGGTATAGCCCATGGGGGAGCAAGTATTTACATGATATATTTTCCACAAATACAACAGAAAAACCTCACATATAGCAAAACACAAAGAATGGGTGGTGAAATTTTACTAAATACATATATGTTGCTGCCAATTGGTTGGTAGTAAATCCATATGCAAGTTACATGAAGCCTTTTTTTATGTTTCCTATCTAAAAGGCACGAACCTACATCACTATAAAATTGATTATGTAAGTTAATATGGGGTAGATAATGAAAATTAAAAGTGTTGTGAAAGAGGCCTCTAGAACCACAAATGGAGGATATTAAAATATTATATAGTTTGCAAGTGGACACAAAAATAAGTATTAAAATAAGAAGTGTTTTGGAAAGTGGTCCAAATATTTTGACTTGGACGTAGTTAGAAGATAATAAATTCAATGGGAAATGAAACTAAGAAGTGGGTAATAAATTATAATTTATATTCTTTTGAATTTCGTGTGATTATTTAAACTGGACAAGGTGTAATAAATGAGTAAATTTTATGGGAAAAAAGGTAAAAGCCCTTCCAAGTAAACAAATAAAAATCAGGTAATTTAGGAAATAGGTAAGGGATGACTCGTCATTGCGAGGTGGTCCTGGTTCCAACAATATTAATACTTCATGTGAAACATTTCACTAGTTTCCACATAATCTTCCGTTTGTCAAATATATAAACATCTTGATGTGGAGCTAGTGTAAAATTCTTTTAAGGCCTATATATTGGTGTCTTGGACTCAAAATGAGACAAATTTTATATTTTCAAAAATATTTCAATCAGAAAAATATGGAGACATTAGGAGTGAGTTTTGAAGTGATTAGAAGAAAGAGAAAATTATAACCACCACCTCCTTAAGGAAACTTATGAGGTTGGGTGCGTTACATACTTTCTATACTTTCAACCAAGGAGAATAAGAAAATTTCAAATGATCAGATTAATCCCAAACATACAAATATATGTAATTTTGATCATCTACAAATTGTCTCAAAATAATAGAAGTTGAATAAGATATTTTTTTTCAGGTTTGAGATACAAAGCTTGTATCTAATTCATTATCTACGTTTTTTGGTGAAAAACATATTCAACCTCCCATTGTTGTGGTGGTAAAGAGATTCAACTTCCACAATCTCTTTAGTAGGTATTTTAATTTCGTAAATTTTCTTGGATATGTGAAAAACAAATGAGGATAGTAGGAATTATTTAAATAGTCAGTAGCATAACATCTACAATTTATGAGTGACGTGTTACAAAAATAACTTCATACTATATTATTTCTATTTTTGGCTACTTTGGCCACTACAAGGAAGCGTTGAGAAACAATTTTCTGGAGATATTGATATAGTTCCATGCATCATGTATTTATTTTCATTCTTCTTCTATGTATCTATTGTAATTATAAATGTTGGAAATTCTAAGAGGGAGATGAAATAGTATTTCACTTTTTCTTACAATTTAGTATCGCAAAACAATAACCAATCTCCTCACATCAGAAATGCACAAGATTTTTATTGACAATATATTTATATCTTGAAAATAAGCTACAACTTTTGGCTTAATCAACTACAACTTAAAGAGCTACAACCCCTAATTTACCAACTCCTAATGGAAGGAGGTGCCAACCCCCTGATGGAATCTACAACTTCTTTCCCTCACACCACATTGACACCTTTTATAATAAAATATAGAACACAAAATTATGGGCTCCTATACCAAGAATAGTGACCCTATTACAATAATATCTAGAACTGATAGATTTTCTATTTTCCCAACTCATGGTCTTCAAAACTGCTCATCTAAACTGATTTGTTAAGAAATCACCTCATTTATAGAAGAAAATTCAATAAATACCTTTGAACATCATATCAACATGTACATGATCCAATTATAATGATTATTGTTGTCATTTATTTTTATTAGTCTCTTCCATGACAACATTTTAGGATTGTTATTCAAACAGGTCCAGTATAGGTGTAACTCAGAGGTTTGTTACAAGCTTAAACTCAAAGATCTACTACATGCTTAAACTTAGCCCAAGACACTTCCTTCTCATGTGGTTGGCCATGTTATTCTTCTAAAGGTACCCTCAACCTTTTTTTTATAACCCAAAAATTGTCCTTCTCTAGTGGTTTTCATAGGCCTATACTCCATACTTTTGCAACTATTTATAGGAGTAGTTTGGATTCTTGAATATGGGCTAAAAAATTCCTTTTAACCCTCAGGACCACGACTTTTATGGCCCTATAAAAAATCCTTATCAATGATCATAACAACCCTAACTTGGGCTTAGAAATAGTCCTCAAATATTTTGGCCTTATTGCCCTAATCGAGTCTCATTTTGACTCAGGATTGGCCTTAGATGATTCCTTGGAAGCTCAATTTTATCCAAGTGAAAAATAATAGAAAGATAAATGAATGAAGTACACAAACATTAGGATCCTTGGCCTTCTTCTCTAAATATTCAACAAGTTCATAGCCTCATTCAATTTCAGAGATACTTCTTGAGAGTTTGATATGTTTAGAAGGCAATGGGAGCCTTTTTTATACATGAAAGAGGGTGGACTAAATTGGTGCCAACTAGCCCATAAAGATACAAGATTTTTTCCAAAAACATTTTACTAAGCTGAACTATAAGAGGAAAGCCGACTAGTAGGAGTAGACTTAGACTTCTCACAAAATTACTAATTTTTGTCTTTCATAATAGATCCTTTAAAGCTTACTTGGACACATGGACTTAGTCTAGTTTAAATTACAATTTACCCCCTTATAGGCTAAGTAATGAAATATTAAGGCCATGGATTCATGCGGCATGAGCTAGAGATACACCCATAATTTGGGGCATCAATCTTCAAGCTTGAGTATATCTCCAACCAATACGACCCACAAAGCATACCACCTATCAAATGAAATGGCATGACAAGGGTCTATAATCTTGAGTGGTCCAAATTCATTGTCCTTTTGCAAGCATGTCATCATCATATCAATGGCCCATTCACCCTTTGACGTCAATGACAATTTATTCCAACAATAAATAGATGGATTATTTTCATTACCTAAATGATGATACAAAGATCCAATATATTTTTTTGTAGAATTACAATAGATTGAAAACACAAATAAAATAATATTGTGATAAACGATCCACTTTTCTCCTCAATTCCCTCAAAGTTGATAGTTTGTTGAAATTATTTCCTATTTATTGATTGGAAGAATCTACAAACTCCATTTGGATCAACCAAGTTTCCTCTCTCTCACTCAGGTCACTCTATCCTTTGAATGAAATCATTTATGATGGGATCCTAAAAAAAAAAAGGAAATTCTTTCTCATGTTCCTTTGTCTCATTGTTTATAGCTAGGGTTTTTTTTTAAATATTAGGAAGGGTGACTTTTTAGAAAAATGGTAGATAATGCTCTAAATCAATGTCATGGAAACCTTGCTGATAAGAGTCAAAATTCACATGAAACATTTTCTTTTCTTGCATTTATTTCCTTTGAAGTTTGTACTTTTCATTTTCAACCCAAATCAAATTTTATATTTAGATAGAGTAAACCATAAAGTAGAGGGCATAAATTCAATGGAAATGCAATCAATGCAAAGGATTGATGTAACTAAAACACTAGAATGAAGAAGTATAGTGGAATTTATTTGTAGATAGTCATTGGGAAGAATAATTTATTGAGTGAAAGCATGGTGTTGCTACTCATCCACAACCCACATTATAAAAGTAGCACTTCTTGAGTAACTTTTTACTCTACTACTCACACCTACCTCATTATGTATAAATTTGGCTCCAACATTCGGACAAAAAAAGACTTAAAGCACTGAAAAAAAAAAAAAAACTTCAGTTGCTAAATTTGATCTATTAATATGATGGATATATTGGTGAACTATTAAAATTACTAAATACTTTAATACTCTCCACTATTAAGGGTGTAGTCGAAATTGGAAAAGTAAATCTCAATGATGTTTGAATCTATTTACAATATGCAAAAGGAAAAATTCAATTTATTAATCTTGAGTCACATATCTAACATGACGAATTACAACAAATAGTCAACATTCCAAGTTGTTCTTGTTTAGAATAATTCTCTTCTTGGATTTGAGATTCATTCCCATCTAGTAGTTAACACTTGATCATATCAATGATGCCATGTCAAAAGTAGATTCACATGAAAGATGAAAAACTTAAAAATGCACTTCCCATGCCCATCATCATACCTTTGGAAGAGGTGATCAACTACAAGGACAAAATTTGTCTTGGATATGAAGAGGAACCAACCTTTCACTTTCAATACTACTCTCAACCAATCTAATTTCATAGTGTTTGGTTTCTCTAAGAAATCCCATCTTCACCTGTACACTTCCACATCATATTGTCAAATGTCAACATCATTATCTAGTTGTCCACATGAAATATGAGTTTTGTGATCTTCACCCTTACGAACATTGTGGAAAACATAAGCATCATTTAGACATAGTTCTAGTCACTAGAACCATATAAGAGAAAATATTCACCTTGGATGGATCACATTTTAGTCATGTTAGTCAACAACAAGGAAGATAGACTAGTCATACTTTATAATTCATTTTTGAATAACAAAAGTGGAGGGATTTTCATCTTCTCACCTTTTGTATGACTTAGGGGTTTAGAAATTTCTTGTCAGCTACTAGTTTCAAATCCATATCAAGTGAGCCTAGGCCATAATGAAAACCAAAGCAAGTAACCAAAGTCTAGAACTAGATTCGACTAGAAATGCATTTAGAGGTGTAGATAGAGACATATTCATGTTGCATTAACAACATTTATTTTACGGTCCTCATTAAACCATCATTCAACAGAAGACTTACCACTTTTACTAGACAATAATTTGTGGTCAACTTCAAATCACCATTTCAACATTTGGTCGTCATATTCATATAAATATTAAAGAGCATTCCCATAAAAAAAGGACATCAACTTCTAGCCAAATTAAAAAAAATTCTAGGAACTATGTCAAGCCAACTTCTAAAGTGGGAGGTCTTCCTTAATCCATTACCAACAGAAGACTTCCACTTTGGCTACACTTGTTGTTTATACTATTCCATAAATCATCACTAGTAGAATATTTCATCTTTTGTTACCATTTTGGTTTTCGGTCATCCTTAAACAACCACTAGTATAAGACTTTGAGTTCTAGTACCCATTTAATTTGTGGTCCTCCTTAAAGAACCATAATCAGAAAGTACATGTAGCCATTGACTATTATCCATTTTCATATTTCAGCTCTCTTCTTAGACTCAAATACACCACTTTGGGTTAAAGGGGGAATGTTGAACACATAATTTGTTAGGATTGGTGTAAAGGAATACGAAATTTCATCAGGAGTCCAAGATACCACTTGCAAGATGAAAATAGGGGTCACAAAGTTGTATTTATGTGTATCATATGATTGAATAAGGTATCTCATATTTATCTAATTATATCTCCCACTTTCTTGAGTCAAGAAAATATTAACCAAGTAGATATATATGATGTTCATTATATGTAAATTTCATCACTATAATAAAATCTCAACAAGATATATCTACATTGGTCATTGTTAATAATACTTTGTATACATTGAATGTGAGTAAGCTCTAAATGAGATTCATCTTAAAAATATACATATACACGATGCTAAGAATCTACAAATTTTGTGCAGCCTCCAATGATTGAATTTAACCTAGATTCATCTTAAACCCAAATCTATTGAGTATTGAGATAGATCATTTATCTCAAGGTGAAAACGTCTTTTTTGGTACAAAACTTTAGGAAATTTTTTCACCTCAAAATAATTGATCTTTTAAACAATGACTTTTAGTAGAAATCACATGAGAGAATTTTTTGGCTGACGCATTTCGAACTAACAAGTGTGGTTCATCATCAGGACCAGATGAAGAGGAAGACCATGGCAAAGGCTTAAATAGAGAGCAATGTAGAGACATAATTGCAAGTAACAACTATATTTGAACAATAATATTTAAATTATAATATTAATTCATTAATATATTAAAAAAAATATTAATAAGTAACGACTATATTAAACGGATAGTTTTTGAAAAGAATATTTAAATAATGATATTATTTCATTAAAAATATTAATAGGTAATGGCTATACTAAATGTCTAGTTTTTGAAATAATATTTAAATTAATTTATTAAAACTAAATATTACTAGTTCTTGAAAATTAATATTTAAATAATGATATTAGTTTATTAATTTATTAAAATATTAATATGTAACGGCTATATCAAACGTCTAGTTTTTGAAAAAATATTTAAATAACATGATATTATTTCATTAATTTATTAAAAATATTAATAGGTAATGGCTATATTTTTTTTCGTTGAAGCAAGAGTGGTACCTTCTATTCATTAAAATGGAAAATAAACTAGATAAAATAAAACAATCCGCGAGGAACTGTGGTCCAAGGAAAAACTATTCTCTTACTGCCAAGGGCATTGAGCTAAAGGCAAAACAAAAACCTCAATACCGTCAAAAGACAGACAAAACCTCAATATCCTCAAAAGAAAGACAATGTTGAGGCCAGATCATCTGTAGAATGTGCGAAAATCATCTATTCCCTCCATGAAACGAAACAAGCACGGCAAATATTCCTCATCTGGACTTGCATCCTTAATCTCAACCGTCAAATCTCCCCACCCGATCCAACGGCAGTGGAAGACTTCACAGTACTTAGAAGCACGACGCTTAACCACCTGGACCCACCTACATGCTCATTCATCCCTGACCATAGATCTGCCTTGCTTAATCTGACGTCTGAGGATCATATCACTCGAGTCTAAAGCACCGAACATTAACGCGCGATGAGGGCGTTAATCAGTCCCTCCCCTTGGCCACGTGTAGCTTGGTGAGTGGAGTTTCTCCCATTTCGGAAAGACCGCTTCCCGCTTGAGAGGCCTGCAATAAACCATATACCACCCAAAAGCGGTATTGCATCCATAGCAGGAAAACTGGGGGTATTAAGGCCATCGAGAAAGCCTGGGTTCTGGCCCCTCGCACCATCCCATCTACACTTGTACATGAACCATTGTAAGATGATACTCCATCCCTTTGACTAACCATCCAATAAATAGATTCTGCCGAGCAGTTTCCACCTAGAGCCTCTGTGTTTGTACTTACCAGGGTTGTGGAGGCCGACAACGGCCTGCATCCCACAAAAGACCAGACTGTGAAAAAATTAGCAAATCACAATTAATCCAAGTCATCTAAACCCTGCCTCCATGGCTTTATTTCAAAACACCATCCTGTCTTCATCTATTTGGTCGTGACAATGCGGCTTTAATATGTTCTAAGGCATCTCTTTCTAACCCATCACGACCTTGATTTTGATATAGATCACTCCTTGATTGGCCAGAATATTGGCCAATTTATTGGCCATTCTTCGCACATGGTTAAAATTTACTGTATGAAGGTACCATAGGCGAAGCTGAATCCGTTGAAAGACCTGGATTAACCTCTAGTGTTGGGAGACTTTTTCCAACGCCATGCCGCAGCTAATTCTTTTGACCGAGTTAATGATTAACTCAGAATCAGCTTCGACAATCACATTTTGGCGATTGTCCTGCTTCAAGAAATCTAAACATTGCTCCAAAGCCATTAATTTTTCCATATTGTTAGTGGCTCTTCCTAAATGGCAATGGAAGATAAACATAATACTTCCATTTTCATCCCTTAATGCCCCTCCAAAGCCAGCAGTACCTGGGTTTCCTTTTGAAGCCCCATCAATGTTGTATTTCAAAAAACCCTGAGGCGGAGGATGCCAGAAATCCTGCTCAGTATCCATTTTCATTACCTTCCTGTCCACACCCTGAGGAATAAGCTCCTGCATGCCCAGTTGACGAAGAATCCGCATTTCATCTTCTGAAGATGGGTTCTTAGGGGGATTTCGCACTGTAGTGCCAACCGTCTCCTTAAGCTGTTTTAAGATCTGCACAAAAAGGCATTGGGAGGGCCTCTTTTCATTTCTGAAGATTCTATTGTTCCTTTCTTTCCAGACATTCCATATAATGAAGCTTGGCATAAGAGCCCAAGCTGAGCCAAGAAATTCATAATCAAAAAAGTTTCATCTCCAATTGTTTAGGGTATTGATAATACTCCCTTTGTCCCTATCGATCTGTTGGAAAATGGTGGCAAAAGTATCCCACAACCTGGAGGTGAAAATGCAATTATTGAGAAGGTGCTCCATTATTTCCTCTTGGGCTTCACAGAGCTGGCATCTGGAAGGCCCCAGAACACCCCTCTTCCGAATGTTATCCCAAGTCAAAATTTTCTTATGATGAACCAGCCACATGAAGAGTTTAATCTTCATCCAACCTTGATGCCTCCATAGGTTCTGCCAAATCCTATCCAAAACATGGGAATCCAACTCAAGGAGTATGTGTTTTTCCTCCTTAAGATTAAAGGTACCTTCATTATTGTTGCCCCATATAATTTGGTCATGCCCCCCTGTCACTAAAATCTTCCTCTGTTACAAAATTTTCATAAGTGCCTCTACTTGTGCTTTCAAGGAGTTGTCATCCCTGTAATCAATGTTCCTCTAAGTTCTCCATTTTTCTGCACTGTTGGTTTGATCCCAAAAATCTTTTACCTTAGAGAATCCTTTGGTGTCTGTTGCTTTCTTGAGGTCCAAAAAGTCCTCTTTTAACAGTATAGGTTCTTGTTTCCATTTATCCTCCCAAAATAAAGCTAGATCTCCCTCTATGATTTCCCAGAAGCTGTTTTGTTGCACTAAGCCTTTGTTCCCCCAGGCCTTATTCCAGATGTGTGAGCCCTTTATATTTCCAGACATCCTTATGTGATCATTATTTTGCCAAATACTTGCATATTTTTCTTTCCAGATACTAGCCCACTGAGCCTTTGGGTCTTTTACCCAACGCCACCATAATTTTTCCCCTAAAACCTTGCTTAGAATCTCTGAATCATCCAATCCAAGACCCCCATGGTTTTTAGGTTTGCAGATTCTTTCCCAGGCTACCAAAGTCCATTTCTTTCTTTCCTCCCCCTTACCCCAAAGAAAGTCTCTTTGAATCATTCTAAATTGTTGCAAGACTCCTTTTGGTGCTAGGAGTGTTGATAGCACGAAAACTAGGATTGATTGAAGAACAACCTTTGTAAGCACCAACCTACCAGCCAAGTTTAAAGATCTAATAATCCATTTCCTGATTTTATCCTGCATCTTATTAATCATCAGCTCCCAAATGCTCTTGTGTAAAGGTTTAGCAGTTAGAGGAACTCCTAAATATTTTGAAGGGAGCACATCCCTTTGGAAGCCCAGAATTCTGGAGATATTCCTCTGAATAGCAATATTGGTATTAAAGAAAAAAAAAAATTAGATTTGGAGAGATTGACTTCCATACCTATAGCCATGGCAAAGTCACTCAATATTTGTTTATACGGAAGAGCTTCTTTGACCGTGGGGATTCCCTACAGCATGGTGTCATCAGTAAATTGTTGATGAGTCAAGGCCTACCCATTCTATGAAAGTTGGAGACCCTTAATCTTACCAACTTCTTTTGCATGCTTGATAGACCAACCAAGTCCTTCCATCATGAGGACGAAGAGAAAGGGAGAGAGTCGGTCTCCCTTCTTGAGGCCTCTTGAAGGAATAAAAGTCTCGGAGGGAGAACCATTAACCAATATTGAGAAGCTAGAAGAAGTTAACAGGGCCATGACCCATCTAATCCAGTTATGATCAAACCCAAAAGCAATAAGAACTTTCCTGATATATGTCCAATTCAACTTATCATAGGCTTTGGCTAGGTTAAGTTTCATTATCATTATAGCCTTCCTATTGCTAGTCAATGAGTGCACCACCTCATGCGCTTGAATGATGTTATTGAGAATTTGTCTGCCTTCCACATAACTGGATTGTTCCACAGAAACTAGTGTAGGAAGGAGAGGTTTGAGTCTATTCGCCACAACCTTGGATATTATCTTGTATACCACATTGCACAAACCTATGGGTATGAACCTATCTGGAGTTTGAGCATTGACATGTTTAGGGATCGGGGAGATGAAGGAGGTATTGAGCACCTTCAAAATAGTTCTATTCATCCTGGAATCTTCCACAACATTCATAATATCCTGTTTAACAATATTCCAGCACGCTTTAAAGAAATCCACATTGAAACCATCAGGACCTAGTGCTTTACCATTCTACATTTCTTTGAGGACCTCACTAACCTCCTATTCAGTCACTGGCCTATTAAGGTTGAAATTATCTTGTCTAGACACTAGCCTAGGTATATGTCTTCTTAAATCCCTAATGGAATGCTCTCTATCTGAAATGGTTTCCTTTGTTATACCTCAAAAGTGCTAAACTAACACAGTTTCTATATCTTCATGGGAATTAAGAAGATTCCCTCCCTCGTCCTTGATCGAAGAGATCCTATTATGAGCTTTGTTCGCCATGGTGGATCTATGGAAAAATTTAGTGTTTCGCTCTCCTTCTTTTAGCCATTGAACTCTATATTTTTGTCTCCAAAATATTTCCTCTTATTTACATAAATTCTCCCAGTCTTGATGATGTTTGGTGACTTGATCAATTTTGACTTTATCAAAGCCATCCATGATAAGGGCTTGGTTGAGTTCTTGCATTTCATCTTCAATGGATTTTTTTACTTCAAAAATATTTCCAAATTCATTCTTGTTCCATTCTTTGAGCTCGAGCTTGATGTGCTTTAGTCTTTTGGGTAGAAGGAACGTTCTTGTACCTTGAATATGCAAATCTTATGACCACCAATTTGCAATGTTGCTAATGAAATTAGGGTGGCTGAGCCAGATATTCTCAAATCTAAAAGGTATATTCCTGGGGGTACCAATGCCCTGAACCTCCAGTTGAACCGGCCAATGATCTTAGCCTCCAAAGGGGAGAGCTCTCGCTATCATTTCCTTGTCAATGAGCATAAGGTCCTCTGAGATTATGAATCTATCTAACTTTGAGGCTACTTGAGACTCTCCTCCTCTTTTATTGTTCCAAGTAAAGAGACCATTACTCGTATTAGTGTCAACTAGCTTCATATTATCTATAAAAGTTTAAAATGCTAAAGAGTCTTTGCTTAGAGTTCTGGTTCCCCCTTTTTTCTCTGAAAGTGATTTGATGATGTTGAAGATCCCCCCCCCCCCCCATGATCCATGGTATTCCTGCATGTCTGTCTCTGAGATCCATAAGAGAATCTAGAAACCTGAGTTTATCATCCATTCTTTGAGGGCCATAAACATTTGTGACCAGATAGGTCTCCCTATCTCCCACAGGTTGAATAACCACTGATAAATAATTCCTATATGCCTCAGCATCTATTATGCCAATCTTTTGGGGGTTCCAAAGAGTGAGTATGCCTCCTATTGTATTCTCTGCTTTGACTTATAGAAACTCAAATCGATTGAGCCATTTGCTATCTATTTCCTTTATTTTTTGAATGGAACATTTAGTTTCCTGGATGAAGATCATATCCAAAGCTTCTTGTTTCATTCTATTACTAAGAACTCTTTGTTTTATTTTACTACCTAGACCCCTGATATTCCAGGATGTGAACTTCATTATTAAAGATTTGTAAAGGAGTAGTTGGTTAGGTCTTCTTTTTTTCTTCTCGGTAAAGATTAAGTCTATTAAAGGAAAGTAATGTACAACAGGAAAATACATCCAGGAGAAGCTAGAGCACAGGCAGCCGGTAAGGATATGCTATCCACCTCGGCTCCTAGAAGAAGAGAGAAGAAGGTAGAGCTGAGCAGGAAGTAACTAGAAGAACCAGGGAGCGAAAGCAAAGCATAGGATTCTACCCAACATGGGTAGAGTCAACTATTCGGCACTTTTTCCCTTTCTTTTTACCAACTTTGATCCATTCAGGAGGGCAATGCTGAGCTGGCATGGTTTGCAAACTGAGCTGGGCTGACTGGGAGTTTTCCTTATCTGAATCCGAGGTAGAAGATTCATGAATTCTTTTCTGAGAGAATGGCTGGACGGACAAATTTCCGGGCTCAGCCAAGGGCGGATCCTGTGCCGTCTTTGCAGCCATTTCCTCCTCATTCGCCTCCTCTTCATCCGAGCTGAAATCAAAATCGTCCATGGGGGGAGGGTCATGAGGCTTCCAACTTTTGGATTTTTGCTTAGGATTGGCTTTCTTTTTTTGGGCTGGCATCGAGGGACAAGAGCTCTGAAGGTGCCCTGTGTGATGGCAGTTGCGGCAGCGGAAGGCTGTGTTCTCGTAATCTAAGTTCTGAGTCCAGTGGAAGTCTCCAATCTTGAGATTGATCTTGTCCGGGAGACCTTTGCTCATGTCTATTTCTGCACAGATTCTGGCAAAGGTGTATAGGCCCTTTTCCCCTCTGGACGTGTCTGTGTCTAGAAAGCGGCCCAGAGAGTTACCTATCCCTTGGAATACTGCGAAGTGCCATAGATGTGCCGGGAGATTAGGAAGTCTGACCCAGATTGGGAGCTTGGTAATGATTGCTGTAGATGGATCGAAGTCTGGGAACCAGGGGGTGAGGAAAAGACCTGCTGAGCCCCAGAACCATGGGCCTTCTTTTAAGGCTTTTTGGTAGTCCTCATCAAAAGCAAACACTGTAATGAAAAAGCCTTTTGAGCATAACAGAACCTTACAGTTGTTGGTCTAGTTACAGTGAATCCACTGGTAGAGGTCCGTTGTGCATGGCCATAGCCCATTGAACCTGCATATAATACTGTGCTCTGCATACTTTTGGGTTTTCTCATCCAATGTTGGATGCCCAATCTCAATTGAGGGGGTTTCCTCCAGTTTTTCCACCAGAAAAGGTTTGGGAGCCTACTGTTTTTTCCTATTTCTGTGCATGGACAGCCTCTTTGTAAGAGTATGCCTTGGCTGAGGATGATTGTCCTGCAGCTCCCCCTCTCAAACGCAGGGCAATACTAATGGAAGCATTTCTTTTAATGCTGTAAAAAGATAGAGAGTATAGATCCTCCAGTTGTTTACCTTCGTAGAGAAGACGTTGAGCTGCCGAGGGGATCCCCAGCTTGAGATCCAGTGCGTGCTTGAGGTCCTGCACTAGATCTGTGGATTTCACCCATTGAAGCAGGGTTTTACCGGAGATAAGCTTGATTTGGATCTGAAACGAGACAAAAAAATCGGAACTCCTCTTTCCTCTGCAGATCTGAGACGAGGGGAGGCAGGAGCTTTGCTGGGTACTCTTTTCCTGATTTTGCCGGAAGGGCATGAGAGAAGAGGATGGGGGTATTCCATCGTCATTGAGTCTGTCGATGCATCCCGTGCCATCAGGCTTCCATGTGGACCGTCCAGATAGATCCAGGGTTCTGAGAAAATTCTGGAGATTAAAAACAAAGTACTGGGTATCTTTGGGAGGCAGAGGAGGTAATAAGAAGGTTGAGCAACCTTCCGGATTGTAGAACGACTTCCCGTTTGCTGTCATCTGAGGAAAAGCATGAGAATGGTCCACCTGATCATCCTTGGCCTTCATGATTGCAGCTTGAGGGGAGCGAAGGGTGCCAGAAGCAGCCACGGAGGGCCACAGTTTGGCAACCCCAGATATCCGAGCAGAAGCTAGAGAAGAGCGGGAAGCTTTCAGAGAAAGATGAAATACCTGCATATCAGTGCTTGAGGTGAAAACCCTTGCCCTGTGGCTGAAACGCGCTCTGCTGATAGCATCAGGGCCGAACAGGGGCCATGCGGCAGCCAGAGGAAGGGAAGCGGCATCCAGGAAAAAAGGGATCATCGTTCCAGCCTGCAGATCATTGCTTGAGGTGAAAACCAGCGCCCTGAGACTGAGACTCGCTTCGCCGTCCTCATCATGGCCGAGCAGAGACCAGGCAGCGGCCAGAGGAAAGGGGGCGGCGATCAAGAAGCTAGGGTTCATCGCTCCAGAGCTCGTCATACCTATCAGTTGGTTAGGTCTTTTATCTTATTTAAATCTATCATTATCTTTGCACATTCCATCAATATCTCGTTCTGCTTTTTCCTGCCTCTTTTCTTTCCTGGGTTTCTTGGTGCTAATCCTGGTGTGGTTTTCATAGTTTTCACACCTTTTTTACCCTGCCTTTCATTATTTCTTTGCCTCTCTAACCCTTTAGCCTGGGTTTTCCATATGAACAACTGGTGTACTCTATTAAACTCTTCTTGAGGTAACAAGTCTACCCCTCCCATGGTTCCCTATTTCAAGAACCATTCCAGATCTATTTGTTCTCTGTCAAGAATCTCCCGTAGTTCATGGTCTTCCATTTCCATCTCACTCTTGGTCATTTCCTCGTCCATCTCTAGTTCTGCATCGCTCATCATAGTCTCTTTCTATTTATTAATATCTTGTGTTTGTTCACGGTCTTCTTCTTTCTCCTTCTCCACTGGACTTTCTCACATTGCCAAATCTACTTTTTTTATCGCTTCTTCTTCTTCGAGTACTTGGAACCTTTTCTGACTAGCCTATTGCCCTTCTGTTTGATGTTGCTTTGGCCCCCTTTTGCCCCCTTTTCCTCTATGTACCACTTTTTGAAAGCTTTTAGTATCTTTCATTGTGTTAGCTTTACTCTTGTTTTCTATTTTAGTGAGAGGGCAGTCTCTGAAAAGGTGCCCATGCTCATGGCATCTGCGGCATCTGAATGGAATATGTTCATAATCTAATGTTTGCACCCATTCTTCATAAAAAACCTCCAAGATTGCCTCATCCTATAGAACTCTAGAGAGATCCATCTCCACACATATTCTTGCAAAGGAAGTGTATTTTCCCCTTCTGGTGGCCTCAAAAGCTTTGACAAAATGCCCTAATTTATTTCCTATTGCAAATAACAATTCTGTTTGCCAGTAATCAAGAGGTAGAGAGCAGAGTCTTACCCAGACCACGACCAAAGTAAAAGTCTCACACTCCGGGACAAAATTCATAATCCATGGCCACATATAGAGGCCTGCTGCTGCATAGAAGTAGGGCCCTCTTTCAAACACTTTGTCTTTATCTTTAATATTTGTAAAGACCACAATAAAGAATCCCTTTGACCCAAGATTTAGGTCTATGCTTCCTTTTGGTTTCTAGTGGTATTTAATCCATGTCTGTAAAGCTTTTTCAGTGGGCCATAATCCCATGAATTTACAAATGATTTCATATGTCTGCATGTGGTCCCTGTGGGCTTGCAGAGCAGGATAATTTAAAACTACTCTGGATGTGATCTCAACTTTGGGTTTACATGGTCCCTTTTGTGCTTTGTCTTTTGTTCCGTGTTCCTTGTCTTCTTCCTCATTTTCTTTTGTGCTATTATTCTCCCTTGATTTGGTACAATCTTGCTCCTCTTCAATGTTCCTTTTCCCTTCTTCTGAAGGACCTCTGTCATTTTCTATTGGTTTCTTACCTCTATTGGCCACATTCTGCTTGTAGGAGGGAGTGGAGCTCCCTTCTTTGCGCCCTTCCATGGAGATCAACACCTGCAGACACCTGGAAACCCTAGCTATTCACCCCCTTTCATCATTGTGTATTCATTATCTATCTACCTTGTCCTTGTCAGTCTGAATTTTCAAAAGAGTTCGCAACCCTCAAAATTCGTATCAGGTAATGGCTATATTAAACGGCTAGTTTTTGAAAAATAATATTTAAATTAATTTATTAAAACCAATTATTTTTTTTATAAGTAAAAGACGAACCTTCTATTGATCTAAATAAATTACATAATTTACATAGAGCCCTAGACAGAAGGGGTGACACAGCCTACAAAAATGGCTAACAACTGCCAGACAAGTTAAGACCATAAACTGACCCTCCTGTAACAAAAGATGATCCTAAACAAAATGATGATGAAGTCCTTAGATAACTGGCAAGAACCACATAACATTGATTAGTATAAGCCCCAACCTATTCGCTAATAAGCAATAACACTGGTCAATCTAAGCCGTTGAAATCAGAGTCCCGATCCAACAACCATCCTGGATATCGCGCGAAGAAGAAGCAAGGGGGTTAACCACGCGATGAGAGTGGTTTTCCACCACCTCTCCATGCCACGTGTTGCCTTTTGTATGGAATCACATGCAATTGCTCCAAAATCTGATACCACCCGTGTCCTACGCGATAAACCACTTGTGGTTTTTGGGTTTTGTGGAACCCATCTTGGTGTCGCTCAGAAACCCATTAGGCATGTACGATCTATGAACATGGTCTTGTGGGGTGTCGGGCCCCCAGATGGTCCCACCAAGGGCCATGTGGCTCCCGATGGATCTGCCCATAATCTTATCAAGATGGGGTCCACCTGAATAATTTGGGTCCTAAACCTTTAAGTGAATAGAACGATTGATCTCAACCGTTGAAAGAAATGCCCCTATCCAACACCCCATAGAGATATCGCGCGGCCGAGATGTGCAGAGGTTAACTGCGTGATAAGAACGATTTTATCTCTTATCTCAATTCCATGTGTCATCTATTGAATGGAATGGCGTGATTCTTCCACTAAGCTAGAAACCAGCCGAAGCCCGTGCGATATACCACTTGTGGTTTTGCATCCATGGTATCGCTGGGTAGAGACCGTCCATCCGAGCCTGCCAATTTGTCTGCCTCCTTCTTTTCCGAGCTAGCCCTCGGGAGTTACCAACAAAAACCCACTGAGCCAAGAGAGTCTCAGGCATCCAATCTACGTTATCACTCACCTTGAAACCTTCTTCTATCATTCTAAATCCCAAGGAAAAGAAACGAGAGTTTATGAATAGAGACCGGCGACAAATTGGGCATTGTCCTGCCCATCTCTGTTTCTAGTATCAGCACTGCTCAACCATGAATCCCAGTCTGCATTTGCTAGAGTGGAAGAAACTCCCATTGATGTTGAGAATCCCTGTCCTTGTTGAAAACCACTTCATTGGCCAGTCTGTCTGCAAGCATGTTTTCCTTTCTTCTAACATGCACAAATCTTATTGTTTTAAGGATTTGTAAGTGTGATTGGATATGGTGGAACACCTGCAGTAGCCTCTAGTGCTTTGACACTTTGTCTGGTGAGGTTCCATTTTGAATCTTCTTGGCAGCTTTGACAACCAATTCCGAGTCAGCTTCGATTATGACATTCTGTAAGTTTTCCTCTGCTAGGATCTCCATACATTGATCTAATGCCAGAAGTTCCGCCATGTTGTTGGTGCCCTTTTCCAGGTGTCCATGGAAGATGTATTTATATGTCCCTCAGGATCCCTGATGGCTCCACCAAAGCCAGCTTCCCCAGGTTTGCCCTTGCAGCCTCCATCAATATTGACTTTGAAAACGCCCTGAGGAGGGGGCTGTCAACCCCTCTCCCCCATGTTTAAGGTTCTCAGATCCTTCTTCGGACCCTGAGGGTTGATGGCTTGAAGATCCAAATTAATAAGAATTTGTATCTCCTAAGGCAGAGGAGGATTCGTCAGTTTCATTCTCAGAACGCTTCTCATTGTTTCCTTGAGCTGTTTCAAAATCTGATTGATGATAAGTTTTGGGTTCTATGGCTTTGTTTTTGAAAATTCTTATGTTTCTTTCTTTCCAAATATTCCAGATGACAAATCCTAGAATTAGCATCTAGGCTTTGTTGATGATTTCATTTTCTGAGAAGTTTTTCCTCCATTTTGATCATGTATTGGATATGCTGAGCCTGTCCCTGTTAGTTTGTTTGAAGCTTGAGGCCACCCAATCCCAAATTTTAGTAGAAAAGGAGCACAAATTAAGCAAATGTTCAATCATTTCCTCCTGCAAGCCACATAGCTGACATTTAGAGGGGCCAATGAAACCTTTCTTCATAAGGTTTTCCCAAGTTAGGATTTTCTTTTAATGAACAAGCCAGATAAATAATTTTATTTTCATCCATTAAGAGGTCTGCCATAGCTCCTGCCAGACTTTCTCAGCTTTTACCAAGTTAAATCCAATGATTACCTGTTTAGCCTCTTTGAGATTGTAGTTACCATCATTTTTCTTGCCCCATCTTAATTGGTCAGGAGAAGAGGAGACCACAATACTTCTTTGCTCTACATCCTTAGCAAGAGCCTCTGACATGCCCTTCAAAGGGATTTCTTCGTTGGAACTTAGATTCTTCCATTTCCTCTTTTTATCCTTGTTCCTCCCTTGATCCCGGAAGTCTTTTACTAATAAAAGACCTTTTTTGTTTGTGTCCCTTTTGAGGTCTTCCAGTTCATTCCTATTCAGGATGGGTTCCTGTTGCCAGCTGTCCTCCTAGAAGCGAGCCCAGTCCCTAGCTCTAATTTCCCAAAAACAGTTCTTCTAGACAATGTTTTTGTTCTCCCATGCAAGGTTCCAGATGTGTGAGCCCCTGATTTGTCCTATCATACTAATGTGATCCTGTTCCTGCTAGTCCTTGGCGTACTTTTGAGTCCAAAGCTTGGCACATGGCGCTTTCAACTCCTTGATCCAATGCCACCACAACTTGGCTCCGAAAGCCTAACTCAGAGTCTCTACATCTTCCAGACCCAAACCACCATGGCTTTTAGGTTTACAGAGCTTGTCCCAGGCCATTAGAGCCCGCTTATTTTTCTTTTCCCCTCTACCCCACAGAAAATTCCTGTGAATGTTTCTTATTTGCAACTTTATGCCCTGAGGAGCCGATATAGCTGCAAACATAAAAATGGGAATGGCCTACAATACCACCTTGGTGAGCACCAGACGCCCTGCAAAGTTTAAAGCTCTGTATGTCCAATTGCTGATTTTGTCCTGAAGCTTGTTCAAAATTGGTTCCCATATATTCTTGCACAGGGGTTTGTCAGTAAGAGGAACGCCTAGATATTTGGAAGGTAATTTTTCCCTTTGAAAACCCAGAATCACGGTGATATTTCTCTATATTGCAATATTAGTGTTAAAGAAAAAAACTTTGGACTTGCTTTGCCTTACCTTTATGCCTGCCGCCATAGTGAAGTCGTTTAAGATATCTTTGATTTATTTTGCCTCCCTAACTGTGCGTACACCCTGCAACATAATGTCATCCACAAATTGTTGATGAGTGTTGTTCTCTCCATCCGAGGTGAGCTTGATTCCCTAAATTCTACCTTCAGCATTTGCCATTTTGATTTCTCTACCAAGCCCTTCCATCATGAGTAAAAAGAGGAAGGGAAAGAGTGGATCACCTTGTATGAGTCCCCTGGAAGGTGTAAAAGTATTGAAGGGAGGTCCACTAAGCAGAATGGAGAAATTGGTCAAGGTGACTAAAGCCATAACCCATCTTATCTAGTCTTGGTTAAATCCATAGGCGTTAAGAATGGCTCTAATGTAAGACCAGCTGAGTTTTTCATAGGCCTTCGCAAGGTCTAATTGGATGATCATACCTGCTTGCTTGATGTGTTTGAGAGAGTGTACCACCTCATGGGCTTGGATAATGTTGTTAAGAATCTGCCTTCCATCCACATAGCCTGTTTGCTCCTTAGATATGAGCAAAGGTAACAGTGGCTTGAGTCTATTGGCTATCACTTTGGAGATGATTTTGTAAACCACATTACATAAGGCTGTGGGTCTAAACCCATCCGATGTGACAACATTTTCCTTTTTGGGGATTAAAGCTATAAAGGTTGTGTTTAGTGCTTTTATAACCTTTTTGTGTTGCCTTGAGCCTTCCACTACCTCGAGTGTGTCCTGTTTGACTATATCCCAGTAGGCTTTGAAGAAATCAACATTGAAGCCATCTGGTCCTGGTGCTTTTCCATTTTTCATTTCCTTGATCACCTCGCTAACCTCTTCTTCTGAGACTGGCCTGTTGAGATTGTGGTTGTCCTCATTAGTGACCAATGTGGGAATGTATTGAGTGATCTTCACAATGAAACTAGATCTGTATTCCAATGGATCCTTTACATTGTCCAAGAAGTGTTGTACTAGGGTCGACTCCATGTCCTTGTGAGTTACAAGTTCAGAACCTTGAGATATCCTTTAGCTTGTTGATTCTGTTATGTGCCCTGTGAGCTATAGTAGATTTGTGAAAGAACTTAGTGTTCCCTTCTCCCTCTTTGATCCACTGGATCCGGGATTTCTATCTCCAAAAAGTTTCCTCTTGTAGACAATGTTTATCCCATTCTTCCTGCAGAGAATCAATCAGTTTTTGTCTTTCCTCATTGAAGCCCTCTGTGATATTGATCATATTAACCTCCTGGAGTTTTTGTTCAGTACTCATTCTGGTTTTGGTGATATCACCAAAGTCCTTTTTGTTCCAATACTTGAGTTTGGCTTTAATGTATTTTAGTCTCTACTGGAGCATGTACATCTTAGTACCCTGGAAGTTCAAATCCTCCTTCCACCATTTGGCAATGTTTCTGGTGAAGTTGGGGTTAGAGAGCCAAGCATTTTCGAATCTAAAAGGCTCGTTCCTCGGTGTGCCCATAAAGGAAGCTTCTAGCTGTATAGGCCAATGATCTGAGCCACCAAAGGGAAGAATGGACACAGATATCATTGCTCCTGTGAGGATGAGATCCTCAGAGACGATAAACCTATCGATTTTTGAAACCACTTGGGAAACGCCACCTCTTTTGTTATTCCAAGTGAATGTCCCATTTGTAGTTTCGGTGTCCACTAGTCCCATGTTCATGAGGAAATCTTGGAAGGCTTCAGAGTCTCTACCCAACTGTCTGGTTCCTCCTTTTTTGTCTGAGAGAGATCTTATCATGTTGAAATCACCTACTAGTATCCAAGGTATGTTGGGATAACGTGCTCTGAGACCTTCCAAGGAGTTGAGAAGTTTAAGTTTCTCTGCATGTTGTTGAGGGCCATACACATTAGTTATCATGTAGGTCTCCTTGTCCCCTATAGGCTGGAAAACAAGAGAAAGATAGTTCCTAGATGCTTCAGCATCCAGTATTCCCAGCTTCCATGGATCCCATAGCGTGAGATTCTCTCCTGCAGAGTTAATGGCTTTCACCTCTAAATAATCAAACTTAATTAACCATTTATTATGGATTTCTCTTATTTTTCCATTAAGCATTTTGTTTCTTGAATAAAGACCATGTCTGGTTTTTCCTCTTTTAATCTATTACTGAGATTTCTCTGTTTTCTTCTACTCCCTAACCCTCTAATATTCCAGGCTGTGAGCTTCATTAAGAAAGGTTAGTAAAAGAGTAGCTAGTAAGATCTTTCATCTTACTTGAGTTAATCATCAATTTCCCACATTCCATTAGTAGCTCATTTTGTCTTTTCCTTCCTCTTTTCCTTCTTGAGTCTTTTGGAGATGATGTATGTGGGTTCTCCATCACTTTGACCCCACTCTATTCTTGTCTTTCATGGTTTCTTTTGACTGCAGTTCCCTTTGATTGCGCCCTCCATAGATAGAGTTGTTGGACTCTATCATAATCTTCTTTAGGCAGTGAGTCCACACCTTTGTTCTTCCCCTGTTCCAGAAATTGCTCTAGATATAGATTTTCTCTGTCTAGTATCTCCTGCAGTTCATGATCCTCCGTCCCTGCCTCACTTTGGGTCATTTCCCGGTCCTTGCTGATCTCCATGCAGCTTTGAAGTTCCTCTATTTTCCGATCATTTACTGGGATATCCTCCATTTCAGCTTTCATATCCTGCTCCTTAGGGATGTTATCCTTGACTGGGTTTGTTTCCACATTCTCCTCCACTTCCTCGAGTATTTTGAAGCTATTGTGTCTTGTATGTTTTTCTTTGCTTGTCTTCTTATGTGATCTTTCCCTCCTTTACCTTTGCCTCCATCCTTCGTAAAACCCTCATGATCTTTGTCCATAGGGGTCTTTCCACTATTTTCCATATAGTTTGTGGGGCAATCTCTGAATATATGGCCATGTTCATGACATTTCCGACATATGAAAGGTATGTGCTCATAGTATACCATTTGCATCCATTCCTCATCATATACCTCTAAGATTATTGCATCTGGGAGGGCTCCAAATAGATCCATTTCCACACATATTCTAGCGAAGGAGGTATATTTACCTTTGAGAGTTGCTTCTGATATTTTTACAAAATGCCCCAGCTTGTTGCCTATGGTTTTCAGTGACTCTGGTTGCCAGTAGTCCAAAGGTAGTGAGTACAGTCTGATCCAAACCGGTACAGATGTGAATGTTTCTTGCTTCGGGACAAAGTTCATCATCCATGGTCGCATGTAAAGTCCTGCTGCAGCATAGAAGTACGGTCCCCCTTCAAACATTATATCCTTGTCCTCTAGGCTCGCAAACACTACTGTGAAGAAGCCCTTTGAACCCAAATGCACATGTATCTCTCCTTTGGGCTTCCAGTGGCTCTTGATCCAGATGTGTAAGGCTCTCTCCGTTGGCCATATTTCCATAAACTTGCAGATGATCGCATGTTCTCTCATATGGTCCCTATGTGCTTGAATCACTGGATCACTTAATATGACCTTGGGGATGATGCTCAATTTAGGCTTGCATGCTCCTGTAGTTTTCAATTGAGGTATTTTCTTGCTACTGCTTCGCTTCTCCCTTTCTAGACTTGAGTCTTGGTGCTCTTCTTCCTGATTCGGGATCATATTGCGTCCCACTGTTTCCTTGCCTCTTGTTTTTGTAGTCTTTCCCATCAGTATTTTGAATTGTTTCCCTCCTGCCTCTCTACCTCCCTCCGTGATGACTTGACTGTAGGAGGGAGCAGCGCTCCCTCCTGTGCGACCCACCGTGAAACCCTAGAACCAAAAACCAGTGCCATCTTTAGGTTTTTCTCAAGTTTCCGAACGTTTTCTTCTTCGATATCTTCCCTATCTTCAATCAAAAAAATTCTTATTAAAACCAATTATTACTAGTTCTTGAAAAATAATACTTAAATAATGATATTAGTTTATTAATTTATTAAAATATTAATATGTAACAGCTATATTAAACGGCTAGTTTTTGAAAAATAATATTTAAATTAATTTATTAAAACCAAATATTACTAGTTTTTGAAAAATAATATTTAAACTGTGATATTAGTTTATTAATTTATTAAAAACAAATATTAATAAGTAACCGCTATATTAAATAACTCGTTTTTTAAAATAAATAAATAAATAATCAAAGTCAAACTTTAAAGGAGGGGAGTCAAAAATTATAAAAACGAGTGAGGACCCTAATCGAGACAAGATCATTTGATAAATAACTAATGGAAATAAAATAAAATAAATTAAGAATAATTAATGGAAAAACAAAACAAAATATACACAAGCCAAAATAAATATATATATATATATATATAAATAAAAATAAAATAAAAGTAAATAAATAGAAATAAATAAACATAAACATATATATATAAATAGAAATAAATAAACATAAACATATATATATATATATATATATATATATATATATATATATATCCAAAGAAAAATAATCAATAAATAAAATGAGGTCAACATTAAAATATGGGGCTCAGGCCCATTAAACAAAAAACAAAAATATTAAAAGGAGTTAAGAATGAATAGGATGATAAAGTACATAGAAAACACGAAGGATCAAGAAAATAAACTCTAATGAAGAATAAATCAACAACAAATACTATGAAAAGGATGCCAATACCTACATAGAAAAAAAAAAAAAAACAACTAGTAGGACAAGACAAGGACCCAACTTCTACTAATATTCCAACCATCATCTCTATTCAAATTATTGTGTCTTTTTTCAATTTCTACGGCCTCCCTCAATTTACGATGATGAAAATGACTAACCTTAGCAATGATTTGGGCCTCCTCAATGTAGATGTGATGCTTAGACTTATCTGCATGCTCCGCCAAAGCAGAGTAGCGGGTCTTTCCATTCTTGATGTTAGCAGCATGCTCACGAATCCTTTGATTAATCGAGCAACCAGTCTCACCAATGTAGGGAGTTCCACAAGAGCATGGGATAACGTAAACACCCTTCATATTCTTGGGGTCCATTGGGTCTTTTACATATCTAAGGGAGCTTCGTATGGTATTTAAAAGCCAAAATGTTGGAGCCACCTTATGCTTCCTTAGGACCCTTGCAATCTTGTCAGTGGTCGCTTGGATAAAAGGAAGATGAACACCAGAAAATCGATCCTTGGTATCTTTCTTAGCACTAGGACCTTTTTCAGCTCTGAGGAAAGCCTTAGTACATTGGTGTCTACTATACCCATTATTAAAGAAAACACTTAGGAGATGTGTTTTCTCTTCCTTGAGATGGTTCTCATCAGAAACTCTTAAAGCTCTAGTTGCTAAGGTGTTGAGAACACCAAGTTTTTGAGCTAGTAAATGATGAGAATTAGCATGAAGATATTGTTCCGTATGAGTTTTCTTACGATATACTTGATGAGAGAAAGAGCCATTATCATTCCTTGAGAGGAGGACATCAAGGAAGGGAAGACTACCATTACATTCAAATTCCATGGTGAACTTTATAGAACTAGATTGATTGCTAAGATGGAGGAAAAATATTTCCAACTTTTCTTTACCATGGGACTAGATGACAAAAGTGTCATCCACAAACCTCTTCCACAACTTAGGCAGAAGACGAGAAGAGGCTAAGGCCTTTGATTCAAAATCATCAATGAATAGATTCGCTACCACAGGGGAGAGGGGGGAACCCATGGTGACACCGCAAGTTTGCTCATAGCATTCCCCATCGAATGAAAATAAAGTAGAATTAAGACAAATACCAACTAAATAAGTCATATTAGGATCTGTGATGTACTTGATGACTTCAATGGCCTCGTTGATAGGGATATTAGTGTAGAGAGAGACCACATCAAAGCTTAGAAGCTTGTCATCTGGATCAAGCTTGAAACTCTTTAACTCATTAACAAACGATCCAAAGTCCTTGATGAAGGATTCTGTATGGCCAACAAGGGGCTCAAGCTTCTGGGCTAAATATTTAGCAAGAAGATAAGTTGGTCCTCCTATCGTGTTGACAATGGGTCTCAGAGGAGCCCCTTCCTTATGAATCTTTGGCAAATCATAGATTCTGGGAGTAAGAGGGCAACTTTCAATAAGCTTATGATTGAACGAGCTGACCAAGCTACTAGCCTTTATATATCTAAATTTGATCTTTCTTAATGCTTAATATATCTAAATTTAAAATAATTTTTTTTTTTTTAAATATCAATTTGTTTATATATTTTAATCATAAGAATCCTTTAATTAAAAAAAACAATATTTTCAATATAAATTATATATTTGTAAATACTATTGCATGCTTCACATTCCACATTTCCCATGATTATTTATGGAACTTTAATCCATGACCATGAATTTGTTGGATTCCTAGCTTTAATTATGCTTCCTTCACTATGATATCATTTCATTTGTTAAGACCGCACCTTTTGCAAAGCAATTATTTAAGCTAGTTTAAGCACGCAATAAAGGATGCAAATAGAGAACTAATATGGTTAGTTTTTGAGCCCTCAAAATGGAGACTTCGTGGTTCATTGATATGATGAGCAACAAAGCTCTCATACCAATAATGATACATATCATTATTATATAGATATGAAAAACGATTCGAAATTCGGAAGAGTTATTTTTATTATTTTATTAGATTTTAATAGAAATAAAAAACTATAATAATATGAATTTATTTTTATTTTTATATTTTATTACTAAAACATTTTTTTTTATATTTGTTTTTCATCGAATAAGAATATGATACATATGGATCTGGAGTATATTTCAAAATTGCTTTTGTTTGGTTAAGAGTTCGTTTTTCTTGGATGTAAGGAAACAAGTTAACAACCCAAGACCTACAGGTTTCTGCCAGGAGCGAAAGCCTGCTCAAGGTATCTCGCAGGAGTGAAAGCCTACCCAAGATATCTGGCAGGAGTGAAAGCCTACCCCTTATGGACTACCGACGTGTGTTTTGCTTGAATAATGGTGATGAGTCAACTTGCATTTGCAGTTAGTAACTAATCATCCTCACTGTTGGTTTGACAACTCAATTATGATATGTTTTCCCACCTTGTTTTTAAAAAAAATGATACATATAAAACTTAAACATTATAGTCACTTACTCAATTGGTAAATGTGAAATGTTAATATAAGCTCCATGATCATTTAAATCTTACAAACAACCAAATATATAATCATTTAAAATCAAATCTTACCATATCATTTTACGTTTTATTTTCTAGACCAAAATTCTATAATTATCCACAATTATAATTATATTCGTATAAATATTTTAATTTGTAAATCTTAATTATAAAATTTTCAATATATATATATATAGATATCTATCACTTATCCCCAATCCCCTAGTAAGAAAATTCCTACATAAATCATCTCCATAGTGTTGTTAGATCAAGTCTCCTCCACTGTCATGAACATGGTGATGGATTATGAAACTAGCATTGCAAATATTGCTAGATTGAAAGATATTGTTATATTGGGTTCTTATCTTTGAGAGCTATTTTGTGGTTTTCATCCTCAATTATGGTTATGTATATTGCGTTCTTGTCCCTTCAGTACTATTCCTTCAGAACTATTCCGTTTTCGCTGAATTTTAAAGATTGGCTTTTTTGATGGAGAGAAAACATATATATTGATATATTGATTAAAAAAAATTATATTTTAAGTAAATATTATCAATTTAACTATGTTAAAAATAAAAATCATGATAAAATGGATAAAAAAAAATAAAATATATCCATTAAGCTTTTCATGTTAAAAAAAACACCCTACCATACTCGAGATTCTCCCAAAAGTGTTACACATTCAACTCTCTAGAAACAGATCCCCACGTGCAACCGATATCATGTCTCATACCAAGAAAATGTACAAGGTAAAGGAGGTTTCTCTCCTTTATATTTTTTTGAAATAAAAAACAATAACCTTAACTAATTTTTTCCATGAATATCATCTCATCTACAAATTTATAATGAAAGCTCGCTAAACTCCATCGATGACTCTTCACAACTTCAAAGAAAGACATATTTTCAAAGGTATGGATTTATACTCATTTCAAATATTTTATTTTAATAAAATTTAATCCAGCATAATAGGGATCCCATGCTCAAACTCATGGTTTACGTACATAAGTACTTGTTTCCACCTTCTACTCCTTTAGTATTCTCTCTTTGGCTTGAGTATATTAGAGATCCTATGGCTTATTTGCATGAAGTAATTGTTTCCCAACTCCTACCCTTTCATATATTTTATCTCGTTGGATTAAGTATTGTAAAATTTCACGATATTAAATTTTAGTTAGGGAGTCTTCACACATGTTATAGCTCCAAATCTCATTCTTATGGTTTGTGATGTTGTACTTATGGCCTAGGGCAACCCCTCCTTCCAGACCTGGTCCTAAAATTTAAAAAACAGTGTTTTATCTCTTATACGCGAAAGTCGCGTATAACTCAGGGCAAAGTCGCATATAAGAGATAAAAGGCTGTTTTTTAAATTCTAGGACCAGGTCTGGAAGAAGGGATTGCCCTAGGCCATAAGTACAGCATCACAAACCATAAGAGTGAGATTTAAAACTATAACAACACAAATATATACTTTATATGAATGAAGCTTTTCCGCTTTCTACCCTGTATATTTTATCTCTTTGGCTGAAGTATTGTAAAATTCCCCAGCCTCACATTCTCGTTAAAGAAATTTGTTTATCTCTACAAAGAATAACACCATTTGGAAAATTCAACATCTATATCAAGAAGATAAATCAGAAACACGTCAATGCATTTGTTTGTACATATGTCGACATGGCCAACGGAGTTTTTTGGCAAAGATTAATTTGGATGCACCTCTAAAATGCGAATAGAGCAAAAGACAACTTGTACTTAAAAAAATCTTGATTTCACATGGAGATGTGTCTTTCGAGTCGGTAGGTTGTCAAAGTGGAATAAGAAAACATTGCTTTACAGTTATAGATATTTCCATTTGGGATAAATTATTCACATATGTATTTATATTATATTATTTTATAATAAAACAATGAATAATGATTTTGATTCAGATTTTTTATTTTTATATATAATTATTTTAAAGTTATATAATTGATTATTTTTAATATAAAATAGGTTAAATAAATCAACTAAAAAATAAATAATAATGTGAATTAAGTTTCAAAGTTTGTGCATGAAACTTATTAATCTTCCAAAATATCTGTGGGGTCCATGTTTCATCAATAAATATTTTTATCAATGATGATAAATTATAAATTTTTATTTGTTTTTCTTATTTTTAAGCTAGATATTTATAATTATATATTTATAAAATTAATTTCCAAGTTTATAAGGAATTTTGATAAAAATATTTATGGATGAAACATTGCTCCCACACTATTTTAAAGCTTAATAAGTTTTTTTTTATAACAAATTTGGAAATTTAATTTTATATAAATATATAGTTATGGATTAGGGAAATTTTAGAGGTTAATATTAGTAGGTGGGTTAATTTTTCATGTATTTTTCTAAAATTTTTCTTTTTTTAAAAAAATATTTGCCCCAATTTTATACCATAAAACTATTATCTTAAAAATCACCAAAATTTTATAAGGACTATATAAAATCATAAGAAACTCACATAATTTTACAAAAATATCACCAAAAAACAAGTAGTTTCCATATTAAGAAATTTTATGGGGACTATATAAAATCATAAGAAACTAACATAATTTTACAAAAATATGGCCAAAAAAATTTGTAGTTTGCATATTCAGAATTATTAAGATTTGTCAAAATTTCTAAACTTTCAGATAAATATCCATCCTTAAAATTTTGCCAATATATAATTAAAATAATCTAAGTTAATAATGAGAAAAAATTAATAAAATTTATAGTTTCACATCATCCATAAATTTTTTGTTTATAGATGAAACGTTGACCCAACAATAACATTGTTCAGGGTTGTTATCATATTGACATTCAACCAATGACACAATAAATACACTGCATGCCACTTGCATGTTCCACATGCATTCAGGTACTGCGTCGAAATAGAAATCTAACAACTTCATTTCTGCTCGACTGGATTTTTGCATTCAAAGTCCAAACAGATGCACTCCACAAAAATGAGGAGAAATCAACATTAAATGCATCGATGATAACGTATGGTAGGTGACATAAGAACATTGGCGTATTCCACACAGGGGGATTCCTCTGTCTCGAAATCCATGCCACACTCCCCTACCCAGACACACTGTGTAAATGGGTTTATATAAAATTTCGTCGGTGGAGTTTACCAAGAAACAGTTTGGCATATTAGTAAAACTGGTCATTTTTTTAAGGGGAGGTCGGGGATCAAATCTTGCCTCCCCCACAAAATCTGCGTGTAACGTTTTGTTGGGTGTGTTGTTTTGTTTGCTACGAAATCGTTTGAATAACTGTTGAGTTTTTTTGGTATGCAGTTAGGCATGATGTATTAAATGTGTGGTTTGTGTGTTAAGTGGGTTGCGTATGATAGTATTATGGGGCCGCCCAGTGAGGGCCGGCCCACGTGGGCCGGGCAGATTCAATCCCTGTCGGCCTCCACGTAGAAACGTGATGGAAATTAACATATGTTGTTATTATATGGAGAGGTGTGGGGTCCTGGGGTGGTGACCCACCACCTCCTTTATATTTTTTTTTGTTTTCTATATATAACAAAGCGATTTTGAAAATTCTTGAACATTGACCGAAGGAGGCAATTTAAGTAGGCCACAAATTCGCCTAGAATCTGGCCCAGGTTGGCTGGAATCTGGTGGCCGAATTTTGTCCAAATCGCTACCTCCTTAAGTCTACCCAGTCACCCAAGTCAACCGTGAACTTTCATTGCTCCTAACTTTCGCATACAGACTCAATTTGATGCACTGTTCACACCACCACGATTACGATGACAAGATATTAAACATGAACCTAATTTAAGCACAATCCAAACACTTTGATTTTTTACCCTTCCTGAGTCCTCTAGGACTTTTTCATGTGTCTAGAGCCACCTGGATCAGCCTAAGAAGCATCGCTTCCAAACACTAGATTTGGCGCTGCCGCACTACACCCGCAAGATGGTGGGGTACGCATAAAGACAGTTTTGATGGATTGCATGAACACTGAAGAATGATGAGGTTGCGTTTGGACACCCAAAAATACGACTGAAAGAGAAATGTGATGGGAGGAGTAATCTAGGCAATCACTTCGCAAAATAGACTCACATTTATGGAGAAGAGCCGCAACCAGAGCGGGTACATTTTTTTTGTCACACTTTCGATGTAATACTAATGAATTAATACCTGGAAGCATAGCTTCGCCACGGAATTGACTAGGGGGATATTTGGAGACACGGATTTTTGCTGACATTTAGCTTTGAGGATGGATTCGAATGCATTCACGAAGCGTTGTAGGAGGTCAAGGCAGCAATCTTCAGAATACCTCAGGATCCATTGGATTTGATTCAACCAGATTGGACCACCCAGCTGCGCCATGCGCTGGAGTGCTATAATGTGACTCCTAAAGAAGAAGACGAGGATCTAAGGAATACTAATATCCTAGAGGTAGAAGGCCACTGCGAAGTTTAGGGACCATAGATAGAGAATCCAGATATCACCACGCCGCGATAAATCTAACTGTCATTAAGCAATTGTTGTGCCTAGTGCATGATGGGTGCTTGTGACTGAATGAGTCGATCACCATCACCGATATGTTGATCCATCGGATCATATTATTTCCCATTCAGGATTGATCTGGCCAAGGCATTTGGCAGCGAGACGAGCGAGCGCAACCTTGCTGAGAAGATGAAGGACAAGTTTAATCTTGTCAAAAAGTTGTGAGGGTATTCGATTACCAGCATTATTGACCCCGCAGTGAAGGTTTCCATGCAAATTTTGGTTGGCAAGGTGATGAGAAAGTGTCGCGCGAACGAGGTGCCGACACCAGTGGTTTCGTTAGCAGCTCAGTGTGCAAAGGGCGTACAGTTCAATTTGCCACGCTACTTATGTAGTGAGTTCCTCACGAACTACAGAGAGGCACACAACAATAGTAATTCCTTTCACTATTCATGGTTGTTTCTCTTAATTGTGCTCTTTGCATGGGAGTTGTCGGAGGACAGCCAGTTTCCTCTTGTTGATAAGGATTTACCAAAAGCGGCAAAGTTTGCATCTCTCTAGGCCACAAAAGATGCTGCTGATCACAAAGAATAAAATCTTTTGGGTATTGATGGAGGCGAGCATTTGCATGGCCATCAACCAAAAGCCATGGTTGTCACCAACCGTGTTCAAGTAAATTTCAGGGTACGCAGAGTTCAAAGTGGACTTCCACCATGTCTACATCCAAGTGCGAAAGGACCGTGAGTATAAATAGTTTGACTTACCCTACCTAACTACGGATGATGCTATTATAGAGGTCATCAAGCGTTGGGGAACAGAGTGGCATTTCGCCTCCAATGTGGCCACCATGACTAGCAAGCCTACGAAGAAAAAGAAAAAGGAATCCACCAGACAGAAGGTTCAACTGTTAGCTGAGAAGAGGAATAAAGAGACCGAGGAGAAGGCCCAGGTAGAAGTGGAGCGTGCTGTAAAGGAATAGGTAGAGTAGGAAGAGCATGGCTCCCACAGAAGTCAGAAGTCTCCTCCACCCCAAATGAAGGAAGAAGAACAGTCAAACTAGGGTGAGGGAGACTAGCAGGAAAGCACTCCCTTCCGAGTTAAGTGGTACAGGGAGCAGGAAAAGGAAGGACAATGAAAGAAGTTGAAAGCCACCAAGCGTCGCTAGATCCGATTACCTTGATGAATGGCGACTTGGACGAAATCGGTGACAAGGTGCGGGATACAACAACAGTTCTGTTGTAGCAGTTTGAGCAACAGTAGAAGCAGACACTGAGCACCATATAGAAGGATCTACACGAGTTGCATATCCAGACATCCAGAATCCAGGCAGGTGCAAGACAGAGCAATGCTACATCTACTAGTATGGCACCAGGGACCACTCAGGCAATAGAGATGGTCTGGTCAATGGATCTTTGGGTAGTCGTGTTGCCTGATGGAGCCTTAAGTGTGGAGGCAGCTATTAACAAGGCTATTGTTAGCTCCTTCAAGAATATTGGCCTCAACCTGGTCACGGTCCCTAGTGAGTTCCTTCACACACTGCAAATAGGTGTGATTGCAGAGGTTAAGGCCTAGGAATAGCACGTGCTAAGCATGACCAACCAGTACAAAGTCAACAACGAATAAATGTTCATGGAGAAAAAAATAGCGATGGAAGCATGGAAGAAATTTCAAGCACAAAATGAACACATTGTAGCCGTGGTGGCTGAGTCATGCAGAACAGTCCCTAAACTGCATATCCTGATGGAAACACCATTGGAGGCGAAGATCAGTAAGTTGGTTGCAGGTGTGCACAACACGACGACAGAAGTGGCCAAGGTTTAGTTTGAGCTAAACTTGAAAATTACAGAGCTAGATTTCAAGTCACAGGCTTCAACTCCTCCAGAGTTCAGAGCACAGCGTGAAGCCGTTGTAAAGGATGGAGTCGCAATAGTGGATGTCGCGGTAATAGATTGCACCTCGCTTTTCGAGAAATCCATGGAGGTAGTCATGGCACTACGAGAATATCCTAACCTCCAGAGGTTAAAAACAGAAGCCCGTGAATTGCAGCAACGGTATGATGAAGTGAGATCGATGATGTGCATCGTCATTATAGCACAGCAGTTGGCTAAGCTGCATGAGGTGAAACAACTACATGAATAGGTGGAAGCAACACAGAGGAAAGAGGCAGTCCTTAAGGCTAGACTGGGGCCTTGGTTGGATGAGGCCTATGTTATCTCTGCTAACATTGAGGAGAAGTTGGCAAGCCTACGGGGAACGCAGCAGAATATTAAGGAAGATAGTGCAAGACCAACAACAGAACAGCTGGTGGAGTATATCAAACAGGTAACCATGCAAAGCGTGACTGAGGTAGCAGTGGAACAAGTAGAGTTGGTAGGTCTTCGCAGTAAGATCTCCATGCCAGTAGAGTGACTTGAGGGCGAGTCACGATATTTGTGTTGGGTTCCTGTTGGGACAGGGTCCCCTAGGGTCAATTTTGGGGCAAAAGCCCAAGCTTTGGGGCAAAAAGCCCAAGTTTTGTTAAAGAATGTAAAGTCTCCACAAGATGTAGTTGCAGAGTGCGTAGATAGTAAAGTGTCATAAAGGGTTTTACACTTCTTTTATGAAAATTGTGTTGGCTTGTGTAGACCTACGCAAAGGATGAAGATGAATGTAATGGGTCAAAAGAAGAAAGAGTGAAGAAGTCTTAGAGTAGAAGAGAGGCTCTACAGCTATGTGCGAAGAGGCCTAGAGTAGAGTCCGCAGCTGAGTGTGCAGAACCCTGCAGCTGACTGCGCAGGGAAGTCTTGAGTCTGTAAGAAGAGCTGAAGTATTAATAAAGAGATTATTTCAGAAATTCATGTGTTTATCCATTTCCTCCTGTTATGAATGAATGTGCTATTATGTTATGATGAATGATGGGTTTATGAATTAGTACTGTATTGATGTGCGACTTTACATGCTTTATATTGTTAGATGAGTGCAAGTAATAGTAAATGTTTACGTGAAGAATATCTTGTGGCATGTTAAAGTTATCGGACACTTAAACCGATCTGGGTAAATACGGATTTAGGAGTAATCATAGAGGCACATAAGTGGTTGATTCACCTGCTTAGGGTCCGTGAAAGATAGTCGTAGACCTTCATGAAGGTCTAGAGGTTAGTTAAAGGAATCTATATCAATAAGCCTTAAAGGCTTATTAATCTATGCGAAGGCATGTTTAGGGCATAAGATGACATCACACTCATCTTTGGGTGCAGAAACTTGGTTCCAACATCCCCCCATACTACTTCAGGTGAGACATCAGTCCACGCTCCGTGGGTTGATGCCGAAAGGGCCATTAGTGTAGGGATTTGTTTGGAAAACTTAACTCTGAACCTGGGTCAGGAACCAGTAAACCAACACCAGGGCTGTTAAAAAACCCTCCCCGTTGGGGGAAAATCATCCTCTGTGTTCAATGACACCTATAGCCAACACGATTTCTAAAAACAAAACATACTACCCATGGAGCTTTATAACATAGCTCGTTGCAGTATTTACAATAACCATTGTTGAAACATGACAAGCATACTGTTTACTGGAGCTTTATAACACAACTCATTACGGTATTTACGATAATCACATATACACATACACATTTGATTGAACTGGAAAATAACCATACTACTTATGGAGCTTTATAAATGCATCTCGATACAGTATTTATAATAATATATGCATATACATGTTTTCTCAACAAACAAATGAAAACATATGATGCCTACATCCACAACAACGGAATCCAGAGTCTCACACCTCCACACTAAAGTAATACAAGGATTCACGTCCATCCTAGGAGGTCCAAAATCCACTACCACAGTCAAAATGCATCCAATGTCCAACACTATAATCCTGTGCCACTTGTCCTCTCAGAGAACAATTACTGGCTCATTATTCAGCGGTGCACTCCCAATGCTTATCTAATTCCATCTGGGAATGTTAATGACCAAAACAAATCCATCACTGGTCTTCCCTTCTCTGCTACACAGTCCATCAGGAAATCCGATCAACCCCTTCCATGCAGTCACTCACCTTCCAAGTTTCACTAGCATCCCCATCTTGGGCACTCCATCCCTTGGAAAGGCTTACTCACATCGAAAGATATGAAAACCAAGGAATATCCCTTCCTCAAATTGATCATACCAGCCATAGCATGCTCATGGAAATCAATGGACACTATTGGGTACCAGAGTCCGATAATGGCCCTCTCTCTGAATTCTTTACTAGTATACTACTGCATTTTCCAATTCCTTTTGTTGTTTCTAATTCTTGCGGTCGATTTCAACCACCCAGCCAGGCATTTCCATACATCATGTACAAAAGACATAACTTCCATTAGATTTAAAATAAATTGAAATAAATTCACATCATACCTCATTGGTAGCTCACCAATAAGGTACATTTGCAATCCTGTTTGCTTCCTATCACAACAAGTCAAACTAGCATATTTGAACAAATCAACATGTATAAAAGTATCTCATCGATTTAGCTCAAAACATAACCATCATAGATCAGAATCATAAATCACATGTAACCATCATAAAACAGAACAATATATGACATATAATCATCATATACTAGAATCTTAGATCACTCGTAATCATCATAAACCATATGTATAATAAAACTTAAATAAAGTACCGATACTTATCCTTCATTGATCCTTACTTCTGCCTTTGTTCTTATTTTGTACGTACACCAGATCGGTTGCCACACCCAAAAAACACCCATTCCCTTCTCCTTAACCAGGTTCACATATGCATAGTGTGCATCACATACATATGACCACACACAACATACAATCCTTGCAATACATGCACCTGCCCCTGAAATACAACACATACACCTACACCCATTGTATACAATACAATATATATGCCTACATCCAGTGCATAACATAATACATACACCTACACCTGGCATAAAACAAAATATAATACATCTATGCCCGATGTACAACACCACACAATACATGCACCTACACAATGCACATACCTAGTATCACATGCCCTCAACACAACATGTATGACATGCACACAATACCACATGTTCACCAGTTCCATAAGTAAAACATGTACACAATACCACATTTACACCGCATCACCTGCATAACGTGTGCACAACATCACATGTACATGGTGCCACTTGCACAACGTGTATACAATGCCACATGTACACTACACCACTTGTACAATGTGTACACAATACCACATGTACATAATACCACATGTACGACATGCACATGAAACCACATGTACACAATGTCACATGCACAACATGTATACAACACCACCTGCACACAACGCCACTTGTAAACATGTACACATCACCACATGCAGACAACACCACTTGTACAACCATGTACACCAAACCATATGTACATAGTGCCACATGTACAACATGAACGCAACACCACATGTACATAGCACTGCATATCCAACATGTACATAGTATCATCTATACACAACACAACATATCCAACACGCGCAGAGAAACATATGCATACAACACCGCATATCCATCATACACATAGTACAATATGCACACAAAATGTATATTCAACATGTACATAGCACGATATATACCCACCACTAAATATGCAACATTCATACAACATTATCTGTACTAACACCCTATACATAATATTGTATAAATAACATGTTAAGTCACTACGTATGAACAATCTTGAATGTGCACAATCATCACAGATGCAACATGTACAAAATATACAACATATGCACAACAGTAATACCAAACATCTGAAACCACACTATCCTTACCAAGAATCCTTGTTTCCATTGTCTTATTCATGCTTATCCTAGCATGCTGCAAACCACGCTGCTTTCATTTTGTTGATGTATCCCTTGGCATAAACTGTCCATAACGTAGACATAATATAATCACATAATATCAACTCATAACCACATGACACTGACCACATATATTTGTCATGACTACTCTTCCCAATTGATTCCTCATAAGACCAGGAACCTCTTCATGTCATTTGCCCGCGTAAGCAATCATTCCTCCACTAGAATGATTACCTATGACCCTGTCAAATAGTGACATAAACACATAGACATATACATAAACATTAGCTTAAAACAATCATGGTCTATGATGACCCTGTCAGGTAACAACGTACATACATACATATGTGCATATAATCATTAACATAAAGAAATCATGATCACAACACAAATGCTAGATATTAAGGTCAAGGTTAAGAGAAATTCATTTATTCATGCACAACATTGAGAACCACCATTCCCAACTTAGTCAAGGAATCTGGCACCTCATATCCATTTACTTTATGTTTTGGTTACCTTTCTCATGTTTGTATTACAACCGTCACCTTGGACCCAACCAGTCCAACTGACTTTCATAGTCTTTACCTTCTGCTCCACTTACTCATGCACCAGCCTTGATCCATGTCGTACATTAGCTATTGGATTTCATTCATCTCTCCTTGAGCTACACTAAATTTCCTCTTCCCCAACCAATTCCCATGTCTCAAAATGTAAAATGCAAGAATAAGAAACAAATAAGAGAAAAAACATGAAAACCAATAACAACACGAATCCACAAACAAAGTGGTATTGACATACACTATACATAAACAAAATATGCAAATCAATCACAAAAAATCATGAAAGAAAAAAGCACAAGACTGACAACAAACACCATGACTCAATCCCCATGGTTCCTATGGAAAGCTTGACCTAAGCCTTCTTTGAAATTTCATGGCAACCTCTCTTCCCACGCAACTCCCTACATCATGTTTTCATTAACACATAATTGTCACTGCATAAATAAATATAACAATACACTGGTTACCTTACCTTGTCATGCCCATCACATTGCTGGTAACTGAAAACATACATGCCATCTCTCAAGGGACTCAAATTCCCTTGATGGATCCACCTCCAACTAGAGACTGGGTAATATACTTGTCTAGTACATTTTCATGATTATAGCACACATCCACATACTAGAAAACAAAAATAATGCTAGGAAGACTGCTTTTATGCAAGGTACTCATTCGTTTGTAATTAAGGTCTTCAAACATAGCCAAAGGAATTCTTGTCCAATTCCTTTCTTTTACCCCTTTTTCCTTGTTGCAATCAAGGCTTACTATGTATTGTATCATCACCCAACTATTATTTATATAAACACACATCAAGTGTTACCTTGTCATGCTAATACCTAACGTGTTACCCTGCAACTTCTCACACATGTCAACCACATGTTCCAAATATCAAGACAATCATATCTATCAATTTGAAATCAACATTTAGAAAGACTAAAAATCATGTCATAATCCATAGTCAACTCATAGTCATTAAACATAATGCTACAACTATCACCTACTTACACACAAGTACATATCAACTAACTCAACACATACATGTTAGTACATTAATATTAAAAAAAGATCATTGGAAGACATACTCATATTATGAAATTCATCAAACATTCAACCCACTTGCAAACATACCATGTTAAATAACAAACTAGGCACCAAACACTCAAACACCAAATAGACACCATAATCAAACAACCAAGTACCAAATATACGACATAAGAAAACTCATACCTTAGTCTATATCAAGGGAGACAAACTTGTCTACACAATAAAGCTAGGTTAGCACGATACAACTTCACTGCATATCAACTCAAACATAAATCATGATATCCATAACAATAACTAAATAACATGTTCATGTCATAAGCTCATAATATTTTGTCGTTCATGCATAAAAATCACATATGTACGATCAATCTAGATTAGTAACACACAATGCAACACAATAAGTCGACTCATACATGAATGTCATAACCCTAACCATCTGCATAGGCCAACCAAACATACGACATCAAGATATTAATGAAATAAACCTAATGAACATGTTAATAGCATATAAAAACCATAAGCTATATATCATGCTCATCGACAATATATAACCTAATCGTCAAGCTAAATGTCATATGACAACAACAAGTCAACCTATAACAAACAGACTCATTGTTGAGAAATGGCAACAAGAACTTCTAGTTTAATTTGTCGTTGAATTAAACTGAGAATTAGAATCGAATTTTATTCTCATAGAAAATTCTAAATAGTTAATTAAGCTTAATTAACATAATTAGCTTAGGAATTTCGAGTTGGAAGTCTTTCTGTAGTCATGTATATGTTATCCCTAAGTTTTAGGGGTCCATGATGATTTTATTTATGAGTTTTAATTAGATAACTTAGTTTACTAAGTTATGTTCAGTTAAATTAGTTCTAATTGTTTGTGTAACTAATAGAGGATTAACAATAATTTGGTGCATTGGTGCATCCACAAGTGTCACTCTAGTTACCTAAAGATTCCCTCATCAGAAACTCATGCATGTCAATTTAGAGAAAGACCCAGTTGAGACTAGAGTGTAGGGATATTGTACTATTAGATGTATGATTTACTGAGTTGTAAATATCATGCATGCAATCAGGGAATGACCTAATTTTGGATTGCACAGTTATGGATGAGGAATTTCCCTTTAAATACAGGATAACTCTCTCAGGAATGGTGCAAAGAATTAGAAGTTTGGAGGCTTGGAAATTTGGATAAGTATTGGTGAAAGGAAGTCATCAAGTGGAGGATAGGAAATACGTGTGTAGGTTAAGCTCAAGGTTGAGCAGAGCATATTGTATTCATCCAAATTATTTAACCAAGGGCGCAAGGAAATAGGGGTTCAGAGAGTTTCTGAACAGGCTAAGGATTTGGCTTGAGCTAGCTTGTGAGCATAGAGAGTTGAGCATAATTGTGCGTAATTTTTCTAGTGAGAACAAGCTTTGTATATTCACTCATATTTCTGATATATGTAATAAATATAGCAAGATTTTGAGTAGTGGCTTTCTCCAGATACATCTTTTGTTATGTGCCATTGACTTATCTCCTTATTCATGTTGTTTTCATCGATCTATTGGCTTTTGCTAGTTGAAAGTAGAAGTAGATTCTTGTCTTTTACTTTAGTACATTTCATGAGCTTATGAATCTACATGGTATTGGAGTAGAGAACAATATACTAGAGGAGATTTTGAAGTTTTGAGTTTTGGTTTACTAGTGAAATTTGATTTTTCAATACATACTTTAGGAATGGTAGATGGCGTTATATGGTTTGCGGCTCGAGTATGCCTTGGAAGGAAACTTGAATTTTATAGCCTGGAGGGACAGAATAGAGGTTGTGCTAGAGGATAATGGCTTGAAGGAATTTGTTGATCAAGAAATTCCTAAGCTGAGAGCATCAGATGCACATAATTTGGGTGAATGGAACAAGTGTGTGGCAAAGGTGAGGTGGATAATCCTTGAGGGAGTTCGAGAGCATATTGTATTGAGTATCCATGGCAAGGAAACTCTATATTCTATGTGGAAAACATTGAAGGAATTGTATCAAAACAATAGTGACCACTGAAGGAAAAACTTCGAAGAATCAAAATGGAGAAAGATGAGACTATTCCAAAATACTAGAGCAAGTTAACTCAATGTCATGATGAACTTGGAAGTGTTGGAATCACGATTTTCGAGGATGATATGGTGAGTCTTACTCTTCTAGGACTTCCAAAGAGTTGGCATAGTTGTGAGGATTCTCTCAATGTTCGGGAGAAGCTACCGGATTGGGAACAACTGTGATCGGATTTGATGTAGGAGGAGATCATAAGGAACACCAAGGATGGCTTTTCATGAAATACTAATCATGAAGGGAACTTTTCCTTCATGATTAAGGTGAATAAGGGGAAATGCAAAGCTTCCCATTCCAAATCATATTCTTATCATCGAGGTAGGAAGAAAGACATGATGAAATTTATGTGCTTTCATTGTCATGATTTGGGCCATTTTACTACAAATTTTCCGCTCAAGAAGTCTAAGAAGAAGTCCTCGAGAGGAGCGGCGGGTAAGGCTTTGGCCTCTCAATTTGAATTGGACTTTTCCCTCATTGCATGCATGGTATAATCAATTATGGGAATTGTATGGTACTTAGACAATGGAGCTTCATTCCACTTGATTGGCGACAACGAGTTATTTAGTGACATGGAGGGGAAATATCTCCAGATGCATATCGAGATGGGTGATGACAGGAAGTATAGTGTTACTATATTGGGCACGATTACGTTTCAGAGGGACAATGGGGCTCCACTCACCTTGAAGAATGTTATGTATGTGCCTAGGCTGAAGAAGAACTTGGTATCCATTTCCATGCTTGCGGATAGAGGCTATGATGTGATCTTCTTGAAAGGAAAGGCGTTCCTTTGACACATAGACACGAGTCAAGTAAAGAAGATAGGAATTCGGGTGAAGAATATCTATAATTTATAGGTAGAAGAGTGTGATGCTTTGAGAACAAAATCATAAAGGGTGCAGAGCCAAGACGTTGGCGAGTTATGGCACAGGGATTGGGCCACTTGTATCATGGAGCTTTGAAGATATTGTAGTAGATCTCTACCAGGCTTCCCAAAGGTACGCTTGAGCAAGTTGATACATGAAAGGGGTGTACTTTGGAAAAATACACCAAGTATTCCTTTCACGGCAAACACAGTCGAACAAAGGCTATTATAGAGCGACTGCATTCAGATGTGCGTTGACCATTCTCGACAACATCCATGACCAAACACAGGTATTATGTTATATTTGTTGATGATTATTCTCGTAAATGCTAGATATTTTTCATGCAAAAAAAGGATCAAACCTTCATAAATTTTTGTGAGTTTAAAGAATTGGCGATGAAAGAGTTAGGAAAGAAGTTTAAATCTCTAAAAAGTGATAATGGCGATGAGTATGTCTCAAATGAGTTTAAGAACTTCTGTGCAGCAAAAGGGATTAAACGGGAGTTGAGGGCACCCCATAACCCTCAGTAGAATGGGGTGGCCGAGAGGAAGAACATAAGCATAGTAGGGGAAGTAAGGGTGATGTTGCATGATCAGGGCCCACCACTAGACTTGTGGGCTTAGGCATGCAACACAATGGTTTATGTTCAGAACCATAGCCCACATCAGATACTTAAGATGAAGACACTAGAGGAGGCTTATTCTAGTAAGAGGCCAGATGTTGGTCACTTCAGGATTTTTGGGTCATCGGTATATTGCCATGAAATCAAAGATGCATAGAAGAAGCTTGAGCTGACAACAAAGTTGGGGATATTTGTGGGGTACACTGATACACATCACAACTATCGAGTGTACTTGTCGACCAGCATGATGATAGTGGTTTGCATGGATGTCATATTTGGTGAGGAGAAGGCCATTCGAGTTTCCCTTGAGAGGGAGCTTGAGCTACATGAGGATGAGGATATTTTAGCTCCTAAGATTTAGGAGCCTCAAATTGATGTGGAGCAGCCACATGTAGAGGATTCGAGAGTGGAGACATCCACTCAGGTAGAGTCTTCCAGAGAGGCTAATAGATATTTGGATGATGCATAGGAGACTTTGGGAGCACTCGCTTCTCAATGCAGGCAGAGGAGGTCACCTAAGAGGTACACTGGATACATGGCTCTTATGGGTGAATGTGTTGTGAAAGAGCCATATTCCTTTAAGGAAGCAGTGCAACAATCAGTTTGGGTTGATGCCATGGTGGAGGGGTATGACTCCATAGTTTGTAACAACGTTTTGGATGTGGTTCCGAGATCGGAGGACAAGTCAGTGGTGAGCTCCCGTTGTCTTTACAAGGTAAAGCAAGCTGCAAATGGTAGTGTGGAGAAGCATGAGGCTAGATTTGTGGCCCGTGGCTTTTCACATGTAGAGGGGATTAACAATGATGAGACCTTTTCTCCTATTGTAAGGTACTCATCAATTAGATCTATATTGGCACTATCAAAACAAATGAGTTGGAAGATACATCAGATGGATGTGAAGATAACCTTCCTTAATGGAATGATTTAGGAAGAGGTGTACATACATTATCCTGAATGTTTTGAAACCTTTGACCATGAGTCACATGTCTGCCAACTCAAAAGAGCCTTGTATGGGCTAAAGCAAGCACCCTGTGCTTGCTACACTAGGATATATAACTACTTCACCAGGTTGGGCTTCTTGAAGAGTGAAGTAGATGCAAACTTGTACCACATAGTGCTGCAAGGAAAATTGTTGATCATTTTACTTTATGTTGATGATCGCATACTAATAGGTGATGATCAATTGATCAAGTCTTGCAAGGGGGACCTTGCAAGAGAGTTTGAGATGAAGGACATGGGGTTAATGCATTACTTCCTTGGCATGGAGGTATGGCAGGGAGATGGGGAGTTGTTTGTGTCTCAACGAAAGTATGCCAATGAGATACTTAGGAGATTTCGCATGGATAGCAACAAACTCATGGAGAATACTCTAGCAGGTAACTAGAAGAAGGAGGATCCTACTTTAGGGGAAGTAATCGAAGCTATTGTTTATAGGCAGCTTGTGGGTTCACTCATGTACTTGGTGAACACATGACCCGATATGTGCTATGTCGTTAATGAGCTTAGTCAAGCGATGGTTAGACCTACCAAGCTGTATTGGAAAGCGACGAAGCATGTGTTGAGATACCTCAAGGGAACTTCTCACTATGGATTATGGTACATACGGAGAGAGGCAGTGAAGCTTCAAGGCTTCAGCGATGTCGATTGGGAAGGGATTCCATCCAACGTGAAGAGCACATCAGGAGGGATCTTCAGTATTGGGTCAACGATAATTTTTTGGTACAATAGGAAATAGAGATTTGTTTCTTGTTGTACTCAATTCGGCTGAGGTAGAGTACATGGCTACGAGTCAAGAAACATGTGAGGCTATCTAGATCAGGAAGATCATGGTTGGCTTGTTTGGTTAGCAGATGTATCCAACTGTGATTTACTGTGATAATTACAGTTGTATCAAACTCTCTGAAAATCTATCTTTTCATGATTAGTCCAAGCATATCGATATCTAATATCATCATCTCAGAGATTGTGTATTGAGGCAGATTATGTTGTTATAGTACATTCCCATAGAGGGGAAAGATTATCACATTTTTACAAAGGCATTATCAAGATGTAAATTCGAGTTTCACAAAGATAGGATCAGGGTAACTAATAATCCCTTTCTTGTTGAGAGGGAGTGTTGATAAATGGAAACAAGAAATTCCAGTTTAATTTGTCCTTGAATTAAACTGAGAATTAAAATTGAATTCTATTCTCATAGAAACTTGTAAATATTTAATTAATTTTAATTAACTTAATTATCTTAGGAATTTCAAGTTGGAGATCTTTCTGTAGTCATGTATATGTTCTCCCTAAGTTTTAGGGGTATAGGATGGTTTATTTATGAGTTGTAATTAGATGAATCAATTTATTGAGCTATGTTCAGTTAAATTAGTTCTAACTATTTGTGGAACTAATAGAGGATTGGCAGTCAATTCATGCACTAGTGCATCCACAATTATCACTGTAGTTAACTTAAGATTCCCTCATCAGAAACTCATGCACGTTGACTCAGATAAATACACAGTTCAGACTAGACTGCAAGGACAATGTACTATCAGTTGTATGATTTACTGAGTTGTAAATATTAGGCATGAAATCAGAGAAGGACTGAATTTTGGATTGTGCAGTTATGGATGAGGAATTTCCCTTTAAATACGAGCTAATTCTGTCAGTAATGGTGCAAAGAATTAAACGCTTTGGAGCCATTATGCCAAATTTTTAGGTCCCCCTCTAGCGGAGGATCAGAAATACTTTTCCAGGTTAAGCCCAACGTTGAGCATAGCATATTGTATTCATCCAAATTCTTTGACCAAGGGCACAAGGAAATAGGGGCTTGGAGAGCTGCTGAATAGGCTAAGGATTTGGCTTGAGCTATCTTGTGACCTAAGAGAGTTGAGCATACTTGTGTGGAGTTCTTCTAGTGAGAACAAGCTTTGTATCTTCACTCATATTTATGATATATGCAATACATATTATAGGGTTTTGAGTAGTGGCTTTCCCAAGGTACATCTTGTGTTTTGTGTCATTTATTTATCTTCTTCTTATTCATATTATTTTCATCGATCTATTGGCTTCTGCTGGTTGAAAGTAGAAGTAGATTCTTGTCTTTTTCTTTAGTACATTGCATGAGCTTGTGAATCTACAAGATTTTATACACTCATCAACAACATATAACATAATCATTAGGTTATATAATATAAAACAACAATAGAAATGCATACAACTACAAGTTACTATCATTCTTGACTATCTGACACATGTGCATATGACTATACTAATCAACTATGATCTATCATGAATGTAACCATAACATCAAAAGACATGTACATAAACCTAATGTATATAAATCTAATGCATATAAATATCCTTAACTTACATACATGCATGACAAACATACCATACCTATATGGTAGTCTACACTTACCCCAAAGTCTAATGCCGCAACCTTACTTTAATAGTCTGCATCTCTTGCTTTCCCTCAACCAACTCATTATCATCATAACATACCAATATCATTACGATGACCTAATTGCATACAATGACTTCATAAGGCATGTTTGACCTACTATTCATCCATAACTATAACCAAGACCATACACGCATAACAACTGCATATATACATATAACACATGAGCACCAAACCATATACACATTATTCTAGCTAGAGTCGAGTCATCAATATGTGACCATATCAAGTTCACAAACCATGAGCTCATCCATGAAAACAACCATTAATCCATCGTACAAATTTCCACATGCAACCATAAATATGAATAAGCAATGCCAAATCAACTACACCTACGCATAAACACATGTAGTCGAACATAAGCGATCAAATATTGTAATCAACCTACAAGACTGATACATGTAATCCAAATATTCAAGAATGTAACCTAACATACGAGGATGTAAGTAGGATCAACATGTAAGAGAAATTTAACCAATACACAGTGATTCAAATACTCCATGACAACACCTTCAACCTTCACATGGTGACATCACTACAACCATGATCAGTAACATGCAAATGCAATAAGCACAAGGACTACATGCATAATGGACACATATGAAACCAACATGAATGCATGACCAATACACAGCCCAAGTAGAGCACAACCACACTCTAATACCTCTTTGTAACACCTCCTCCCATATCTATCCAAGAAACAAGCTAGTTGAGATAAACATGCGACGAGATGCCACTATGATATGATTCGACCTCCAAAGTTACATTAAGGAAGTGGAACCGATGGAAGCACACCATACATACATCCAATATCATCAACAGAACCCTTAGAGGACAATTTAGCCACTCAGATAACCTGTCCCTGGGTCCCACTACTATTTTAGGTCTCTTGGGCTAGATTCACTCTCATGCTATGGGAAAGGGAGCAGCCAAAAACCTGAAGTCTCTCTCACAAGCCTGCCTACTAGTGACTATGGACTAGAATTGTCAGTGCTATGCCAACGACCATGGAATTTGAGCCACTTTTTTATTCTTAGGGCCCAAGTCACTACCAAGAAGTGATCCATATCTTCAAATCCATAAGATAACATGGAAATGACAGTACTAAATAAAATACTTGCTCAATACCGTAGCCAAAACCCTACTAGCCATGACATGCATTTCATCAAACATATCATGAACATGTAACCTACAGGTGTAAACAATAGAATTAAGTGTAGGTATCTCATACATATTTGATAATATCTATGAACCATTGGTTCCTCATGTCATTTGTTACATATTCATCTATTAGGTCATAGAAACATTATCCATTCAAATACAACTAAGAACATGTTGAGAGCCATACATAGTTTTTGTCATAAAAGATACATATAACTAGCATAATAGGGACAAAAATATAAATAAAATCACAACCATATACACCCCATATAATCCATCATATACTCACAGAAATACTAGAAGATAACACCTTTCATTAATAATGCAAAATCTAGACCTGGGATGGGACTTCCATGTTCCACCCGACTCTAGAATGACTGATTCAAATCTCTCTTCATCCATTCACTCCCATGTCATATTCGAAGCATGAATGTGGGATCTCATAAAAAACATCAATCAAAAACCATCCAAGGCTTCTAGAGGCCATCCACCTCAATCTATCAAACAGTGATTTCACCTCACGGCCGAATATCAAAAAACCAATATGAGTTTAGTTTCTATCCCAGCCTTACAGGGCTCCAGAGTGTTTGTTCCAACCCGGCTCCCAAGACTAGTAACTCAACCCACCGCTATCGCAGGGCTCCAGAGCGTTTGTCCAGCCAAGGCTTTCAGGACTAGTAACTTAGCCCACAACTATTGTCGGGCTTCTAAAGTGTTTGACCAACCAAGGCTTCCAGGACTAATAACTCAACCCAAGTTGTTACAAGACTTCCACAGCATTTGTCCATTTAGGAATTTTAGGACTAGTAACTCAACCCAAGTCATTACAAGGCTTCCAAAGTGTTTTTCCAACCAAGGCTTCGAAAAACTAATAACTCAAGCCAAGCTAAGGAAACATGAGAACCAACCAAAGCAAAACAGGGAAATAAACCCACAATCTCCATAACTATCCAGAAAATGTCAAGGCTAGGAAAATCCATTGTCAATCCAAGAAATCCTCCATGCCAATGATAGATCATGACTAATAAACCATATGCATGCTCCATGCATGCTAAAGCTAGTGAAGAAATCATGCATGAAACTCGGTACCTGCAAGCAAATCTGATGTAGCTGCTGATCTCGATGCCTTATTACGCTTTCATGCTTGTCCTTTGCTTATATGCCACACCCTCTAAGGATCCCAATATGCCACACCCTAAACTCTAAGTCTCCAAGAATATGAGAGAGAGAGAGAATAATGAGAGAGTTCCAAAACTTAACTGATTAAGTCTTTGCCAAGAGCCTGCCAACTCATCCTCATAAGTCGTTTTATTAACGAGGCCTCTATTTTCTTCATTTTCCATTATTTTCCTTCAATCTTCTCCTCACATGCACCATGTGAACTTTCACCTTCCTTTTCTCCTAATTTCCATTATTTTCGTAAATTAATGTTCCAAAATACATTTTTGCCTCTTTGTTGCCTTAGCCATTTCCTTTGTCAATTTCCTTAGCCATAAACAACCAAATGAACACCCCCTAGTATGTCTTTCCCACCATTCAGCTTGGAATATGTGTCCCATTCATCCATGGTATATATATATTCTTACATGGAATTTTCATCAGGTTTGTTACATATATGATATTCATTATATGCAAATTGCGTCACTATAATAAAATCTCAACAGGATATATCTGCGTTGGTCATTGTTAATAATATTTTGTATACTTTCAATGTGACTAAGTTATAAATGAGATTCATCTTAAAAATATACATATACACAATGCTAAGAATCTACAAATTTTGTGTGGCCTCCCATGATTGAATCCAACCTAGCTCCATATTAAACCCAAATCTATCAAGTATTGAGAGGGACCATTTATCTCAAGGTGAAACCCTCTTTTTTAGTACAAAACCTTAAGAAATTTTTGAACCTCAAGACATTTGATCCTTCTTAATGATAAATATATCCAAATTTAAAATGGTTCTAGGTTTATTTTAAAATTGTCAATTTATTTATACATTTAATCATAAAAAAATCCTCAATTAAAAAATCAATATTTTTCGATTTAAACTCTATTTTTTAAATACTATTACATTTTCCACATTTTCCCTATTTATTTATTTATGGAACTTTAATCCATGACCATGAATTTGTTGGATTCCAACTTTAATTATGCTTCCTTCACTATGATCTCCATCTGATCGGTTAGGATCACACCTTTTGCAAAGCTAGGAGCATAGATAGTATTCGCAAACTGAGTTTCCTTTTGTATTATTTAAGCTACTTTAAGCACACAATAAAGAATGTAAGTAGAGAACTAATATGGCTAGTTTTTGAGCCCCCGCCTTAGTGGTTTATTGATATGATGAGCAACAAAACTCTGGTACCAATAGTGATACATGCCTTTATTTTATAGATATGAAATAAGATTCGAAATTGGGAAGAGTTTTTTTTATTATTTTGTCACGTTATAATGGCAATTAAAAAAACTATAATAATATAAATTCGAAATTCGGGAGAGTTATTTTTATCATTTTATAAAATTTTAATAGCAATTTAAAAAACTATAATAACATGAACTCATATATTTTATTATTATTATTATTAAAACATTTTTTTTTATATATCCGTGCCTCATCGAATAAGAACATGATATATTTAAAACTTAAACATTATAGTCAATGGTGGCTTACTCAATTGGTAAAGGTGAGATGTTAATATAGGCTCCATAATCGTTTAAGTCTTACAAACAACCAAATATATAATAATTTAAAATCAAACCTTACCATATCAATGTAGGTTTTATTTCTTAGACCTAACTTATATAATTTTCCAGAATTGTAGTTATATTCGTATGAGTCTTTTAGTCTGTAAATCTTAATTATGCAATTTTCAAAATTTTAATTATATTTATATTTTATAAAATATAGTTGTATTTGTATTTTATTTTTTATACTCACTTAATCCCCAACCCCCACTTACTGTGAAGACAAATCCTTCATAAATCATCTCCTTAGTGTTGTTAAGACAAATCCTTCATAAATCATCTCCTTAGTGTTGTTAGATCAGGTCTCCTATATTGTCATGAAAATGTTGATTGATTATGAAACTAACTTTGCAAAAGGTGATGGATTATGAAACTAGCTTTGCAAATATTGCTCGATTGAAAGATCTTGTTATATTGAGTTCTTATCCTTTGGAGAACTATTTTGTGGTTCTCGTCCTCAATTATGGCTATGTATATTGGGTTCTTGTCCCTTCAGAACTATCCCTTTTTTGCTGAATTTTAAGGATTCAGCAAATGACTTTTTTTATTGAAAAAGAACATACATATTAATATATCAGTAAAAACGAAATGTATGGTTACTGTGAAACTTGTGATACTATGATTGATAATACACGATAGTTCGACGGAGAGGAGACGAGGAGATGAGGCTAGGGTTTCGAACAGGGAGCGAGAGGTGCGAGCCAGTAACAATGGAGGGGCACGAAGGGGGGAGCTCCACTCCCTCCTACAGTAATGTGGTATCAAACAAAAGTAAGGGGGTGAGTCTGAACATATCCAGGCAACCAACGGAGGTAGAGGCAAAGAAGACAGGCACTCAAAAGCCGGAAAGCAGCAAATCCCCTGAACAGGAAGGGATCCACGAGGAAGGCAGGAGAGAAAAGAAATCAGGAGACAACAGTAAGAGAACTGAGAACATATCCATGATGGGACCCTACAAACCCAAGACAAACATTAAACCCCGGGTGGTCTTAAATGATCCTGCACTACAGGTGCACAGGGATCACATGGCGACTTACGCGGTCATATGTAAGTTTATGGGCATATGGCCAATGGAGAAGGCTCTGTACACATGGATAAGAAACAACTGGAAACCAAAGGGAGAAATAAATCTACATCTTGGGTCCAAGGGTTTTTTCATGGTGGTTTTCACCAACCTAGAGGACAAAGACAGAGTATTTGAAGGAGGACCCTACTTCTATGCTGCAGCAGGCCTTTACATGCGACCTTGGGTGATGAACTTTGTCCCGGAGCGGGAAACGTTCACATCAGTCCCGGTATGGATTAGACTATACTCCTTACCTTTAGATTATTGGCTGCCTGAATCCTTAAAAGCTATAGGCAATAAATTAGGGAATTTTATTAAGATATCAGAGGCAACTCTGAGAGGTAAATACACCTCCTTCGCCCGCATATGTGTAGAAATGGACCTATCGGGAGCACTCTCGGATGAAGTCATCCTAGAAGTATATGATGAGGAATGGGTACAGGCGGTAGACTATGAACATGTCCCATTCAGATGCCGGAAATGTCATGAACATGGGCACCTCTTCAGAGACTGCCCATTCAACAAAAGGGAGGACAATCTGAAAACCAACATAGGAAAAGACCCTGAAGGTTTCACCAAAGTGGGAGGCAGAGGGAAAGGAGGGGGAAAAAGTACCAAAAGAAACCCAGCGAGAACAAGCCATCAAGTCACAACAGGTTTGAGATTTTAGATGAAGAAGGGGGGAAAAATGGAATAGATAAGGAAATGGAGGACAATCAGGTAGAAAAGGAAAAAGATGATAGCATGGAAATCATACACGAAAACAATGAACAAAAGGAGGATCTACCAAGCACTATGGAACTTGGCAAGGACCATGAGATGACCCCAAGTGAAGTTGGTACGGAGGACCACGACCTTCAGGAGATTCTTGAGATGGAAAATATTGATCTAGAAAAGTTTCTAGAGCAGGGAACCAACAAAGGGATTGACACTCTACCATAGGAGGAGTTTGACAAAGTACAACAACTATTCCTTCAAATATCTCAAACAAAGGCAGTCAGAGTCAAAAGGAACTATGACAGCCAGGACAACAGAGGGGTTAAGTCAATGGAAGGAACACTAGGACACTCCAACAAGATCCCAGGCAAGAAAAGAGGAAGGAAGAGACAGAATGAACTGCTGATAGAGTGTGGAAAACTCATGATTAATTTAGGTAAGATGAAAGACCTCACCAGTTACTCCTTCACAAACCCATCATCATGAAGCTTACAACATGGAACATTAGGGGTCTAGGTAGTAAAAGAAAACAAAGAAATCTCAGCAATAGAATAAAGAACGAGAAACCAGATATGGTGTTCATACAGGAAACAAAATGCTCAATAGATAAAATCAGAGAAATACACAACAAATGGCTTATTAAATATGAGTACCTAGAAGTCAAAGCAAATAATACAGCGGGAGGAATTCTCACTCTGTGGAATCCTCAGAAATTTGGAATCCTGGATGCTGAGGCATCAAGGAACCACCTTTCTATGGTTATCCAACCTTTGGGGAACAAGGAATGTTACATGATCACAAATGTCTATGGTCCTCAAAAACTTGAAGACAAACTCAGGCTCCTCACCTCACTGGAGGAGCTGAGAGAGAGACACCCAACAATGCCCTGGATTCTGGGAGGGGACTTCAACATGATCAGGTCTCTCACAGAGAAAAAAGGTGGAACTAGATCACTCGGAAGAGACTCCATTGCCTTCCAGAACTTCTTAAACAACATGAAGCTGGTGGACATGGAAACAATAAATGGTACCTTCACTTGGAACAATAAAAGAGGAGGAGCTTCTCAAGTAGCCTCGAAACTAGACAGATTCTTAATATCGGAGGACCTCCTTCTCACTAGTAGTATCCTGACTGCTTTTATCCTCCCTTTCGGAGGCTCGGACCACTGGCCTATTCAGCTAGAAGCTTCATTTATTAGCACTCCAAGGAACAAACCTTTCAGATTTGAAAATGTCTGGCTTACTCATCCTAACTTCATCACTAATATTGGAAAATGGTGGGTGGAAGACATGCCCATTCATGGCACAAAAATGTTCATCCTACAACAGAGACTCAAACTCATCAAGAGAAGGCTTAAAGAATGGAACAAAACTGAGTTTGGCAACATTTTCAAAGCCAAAAGAGAAGTGGAAGAAAAATTACAGGAAACTAACCAAATTCTGATCAAAGAAGGCTTCACAGAGGAAAGGAAAGTGCAAGCAGACTCTCTTCAGCAAGAATGGGACAACAGATGCCAATAGGAGGAAATCTTCTAGAGACAGAAATCAAGAGTGCAATGGATTAAAGAGGGGGAAAGAAACACAAGATTCTTTCACAAGTCAACCATGGAACACAGGGCACATAATCGGATCACAAAACTCATAGATCCTCAAGGGAACGAGCTAAACACTCACAAGGAAATGGAATCTGCTCTGGTACAACATTTTCAAAGCATAGCAGAGGAGACTATCACAGACAGATCTCAATTCATTAACAACTTCACTCAGCATATTCCAAAACTGTTACCAGGGAAGATAATTATAATCTCAACAGGCCAATGACTGAAGAGGAGATCAATGAAGTAATCAAAGAGATGCACAATGGGAAAGCCCCAGGTCCGGATGGTTTCAATGTAGACTTCTTCAAAACATGCTGGGAAATAGTCAAAAAGGATATTCTTGAGGTGGTGGAGGATTCGATAAAATCAAGAGCAATCCTAAGAGCACTAAGTGAATCCTTCATAGCCCTAATCCCTAAGCAGGAAAAAGCCATTATACCAGACAAACTTAGAGCCATATCGTTATGCAATGTGGTGTACAAAATCATTTCAAAAGTTATTGCTAACAGACTAAAACCCCTTCTTCCGACGCTCGTGTCAGAGGAGCAGACTGGATATGTGGAAGGTAGACAAATTCTCAACAATATCATTCAAGCTCATGAAGTGGTTCATTCTCTCAAGAAAAATAAGCAAGCGGGGATGATCATACAGCTTGACATTGCGAAAGCTTATGACAAGCTAAGCTGGTCATACATCAGGGATGTTCTAAAAGCATATGGCTTTGACCACAACTGGATAGGATGGGTCATGGCCCTGGTTACCTTAGCTAGTTGTTCAATCCTTCTTAATGGCTCTCCATCCAGAACCTTCTGGCCTTCAAGAGGTCTTAGGCAAGGAGATCCGCTCTCCCCCTTTCTCTTCATTCTCATGATGGAAGGTCTAGGCAGAGCGATTAATTCAGCCAAGGTAGAAGGAAGAATCCAGGGACTCAAACTAACTCAGAATGGAGAAACATTGACTCATCAACAATTTGTGGATGATACCATGCTATAGGGCACACCCACAGTCAAGGAAGCCAAATCTTTTAAGAAAATTTTACACGAGTTTGCAATGGCTACTGGCACAGAGGTAAGCCTCACAAAATCTAAAGTTTTCTTTTTCAATACTGATATATCTATTCAGAGAAATCTCTCCAGAATTCTCGGCTTTCAAAAAGATCATCTTCCCTCTAAATATCTGGGAATGCCTCTCACTGACAATCCTCTGAGAAAGGAAGTATGGGAACCAGTGACTAATAAACTGAAGGACAAATTCAGTAAGTGGACAAGAAGATCTTTGAATTTTGCAGGCAGGCTAGTCCTTACAAAGGCCATCCTACGAACCATTCCAATTTTCATGTTGTCAGCTCTTCCTGTCCCAAAAGGAGTCTCTCAACAAATCAAGAACATCCAAAGAGATTTTCTTTCGGGTAAAAAGGAAGAGAAAAAGAAATGGGCTCTGATAGTCTGGGAAAAACTTTTCAAACCCAAACCCCATGGTGGTTTAGGTCTCCAAGACACGGACACTCTAAGCAAAGTTTTGGGGGAAAAAATTTGGCGAAGATGGCTAAAGGAAACGGGTAACCACTAGGCTAAGCTCTGGAAATAGAAATATGCAAAGGACTGGCAAGAAAGGGACCATATTTGAATGACGGGGCACATTATGGGCTCCCATATTTGGAAAAACGCTAGGGAGAACAGAGCCTTAGTTCAGAAACATAGTTTCTAGGAGATCAGAAGTGGGAATCTAGCCTGGTTTTGGGAGGATAACTGGCAGCAAGAACCTAACCTTTGCAGAGAAGAACTGGACATTATCAAAGAAGATACCATCAATAAAGGACTGAAAAGGGTAAGGGACTTTTGGGACCAGACAAGGGACAATGGTAAATGGAGAATATGGAAGGTACCAGGATACAATGAAGAGACCCCTTTGCAGGCCCAAGCTAAAGTTCTAGAAGCGATCCTGGAAAAGAGAAAAATTTTAACTTCAACCTCAGATGACCAACTTAGATGGGGGAGGAACAGTGAGGGCAACTTCAACCTCAAAGAAGCCAAAATAATTGCCACTGGATTCAACTATCCAAGCCCTGATAAAATATGGAAGGACCTATGGCAGAACCCACACTGGGTGAAGATCAAACTGTTCATGTGGCTGGTACAACAGAAAAAGATCCTGACTTGGGAAAATCTAAGAAAAAGAGGTTTTGCTGGTCCATCTAGATGCCAGTTATGCAGTCTGCAGGAAGAAACTATGGATCACCTACTCAACCTCTGCTCATTCACCTCCACCTTATGGAACTGGGTGGCCTCAATATTCAGACAAACTGACAGGGATGAAAATGACATAACAGAAACTTTAAAGAATTGGAGGAAAGACTTCTCAGATCATGAGACAGTCAACACAGCATGGACTCTGATTCCAGGATTTTTGATCTGGGATGTTTGGAAAGAACGTAACAATAGGATTTTTAAGGACAAATCTGGCTCAACCCAAAGCATCATTGCACAGATCTCAAGATAGATCAAAGAAACTGTTAATGCCCTTCTGAAGGAACCCCTCGAGAAACCCCCTGGTCACCAGGAGGCTCACATTCTTGAACTGTTGGGGCTCTAGGCGCCTGCCCCTCAGGGCATAAGAAAGAGCGCAAGACACACTATAGAGGGAAAGGCTTTCTAGCAACCCCCTCCCCACGGATTTTTGAAATTCAACATATATGGAGCTTCAAAAGGAAACCCTGGGGATGCTGGATACGGGGGAGTCTTAAGAGATGAAAAGGGTAACATAAAAGTCATATTTCATAGTCATTTGGGGAATGCCACCAACAATATGGCGGAACTCATGGCCATTGAACAATGCTTAGAAACTCTGATTGATTCCAATTCACAGAACATAATCATAGAGGTAGACTCTGAATTAACTATTAATTCGGTCAAAAAGATAGGCACGGGATCAACACCAGATAAAGTTTCGAACCACTGGAGACTTATGCAGGTCTATCATCGAATTCAATCACACCTAAGAATCTTAAGAACACTCATTTTTGTACATGTTCGCAAAAACGCCAACAAATTGGCGGATCGGTTGGCTAATGAAGGGGTGCTCTGTACAAAAGACAATAAAAGTTGTCCGTGGGAGTCGGTTCCCGCAGGGAAATTGCATGAGGATTGCCACACTCTGGCAAGCACAGACAGGGAGCATTATCAGTTCGTGAAGGAGAAGCAACTAATTAAAATTTAAGCAGATGTATGATAAGGATTTGATAAACTGAAGACTCAAGAATCGGCACAAATGGATCTCTTAGATGGATGGACGGCATTGGGGTAAGAGAGTGAAGCTAAACCACGACAAAAACCATTTTGCTACAGCTAAAGCAGTTTTCGGGCGCCCAAAAAACCCTAAGCAGTTTATTAGGATTGCACCCGATGCCATTAACTGATCAACACATCGCTCAAGGAAGAGAGTGAAAACCGCCTATATCGGGTGGGTATTCCCCATGCACCTTTTTAGCCTGATATTCTTTATTGTTGTAGGATCTAGCAGTGGTAGATCAACGGCCAAGGTTCACCGTGCAAGTTGGCGGGTCCGGGTTATCTTCCTGGCTAGTTTCTCCCCAAGGATGGGATCCGTGGATTGTGGGAGGACTACCTGCTTGAGGGTTATCCACTTAGCGGACCCGAAATCTTTTCACTATGGTCTTTATTTCCTCATCAGCTCCGCCTAAAGATTTTTTGAGGTTACCTGTTCGCGTAATGTTATTGAACCCCGTTCGTTAGATCTCAGAGGATGGATCAAACAGTTCAGGTCATCTATTTTGGTTTGCGGGCCCTTGGCCCAGATCTCAGTCAATTGGCCTTGTATCCTATTCTAAGTATGTTAGATAACTCTTTGGCTCGCTTCTCCTTTGGGCTTGTTGTATTTTATGTAAACTATTTTTAGCTATAAGTGAATAGAAAGACCGTCTCTTGCTTCAACAAAAAAAATATATATCAATAAAAACAAAATTATATTTTAAGTAAATATTATCAATTTAACTATTTTTATGTTAAAAATAAAAACCATGATGAAAAAGATAAAAAAAAATAAAAATAAAATATATCCATGAAACTTTTCCTATCTAAAAAAACACCCTACCATGCTCGAGATGCTCCAAAAAAAATTTGTTGACATTCAATTCTCTAGACACAGATCCCCGAATGCAACCGATATCATGTCCCATATCAAGAAAATGTACAAGGTAAAGGAGGTTTCTCTCCTGATAATTTGAAGAAATAGAAAACAATAACCCGAACTAAAATTTTCCACTAATATCATCTCATCTACAAATTTACAATGAAAGCACGCTAAACTCCATCAATGACTCTTCCCAACTTCAAAGCAAAACATATAAGAAAAGGTATGGATTTATATGTTGAGATTTTCTGTTTTATTAAATTTGGGAAAAATCTCATGTATGTGACAACAATAGGATTCGTTGCTATATTTGCTCCAGTATTTTTTGAGGAGGAGTTAATGCATCCTATATTTGTTGTGAGGGAATTTATGATTCAATTTTATGCTCCAGCTATATAGAAATGTAATCCCGTAGAGGATTGTGTGTGTGTAGAGAAAGTAGAGAAAATAGGGAGAGATGAGAGCATGTGTGAAGAATTAGATTTGTTGTAATCTCCTTTGAATAATAAGATTGCCGATGCCTTTGTTCTAGTGGACGTAGCCCAGATTGGTTGGGTGAACCACGTTAAATCTCTGTGTTATGGTTTTGTGAGGTTTTTTGTATGTGCTGTGTATGTTTATATTTATTTCAGCTGCGCTTTGTTTAGTCTAACAAGTGGTATCAGAGTGGTGCAGTGGAGCGTGGAGGGCCTGTAACCTACAAGTCTCTGGTTGTGGAGTTGGTGCGTGTGACAGATCGGCTGAAGGTGGAGTTACGGCGATTGGCGCGGTTTTAGCAGAGACAGTCGCGCAGATTTCTAGCAGTAAACGAATTGGCGCGTTTTATTTTTGAACAGAAGTGCCGATTGGCGCGGATCCGAGTTTGATACTCGCGCCAAAGCTCCAATATCCCAATTGGCGCAGAATCGACGGGATTAAGAGCGCCAATTTTTCGTCACTTATACGGATTTTGCTCTAGTGCAGAGCATCTGCTGTCTAAGGAGCGCCCGATAGTTTTTCCCTCTGGTAAACCTACAATTTTTTGTTTTTCCTTTTCAAATTGTGGTTACACAGTACGATAGAGGCATTTTTTAATTTGGAATTGGAGATTGTTTGTTTGATACAACATCGAAAAAAACTCAAAGTGCTCGTTTTGAGATCAAGAAGTTCAATGGCAAAAATAACTTCGAGATCTGGAAAGTGAAGATGTATGATCTACTCGTGCAATAAGGTGTGTCGAAGGCGCTGTTGGGAAAATTCAAATAGCCTTACCCCATGACAGATGATGAATGGAATGAATTGGATGGAAGAGCTCTGAGCGGTATTCGACTGTGTTTGGCGGATGATGTTTTGTTTAACATCGTGTCAAAGAAAACTGTTGCTGGTTTGTGGACAAAGCTTGAGAAGCTGTACATGACAAAATCCTTAACCAATAGGATACTTCTGAAGCGGAAATTGTACACTCTGCGCATGAAGGAAGGTACAACTATTACTGATCATTTGAATGTCTTTAATACTCTCATGGTGCAATTAGAAAGTATTGAAGTAAAATTTGAATCAGAAGATAAAGCTATAACTTTATTGTGCTCGTTTCCTGAGTCATGGGATCATTTTGTTACTTCTATAAGTCTAAGTATATCAGAAACCCTTGAATTTGATGATATTGTTGGAGCTTTGTTGTCCGAAGAGACAAGGAAGAGGTCGAATTCTGAAACCTCTACATCAGAAGTAATGATGGCTAGAGGTCGTTCTAGAGAAAGACGCTCTGGTAAGCACAGTGACTCATGATCAAAATCGAAAGGGAAGAAGAGTAATGTAAAGTGCTGGTTTTGTGGCAAATCAGGGCATTTGAAGAATGACTGTTGGAAGAGACAGCAAGCATCCAAAGAAGACTCTTTAACAGCGAAGCAAGAAGCAAACATGACAAATACAGGTTCTAGTGAATCAAATCACATGTGTATTCATAGGGGATGGTTTAAAACTTATAAAGCAATCAATGATGGAGTAGTTTACATGGAAATGATGTCACATGCAACATTGTGGGAATTGGAACTATTCAACTTAAAATGTTTGATGGGACAAATAAAATTTTAACTGATGTGCATCATGTACCTGAACTAAGGAAAAATCTCATTTCATTAGGAGTACTGAACACAAATGGATATAAAACCTTTAGTCAAGGTGGAGTAATGAAAATCTATAAAGGAATTTTACTAGTAATGAAAGAAAAGAAGGTTGGAAATCTTTTTCAGTTAGAAGGAAGAACAGAGTCAGATTATGTTTCTATCGTGTCTGAAAATGACAGTAATTCTATTTGTTTATGGCATCAAAGGTTGGGTCATATGAGCGAAAGAGGATTAAAGATTTTATCTGATCGTAAGTTACTTCCTAGTCTAAAGTCTGTTAAGTTAGATTTCTGCAAGCATTGTCGGTTTGGGAAACAAAGAAAACAGAAGTTTCAAACTGGAAAACATACTAGTAAGGGAATCCTTGATTATATCCATTCTGATGTTTGGGGTCCGTCTCCTACAACCTCATATGGAGGTTTGTCATATTTTGTATCTTTTATTGACGATTTCTCTAGGAAAGTGTGCGTCTACATGTTAAAGAAGAAGTCTGATGTGTTTACAGTTTTCAAACAGTTTATAGCATTGGTTGAAAACATCACTGGGAGAACTATTAAATGTTTAAGAACTGACAATGGTGGTGAGTTTACTTCAAAGGAATTTGACAATTATTGCAAGGAAGTTGGGATCGAAAGACATAAAACCACTGTATATACTCCTCAGCAAAATGGAGTTGCTGAACGCATCAACATGACTCTTCTAGAGAGAGCGAGAAGTATGCTGAGTAATGCCAATTTGCAGAAAGAATTGTGGACAAAAGCGGTTGCTACAACTTGCTATCTGGTAAATCGATCACCATCAACTGCAATAGGATGAAAATTTCCTCAAGAGGTATGGAAAGGTCATCCTTGTGATTATTCTAAATTGAAAGTTTTTGGTTGTGATGCATATGCTCTAGTTCCAAAACATTAGCGTTCTAAATTAGATCCTAAATCAAAAAGATATATCTTTGTTGGATATGGTGATGGGACTAAGGGATATAGATTGTGGGATCCTACTACTCATAAGATCATCATTAACAGAGATGTTAAATTTAATGAATCCTCACTTGACAATTCAGATGTAGATGGTAAAGTGAAACAGGATAATGTATCTAAGCTTCAACACATTCAATTTGAAACCAGTCGAAATATTGATAATGATCAAGGTGAACATGGTTCAGATGTAAGTCATGAACAAGTTTCAAATGCAGGTCATAAACAAGTTTCAGATGTAGATCATGAACATGATTCAGATGCTGATCATGAAGAAGTTCCTACAGATAATAATCAGCAAATTGTGGAAGTACCAAAAACATCTTTAAGGAGGTCCACAAGAATTAAACGTCCTCCTAGAAGGTATGATGATTATGTTACTTCAGTTGCTTTAACCGCTAACGATGATGAACCTTTGTGTTATCAGGAAGCTGTAGAAGGTTCAAAAAGTGAGAAGTGGAAAGAAGCTATGAAGGACGAGATGATGGCATTACACAAGAATGACACATGGGATCTGGTAGAACTTCCTAAAGACAGAAAAACTATGGGATGTAAATGGGTGTACAAATTGAAAAGGGGTGTTGATGGTTCAGAGGACAGGTACAAAGCAAGGCTGGTCGCGAAAGGTTTTTCTCAGAAAGCAGGCATTGATTTTCATGAGATTTTTTCACCAGTTGTAAAAATTGTTTCAATTCGAATTGTATTAGCAATAGTTTCTTTGCTTGATTTAGAATTACAGCAACTAGATGTTAAAACTGCGTTTTTACATGGAGATTTAGATGAGGAAATTTACATGGAACAACCAGAAGGGTTTGTTCAAGATCGCAACAAGAAATTTTTCAGCAGGCTCAAGAAATCATTGTATGGTCTGAAGCAGTCGCCTCGACAATGGTACAAGAAGTTTGATTCTTTCATGTTGAGTCAAAATTATATAAGAAGTGAATATGATCATAGTGTTTACTTTAAGAAATTAAGTAATGGCATGTTCATTATCTTAGTGTTGTATGTTGACGATATGCTTTTAGCAAGCAAAAGCATAACAAAGATCAATAGGTTAAAGACTCAGATGGCTAGGACATTTGATATGAAAGATCTAGGAGTAGCAAGACAAATTTTGGGCATGGAGATTTTCAGAGACAGGCGCAATGGTAAGTTGTGGCTATCACAACAGAAGTATATTGAGAAAATACTCTTGAGGTTTGGTATGAACAATGTGAAGCTTGTTTCCGTCCCTTTCGCTTCCAATTTTAAGCTTTCTTCAAGTTTATGTCCTAGTACAAATGAAGAGAATGAATATATGTCTCGAATTCTATATGCCAATGTAGTAGGTTGTTTAATGTATGCGATGGTTTGTACTCGACCTGATATTTCACATGCGGTTGGGGTTGTCAGCAGGTATATGGCAAATCCAGGAAAAGAACACTAGTCAGCAGTGAAATGGGTGCTTCAGTATTTGAGAGGCACAAGTGATTATTGTATCACTTATAACAGAAGTAGTGAATTTGTTTGCGGATATGTTGATTCCGATTTTGCAGGTGATTTGGATAAGAGAAGGTCAACTTCAAGGTATGTCTTTACTCTTGCAGGTGGAGCTATTAGCTGGATGTCAAAGCTACAGAATATTGTTGCTTTATCTACTACTGAAGCAGAATACATAGCTGCTTCGCATGCTTGCAAAGAAGCAGTTTGGTTGAAAGGTTTGATTGGTGAGTTAGGGAGGCTACAGGACAACATCAAGTTATTTTGTGACAGTCAAAGTGCAATTCATTTGGCTAAAAATACGGCCTATCATAGTAAATCAAAGCATATACCTATCAAGTACCATTTTGTAAGACAGGTTATCACTGAAAGGGGTGTTTCTCTTGAAAAGGTGCATACGAAGGAAAACTGTGCAGACATGTTCATGAAACCAATTTTGTTAGAGAAGCTACATTGGTGTCTGGCTTCTCTTGGCTTGCAGAAAAGATAAAAATAATAAATGAACAGGGTATCAGGCTAATTGTTGTCAAGGTGGAGATTGTTGAGATTTTCTGTTTTATTAAATTTGGGAAAAAATCTCATGTATGTGACAACAATAGGATTAGTTGCTATATTAGCTCCAATATTTTTTGAGGAGGAGTTAATGCATCCTATATTTGTTGTGAGGGAATTTATGATTCAGTTTTATGCTCCAGCTATATAGAAATGTAATCCCGTAGAGGATTGTGTGTGTGTGTAGAGAAAGTAGAGAAAATAGGGAGAGCTAAGAGCATGTGTGAAGAATTAGATTTGTTGTAATCTCCTTTGAATAATAAGATTGCCGATGCCTCTGTTCTCGTGGACGTAGCCCAGATTGGTTGGGTGAACCACGTTAAATCTCTGTGTTATGGTTTTGTGAAGTTTTTTGTATGTATTGTATATGTTTATATTTATTTCAGCTAGACTTTGTTTAGTCTAACATTATACTCATATAAAATAATTTATTTTAATCAAATTTAATCCATTATTAATAGAGATCCCATGGTTACACTCATGGTTTCGGTACATGAGAACTTGTTTCCACCTCTTAAGTACTGTAAAATTCCCCAACCTTAAATTCTCGTTAAAGAAATTGGTTGTCTCTACAAAAGAATAACGCCATTGCAAAATTCAACATCTATATCAAAAAGATAAATCAGAAACACGAACACGTGTCCACATGGCCAAGGGATTTTTTTGGCAAAGATTAGTTTGGATGCACCTCTTATATTGCGAATATGGCAAAAGACAACTTGTACTAAAACAAATCTTGGTTTCACATGGAGATGTATCTTTCGGGTCGGTAGGTTGTCAAAGTCGAATAGGAAAAAATTGATTTGCTGTTATAGATATTTTCCATTTTAGATAAATTATTCACATATAAAGAAGTAAATAAATATGTTGATTCAAATTATTTATTTTTATATATAATTATTTTAAATTTATATAATTGATTATTTTTAATATAAAATAGGTTAAATAAATTAACTAAAAAATAAATAATAGTGTCAATTAAGTTTCCAAGTTTGTGCATGAAACTCATTAGCCTTTCAAAATACCTGTGGGGTTAATCCTTAATGCATAAATATCTTTATCAATGATGGTAAATCAATATTTTATTAATTTTTTATTTGTTTTTTCTCATTTTTAACTTAGATGTGTATAATTATATATTTATAAAATTAATTTCCAAGTATGTAGAAGTATGTAGAGGAATTTTGATAAAAATATTTATGGATGAAGTATTGACCTTACACTATTTAAAAGGTTAATAAGTTTTTTTTTGGCAATTTAATTTTATATAAATATATAGTTATGGATTAGGGAAATTTTAGGGGTTAATATTAGTAGGTGGGCTAATTTTTCATGTATTTTTCTAAAATTTTCTTTTTTTCAAAAAAATATTTGCCCCAATTTTATACGATAAAACTATTGTATCTTAAAAATCACAAAAAAAAATTATAAGAACCATATAAAATCATAAAAAACTCACATAATTTTACAAAAATATGGCAAAAAGAATTATAGTTTCCATAGTCAAAATTATTAAGATTTTGGCAAATTTCTAAACTTTCAGATAAATGTCTGAAAGAAAATTTTCCGGCATCTAAATTAATAATGAAAAAAAATTAATAAAATCTATACTTGCACATCATCCATAATTTTTTTTGTTTATTGATAAACATTGAACCCACAATAACACTGTTCAGGGTTGTTATCATATTGACATTCAACCGCTGACACAATAAAAACAATAAATACACTGCACGCCACTTGCATGTTCCACATGCATTCAGGTACTGCGTCGAAATAGAAATCTAACAACTTCATTTATGTTCGACTGGATTTTTGCATTCAAAGTCCAAACAGATGCACTCCGCCAAAATAAGGAGAAATAAAATTAAATGCATCGATGATAACGTAGGGTAGGTGACATAAGAACGGTTAGGTATTCCACACGGGGGGTTCACATTTACAAGCTCTTATAGGACTCGCTGGTTTTCCAGTTTCCATGACTACCCACAGAATTCGCCGCTGTATGCACATGAAAAACCCTAGAATGGGCAACAAAGCGTCGAGCAGGGTGGCAGGCAGCTACCGTGAGAAAACGATCCAGGTGGTTTGCTCAGACGGCGCCGTTCGGATCCATCATAAAACAATCAATGCTCAGCAAATCATGCAGGAATTTCCTCAACATTTAATCTGCCATTCCGATTCCTTCTATGTTGGCCAGAAGACGCCCGTGCTTTCTCAGAACGATCAACTGAAGGTAGGCAACAAATATTTCATTCTGCCTCACCATTTTTTTGAGTCTCCGTTATCGCTTGTATCGTTGGCTTCCCTAATATCACAAACGGCCCCTAAAGTTCCGAATTCTCCCACTGCTCGCGTATCATCCCCTTTCTCCAATATCCGACGTGAGGCTGCTCTCTGTCAGCCGTTTGAGATAGAGAAGTCCAACGTAGGCGAAGGCCTTCGGACCAGAGTGTCAGCAGACTTTATTACAAAAATTATGAAGGACGGGAGGTTAAACTCCGACGAGGGTCGCCTTGCAGTGGTCAGGGATTTTGCAGATGATAAGTTGCATGGCCTCTGCAATACTCCGCAATTGCAGAAAGATTATGCTCAGTTGGTCACGGCAAGACGCCAATATTGGGAACCCAAGCTTGAGTGTATAAAGGAAAAGGATAGGTGTGGATGCTGTAAGAGATTCTTGAAAATTAGGAGATCAGTGTAGGACGGGTCACGGTTCTTGATTAGTTGAACGTGACCAGTTTCACAAGGGTTTTGATGAAACCCCTTCTGAAACAACACTTTGGGAAACAAATTTCCAATTCAAAATAATACCCACTCTAAAATAGGCAATTTATAGTTAGTGTAATAGAAATTATAAATTTGTTAAGGAAGACGATTAATACATGCAGGAACATGAATATCACCCTGTTATATATCAACCTCTTTATTGGTTTGATCGCTGGGATCGGAAACCCAGAGGACCTGACAAATATGTGTGATTGAAAGTATTGCACCCAGATAGGTATCTCATGAAGAGATGAAGATTACGTCAGTCGAAGATTAAAAGAAAAACAGGCTTTCCGGTAGTATAGTCTTCTTTTTCTAAAAAATATAAAGTTAAAGAAGTGACTGTAATTCAATACTCACAGAAGTAATCCGACTTAATGTATATTTATATGTTGTTTCTTTGGGTTCTTATTGTTTATATTACGTTGAGATTATGATCTATGGTAAATGGATTCCACTTGTATAGTATAGTATTATTACTCAAATATAATTTGAGATTGAGTAATGTTAATTTATAATTTATGCAGTATGCTATTAACGTATGACAATGAATAATTGAATGTTAATAAATTTTTGGTTAGATGGAATGTACCACCCTGGAGAAACAGTTTTACAATATTCTTCTTGTATATTTATAAATTCTTTTTATTAATCTCACAGTATTATAATTATTTTATAATTTAAAAATCAAAGATAATTTTTATTTATCCATTACATTGTTGGCCAGATTGAAGATTGAAGATTTTTGATGAACTTAAATTAAATAATGACAATAAGAATAATAGATATAAATTGAAATAATAATAATATATAATTTAGTCCCAAGGGTTAGCTCAATCGGTTAAAGTCAGGGCCTCGCCAGATGGGAGGTCACAGGATCAATTCCCTAAATCTCTTGGGGTCAGGTCTTGTAGTAGGCCGAGGGGGGTCAGCCCAGATTTTTCCAGTGGAAGCTCCACCCCTTGACCCCCAAATTTTTCCAGTGGAAACGCCACCCCTTGACCCCCAAGATTTTTCCAGTGGAAGCGCCACCCCTTGACCCCCCACCTCTTTTCCAGTGGAAGCTCCACCCCTTGACCCCCCAGATTTTTCCAGTGGAAACGCCACCCCTTGACCCCCCTGATTTTTCCAGTGGAAACGCCACCCCTTGACCCCCCAGATTTTTTGAGTGGAAGCGCCACCCCTTGACCCACGCCTTCACCCCCCACCCCTTGACCCAACCCATGATTACAGCTTTGATACCACCATAGAACAAGGGATCGGACCACCATGGAACAAGCCATTTCAGTAGGAAGGAGCAGGGCAGGGTAAACGGTACCACGGTGTCATTTCTGTTACCACGGAAAAAGGATGTAGCTCCTACGAATTCTGACGCTATTTTACTAAGTAAGAGCGGGGGAAGGGATAAATTGAACTCAGGGAGGCCGGACCAAATCTCATGGATGGAGACGAGGCCTAAAAATGATATCCTTGTAGAGGCGATGTGTATCATCTTGCTCCACCCCTTGACCAAAGTGTCCGTGAACCATACAAAAATAAATAAATAAAATAAAATAATAATATATAATTTAAAATAAAATTTTTGTGTTATCAATTATTTATTTAATAAACAATTTAAATAAATTTTACTTCATCAATCTATTTATTATGAAATATAATTTAAATAAAAATAGTATATATTCATATTATAAAAATAAACTATCTTAAACAATAAATCACACTATCTTAAACAATAAATCACAGAAAATAAATATATCCTTAATAATATAAAAAATAAAAATAAGCCAAGACAAAATCTGGTTTACTGTTGAAGGTAATACACAAATAAATTCAAAAACATTCATATAAATGAAAATAACCCACCTACCATCTTTTTATGATGGTAAAAGAAAACTATACATATATCTTTTCACGCATTTATGGTAAAAGAAAACTCTAAGATCCAAACAGCTTCACTCTAATTTAAGACATATCCTTTCACGCATTTATGCCTTACATTGTGAATGTCTGGTTGAGGGCTAGGAGAAAGTAATGATTAAAACTTGATTTCCTCGATTCTTTTATGAAACAAGCATCATCATTGTAATTATTAGCTAGTTAAATGTATTAACAAATGATATAATTTTAAAAATATTAATATAATAATGGTGAATAGGTTGGACTCAAAAATAAATAAAATTTAAATTTAAATATATTAAAAAAAATTAATATATACGTTTTTTAATATATGGTTATAATAAAATATTAATTTAAATAAAATAATATTTCCCACATTTTTAATATAGCAAAAAAATATACCATAAATAATCATAGAATCCATGAAGCATAATCATGAAACGTTTCAGAACATGTTATTGCTAATTGATAATATCAAACCAAAAATAATATCAATGAAAATAATATCACTCATAACTTTAAATATGATTTATATTTATGAAAATATCCTTCCTGCCATTTTTTCTAAATGCAAAGCAAGCAAAATGGTTTATATCAATTTTCACTCAACACTTGACTTATAATCTTATATGATCAATAATTGGTATATAGTTTGGAGAAAGTAATAATTATACTATAATTAATAATATGAAACTAAAAATAACACAATTCCATGATAAATGTTCAAAAGAAATATTGAGAATAGCTTCAAAGATAATTTATAAAATTAACTTATTTACAACTTTCTCTAAATGCTAAGTAAGAAAATCCATTCCTATCATTTTTAATTTTAATTTTACTATAATTTTGTTTATAATTAATATAAAGTTCGGAGAAAATAATAATTATATTTTGAATTTGAAAACCTAATTAAATATGAATTAAATATTTTATTTTTTCAATTTGAAAAAAACTAACTAGATTTTTATTAGGTACAAAAACTAGTTATATTCGACCTATAATATAGAGATAATTTTATATCATATATAGACTGTCATATATCACTTAAGTAGATTTTTAATACAGTTTTTTTTTAAGAAAAAAAAAAAATCTCCAAAATGGCATACTTCCCAGCAATGCCTAAGGAGACAAAACAGAAATAAAAAGAGTATCGTTCAGCATATACATGAAAGAAATCAAGAAGTCCTAGCCCTGTACCCAGCTCGGGAATAACGATGCGTCCTTCTTCCCTTACAATGTCATTTGAGATAAAGTTATAATATATATATCCTTTTGAATCGTTCAATCCCATCTTAGAAAGGGCGTCGGTTGTCTTGTTAGATTCCCTATAAATATACATTATGTTAAAACTCAGAATGCCTATCATAGTTCTTTGATACGATCTCGTCATCCCCGAAGTTCTGGAGGTTCAAATGCCGATTTACCGGAAATGCCATCTATGATTGTTTTTTTTCTCTGTAATTGTGGATATGTTGTATCTCTTTTTCCTTGGCAAACCAAAGTATTCCCCACACGGCCACCATTTTCGCCCTGGAATTCGTATCCATACCCGTGCTAATGTAGCTTATAGCATGTATTTTCATTGATGCGCAGCCATATCCTACATCCACAACATCCCTATTGTGCAACTCCATAAAAAAACGCCCAGAAAGAAATATCTCGTGGCAAGAAACAGGAAGAAAAATATTTGGTACTTGATTAGGTTCCATACATGCCAACCAAGAAAGAATTTTTTCGCATATCCTTCGAGCCTTCCAAATTTCCAAGAAAATAAATAACGGTATATAATTATGCATCCCCCCGCTTGTGAGACCCCAACTTAAACATTGTTCAATTGAAAAAAAGCATCTAGAGGACAACTTACAGTTTGATAAAATCACAGACCGTACTTGAATGGAAATGTTGCAATGGATGAAGAGGGTTGAAACCGATTCATTACCCTCAACACATAGGACGCACCATCCAGAACCCTAAAAACCATGCTTACACAAATTTACCCAAGTCAATATTTATTTTCTCCATACCATCCATGTAAATAGTATATTTTTCAATGGTGCGTTTTATCTCAAGAACCATGGAATTAGTCCATTTTCTTGAGCTATATACATTATGTACTTGTAGTTTTCCGAAACAACCACGATGCCTTTTCTGAGAATTTTTGACCACAAAAGAGTGTCTCCTCTCGGGCTCTTGCATAGTCCAACTCTTTTTAAATCGTTGATGTATATATTCCATTATTGTGTGGCCTACCCAATAAGCCAATATTATCGATCTCTTTCCATGTCGGATGTGCACCATTCCATCCACTAATTGCTGAGTCTAGGGAGAAAATTCCGCTTTGGGGTAATGTTGCCATAGTGCCTTATGTTAGCCCAATGCTATCAAACAATCCCATAATACCATCATGTTGGATTACAATCATATTTTCCTTCCTAAATGACCATTTAATCCACTGCAAGAACTATTGTTTTATCTTCTGGAAACTCATCCATATGTAAGATCACTTCCTTATGTTGATCTCCCCCATCTTAATCCAGTCTGTGAAAAGCCTACCTTTATGATATTTTGTTGTTATAATCTCTTTCTGTATGTTTCCGCATTTGTATTTTGGATACCCCATCCTCCTAGAAGCCTTGCGATGGAAATGGAGTTCCACTTAACCAGATGAAATTTATGATTCCCATCAATCCTTCATCATAGGAAGCGGGCCAAAACTATGTGAACCTAAGAAATAATGCATGTGGGGAGGGAAAATAGATGCATCCAGTAAATTGTCAACTGTTGGAGGACAAACTGTATCAAAGTAAACTTCCCACCCAGGGACAACCAATGGTGAGTCCAACACTTGAGTTTGTTCTTAAATTTAATGAGGAGCCATGTCGAGCACTCCAAATGATAGATGTTAGGCTTCAACCTACATCCCAAATAAGTGAAGCCTTCCTTAAGGGGTTTGGAGGCGACCCCGAATGTCTCTGCAATCTGATTAATCTCTGAAGGGTTTCCATGTGAAAAGATGAGTATAGACTTCTGTCCATTTGCTATAAGACCAGAAGTGTCACGCCCCTATCATGGCGGTAGACACCGCTACCCAATTTCTTTTTATCAATACTCTTGAGTATGGACTATGCCTAGCATTCAAAACTTAAAATATTTTTCAACTTTTACTAAGCATTCATATTTTTAACACGACGGAAATATATTCATCATCATCATTTATAAAAATGCACAACGGACACAATCTTCTTTAAAGGTAGGGGCAACTCCTTGGTTAGAGTCTGCCCAAATAATGATAATAATAATCAGTTACAAGTAAATATACATGTACAGCCTTTGAAAGGCAACCCCAAGTTCACTTTTACAATTATGCCAATTTTCAGTTCTGGCTGTCATTCACGGTCGCCCCATCCCGGGTCGCCCTTCGTTCAACCTCACCCTTTTGTTTGTTCAGGGTGGCCCTTGTTCAGCCGCGTCCCTCCATCGTTCAGCAGCGCCCCTCTATATTTCAAGGTCACCCTTGTCATTCAACATCACCTTGCGTTCGTTCAGGGTCGCCCTCGTTTAGTAGCACCCTTCGTTCAAATCACCAGGCAGACGGTCCCCACTACAACTTGTCCACGCAAGCTCACCACTTTACAGCTCATCTGCAGGAAGACACACCCCTCAACATCTCGTCCGAGCAGGGTTTCCCCACATACAACTTGTTCGGGCAGGGTCGCCCCACCTGCAGCTCGTCCGGGCACGGTCGCATCACCGCAGCTCGTCCGAGCTGGGTCGCCCCACCTCAACTCACCCATTCAATTTTCTGTTTTTCATCCGAGTGTTGCGGCCCTCGGTCCTCTTGCACCTTCGGCCCTCTTGTTTGTTCACCCTCCTAGCTTGTCCAAGTATAGAGTACACCTTGAACTTGCTTTTGAAACTTGAACTTGATTGCCTTATCTCTTCCACACGTTCACCAATATATATGAACTCTCCAAGTGATAAGGTGGGTCAGCCTGCCCAAGCCGACCACTCAATTCAGCCATCGCACCACATCTCCATGTTGGCTCGCCCCCATACGCAGGCTCATTGGGTCCACCTACCCAATCGTCCACCGTATAAGATTGTCATCGCAATTTTCCATACTTCGCCAAATTTCGACCTCCATTTTGTCTCGTCGTAACTTGTGCCTCAGGTGTGTTTAAGCAACCACTCAAATCATCACACACCAACTCATCCCATCATCGCAACTTTCGTCACATGTGACTTAGGCCCCACCACCCAACCTCTCACACCCAACAACTCATCGCCTTTAACCGAAGATGCCCGCTCCCCACCGTCACATATCGCACACACTCAAATCGTGGGCATGACATACTCCCCCACTCTAAATCGTTGTCGTCCTTGACAACACCATCATACGACATCACAAAGTGTTGCTAGCTCAAACATCTAGAATGTCCATGCTGCCCATATCTACTCCACCATTGCACAAACCACCAAGGTTCATGTCTATATGAATAGGAAAGTCTCCTCAATCCATGATCATCAACCACATCCATCACAATCCCCACATGCTGCCCCACCGTGGAAGGTTGATCCCTCCAACTCAACATACATGTTATCACTGCAACATATATCATGTCGACCCCATCATGTATCGTCCTTATGTGAACTTCTTCGATGATACTCCAACCCAACTCTAACATATCTCAGTAAAAACGTCGACATATCTTTCAAACACATCTCAGTACATTGTCAACCCACATGACTCAAACTGGTAGGGTAGCTAATCCAACTGTCATGCTCAAACCATGAGAATCCACTTCCTCATGCCACCATCGGTCATTTCTCAAAGAATCTTGTCACAGTATCAACTCAATCAATAATCCATCCCATCTCCATTAAAATGTAAGTAAGCCATGCCCAATTCCATGAATTAGTCTCCATCTCATCTGTAACATGTTGTTCATGATGCTAATGCCAATGTTCTCTCATACAGTCACATACATTCAAGCATCATCAACCTCTCAAATAAGAAGCCTTATCCCCAAGGCCCCTTGTAAGGGTGGTGCAATCCTCCTAGATAATAAAGGACCTGCACACACTTGTCTCCAAGGTTTTCTATCGAGAAAGGAGGGCGAGGATGTTCCCTCCCTAAATCTCATCCACCCATGTATCTGATTGATACTGTGTCCTCAAGTACTTGTGCACAGCTTCAACCTCCTCATATGTACAACCAAGCTTCCCAATCCTGTCTTTCGTCAACTGAAAGTCATATATTCTCATGGAATACCTGCAAAAATCCACTATGCTAGCCGGATCTCTACCTTCATAATCTTCTCCAACCACTACCACTGAAGAAGTATTCAAACTCCCTCCACCCGCAACTCCATGGTGAAGATCTTTTGTAGAAGATGCATCTGGCAAGTGTTTTAAGATGTGTGAAACTGTCTTCTCACCTTCATCTTCTCTTCTAGCTCTCACAACGAAGTCAACTAACTTCCTTTCCTTCGTTGTTTGAGTCATACACCCAAGTCCTCTTTGCTCCACATGATCATGCTTCACATTCAGATCCTTTAGATACAAATTCATAGAAGCCATTCTTGTTCTATATGCCAAGCAACTCCTTATATTCATCGGAACCATCATAGTTTTACCTTCAGTTGTAATCAAGAAAATGGGTCGGTCCATCATGGGTATGGCTTGTGCAACCTTCAAAAATTCTTGCCCCGACACCATAGTATGATCATCCAAGTCAACGATCCTCAAGTCCAACTTTCCAAGCCATGAACCCACTCTCACCTGAGTGTTCTTCAATACACCAGTCACAAATTTCATGGTAGAGTTTACTTCTTTGAAAGCACTCCACTCTCTTCCCACTTCAGCTTTCTTCCTAAAAGATTTTTCTTCTTTCTTGCTAAGGAAGCTATAAGTAGCCCCCATATCCACCAATGCAGCAAACCTTTTTCCATATATGGTTACTTGCACAAAATTCATCTTCATGGCCTTACCATCCTCTTTAGGCTTAACCTTGCCTCTTACTTCAACAACCTTCTTTAATAATTTGACCTCAGAAGAGTCCTTCGACTTGACTTCCTTCTTAAGGTATTTCAATTCCTTGCTTGGTTCATCTAAGAAACTCAACCCTAGTCCAACATGAGTTTCTTCAATCTTGTCCTCCATCGTATCCTGCTTAAGTGTGTCAATCAAGCATACATTGACTCCTTCCATTTGAAGTGAACCAATCTTCCGAACATCTTGGTTCATGTTTCGATGATAGTCCCCAAGTCTATCAATGTAATCGAGCTCATATTTCTCTATCACAACGAGATTTCTACCAAGAAAATCCTTCTTAATTTCATCCTCAAGTTCCTTGACTTTTTCCTGTGCCATGGTGCTCTTCTCCCTTAGTCAAATGCGTTCATCCATGAGCACTTGGAGTCTATGATCACCCTGTCATAACTTCTCATCAAGTTCGTTGAGTTCATCAGTCTTCCCATGAATATTATTCAAGTCCTTTTGCATGTCCACTATCCGGTCTCCCATATGTATCAAGAGTTCCCACTCTTTCACAAGAGCTTAATAGCATTTATGCGTTTCGTCTTTCCAATAATCAGCCATGTCTTCAAGTTTTTGAAATTCCCTTTCATCCATCTTCATCCGTTCGGAAAGTTTGCAATACCTTCTTTACACTCAATGGTCATTAGCTTCAAAAACCCAAACTCAGCTGAATCAACCTTCGATATCACTTGTCACGAAGTACAAGTGTATCTTCTTCTTCTAAATTGATCAAAGGATTATACCTCTGATACCAACTATCATGAAGTGATAGTGGGATCATATTTTCTTCAAGTCTTCTACAAACCCTTCAGAAAATCATGGCCTCTAATACCTTCTGTCACACCCCTATCCTCGTGGCAGTCTTTCAACCAAACATAGGCAGGTGCGGCACTACTGCCCAATTTCTTTTTACCAATACCCTCGAGTACGGACTACACCTGACGTTCAACACTTAGAATATTTTTCAACTTTTACTAAGCATTCATCTTTTTAACACAGAGGAAATACATTCATCATCATCATTTATAAAAATGCACAGTGGATACAATATTCTTTAAAGGGAGGGGAAACTCCCTAGTTAGAGTCTGCCCAAATAATGATAATAATAATCTGTTACAAGTAAATATACATGTACAGCCTTTGCAAGGCAACCCAAGTTCACCTTTACAATTTTGCCAATTTTCAGGTCTGGCTATCGTTCAGGGTCGCTCCACCCCGGGTTGCCCTTTTTTCAGCTACGCCCTTCTGTCTGTTCAGGGTGGTCCTCGTTCAAGGTTGCCCTTGTTGTTCAGGAGTGCCCCATGTTCGTTCAGGGTCGCCGTCATTTAGAAGCGCCCTTCGTTCAGTTCAAGGGGCAGACATGCCCCAATGCAACTCACTCGAGTAGGCACGCCGCTCTACAACTCATCCGTTAACAAATGCATCCCTTCGTAGCTCGTTTGGGTAGGGTCACCCCACCTGCAGCTCGTCCGGGCAGGGTCGCTCCACCTGCAGCTTGTCTGGGCAAGGTTGCCCCACCATAGCTCTTTGGGGCAAGGTCGCCCCACCTCAACTCGTCTGTTCAATTTTCTATTTTCTGTCCAAGTGCGGCAACCCTCGGTCTACCTGCACTTTTGGCCCTCTTGTTTGTCCGCCCTCCTTACTTGTCCAAGTATAGATTATGCCTTGAACTTTCTTTTGAAACTTGTACTTGATTGCCTTATCCCTTCCACACATTCACCAATATATATGAACTCTCCAAGTGATAAGGTGTGTCGGCCTACCCAGGCTGACCACTCAATTCAGCGATCGTACCACATCTTCATGTCGGCTCGCCCCCATACGTTGGCTCGTCGGGCCCACCTACCCAACCGTCCACCGTATAAGCTTTCCATCGCAATTTTCCATACTTATCCAAATTTCGACCTCCATGTTGGCTCGTCGTAACTCGTGTCTCAGACACATTTAACCGACCGCTCAACTCATCGCACACCAACTCATCCCATCGTTGTCCCACCGTCGCACTCAACTCATGGGTGTGACAAGAAGCCTCACCGAAGCGGTGAAATATGCGATGTAAAGCCTCCCACTATACCCGGGAAATCATGAATTAAATATTTTGAAAATATATGAATCATTTTCTTTTCCAAATTACTATAATATACATGACATATAAATTAATTACTCCTCGAAACCATTAAATATATTTAATTAAATAACTAAATTCCTTTTTAATTTTATGATGAACTTAACTAGTTGATTTTAAAGTGATTACCTTCGTATTGCTTATAACGACGAGACAACTTCTTAACAAGAATTAAAAAAAAACATGGAGTTATCTCAAATTTTATTTGTGATGTATATGGGATATGTTATTTAAAATAAAGCATAAAATTGCTTAAGTTGTGGACACATATGATGGATTCGGAATACACTTTTAAATATTCAAATTAAAAGAATGGAATTATGAAATGTCAAAGATATCATTTTTATTAGAATCAATATTGATAAAATGGATCTAGTAAGTACATAGATAAATTAAATCTTTTGGGGTCTAAATTTTTTTTTCACTTCTAAAGATTTGATCTATATATATATATCACATTCTTTAATAAAAAAATTGATTCAATGCCTTGAGAACTCCTTTGGACAATTCTATTGTCTAGATTGCAGAGCTTGAACTTGTAATTCCAACAAATATTTATTGGATTCCAAATAAAAGTGATCAAAATATATAAATTCTCACATACATGCTTTATAATTTTTTTTTCCTAATATTATACTCTACTTTCTCCAATTCTATCATTTTTCATCTGAAGTGTTATCATGCTTATACGTTGCTCATATGATTAAGAATTCTCCTATGATTCCCCATCCAACCATTAAACAATATATTATATGATGATTTATGTAACACCTATGGTAATTACTATAACGATGGCCATAGTTAATTATGTGAACTCATGGATATGGTATGCTGACGCACATATGCTTTAAAGGCTTTGTATATGGTTCCAACAACTTCTAGTGAACACTATATATTCCTCATGGCAGTATTTTGGTTATTAAAAAATTACCTTCATCTTAAATAAAGCGAATTCAATTTTCAAAGCATTCATGTGAGATTAAATGAAAAAATTTGAGTGAGGGTTATGGTAAGATGTGTGATGAATTATCAATTTCCGCACACCCCAATAGATCTGATATTCATATTCTTATCATGTGCCTAACCATGTGAAAAATGCATATTTGTTCGCTTGATATAAGGGTGAAGTTTTTTTTCACAAATCCTAAGCCTAGACCTTGGGATAGGCATCTGTTCATTTTTGGTTTTCCATTTTGCTGAATGGTGTCATATGCATAGAGCACCGCTCTGAGAGTGGTGGAGGTCACTGACACTTGTTTCCTGTTACACCAGTGTTTTGGCATTTATATCACACCCCTAACCACCCCCCGGGCGGGGGGGGGGAGGTGTGTGGGGGGGTCTTCAGTGAATGAATTTATAAATCTCTGGTTATCTTGTTTGGTTAATGTTAATTTTTTTTCAATGTTGTGTATATGGTCCCTTTGACCTGGGAAATCTACTTAGTTTATGGGTGGCATAATAACTCTTCAAGGTCTAATCCATAGCAAACTCACCTTAAGGTAGCCTTTGGTTTCATTGTTAAATTTTAATTTTCCAATTCATGCTATGATTTTTTTTTATCATTTTCCCACTGCGGTTCCCATTCGCCACACGAAAATTTCATATGGTGCACAATCTCCTAATGCAGTCTCTAAGAGTGTTGCTGGAGAATTTTTCCTACTCGTCATGGCATAGGTAATTTTTTCTCTTTCAACCCCAAATACTAATTTCTCCGCTCAAGGTTTCCACTTGTCTTTTTCCTCTGTTTCTCTTGGTCATGTGATTTGGTTAAACCGTTTTTGGTTTACCATTACCTTTCAAAATAATACGTTTTCCATTATTTCACTTGTTTTGGAACTAGGGGTTTTTCTATCTATACTATGTAGGGAAAAAATTCTCGTCATCGACAGTAACATGTAATATTCTCGCTCCCCTACCAATTCTTAATTTTACATTGGATATTTGTGAAATAACCTAATATGCTCTAACTACTATCCTATGAACTTTGTCACAGGTACAACTACACTATCTGGCTTGAGTTCCATTTGAGAGTTTCACTGTTGGGTCCCTATAATACTAGTGATTACCCCATTACTATTGTAGTTATACCCCTTATTTATATTGATGTACCCATGTAGTGCCCATATTGTTACTATTGTGCCACATAGAATCCCTCTATTGTTATTGTTGTGCCCTATAATATTATTGTTATGTAGGCTTGATTATATTGGGACCCTTAGACTCCTATATATAGAAAGGAGGTTTTTCATTTGTATCATCCAAGAATTGTTCATTTATGTAATGTAAAGGAGGTTGCCCCCTCGAAGAGGCTGAATTCTAAGGCGTGGATCTCTCTTTTCTATCTTTTTGTGAGCTGGTTTCATAACATTTGGTATCAGAGCTTTGGATTCTAGGGTTTCGCTGCTCCAAACAGGTCATCGTGGCATTTTCGCTATAACTTTTTTTCTGTGACGTTTCAGAAGTCGCAAAAAAAACCCATTTGAGAAGAATTGGCGCTGAACCTTGGGTCCGAATTTCAGAGCTTTTCTCGCGATATTTTCGGAGATATGATCTGAGGAAGTTGGTCTTTTTGCAGACTCCTGAATTACATTCAAAACAGGTGACCTGGGGAAAATCGTCATAACTCTCTCTCTGAGGATCGGATTGAAATTTCGTAAAAAGGTACAGAAAGAAACGAATGTAGTTTCTTGTGGGTGAGTTTTAGATTCAAAGGTTGAAACAGTGACTCGTGGCACGTCGTACAAGTTCGCTCTACTGAACCAGTCTAAAAGCAAGTCACTGTGGGAGATTTCACATAACTCTTCCTTGGAGAATCCAATTTGGCTCAGACTTGTGGCATTGGAAAGAGGACGCAGAAGGCTACTACGGATAGTAATTTCAGAACTGGATGATCCGAAATCACAGAGATACGTCAGATTCAATATCAGGCCTCTATAAAGTGAAAAAAAGGTGTGTAGTTTTTTTTTTTTTTGTGTAAGCTTGGTTTAACGGAATTCAAAGGGCATAGTAAAGCATTATTATCAGTAACCGATGCCCCGAGGAAAGAAAATGCAAACACCTAGTAAGGAACCTGAAAGCTCTAGCATGACTCATGAAGAAGAGGAAGAAATGCTACATGATATATCAAAATTACAAGAACAAGTGCAACAAATGTCACGCTCACAAAAGCTAACAGAAGCTAAGATAAGTGGCGTGGAATCTAAGGTAAATGGCGTGGAATCTAAGATAAAGGGCATGGAAGCTAAGATGGATGGCATGGAAGCTAAAATGGATGGCATGGAAGCTAAGATTGACGCTAAATTTGATGGCATGGATGATAAGATGGATGAATTGAAGAAGTTGCTACAAGAAAGGGTCACTAATGGTGAAAAGGTAGTAAAGGAAACTCATGATGAGAACAAAAGAAATGTTAATCATGATTCCATAGACTCTAATGTTGGATCGAAGACTCACCATGTTCCAAAAATCGATATGAGGAAGTTTGATGGCAAGGATCCCGCCACATGGATATTACAGATGGAGCAATTCTTCGATCTCAATAATGTGCAAAACACACAAAAGGTACGTATGGCAACTTTATATTTGGAACCAAATCAGTTTGTATGGTATCAATGGCTTTGTTCTCGTAAACAATTTATCACTTGGGCAATTTTTACGGAAGAATTGATAGCACATTATGAGGATACAAAAAGCAACACTTTTTTTAGCCAATTGATAAGTCTCAAACAAAAGGGTTCAATAATGGAGCACATTGAGGAGTTCCAAAAATTGAACATAAGGGTAAAAGATATTCCAGAGGAGCATAGGATTGATGTGTTCATAGGGTCTTTAAAGGATAATATCCAACATGATGTGCGCCTTTGGGAACCTGATTCATTAGAGAAGGCATTCAGGTTAGCAAGAAAAATGGAAAGCAAAATTATGGCAACTAGGAAGCATACCATTCACAACTATAAAGACGGAAGTGTTGTTGCCCATAGTCTTCCACAACCTACAAGGTTGACACCACAACAATTGGAAGAAAAAAGAGCAAAAGGGCTTTGTTACAATTGTGATAGCAAATACACAAAAGGTCATAAGTGTGCTGAGAAGAAATTATTCTACATAGATTGTGAAGAGGAAGAAGAAAAGGAGCAAGAAAGGTCAAAAGAAGAGGATATATTCCAGGAACAAAGCCTAGATGAAGAACAAATAAATCCGACCATATCTTGTAATGCATTGGCGGGAATTACCACTCCTCAAACCATCAAGATAGAAGGACAAATCAAGAAGAAAAAGGTAATAGTGTTGATTGATTCAGGAAGCACCCACAATTTTATTCATTGTAGGGTAGCAAAAGAATTGAATTGCTTCCTATATCCAGCACCAGAGTGTCAAGTGATGATTGCAAATGGAGGAACAATAAATTGCTCTGGAAAGTGCCATAATATCAAGCTATCCATGGGAGAATATGTATTGACTAGCCCAATGCTTTCCATTCCAATGGGAGGTGCTGATGTTGTACTAGGAGTCCAATGGCTACAATCCTTGGGTACAATAGCTTTTAATTTTCAAGAACTTTTCATGAAATTTTCTGTGGAAGGAAAGGAAGTTGAATTAAGGGGTATTGCAGGGAAACCAGGAAAGATAATCAGCTCTAATGGTATGACAAAGCTTCTAAAAAAGGAGCAAAGAGGTGTAATTGCACAATTATGTTCGCTAGATGTTTCCACATTGGAATCATCTATTTCTCCAGATCTCCAAAAAGTCCTGGACAATCATTCCAAGGTATTTGAGACTCCCAAAGGTCTCCCACCTATGCGTGATCATGATCATGCTATTCATCTGATTCCAGGAAGTGTTCCTCCAAACATCAGGCCGTACAGATATCCCTATGTCCAAAAAAGTGAAATTGAACGTATGGTTGCAGAAATGCTAGAGGCTGGTATAATTCAACCGAGTCAAAGTTCTTTCTCTGCTCCAGTAGTATTGGTGCACAAGAAGGATGGATCATGGCGCATGTGTCCAGATTATAGGGAGCTCAACAAGCTCACTATTAAAGATAAGTTCCCCATTCCTGTCATTGATGAATTACTGGATGAATTGCATGGATCAATTTACTTCACCAAGTTGGATCTTCGTTCAGGATATCATCAAATCAGAATGAAGATTGAAGACATTCCGAAAACGGCATTTAGAACTCATGAGGGTCATTATGAATTTTTGGTCATGCCTTTTGGCCTTACCAATGCACCTTCAACATTTCAAGGTTTGATGAATTCAATTTTCAAACCATTCCTTAGAAAATTTGTGTTAGTATTTTTTGATGATATACTAATCTACAGCAAGTCTTGGAAGGATCATGTTGAACATGTTGACAGGGTGCTACAACTATTGGAGGAGAAACAATTATATGCAAAAAGATCCAAATGTTTCTTTGGAGTCCAGGAGGTGGAATATTTGGGTCATATTGTATCTCATGAAGGAGTTAAGGTAGACCCTAGCAAAATTAAAGCCATTAAGGAATGGAAAATCCCCACATCCATAAAGCATCTGCGAGGATTTCTTGGGTTGACAGGGTATTATCGCAAGTTTGTTAAGAATTATGGGAGAATAGCAGCACCTCTAACAACATTATTGAAGAAAGATGCATTTTCATGGACTCCGGAAGCAACAAAGGCCTTTGAACATCTTAAAGAGGCAATGTGCCAAGCACCGGTCTTAGCTACACCGGACTTCACAAAAACCTTTATTGTGGAATGTGATGCTTCAGGAAATGGAATTGGTGCTGTTCTAATGCAAGATGAAAGACCCATTGCTTTTGAAAGTCGTCCAATCAAGGGAAAGTTTTTAAGCAAAGCTATTTATGAGAAGGAAATGTTGGCAATACTCCATGCACTTAAGAAATGGCGACCCTACCTAATGGGAAGACACTTCAAGGTAAAAACGGATCATGATAGCCTTAAATACTTTTTAGAACAAAGATTATCCTCTGAAGAGCAACAAAAGTGGGTCACAAAGATGTTGGGTTATGACTTTGAAATCATCTACAAAAAAGGGAAGCAAAATGTGGTGGCAGATGCACTCTCAAGAAAGGATGAGGATGTGGAAGCATTGTTGTGCGCCATTTCTATTATCCAACCAGATTGGATAAACGAAGCAAGGGAGGAATGGAAGAATGACGAAGAAGTGTGGGCACTTATTCGAAAGCTACAACAAGATTCCAGTACGTCTGATACATTTAGCTGGAAAAATGATTCGTTATGGTACAAAGATCGCTTATACCTCTGTAAGAATTCCCAGCTAAAACAAAAGATTCTTATGGAATTGCACACTTCTCCCTTAGGAGGGCACTCAGGATTTTTAAAAACTTACCACAGGGTTAAGAAGGAATTTTTTTGGGATGGCCTTAAATCAGATATTCAAAAGTTTGTGGCGGAATGTTTGGTTTGCCAACAAAATAAAGTTGAAACAATTAAGACACCGGGTCTATTACAACCTTTATCCATTCCAAGCCAACGTTGGGAGGAGGTTTCAATGGATTTTATCACAGGTTTACCCAAGTCTGAGGGAAAGAGTGTCATCATGGTGGTAGTTGACAGACTTACCAAGTATGCACACTTTTGTGCATTATCACATCCATTTAAAGCCAGTACAGTTTCTACTGCATTTATGGAAACAATTCAAAAGCTACATGGAAACCCAAAGATTATTGTAAGTGACAGAGATCCCATTTTCACTGGAAATTTTTGGACAGAATTATTTTCTTGTCTTGGTACTCAGTTAGCTCATAGCTCATCTTATCATCCTCAATCTGATGGGCAAACTGAGATAGTAAACAAATGTTTGGAAGGATATCTTCGTTGCTTTGTATCTGATAAACAGACACAATGGGTCAAATGGTTGCCTCTGGCTGAATGGTGGTATAACACTTCCTTCCATACAGCAACAAAAATGACCCCATTTATGGCACTTTATGGGTATCAACCACCATCCATCACATCATATTTAAGAGAAAATTCTAAGGTTCAGGCAGTGGAACATCACATCGAACATCAACAACAAGTCCTCCAACTCTTAAAGGATAACCTCGTGTTGGCACAAAATAGAATGAAACAACAGGCAGATCAACATCGCAGTGAAAGAAGTTTTGATGTAGGTGATTGGGTATTCCTACGGCTACAACCATATAAGCAAATGTCCCTCAAGCAAGCTAAGAAGGATAATAAATTATCACCAAAGTATTATGGTCCGTACAAGGTGTTGCAAAAGATTGGTACTATGGCATACAAATTGGAGCTTCCTGCAGCTTCTCGATTGCACCCAGTTTTCCATGTTTCATGTTTAAAGAAGGTTATAGGCGACAAGCTCCCAGTTCAAACAATATTGCCAGAACTTGACGAGGAAGGAAAAATTATATTGGAACCGGAAGCAGTCACAGAAACAAGAACTCGACAGCTACGAAATCGATCAATTTCAGAGTATCTTATCAAGTGGAAGAACTTATCCGCTGAAGATTCCACATGGGAGGATGAGAATTTTATGCAGAAGTATCCAGAACTACTCAAGCGTTGAGGACAACACTTTTTTGAAGGAGAGGGGCATGTTGGGTCCCTATAATACTAGTGATTACCCCATTACTATTGTAGTTATACCCCTTATTTATATTGTTGTGCCCATTAGTGCCCATATTGTTATTATTGTGCCCCATAGAATCCCTCTATTGTTATTTTTGTGCCCTATAATATTATTGTTAGGTAGGCTGGATTATATTGTGACCCTTAGACTCCTATATATAGAAAGGAGGTTTTTCATTTGTATCATCCAAGAATTGTTCATTTATGTAATGTAAAGGAGGTTGCCCCCTCGAAGAGGCTGAATTCTAAGGCGTGGATCTCTCTTTTCTATCTTTTTGTGAGCTGGTTTCATAACATTCACTGTGAGAGAAACGCTTTTCGCAATCCCTAATTTCCAGTCACTATGCCACAACTCAATTGACATTGTATTTCTCTCATGGCTACTTGCTATTGAGGTTGCATTGAGATGTGGCGGTTCCATCTCAATCTAGAGTGGAATTAAAATGTGTAGTTAATCCTGTTATTGGCATGACACTCTTTGTTCATTTTAAGTCTTTCCATTTGTATCTTTGCAGTAAGAATGTTTCAAATTGAGACATCTTCTCTATTGTAATTCCACATGTGTTTATTTATCCTAGTTCTACTACATAACCCTTAGCGTTTGAAGACATTGATTGGAAAGTGATTTTGATATTAAATAACTTTACTGCTACTCAATAATATGTTTTTCATTTTTATTTAATTATATTGTATGCCCCATGTGTTAGGCATCTTTATATATACCATTTATAAAAGAAAATTGCTTTCTAAGGATAAGAACATGGTTTTAAGTTTGTAAGATAATCAAACTGGAAACCAAATAAATTGTATATAAATTTTTATCTCAAACAATGATGTACAATGTGTACATATTAATACATACATGAAGATATTGAATTAGTTCTTGGGTCTTCTTGGACTCGAATCACTACGCAAATTGACCCAAGCTTAATCTCGGGGATTAGTTTTCTAACATTCACCCCTTAATCCAAAGGGATGTACCAAAGTCCAAGAATGACATCTCAAATTGAAAAAAAATGTGTCTCAACCAAGAGCTGAATGTCTCTCAAGAAATGGTTTTTAAGGGTGACCACAATCCAATATGGGAGAACTCAAGGTCTCAACCAACACAAACTCTGGAACCTTCATAGGAGTTCTCAGAAAAACCAAAAATGTGGTTTTAAGGTGACCAAAAACACTCGAACTATCACAACAGTTCCTCAAACAATTCCAAATATGCAAGTGCTCATTCACAAACAACTCAATCAACTCAACTCTGAATCAGGCTCTCTTCACATCTCAAAGAAAATTGACATCTAGAAATCGAACCTGTAGCAGACCATCAACAATTCCCCCTTCTTGGATACATGGTGAGAATTATTCTTCATCACTGCAAGGTTGGTCATCACTCTCAAACATATTCTTCGATATGACTTGTAAATATTCTTCAATATTTTCATCCAATCCAAAGAAGAAATCCATCAAAAATTTAGCTTCTCTCTTGTAGTAGTCTTCTTTCTTGAACATCTATTTGTATGTCGATTGCTCTTTCCACAATGCTCACATGGGTGAATATCAAAACATTGATCTTTCACATGTCCAACTCTATTACATTGTTGGCATCTAACAACTTGTTCTATAACAACACCATCCAGAAATCCAGCGCTTTGAAATTGTATAGGTTTAGAAAAATATGGAATGTGAGAAGATACATACAAGACATTATATCCCAAAGTAGTTCTTTGTTAATTATGAGTAATCTCTTCCCATGGTCTTACAAAATTTTTTGTAATGACACGCTTCACATCTGTTTAAAAATGACTCTCGCATACACTTGCCTGAACAATACTTTCCACTGCACCCAAATTTTCTCTTGAAATCACGTCATTACTGTGGTCATTTTCTAACTAATGATCAGGCTCAAACACGATTTTTTTTGAACAAGAACAAGTTCATAATTCTTCTTTTGTAATTCATGTAGTTCATATTGTTGAAACTGGGACTCTAGCTCCAAGAATTCAATTTTTCTTTTACCATTATGCAAACATGTTTGGATGTCAAAGAGTGTTTCCTTGCTGACTTGGTCAAAGTTATGAATAGTAGATGACATTAAATTATTCAATAATTGTAACCAATCATTGGGTTTAGCCATTTTCTCCAACAATCAACTTTGAAAAAACGGGTGTCGGCTACCATTGAATATACACCCAATACAAATGAATTTACAATGATTTAACCGAGTGTCAGGCTCAACCAAAATTACACTTGTTTACAACATAATTTCAACCAAAAAATTATCAGATTGATACAAACAAAATGTCATCTTCTTGTGATAAGTTCTAGAAGTATATCTTCCAAAATTATCTTCACAAAGATTTGAACTTGTGACCTTGTGATCTTTAACATACCAAATAAGCTCCACAACAATGCCTTTTCTTTCCTTGATTTTATATTCAAAATTTGTATAATTTAAACTTCAATTGACGTACACATGAAATCGCATAGTCAATTTTTTCATATACCAAATAGCCAAAAGATTCTTCAACCAAATCCTTTTCACATTTTCAAATATGCGATGTACTCCTCTAAAAGAAAATATAAATCCCTTTCTCCTTTTGTTTTAAATAAAAATTGGCTTAGTGATTTGATGGTGGGCTTAAAAAATAATCCAACAGAGAACTAGGTTCAAATGTCATTGTTTCCCTTTTTCTTTTTCTCTTTAAGTTTTAAAACTTATTTCAAATCAAAACAAACTTGTCTTGAAATATTTCCACCACTTTTAACTCCAAGTTAATTAATTTCAGAATTATCCACTTTTACTTTTACTTTCTCATTTCACCTTTCTTTAACCATTTTCTTTTTTCTTAAATATAATTGCTAAAAGAAATGAGAAATATTTTCTTTAATCACAAGTTGATATAGTTTCCACTTTTACTTTTACTTTCTCATTTCACCTTTCTTTAACCATTTTATTTTTCCTTAAATATAATTGATATAAGAAATGAGAAATATTTTCTTTAATCACAATTTGATATAGTTTCCACTTTTACTTTTACTTTCTCATTTCACCTTTATTTAACCATTTTCTTTTTTCTTAAATATAATTGATAAAAGAAATGAGAAATATTTTCTTTAATCACAATTTGATATAGTTTTCATTCACTTGATACTCACCAACTTTTCTCCTATTAGCTTTCACTTTCTCTAATTCTTTCTCTATTCACTTTCACCTTTCCGGATCTGCTTCTTTCTCTATTCACTTTCACCTTTCTAGCTCTGCCTCTTTCTGTGTTCACTTTGACTTCTTTGGCTATGCTTACTTCCACATAAATATCTTGTTTTTGGAAGTAATATAAAATATATAGGAAATGTATTCACCTTACTTGTGGTCTTATATTCTGGAAAATGTCTCCATATTCATTTCTTTTTTACAAATCCTTGTCAAAAAAATTATGTAAATCTCTTTTTACTTTCACTTTCATGAACCTTGAAGTAATAATAAAAATCAAATAAATATATTCCTTGATCTAAAATTCTTAAAAATGCATCGTATAAATTTTTAAAATTCTATGAATTTTCTTTTATTTCTTTTACCCTTTGATAAATATTTACCACATTTTCATCACGAATTCGAGCATGCAAAATATCTTTAAAATGTCCTTTTAACCTCTAATGTTGAGAAAATTTTATTTTAAAAAAGTATTCTTTCCCACTCTTCGACAACATTTTTTTTTATCACCATGCCTCTATGCCAATTTTCATTTTCAGATGAAGATTAATGAAAAAAATTCATTCGATTAAAATAAGAATTCATACCTTTTCTTTATGCTACAACACTATTTATCCATTACAGACTTCTATATGTAATTGTTTCTTCTTGCTTCAAAATAGATTCCACATGCCTTTTTATCCTTTTAATTTGAATATGCACCAAGCTCTCCGCACGTTCTCATTCATGTAGCTTTTTTGCAACACCATAGAAGGAATTCTCAAAAGGAGGTCAAATTATGTGAAAAGAGGGGCACCCACGAAGGCTACAAAATAAGTGGCTCAACTTAATCGACAAACAGATAAACTACCCACTTTGATACCTACCTACTTTGATACCACTATAATACAATCAAAATGAAAACCAAATACACTGTATATAAATTATTATCTCAAACAATTATGTACAATGTGTACATATTAATACATACAAGAAACACTTGAATTAGTTCCACAGTGTTTTTGGACTCTAATAACTACTTAAAATAACCTAAGCTTAATCCTGAGGATCAGTTGTCTAGCAAAGTTTCCAATAACTAGAAGTGGCTCTATTCTTTTATGACCAAGTACTCTTTTTAACTACAATTTGTATCATTATTATGGCTCAATATGTTTCTTATTTATTTTTGTCGATTATTCTTGGAGTTTTGTTTCATTGAACTTTGGAGTTTTGTTTCAATGAACTTTGGGGGTAAAATTATTTATGTGACTTCCTGTGTTCGTCCTTCTTAAGAAGCATCATGTCCAAATCTAAAATACACCACATTAATTTATGTTACAATTATTGTCTAATTATTTTCTAGTATGATATTGGTTTTGTTTCTTTTATAAAAATAATTATAATGTAATTAAGATATGGCGCGTATTCCTTTAGTGTATTGTACCCTTTTCGGTTTCTTAAATTTTAGTTAATGGTGATAAGATTTTAATACACATACTCACCCTTTGTCGAACCTACATTGCCTAGGATCCATATTGTGCCTATGAAGTAATAAGTTCATTATTACTTTGGTATAATATTCCATCAACAAGGAGAACATGTACCCAACACTTGTTGATTCCTTTCAAATATTTCCTACCGGCAGTTCGATATATATATATATATATATATATATATATATATATTAAATTTGGTTGATTTCTATATCATTGAAAAGAGTTTGTTGCATACTCGGCTTTTCTTGGTGCATACATTATTTTGTAACAAGTAGATTCAGTCTCCTCGCATAAAATCTTGTGGCTTCAAGTCCTTATATAGTGGTCATTTTCATTTTTTTATGATATATAAAAATAAATTTGGTTGATTTCTAAATCATTGAAAAGAGTTGTTGCATACTCTGCTCGTCTAAATGGTGCATACATTATTTATAAAAATTAGACTGAGTCTCATCGCATAAATCTTGTGGCTTCAATTCCTCACATAGTTGTCATTTTCATTTTTTTTTATGGTTAACATATGTGTTAGTAATGGTTTCCACCCTTCCCTAGTGACTCGATCCATACTACATAGCTCCAATGCGGTACACCTCATTATTTCCACTATTGAGAAATACTGATCTCTTTATAATTATATTTTTTTATATATATTTGTGGTTCTGGTATAAGTGAAATACACGTTATAGTTTCTTTTTCACCGAGAGAAATATCTTACTTATTTATGTATGCTCCCTCTCTCCCCTATCCACAGTGAGCATCTGTATAGAAATAATTCCTCCTATTATCGTTACTTCACCACTAAAGAATTATATGATCTCATTTTCTTAAGTCCATACTCGATTATTATCTATAAATTACCAATTCATAGCTTTCTACATTTAAGCATACTTCACCGACCTAGTAAATTATACTACCTCCAAGTTATTTATATTTTAAAAATTTAAAGTTATAAAATACATTTTGTCATACCTCAGACATGAACAAACTAAAAAATTTATCACAATAAAAATCTCATCATATGTAAAAGAAATAATGAGATTTCTAACCGAAATTGTCTGCTTGAAGAAATTGCTCAAGAGTGGAGTGCACTTCTCCTGTATATGAAATGATTCCACCAGTGCTTCCCGAGCTAAGATTTGTACGCTTCCAGAATTAACACTCTGATTCTTAGGTGGTTTTATTTTATAAGTTTTCTTCCCAGTAGATTTTAGGGGTGTTCCGCTTTTTCGGTTTGCCAACCTATTTTTTCTAGGCGTTTTGTGTTTCTCTTTTTCAAAAAACGTTATTTCCTTTTTCTTCAAAGCCTGTCTTTTTCTATCACAACTCTTTGAACTTGGTATCTTTATCCAATCAAAGGATTTAATACAGTCTTTCTCTCTCATGATATTAAATCCATTTTTTTCCTAATACTTCCTCCTAATGATTTTTAGGAGATTTATAGGAAAGATTTATTTTAAACTTAACCACCAATCACATGTTTCCACTTGGTAGGAAATATTCCAACTCTAGTTCTCTCTTTCTGAGTAATTTCTAACATTATTATTTGTTTAGTATAACTTATTTATTATATCACAACAATTAACTTGATCACATCATCTTCCGAGTTTAAACATGGCTTTCCTAGCCATCAAGTCAAATAATATAGTGTATGTCTAAAAATAGTCAACATTAACATATAGAATAGAGAGGTGTTACATAAATAAATAAGGACCAAAATATAAATAATTAAACTATTTGAAATTTTTTAAACACAACAATTTATTTTCTCAATTACATTATATAATATATACATAGTCGACATTGAAATATTTTTTTTCACATTGCAATATTTTATTTATGGATCACATTCTACAAATTAAAATGTTTATTTTTTATGGTTATTAATATATTTTTAAATACATGTTAATATTACCTAATCTTGCATATTGAAATATTTTTATTTATTACCTATGTTGATTTTATTTTATTTTCAATTGATTTTTTATCTCGCATTGAGATCGTTTATTATGGTAAACATCAAATTCACCTTTGCTCTATATATTGAAATGAATAAGTTACCATGGATATTCAAATATATTATTGAAGTTATGTGTTAAAATATTTTTAAAAGAATACAAATTATATATCTTCCTTATATTTAAAAGTGATTTATTTTCTTAAATCATTATATTATTCTCCAAATTTGGTATAATATTATGTTAATTCACAAGGACATAGAAATATTTTATTTATGGCTAAGAGTAAGAGTGAAATACTTCTACCAAATCTCATTCATACTCACTATAATATCAACAACAAACTGAGTGGGAATAACATAGTCAAAGTGAGATTATTGATGTTTTATATTGCCCTTAATTAAATCTAACTAAATATATATGACATGTCAATTGTGAGTTGATTATGGAAGAAAATACGCATCTCTTTCATATTAAGCTATAAAATTTGTCTCTAGAAGTAAAAATTACATTTACCAATATTACAAAAAATAAAGATGTCACTTTTCACACTTAACAAAGAATTCCAAAAAGATGAATCTAAATTCACATATAGCAAATCATATATAAAAGTTATTTATCTGCAGTGTCACAATTGTATTGAAACAAATCAAGCTTTTGCCTCATATGGAATTTACATCATTTAAGTTAATATGGAATATCAAAACTTTTAACTCTATCTTATTTTCTAATTAAAATCTATCTAAGTATATATGTATCCTTCCCACAACAAGAGAAACATTATCAACTAATTGTTGTTGCATGCACTATCATTCTTCAAATAGACTCATGAGCACAATCACTAAAATGTCACTTGGTAAGACATCAACTCTGGCCAAGCCTATATTAGCTACCCACTTTCACCAATCTATGAAACCATTATTGATAACCTACCATTACCTTATTGTTTATGAGAGATATTCTAGTGTCGATGTGGATTAGGCATAATAGATATCCTAATTAGGATTTCTTCGCTAAGGAGGGAACTCTTTTACATTCTTCGTAGCTATTTATGGGGTCTTATTTTTGAAATCGGGATTGCATATAATTGGATCAAAATATTATGTTTGTTTTTATTCTTATGAATTAGACACACCTTATTAGTCCCTGTCTCTAGCATAGCAGGGACTATAGCGTTCGATACGACGTTGACTTGCTATTAATTCTCGCGTTGACCGTCAATTTGTACAGGTTAATTACTCTTTAAACAAAGTTTATGCTGGGCACTTTCTCTGCAAGAAAATTTTAACGAAAGTTTTCAATTTACCCTCTTATTGCCCGCATCACTTGCCCCGGTGTTATTTTAGTGTGGGAAACTTCATTTATCCTAAGTTTTCTCAAAACAAAGTTATTCTGGTGCGTGTTCTCCGTGCCCTGGATGCAGCACCTTGCATGCTGCAAGTGCCAGATGTTTGATGGCTGTGCAAAGGCGTCCGCGATTGCCCCCGAAATCCTTCCTCTGGAGGAGAGGAGCAGGGGAGAGAGTGTGTTTCGAGCTAGTTTGAGGAGCAGAGCAGAGAGTGTCAGGAGCAAAGCATCCTTCCTCAAGCTGTAAGGTGATAGTTTTTGCTTGTTCTTTTCTCTCCTACATGATAGTAGATGTTGTGTTGTGCCAAAGGTGATAGTTGTTGCTCGTTCTTTTCTCTCCTACATGACAGTAGACGCTGTGCTGTGCCAAACTATTACTACTGAAACACAGATTCTGTATTATGTATGGAGAGGTGCAACACAAGATATCATCTCTATATCAAAGTAAGTTTAGCAACTCTTACCTCTATTTTTTCGGCTGCTACATCAAAGTGAGTTCATCAAGATAAGCTACACAATTTGTTGATGCTTCATGTTTCACCACTATCCCTGCAATTAAAAGGGGCCATCGCTTCGGTTCATAAACAAATTTTCTGAAGGAAAGGTCATCGTAGGGATGGTAACTCTCTTAAGAACAATTTATGTTAATTTAGCTGAAATCCCATTAGAGCTTGCTTTGAATTCTCTCTTTAGATATTTATACTTAGAAAAAAGGGCCTCTTCACCTCACTGTAAGATTATAACAAACATTCAGATTCATGACTTGAAGGAAGAAACATTCATAAACATTCAGATTCATGACTTGAAGGAAGAAACATTCATAAACATTTAGATTCATGAATTGAAGGAAGAAACATTCATATTCATGACTTGAAGGAAGAGATGCAAGAAATATTCAGATTGCATAGACACATTCAGAAATAAAGCACAAGCTTACATGCTAGCATTTTCCTTTTTTATGAAGTTATCATAAGTGTGAGCTAAGGCTGGTTTGTACCCCACTTGATCTTGTGCCATATAGGCGTTGAACCCCAAGAAGCTGCTCCACCATTTCTAGCTTGCTGAACCCCAGGAAGCTGCTCCACCATGTCTAGCGCTTGGAATAGCAGGCTTTAAATGCTAGACTTGCTTGGAATAATAGGATTTAAACGATGGAATTCGTCTAGTGCTTGGAATAACAAGATTTAAACGAACCTAGTTTAGTTAGTCCTGGTTACGTACATATAACTACTAAACAATCCTGTTGTGTTGTCCATAAACCTACACCAAATACATTTCTCCATGATTTTTCCCTCAGAATGTAAGATCCAGGATAGTTTTGTGCGTGATGGGCTGAGTCCTGCGCTGAATAACAGAAGCGAGAATATTTTGTGGAGCGACAGCGGGAAGAGTACGGTCATGAGGGTGGTCTCTCTCAGTGTCAATGTCCCGGGGGAGAATGGTTCGATTGCCCGCAAGTGCCCTTTGCCTTCACTAAAGAGGAAACGCCTGCAGAGGCTAGATATTCCGCCGCAGTTGCTCGGGATAAGTTCGCTATTCTCAGCAGTAGAACAAGCAATGGAGGTCAATGTGAAAGGTCTTCATTATGTGGTTTCAAGCGAAAGGGGTCGACAAGAATTGATGGAGGACACCCACAAAGCCATTCTCAATGTTCATGGCAATTCCAAACAGGCCTTCTTCGGCATCTTCAATGGTCATAGTGGTCGGAAAGCTTCAGATTTCGCTCCCGAAAATATTGGGCACAATATTGTGAATGCTATGCTAGGCATGAAAGACGAAATAGAGAACCTTCTCGAAGACAAATTGTCAATCTTACAGTTTGAGCTATCGCATGCGAGACAAGTTGTAAGGTAGTGGGCCCAAAGAGTTAGACAAATGGTAATTTGTGGGCCCATAGCGTAAAACGTGGTGATTTATTACTACTTTGTATGTGACACCTTTGCATGCACTCCAAGTGTTCTTTGCAAAGGTACATCTCTACATCCATTACAGGTTTTGCATAGGCTCTAGAAGATGTTCTTAGTTTTATAAAAGGCATTCAAAATGCTCCCTTGAAAGATACTTTCTTATCAAACATTCAGTTTTGTTTTAACTTAGAGCTTTTCTGCAATTGTTCATTCGTGAGAGAATTGTCAGTGGTGGATGCATCTTTCTGCCACGACCCTGTGAATTCAAACATAGCATTAAATAGCCCAGATGGGAATTTGCCTGATATGTTGAGTTCCTGATGGAATTGCTCTGACATCTGCAAACATTATTTCCACAACAGGGTATGGCCACCTAGCTTCTTCATTCTGTTTTGAGCTTTCACGATTTCCACTTTTCTAATTAATTTGGAATCTGGATAATGCTCACTTTTTGTTGATCTGCCTAATTCATATGTTATTTATAAACTGCACTAGAATTTTCTATGTAAGTAGTTATTTGCATCCATGAGCACACCATTTTAAGAACTGCACTAGAATTTTCTAAGTAGTTATTTGCATCCATAAGCCTACTTAGCTACAAGCAAAACAACCCCTGTCAGCTTGTCTATTGAAAGAGAAAAAGGGTAGCTACATATGGGGGAATAGTACTTACAAGGTGGGCTTCGAGCATATTATAGAATAAAAAAGCATTTACATGAGGGCAAGTTGCTGAATATATTGCAGGCTGATAGAAATATATTTTGTTGTTATGCAGGACTACATTGTAACTGTGTACTGCCTTTGGGTCTTCATGTTGCCACTGTTCAGTACACCCCTCAAACTCAGTTGGATGAAGGGGAAAAGAAACAACTAAGGAGCTCATTTAGTCGGTTCTCAGATTCTTTTTCTATGATGAGGACAAGACAAAGGCCTATTTCAGTTCCATCTGTGTGTATTGACTCGTCCATGAAAGGAGGGGTGCTTCCTTGGGGTATGAAAGGTGAAAACATGGTGAAGTAAAGGTAGGGGAGCCTGTGATGATTTTTCTTTGTATTTGGGCTTGAGAAGATTGGTCAACCTATTGTATAAGCGTTCAAGAGGAAGTTAACATTTTCATTGAAAAATAATGCAATTCTTGTTAATTAATTGGTCAAGGGAATTGAAGTTCCTGATTCATGACAACTTGTGGCAAGACGTATCAGGACACCTGAAATGTCCTAGTTAATTGTGGGCTTGAATAACTGTTTCATCTCTTCCCTCAAGTTTTTCAATGCCAGTGAAATCTGTGAAGTAACTAGTTACTTTTTATTTTCATTATATAGTTGCCTGATTTCAGTAAGAAATTGATCTCACTTTGGGATTCAAATTCTGTCCCTATTGATCTCAGAATCTTCAAGACACTTAGAGCTGATGGGATATATAGGGTGCCTAATATTGTATATGCTTGTAAACGTTGCTATTTTACGAAATACTTCTCAAAATTTTCTTTTTAACCATTTTCCTCCTGATTCCAGTTGTAAATTCTCATTTAGGTAATTTTCAATTTAAAATTGAAATGTTTTTAGATATCTGCGTATCTAAATTTACAAGGGCTTCTGTGCATAAATTAATCTCTTTTCTTGTTTAGAGAAAACCAATTTTTTGATACATCAGATTGTAAGATAAGATTTTCAACTTCTTCAAGAATCTCACTGGATAATTTAAACTTCCCAAAACAAAAAAGTTGCTGGTTTGTCAAATGTATTGATACAATTGTCCTTGACAGGGTTTTATACAGTACTGAAAACTTGAAGTTCTTAAAAATATATGCTGGTTTAAAGTAGCCTTCAATTGTTTGTAATGTGTATCTTTTAGAATTACTCTTGACTTGAAGTATGGTCTTGGTGGTAAAGCTTTCTACAAGAAAACCAATGCGAGAGCGTATTCTCTTATCTAAAGATGCCTGACCATGCGAGAGATTAGGGGTCCATTGATATGGTGTTTGTCGTTGTATTACAACCATTCCCGGCATCCACTTAGATGCTTTCAACAGTTCTTCCATACCAACTTGCCTGCCCAACACTGCTCACCTTCTGCCTTACCTTTTTGCTAGGAGCCTATAGGCCTTACCTTTATATATGGCTCAGAATTTTAAAGCCTGTTATTTCTCTGGCGGGTTTGACGGCTATCCACTTTCTCCCTCAGTTGTTTTGTCTCATCTTCATCGCTTACAAGGTCCCTCTACTCCACTATGAACCCTACCCCCTGCTTTTCCACAAAACTTGCACAGAACTAGGCCCCTCTGTACCACTCTTCATCACTGGACACCTCTACCAGGTAACCCTTGTTCAACTTCATTTTTTCCTCCTCACTAAACACTGCAAAATCTAAATGTGCTCCCACTCTTACAAATTCCTCTCTTAATTCTTCACCTGACCAGCTTCCAAACTCAGGCCTCATGAAACACTAGCCATCTACTCCTCCATGCATATGTTATTCAGCCCATCGATCCTTCAATTGAAATTGTCAATATATCAACCTAGGAATTATGCGATGATTGCTATAATTCATGGAGGAGGAAGGAAAAGTCTTGTCGATCCCGAGACTGCAATGTGTAACATTTATTGCAGCGTCAGGGTGCATGGTGCATCTCAAATTCACAGAAAACAAATGGGTTGAAGAGTCAAAGGTATGCACGGTACTTAGCTACTTTCACTTCCCTGTAATAGTTATTGTTTTTCTTAATGAATGGCAGGATTTTTGTCCTGGTCGTGGTCCTCAAATGGATAAAGTGCTTTTAAGTTTGTTGTTTTCCCACTGTTTTGTAACTATTCTAGAGTGCTTACATCTCAATTATTTCATGGCTCAAGGTTACCCTGTTCATATGTCTGGCGATATTGTTAAATTTGTTTTGAACACATTAGACCTTGTTCCGCGCTGACATACTTTTAGGTTTGTTGTTCGGCTTTTAAGTTAACTATAGTGTTTTGGGCCCCTTGTCAATTAGGACGCTGAGGTTCAGATGGTTGCATTATGAAGAAGATGAGTAAAACAGGGAAAGATTCATAAATATGAAACTCAGTCCTTACTCAATATGAAAACAGTGTAAACTACAAGCATACTCATCTATTTACTGGGCAATCTTGATATCAAATCATTAGATCTTAGTTTCTACCACAACAAAGATATCAAATATCTATAAGAATTTTGAACTCGTGGCTCAAAAACGTGTAGCTTAATAATTCATACTGGGAAACCTTGATATCAAATCAGCAAATGTTAGTTTCTACCACAACAAAGATATAAAATATCTATAAGAATTTTGAACTCTTGGCTCAAAAATGTGTAGCTTAATAATTCAGAATACACAACTGCACAAACCTCAGACATGTTAGTAGTCTCTTACAGGCAGGGACTGCCGCTACGTAGTTGCCCTTGTTTAGTTATGTTATGTTATATTTCTATTTTATGCATATTCCCCAACAAATACATGTGTACTATAAGTAAATATTTTTGTTCGCAGCCCTATATCATGGGTTCAATGTATATTCAACAAATATATTTTCCATTCTTCTTAACCAAGTGGATTTTACAATGCTATTTTTTAGTTTTGGAATTAATATTGGGTATGGATCAAAGGCATGAAGGTGGAATGAAGAGTGAAAAAATAGGTGGAAGGGTGATATGATCTCCTAACTTAAACTTTTGTTCCCTTTTTGACAAAAAATTTAACATATGACCAAAGCGAAATGAACCTGTTAAAGTATTGAAGCCCTTAAAACTCTTAGCACTTAACCACTGGGGAATGCAATTCAAAAATGTTTGGCACCTAACCAATCAAGAAATGATCATACAAATTTTTGAACCAATAAGTATAAAGAACCACTATGATACTTATGATCTAACTATTGGCACTTACCATGAAACATCATTAAATTATATGAAAAGGGACAAATCCAAGTAACACAAGAAGGATAAAATATTGTATGCTAGTATTATACTGATCATTAGAATGAATGAAAGGTTCATCCGATTTTTCGTTGAAAAGAAGTACTCAAAATGAAACATTGTGGCCCTAACATATTAATTTACTTATAAACAATTATATTATTTAATATATTTAATATTTTTTCTTCCCTCTACGTCATTTTGTCACAAATTTCTCTACCTATGGTCATTTGGGATGAAAGGGAACTCACTACCCTTTCAGATCAAGAATTCAACACTTTGCAGAAGATTTAACAATTAGGTATGTGTAGACCACCCTTCTTGAAATCAAAGGAGAAATTAAAAATGTGGAAATAAAAGTGAGGAAAGAGAGAAGATTAATATATAATATTGAAATTGAGGAAGAGGTAGGAATTGGCTTCTAGATACTAAAAACATCATAACTAGTTAAATCAGGTATATGAAAACAATTGATGTATCAATAGTTATAGATAATAAGGGGAAATGTGTTAGTCAATGCTCAAAAACTTAGTAGGAGATTCTATTATGCATTGATGAAGTGTAGGAACATATGAGGAAGTTCAAAGATGGGTTTGTCCAAGAGCATAGAAGACTTGGATTTCTCCAATTCAAAATATGATACTGAAGTTATAGACACCATCAAGGTGGACTCACCATGTAGATAAATGCTCTTTATGATCAATTTTATTATAAATAGTAGTAGCAATAAGGCTTGAACCATATGAGAAGTAGACTCTTAGTTTGTTAGTAGATAAGTATATTGTTTTAGGTATTTCTATCTTTCTAGTTTTGTTACTATCATCAGACAATTCATGTGCACTTAAACTATACTATCATATGACTAGTTTGGTTTCCTTAGTTGCAGTACAATAGTCACAATGAAATTTTTGTGTATCTTTGAAGAAAAAGTATAAATGGTAACCAATTCCAAAAAAAAAGTAATATATATATATATATATATATATATATATATATATATATATATATATATATATATATATATATATAATGTTAAAAAACTACATTAGACATAACATAAAAACTTACAAAGACCACATAATTCTTGCATGATAATAAAATGAAAAGAAATTGCATTACAATACATAGGTTTAAGAACCTAGAGAACTAAAGGTACTAAACAAGGGGTGTAAAGGGTCAAAGGGAGAAAATCACTCTTTCAAGGTGATTCAAATGTAGGTATGTTATAGACATTTTTGTGCCTTGCATCACTGAGCATGAAATGTCAATAATTAAGGGATCCAAAGTCCCTAACATGTTGTTCCTACCCCTAGAGGAACAAGGCCAGCAAACCACAACAGTTTATAAAAGTTCTCCACCTGAAAACACTCAAAAACAAGCAATTTCTGGATCATGTCAACTGCTCCACTGAGCATCTGCGCTGAATGTCAAGTGCTCCACTCTGTACCTGCGCTGAATGTCAACTGTAAAGAAGGCCACCTGCGCTGAGCGTACTTGGACAAGTGGCAGACTCATTCCTCAAGGTGTCAATGCCCAGGAAGCTTCCAAAATGACACTTGGATCAGGGAATTCGACTGGTGATGAGTAAGAGGTTCCAAATCTCCAAGTGGAAGTTAGAATCTCCAAGTGGACTCAAGAACTGAAGTGAGAGAGGACACTAGTCAGCTTCATGCCAGCCTCAAGCTGACTCATCCTCAAGGATAATTTTAGGGGCGAATGTTCGCCCTTTGGCGAAATTAAGGGGTTTTAAATTTTTAGTGGGCGAATATTTTGTATCATAGTACATTTTTACAAATCACCTCAAATAGCCCACCTTATTTTAAGGGAGAGGGTAAAAAAGGTAAATTTAGCCCTTGAAATTAGGACTTACAACCTTCCATTCACCCATTTTCAAGAATAGGTTTTATTTAAGTGAATCCATTCGCCCATTTTCAAAAATAGGTTTTATTTAAGTGAATCCTATGGGCCAAATACCATATTTATAAAAGAGGTATGGTAAATTAATAAAAATATAAATAAATGAGAGGTGGTAAATAAATAAAACATTTTTTATATTTACTCCATAAGTCACCTTATATACATGTAAGGGTGTAAACAAATAAAAATATAAGTAAAGTGGAGGTATGGTAAATAAATAAAACGTCTTTTTATACTTACTCAAAAGGTATGGTAAATAAATAAAAATATAAATAAACTAGACGTATCGTAAATAAATAAAACCTCTTTTTATATTTAGTCCATAACCCTCGTTCTATTTATGAAGGCTCAAGAAAGAGGTTTTATTTAAGTGAATCATATGGGCCAAATACCATATTTGTAAAAGAGGTATGGTAAATTAATAAAAATATAAATAAACTAGAGGTATGGTAAACAAATAAAACATTTTTTTATATTTACTTCATAAGTCACCTTATATTTACGAACACTCAAAAAATGGGTTATATTTAGGTGAAACCTATGGCCAAAATACTATGGGACAAATACCATGGACTAGATTGTTATTAATACCATGCAAAAAACCATTATTAACCCTAATATTAGAATTAATAAAAATAAAAATGGCACATGGTATTGACCCATGGTATTCACCAAAATGGCACATGGTATTGACCAATGGTATTCACCTGGAATGTAGCCTATTTAAATGGGGAATTAAACCAGCATGTAGTCTATGCTAAGATTCACTAGGACTTTACAAAGTTTTATTATTTAGTGAAAGACTCGCTAAGATCTTACAAGATTTTATAATTGAGTAAAATATTCGCCATGCCTCGTGAGAGATTCGCCAAAAAATTATATATACATATTATATTATTGATAAAATCGCCTTCCATTTTTCCTATATACCATGGAGATTCGCCCATTTATTATATTTATAAATTTAGGGGGGGTTCTTAAAATTTTCCCTGCTCATCCTTTCTCCAAAACTCCTATATATAGAGCTCTCTCATGAGGTCTAAGGAGGCTAGATTGTATTGTAAAGAATTGCTGTTGGATTGTGGTTGGATCATTGGGTGTTTATGCTTTTGAAAGGGGCTGAAGAAGGAATTCCTCGCTGCTGGGAAGGAGATGCTGGGTTGGAACCCTATGGGTTGTATCTCTTCCTGAACCCTGTTTATCAATCAATAAAGCTTCTTGGTTCTTTCCTATATGCTGGTGTTTATTGTATGATTTGCATTAGTGTATTTGATTTACTTCTAATCCTGAATCATTTATGAGTATGTATATTTGCCTTTGTATTGTGTCCTTCTCTTGTTGCATGTAGCTGTTCTCTTGTCACAGGTAGCTGTTCTCTTGTGATCTCGTGGGAGCAAAAGCGAGGAGGCAAGTAGCTGTGGACACACAAAGGGGAGAGGATTTAGATCGAGGGACAACCGAAAGATAACGATAAGTCTACCAATCTCTTCTCTTTCATATTTCATAAAGGAAGAAACCGAAGTAGCTGCATTCGTTTGTTGCTAAGGCACTATCACGCCTTAGGTGGATAGGATCGTCCTGCATAGGCATTTTTCCCCACAACAAATTGGCGACTCCACTGGGGAAGAACTTTGCTCTAAGTCATTTTGTTTGAGCTTGCATCATTGTTTACCTCATAGACTCAACAGCAACAATCGAACTGCTTTGCAAAGTAGAATGTTGCTGCTTTGATCCTTTACTGGGTTTTTGTCTATGATCTCAACAATGGACTCATAAATGACTTGATGATCCTTTGTGATAGTCTTTAGTACCCTTTCAAAGTATCCCTCTGTTTATACCTTGCTTGTGTTTCTGATTTGGCCTGAAACAGTGGATTTTTGAGCATTTTATGACCCGGAAACCAAGAGAAACGAGAGTTTCTCCTTTCAGCGCAGGCACTGTGAAGGCAGTCTGCATTTCAACGCAGGTCCCGTGAAGGCTACCTGCGCTGAATGTCAAACTGACAGTGTTGCACCTGCGCTGAACCAGTGTGGCCTTGTGCAGCTGGGGTTCCTTGCTGTCTTTTGCCTGTTTTGATCTCTGTTTTTGCTGCCTTTAACCAGCATAGGTACCACATCTGTAATCCCTTTTCTTTGCTTGTATTCCGCCTCATTTTTGTACAAAAAGACTGTAAGTGTTTTTATGTGTTTGTGGCGTCATTTACAGTTTTCCTTTGCATGAGCGAAATAGTCATCCTGTAGCCTTGATTCAGATCTGATTGAGTGATTGATTGTGATCTTAGAAGAGAGTTCATTGGCTGTTTGCAGTTTGATTTATCATTTGCTTCTGCTTATTGGTTTGAATTTGTTACTTTTAAGTGTCGAAACAAGTATTTCTTCCGAAAAATCGCAAAGTGATTGTAATCTCTTCTACCCTTGCTGATTTGGGAAAAGTAAACTTGTTTATTTTCAGTCATTTAAAAGCAAATTCGAAGTTGTGCAAAAAGCTTTCTTTGTAGGCATTTATACTAAGAAAGTGAAAACAAACACCTGCATTGTGCATTTGCATTTTGATAAGTTTGCATGTTGAATTTAGGAAGAGTGCATTAGAGTGTGCTGATTGCCCTTTGAGAAAAGATAGTCGCTCTCTTTTCCCTTAGTAGCTAGGATTTTCAAAGTTGAAAGATTATAAAGCTTGCTTATCATCTTAGACTGCATTTAGGAATTTGTACCAATACATCTCGTGGTGATCCTGAAAGACAAACTTTAAAAAGATCAACTTAAAATATATTGAATGAACCTAACAACGCTTTGCAACATAACGCTCACAGTAGAGGTCTAGGTAGAGACGTGTTCCGGCATCGTTAAACGTAGTGACTGTCGATCTCTAAGAAGGTGGGTGATTCCTCCTGAGGGACGATTGCGCTAATACGGACTTGTGCTCCCACGTACCGTCGCGTATATATTGGGAGACCCCTATAGGCATATATCCTTTATCCTTAGGAAGTCGTGTCGGCCGCCCTACTGATCGCAATGCAGTGAACACAGCATTCACGAAGATCGACCACCCGTACCGTAAAACGTATTCTGTGGTTTTGCGAAAGGTTTGGCACACCCTCTGCCTAGATCTCCAGAGCAGTTTCTTTTGGCCTTTTTCAGACTCTATAACAGAAAAAGTCCATCCGAGCATTTGTCACTTCGGGCTTGTTAAAATATCGAAGGAGACTAGAGTCATCTTTAGCTTTTTCTCGACTCTTTAAAACTGAAAAAGAAAGTTGTGTCTAAAAGCGTTGTTAACAATTTATTTTAAACAGAACAATCACCCTTATTCCCGCGTTGATCTTTAGGTTGAAAAGATGGAGCACACCAACCAAGGAGTTCCCCTTAGTGGGAATCCTAGTCCCTTCTCCTCTTGGGGAGATGTTGGTGCACCCCACATGGCCACATTGTCGCTTCCATGATTGACAATTGGCCTACCTGTTTGGCTCTTTTCAACCAATGTCGTTCAGAATGCCACCATTCCTGAGCAGTCGAGTCAACAGTTAGATCAGACAAGAGTTGCCTCCCAGCCTTCTACTTCATCTTCCTCTCCTCCTTCCTCTTCGCTCGACGAAACTGATCGGTCAAAGGACCGAGTTCCTAAGGAGAAAAAGGAGAAGAAGAAGAAAGAAAAGAAGCAGAAAGAGCCTAAGGCGGCTGGGGGCAAACAATCGTCATCTAACAGAAATCCACACACCACACTCGTAAGGCCTAAATCGCCATGCGTCATATGCAGGGGAGACCACTTCCATAGAGATTGTCCATGTATCCCTCGGATACTAAGAGACTGGTCTCCCCGTCTGCACAATTCGGTAGCATCGACCTCTGATAGCCATGTCGATTGTTCACCGTCAACTAGTGGGAGTGAAGCTCCAGGACAGAGTGGGAAAGCTAAATTTCCCTGCAGACTGTGTGAAGGCGATCACGCCATCCACCGTTGTCCCTTCTTAGACGAGGCGAAAAGAGTTCTGAAAGATCGCCCGATATTGCGAGCGAATCTTCCTCCTGGATATCAAAAACTCTTGCCAAGTCCCTCGCTAGTTGAGAATCCGGTTGACCCACCCAGGTGGTCAGCCGAAGCACCTATCATTGAAGATGAACCGTCTAGATCCATGCCTGACGAAAGTCAAAAGGTTGATACGGCAGTTGACCCGGTTTTGCCTTCAGAGGCTCCATCTTCGAATGACACCATCACAGAGGAGAATCAAGATGACACCGTCCAGATTCTCTTCATCAGCACTGACTCTGATGATCAAGGGGGCAATGCCACCATTCCTTTATCGCAGGAAGGAAGTTCATCAGAGCGCTATCCGGCCGTTTACTCGATCCCACCACCAAGCAACCTAGTTGTTTCCTTTGATTGGAACCAACTAGGCAGACCCCGGTTGCCGGCTAGTACACCATTCAGAATTATTTGTCAAATATACAGAATGGTGATGGCCGGCACTATCATTGATGAGGGGGCATCTGTGAGTATCCTTTCCTCTATTGCTTGGAAAGCGCTTGGTTCGCCTGCGCTTTTGCCTGAAATGAGAAATCTATCAGGCTTTGATAAAGGAACCAGTCGCCCTTTAGGAATCCTCCCTAATGTGCCCATAACAGTGAAGGGGAAGACCGTTCAAGTGAACGTGATGGTCGTTCAAGGACCCTTGGATTATAACCTACTCCTTGGACGAGACTATATATATTGCATGGGAGCAGTAGTCTCCTCACTCTTTAGAGTAATGTGTTTTCCAAATGGAGGAATAATGGTCAAGCTCGTGGACCAACTTTCGTTTCCCGGATCGCACATCGCAAATAGTCGCTTACCATCCCTAAATGGTCTATTCATGCAAGAAGTGTCTCAACCCACAGTCCGTCCTCCTGATAAGCGCGAGTAATTCGGGAAGACATGACTGGAACCCAGGGGGCATGCACCCTGGTCTGCTTCGGCGGAGAACTCTGGGTATAAGGTAGGATTTCCGCGAAAGAATATGACTAGTCCGTACCCCGTCCATGAAGGAAAGAGGGTTGTTCTAGAATAGGATTCTTTTGTCAAGGTACTTGGGAAAGACGGGGCCCGTCGCCCATCTTTGTCTATTTCGGTAGGCATTGCCGAGGAAGTGTCTTGTTTAACAAAACAATCTTTAGGTAACCTGAAAAAGGTAGGCCAAGGAAGTGTTTGATCTAACGAGACAATCTTTGGGTAACCAGAAAGAGGTAAGCCTCCCTCAATAACACCAATGTTTTGTCTTTGAGAAGTGTTCTTCTCTTGCAATGACAAGTAGCTGTGAACACCCAAAGAAAAACAGAAGTGAGAAGGAGGAGGGGCAGCTTTGAAATCATATTTTATACCTGGGGGCATGCAAACCTTTTGGAGTGCTTGCAAGGGACGACTATTTATTTTTTAAATTTTTAGGTCCTCCCTTTAAACCTGTAGGTCTAACCCTTTAAACTCGTAGGATTGGTCGTTTCCGAGCTTGCATAAAGAAAGGATGCGGAGCAAAGCGTAGTGAGATGAAGCTCCTTAAAAAATAGTGATCTCACAATGAGACAATCTTATCTTATGACTGGTATATCGAGCAGTTTTAGCAGCATAGTTCATGCTCGTTAAAAAATAAACATAAGCTTTCGAGCAGTTTTAGCAGCATAGTTCATGCTCGTTAAAAAATAAACATAAGCTTTTGAGCAGTTTTAGCAGCATAGTTCATGCTCGTTAAAAAATAAACATAAGCTTTCGAGCAAGTTTAAGCTCGTTAAAAAATGAACTTCCCGGTAAATAACCATTAAGTATGTAACCTGATCAACCGTAAAAAGACCTTGGTCGTGTTTGTGCACGGTCACCTCCACCGTCCATTTGGCCGATCGTTTACCTCCATATGATTGTTTACCGATTTTGAGGAATAGCTGCGAAGAGTGATTTCACCTAGCCATCCTTGTGACACTGCCGTGATTGGAAAATTCCAACCTGTACCTGGAATCAGCTGCTATCCCTGTTCATCACTCGTTCCTCAGAAGACGAGTCTTCTTTAAGCTCTTTTCAATTGACACGTAAAATATGAAAAGATTGCCGAGTTTTGGCCTTCCAGCTCGTTGAAGGACAGGAAGCGCTATCCCTCCTCTAGATTTTAATCTTTTTGGACCTGAGGGATTATTGCACAAAAAGATCGAGCGCTTGTTTTGTTCGGCTCGTTAAAAGTACCAAAAACTCATCCCTTCTGTATTGTTTTATACTTTTTCGGACTTAAGGGATTAGATGACGAAAAAGGAATTTTGGAGTTAACTTTATGTACCTTTTCAGACTCTCTAAAAATGAAAAGGGCCGAGTTTTCCTTGTCGTTAGACTCGTTAAAATTATTAAATAGCGACAAACTTGTCTTTAGACGAGAACGAGTTTCCCTATCGCTAGGCTCGTTAAAACATAGCGATGGGCTTGCCCGAAGGGCAGGTTATAGAACAAGCATATGTTATCCTCCTCAAGCTTGACAAAAATAAAGAGGTACTGGTCAGCAATGACTGGGGAAAAATTGGGAAAAATCGAGAAGTCTTTGATGGTAGCAGGTCGCTCTTGAACATGACACTTTTCCTCCGTACCACATCGGGTTGGGTTGTTTCATTCACCGGTCACATCACCATGGTCCTTGCCACACCATCCATAATTGGGGTGATGCTACCGATCCATCGCATTAGTTTCGCCATATGTTCAAGAGAAGTCGTTCAGAAAGAGTCAACCAGGTCCCATCCACTGCCATACATTATCCTTCATCCATTCATGACCGCCACCCTGAATCATATGTCACAGATTGTTTTCACCTCCACTAAAATCATTAGCTCCGTTCCGTGTCACTGATGTGGGATTCATTAAGGCCCTCCTTTGACGGATCGCTTCTTGTCGACATCAGCTCATTATCCAAGAAGTTGATCTAGGAACAACCCCTTCAGTACTTTGAAGCTTGCATGCCTCAATGGCAAGTTTCTCACTTCCGGCGACAGGTATACATCAATGACCTTCGACCAGAAGATTTTGCGTGGTGTTCGACGCCAAGTCCTTTATTCACACCACGGGAATTGTACTGCAGTACCTTGAGGGTCATTATCATTATCGGTGATTCCTCTCGCGCTTGTTAACGGTTTACATCATTGGCCGGTAATCAAGCGATGTCTTTCCATGTTCGACTTCAGCGAAATTCTCACATGGATCGACTTGTACTTAGAGTGAAGATGGAACGAGTTTGAAGACCCCGGATCTAGTTTCATCCATCTGGGCTGCGATAATATATTCAGGAAAATAAAGACATTTGTTATGTACATCATTGCAGCAGATGATCATCCTCCTCAAAGGATGATAGTTTCGCCAGAACTATCAGTCTACCATCAGACAATCGTCTGTTCTATGTACCAAAATGTATTTATAAAGTTGAGCATGGGAATGCCCGCCTCAGCTAGATCATGAAAGCAGAATGAATCATAATGTATTGTATTGTATCTTATTACAGGTCTCCTCCCAGCAAATGGATGAACTTCGGACTCCCCTGGATAAAGCATTTCACCTGATAAATGGCCTCATACTTTAGGGGGCAACTGTTATAGACATTTTTGTGCCTTGCATCACTGAGCATGAAATGTCAATAATTAAGGGATCCAAAGTTCCTAAACATGTTGTTCCTACCCCTAGAGGAACAAGGCCAGCAAACCACAGCAGTTTATAAAAGTTCTCCACCTGAAAACACTCAAAAACAAGCAATTTCTGGATCATGTCAACTGCTCCACTGAGCATCTGCGCTGAATGTCAAGTGCTCCACTCTGTACCTGCGCTGAATGTCAACTGTAAAGAAGGCCACTTGTGCTGAGCATACTTGGACAAGTGGCAGACTCATTCCTCAAGGTGTCAATGCCCAGGAAGCTTCCAAAATGACACTTGGATCAGGGAATTCGACTGGTGATGAGTAAGAGGTTCCAAATCTCCAAGTGGAAGTTAGAATCTCCAAGTGGACTCAAGAACTGAAGTGAGAGAGGACACTAGTCACCTTCATGCCAGCCTCAAACTGACTCATCCTTTCACCAAAACTCCTATATATAGAGCTCTCTCATGAGGTCTAAGGAGGCTGGATTGTATTGTAAAGAATTGCTGTTGGATTGTGGTTGGATCATTGGGTGTTTATGCTTTTGAAAGGGGTTGAAGAAGGAATTCCTTGCTGCTGGGAAGGAGATGCTGGGTTGGAACCCTATGGGTTGTATCTCTTCCTGAACCATGTTTATCAATCAATAAAGCTTCTTGGTTCTTTCCTATATGCTGGTGTTTATTGTATGATTTTCATTAGTGTATTTGATTTACTTCTAATCCTGAATCATTTATGAATATGTATATTTGCCTTTGTATTGTGTCCTTCTCTTGTTGCATGTAGCTGTTCTCTTGTCACAGGTAGCTGTTCTCTTGTGATCTCGTGGGAGCAAAAGCGAGGAGGCAAGTAGCTATGGACACACAAAGGGGAGAGGATTTAGATCGAGGGACAACCGAAAGATAACGGTAAGTCTACCAATCTCCTCTCTTTCATATTTCATAAAGGAAGAAACCGAAGTAGCTGCATTCGTTTGTTGCTAAGGCACTATCACGCCTTAGGTGGATAGGATCGTCCTGCATAGGCATTTTTCCCCACAACAAGGTATGAATGATCACACATGAAACAACTTATGAAGCATTTCAATAAATCAAACTAGTCTAAATCAAGACTTTCAAAGCAAGCAAGTCACAAAATCTATTTTCTTGTATATTAAACTAGGGAAGATGTTTAATGGAATTAAAAAGACACTTGGAACTAGATCAACTTAAATCATAGATTGAATGACTAAAAGTATTCTTAGAAATGATCTATATGGTGGTTGTCGTTGGGAATAATGATAATTTCAATATGGTAATGTGAGGGAAATAAATGTTAATTCTAATGTAACCTTATTTTTCTTTGGAAAATAAAGAAGGGAGAAAGGATTTCAGCTAGATGAAAATGACTTTGGGCATGATTTTTTTATTTAATTGCATAGGAGAGTTGGTTTAAAGTAGCTTGGATCATTAGTGTATCTCATTTTTGGATTTAAGGTAAAAAAAGTTGGCATTGCAGGCTAGAAAATTTGATCTATATTTTTTGGATTCTTCGACTAAATCTTAAATATCCTTCCTAAAAAAAAATCATCATGTTAGATCTGAGACTTTTGTGATCCATGACGTTGATATCAGTCTTTCAGATTAATCACATAGGATTTGGTCTATGTTTCGAACCAGCTAATGTGGTTCATCCTCAGGACCTTGTCCTGAGGATGAACCACATTAGCTGGTTTGAAACATCGACCAAATCCTAGCGATGTGATTAATCCGAAAGATTGATATAAAAAATCATCATGCTTGGAATAAATCTATTGTGAATCCATTTGGACTAGGAAGCTTATTTTTTGGCATCCCCATTACTACCTCTTATACTTGTTTAAAGGAAATTTCCCTCATCAGGAATTCATTGTGCTTAGAAGTGACCACATTAAAAATATGTTCTAGAATCATATCAATGGCTTGAAGAAAATTAGGAAAGGGTTCTTCCATTAGATTACTATAAAACCCCTTGAGATAATTTTCAAGGTCCTTGTGATTAGCTAGTTTCTTACCTATTCCATCGTACAATAAGAAAATTCTATTACGATGTCAATTATTTACTGTGGACTTGCAAAATAATTATGTATTTTGTTCACCCTCCTTTAGGAAATAGATTTAGGGCTTTTATTGCAAAAGTTCCCCCTCTTTCTTTCTTCATTCCTCAAGCTAGGTTAAGATTCTCCCTTCTTGTTGGGTGAGCTCCTTGGTGCACCCTTCTAAGATTATCTTGGAATATACTACTAAATTATTTCTTATTCCATCTCTTAATATATACTTTAGGGATTTTCAGTTTCTATTGAAATCTAAACATGGAGAAGGGACTACTGATTTCTATGTCTTACAACTAGAGCTTGAATTTTTCTATAAAGGATAGATCTTGAAGTGAAAATCTCTCAAATATGATGAGTTAGTTATTAAGGGTTCATTTTAAGTCTATCTCAAGGAAGATGGGCCAATGTTCAAAGCCACAGGAGGGGAGGATAGATGCTTTGATAAAGATATATTTCAAAAGAAGGGTTTTAGAAACAATAAATTTATCAAGATGACAAGCGATTTGATGATTTCCTCCTCTTTTTTATTCCAATTTAATGTGTCATTGACTATGTTAAAATCAAATTATGATTCTCAGAGATCTTATAGTGTCCTTGAACAAATGAGAATCAATTCCTAGGAGTCTAATACCTCCTTCATTTCTTCCAATGCTTTAATGATATTAAAACCATTTCTAACAATGCATGTATCCTCGTATGTAATCTCTTTGAGTAGAGAGAGGGAGTTGAGTAAATTCACATTTTTTGTTGGAATATTTGGACCATAGGAACTGAAAATGCAATGATATTCACTCAATACAGATAGTTTGAAGCACCCTGCAATGATGGGACTGACTGCGATCCAATTGGTGAATTTTACCTCTCCAGGCTTCCATTAAAGTTCATGTCCTCTAGAATTGGAAATGACATCTAGTAATATTAAGCAACATCATTTCCAAGTTTTCAAAGACAAATATTTTATTATTTGATTGGAAAATGTTGTTTCCTCAAGTATTACTATAATTGGAATTTTTTTTTGATGCAATCTTTCAGGAGGCTATGTTTCTTTTTGCAGTCAGTTTCCCTAATGATCTACAAATTATTTTTCATTGGGAAAATGATTAAGAGGAGGAAAAGACCTTCGAGATTAGCATGACCTCACCATATTTTTCCAATATTTCTTCTACTTCTTAGATCAATTCCTTCTTTTTATTTCCATAGATCTACTTTTCCTACTTGGATGACTGAGGAGTCACTTTGAAGGAGTGAGCATGGATGTTTGGTGCCAAAACAAAGGTGTTTGATCCAACGGAAGTAGGGGTTTTTCTTATTTTTCAATTTTAAGTGGGATTTATGGAAGAGGGTCACCTATAGTTCTAGGATGGACATTATTTCTTTCTGTTTCCCCTCTTCTAATATTACCGATCAGGCCATTTCATCCATTTCCATCTCCTTGATACTATTTTGTGAGGATTGAGATTAAGCTTCCAAGATTTCTACTACGTCTTTCCTTGGAATCTCCTTTGAGTGTTCTATATTTTTCCATTTAATTACTTCTAAATCTCCAAAAATATTATAAGGTTGAAGTAACTCCCTTATAGAGATAATAGGGGCTTTCATGCTTCCCCTATCTTATTAAGTTTATGGAAGCCATCCATGTCTGCGGTTGGGGTATATGAGGGTGTTATATTGGGTTAGATGAAAGAAAATTATTTGTGTATATGGTTCTACTCATGGAAACATCTTCAATGAAATGGCACATGCTCATAATCCAAAGGTTTCATCAAGTCTTCACCGTGATCTAATATCTCTATTGGTTCTAGTAGGGGCAATAAAATGTGCATGTAAATGTAGATTTTGGCATATGATACATGTATATGTTCCTCTCGTTGTGACCTCTGACTTTTTTAACAAGGATATTATTGTATTTTCTATGCCTTCCAATATTTATTCTTCCCAATAATCCTTTAGAAGGGAGAAGAGTCTAAAACAAACTGGGTACGACAATTTTTTTTCCTTTCTCAGGTATTTCATGGATGCCAAAATTCCATGAAGAGGCTAGCACTTTTTAAGAAATAAGGGCCATTTTCAAAACCTTAAATTTGCTCTTCAATATTGGCAAAGATCATTGTGAAAAACCCCTTAGCTACGGGCTCTAGATGTATGTGTCCTTTTGGTTGCTACTTTTTCTTATCCATGCTATTATATCATTCTCTTATGGCCACATGCATATGAACTTGAACATCAATGCATGATCTTGCATGTGTTGAATAAACCCCATTATTTTATCTGATATAACTTAATACTTGGAGCTTTGTGCTACCTTTTGGAGACAATGGTTTTGATTTCGACTTTTCCTCACTGCACCCAACATTGGATTATCAACATATGGATTTAGATTTTTTTATTTGTAAAATGGCTTCCTCTAGGCCACTTGATGATGTATCGATGTTGACTTCTACTTGTCTCTAATGCATGAATCTATTGAAACAACATTGCGGTAAGAGGTGTTTACACAAAAAATATTTGAAAGGAGTAGTGATAAATATCTTTGTTTATAGATATGAAATAACATTCAAAATTTGGATGACATATTTTTATTATTTTATTATGCTTTTTTATAATTAATTCAAATTTTGTAGTTTTTTTATTCTTATAATTTAATGCTAAAGCACCTCGTCTTTATCCATTCATCTCTCATTCAACAAAAACATAATACATATCAAACTTACAACACTTTATGAACATTGACTTGCTCCATTGGTAAAAATGAGTTATCAATGTAATCTCCATATTGGTTCAAATCTTTCCAATAACTACATAAACTATAATTAAATATTTATAATTTTGACATAAACTTTATACTATCATTTTTTTAGTTACTAGATATTAACTATGCAAATTATAAAAATTATAGTTATTTCTATTTTATAAAATGGAGTTATTTATATTTTTTTCATCTCACTTAGGTTCCCAATGACCACCTATTATCCAGACAAATGGTTCATAAGACATCTTTTTAATGTTGTTACATCATACCTTGTGTATTGTCATTATCACGGTTATGTATTATGAAATCACCTTTGCGAAGCTTGTTAGATCCAAACATCGTGTTATACTACATTCTTCTCCCTTGACAACTACCTTGTAGTTATTATGAGTCATTATTTTTGTTGAAAAAATCATACATATTCATAAGTGAAAATATCCAATAAAAGAAATTTATAATTTACTATTAAAATTTGATTTTTTTTTTATGAATATTATCCATTTATCATATTTATGTAAAAAACAAGTAATTTCTCTAACCAATTGAAGGATTTATTTTTATTTTTATAGAATAATTATTATCTTGTTGCTTTCTAGTGGCTTTTGCTAGAGAAAAGAGTTGTGAACAACTTCAAGTGCTTCGTGACTCTTTACTAGTCATAAATTAGGATAATGAGATTGAACAATGCTGTCGTATTCACCTAGTTCATATTCTGGAGAATTTACAAAGCATAAAACTTACTTATTCCTATTTTTCATGCACTCATGTTTACAGGGACAGGAATGGAAATAGTGAGTCAGATCAACTTTCCAAGGAAGGTTGCAGTTGGATTAGGACTCTTAGCACATTGAAGAAATCCTAAATGATGCTCACTACAACTATTATTACAGACCTTTATTGGATTTTCAAAACTTACAGTACTAGAAGAAATACTTTTTGGTCTTTTTGCAGTTCATCTTCCACCATTCACTCTGTTGTTTGGTTTATAATGGAAATACTGCTTGAAACCTTTTTGGATGCCACTTGCATTGTTTCTTATTTTGTTAACTCTAGGTATATTGTTTGGCTGTCATTTGACATGTGGGGTCAAAAATCTATTTTATTATTCAATATGGTCTTAAATTATTTTTGTTGTTATGTTCTGCTAGGTATTGGGCAAATCCCATTCAATACACTCTCGACTGTGTATATGCAAAACATAGTTCTATTTATCATTATAAATATAATAATGTTTTTTTTAAGAAAAAGTAAAGGAAAAAGTAAAAACAGCAACAAAACTAATTGGTAAGGTTTCATTCATAAAATTCACCCTAGATAAGATTCTCCTCAACAAATATATTGACATCACATTCTCTAGAAAATACATCCCCAAATACAACCCATATCATATCCCCTGCCCCCCCCCACACATATATATAAAGACGTTATACCTCTATAATGTGATGGAATCAAAGTAAATTGAAATTTTCCATCGACACCATCTCATTTACAAAATTATAGGAAAAACATGTTAAACACCATCTATGACCTTTCAGAACTTCAAAGCACGACATATAAGATAAGGTATGGATTATACTCATATCAAATGTTTTAATCAACTTCAATGTAGTATAAATAGAGATCCTATCCTTGGGATTAACTCATGGTTTATTTGCATAAAGCACTTTTTTACCACCTTTTAACCCTTTACATATTCTCTCTTTAGATTTACATCAACGAAAATATAGAGCAACAACTTGACAAATAGAGAATAGATTAAGGTTTTCCTCAAAAGATAGATCAAAAGAATATAAGAAAAGATAGATCAACGACATGAGAAATAACATTTCTCAAGGGAAACCTTCTTTACATCACATAAATGAACAATTCTTGGATGATACAAATGATAAGACCTCCTTGGTATATATACACTAGTACAAAATGGCTAATTAGTTACCAAAAAATGACTAAAATTTTGGTATAAATGACTATTTTTTGGTTGGAGACCAATAGTAGCTAATTTACAGTATCTTATAACACTAACAACTTTTACTCATTTTTAGCTTAGTCATTAATTAACTGTCTTAATTATATTGTCTAGTAGTATATTTATTCATAAATTTGGTCATTAATTTAGTCATTGATTTAGTCACTAATTGTCATAATTAATTACCAAATATACAACAAAATATATTACTAAATCACCACCCGAGAAACCAATTAATGTTTAAAGAAATATGTTGTTTTGAGGCTTCTACAACTTGTATTCTGTGTGGAGTTTTCTTTCGAGATTATGTCATCCATAATTGTTTGAATCGTCATTTCGAGCCATCCGCTGTGGCTCATAATTAGGATCGATCAATAAGTATATAAGACAAATCTCGACTGGATGAATAGATAGAGGTATGAGATAGTGATGGAACGAGAATGATGGTAGCCGATATTTCTTAGGTAAGGTTAGTTAGTAATTAATAATAAAACTTGATAATTATTAAAGTTAGTAATTTTATTAGAATTAACTGAATATTAAATTAAGATTGAAATGATTTTAATTATAATTATTTTTATTTTTATTTAATTATAATAGAATTTTATTAAGAATATTATTAAAATTTGTAATAATATTAATATTGATATTAATCCAAAATTTTAAAAATATTGTGGATTAAGATTAAAATACAAATATGATTTTTAATTAATTCTACAATAGAATTAAAATTCTTAGAAATTTATATAAAATTCTTAGAATATTTTTTTTAATATATTTATAGTTTAATTTTGATAGGATTAATTGAATTTAATATTGAAAAATAATTTTAATTAATTTTAATTCTATTTAATTATAATTTTATTAAGAATGTTATTAAAAAAAATTAATTTAATAATATTAATATTAATGTTAACTCAAATTTTAAAAAATATTTTGGATTTAAGATTAGAATAAATAAATAAAAATAATTCTAATAATTTTTAATTAATTTTAATAAAGAATTTTATTAAGAATACCATTAGAAAAAAGCTAGAAATTCTTAAAAAAATAAAATAAAATAAAAATATATAAATATCTTAGATTTTTAATTAAAATCAAAGTTGAAAATTAAAATTAATTTTAATTTTCAAATTTGATTTTAATTGAAAAGCTAAGATATTTATATATTTTTAAAATTAAATTTTTTAAAAGAATTTTTTAAAATTTTTAATGATATTCTTAATAAAATTCTATATTAAAATTGATTAGATTTATTTTTATTTATTTATTCTAATCTTAAATCCAAAATATTATTAAAAATTGGAATTAACATTAATATTAATATTAATATTAATATTAATATTATTAAGTTAAAAAATTTAATAACATTCTTAATAAAATTATAATTAAATATAATTAAAATTAGTTATGATTAAAATTAATTATAATTATTTTTCGATCTTAAATTCAATAAATTTTATCAAAATTAGTAAATTATAAATATATTTAAAGAAATAATAATTCTAAGAATTTTATATAAATTTCTAAGAATTTTAATTCTATTGTAAAATTAATTAAAAATCATATTTCTATTTTAATATTAATCCATAATATTTTTAAAGTTTTGGATTAATATTAATATTATTAAAAAAAGTTAATAAAATTCTTAATAAAATTCTAAATTATAATTAAATAATATTAAAATTAATTAGAATTAAAATCATTTCAATCTTAATTTAATATTCAATTAATTCTAACAAAATTATTAACTATAATAATTATTAAGTTTTCTTATTAATTATTAATTAACCTTACCTAAGACATGTCGGTTACCATCATTCCCATTCCATCACTATCTCATACCTCTATTTATTCATTCTGTCGAGATCTGTCTTATATACTTATTGATCTATCTTAATGATGAGCCACAGTGGATGGCTCAAAACGTCGATTCAAACTAAAGTGGAAGGGAAAGAGGCCTCCCCCATCAGCTGCCCCCTGGGAATTTTTGACCTTGGTTATCCTGGCCTAGCGCGTAGAAGATTTCACTTATTATGGATGTGATTGTCCCGGAAGAAAACTCCATAAAGAAATATGACCAAAATGTTGGTCGTGTTATAAGATACTGTAAATTAGCTACTAATAGTCATATATATGCAAATTTTAGTCATTGTTTGAAACTATTTAATGACCAAAGAAATATGACTAAATTTTGGTCGTGTTATAAGACTCTGTAAATTAGCTACTAATAGTCGTATATATGCAAAATTTAGTCATCATTTGTAATCACAAATTTATTATTTGTAGTAGTCATTTATCTTTTTTTAAATATGTTTATATTCATTATATAAATGACTACTTTAGTAGTTTATATTCATTTCATTTACTTTTATTAACAAACATTATGAGCAACTAATTTAGTCGTATATTTATTTTATTTGTGTTCATCATTAATCAACATAAACTACTAATTTAGTATTTTTTAGAATGATTTTATCTGTTCATTATTAATTAACATAAATTAATTAGTATGATTTTGAAACTAAATTAAAAAAGAATGCAATACAATGTACATGCTCATCTGATATGAAAAAGCTAAATTACATATGCTAATTACAATACTAAATAATATCAAGTGAAACTATAAACAATTTCAACCACATAAACTATATTATATAAAATGTCAAGTATTACAATATGATTTTCCAACTTAATATTGGTTGGAGTACAATTTACACATGAAATATGGTTTTTTGGGGAACAGAATCCCCCAAGGACAGTTTTGGGGCTAAAAGCCCATGTTTTGGGTCAAATTTTGTAATAAAGTTGTAGAGTCTCTACATTTTGTCATCGCGGAGCGCGAAAGTGTCATGAGTCATAAACGGTTGTCCGCCCTTATTTTTTTAAGTGTAAATTCGGCTGTAAATATCTACCCATGGTCCGCGGACCATGGGATTGTATAAAAAGTGCTAACTAAGTAAGCTCTAAGTAGCTTTAAAAGTAAGAAGTCTTAAGCAATAAGGAGGAAGTCTTTAGAGAAATATAAGTTTCGGGTCGTAGCATAGGTAGAGGCTCTGCAGCTAAGTGCATGTATCCCTGCAGCTGTGTGCGCAGGGCGGATAAATTCTATAATTGTCTGAAGATATCAATAAAGAGAAGCACTCCACAAATTCTACGCCTTTGTTTCCTGTTAATGCATCTTGTCATATTGTGTATGGATTTCATTTACAATGCTTATGTGATGCGCAAATGTATGTAATTACATTGGTTAATTGAACGCAAGTAAAAATATCTATTTACGCGGTGCTAACTGTGATTGTTTAGTAAGATAAATAAAACACTTAAAGATAACTAGGAACTCGTACAATACGCTGTCATAGGAACGCGAAAGTACCTGAACTGCAGGATAGGGCTACTCGAAGGCCAATCGTACTCCTCCACGGAAGTACTGAAGGGTGGATTAAAGAGCTAGACTGATAGAGCCTATAACTTAGCAACCTGTGTGGAAGCAGGAACAGAGGGTATAATCTGACATCATGACCATCACAAGGTGCAGAAACTTGGTTCCAGAATCCCCCCATACTACTTCGGGTGAGACTTCAGTCCGCACTCTGCAGGCTAATGCTGAAAGGGCCAGTAGTGTAGGGATTTGTTTGGCTAACTAACACTGAACCTGGGTCAGGCCCCATGCAGCCAACAAATGGTTCCGTTGCCGAGATTGAAATCTGAATAAGGGATGTGTGATGTCGTATCACTGGAATACAACTAAGAAAGAGATTGGGGACTGGTTGGATAGGAAGATCCATGAATTCATGACACAGTAGAACAAAAATCCGCGACTAAAAAAGGAGTAGTGGCTGGACAGGTACATATATACAGATATCCATGAGATCTTTTTTTGTTCCTTTCCGATTGAACTATACAAGTGGATCGTGAAGCTAGCAGATAGCCAAGGAAGGTGGAGACTTGATGGTCCTATTGTCTAGACCTCGAAGTTAGTACAGAGATTGGAAGCCTCTGAGTATAAGATCGCTGATGTTGTCGATCATTGGCTCAATCGCATCATAGGAGGATTTGTGACTGAATTCACGGTCGATACCTTAGTTAGCTACAGCGAGGCGGAACAACACTCTTTCAAAGGTCTGTGAGGTAAGTACTTGATGTCTTTGAATACCTAGATTAAGATTTTATTATGCGAAAAAACGGGTTCTACATCTACCTTGATGTTCAGAGCTACGCGAAGCAGAAGGATTTACAGGAATGAAAGGAGAAAGGGTCCTGATTATGGTCCATTGATTTCACCTCCATTAGGTGATGAAGAGGGAGTAACGCAGGCTTCTCTGCGAAGTGCAGTTCAGATAATAAGACAAGGATTCCCACAACTTCCACCTCCACCCACACCACCTCCAACTTCACCACCATCACCTGCAACTTCACCCATACCACCTCCACCTCCACCGCAGTTCAGCATTGCAAATTGAGTGAAGCTGCCTTTTTTCAATGGCTTGGGAAATGAGGACCCGGACGAGTTTTGGTTCGTTGTGAAAGCTGTGTGGGAAGCTCAAGGTGTTACGGATGATCACATGAAGTAGGCAACACTGGTTAGTGCTTTGCAGGATCATGCGCTAACCTCGTACATTAAATACTCTAATGATAACCCAAACACTGGAGTGGCAGACATCCAGACCGCGCTGAATAAATAATTCAGTAGACCTAAATCCGAAGCACGGTCTATTGTGGGGTTCAAAGAAATCGTGATGAAACCAGGCGAGACACCTTGGGAATTGGATCAGAGATTGAAGTGTAAAATCCGCGAAGCTAATATGAACTTGACAGATGGACAACATCGCGAATGGTTCGTGGCTTCGCTCCTGCCACACCTAAGGGTTGTGCTGTCACAACAGAAGATAACAACTCAGGTAGAGGCCTTGGAGATTGCAATGAGACTGCATGAAACACCGATGCAAGATCCAAATCGAGGGGTTCAGTAGATCCATGCGTATTTGCAAAATCTTTGCCTTGAAATGCAAAGTTTGAAGCAGGACATAACAGTTCGGTCAAAGGTGCGCGAAGAGGTATGGTTCCTGAAATGCAAGGGTTAGGGGCATGACAAACACCATTTATCGGTATTTGCAAACTATATTGCACGAGGAGAATCGATGCCTTTAAGCCCGGATGCCTAAGCAGGACTGAGCACGGGGCCTACGTTGTGGTCAGCTATACGTCAGGTAGCAAGAAAACATATGACGGATAACTGTGATTTGCTACAAAAGTTTGTACAAACACCTTGACAACTATTATGCAACTTCTGAAGGTTAGTAGGGCATGATGAGAGTAGATGCAGAAGTTATGAATTGATGATATACAGGACACCCGCCCATAGGGTTCAGGTAGAAACACAGGCCCCTAACCAGAGCGCAAGGATGGCGCAAACAAGCTTTCAAGGGCGCGGACGAGGAAAAGGTAGAGGAGGACCTAGCAAAGGTCAGGGACAGCTAATCTGCTACAATTACGGGGGACTAGGACACTACTCCCACGATTGCACTAACCCAACGCGTCCACTGTGCAAATATTTCACTCTATTTGATCATGAAACGAAGGATTGTCCTATGCTGATAACGAGGATACGCGACAAAGGGGCACTACCACCTCAGCTGACTCAGAACCTACAGATGATGAGGTCTGGGCCTCGTGGTGAGGATACGAATGTGAATATAGTGCTCCAAAGTGGAGTTGCAACAGGGGACGATAAGGGGAAACAACCCGAAGACAACGCATGGGTTAGCAAAGCTCCGACGAAGGAGGTTGAATTTGATTTGGAGCGTGCGCCCAAAAAATTCATGGAAGAAAAGAAGAGCTTCATTGAGGCCTCCACCTGAGTGAGCAAGGACAAGCCGGATCAGGAGATGGACCCTTCTATGCTTACGACCTTTCTAGAGACCTGCATGAAGCTGCTACGCGATAGCAAGGCTGTGAAGGGATTGCAGGAGCTTATAAATAGATGCGTCAGAAACACTCCAGGTGAACTACACGTGGTACAAAATATTAGTAAGCATTAAACAAGGACAGGATGAGAGATGAGACTGACCGCGCAAATATGAGAGTATGAAATGGATCAGGTTATTTTGGATTTGGGGTAAGACGCGAACGTGCTAGCAAAGAAGACTTGGGAGCGAATGGGAAGACCCGCGCTGCAGTGGTCTCCGATTTAATTAAGGATCGGAAATGAGTAGAAGATCATCCCCAGGGGGCAGTTGTAAGGGGTGACTGTAGATATTGAAGGCACGAGCACGTTAACTGACTTTGAAGTGATAGAAATTATGGATGATAGCAACCCCTACCTTGCGCTCCTTGTTATTGATTGTGCTACTGATATGAACAAGGTAATCAACCTAAAGAAGCGAAGGATGATATTTGAAAAGAAATCTCTCCGCGTAATAATAACCCTAGATCCTGTTGAAGGATCGTGTTATACTGAACCAGTCCACGATTATGAGAGCGATGACGATTTGGATTATATCTATAAGATAAAAATGCGAGACCAAGATTGGGTGAATCCAACATCGGATGGACGAATTGTGGGGATCACAAGAGTTCCTGCACCTCAGACTCTGATGAAGAATTAGAGAGCTGGCAGAATCGGTTGCATGAAGTAACCACACTAAGTTGTAACATGATGACCCGGTCACTGCATTGTGTGTCGTCAGAAGTAAGGAATCTACCCACTTATGATGGCTTGAATGATGTAGATGTAGTTTTGGATTCACTTGAGAGGGGAGTACCAGAAAAGTAGCGCTTCGAGGCTTTGGACTGGGCACTGCGCACTACACTCGCAAGATGGCGGGGTATGCACAAGGGTAGCTTTGATGACTGGCGTGAATGTAGGAGGATGATGAGAACACACTTGGGAAGACGAAGGTACGAATGATAGATAAGTATGACAGGAAGGACGATCCACGTGCACACTTGGCCAAATGGGATGAGGCTTACGAAGCGAAGCCCCAACCTGAATGGGTGCACTTGTTCTGTCACAACTTGGATGTCATCCCAATGAACTAGTACTTGGAAACAGAGCTCCACCATGGTATATGTGAATGGGATATTCTATGCGAAGGATTCATAATAACGTTTAGCTTTGAAGACAAGTTTGACGCTATTGATGAGGCACTACAAGAAGTGAAAGAAACAATATTTAGGATACTGTAGGATCCATTAGATCTGATTCAACCCGATTGGACTAATCAACTGAGCCACGGGCTAGAATGCTATAACGTGACTGCTGAAGAAGAATATGAGGATCTGCAAAAGATTAACATCCATGAAATAGAAGGTCACTGTGAGGTTGAGTGACTACAGATTGAGAATCCTGATATAACCGTGCTGCTAAAAATGAAACAGGTAAAAATTGGTAGAGAGGCAAAGCCCAAATTCATGAAGATTGGAGATTACTGGGATGATGCGACGATGGATAAGGTGGCTGAATTGCTCCACGAATACCAGGATTTGTTCCATACCAAGTTTACATATCTAAAAGGGATAATAGGAGACCTGGGTGTTACGAAGATCACGTTGAAGCCCAATGCGAAGCCGGTTAAGTAAAGACGTTACCGCCTCAATCCGATGTATAAGGAGAAGGTCCGCTTAGAGCTAGAAAAGATGCTCACGGCAAGCATCATTGAGCTCGTAGAAGGTTCTAAATGGGTAAGCCCAATGGTGGTACAGGAAAAGAAGCAGAAGGATGAAATAAGGATATGCGTAGATCTCAGGAAATTGAGTGACGGTTGTGTACATGATCCTTTCTTGACTCCATTCACTAATGAAGTGCTGGACAATGTAGGTGGCCAGGAAGCATATTCCTTCATTGATGGGTTCTCTGGGTACCATCAGATCAAAATAGCACCGGAGGATAGAAGCAGGAAAACCTTCGCGACTGAGTGGGGATGTTTTTAGTACACTATGATTCTGTTTGGATTGAAGAATGCACCTACGATTTTTTCGCACGTAGGCATTGCTGCATTTAAGGAATTTATTCACAAGTTTCTGGAAGTGTACTTTGATGACTGGACTGTGTTTGGGTTGGTGAAACGCCATGTCACAAGTTTGCGCCTAGGTACTAGATTGCGCTCAATCTGAAGAAGTTCCTATTTTGTGTTCCTTTTGGGACCCTGTTGGGGCATGTGGTTTGTAGACAGGGACTGATGGTAGATCCTACGAAGATGACGGTGAACTTAACTTGGAAGCGTCGAGGAGTGTGAAGCAGTTGCACGCCACCCTAGGTCATACTAGATATTACAGAAATCTTATCAAGGGCTATACCCAGATCACCGTGCCTATGGAAAAGTTGTTGAAAAAGGACATCACATTCTGCTGGAACGAGGACTATAAGAAGAGATTGGATGTATTGAAAGAAAAGATGGTCACTGTGCTGTTTTTGGTCTTCCTGGATTAGAAGAAGGAGTTTCATGTACATGTTGACGCATCATGTATAGCGCTGAGAGGAGTACTGACACAGGACGAAGGAGGAGAACTGGACCATCCCATAGCGTTTGCAAGAAGAAGGTTATCCAAGATGGAGAAGAATTATTCCACCACTAAGTGCGAAGAGTTAGCCATGATATACGTGCTCCAAAAGTTTAGACACTATTTGCTGGGTGGCCATTTTAAGATGTATACAGATCATTCCGCCTTAAAATACCTAGTCAGTAGGCCTGTGTTGGGGGGGAGAATCTGCAGGTGGTTTTTATTACTCCAGGAGTATGATTTTGAAGTTATTGTGAATCCTGATGACTGAACGTGAGACCAAACCATTTGTCACACATCGAAATAGGGGAAGAGCCCACTAATTTGGAGGAGGGATTGCCTGACACGCAACTATTTGTTGTGCATGTCACGAATGGTCACTTTGAAGACATCATACGCTTCTTAAGGATGGGAACTGCCCCGAAAGGTTACACCGTCCAATAGATGAAGGAGTTAGTGGTGCGCGCGGCAGACTTTTTTGTCATTTCTGAGCATCTGTACAAAATGGGGTCCGATGAAATATTACGAAAATATGTACTGGGGTTTGAAAGGAGCAGTATCCTCATGGACACTCATGGGGGCACCACAGGAGGACATTATGCATGGAGAGTGACCACGCAGAAGATTCTACGCATAGGTTTGTGGTGGCCAACCCTCCATCAGGATTTAAAAGCTTATTGAAAAGCATGTGATGTGTGTCAAAGGATTGGTAGGCCATTGTGAAGCGATGAGCTGCCTCTAAATCCACAAATGATGTTACAACCCTTTGAGAAATGGGCAATAGATTTTGTGGGACCCATTCAGCCCCAAAGGAAGAAGACAGGAGCACAATACATTATCACCACGACGGAGTATTTGACTTGATGGGTGGAGGCATAGCCTATGAAGGATTTCACAGGCACGACTGCTGCAAAGTTCCTCTTTGAGTATGTACTGAAGTGATTTGGGTGTCCAAAGATTTTGATGAGTGATCGCAGTACGCACTTTCTGAATGAGATGATCAGCGTGCTGACGGAGGAATTTCAGGTATATCATTAGAAGAGCACGCCTTATCACCCGTAGGCTAACGTGACAATGGAAGCATTCAATAAAGTATTGGGGAGCGCACAGACCAAGGTTTTCAATGCTCAGTGAAGTGATTGGGACCTGCACATACCTGTAGTATTATAGGCCTATCAGACAACATGCAAGAAGTTGACTGTAAAGACACCCTTTAGGCTTGTATATGGTGTTGAAGTAGTGATGCCCATGGAATACATTGTGCCTAGCCTACACATAGCAGCACTCCTGGGTATGATGGATCGCGGAGCCCTGGAAGAGAGGCTCGCACAATTAGCTGAGCTTGAGGAAGAGATATTTCTAGCTGGATTTCACTAATAGGTCCAATAGAAGCGCAAAAAAGCATGGCATGATCGACACATTAAGTTGTGCACCTTTAAGGTAAATGGCCTGGTTTTGTTATATGATAGTAAGTTTGATAAATTTCCAGGGAAATTCAAAATGCATCCGTTAGGGCCTTATGTCATCAAGGAGATTACTGACGGTGGAGCAGTTCAGTTGGTCAAATTGAATGGAGATCCCTTCCCAGGAAAGGTGAATGGCAGTTGATTGAAGCCATACACTGGTGGTCTGGCCATGTGACTATATGTAGGTAGCACAGTCTTAGCGCTCCAGGTAGCTGAATGCAGGCGTGGGACTATAAACTACATTGCCCGAGTTGGCGAGCTACACAATTGGAGGGTTGTGCAAAGCAATGAAGTGTCATGGGATTCGCGGCAACGCGAAGAAAACTGTACTACCCAAGGAGAAATCGCGCAGGTCAGCTGGAAAGTAACCGTTAAAGTCACCGTTCACGATTTGACGGTAGAAATGCAGCCAAATGAAGTGGGTGACCGAAATTTAAGACAGAATTTATGGATCAAATTCTTGAAAATCTGCTGCCAATCCAGCATTAATGAAGCAAATGTGGGGGGAATGGTCAGATTTGAATTCAAAATGCCCTATAAATTATAGGTGGCTACCCAATGAAAAGCACTTATCATTTTGAGAATTGAGTTGTTGAGCTCTTAGGCACACATGAACCGCGAGAACTTTGAAGCTCTAATAGCCAGTTCAGTATTTGAGACATTGCCGAAGGTGACACAGGAGTTACTGCATAAAATCATGTCGGAACTCATAGAAGCTATGGATACCAAAGCAGTGACAGCAGAGGAGTCAGTGCTGGAAATTGTTATGGAGGCAGAAGCAGTTGCTCCTAAGGTTGCTGAAGTATTAGCGGAAGTTCCCAAATCACCACGGATGTTGAGATGAAAGCCGACCCCAACCAAGGACAGTGCAAAGGATAAAAAGGGCAAGCAGCCTGCAATACTGGTGCACACATCACTGAGAAGAAATCCACCAAAGGACAAGCCCACCACACAATAAATGGGCGAAGGCATCAATCTGGAGCCGGAGGAGGAGGAAATCGAAGACATCCCGATGGATGACAAGGACTTAGGGATAGACATGGAGGAAGTTGAAGTCCAGGGTGCTGACCCTATCACTCGGTTGCCTGAGTATGTCCCTCCATGCAAGGGCAAGACCAAGGTGCCAAAAGATATCGATGAGAGCAAGGTCCCCTTGCAAACCCCTTTGCTGCCAGATGATATTTTCTTCGAAGGACCACGCTTGGGGTGGGTTCCTTTGTTAAAGCTCGAAGTCTTAGATTTAGATTACCATGAGCAGTTCCCGCACTTGGAAACCGAGCAGCTAATGTGCCGCATTATTGACACAACCACCGGGATGACCGCATTAGAGCCACGAAAGTGGCTCAGAGGAGTAGACAAGGCAAGTCTGCTCAACCTGCTATGGGTGCCGCACTACAACCGCACCCCGATTACAGTCTTGGTCATCAAGCAGCTACTATGCTTGGTGCATGATGGGTGTCTATGGGTAGAGGAGCCAATACCCATCACTAAAAGATTGATCCACAGGATCACGTGATTGCCCTACATAGGAGAAAATTCGGCCATGATATTTGATGGAAAAGGTGGTGAGTAGACCCTTGCGGAGGCCATGAAGGAGAAGTTTAAGCTAGTGAAGAAGCCGCGTGGATATGCCATATCCAGTATCAGTGACCTTGCCATAAAGGTGGTGACACAAATTTTGGCAGGGAAGGTGATGAGAAAGTGTAGTGCTTATGAGGTGTCGGCACCTGTCGTCACCGTAGTAGCCCAGTGCACCGAAGGAGTCCAGTTTAATTGGGTGCACTATCTTTGCAATGAGTTCCTTGCAAACTGCCACGAGGCACATGAGCTCAACAAGATGTTCCACTACGCGTGTCTCTTGTTGTCTATTGTGCTGGTAGCATGGAAGCTGCCAGAGGACAGACAATTCCCCTCGGTTGCTTTGGACCTACCAGAAGCAGCGAAGTACGCTTTGTTGTGCGTGATCAAGGATGCACAACGCATCAAAGACAACAATATATTCTATATCTTGATGGTGATGAACATCCACATGGCCATCAATCGCAAACCACGTTGTCGCCTATGGTGTTTGCCAAATTATAGGGCTATACAGAGTTTAAGGAAGATTTTCACCATGTGTCTATCAGGGTGAGGAAAGACTCTGCGCAGACATGGTATGACTTGCCTTACCTGGCAACAAATGACACCATTGATGTAGTACTAGATCACTGGCCAGTAGAATGGCACATTATAGCAGACTTGGCAGTGGGAGGGAGAAAGTCTGCTGCACAGTGCAAGAAGGAGGAGGCTAAGCTCAAGATGATGCAGATAACCAAAAAGAGAAAGAAGGAGGTTGCTGACAAGGCCCAGGTGGAGCGCAATGCTGCTTAGCATATGGAGAAGAAAATAGGTGGAATAGAGTGGGGCTCTGACAAAGGCATGAGGTCGCCTTCACCCGAGACATAGGAAGAGACGGACGAGCGGACAAAGCAGCATGGCATGGACCCATAGGCGACATCCGCCTACATCAAGCATCCAAGGGAGCAGGAGAAAGGATGGTCTAAGAAGAAATCCAAGGCCACTAAGACATTGTTGGACCCAATCACCCTCACAAAGCACGATTTTCATGACATCGACAACACGGTGCAGGATGTTACTGTGAAGGCCCTACAACAGTTTGAGCAGTAGCATCAATTAATATTGGGGGCTATCCAGACAGGTCTACAGGAGCTGCAGACCTGTGCATCATAGGCTAGCACAATGTTGACCAACCTTGCTATCGACACTTTAAAAGCTACGATATTTTGCGTGCAAAGGTCTCCATCGTGATAGTGCTGCCTAATGGAGCACTGACCATGAAGAATGAAGCTGATAGGCCCACTATCAATGCCCTCAAGGGAGTAGGGTTGAATCTGGCAGCACTCCCTCGCGAGGTGCTCCACCTATTGCAAGATGGAGTGATTGTGGAGTTAAGGGCTTGTGAACACCGCACCCAACAGGTGATCAGCGACCAGTGGATTAACAATGAGCAGATGGCACTAAAACAAGACTTTTCCATCACCATCATCACTGACGTAACCACGCAAAACAAACGAATCATTCAGGTTGTAGAGGAGGCATGCTGAATGGTCCTGGAATTAGCCATTCTTGAGGAAGAATCGGTCGAGGTGTGTGTCTGTAAACTGGGCAGAATAAAGGGCTAGACTGACAGAGCCTAGAACTTAGCGACTTGCGCAGAAGCAGGAACAGAGGGTACAAACCGACATCACGACCATCTCAAGGTGTGGAAACTTGGTTCCAACATCCCCCCATACTACTTTGGGTGAGACTTTGGTCCGCGCTCCGTGGGCTGATGCCGAAAGGGCTAGTATTGTAGGGATTTTTTTGGCTAACAAACGTTGAACCTGGGTCAGGCCCCACACATCCAATAGGTTTCATCATTTCAAAACATTATCATTGTGTTCCCAAGGCATTACAAGTGAATTCACCAATTGAGAAGAGTTGACCATCATTCCCTATGTGTGTGTCTAATGCAGGATATTGGCTCTATGGGTACACCTAGACTAGTTCTCTTCTCTCTCTATTTAATTTTCACTTTCTCGCTCCAGTGTTATATTTTTTCTCCTCTTTCTTCAATTCCTGCTTCTTATCATCAATATTGAGTCTGAAAAAAAAAAGGAAGAAGAAGATACAATGCAAAGTACAAGACATGAAAGGCAATGAACATTGGAATATAAACTAAAGTAGACTATAAAGGATTTATATTATATATACCTCAACACTAGCAATATTGTCAATGCCATTTCCCCCCATAAAAGCAAGAAACTCGAACAAGTTTTCTTCAGTTAGGCAATAGTGGCCACTATATGGCTAAATGACATGTATAATGAAAGCAAATAAAATGTCGCCATAAAAAATAATACCTTAGTAAACTTAGTATTCAATATTCAAGGAAATCTTAAGCATAATAAGGTCAGATAAGTTACATGCTAAAAAGCTCAAGCTGTAGATTACTTATACCTGGGAGTGCAAACAAAACTCCTACCAAAGCTAAGTCTACAATAAAATGAAATGAAGTAAAACTAATACAATAATAAGATAGCCTCGTGTACATGTATATAATTAGATAATGTAGAAGGCTAAGTAAATAAATCTAGGGTTAGTGGTCGATGATGTCAAGAATTCCCGAGTTTGATGAGCATTTCTTGAGATAAGAAGTACTATTTGGGTCCATTATGACATATGAATAATCCAACTAGTCTATATCAAATTATTAATCTTTTTCTTATATTTATGGATCACTTCAGTATAAGTGGATAAATTGCAAAGACATTTCCCTTCCCATTTTGTGTGTTCCTGACCTATGGTGCAATATATTAGCTGTGATTTGGAACAAATTTCCAACATCAAAAATATATAGCAATAACCACTAGTTATCCCCCAAATAGGATTATTTTGGAATGTAAATTTCAAATTCCAGTTGTTATATGATTCTTGAATGTAAAATACACAGTAAATTCGAACACCAAAATTCCAATTTGAGGGAACACATATGGCCATCCTCAATCACTCAAATGCAAAACATCAGTGATCATTATAATGAAAAGATAAAACAAGAGTAGTTTTGATCTGTTTCGCAGATTTACATGCAAAGCACCAATATTTTTCCCATATTTACCATACTTTTATTTCCAAGATATAACACATTGATTTATCTTTCACAACAGATACATGATTCAATACAAGTAAGAATTTAACATATTACAATGATACCACCAATGTTTGATCCTCAATTAGTTCAAACTAGTTAGCACAAAAACTTCCAGAAAGAGAAACAAGTAGAAATAACAAATCCGTCAATTAATAACCAATCAAAAAAGGATAATGTTTTTTATGAAGCTTGATAAACAACTACAAATGTTGATAATCCACTGCAACTAGTGGTCTTGTTCAAAGAGAAATACTACCTGGAGAACTAATCTTCCAAATTCTTTTCTTTATCCATGAATATTTCCGCTATCCTCGAAACAAAATTTGCATTGAATATTTTAGGTTTCTTAAGCTTCCCAAAGGCCTTTCCAAATGAAGCAGTGAATTTCATTGATTTTCATAAAATCCTTCTAGTATTTAAAATAATATTGTTATAATTGAACTCCATGTATATACATATTAGTAGAACTAGCATGAAGTACTTTTTCCTTTCTCCAATCCATGTCCTTAAGGAGTTATGGCCTGAATGGGATATGGAGAACATAAAACCATAAAAAATACAGTAATGGTTAATTCATAATAAGATGGGCATACATTACATGCATAAGAACACCAAGCATTGTAATTAAACAATTCCCAAAAGTAGAGTTGAAAGGGAAACAAAAGTCATGGCACATTGAGGTTTATGGTGAGATTTTTTTCTCATGTAGACCTCTCCCAAAAGTTCGTTCTCCCTGTACTTTCCTTTCGATTTTTACATTCGGAAAATTATTTTTTGTAATTAGTAGCAAGCAGTTTACGATCAAGGGCCAAATTATTATTTGCAAATTACAAAATCCCAAATGCATAGATTGACCAAGTTAAAGAAGAAATTCCAACAACTAGAACACTAAGATCATTTCAGATGTCTTACTTGATGCTCTAACTACTAGGCTTATTATTGATAGAATATGATAAATGCAATGAAGTAGAAGACTTGTGAAAGGAATGTAGAATAAAATGCAAGTTGGAGGCAATTCCTTCAAAGGGAAATAATATAGAGCACCATGTAAATATTACCAGGCTTTCTCAATATATGGCATAAACATTTGATCCTAACTTCATGTGAATAATATAAAAAAATTGTTGTCGTATACAACTCATAGGCTATTGTTTTTAATGATTTTCAAGCATGCTTGACGTGTACATGGTTCATTTTTGTAGCAACTAATGTGCCAATAAATAATTTAAAACTAGCAATGTGGTCCTTGAAGATATATGATTATTCCTAGTTTGATTATGAATCTCGAAACTGAAATCCATGATGAGCATATTACCAAGTCATATTTTACACCTTTCTATGTGCTAATGATCCATAATAAAGTCTTCTAATATATAATTCAACAAATCAGCTGGCAACATATGATAAACAAGGAATAACTTCATGCATCCCATAAGAAAGAACTACAACATTCCTTTGTCAGCTATGGAGTCCATTTGGATAAGAAGGAAATGATAAATACATATTTGGTAGAAGATGTTTTGGATGACATGGTGAAAAAGTGGAAGAAGTTATGATCAAGGTTCCACATGGATGTGTACCTGGGTGTTGGGAACATGAATCTATGTTCCCAATGTTCCCCAAGCATGAGCCTATCATCGGTGATGCCCATGCCATTCTTTGTACATAGAAGGTACCCTTGGTACTTGGGGGTGATGTTACCAAGTTTTGTGGGTGGTCAAGAATACCATAATACCACAAGAGTACTCCTCAACACCATCTACTAGGGAATCCTTATGAAAAGTTACTAGTAGCCAAAAGACCTAAATTCTAAGTTTTTACCATAAAGCCAAATAAATGTGGTGGGGCACTCCCAAAACCTCATCTTCACTACGTAAATCAAGCAAACCCTAAATTCACTTTTCACCAACAAGTCATTGGTAGCAACACACCAAGGTGGTTAAAAATTGTTTTTTGTGGGGAGCAAACTTGCAAAGGAAAAAAAGTGTGGGGAGTCATTTTATACCATATTCCAAATTTTCTAGGTCCAACAAGCATTATTTCAGTGAAATATTGGAGAATCAATTTTTTTCTCATCTATTTGGCTGGAAAAATTCAAATGAAAGTCATATTTGAGTTTGGGGGAAAATTATTTTGGTATTGGAGTGAGTATTTCATAAGACCGCTGGTTTTTTTATTTTTCCTAATAATTTTTATTTTCCTCCTCTGCAATTGATAGTAAGAAGAAATTAAAAAAGAAACTTGGAAACAAAAAAAATAATTCATTCGAACAACAATATTTGTGATTGTGACTTCACAATCGTAAGCCACTGTAGGGGAAATGGAGTGGATCAAACCAACAAGGGCAAGTGGGCCTGCCAAGGTAATGTAGAAGTGGAACCAATGTGTCCCCATAAAAAGTATTAACTGAATATGAAAAAGGACCCGTCAATAAAATATATATATATTTCTCTCTGAAACCAAACTCACTTGAAACAAACCCAATAATAGTAGCAAGTTATATATAAATTTGAATTTCCAAGTGCAACATTTGTAGCCAACATTGAGATGGGAGTTATAGCAAAGTACAGAATCAAACACTAGTACAAAATGGATAATTATTTACTAAAAAAACAACTAAAATTTTCATATAAATTACTATTTTCCAGTCGATGACCAATAGTAGCTAATTTTTAGGACCCTATAACGCGGCCAAATTTTAGTCGTTTTTACCTTAGTCATTAATTGGTTGTCTCAATTTTATTGTCTAGTAGTATATTTATTCATTAATTTAGTCGTTGATTTAATCATTGATTGTCACAATTAATGACCAAATATACAACAAAATATATTACTAAACGATCACCTGAGAAAACCAATTAATGACCAGAAAATATGACCAAAATGTTGGTCGTGTTATTAGATACAGTAAATTAGCTACTAATAATCACATATATGGAAATTTTAGTCATCGTTTGAAACAATTTTTTTTTTCTCGTTAAGACTATGCTATTATATTATGTACATAAACAGGAAAACAGTTACAGTCATGAGGTCATATTGCCAGAGGCCGAGGATGGCACTCTGGACTGACAGTGATCAAAAAAACCACCCATACAGGGTCCACACCACTAAGACCGATCACCCGCGCAGGGGCCCTACCATGGAGACAAGTCACCCGCGCAGGGGCAACACCACTGAGACAAAACACCCACGCAGGGGCACCACCACTGAGACAGATTACCCACGCAGGGGCTTTAAACCATTGAGGAACAGTAAGAGAAAAAATAGTCATCCCACGCAGGGGCATAGAAGAGAAAAAGAAGACCTTCATCAAGATCCCTCGCAGGGGCGTAGACAGACATTGAACCATATATTTCTCGAACCAAACAAAGACACCCAAAACATACAGTAAGCCATTGTAGCAAACGTAGCAATTCATAGAAAAACCTGAGCATCGTCTGAAGGGGAGAGCCTGAGCGAACGGACGACTATTCGTCCGGCTCCTCTTCAAAGATCCAGCACATACCTTCCGGGGGAGGGCCCCAATCGGCCTTGTCCTTCTCTGAAGAAGGCGCTGCCTGAGTCGAAGGTGGGACGACGTCCGGCTCTGGGCGACCCTCTGGCAGACCCTCAGCATCCCTGGAGCTTCCAGCCTGTTGTAACTGTGTGCGGGGTTGCTCCCCGACCTCCTCCTTCGGTTCTTCAAGAAAAAGGACCGAGACATGGGCGTTAATACGAGAATTGCCCTGGGAGCTGCTGAAGGAGAAGACTGCAGTTCCAAACGCAGGTAGCGGGGCAGAGCCCGAATCAGGATTACTGGAATCCATGAACTGGCTCGACTGGATGGGATGAGCCTCTGCAACTTGGTGGCATAGACATCGGCAGCAGCGAGAGGGGGGAGTTGCGACTGAGGGGCGTGAGGATCCGCCTCTACCAGAGCCTCGACGGCTGAGGAGGCGCTGTCGAGGCCTGACCATGATTTCCCTGAAAGCAGGAAAGCGAAACAGAGCAGGGTAAGAGGAGATGGAAGGTGTGAAACAACCTTCACCCGCCCTTGCAGACCTGAAACCACCTTCAATTGCCAAAGGGGCGACTTGAACCTTAGCTCTGAGAGCCGACGACCATAATCCCAATTCCAAAATCTGAACTCGACCCAATACATGACATTCCATACCCTCACCATTCTTATGCTCCTCTGCTCTTTCTCGATCCTCGTATGCCATAACTGCACACTGAATTCGTAATTGAAGCCCGGACAAGGCAATGAATTGCCGTCCCTTCTCGCACCTGCACCCACGCTTGCAATCCATGGCGGCGGATCGCAGTAAATGCGCGTCTTATGCTTGGGGCCGCCCATGGTAACCAGGTGGCATTCCATTCTCCGCGGTCGTGTCACCCGCATCCGGCGATCGTTTGAAAGAAATTAATGATCAAAGAAATATAACTAAATTTTGGTCATGTTATAGGATATTGTAAATTAGCTACAAATAGTCATATATATATATATATATATATAATTTAGTCATCATTTTTAATCACAAATTTATCATTTTCATTAGTCATTTATATTTTTTTTGTAGTTTCATATTAATTATATAAATGACTACTTTAGTAGTTTATATTCATTTCATTTACTTTCATTAAAAATCGTTATAAGCAATTAATTTAGTCATATATTCATTTTATTTGTGTTCACCACTAACCAAGATAAACTACAGATTTAGTAGTTTTAGATTGATTTTATGTGTTCATTATTAATCAACATAAATTAATTAGTATGATTTTGTAACTAAATTAAAAAACACAAAATGTCATACTATGTACATGCTCATCTAATATCAAAACACAAAGTTACAAATGTTAATTACAATACTAAATAATATCAAGTGCAACTATAAATAATTTCAACCACATAAATTATATTATATAAATGTCAAGTGTTACAATATGAGTTTCCAACTTAATATTCTTTGGAGTACAATTTACACATGAAATATTGTTTTGTCACTCCAAAACATTATCAGTGTGTTTCCAAGGCATTACGGGTGAATTCACCAACTCTGAAGACTTGACCATAAGTCTCTATGTGTGTGTCCTATAAGGATATTGGCTCTACGAGTACCACTAGACCAATTCTCTTCCCTCTCTCTTTAATTTTCATTTTGGCCCTCCAATGTTATTGTTCTTCTCTTTCTTTAATTCCCGCTTCTTACCATCAACACTTAGTTCCTTTTCTGAAAAAAAGAAAGAAGATACAATTCAAAGTATAAGACATGAAATATGATGAACACTAGAATAAAAAATAAAGTAGACTATAAAATATTTATACGATATATACCTCAACATCAGCAATATTGCCAATGCCATTTTTCCCCATAAAATCAAGAAACTCAAACAGGTTTTCTTCAGTTGGGCAATAGTGACCACTATGTAACTAGATGGCCTGTATAAACAAATCAAATAAAACGTCACCATAGAAAATAACACCTTAGTAAAATTAATATTCAACCTTCAAGTAAATCTTAGGCACAATCATGCCAATTAAGTTACATGCTAAAATGCTCAAGTTGTAGATTACTTATACAATGTGGGAGTGCAAACAAAAATCCTAAAAAATGTCAAATATAAGTCTAAAATAAAATGAAATGAAGTAAAAAAGATACAATAATAAGATAGCCTCGTATACATTTATATAACTAGATAATGTAGAAGTTTAAGTGAATAAGTCCAAGAATGGAGGTCGATAATGTCAAGAATGCCCAAGTCTAAAGAACATTTCTTCGTATAAAAACTACTATTTGGGTCCATTATCACATATGAATAAGCCAACTAGTCTATATCACATTATTAATGTTTTTCTTATATTTATGGATCACTATAGTATAAGTGGATAAATTGCGAAGACAATTCTCTTCCCATTGTGTTCCTGACCTTTGGTACAATATATTAGTTATGATTTGGAGCAAATTTCCAACACCGAAAATATGTAGCAATCACCACTAGTAATCCCCCAAATATGATTATTTTGGAATGGAACTTTATTCTAGTTGCTATATGATTCTTGAGTTGATAATCCACACTGAATTCCAACACCAAACTTCAAATTTGAGGGAACACCTGTGGCCATCCTTAATCACTCAAACTCAAAACATCAGTGTTCATTACAATGAAAATATAAAATAAGGGTAGTTTTGATCTGTTTTGTAGATTTACATGCAAAGCACCAATAGTTTTTTGATATTTACCATACTTGTAATTTCCAATATATAACACATCGATTGATATTTTACAGCAAATACTATATTCAATACAAACAAGAATTTAACATATTACAACAATACCACCAACGTTTGATCCTCAATGACTTCAAACTAGTTAGCACAAAAAATTCAAGATAGAGCAATAGATAGAAATAACAAATCCATCAATTAATAATCAATAAAAAAAGGATAAGTTTTATGTTGAAGCTTCATAAAAAACTATAAATATTGATAATCCACTACAACTAGCAGTCTTATTTAAAGAGAAATACTGCCTGGAGAGCTCACTCTCCAAATTCTTTGCTTTATCCATGAAGCTTTATGTTATCCTCAAAACAAAACTTGTATTCAATCTTTTAGGTTTCTGAAGCTACACAAAGGCCTTGCCAAATGAAGCAGTAAAATTCATTGTTTTCATAAAATGCTTCTAGTACTCAAAAATATAGTTTGACGATGTGATAGACAATTGAAGAAAGTAAAAAATTGTGTACAAAATTTCTTAGAAGACTTCATGTTATAATGAAAACTTGCATATTTCAAATAGAAAAAAAATCTTAATAGAGATGGATAATATTACAAAACAATAAATTGGATATAAAACTACATGTGGAACTAACAAATTCCTAATTGTAATATAGTTGATTGATTATTCTAAGTGAAGCCAACTAGATACATACAAGTTTTCATTTTCAAGTTTATTTCCCATATCTTTATTGGAGGTGGAAGCTAACCTGCATGCATCTTGCAAGGCTATTTTAGCAAGAGTATATCTTGAATTTTCATATTCGATACTTGTTTTTCCATGAACATCCGCAACAAGTATTAGAGAAATTAGTTTCTATATCAGTTGAGTTGTCATATTTAACCTTCTCCTTACTCGAGGTACTGATCCTTCCCCTTCTTGGCTATCAATCTCATATTTCTCCTATAGCCAACATACGAATAATTTGGTTTCAGGAAGAATAAAGATATTCATATGATGTCTTCAAATTTGAAAGGATGTGCTTTTATTATTTAACTGCTACTAAAATAGTGATAGGAAGACCTCAAATATAAACAAACCTTTTATGTGAAGCGATTGTTGAAGATGCCCATGTTATCACAACACCATTGAAAATAAATGGTGAACAATAATTAAAAAAAATCCCCTAGCGTGAGCATTCACTTAGTCTTCATAAGGAAACATAACCATTTCAAACTACAAGGAATAAACAAAACAAACACCATTGATATAAATTCACAGAATACTGAAAAAACAAAAAAGGAATTCAATTTGATACGTAGTAACTCAAAACCTTGTAGTGGGAAGATATCCTCAATCTTGAGTAATATCTACATGCCAAGGAATGAGTTGTGACAATTGTTTCTTACATTGACTAGGAACAAATGCAACTGGAGCTCCAATATTTACTTTAGATAAATAGTATTAGTGTTGATATGCAATGTAGCCCTCCATCATTAGCAATGACACAGTTGTTGGGGTCCACACAATTACTACCAATTCAACGTCTCTCATGTCTGACTCACTAGTGTGGCTAGCAATTATTGGTGCTAATCCTAAGACAGGGATCAAATGCTCAAGGTTTCACCCCGAAAGAATCTGTTGACAATTTAAAGGTTGAGACCTTCCATATTCACCCAAATTCGTATACATGGTAGAAACTTGCAAGGCTAAGAGTCTCTCACTAGTTTGAGGCGAAAACTACATTAATATGAAATTCAAAATTTGTTGATTGAAATGATATCTATCACCCACTCCTAAAGAAAACTAAAGCATTTTGATAATTGATTTGAATAAAAGTTCAAGTTGAGCGGATGAGAGAGCCCTGCGCCTTAGTTTCCCTTTCTATAACAGAATTTAAGGAAGAGACTATAGACAGTGTCGTTGAATGACAACTTAGAATTATTTTCCCTATAACAGCTGTTGGGTTGTCTTATATTCTTTCCATGACTAGCTGCCCTAGTCAACCGGGGGGTTAGAGGGGGAGCGGAGCCCTGCCTTTGTTGTGCTGATTGTGCAATAGGGGGGTCACACGGGGTTTGAGGGGGGCGAGTAGCCCCCCTCTATGAGGTTGGGGGCAGCGCCCCAGGGGAAATTTTTTTGGATCGTATATTAGGTTTGCGAACCTACCTATGATTTTGTGCATAGTTTTCGCACATGGTTTTGAGCGCAATGATTTATGGTGTTGGATGCTTCAACATGTACAAATGTGTATTGTAACATTGAAAGGAATATAATGAAAAATCAATCTGGTAGTCCGGGTTTTGGGATCCAGGGGAAAATCTCTATGTATATGTGTTTTATGTTTTATGCTCTCGCAATGTTTATTTTCTATGTTTTAGAATTCATATGCAGGTAATTTCTGTATGGGGTTAAAACCTACATTTGGTATCAGAGTTGTTTTGCTTCAAGGGGATGCCTTTGTTGCTGAAGGGTTTCACTCGGGCTTGTGGTATACCCTGTTCAGTGGGAGATCTATGGGATCAATTCTGGTGGTGAAAGAAGATAGCAAGCAATGGAAAGATAGATATTGAGAAATTTAATGGTCAGAGTTTTGAGTTATGGAAACTCAATATGGAGGATCGGTTGGTAGATAAAGATCAGTGGATTGCGGTAGATCTGGGTACTAACCAATGGGAGTGTCCAATGAAGAATGGAAGAAGTTGGATCGGAAGGAAAAGAGCACAATACAATTGTGTGTCTCTGATCCAGTATTGTTGAATGTATCAGGGGAAGCTACGGCTAAGACTTTGTTGGTCAAATTAGGGACTTTGTACCAATCCAAGTCTTTAGTGAATAAACTGTTCCTAAGAAAAAAGTTGTATAACCTGAGCATGAAAGATGGAGACTCGGTGATAGAGCATATGAACGCATTTAATAATGTGGTAAGTCAGTTATTATTTGTTGATATTAAAATTTCAGATGAAGATAAGTGTATCAATTTGTTGTGTTCTCTACCAGATTCGTGGGATAGTCTAGTTATTGCAATAGGTAGCAATGCAACTGCCTTGCAGTTAGATAAAATAGTCTCATCCTTGTTGATGAAGGATATGAGACAGAAGAATATGGAGAGATAGAATGGTGATGCCTTTTATGTACGAGGATGGTCCTAGAATAGAAACAAAAATAAGTCATCGAGCGGGCGATATAAATCTAAAGGGAGATCTAAATCTCTAGGAAAACATATAAAGGTGTTGTGCTGAAAATGCGAAAAGGAAGGGCACTACAAAAGGGACTGTAAAGCTAAAGCTACTAACAAAGGAAAGGGATCTGATGATTGTTGTGGGGAAAAGTATCCGATGCGGATGACCCTATCCCTACTCTAAAGGTGACAGTCTTTAGCAACAACTGAAAGTAAAGTTTTGATGATTTCCTTTATGAAAGTACAGAGAGAATGGAGAAAGATTAACCAACCTGGTGTCTTTCGCTTAGTCGATCCTTGTCCTCTCTCTTTGTCCCTTGTTCCCAGCTCCTTGCTTTCTTTACCGGTCCAGCTACACACAGATCCTGCACAAAACAAGAGAGCAAACTACAAGATACATGTACTCATAACTGAAGCATGGATTAGGATGAATCAAATATACATGTAAATACAATACATCAATGCAATACAAGTATATAGGAGAACATGCAAAACTTTATTGATAGAAGTAACAGGGTTCTGAGAAGGTTACAACCAATGATGGCTCCAATCCAGCAGCACCTCCCCAGCAGCAAGAACTCTCCTCTTCACCTCTAGTAAAACAATCACCCAATAGCTCTAACTGTAAACCAACAGCACCTCCTTGCTTTACACAAAATTCCAGCCTCCTTAGACCTCATAGAAGAGCTCTATATATAGGAGAGAAGAAGAGAGGATGAGTCAGCTTGAGGCTGGCATAGAGCTGACTAGTGTCCTCTCCCTCTTCAGTTAATCTTCAGTTCTTAAGTCCACTTGGAGATCCTTGCTTACACATGGTGATCAAGTACCTCTTACTCATCACAGGGCGAATCTCATGAACCAAGTGTCAGTTTGGAAGCTTCCTGGGCAGTTGACACCTTGCAGAATGACTGTGCCACTTGGCCAATCTCGCCCAGCGCAGGTAGCCTTCATTAGATTTGACTTCCAGCGCAGGTACAAGGAGGAGCAGTTGCATTCCAGCGCAGATGCTTAGTGGAGCAGCTGACATGATCCAAAATTAGCCTGTTTTGAAGTGTTTTCAGGTGGAGAACTGATTGGAAGTGCTGTTGTTCGATGACCTTGTTCTTTTAGGGGTAAGAACAACATGTTTAGGGACTGAGGATCCCTGTAATTATTGACATTTCATGCTCCATGTCGCGAGGCACAAAAATGTCTATAACAGTTGCCCCCTAAAGTATGAGGCCATTTATCGGGTGAAATGCTTTATCTAGAGGGTCCGAAGTTCATTCCAGTGCTGAGGAGGCGCCCTGTAATACAATACAATACAATACATTATTTTTCATTCTATTTTCATGATCTAGCTGAGGCGGGCATTCCCATGCTCAGCTTTTATAAATACATTTTGGTACATATGACAGACGATCGTCTGAAGGTAGACTGATAATTTTCTGCTGAAATTATCATCCTTTGAATAGGATGATCATCTGTTGCAATGATGTACATGACTAATGCTTTTATATTTCCTGAATATATATCGCAGCCCGGATGGATGAAACTAGATCCGGGGTCTTCAAACTCGTTCGATCTTCACTCTAAGTACAAGTCGATCCATGTGAGAATTGCGCTGAAGTCGAACATGGAAAGACATCGCTTGATTACCGGTCAATAATGAAAACCGTTAACAAGCGCGAGAGGAATCACCAATAATGACGATGACCCTCAAGGTACTGCAGTACAATTCACGTGGCGTGAATAAAGGACTTGGCGTCGAACGCCACGCAAAATCTTCTGGTCGAAGGTCATTGATGTATACCTGTCGCCGGAAGTGAGAAACTTGCCATTGAGGCATGCAAGCTTCAAAGTACTGATGGGGGTGTTCCTAGATCAACTTCTTGGATAATGAGCTGAAGTCGACAAGAAGCGATCCATCAAAGGAGGGCCTTAATGAATCCCACATCAATGACACGGAACGGAGCTAATGACTTTAGTGGAGGTGAAAACAAACTGTGACATATGATTCAGGGTGGCGATCATGAATGGATGAAGGATAATGTATGGCAGTGGATGGGACACGGTTGACACTTTCGGAATGACCCCTCTTGAACATATAACGACACTGATGCGATGGATTGGTAGCATTACCCCAAATGTGGATGGTTTGGCGAGGACCATGGTGATGAGACCGGTGAATGAGACAACCCAACCCGATGTGGTACGGAGGAAAAGTGTCATGTTCAAGAGTGACTTGCTACCATTAAACTTTGATGTTCTCCCAATTTTTCCCCAGTCATTTCTGACCAGTACCTCTTTATTTTTGTCAAGCTTGAGGAGGATAACATATGCTTGTTCTATAACCTGCCCTTCGGGCAAGCCCATCGCTATGATTTAACGAGCCTAGCGATAGGGAAACTCGTTCTCGTCTAAAGACAAGTTTGTCGCTATTTAATCATTTTAACGAGTCTAACGACAAAGAAAACTCGGTCCTTTTCATTTTTAGAGAGTCTGAAAAGGTACAGAAAGTTAACTCCGTAATTCCTTTTTCGTCAGCAAATCCCTTAAGTCCGAAAAAGTATAAAACAATACAGAAGGGATGGCTGTTCGGTACTTTTAACGAGCCGAACAAGACAAGCGCTCGATCCTTTTGTGCAATAATCCCTCAGGTCCAAAAAGATTAAAATTTAGAGGAGGGATAGCGTTCCGGTCATTTAACGAGCTGGAAGGCCAAAACTCGGCAAACTTTTCATATTTTTCGAGTCAGTGAAAAGAGCTGAAAGAAGACTCGTCTTTTGAGGAACGAGTGATAAACAGGGATAGCATCAGATTCCAGGTACAGGTTGGAATTTTCCAATCACGGCAGTGTTACGAGGATGGCTAGGTGGAATCACTTTTCGCAGCTGTTTCTCAAAAGAGGTAAACACACAAATGGAAGTGAATAATCGGCCAAATGAATGGTGGAGGTGATGGATGACAACACGATCAAGGTTCTTATGGCTAATGAATTTACGATCTCAAAAGGTTATTTACCGGTTCATTTTTTCCATGAGCTTGAACTCTGGGGGAAACTTTTGCTCACACTTTTCTATTTTTTAACGAGCATAGATTCAGTCATAAAACTGCTCGAATTTTGCGTTTATTTTTTAACGAGCATGAACTATATGCTAAAACTGCTCGATATACCAGTCATAAAAACAACGCCTCCTGTAAGGACCAATTTTTATAGAGCTTATGCCTTACCACAGCTATGCTCACTTTGGCAAATTTTACTTCTGCCCCACAGGCTTCTTTCATGCAAGTTTGGAAACGGCTAATCTTAAAACCAGATAAATAACCGCCCCTAGCTTGCACTCCAGAAGGTTTGCATGCCCCCAGGTATAGGATAGAATTTCGAGGCTGCCCCTCCTCTCCCTTACCTCTGCTTTTCTTTGGGTGTTCACAGTTACTTGTCATCTTGCCAATCTAATGCTAACGATACTTGTCTTCTCGTTATTCTAAGGGGTCTTGCCCACTTTTAATAAACAGCTATTTGTGACAATAGAAGAACACTACTCAAAGACAAAACATTGGTATTATTGAGGGAGGCTTGCCTCTTTCTTATTATTCCAAAGACGGTTCGATTTGCTGCCGCAAATCAATCTCTTTCTTCGGCGGTGTCTATCATTGGGTTGTCCAAAGATGGTTACCCTCTGTCACAACAATACGGTCTCCTTCTTCGTAGACTGCCCCTGCTTATCCTTCAAAACATATGTTTCGATGGGCGAGGCTTGAACTCAAAGATGGTTACTACTTGTTGCAATAAGGGAATTCCTACTTGGGCATTGCCCACTTTTTAGACAAAGGTGAATGACTCTTTGGTCAAACACATAACTTTAACAAAAGATTATTATTCTAGAACAACCCCACTTCCTTCGGACGGGGTACGGACTAGTCATATTCTTCTGCGGAAATTCTTTCTTATACCCGGGGTTTCTTCTGCCCGAAGCAGACCAGGGTGCATGCCCCCTGGGTCCTAGTATTTCTTTCCGAATCACTCGCGCTCATCAGGAAGGAGGACCGGGGGTGGAGGCGAATCTTGAGTGAACAGACCATTTAGGAATGGTATTTGACTATTTGCGATGCGAGATCCCGGAAACGAAAGTTGGTCTACGAGCTTGACCACCCTTCCTTCGTGTGGAAAACACATTACTCTAAAGAGTGAGGAGACTATCGCTCCCATGCAATAAATATAGTCGCGTCCAAGGAGTAGGTTATAATCCAAGGGTCCTTGAACTACCAACACGTTCATCCTGACGGTCTTCCCTTTCAATGTAACAGGTACATCGGGGAGGATCCCTAGGAGAGAAGAAGAGAGGATGAGTCAGCTTGAGGCTGGCATAGAGCTGACTAGTGTCCTCTCCCTCTTCAGTTAATCTTCAGTTCTTAAGTCCACTTGGAGATCCTTGCTTACACATGGTGATCAAGTACCTCTTACTCATCACAGGGCGAATCTCATGAACCAAGTGTCAGTTTGGAAGCTTCCTGGGCAGTTGACACCTTGCAGAATGACTGTGCCACTTGGCCAATCTCGCCCAGCGCAGGTAGCCTTCATTAGATTTGACTTCCAGCGCAGGTACAAGGAGGAGCAGTTGCATTCCAGCGCAGATGCTCAGTGGAGCAGCTGACATGATCCAAAATTAGCCTGTTTTGAAGTGTTTTCAGGTGGAGAACTGATTGGAAGTGCTGTTGTTCGATGACCTTGTTCTTTTAGGGGTAAGAACAACATGTTTAGGGACTGAGGATCCCTGTAATTATTGACATTTCATGCTCCATGTCGCGAGGCACAAAAATGTCTATAACAATGATGCTCCTTCTACAGAGGCAAAAACCACCTCAGATGAAGGTGGGGATGTGTACTTGGCTTCTTTAAGTACACATGTAGATCATAAGGCATGGTTGATTGACTCAAGTGCATCCTTTCACTTCACTCCCCATAGAGAGTGGTTCTGTGAGTATGAGAAATATGATGGTGGTGATGTCTTCTTAGGGGATGATAGGAAGGCTAGAATCATTGGTCACAGAAAAGTAAAGTTGAAGTTGCAAGGTGGAAGGGTTAGAACACTTCCGGGTGTTCTGCATATTCTTACATTAGCCAGAAATCTGATTTTTGTAAGCAAAATGGATGATGCAGGTGTAAAAACAGTGTTCGAGAAGGATACCTGCAAGATGGTTCGGGGAGCAATGGTATTGATGTGGGGAGTTCAGATTGGAACTTTGTACAAGATGCAAGGTAGCACTGCTATTGATGCATGCAATAGTTCTATGGTTCCTGAAAGTGGAGCAGAAAATCTAGTTGTCTCTAGAGAAAAGACCATGCTATGGCATCAAAGGCTTGGACATATTGGAGAGAAGGGACTTCAAATACTTCATGGTAAAGGTATGTTAGAAGGTATGACTAATAGCTCTCTGGATTTTGATTTCTGTGAAAATTGTGTATATGGGAAGCAGAATCAGGTGAGTTTCCTCTCTGGTGGTAAGAGGGCGAAACATATATTAGAGCTTGTGCACAATGATGTGTTTGGACCTGTGAAGATTCCATTGCTGGGTAAGTCTGTATACTATGTATCATTTATAAATGACTTCTCAAGGAATACATGGATATATTTCCTCAAGAAGAAATCTGAAGTCATTGACAGGTTTAAAGAATTTAAGGCTCTAGTGGAAAACTAGATAGAGAAGAAGATAAAGATGTTGAGGACAGATAACGGTGGAGAGTTTTGAAGCAAGGAATTTGAAGAATTCTGTAAGAAGTGTGGTATAGCACAATAGAAGACTACTCCATACACATGTGAGCAGAATGGAGTTGCGGAAAGAATGAATAATACGTTGATGAAAAGGGCAAGAAGCATGCTCAGTGGTGTCAGGTTAGGATAGGAATTTTGGGCAGAGGCAGTGGAGATAGCATGTTACCTGGTCAACAGATCACCTTCATCAGCATTGGAGGATAAGACTCCACAAGAGGTATAGACTAGTAAGAAACCCTCTCTTTCACATCTGAGGGTATTTGGATGTGATGCATATGTACATGTCCCAAAGGAGAAAAGAACAAAGTTGGATAGTAAATCTGAAAAATGCATCTTTATTGGGTATAAGGATGGTTTAAAGGGTTATAAGATTTAGGACCTAGTAACAAGGAAGGTTGTGTACAACCGACATGTGGTGTTCAGAGAGGTGAAAAATGCTATTAAACATGAAGTCCTATCAAAGGAACATAAGAAGATAGATTTTGAGCTAAAGGAGGAAGAATCAGACTCTACAACAGAAGAGGAATCAGAAGATGAAGAGCCACAAACTCTGGTTGTGAGAAGATCAGTTCAAGAAAGAAGGTAGTCAGAAAGATATAGTCCATCTGCTTTCTATTCAAATTTTTCTTTATCTATTACTAATGATGATCCCAGAACTGTGAAGGAAGCAGTAGATTCAGAGGATGGAAAACTCTGGAAAGAGGCCATGGTTGAAGAAATGGCATCTTTGCACAAAAATGAGGCTTGGGATCTGGTGGAGTTGACGGCTGGAAGGAAAAATGGGTGTTCAAGAAGAAGACAAATTCAGAAGGAAAGGTGGAGAAATACAAAGATTAGTTGGTAGAAAAAGGTTATTCCCAGGTGTCGGTAATTAATTTTGGTGATATTTTTTCTCCTGTTGCCAAGGTAGCTTCTATTAGATTAATTTTATCTGTTGTTGCTGCTTTTGATTTTAAGGTAGAACAGATGGATGTGAAGGCATCATTTCTCCATGGGGATCTGGAAGAGGAGATCTACATGAAGCAACCTGAAGGCTTTGCCGTGAAGGGTAAGAAAGAACTGGTATGCAAGTTAAAGAAATCTTTGTATGGGCTAAAACAGTCACCAAGGATGTGGTATCAGAAATTTGATACATTTATACGAGGACTTGGCTTCACCATAAGCAAAGTAGATAACTGTGTGTATCTTAAATTAATTGGTGACCGTGTTATTTATCTGGTCTTGTATATGGATGACATGTTGCTGGTTGGAAATGACAAATAAATTATCCAGGATTTGAAGACCCAATTGTCCTCCAAATTCGACATGAAAGATCTTGGTGTTGAAAACTATATTTTGGGCATGGAAATTAAAAGAGATCGGGCAAAGAGGAAGCTCTGGTTAAACGGGAGGAAGTATGACGAGACAATATTTCAAAGGTTTAATATGCAAGATAGTAAATTGATGAAGGTTCCTATACCTGTAGGTGTAAAATTATTTGTTGAACAGTGTCCCAAGACACAAGAAGAGGAAGAGGACATGTCCCATGTTTCATATACAAGTGCAGTCGATATCCTAATGTATGCGACGGTCTGTACTAGACCCGACATTGCACATGCAGTGGGATTATTGAGCAGGTTTATGTCAAAACCAGGGAAGGAGCATTGGACAGCAGCGAAGCGATTTTTCATATATTTGCGTGGAACTAGTGATTAAGGTTTGTGCTACCAAGGAAGACCAAGAATGGATAGAGTTTTGGATATTCATGGATTTGTTGATGTAGACTAGGCTGGAGATCTGGATCACAGAATATCTACAAGTGGGTATGTGTTTAACCTATTTGGAGGTGCAGTCAGTTGGATGAGTAAGAAACAATCTGTAGTGGCATTATGAACTACAGAAGCATAATACATGGCAACCACTCATGCAAGCAAGGAAGCAGTTTGGTTGCAGAGATTGTGTTCAAGTATGGGTTAGTGTAGGGAGCTATAAGAATAGATTGTGATAGCCATAGTGCAATTTTCTTGGCAAATAACCCTGCTTACCATTCAAAGACAAAGCACATTGATGTTCAGTATCACTTTGTGAGGGATATGATAGAAGACAAATGGTGTTGCTAGTAAAGGTGGACACTTTGAAGAATACTGCAGATGCATTGACAAAATCTGTGAGCTCTGAGAAGTTCTCTTGGTGTAGAGAAACAATGGACATTGTAGGGTTGGATAAATGACTAAGCTTTCCTGTGGAAAGAAAACAAGAAGTGGGATAATGTTGGGTTGTGTTATATTCTTTCCACGACTAGCCACCCTAGTTAACTGGGGGTTTAGAGGGTGGCAGATCTCCCCCTTCATTGCGTCGATTGTGTAGTGGGGGGGTCACAGGAGGGGTAGCAACCCCCCCTATCTAGGGGGTTTGAGGGGGGCGGGTACCCCCCTTCTACAAGGTCTGGGGCAGCGGCCTGGGGAAAATTTGTTTGGACCCTATATTAGGTGGGCAAACCTACCTATGGTTTTGAGCATGGTTTTTGCACATGGTTTTGAGTGCGATGGTTTTCAATCCATGGTATTGGATGCTTCAACATGTATAAATATGTATTGTAACATTGAAAGGAATATAATGAAAAATCAATCTGGTAATCCTGGTTTTGGGATCCAGGGGAAAGTCTCTGTGTATATGTGTTTTATGTGTTATGCTCTCTCATTCTTTATTTTATGTGTTTTAGATTTTGTATGCAGGTAATTTATTTATGGGGTTAAAACCTACAACAGCTACATCCTATGTGCCTTGAAGTTTATGAGTGGTGATCATGTTACCCTACATGTTGGCATGTATTTGGGTGACTACACGTGGAACTGTTGATTGAGGAATTGATATAAGTTGTCCAGTGGCATTTGGGTGTTGAATATATTCTAACTGAGTTGAAGGATGAATATCAGAGGCTGTGAAGTATGGAGGTTTGTCCATCTTTACAACAATTCTCTTTTACACATGTTAGTGATGATCTAGAGGGAACACTTAATGGCATTGTTGAGGTGGTCACTTGCAATCTTTTTACTTCAGCTGTGGCAACATCACCTACCTTTGATAAAGAATATTGATGAGTTGTTAAAGCTACACTCTTGTGGGCACTTTATCCTTTTGATGGATGGATCTGCCTATCCAATATTACATTTGTAGTTTGCATATATGCACTTGTTTGTAAAGATCAATTTTGCATCCTTTTCAATACTTGTGTTTGTGAACCCAGCCTAAATCCAAATCCCTAAGAAGAGAAAGCACTTGATCACTGGTTATGACCAAAATGAGTAACTAAAAAATCATGTGAAGAAGATTCATTGGGATCAACAAATGCATTATGCTCACTAAATATAGTGTGCTTTAATGTGTCACTTTCATTTGGATTATCTGACTTTCTTAGAAGTTCAAGAACGTTTTAGCTGGACAGAAACAATTTATAAGAAAAATTTTGACATCGTAGTATATTATATTAAACTAGTAAAAGCTGGTGGAACAACAAATAGAAAAATTACTTAATAGCAAAACATGAAGAAAAACCTTACCTTCGTAAAGATGTTGGTTTGTTTAAACCAGATATGTTTGTGTGGTTCTCAAATAAAGATGAGTTTGCATAAGCATAACCAATAAAAAAAAAAAGATTTAGGATGTCCTTATCCTAATAGATATCTTAAATTGGTTTGTAAATTTGAATTCAGAACATCCTACAAAAGAAACAACTATTTACTACAAAAGAGCTACAAACAAGTCAAGCATATGATATCAATCTAAGCATGAAGTATTTACAATGGAGATAAAAGGATGCACAATACTGACAAATTGAACTTCTTACAAGGATCCACAGTATTCATAGATTTGATATCTCATTCAAGTCCAAATACATTGAATAAATTTAATACCTCTCCTGCGTTCGTAGTTTTATTTTGTGAGCCTGTCCTAACCACCTTTGACTGCACAAAGTCTATCTATTCAAGAGCCTTTTTCCCTTGAGAATTAATGTGCACTATTCCTCTTAGAGATGAGTCTTTTCTAACACTTTCTGCTTGCAACGGTTTCACTGAATTCATTATTGCTTCCTATTGGAGCATGTTCCTAGGGGGAATTCTCAAGATATGATTTCCAAAACTTTCACCTGAACTAGTACTCATTTTACTCAAATGGATATATCCCCAGTGATTAATATTACTTAAATATTATAAATCATATCCCTTTCAGGACTTCTCCCAGTGTAATCACTTCCGGATTTTTCACTCTAATTAGGATTGCCCTTGCTTTTTATCTGACTAGCAATTGTGCAATCATTTTGACTATATTGTGACCTATTTATATGATTTTTATATCTCTGAGAACTGACATAAAAATTGGGAAATGGATTTAAGGCTAGTGACTATTGCCCTGCTGATAGAAAAAAATGTTTGCAACATGTCTGTTTTATGAATTTTTTTATGAAATTGCATATAAGTGTAGTTCCATTTTCTAGTACCTTCCATCTCTATGAAAATTTGCTTCTTCTGCATTGTGAAGCACAACAGCCGAGGAGTCGATGCCAAATCCATCAAAAAAATAAAGAGAAAGAGAAGAGGAATACGTCACCAGGAAGAGCCTTTAAATTAGAAATGTCTTCTAAATTCTTGAAGTCAGAAATATCCCTAATTGTATACACTTTTGAGTTATAGATATCAATTTTTTGTTATATGATTGACACGATTCAAGGTTGAGTAGAGGAGTTGTAAGAGTAGAACCTGGTCTATTCTTAGTGCTACATGACATGTTTGATCTTTCTCCTCTCTTAGCAACTGGTTTGATAACCTTTTTCTCTTATTCTTCCAATCTCACATTTATGAAAGCTGAGCCACATTCCTCTACTATTTTTTGTAATATATCAACCAGTTCTTGTGGAGATAATGGGCCTTCAATCTAGTTCAAAAAATAAATAATTCCTTGGAGAAGGAAACAAATACAAATAGATGACTAATAATGGTAGTGATATCAATTCTAGTGCTATAAATTCTAGCCACAAAGAAACAAGAAAAATATACCTTTTGCCACAGAATGCAATATGAGTTATTTGGTGAATTGAAGGTAGCTCATATATAGAGAAATTTAAGTAGCTGAGATATATCTTCACAATTAGGGGTGTTGTGCAGCAGAGTTATCAAGGTTATACATTTGGAAAATGTGAGCTTGGTACTCCTCATATAAACGTAATCTCATATTTTCATCAGTGACCTAAAGGAGCATAAAGAGCACATTATGTGAGACATACAGATGGGCCTAATGCATATTGCATCTCACTTACAAATGGGCTTGATGAATATTGCATGATATATCATCTTTCAGCAAGAACGTAATTACGAACATAACAGTTGCAGTGTTTCTAATTTTTTGTATACCTGCAAATAAATAATTATTAGAGAGTACGAGAGTATAACAAGAGCCTTGCCTCTGATGATGCATATTCAGTGAGAGCTAAATTTCACCAACATTTCGCATGCCCAAGTAAGTGGAGAACCCAAGGAACTCGACTACTATACTACAATCAAATATATTTTTGAGGAAACTTTGAGAAAATTAAATACTTTAACTCTTATTCCCAAAAAGGTCTAGGCAGACTATCTCCAAGATAGTCATGCCTCTTTAGAATGTAAATCCTGGGGAAGAGTGGGGAGCAATAGCATATACCATACTCTTTGTTCTCCAAGTAGGGTTAGTTGTAAAGTTGCCAGCAAAGAAAATGTTGGTCGAAAAACCACAAACATGACAATGCAAGAAGTTGATTTAGACAGTCGGTCAACTGAAGATGACCTAGAGACCCTACCTGCTAGACTTTAGTTGTTGTGATTGTTGACATTTAGTGATTTTGACCTTGTTTTTGTTGGATCCTAAACTATATATTTTGAATTCAAACAATAAAATTCTTTGCTTATGGAAAAGAGTCTGTTCTGATGCACATCAATGAAGTGATATTCATTCCCATCTAAGAATCGCCTTTCAAGGTTAATGGAAAAGGAGAAAAATATTCGTCTCCAACAATGATGGATAAGAGTTGAAAATTTTCAAGGATGTTGGCCTAAAAAGGGAGATTAAATAAGAACAAAATCTACTAACCCTGAGTGGTTTGGGGTCCTGACTTAGCTTAAGGCAAGGGCACACAAAAGGGCACATACTCTTTTGAATTTATACTAAATCAAAGATATAAAAAATTCAAAAAGTCATAACTCAGCACATGGTAGGAGCACACAAAAGGGCATAGACAACTACATAGAAACAATTTAAAACAACTTAAATGATCCAAGAATCTCTTTAAGTATCTACACAAAAAAGTCAAGATGTATGAAATAATTAAGTACATGAAAAAAAAATGCTAATGCAAGACCAATAGTTGCAACACTATAAGATCAATACAAATCATTGGTAACAAACACATCAATGTATCTGTATAACTGCTTTGTATTTCATGAGTGAAGACCCATGATACAAATGTGAAGATGATTATTGGCAATAAAATTTCCAATATTGGAAATATTAGAATGTGTAGAACAGAGGGCCTAAGTTGCAGAGATATGAAGGACGGAGAGACAGGGATAAGAATAGCTTCTAGGCCCAGGACACCAACCAAATTTAACTAAAACAATAAAACTAAAAACAGAATATACTATGCTTTATTAACTAGTGATGTTTTAAGACTCGAGAGTGAGAGGATAGGCTGACATCATGTAGAAAATGAAATACTAATTCGGGCCCAAAGGAAACAAACTAATCAGAACACAAAAATTTATTTTTCACCTCTGTCCACAAAGAAAAAGTGTTTTTTACTACCTGTAGGTTGTTGCTATTGTTACCAAATATCAAGTATTTATTGTTGTTAGCCATTTTTTGAGTTTTACAGGGCATATGATCATAACATGTGACGTCCCCCGAATTTATATTTTGCACCATGTGCACATCGGGTAGTAGGCCAAGGGGAATCACGAGTTGTTCAAGACATTTATGTACCTTTCCCTCCCCCCTCCCCCTGCCAAATCCTGATTCCTGGATATATGAGTTCCTATTGAAATATGGAACTTGAAAAAATTGTTAGCAATGATCACTCATGCTAGTTTTAATTTTAACCCACTTGCAATGAATACTTGGCAAATCCAAGTGTATCTTGAGGTAAAATTTTGTTAGCAATAGAACATGATGGTTTTCCTACTGTTGATACAAATGGCTATTGTTGTTAAGCCTAATTTTAACTATGATATGTTGCCAGAGGACATGTCCACGAGATTTAGAAAAATCCATCAGACCACAGGATGTGTTCCTAAATCCCAGGGATGCATCCTCCTACAACATGGCATAAAGAAAAATAGGTTTAACACCAGTATTCATTCACATAAATAACAAGAAAACCATCCTGTTGTGTTTCCAACAACATTATCTTGTGGTACCCTACACCCCACCATATTGGGTTAAAATGTAAAACTAGCATTTGTAGCCCCAATGCCAACAATTTTTTTAAGAAGTTATATAATCCATAGTGGAACAATACTCTAGATACTAAAATGACAAGAAAAATTGACGAAACTTTAAGAATTGTCAAGCCTTTTGCTAGACTCTTAGCCTTCAGGTCTCGAGAGGGATATAATTGTCCATGAATGCAAATGAGAGACCAATAATATACAAGAATACATGGAAACAATCACAAAAGCACCTACACTTAATAGTGCGAAGAATGACATTCTGGAAAGAGTGAAACTACTCACTAAGGATAATAGGGATGCAAAATTCTAGATGGGAGGAACAACACTTAATGAGGAATATGGTTCACCATTCTTACTATTACAACTAGGGAATTTAATAGATTGACGGAAGGTCTATTTCCTAGTGTCATGGAACACTCTATTTTAATGATGGCTTTGGTATTGTTCCCAAGGAAATGTAGTTGCATTTGGATTAATCAATATGAAAGGGTTTCCGTGCACATGATAAGGATGAGAGTTTCCTTTATTTCTCGTCTGGGCTATATTTCAAAATTATAACCATCAGCCATCGGCATGTTGAAGGTATCACACACCTTTCCAGCAGAGCCCATTTTCTACAGGATTTCCCATTGGTGTTTTTGCAGGTATCACCCCTTCATACAGAAGTCATTTTTCCATAGTAGAAATGTGTTTCTTCAATGAATCAAGGCCTCTCTATGCAATCACAAGTAGTATCAGTATTATAACATATCCTTCAAAATTCAAGTATATCTTCTTGATGGAAAGAAAAACAACCTCACTTCAGAAACAACAAACAATGTAGAGTAGGGTGAAATGTGTGGAGGGCATCAAATCCTCATCCCTTGGTACATTTCTTCTTGATATGTCATTCCCTTTCTAATCTTGATGACATTTTATAGGTTTGTATTAGCAAAAAGAGTTCTCAGTGCTTATTCATTTTGAATTTGTATGGCTTCTCACATTGGTCCCCGTGTGAGTATTAGTTATTACTGAAAATCCAAGTGTATCTTGAAGTAAAAAAAATAGCAATAGAACAAGATGGTTTTCCTGCTGTCAATACAAATGGCTATTATTGTTTTATGTTTCCATAGGACATGTCCCCAATATTTGGACAAATCCCTCAAACCAAAGGATGTGTTCCTCAATCCCAAGGATGCATCCTCCTACAACATGGAATAAATAAAAATAGGCTTAACGACATTAGTCATTCACATCAATAGCAAGAAAACCATCCTACTTTGTTTTCAATAACATTATGTTGTGACACCCTACACTACACCATAATGGGTAAAAATGTAAAACTAGCATGTGTAGCCCAAATCTCAACAATTTTTTAAAGAAGTTCCATAATCCATAGTGGACAAGACTCTAGATACTAAAACGAAAAGAAATGTTCATGAAACTTTGAGAATTATCAAGCCTATTTTAGACTCTCAACCTTCAGGTCTCTAGTGGGCTACACCTGTCCATGAATGCAAGTGAGATACCAATAAGGAAAGAGGGAAAAGGCTCACTAGGAATATCAGGGGTGCAAAATTCTAGATGGGAGGAACAACACTTACTAAGGAATATGGTTCACCATTCTTACTGTTACAGCTAGGGAATTTATGAGATTGACTGAAAGTCTATTTCCTAGTGTAATGGAACACTCTGTTTTAATGATGGCTTTAGTCTTGTTCCCATGGAACTGCAGTTGCATCTAGCTTAATCCATATGAAAGTGTTTCTCGCACATGATAAGGATGGGAGTTTCCTTTCTTTATTCGTTGGGATAATTTTCAAAATTATAACTATCAGCCATCAGCATCCTTAAGGGATCACACACTTTTCAAGCAAAGCCCATTTTTCTGTAGGATTATCCATAGGTATTGTTGCAGGTATCACCCTTTCATATAGGTCCATTTTTGCCCAGTAGAATAGTGGTTTTTCAATGACTCAAGGCCTCTCTGTGTAGTCACAAGTATTATCAACATTATAACATATCCTTCAGAATTCGAGTATATCTTCATGCTGGAAAGAAAAACAACCTCACTTCAAAAACAACAAACAATGTATAGTAGGGTGAAATTTGAGATTTGTGTGGAGGGAATCAAATCCTCATCCCTTGGTACATTTCTTCCTGATATGTCATTCGCTTTCTAATCTTGATGACATTTTATAGGTGTTATGAAACCAGCTCACAAAAAGATAGAAAGAAAGATAAACGCCTTAGAATCCAGCCTCTTCTTGGGGGAAACCTCCTTTACATTACACAAATGAACAATTCTTGTATGATACAAATGACACGACCTCCTTTCTATATATAGGAGTCTAAGGGGTCATAATATAATCATAGCTGACATAACAATAATAATGTAAGGGAACAATAATAACAATAGTGGGCTTCTATGGGGCACAATACTAACAATATGGGGACTACATGGGCACAACAATATAATAAGGGGGTTGTACTAATAACAATAAGGGGTTACACTAGTAGTATAGGGACCTAACAATAGGTTTGTATGAGCAGAAAGAGTTCTCTCAGTACTTAATCATTTTGAATTTGTATGGCTTCTCACATTGATCCCCATGTGAGTATTAATTATTAATACTATCAAATTGTATAAAACAGATAGACAGGCCTTAACATAGAAGTTCTAGAATCTACATAAACCAATTTTGCAGTGGTTTTTATATTCATAAACAACTTCCACTGTGTTATTCTTTAATCCTTCCTCCTATGGTGTTTTATGAGGTCAATTTTCCTAGTGATTCTAAAGGAAATCAAAAAATAATGGGAATTTATTGTCCTTGCATTTACAAAGAAGCAAAAGATAAACAAATCCATATACTCCTTTCACTCTATGCATCTAATATAAAAGATAATTTGGTCTTGCATGAAAAAGGAAAAATAGGAATATAGGCCCACCTTCTTGTGGTTTACACTGAAACAACTTATAAGAAGTGCTGAATATATTCCCTTAAGATGATGCAGACAAAAGATTCTCTCCGGGGTTATTACTTTCCTATCAATGGCTAAATTTACGCAATAAGAAGACTTAAATGTTATTATTTTGTTAATTTTTTTTCCCAACCTATACCACATTAGCATTATTACACATTACACCTCCCTCAGACTGGGTTGTAGAATAAATTAAGGCAATTATTACAATATTTACAGTATTTAATCTTGTTTCACAAGCTTAATTCAACATCTGAATTTTCATTTGCCTCGGACAGGGTCATAGAGATATGCTGGCCAACAATTGTCATACCACAAATAGTTGGTCACAATCACACCAACTTATATAACACCCCTCCTCATGAATACACAGTTAATAGGATGCTAATATTAAATGATTGATTGCACTTAAAGAAGCAAGGTACATCTACAACCTACGACGGAAGAGATCTCCATGTGAGTCTTATATATGTAATTACTAATGCTAATAAACTAAAATTTAACAAAAATAAAAAAATGAATTCCCACATCTAATGTCAAAAGAAGAATTAGTGTTTCCAACAAGTCTGTTTTATGAAAAAAGTTTATGTAATTGCATAAAAATGTATTTCATTTTTCTAGTACCTTCCATCCCTATGAAAATTGACTTCTTCTGCATTGCGAAATGCACCACCCAAGGAGTTGATGCTAGAGGCATCCAAAAAATAAAGTGAAGGAGGAGGAATATGTCACCAAGAAGAGCCTTTAAATTAGAAATGTCTTTTAAATGCTTCAAGTCAAAAATAGCCCTAATTGTATACACTATTGAGTAATAGATATCAATTTTCTAATATATGATTGACATGCTTCAAAGGTTGAGCAAAGGAGTTGTAGTAGAACCTAATTTATTCTCAATGCTACTTGACATGTTGCTATTTCTCCTCTGTCAACAGTTGGTTTGATAACCTTTTTCTCTTCTTCTTCCAGCCTCACATTTATGAAAGTTGGGCCCTGTTCTTCTACTGATTTTTGTAAGTTTTCAACTAGTTATTGTGGAGATAGTGGGCCATAAATCTAGCTAAAAGAAGAAAGAATGCATTAGATACGGAAAGAAACATAACTTAATGACTAATAATGGTAGTGATATCACTTCTAGTGCTATAAATTCCAGCCACAAAGAAGCTAGAAAAATATATATTTGCCATAAAATGCAATATGAGCTATTTGGTGAATTGAAGGTAGCTCATCTATAATGAAATTTAAGTAGTTGAGATATATCTTCACAATTAGGAGTGTTGTGCAACATAGTTATTAATGTTATACATTTGGAAAATTTGAGCTTGGTATAAAGGTAATATGATATTTGCATTAGTGACCTAAAGGTGCATACAGAGGACATTATGTGAGACATATAAATGGGCCTGATGCATATTGCATCATATATCATCTTTAAGTAAGAACCTAATTATGAACATAACAGCTGCAGTGTTTCTAATTATAATTATTAGAGAGTACCATAGTATAAAAAGAGCCTTTCCTCGAATGATGTATATTTATCCAGAGCTAAATTTCACCAAAGTTTGGCATGCCCAAGTAGGTGGAAAACCCAAGGAGCTCGACTAGTATACTACAGTCAAAGATATTTTTGACGAAATTTTGAGACAATTGAATACTTTGCATCCTATTCCCAAAAAGGTCTAGGTAGACTACCTCCAACATAGTCATGCCTCTTCAGAATGGAAAGACTCAAGAAGATTGGGTAGCAGCACCATATACCATACCATTTTTTCTCTAAGTGGGGTCATCTGTAAACTTGCTAGAAAAGAAAATGCTGGTCAAAATACCACAAGAATGAAAATGCGAGAAGTTGATTCAGACAGTCGGTCAACTAATGATGACCTGGAGACCTTGTCTTGTAGACTTTAGATGTTGTGCCTATTGACATTTAGTGATCTTTAGCTTGTTTTTTTTTAGCCTGACCTATATATTTTGAATTCAAACAGTAATGTGCTCTGATTATGGAAAATATCTTATTCTGATGCACATCAATGAAGCGATATTCATTCCCATCTAAGAATCAACTTTCAAGGTTAACGGGAAAGGAGAAAAATGTTCAACTCCAACAAGGATGGCTAAGAGTCAAGAAAAATTTCAAGGATTTTCGCCGAAAAATGGAGATTAAGTAAGAACAAAATATATTAACCCTAAATGGTTTGAGGTCTTGACTCAACTCAAGGCAAGGCCACACAAGAGGGCACATACTATTTGGCATTTATACCAAATCAAAGAGAAAAGTTTTCAGAAAGTCATAACTCAGCTCATGGCTGGACCACACAAAAGGGCATAGCCACTTTAACTACATAGAAACAATTTAAAACAACTTAGATGATCCAAGAACCACATGAAGTATCTACAAAAAAAGTCAAGATGTATGAAATAATTAAGTACACGAAAAAACAATGCTAATGCAAGACCAGTAGTTGCAACACTACAATATCAATACAAATCATTGTTAAAAAACACATCAATGTATCTTTATAACTACTTTGTATTTTGTGAGTGAAGAGCCATGATACAAATGTGAATATGACTGTCGGCAATAAAATTTCCAATACTGGAAATATTGGAATGTGTAGAACACAAAGGGCCTAAGTTGCCAAGATATGAGGGATGCAGAGATAGGGGTAAGGATAGGTGTCAGGCTGAAGACACCAACCACATTTAACTAAAACAATAAAACTCAAAACATAATATACTATGATTCATTAACTAGTGATCTTTTAAGACTCTAGAGTGAGAGGATAGGCTGACATGATGTAGAAAATGGAATACTAATTTGGGCCCAAAGGAAACAAAATAATCAGCAGAACACAAAAAATTATTTTTAGCCTTGGTCAACAAAGAAAAAGTGATTTTTACTACCTGTAGGCTACTCCCGTTGCTACCAAATACCAATTATCTGTCGTTGTTAGCCATTTTTGAGTTTTTACAGGGCATATGACCATAACATGGGACATCCCAACTTTAGATTTTGCACAAAGTGGACATCAGGTAGCAAGCCGAGGGGCATCCTGAGCTATTCAGAACATTTCTGCACCTCCCTCTCCCCCTCCCCCTGACAAATCTTAATTCCCTGATATAGGAGTTCTTATTGAAGTATGTAACTTGCAAAAAAAATTGTTAGCAATAAGTACTCATGGTAGTTTTAACATTAACCCTCTTACAATGAATACTTAGCAAATCCAAGTGTATCTTGAGGTAAAATTTTGTTGGCAATAGGACATGATGGTTTTCCTATTGTTGATACAAATGGCTATTGCTGCTAAGCCTAAATTTAACTATGATATGCTACCAGAGGACATGTCCCCAAGATTTGGACAAATCCCTCATACCATAGGATGTGTTCCTCAATCCCAGGGATGCATCCTCCTACAACATGGCATAGAGGAAAATAGGCTTAACAACAGTAGTCATTCATATCAATAGCAAGAAAACACACTTGTTGTGTTTCCAACAACATTATCTTGTGATACCATACACTCCACCATAATGGGTAAAAATGTAAAACTAACATGTGTGGCCCCAATGTCAGGATTGTTTTCAAGAGGTTCCATAACCCATAGCAGAAAAGACTATAGATACTAAAATGACAAAAAAAGTTCACGAAAAGTTGAGAATTTTTAAGTCTGTTTTAAACTCTCAGCCTTTAGGTATCTAGTGGTCTACACATGTCCATGAATGCAAGTGAGAGAACAATAATATAAAAGAAGAGATGGAAACAATCACAAAATCACCTACACTCAATAGTGGGAAGAATGTCATTTTGGAAAGAGGGAAACAACTCACTAAGAATACTAGGGGTGCATAATTCTAGATGGGAGGAACAACAATTACTGAGGAATATGGCTCACTATTCTTACTATTACAGTTATGGCATTTAATAGATTGACTGAAAGTCTATTTCCTAGTGTCATGGAACACTCTGTTTTAATGATGCCTTTGGTCTTGTTCCCAATGAACTGTAGTTTTATATGCATTAATTAATATGAAGGGGTTTCCTTGCACATGATAAGGATGAGAGTTTCCTTTCTTTCTCTTGTGCGCTATAATTTAAAATTATAACCATTAGCATTAATCATGTTGAAGGGATCACACACCTTTCAAGAAGAGCCCATTTTCTGTAGGATTTTCCATAGGTGTTGTTGTAGGTATCACCCCTTCATACATAAGCCAGATCTCCAGAGCAGAATGGTGGTTTTTCAATGACTCAGGGCCTCTTTGTGTAGTCACAAGTAGTATCAACATTATAACATATACTTCAGAATTCGAGTATATCTTCTTGCTTGAAAGCAAAATAACCTCACTGTAGAAACCACAAACAGTGTGGAGTAGGGTGAAATATGATATTTGTGTGGAGGGCATCAAACCCTTATCCCTTGGTACATTTATTCCTTATATGTTATTCCCTTTCTAATATTGATGACATTTTATAGGTTTGTATGAGCCGAAAAATTTCTCTTAGTGCTTGTTCAATTTGAATTTGTATGGCTTCTCACATTAGTCCCCATGTGAGTATCTATTATTACTGCTATCAAATTGTAAAAAACAAATAGACAAGCCTAAACATAGAAGCTATACATAAACCAATTTTGCAGTGACTTTTATATTCATAAATAACTTGCACTGCGTTATTCTTTAATCCTTCTGTCAATTTTATTGGTGCTTCCAAAGGAAATCCAAAAAGAATGGGAATTCTATTGTCCTTTCATTTAAAAAGAAGCAAAAAGATAAACAAATCCATATACTATATTCATTATATGCATATAATACAAAATAAAATTTGGTCTTGAATGTAAAATCAAAAATAGGAATATAGGCCCACCTTCCTATGGTTAGACTAAAACACCTTATAAGCAGTGACTAATATATTCCTTTAATAGAACACAAACAAAAGATTCTCTCCAAGGTTATTACTTTCCTAGCAACGACTCAATTTATGAATTAAGATGACTTAAATGTTATTATTTTATTGATTTTTTTCCCAACCTAAAGCACATTAGCATTAATTCACATTACACCTCCATCATACTGGGTTGTATAATAAATTAAGGCAATTATTACAATATTTATAGTATTTAATCTTGTTTCACAAGCTTAATTCAAAATCTTAATTTTCTTTTGCCTTGGACGGGGTCATAGAGATATGCTGGCCAACAATTTTCATACCATAGACAACTAGTCAAAGTCCCACTAGCTTATATAATACCCCTCCTCATGAACACACAGTTAATAGGATGCTAATATCAGGTGATTGATTGCACTTAGAGAGGATACAAGACAACTTCAAAGGGATATTACTATCTTCAAATACAATTATTAAAAGGCATGTTGAATAACATTTAAAAATGCTTCCACTAACCCCAAGATAGACTAACCCTATAGAACTTGATGACTGGCATAAACCTACCTTTGCTGCATTAAGCTAGGCCTCTGTTTCTTTCTTGTGTTCACCTGTAGTGAATGCTTGAAGATAAAAATCTTCAACATGAACTTTTGTTGATCACAAACGTAAATTGAGTGTGGTCTTGGTCTTATAGCCAGGGATTGGAACATCATATGCATTTGCCTTAAAATCCTCCCCACCAACCCATCGTTTTGTCTCATTAGGCCTATTCTCAACTTTTCCAAAAAAATTAATAAGGTATGAAACATCATGCCTTGCAATTTCCCAAGGATTCCCCATTTGCAAGCCATCAAACAGATTAGCTAGTCTCAGTCTAAACATTCTAAAAATTTGTTCTAGATCATCCTCCTGGAAAAAATTAATGCAAGATGATATAATGCAATTGAAATTTCTCAAAATCAGCAGCAAATATAAACAAAATGTTTTTTTATTGTCGTGATTGAAATGTGATAAAGAAGTTGGATGAAATTTTATCAATGCATACAACATAAATGATTAAAGTCTCACAAAATATACTTCAACTTTATTCAACAAATTTGATTAAGATAATACAATATGTGCATCACCATTCGTCACATACAATACATTACCTCCAGCCAACTTTTAGCAACTTCCTCCTGACCATATTTTGTTATATTCTGATGGAAAAGGCCATACTTGTATCGAAGTCCATAGCCCCATGCAGGATAATCAAGTGTTCCAAGGAGTCAAAGACTATGTTGCCCCCCACCTATGTCTAAGTCCATAGCTTTACATTGATGCTTACACTGAAGTACAATTGCAGCCAGCCAAACTGTGTGTGTTAAAATTTGCAACTATAATGAATCATCCATGTTTCCCCCAAAGCATGAAGGTGGGTTGGTAAAATGGAAATGAAAAGGAAGTGAAAATTCAGCCTAAAGCCATGTCCAAAAAAATATTGGGTTAACGACATTTCCAAAAAGCATATTCAACTGTTTGATCTTTACTGCACAAGTTGCATTAAGTGTTTGTAACTGTAACACCAACTTTATGAAGTTTGGTCTTGATAATGAATCAATGATGAAGCAGAAGAAATCTCCATACTTTGTGTTTGAAAGAAAAATGAGATTTTCAAATGCATTGGGCCATCTGTGACCATTGTGCCTCCCCAGTCCTCAACCCCACCTTTTGTTCAAGCATGAGACAAGTTGGAAGTGTGAAATATAGATCATAGAGGTCCTTTTCCACATATATAAGAAAGGCCTCCCACTCCACCATTACCAGTCCCCCTGAAAGGAACCTTACCATGATGTTACATTTTAAAGAGACACTTGTTTGAAATCATATGGTAGACACCCTTTACCATTTGTTTTTCTAACGAGTTCACTTTTTAAGCATGGTTAAGATAGGGGTAGGTCTTCCATTATTGGTGATCATGATTCCATCGATCCTTCCATAAGAGGAGATCCTTTTTGGCCAATATTTTCCTTGGAAACATGGTTGAGAGTCCAAGTTGTCCAATTGAGGATGTGTTACCACCGAAACTAGAAGGGTTGTCAAGGTCCTTGCAACTTGCTAAGATGGCATAGATAGCACAAGTCCCCACTGTCACCTCAACACAAGTCCCCACTCTTTTAGCCTAACTCCTCCTATAATGACTATTGGAGGACACCTTTAAACAAGTGCTTCAACCATAAATTAGAAGACTAGTGCCTTGAATTGAGTCTTGGGTGAAGAGAGGAATTAGTTGTTTGTTGTTTTCATGATATGGAAATGCGAATTGTGCAGGAAATAAACGAAAATTGGTAGTATAATTCACTTAAAATGTTTGTATTTGAAACACTATTTCCCCCATCCATGTTCAGAGTTAAGATAGCTTAAAGGTTATAATTTTTGCATGATTTCTTCCATAACCTAAATATTTCCTAACTTCTCCCCCATGCCTTATCCAACAATATCAATAGGTTCTCCCATCATCGCTTCTTGGGAAACCTCCAAGATACTACAACCACCCATAATATGTCAAGCTTATTTACACATTTCAAGTAAAGCTAGATGTAAAACCCGAACAAGCATTGGTTAGGTTAATAGGTGACTGGATTTCAACCTTATCTAATGTTAGATTTTTCTAGTGATATTGGTGGCTACATTAGTAGCCTATTTTTATTGTATATAATGCCCAATGCACATTTACTATTCATATTAATATTTAAAGAAAGAATTCTATTTGAAAACAAATATAATACAGGTAAAACAATGCACCAAAGAATGCAAGGAAATTCATTTCACACATGTGGAACAATAATTATTACTTTAGTCCAAATGTTGTGATTTATTCCAACATATGTTATCAAAAGTTGATTTCTTTTACTTTAGTTAGCTTTTACTAGAGACTATTCCCATGCATAGTTTTAAAAACCGGAACCAGGTTCTGAACCAATCACCTATCTAATCGTGATTCAAACTGGATTCAATAAACCTGAATTGGAAAAAATACATAAAATAATTAATTTAAATGAAAAAAAAATATGTTTAAGCTTACAAAACCATGATTCCAAACCATTAGATATCAAATATGGAAAGTCTTCTCATCCATATACCATGTAAGGTTGCATATATCAAAATGGCAATGAGTGCAATACATGTCAATGATACCATTGACAAAATACATAACCAATGTGGTTCTAAATGGCCTCTAGAGTCCCAAAAAAATGTTATAATGAGGATCTTAATGGCCTCTTGAGTCCAGAAACAACACTGCAATGTTATGAAACCAGCTCACAAAAACATAGAAAAGATAGATCAACGCCTTATAAATACGCCTCTTTGAGGGGGAAACCTCCTTTACATTACACAAATGAAAAATTCTTAGATGATACAAATGACAAGACCTCCTTTCTATATAATAGGTGTCTAAGGGGTCATAATATAATCAAAGCCAACATAGCAATAATAATGTAAGGGCACAATAATAACAATAGTGGGCTTCTATGGGGCACAATAATAACAATATGGGGACTACATGGGCACAATAATATAATAAGGGGGTTGTTCTAATAACAATAAGGGGTTACACAAGTAGCATAGGGACCTAACATGCCCCTCTCCTTAAAAAAGTGTTTTTGGAATCTTCAGTGGGTAAGTTCTTTTAATTGATGAGATACTCTGAAATTGATCGATTTCGTAGCTGTCGGGTTCTTGTTTCTGTGATTCCTCCAGGTTCGAATATGATTTTTCCTTCGTCGTCAAGTTCTAGCAATATTGTTTGAGCTAGGATCTTCTACAACTTTTGAATGAGTGGACGCGCTTCTTCATCCTTATTCCATTCATCCCTTGATTCATTTATCCAATCTGGTTGGATAATAGAAATAGCACAAAACAATGTTTCGACATCCTCATCCTTTCTTGAGAGTGCATTTGCAACAACATTTTGCTTCCCTTTTTTATAGATGATTTCAAAGTCATAACCCAACATATTTGTGACCCATTTTTTCTGTTCTTCTAAAGATAATCCTTGTTCTAAAATGTATTTAAGGCTATCATGATCCATTTTTAACTTGAAGTGTCTTCCCATTAGGTAAGGTCGCCATTTCTTAAGTGCATGTACTATTGCCAACATTTCCTTCTCATAAATAGCTTGCTTGAGATGTAGCCATAAAAATACCCAATCACTGTTGGTTCTCCGTTTTGTCCTATTTTTTATCTATTTCTCTCATGTTGTCTATTGGCTAAATGATTATTTTTGAAGAGTATTTGCTACCTCTTTGTTTTAATAGGATTAAAATAGCATTAAAGTGAGTTTAATTATGGCTTGTATGTTGTAGGATTAAAGATGGTTTTATTATACTTTGGGACATGCCTGCACCAGTGCATTCACATGCCTGCACCATTGCACTACCTGCCTGCACCATGCATTGGGATTCCTGCACTAGTTACAGCAGGCTTCTAGCACTATGAAGGATTCTTGAACTACGTTCACGTTCCTGTACTATGAGTCCAATGATCCTGTGTTGTTGTTCTTAATTGCTTCACCAAGGCCCAACTCGAAGAGGAAGATTGTGAAGCACACAATTCCTGGATTGTTAGACAGAGTGTTGGGAGTACATCTTGTATTTTGGGCAAGACAGTTGATTGTAATTACCATCGGCAAACATACCTAGAGGTTCATGACAATGTTGATATCTGCAAAATAACCAAGAGAATTATCTCTAGTTTCCAATGATGTTCAAATGAATTGCAACTAGAAGCATCAAATTGTGTATAGTCTTAACAATAAAACCATTGTGCCCAGCGCATCCTGGGCATCCATGTTTATATCTTTCGCTCACTGCATATGGCACGAAGACATGCCTTGACACACTTTCCAGAGTGGAGAGACAGCCTTGGGCAGTGATTCGCTTTCGAATTGTTTGTGTTTGTGGTTTTCGCGTGGCCACTGATATAAAAGCGATGGTGAATTGGGGAGATTAGCAATTGGAGTGACCATCACAATGAATGCAGCAATATCCGGACCAATCTCAGGAGCTTCAACAAATCTAGCAAGGACAATAGGATCTACAGTGACTGACAACAAATATACAATTTGGATATACATGGTGACATCTGTAATCGGTGTGCTAATAAATGCAATGACTTATAACATGATTCGAGCCCCAACAAATCAATCAACAACATAACAACTTAGATATTTCTCGCATTCCCGAATCTTCCAGCACCATATTTGAAGACCACTTCTCTCAGTTAATCGCACCTTCCAGCAACAACCACTCTAGGAAAAGAGGAACGATTCACCATAATCATTCCCTCTTTCGACACTGAGTTTCAAATTATTTCCTAATTCGGAAAACTATTAATAATCTTCCTCTATTTTAATTGGCTGTTAAAAAAAGCCCCAATTTGTAAATCGATGCCTATATAAACTTCCTGGAGTGATAGTGATCTTAGTCAATCAATTAATTACAGTAAGGAAGGAAATCGACCCAGCTAGGGATAGTGCATGTCAGAGGAAGGCGCAGAAGGGAAGAGGAGTTTCCAATGTAGCCTCACGCAATTCATCAGCTATGGATCGCTCCTCTGGTCTTGTTGGAGTTGAGTGATGTCTGCATAATGTAAATATTGTTTTCAGTAATCAATTGAAGCAATTTCCCAGCATGTTCGATTTATCTACTTGTTGTGTCTAATGATTTCTATCTCTATGTGAATCAGGCACTCAAAGAGGGTGTGAGCTGGCTGGGTTGGCCACTAGACCAGCTCGACACTGGTCTCATATTTTAGATTAAATAGCATCTAAATTATTATTTATCGTATGAAATACTTAAATGTTTCAAGTATCTTACCTTCTTCAAGTTAACGTTATTTAAATTGTTGCAGTGCTTCCCTTCAACTTTAAACTTCATTGACTTTTTGCATTAAGAAATTATTCCTATTTGTGCTTACGCTTGGGATATTCCTCCAGTTATTCTTATTGACAAGATCTGCTTATGTGTTGATGAGCTGCAATTGATTTATACTTCGAAATATGAAAACGATGTGAGTGGGTGTGGTTTTGAGGCACTGACAGATCCATTTAAAACTCTGCTTACAAAAACCATATATTATTTGGATGTCGCAGAGCCAATATTAATGAAAGTAAATTGTGTCATTTACTTTCCATTAAACTTCTGGAGAGTTTGCAAGATTTATTTTCAGGGCAGGGAAGGCGAGAGATTTACATTAATTTAATTGCTTTCATAAGCTATTTATGCAACATATTTACTTGACGATGCTTTCAAGTTAACCTTACACAGAATTAGTGCAGGTAGAATTAGTGCAAGCAAAATGGTTTTGAATTGCTTTTGAATTTATTCTAGCATTTACAGTCTTTTTGTTATTATGCCGGCACTACTTGATTTCTAGTTCAGTTTTCCTTATGTTCGCTTGTAATTAGAATTTCCTTTCGCATTGTTAATTGCCTTTTATTTCCCGCATGATTTAATTGTGTGGATTGATGTTTTCTTGAATTCTCTTTAGTGTAGGATTTCATTTATTGATGAGATCAAAACACAAGATAGACTAGAATTTATTTTGTAGGTTGTCAGGGGCTTTCTCTGGCATTTCCAGTGTTGTGTCTCGAAGTTCATGAACTATCCAGATTGACAAATTAAATGTTGGTACATTTATAGACCCTATACTGCACCCAACATTTTGGCACCATTGCCGGGGAGGCGCTTAGGGGATTGACCTTGGTAACCTGCTGCAGTTTGGTTTTCTCTTTACCTAGTTTTTTGCAAATTTTATTTACTTTGAATTTGTTTCTTTCCTACATTCTTTTTAAGTTTTTTTCATTTCTTGGGTGCTGTAAGAAACCACCCCCCCCCCCCCCCCCCAATCTATTCAACCACGTGCTAACAATATATACCAAATAACTTGTAAAGATAAAGAAATGGTATTTCGAGGCATTTTTTTCAATGAAGAGTTTTGAGGCTAATATGAATCATCCAATGCACCTATTTCACTGATTAGTTTCCAGAAACATTCAAAGTAGGAGTCTTGAAGTAGTACATGGAGAACCTCTTTTAGTTTGGTAAGAAATGGAAAACATTGTTACTTTTGAATTTCCTATCAAAGATCTAGGAGTGGCTCAAATGCATAATATTCCCCCATCTGCACTACCAAAATTTCATGGTTTGGAAAATGAAGACCCAGATACATTCTTATTTTGAGTTTGAAGTACTTTGTAGAGGATATGGTTGTTGTACTAATTATCAAAGGTTGCAACTGTTTCCTCTTACTCTTAAAGGAGCAGCTCTCCAATGGTTCATGAACCTTGGTGGCAACTTCATCCAAACATGGGAAGACATGAAGAATGTATTCTTGGAGAAATATCAAGACTAGTGCCACGCCGGTGAAGATGTTTTTGGAATAAAACAAGGGGAAAATGAAATCTTGGAGTATTATGTGAAGTGATTTAGATACAACCTCCAAAAATCAAAACATAAGAATTTGGTAAAAGAGACCTTGAAAACACTCCTAGCAAAGGAATCAAAGATGATTTTTTAGAAACTTTAAATCTTATAGGAGTAGGTGATGTTTCTCACTTACCATATGATGATATTTGTAAATTATGCATTAGCTATTCAAGAGGAATCTCCAAGATCGGTAAGAATTCTAGAGAACTTTCTTCTCAATTTTTGGAATCTACTACAAAAATAGGAGCTACAAAATCTTTTCTAAATTAACAATTAGATGATTTGCAGGAAGAATGGAAGCAATGTAAGGAGGATCATTCAACAAATTATTTCCCATCATTGGCGGGGTTTCAACAGGTATTTAAGGAATCAAGTAAGGAAATAAATCGACCGCCAGGTATAACTCAAAACTCATCATCATTTAATACTTGGAGTAATATTTATTGTACCCAACAGGTTCCTCAACACATCTGAAACCCCACCGTTCCATGGCAGACTTATAATCCTCCTTTGATTCAATACTCCACCATATTCCTGCAATGGCCCTCTCCCTTGAGCCAAATATTCCCACAACCTCAAGCATGGTTTGCCGCCTCCTCTCTAGGGAAATTCCCCATGAAAATTCCATTACCTAAGCCACAACAGTTGCAGTTCCTGTCCAATGTACCACCATGTTATCCCTCTCTATGGTCCCAACCATTTGTGCAACCAAACCCTAATTTCAACAATCAAGTTGCACATCAATTTAAAACAACTATTTTTCCTACTCACTCCCCTATCAAATGTAATGTCATATCTTTTAGAGAGGCGAGAGGAGTGAATCTAGAAACTTCCCCTATTACCACACAACATTTACCTCAGGAAGAAACTTTAATCCATAAACCATTAGAGAAGCAATCCATGATTGGAACTTGTTCGAAAAATGTTGTTGAAGCTCACAAAGAATAAAACCCTAGAGTTTCCCTTAACCATCCTTGTCAATCTAAAGAGAGAAATCTTCAAGATGTGGAAGACCTATACAAGTAGGAGAACCATGAATATGTGTGTCCTATTGAATCGTGCTTCCAAACAGTTGTTAGTACACCCCATTCCCTCATCATTCGAAAACTCTCAGTACCATTTCAAGTAAGTAAGTTGGTTTCTCATACTTCGATATGCATTAAAGTGTGCATTTTAAACCTGAGTGTGAGTATATTTAGTATTTTATTATGCACATCACTTCATTGGAAGTATGCCTTCACTTAAAGGTGATATTTCTTTCTTTAAAAATAGGATAGGATAATAGGAGAATAATGAATAAAAATGCATAACAACACTCATGAGCTTGTGATTCCGTAAAAGCAAAACTTTTGAAAGTTCTATTATCATGCACTCTCATGGTAAGACTTGTCAGAAGAAATTTACACTTACTACCTCATATTTTAACGTGACTTTGATTGTTGATCAACATGTCAGTAAAGGATATTGTTTTAAGTTACATGTAATACTTTCTCATATTCTAACAAACTGTCATCTAGAAAATCTTTTCAAATTCCTCTTCGAAGGGACCAGTGAAAAACCTCCTATGGTGGACCACGCCTACAAAACTCTAATAAGCTTTCATAAAGAACCCTGACATGATCAACTCAAGAAATATTTTTGGTCATTATCTGAGATGTTTTTTAAATAAGTTCTTAGGGTAGCATGACCAACTGGTAAAGAATAGTAATTAAAAACGTTTCACACCATCCTGCACTCTTGAGTATATTTTCTTCCCCACCTATTAAGTAACCCATATGAGGTTAATCATAATTAGAGTTTTTTTCTAAAAAGAGAAACGAATTAATTGAGGGATAGGAGGTCTCATTACGAACCGACCTACTATGATCATGGGTCCTAAGGAGAATGACATTACTGCTCTGGTCACCAAGCTAGGGTAATGGCTTTCAGGTTAAAAACTAGAAGACGAGAGGTCTCATCGCGAGCCAGTTCATTCATTATTGTTAGTTCTCGTGAATGGCACTGTCGATAGCTGGTTACCAAGCCAGGATAGCAGCCCTCTGTTAACTTATAAAAAGAAAAATGAAAAAATGTTCTTAAACGACTCTGAATCTATATCTAATAGGTGGGACAAAATCATTTCATAAGGTTAAAATGTATCCCTGTCGAGGATATGGACGCCTGCTAGCATCAGGGCCATGCGTGTGGTATTAAAGTTGACTCTACACTATAATTTACTTCATTTTTTTTTCTTTCCGTGAACTCACTATCAATCTCTTTTAGAATGCCTTTAAAGTCCTTCTGTTGTTATACCTTGGAGTTCTATATTTTTGGAATAATTTTTATGGGTGTTGAGACCCTTAGTGGAGGTAATTCACTGTGCCCAGACAAGAGGAGCTTCAACTATACATGGATAATGGTAAAATAGCCACTATGGGAAAGTATTACTATGTCTACTTTTAACACCATGCTTTTAAATCATGTCACTCACACTTACAATGAGGATTTTTAAAAGTGTAACTTCTGATAAGGGATGCCTGTGAGATATTCTTTGGAAATTTTAAAAGTTAGCTATTTTGTTCAAGTAATAACACCGTCCGTGCAATTTAGTTTTTTTATGGCATCTTTCGTTTTAGCTTTTCTTGAAATCAGTTTAAGCAAATAAAGAGCCCAACAGACACTCTGTTTTAGAGAAAGTTTTATCTAGCACAGGAAATGTGATCACGAAAAATTGCAAGAAGATCATTTTGACTGCCTACAAATATTTCTAATTTTGTTTTTTTGCAAGGAAGTGACAGTACCAGATTTCCTTTCATGAGGACATGCAAGATGGTCAGCATAGGGGGATGTTGGATCTCCATTTTGTCCTATTTTTTATCTATTTCTCTCATGTTGTTGATTGGATAAATGATTATTTTTGAAGAGTATTTTCTACTTCTTTGTTTTAACGAGATTAAAATAGAATTAATGTGAGTTTAATTAAGGCTTGTATGTTGCAGGATTAAAGTTGGTTTTATTATACTTTTGGACATGCCTGCACCAGTGCATTCACATGCCTGCACCATTACACTTACCTGCTTGCACCATGCATTGGGATTCCTACACTAGTTACAGCGAGCTTCTAGCACTATGAAGGATTCCTAAACTACATTCACATTCTTGCACTATGAGTCCAATGATTCTGCATTGTTGCTATTCATTGCTTCACCAGGACCCTACTCAAAGAGGAAGATTTTGAAGAATACAATTCCTGGATTGTTAGACAGAGTGTTGGGAGTACATCTTGTATTTTGGGCAAGACAGTTGATTGTAATTACCATGGGAAAACATTCCTAGAGGTTCATGACAATGTTGATATCTACAAAATAACCAAGAGAATTATCTCTAGTTTTGAATGATGTTCAAATGAATTGCAACTAGAAGCATCAAATCGTGTATAATCATAACAATAAAACCACTGTGTTCGGCACATCCTGGGCATCCATGTTTACATATTTTTCTCGTTGCAGATGGAACGAAGACATGCTTTGACACACTTTCCAAAGTGGAGAGACAGCCTTGGGTAGTCCTTTGCTTTTGAATTGTTTGTGTTTGTGGTTTCCGCATGGCCATTGATACAAAAGCGGTGGTGAATTGGGGGGATTAGCAATTGAAGTGACCATCGCAAGCAATGCAGCAATATCCAGACCAATCTCAAGAGATTCAAAGAATCTAGAAACGACAATAGGATCTGTAGTGACTGGAAACAAATATACAATTTGGATATAAATGGTGACATTTGTAATCGGTGCGCTAATAAATGTAATGACTTATAACATGATTTGAGCCCCAGCAAATCAATCAACAGCATAACAACTTAGATATTTCTCGCATTCCCGAATCTTCCAGCACCATATTTGAAGACCACTTCTCTCAGTTAATCACACCTTCCAACGATAGCCACTCCAGGAAAAGAGGAACGCTTCACTAGAATCGTTCCCTCTTTTGACACTTAGTTTCAAATTAATTCCTAATTCGGAAAATTGTTAATAATCTTCCTGTATTTTAATTAGCTGTTGAAAAAGCCCCAATTTGTAAATCGATGCCTATATAAATTGCCTGGAGTGATAGTGAGCTTAGACAGTCAATTAATTACAGTAAGGAAGGAAATCGACCCAGCCAAGGATAGTGCACATCAGAGGAAGGCACAAAAGGGAAGAGGAGTTGTCCCAATGTAGCCTCACGCAATTCATCAGTTGTGGATCGCTCCTCTAGTCTTGCTGGAGTTGAGTGTTGTCTGCATAATGTATACATTGTTTTCAGTAATTAATTGAAGGAATTTCCCAGTGTGTTCAGTTTATCTACTTGATATGTCTATGATTTCTGTCTCTGTGTGAATCAGGCACTCAAAGAGGGTGTGAGCTGGCTGGGTTGGCCGCCAGAACACATCGACATTGGTCTCATATTTTAGATTAAATAACATCTAAATTATTATTTTCCATGTGAAAGACTTAACTATTTCAAGTCTCTTTTCCTTCTTTAAGTTAACGTTATTTAAATTTCTGCAGCGTTTCCCTTCGGCTTTAAACTTCATTGATTTGCTACATTAAGAAATTATTCCTATTTGTGCTTATGCTTGGGATATTCCTCCAGTTGTTCTTATTGACAAGATCTGCTTATTCGTTGATGAGTTGCAATTGATTTATACTCTAGAATATGAAAATGATGTGAGTGCGTGTGGTTTTGAGGCACTAACAGATCCATTTAAAACTCTACTTACAAAAACCGTATATTATTTGGATGTCCTGGAGCCAATATTAATGAAAGTAAATTGTGTCATTTACTTTCCATTAAACTTCTGGAGAGTTGATAAGATTTATTTTCAGGGCAGGGAAGGCGAGAGATTTACATTAATTTAATTACTTTCATAAGCTATTTATGCAGCATATTTACTTGACGATGATTTCAAGTTAACCTTACAGAGAATTAGTGCAAGTAGAATTAGTGCAAGCATAATGGTTTTGAATTTCTTTTGAATTTATTCCAACATTTACAGTCTTTTTGTTATTATGTCGGCACTGCTTGATTTCTAGTTCAGTTTTCCTTTTGTTCGCTTGTAATTAGAATTTCCTTTCGCATTATTAATTGCCTTTTATTTCCCGCATGATTTAATTGTTTGGATTGATGTTTTCTTGAATTCTCTTTAGTGCGGGATTTCATATATTGATGAGATTAAAACACAAGATAGACTAGCATTTATTTTGCAGGTTGTGAGGGGCTTTCTCTGGCATTTCCAGTGTTGCGTCTCGAAGTTCACAAACTATCCGGATTGACAAATTAAATGTTGGTACATTTATAGACCCTATACTGCACCCAAAAATCACCTACATCAAAAAAAAATTCACTGCGATGTTGATTTGCCTATTGTTTCATTCCATTTTTGCACCAAAGTGGATTTATCCTTCAAAAGTTGGAGAACTTGTTGTTGATGCTCAATGTGATCTTTCACTTCTTAAACATTTTTCTTCTTGGTATGTCCTTCTATCTTGATAGTTTGAGGAGTGGTAATTCCATCCAATGGAATACAAGATATGGTCGGATTCATTTCTTCTTTCTCGATGTGATCTTTCACTTCTTGAACCTTTTTCTTCTTGATATGTCCTTCTACCTTGGGAGTTTTAGGAGTGGTAATTCTTTCCAATGCTTTACAAGATATGGTCGGATTCATTTCTTCTTTCTCCGGGGTTGGTTCCTGGTGTATATCCTCTTATTTAGATGTTTCTTGATCCTTTTCTTCTTCCTCTTCATAATCTATGTAAAATAATTTCTTTTTAGCACACTTGTGACCTTTAGTGTATTTTCTATCACAATTGTAACAAAGCCCTTTTTCTCTTTCTTCTTCCAATTGTTGTGGTGTAAACATTGTACATTATGGAAGGCTAGGAGAAAAAACACTTCCATAATTATAGTCGTGAGTGGTGGGATTCCTTATTTCCATAATTTCACTTTCAATATTTCATGCCAATGTGAATCCCTTCTCCAATGAATTAGGTTCCCAAAGACAAACCTCATGTTAAATGTTATCCTGTAAATTCCCTATGAAGACATCAATCCTTTGCTTCTCTAGAACATCATTTACCCTTATATTCAAATTTTGAAAGTCCTTAATGTGCTTTTCCATTGAACCCCTTTGTTTGAGATTTATCAATTGGCTAAAGAAGGTGTTGCTCTTTGTATCCTCATAATGTGCTATCATTTCCTCTGTGAAAATTGACCACATGACAAGTGATTTACGAGAAGAAAGCCCTTTGTACCATAAAATTGATTCAGATCTAAATAATTAGATGCAATACGTACCTTTTGTAACAGTGGTACACCATGTAGATCAAAATATTTCTCCATCTGTAGTATCCAATTTACCGAATCCTTGTCATCAAACTTCCTCATCTCGCTTTTTCTTGATTCTAGGAGCTCGATTTTGAAATGACTGAACTCTATACTTTCGAATCTTTAAGTTTTGAAATTTGGCTCTGTAATAGCCCTCTGAGTCCTCATTCTATCTCCACAATTTTTATTGCAATTGGATTCCTGAAGAAATATTTATTCCCAATCTCCCGCGATGACCTAATTATAGACTAGGTCAGTAGAGTGAACTTGTACGACATTCCACGTGTCCCTGTTTCAACCTTAGGTTCTTAAACTTATACCAAAACAAAAAAAACTTCATCCTCTTTCTGTAACTTCTTATGAAATTTCAATCTGATGCTCAGAGAGAAAGTTATGACGATTTTCCCAAGGTCATTTGTTTAGGATGTAATTTGGGAGTTTGCAAAAATCCTAAATTCCTCAGATCATATATCCTAAAATATGCAAGACAAGATCTGAAATTTGGACCCAAGGTTCAGACTGATTTCTTCTCAAATGGGTTTTTTAGTTTGGTTCTGAAACTTCATATCGAAAAATTTATATCAAAATTCCATGATGACCTGTTTTAGATAAAAATTTGGAGCTTGCCAAAACCCTAACTTCCTCAAATCATATATCCTAAAATATATCGAGACAAGATCTGAAATTTGGACCCGAGGTTCAGTGAGACTTCATATGAAATGGGTTTTTGTTTTATCTTCTGAAACTTCGTAAGAAAATTGTTATAGCGAAAATGTCACGATGACCTGTTTGGAGCAGTGAAACCCTAGAATCCAAAGCTCTGATACCAAATGTTATGAAACCAACTCTCAAAAAGATAGAAAAGATAGATCAACGCCTTAGAAATAAGACTCTTTGAGGGGGAAACCTCCTTTATATTACATAAATGAACAATTCTTAGATGATACAAATGACAAGACCTCCTTTCTATATATAGGAGTCTAAGGTGTCATAATATAATCAGAGCCAATATAACAATAATAATGTAAGGGCACAATAATGACAATAGTGGGCTTCTATGTGGCACAATAATAATAATATGGGGGCCACATGGGCACAAAAATATAATAAGGGGGTTTTTCTAATAATAATAAGGGGTTACACTAGTAGTATAGGGACCTAACATATAACTCAAGCTAATAGGCCACTAGCCTACTACAAATCATTGATCGACATAATGACTCATCAAACTCCTCACCACTACTACACATGGGATCACCACCAGGAGCTACATAAACTTCATCTAGCTCAGAGTTGAGGACTCCTCAAACTCCTCTCCAACCTCAAAAAAAGTACTAGTAGTAGCATGAGCAACATCAATAGCCCTAGTAGAACTAGAAGCACGAGTTTGTCGAGCTACACAACTATTGTTTCCCTCATGAGTCACCATGTGCCACGCTTGGCCTTGTTGGTTCACTTCCTTCAACTCTTGGTTCAACTACCAGATTCACATTGGGGCCAACACCCCCAACTCCACTAGACATCTCTAAACTATCTCCACAATGACAAAGAACCTCCAAACTTGTTGTTGCTCCAAAACTCAATGTTGTTGCAGAACTGTCCAAGCTCTCATTTGCACACAAACACTAGAAATCAAATGTGTGAGCCAAATAGGAGCTTATGCATCCTTTTATAAGCTTGGGAGGCCATATTTAGAAGGGAAACTACCATGGTTTGCTAAAAACCACCTCCAAAAACCAATCAGGAGTCCCATCAACATGCCCAACCATGTGGCTTCCTAATCGGCCAATTTAAAAAAAAAAAATCGGCTTGCCAAGTAAAAACCTAGCCAAACTGGATGGTTTGGTACCAAATTAGCTGATTTGGTACCCAATCAGTCCTGACCAACCAACGGATCAGATTTGTTGGGGCAGTTGAATATCTTAGGGAGCTAACTGACCAATTTTGTTGTAGCTCTGATACCAATTGTTGTAGCTCTAATACCAATTGTTATGGATCTAACCCAAGAATATTATAGATCAGATATGAAAATATAAGATAATGCAAATAAACCCAGAAATAATATGAAATGATTCTTTATTGATCTCAAACCCTTAAGGTAGGGCAACACCATAAATTCACTCCTTAAGGAAGGAGAACACTCCACAAGCCATATGCATGTTCATACAATAATCCTTGACTATCTCCCAAGTGGAGTCTCTAGTCTCTATATAGGCCTCATACATACAATACCATGGATCATTACCATGGTTCCCTCATACCATCAACTAATACCATGAGCCCATTACATTATTATTAACTACTTGTGGTCCCTTACATGACATGGGTTAGCCACCTTATTTATTACTATGGCCCATCCCCTTATTACATTATTACCTTGGGTACCTCCCTTGGTACCCCATATTATCCCCCCTAGGTATATAACAAATTCCACTGACTTTTGGGTCAACTAGACTGATATTTAAAACTAGGCTCCCATGTTGATGCTTAGATCTTAGGTTCAAGAAGAGACTTAACCATACGGGAAAAAGGTCTACCCAATCTATAACATAGCTAGTTTTTCCATTGTTGGACACATGGTTTACCCATGAAAAAATTGGTTTCCACTCAACACCTTTATATGGGTTGAACTCTCCAACCTACTAATATAATTTAGTAATGTTTTAATGTCCATTGTCCAAGCACTTGGACATACTCATTGTTGAGATCTGTTAAGATACCAAAGAAAAGAGAATTTGTGCAAGTCAACCCATAACAGCGAGTTGAGGATGAAATTGAAAGTTGAATTAGGGAGTATATAAAAACAATAGGTAAGTTATGTGAACATTTGTATCCATGCTTTAGATGAGAAGAAACTGAGCACAAGATCATAAATTTGTTATTTCATGCCAAAACTTGGGGCTCATGACTTAGATACTAGGAAACCAAACACAACATTAGAAAAAAAAATAAAAAATAAAAATAAAAAAAATAAATAATGCAACAAAGTGAAAGGAAACAACTATATATATTAACACTTCTCCCTGAAATTTACGTCTAGACTATATAATAAGAAACTTTACTAGAGCAAGGTCATGGCCTTCAACATCCCAAAGACTATTCAATGCTATGAAAACTAGAACTCCAAGTAGCCTCAAGTCAAGGAATTTTTCCAAACAACATACTTTCTTCGAACAATGTTTCATCAAACACATCACACAAACAAAGGAATCCATAGCATGATTGTGAAGGCCTCATCCTCCAATCTTATTAACAGGAGAACATATATTTTCCTCAAAAAGAGAAATTTTTGGCACAAGCATGAAATTATGACATGTGAAAGGAGTTTTACCTTAACAACAAAAAGTAAGTCCCAATAATAACTAGTGTTATTAGAATTGATGATCCAAAAAAAAAAGCATTTCTTAGATTTTGTAGAATTTTTCCATTTGCCCATTTTTTCTTGAGTTATTTTTCAAATGCTTGTTGAGTTATTAAGTTAATATCCCATTCAACACCTTTGTTTGCCATAAAGCAAAGAAAGGAATAAAATGTGAACAAATTATATATGTACAAGGTTAGCAACTTAGCACAATCCAAACTAATGGTCAAAATGACTCAACAAACAATCACTCTTTACATATCCTAAGCTTATGAGAAGTTAAACTCAATTTTAACACGATGATAATGATTGGAGTCACATGACATATAATTAATAACTTTCTTTGAGATCAATGAAGAAAAGGGTTGTGTAGCCATACTCCTATTAGTGTATTTCAAAATGAATGTTTTCATGTCAGTAACATATTGTACTAAATCAGTGTGAGTTTTATTCAATTTCAATAGTAGGGAGGCTTGTAGCTTTGGAAAGGGCCAAATATCATGATGGCTTGACAAATATAATATCATTTAGGTTTGTGAAGCAAGGTTGAGTATCAAATATTACCCATGTGTTGGTCCATTCACCAAAAATATTTTCTAAGGGCCAGTAATCTCCAATATAAAAGGCCTAAGTCATTTCATATAAAACCCTATTTTAAGTTTATAGGTGAACTTATGACAACCACAAAAACAAAGAAAGCTATAATTTTTGTCAAATAAATCATTTTGGTAAGATACTTCCCATTATCACTATACAACAAGCATGCCCTTTCCCAATATGAGAATATCACAATGCAATGTAATCAGATTACAACACTCTAAAATATCCCTTCAACTGAGAAGTCATGGTTGAGGATTATTTGTTATTATAAAGTCAAATAAGACTTGAACTAAGCACCAACCACTTAAGACAACCCACTTGCATAGGCAAGATGGCCCTGATGTCAAAAATGTGTCCCTCGGGGATTTGAATCATGGTGAGGACTGTGAAACACCCCTTATTTACCATCTAACTAAAACCCAATGGTGACATTATTTAAAATGTTTAGCTTAAGATAAATATAAATCTTATCATGTTACTGGTCCCAAAATTTATCATTACATTTTTAATAACTTAGCCTCATTTCAGTAAATGGTAAATGGGGACAATTGAGAACAAACAAGATTATCCCAAGAAGTGGCCACTAAATAGTTATCTTTTAAACTGAAAGAGAGGTTTGAGATAGTTATCATTTGGGGGCTTCACAATATGAAAAACAAATAATTTTTAAAGACAATCATCTTATTGTGTTACCTAATTCATGAAGATGATGTAACATTATTGTGTAATAGATTACTAGTAAAAAAATATCGCATGACCCATGCATAAAATACCCACATATAACAACAAGAAGAAATACAATGTCTAGACTTTAGGATGTCAAAGACATTTTATCATGCTTTCCTATAATAAATCTACATGGACATCATGAAAATGGCTTCTATATAAAATATGAATGCGAAGAATCCCAATGGGCTTGGGGTTGATGGCCCTTACTTAGCATCCTAAAATAGCCATGGGGCACATGGAGGTAGGGGTTGGACTGTGGCTCCTAGAGATGAATATTTGGCGCTCATATCACAAACCAAACACAACCCTTGTTCTCATTAAGGCCTAGGAAGTAGTGATTTTAAATCATTAGCCAAGGTTCCATTCCCAAGGGATTTACTAAGCATCTATAGGGGCACCTGGAGGTAGATGTTCAACTTATGGCACATGGAGATGAATACCAAGTGCATGTATTACAAGCCCAAACCCACTCCTTAATTCTAAATTCTTCTTGATGCTTGGGAAGAAAAGAGCTCAACACCATTATCCAAAGTTCAATTCCCAAATGCTTTACTAGATAATCATGAGGGCACATGGAGGTAAGAGTTAAACTTAGGGCACATATTCCTTATCACATACCCAAGCCCACTCCAATGTTCCCCTTAAGACCTGTGGAGTGGGAGCTTGACACTATCGACCTAGGTTCCATTACCAAGCGCTTTACCCAGCACCTTAGGGTAGCTCAGGGCACCTTGAGGTTAGGATAAAACTCGTGGCGTCTAGATACCAAGGCCACATGCTTATATTAAAAGTTCAAACCCACCTTTGTGTTGTGGTTTTTCATTAAATGGTAATTAAAGTGCACTTGATTCTACCTCAATTAATTTCCATAAAAAACATGTTAATGGAACCCATTGTTGTGGTGTATTGTAATATGTATCCAGGCGGAGACAATGTTTAGTGCATTTGTGCAGGTCATAAACAAAGCCCCTTCCTCAATAAAGTTCCATTTGTATAACTATATGTAGAGAGAGAGAAACTAGATAGTGGCATAAAGGCCATTTTTTTCCAAACATTTACCAAAAAATAATTGAGAAATTATATACTGCTTTGAATGCGAATAAATTTTCTCTCGGAAAAATTCCTTGAAGAAATTACAACCAAATTGTGATCTTTATTAAAGTCTTGTGCTGTAAATTATTTATCAGCATGGACCATTTGACCTTGAGAAAGCGAGGCTAGATTAAATCAACTACACTGAAACATGGTGCAGACTTCGAATATAACAGGGATAGTCAGGTATTAGGCTCAAAATCACATAATTGTATATTAGACATATTTTGGAGGTTATGACATATTGCATATTTACAGGAGCAATATACCGATTAAAAAATGCATACCTCGCGAAATGTTTTGTGATTGTTAGGACTTGTGGCAATGTCAATGGTATTGAAGGTAGAAGCCATTGAAAAAACTATTTTATAATTAACTTCTTGAATATGAGGAAGCAAGACAAAATTCCTAAAGTCACACTTACAGCAACGGTCTAATCCCTCAATTTTGCCTCATTTAAAAGGCGGTGAAAACTATCATTGTACATAATCTGTCAAAGCATGCTTTTAGCAAAAAAATTTAATAGCCAAAACCCTCAAATATCAATGAATCATAGGCTCTGTAATTTTTCATGTGCAATTTTCCCTAGGCTTGTGCCTTAGCTTTACCACCAATTGATAACCATCTAAATTTCAAATGTTTAACATACATCCATCTTGCCTCATGATTTTTTAAAATATAATTTTCTATGGTTGAGGCTCTGGAGCATCTTTTCCATCCCCTTGGGTTTGAGTGAGGTGCGGAGGGTTCTCGCAACAGACTTAGCAACCACAATGTTGGCCTTATGAGCATCTAAGCCTCTTATTCTGGCCTTCTTCTCCTTTAATATGATAAACGACCTTCCAAACTCGTCAAATGCTAATGCCACCTTCTGTTCCTTCTACTTTAATATGATAAATGGCCTCCCAAACACATCAAATTCCAATTTCATCCCTATAAATAGTAACAGAATGTAACACAGATTAAAACTTAAACATACTAGTGTGGCTACAAAAAAAACAATGGATTTTGAACCAAAGACCTGAGGTACCTGTGTTCATCTCTGTGCACAAGACTAAATGTGGGGTGGAAATGCATTGAAGTTCACAGTGGAACATATCTTGAAACTATCAATGAACTAAAGATTCGATGGTTGCATTCGATATTTGGTTGCATTAGATATTCGATGGTTGCATTCAATATTTCATTTGATATCTCATTTTCTCTCCCTCCATAATTCGCAACTCTCTAAAATCTCATTTTCACTCCTGCCCTATGAAATCCCAACAAATTTGAAGTTATGGTTGGGAGCGGTTTTGTAAATAAAAATTAAAGCTTAACTTTTTAAAAAATGCTAAAATTTTCCTTCGTGAAAAACAATTAGATATGATATTTTATTTTATTTAAATTAAATGTTAGTTATATTTGTGAAAAACAATTAGATATAATATATTTTTTTCATTCACACTAGATTTTAGTTATCTTTGAGAAACTAAGGGGCTTTTACATGTTTTTCATAGTGTTTGAAAATATTTAGTGTATGTTAGGTGTAATCTATCATAATAATTATAATTTAATCTTAAGGTTATGCTTTATATGTAATGATTTTGCTATTAAAATTTATGGAGGCAAAATATGAGATGTTATAAAGAAATAGGTACTCTCAACTTCATTGTATTGAAAACATTTAGGTGTTCTTGTATATTAGGTGGGTGTAAACAAAATATAGTATATGGTATGTGGATTTAATAGTCAAAAACAAGTGTTAGCTTCTTAAAATTCATATGTAAAATTTGGAAGGAATATGATATGTGTCCTTCTTTAGTTTAAATATATTCAAATTGTTGTGTGAATGGGGTTGTAAGACCTTATGTTTCATCATGAGAAAATGGATTCCTCTCCTAGTCACACGTATAGTTTAGGTTGTTATAGGAAAAGTAGGTGGTTTTCTTTAAGATTTGAACATTTCCTTTTAAGTAGTCTGATAATGTGGCTTCAACAAGCCATCAAAACAGTGAACGAGAATGCACATTTGGGATGCTAGTGTTATGTTCTTCTTGAGGCATGAGCGCATGCCTAAGAAGACTCTAACAAGGGTTGAAGAGTTCAAATATTTAGAGATGTTTGAGGGTTTTAATCTCAATTAGAGGTGTAGACAAGCAATTTAAGCACCATGAGAAGTTGTGAAGCAAACATAAGACATTTGACAAGTTTCATGAAGGAAACTTGGTAGTGGTACTAAGTTAACATTCCTTGATAGAAGTTCATACCCTCTCCTTGGGACTACCACTTTGCAAGACAAAGAAGAAATTTGAAATAGATGTCCAACCCACTAAAGAAATTGGCATGGTTGTTGCAACATATATAGGTAGTTATGCTTTGTTGCAAAAGGATGTGTTGGCCCACTCTGATTTTTTATTTTTAAACCTTTGAATTTAATTCCTTGTGAATGTGATCAAAGGATATAACCATGAATGTTTTGATAATCTCTCTAACTCTAATCATCATTTGAACCAATAAAGGAGTGTTTAAGTATAACCTTTAAGCCAATCTATAGAAGCCATATTTGAATACCCTATCACTTGTAAGTTTAGATTGTTGAAATGATACAATTAAAATGACTAGCATAAACAATTGATTTGTATTATTGTAATTCTTAGTATGTAGTCATATTTTTGTTCCTCGACTAAATTAGTCATTCACGTTAGTCATTTTTAGTTCTATTACTTAATAGCTAGTAGTATATTTTAATTCGCGACTAAATTAGTCATTTATGTTAAAAAAAAATTAGTTGGGTCACTTAATATTTCTCATTCTTGGTAGCATTTCACTTGGAAAAACTGCAGTGAATAACTTTTTTAGTCACCTAGTCACTAATTTCACAATTTTCTACAAGTGAATGTTTGGGCCTTCCAAGCTCAGGCAGTTAGATTTAACATATGTGAGAAGTTGACTATGCATTAGGGGAATTTTGAGGTCTAAAATGGGCCTCCTAGGAAAAATGTACAACCAAAATAAAATTTATAAGAACCAATAGGATTCAATATGATGATGTCAACCATGGGGGATGATTCACCATTTTTGGAGTAAAAAAGTAAAAGGATTGAAAAATAATAAAATAATAAAACTACTTTTTGAACCCGTATTTTCAACTTATCTCCCTAAGGTTTTACTCAATTTTCAAGCGAGAGTACTTGTTGGATGCAAAATTTAATTCCTCAACCGAGGAGTACCCATGTTGCATACTTTCAATGGACCCAGCTACATGAAAAATGAGAAATACACAGAAAAACATGATTGTAATCACATGTTTCATGTATTTATTAGTTTTCGTGTAGGAAGGTCCATCAAAAGTATGCAACATGGGTACTCCTTCGATAAGGAATCAAATTCTGCATCCAACGAGTGTTTCCACTCGAAATTTGAGTAAACCCATAGGGAGATAAGTTGAAAATACGAGTTGAAAAAATATTTTTTATTTTTTCCCTCTAAAATTTGATGATGTAATCTAATATTATTTTATTATTTCCATTATTATTTTATAATTTCCTTAGGAGGCCCATTTTAGACCTAAAAACTCTCGTAATGTCTTAAAATCTAAAATCGTGAGGTTGCAAATAGCAACATGCACAAATGGAACAGTTTATGGTAGAATGTCACTTCCAAACAAGTCAATGTGGGAGCCTGAACCAAAAATGCTAGATAAGGCCCTTCCTTTGTTATGCCTTCATTTTCACTAGTAAATATTGGGCCTCCTAAATCTTGAAAGGCAACTCCTGTAGTAGGAACCAAATTGAGATACCTCTATAATTTACAACAATGAGGATATAAATGATGTAATTAGCCAATTATTTTTGTCAATCACATTCCCCTCACTGCTATAAGATGGTCAGTGTAATTTCAGCTCAAGTGACCTCAAATATACTTCTACTTCGTTGCACAAATAATTCTCTTCTCTAAATATCTCTTTAGGACATAAGGCCTAGTCTACTAAACCCCAGAGCACAAAAAAGGTGCCAAAAAATCAGCTTTGCATATCAAAAACTAGATCCATTTAGATACATTTCTATGAGGATTTGTACCAACAACCAATTTAGGAACATTTGGTACCAGTACTTTAGTAGAGGAGGATAATTAGTGTAACTATGATCTTCAAGTGGGAATCTGCACAAGGAAGGAACTCTAGCAACTGGAAGATATAACCATTAGGAAAGAGAACACACGTAAATGTCTTATTCATAGACATCTGCAAGGTCTGGATTTAGTTGTGCACTTTCTCAACTCCTCATCAATGCTTCCTTAAGAACCTTCATATAAAAAAAAAATCACATTTTAACGAAAATAGGAAAACACATGTATAAAGAAACTATAATGTGTATGCCTTAAACATTCATATCCAACAATCACAACGTTTCATAAAATTTGTATATCTTGCAATAATAAAATACTAATACACAACAAACCTACTTGGCTTCATTTGTTGGATCCTTGAGCTACAATAAAGCCCAATAAAAAACTTTCTCTTCCTAAATGAATGCACCTTCTAGCATAATTTTCATATCAGATAAGAGAGAGAAAATAAACTTATAACCTCCACAAGTCAACTTTGAACAATTTTTATTCTAGGACCAATATGATCAGACTCTTCATGACAATCATTCTCACACTAAACACAACCCATCCCTACCATGGATACAAAAAGAACATGTATGCACAATTGAAGCCATATCAAGAAGTTATGAATTTTTTTCCTCAAATTTCACCCATTCTAGTTTCTCCTTCAATGCATCCTTCTCTGCCTTGAAACCTTCACTCACCCACAAACCTAATATCGGATGTTTTGCTTATATATTACTTTCTATTGATCTCTGATTTCTAGATTTGAAATACTTTTAGTATTTACATATCTGATTCATTCTAGATTTCATAGTGATGTATTTTACAAGTTTAATATACTAATTTTAAATTTCCTTTCGATATAACTTTCAAATTATAAGTATGAACAAAGTAATGGAAACATATTTGGTTTAGAAGAAGTGGATAAAATACTATTATTCTTAGATGTTTCCAACTTGCCAAGACCTGCAAATTGTTCCATACACATGGAGGTATAATATTAATATCGTCCATTGGATAATAGAGGCATGCACAAGCAAGAAGAGATATCACAATCCACATAAATGGTCCATCTCTCATTGAATTAGAAATAGAGTTCGTAGTATAGTATCAATGGAACTAAAAAATGAATGCAACTGATTATGTTGAGAAAATGGTATGGATCTCAATAACAAGTCCATTGCTTCCCTTCTTAAGGTCATTGATGGCTCACAAGCTTCTAAAGATGTTATTCTGCCCCACGTGTTCACAACCAAAGTGGAATGAAGACCACGCTGACTTGTTGGCTTAATAGTCATTCCCAAGCTACCCATTTCCCTTGAAATTCCTTATATGGATAAAGCTGTAAACTTGCCAAGTTCCTCATGTTCAACAACTCCTCCTAGATGTTGAAGGGAAATACCTCTTTGCTCTAGTTTAGAATGCTCAAGCATTTTACAAAATAACTCAACCAAAGAAGAAGATGAAGAAATTGAAAAATCCAAATATTCCCTTTCAAACAACTTAAATAACCATTTTCCTGTCTACAAATGCCATGTAACTCTTGGTGCATGGCAACAAACATACTTTAGTGCAAAATAGATAGAGCTCAAAATAGAATCCAAACTAAATGAAGGTTACAAGGACAAAATATAGTCAAGCATCACAACAGCCACTTGCCATCAACTATTCTTTTCTAAGGTCAAAACATCTTGAGCAAGACCTTCAACTGAATGTTTCCAAACAATTAAACATTTCTCACTTTGAGAGACAAATGAATAAGCTTCACCTCTTGTATAAATTTTTTTTGAATGAAAATACTTGTATATGCACACCATGGATCCTGAGTAAACCAAATAGGCTACTACACTTTGAGACAATTTACTAACCATTTAAGGATGAAATTTCCAGCAAACCTCAAGTGTTGGAATTTGTGTAAAAATCAGTGCCTGCAAATCTTTTTTGAATTCCTCCATATCAGAAATACATGAAAAGTACTTTAAATTACTACTAACACCTTCATTAGCTCCGTGTCCATTAATCGCTGCAACAACATGATCCTTTATTTGTGAATAATCTCCTAGATGCCATCTGTCTTCTTGTCTATCAACATCACATGAATCAATTTTGTTCTCTTATCAATTAGAAGTTCTTAGTGGCACCGTATGGTCACTCCAAATAAATACATATGTAACTTTCTTAAAATATGAAGGATGTTCATTCACCAATAAAATACGTATCTCTCTTAAAGTGTCTTGGTTCAGACAGCTACATACCACAAAGTCCTTCTGAAATGCACAAAGATAGTTGTAGCAAAATGTTGCCTGGAAGCTAGGAAAATTACCCCAATATAATGGTGATTGCATAAGTTCTCTTCTCCTCATATTAGATAAGTCAGAAAGTAGATATCGAGCAAGAAAAATAAATAGTGCACCTTGTGGAATTTTATTGTTCTTATGCTCAAGACCTAATTTCAACTCATTTATAAGAGCATCAACACATAAAGATTCAAAACTCATGATAGAGAGGTCATCCTCTAATAAATGCTCTGAAGTAGCTATTGTTCCAACAACATGAGAAATCAGAGGCTTTAAAGTGCTTAATATAGAATCCAATAAAGGCACATCACAATAGGTAATGCTACACAAAGACAACAACAACTTAATCACCCATGGTATCTCAGGCATAATAGCTTCCATATATCCCATAGCGATTACTTATAGTATCCACAATATGATGCACTTCACATTAGAAGCTACAACACCTTTCATCAGACCACAACTGGCATCAATCATTACATTTTTATCTCTATCTACATCCAAGGATGGGTTGGAACACAACTCTAAAAACCAACTAAGTATATCTGGAATAGAACTAGGTGAAATTGCTTTTAAATCAGAGCAGACAACCTCCAACATCACTTCTACATATGTGAAAAATTGATTTCTTAAGTGTGGAAAGATCCCACTAGTGACCATTGTAGAATAGTTTAATGGTCCCACTAGTGACATGCATTTTCACAAAGTGGAATAAAAAACCATCAAAAATTTAGCTGAAAAGCAATTATGTTAACCAAAACAAACAAAAAGGATTAAAATATAAAGCTAAATTCCATTAAAAAAAAAAATAATTATTGAAATGTGTGGAAGTATTGGTTCATTGGTGAGCTCAACAATATTAATCATTCTATGAATGGCGTGGCCTTATACCACTAGAATGGCATGCGTTTCATAGGGATAAATTTTGGTTAAATAACTAAAATAACCACTGAAATTAGAACAACAAAAAAGCATATGCATTTCCACTTATCTTGGTCATTTTGAAGAGGGACCATGGAAGTGAATCATCATTGACTTTAACAGGGTGACCAATAATCTTTCCAACCATTCGGATTATAGGTCTCCAAGAATAATTTGCCACCATGGCTATCTGGTTTATCTGACATGTAGAAGGATCCAAATTCATCTCCTTCAAGCTCAAGGTATAGTTTTCCATGCATAATCTTCATCTACCACTGAGAGCCATTATAAGAGTAGTCTATCATGACTTTGCAAAAGAAGCCCTCCACCACTACACGATCAAAGATTGGTACTCCAATGGAAGAAGGAGACAACAGAGGTATCATATCCTGAATGTAAAACCAGAATTCTGCTTCAAAGCGAACTATGAGTGGTGAATTTTTTGAGAAGTAATTTATTTTATTTAGTGGAGGGAAGCGCCCTTGGTGTTTAGACGCTGAATGTATGACACCCAATATTCAGCCCCAAAGTTTTCATGGAAGCTGGCCTCTGCCATAACTTGCTCAGTGCTTGTAGAATCTGAACCAGACTTTGATGTTACCTGGTTTCATGAAGCTAGGAAAAATTATTAGTCTTTAGAATCCATGAAAGGAATATATTGTATGAAGAATTTAAACATTTCATACCCTCAACACCAAAAGAGAAATCTGGAACTATGATATGGATTGTGATATTAGACAACTGAATATGTAGCTCTAGTTAGCAATTTATATATTAAAGAACAAATTCCAATTAAAAATAGAACAACGAATTTTTGTCTGATACAGGAAATGTGTACACCAAAAATAGATACAACAAAACCAAGCCACACATATTCTAAGAACAAAAACCATTTTTTGAAAAGACCAAAAAAGGTAAATGGTAAAACCACGATGAAAAGAAAAAGGTATGGATTGAAAAAAAAAAGCATTACTACAAGAGTTCATTAAAAAAATTAGCTCGAAACCATAAATGGAGAATGTTGCATGCTAGATTCACCAAGAGGTAGGAATTTTCAAATGGTCCCCATTATATCAAGGAATTTCAAATGAAACTCATTGTTTTGAATGGTATTATATCATAACAAAGAATGCAAACTGCCAATGGGGCAATCAATTGATGACAGGAATCATAGAGTTTTCCCAACTGGGTTCCATTGTTGTTGTGGTATTCTGAGTTCCTCTTCTGAAACTGAAAGAAGATACAATGCAAAGCTTATTTTTTTTAGAATCATCTATCCCAAGGATGTGAAGTGAAGGGAGGGTCTTTTCAACTACCTCACTTCATGATTTACTTTTCTCTCGAGGTACCTAAATTTCTAAAAAAATTGGGTTTGCTTTTTCCATTTTCTTATAGGGAAAACTTCATAGAAATGGTGAATTCACCTATGGAAAACTCTATTTATATTTCAAATATTTTTCACCATTCCTCTGTGGAGGTTAATGAAAAAAGCACTGAAGTTGCGGCTGCTACTGCAACCTCTATCTCAATAAGGAACTTCCTAATTCATCATGTTGATGACTTTATAACTAGAGTCATTGCTATATAAATTTGAATGGATATATTTTTGGCCTTTACTACATGGATTTTGTGGACAAACAAAAATGCTACCCAAAACTATCTGAAAAATGGTATCACAAATTCCTGCAAGAAGGACGTAGCACTGGTAAATCAAAATCCCGGGTTGCAAACTATAGTACCTAGTAACCAAAGAGGGTGAGAGTATCTTGAATCTCCTCCCGTGATTATTTTATCTTCCATAATTTAAATGTTCATCCATTCGTCCATTTTGGTATATTTCCTTGGTGGGAAATGGCGCTGATGAGTCTTACAGTTGATCCAAATTCTTTTTATATTATGAAGAAATTAGTTATATATGTAGTTGACAAAGCTAAACTATACGTCCCTTATATAAGCTTATGCCTTGACTAAACCTCCAGGTTCTCCCTTAATTAGTCACTTCCAGAAGAACAACCACTAGATAAGAATCCCTAACATATAGGATACTAAGCACCTGGGATGCAAGGGTGCTAGAAAAACCAAGGGCTTTATTGCAGTCCCTTTTTTTACTCTATCACTAGATAAATATGTTGTAAATATGATGCCCGTTTCATATGCGAATGTTCCTGAATTTTAGTTTGGTAATTAATAAACTACATAGACCAGTGGTCAATATGTAAAATAGTTTCCTTACCAAGGATATAACATTACCATTGTTTGTTTTCTTAAACTAGTAAAGTGTATAAATCTTGTTGCATGTACTCTAATTGAGTTTTTCAAGTGAAATGAATATATGAATAGCAAGATACTAGATGTCTTCCTTGCTTAAGAACAACCTAAGGTGTGATTTGAAGAATCTATCTTCACCTCAAGGTGTTGTGTATTATGAAGTTTAAGCACCAATGCGGAATGTAGTGCTCCATGCATCAATGATAAAATCTCAATGCAAGCCAAACAAACATGTCATTTGACAAATGGCCACAAATTAATTGTAAGAGAGTTTTTTACAAAGTATACAATCCTATAAATTAAAATCTCCCCTCCCTAACTGAACATAGATTAAAATCTTCCCTCCATGACTAAACATTAGCCAAAAATCCTGTAATATTCCAAGTGACTTGGCTTGTTACAACTACAATATTTAACAATAAAAAAGAAGAATTGAATGCCAATTGCTAGTGGGAATTCAAAGGAACTTCTTTGTCATTCTTAGTTTAATAGGCCCATTTCCTAAATGCACCTCCATCATGCATACAATGCATGAAGTAAAGATAAAAAAGGAACCAATTTTATTATAATAACATATAATAAAATGTGTTGTTCAGTATTTGATATGTGGCCTTGCTTGGAAATATTTCTAGAGGTAAAATATCATGAATTGCTTTTTAGTTCTTTAAAGGAGAAGAATATTTTATGGCTCATTTCAAAATACATGATTACTGCAACACATGTTTTGCATAAATAAAATGGCTAATCATGCAAATAACCTAAAAAAAATTATGGTTAAATTTTGACCTGCTATTAACTTTCCTTGCTCAAGACCATGGAGCTAATTGTATTCTCTATCATCAAGGCAAGCAACAAGATTACAAAATGAGGGTAGAGTAATCACCAAAGTAGTATAATTCATACTTTTTTCCCACATCAGCTAAACTCAGGGATTTAAACTCTGAGAAACCTAAACTTCAAAGGAAGTGCATTGGGTCTTAGCATGGCCAAATAAAGGACAACAAGGTTAAATGGTTATGTTATGTTGTTAGAAACATTTAATACCAATCCTTACTAAAACAATGATACCTTAAGAAAATACCAATTGAGTTTATGAAGCTAGAAGTACACCTATGAATAATTCCTTAGTGAAACGTCTAAATGAAAGTTCACAATCAAGTGCAGTCAAATAGTTGAAGACCCTATCCATTATAACTTCTTCTCCATCTCTAGACTAATCCATTTTGTAAATAACCTATTTACAACACCTTCAAAAATCAAAATTATTAAATCCAACAGAACAAAACTCCCTTGAAGAATAATCAATTTAAAAAGTTATAAATGATTCCAAATGTAAAATTCTATATTCTATCCAAAGAAAGTGGCAACATGAATGTATTGTTTTATATAGTAATTTTAGGAGCAAAACAAACCACATTATAACTATATTCCATTAAATCATTGTCCTCACTTATAACAACTACTATTCATTCTTTCTCTGCCTCCAACCTAGACAAGTAAACCAATTGAGCATCTTCTTCATAAGGTGCAAAAACAAACTAAACTCCTTCTGTATTAAGGATATGAATCAAGAAAGAGTTCAAAATGTCAATCAACACAAAGATTCAAAGTGGAAACATCTCAAACAGAAACATAGATGGTAGAAAAACCTATGAACCTTTCTGGGAATATCAAAGCACTACCTGAATAAGTTCTAGAAATATCATAATACTATTTTCTCTACCACATTATGCACATACATAAAGATCACCCAAAGTTACAATCGTTATGGAATGTATGTGAACATGAGGTGGTTATTTAGGTGGACATGATTCTCAATACTTCTCAATATAATAGTGGTCTTATTGTAAACATGATGGATGACATTGCATCTTTTAGCCTGGAACAACTGTCACTAAGCTCCTATAATGCGCAAGGGCCAATTCCACAATTACTTTTTACTTAATATAGGAGTCGGTATTTAGACATTTCAAACAATAGGCTGAATGGGAATATACCTAGGCATGTGGAGACTGAGCTAATAAATTAGTTAAATGTGACATAAATTTCTACTTGACTCGTAGAACATAATACTGAATATCAACTAAGAATGTTTGATAGGAGGAGGTTGCATTGCTTACTACATTTTTATCATAGATTCTGAAAAAATACTTCACTCTTAAACAACTGAATGGAGAGTATTAGCATCTGCATATATAAATCTTAGATCCTCTAAAAAATGAAACAGATCTTAATGTAATGACTATTAGTTGCATTACATCATAGAAACTTTGAAGCAACAATCTATGAAGCCTGTGAATTGGGAAACTATCTACAAATTTGTTTTATAAGAAATCAATAGATGTTCTAATCGTATATAGTAGATATTGTGGTGTTAACATGTTCTAGCATCAACTATCTTGTGCAAGGATTTGAATTAGTTCCATTAATCATCATTAATATGCATTTTCATGGATATGAGGATCATTAATTCATTATTGGACAGAGTCCATAATGTATGTTAAACCACATTGCATCTTTACTTATACTCACAATTTTGATAACACATTAAGAATCAAGGTGAACTAAACATTTTATTAACCTTATATTGGCTGCAACAAGTGAGTAGCCTCTTAGAATTGGATCTAAATATGATTGTGCACTCTTCTAGTCACCATTGGGTCTCATTAGTTGGTTATGCTAGTCATAACACCAATAATGGTATTAAATTGACAAGTTAAGAATATTTTCCCACAAAGTTTAATATATTATTGGTAAGATTTCTGAAGCGATGCATGTATTATTAATTAAATATCTATCTCATTCACAGGGTCCCTTTCTTAGGAACAAATATCAGTATAACCATGTTTGGACTTCACATGAGTATAGGGTCTTTATAAGTGACTTTGTAGTGATTTTAATGGTTAATATTTTTCATATTTATGCAACATATGTGTCACAAAACCAAAGGTCTTCCTTGGGCTCCAATTCTCTTCTTTCACACTAATTTCTACACTAGTTCAACAAGAAGGGGTCACCCTCCATGTGGGGAAATTTTTCATCAGCTACAAAATACGCATAACTTATATCTAAGGAGGCTAAAGTAATGAATACAATTACTTCCACCATATATAGACTTATCAATCAATTTTAACAATGATGGAACCCTATGACAGTGAGGACAATATTAAGCTTTCCATTTATATAACTATAGTATGTTTACACCACATCCCATCACCAAAGTGACACTAGAAACGATTAACCACTACAAAGGAATTCTCTTAATCTTTTTCACTATTCAAGGGAAAACTTATGAAAGTGTGGAACCATGCATGGTGAACTGTTATGCAACTGATACAGGAATGGTACGTCACTCTTGTTGGAAGTTCTCGATAAAGTATAAGGAAGAGAGCAACATTTGTTCATTAACCATTTTCATAGAAGTAAGGGAATTGTATACGTTGAGACTATGTGCACAGGTGATATAATGGTATCCCATGTGAAATTCTTATCCCAATAGTTATCCATCAACAAATTACATATAGTTCATTAAGACAATGTGATACAGGTGGATGACTTCAGAATTTTATGGCTGCAAGAATCACATGCTATCTTACTGTCCATATGCAAGGAAATCCAAATTATATGCAGAGAAGTCAATTTATCAACAACCCATTGTAAGTAGGAATGTTTCCTATTTGCATAATATTTTAAAGGAAACACATATTACTATAGTTACCAGATTACCCACAACATAAATTAAATCCTATCACAACCAATACACACAAGTTACCAGTATACAAATTTAACCACACCCCCCCAAAAGAAAAGTACTTATCATAACATGACCTTGATCTTAAGGTGTTTGGTTTTGTGTGATCGGTATTTGTATGAGAATAAGGTCCCTATTTCTCCTCTCATCCTTTCACAGTCTGCCAATAATGCAATTTCCACCCCCTCATCGAACAATTGTGCATCCACATAAGTGTAGCATCTCAAATCAGGACATAATTGGAATGATATGAATCATTAAAATGCAAAAAACCCACTTTGGGGGGGGGGATAGAAACAATGTAGTACAGGATTATCATCACTGTCATCATCAAACAATTGTGCATCCATGGGAAGAGTATCATCTTGGATTATGGAATATTGCACCTTGTTTAATCATAAAATATTGGAAGAAACAATCTTTGCATAGCGTTGGATAGAGAAGGAAAAGTCCACACTAGCTATGATACAATGTTGAGATCATAAAATAGATAGAAAATACATGATGAACACTTCAGAAAACCCTAATCCGCAATAGAAAAACATAATTGATTTAGAACAACATTATAAGAGAAGATCACACCATAACCAAACACAAGAACTCCAAGAGAGCATTGTATAGAAGGATTCCCTTAGGCATTTATCAATAATCAACTTGAGTGAATGAGTGTGCTTTATTTATCCACCTCCTTTATGGTTGATGCTAGCCCCAAGAGGTTGACTAGGTCAACCTTAGCCAAAAATAGACAAATACAATAAAATGGATTAATTACCGATATGTAGGTTTAATAATATATCGATATTACATCAAATAGAAGGTTGAAACATGACCTTCAGTGAGGATTAACCATAATATCAACATTACATTGGGCTTACATATGCATTAATGATCTCCCATAGATATTGGGGCTTATGCCACCTCCTATCCCCATTTAACCAATACCGAATAAGTTTTAGCATATAAATAAGTCTCCAAACATTACAAATTGTGAATTTTCAACCAACGAAGTTTAACATTACAATTGTTTCACACATTAGTTTAACATTAAACCAGAGATGTTTAACATTACATAGATCCAGACAGTATAAAGAAATGGATTAAAAAACCAACAAAAAGGGTGGCATTGGGGAAGGAGATAAATTGCATGTAAAGCATTAATGATAGCTTACCACCTCATTGAAGACCATTGACCTAAGCTTATAGGTAAACGGTTGCAGCTCCATTGATTAGTTGTATATCTATGCAAACAAACTATCATAGAATCGTATTCACCATCTTCATTCAATAAATTTTCACTATCTTGAGAAGGTTTATGACAGGTAACAACATGAACTATAAGATACCACATGGAAAAATGCAGAACAATCAAGTTTGGTAGGTGATTGGGAAGTGGAGTAGAATGCTAAAAATTTACAGTTGGTCGAGACCATGATCTGATGGAGGAATTAACAAGATTCCCTAGCTTGAAGCCCATACAAAACTGGAAGCAATTCTCTTTGGATTACAAAACAACAATCCATAGAAGGAAAAAATCTAGTCAGTTGTGGACAATATTACATCATGTGGACAACCAAAATTTGACCATATTTATTATGGGAAATTTTTCTCATCAAACTTCATCACTAATGCATGGTGTATGCTTTCATATAGAGGGATATATCTCTCCCTTAGACACTTGTTCAATCCCCATAGAGGGTACCACTCTTCTCACATCACTTAGGTCAAACTCCGTTGATGCCTTCCCATGTTACAAAGCACCAAGTTGTCTTATTGATAAGTGTGAGAGGAGGATGAATTAGGCCTGTAACTGCTAATTAACAACATGAAAGAACTGTAGTGTGGAGGATGGTATATTAAAATAATAGGAGCTACGGAATATTGAGAAAATGCTCAAGTGTACATGAAGTTTGAATCTGGAGAAAAAGGTGTCTTATAGAATATTTAACTAAAAAATAAATGAAAAAAAAAAACCTCCATTTTGTTCTTGTTATTTTTCCTTATCTTGGGTTGATGAGGAGATAGTCAAACAGAGAGTGGCCCAAAAATATGAACCAAAAGGAATGTCTTTATACATAGGCATGCTACAAGGCAGTAGAAATGAATGAAAATGAAGTAGGATAAGCCATTGATCATGAGATTGATTTTTCCTATTGTAATCTTTATAGTGAGAGAATGTTTGAGCTAAGTAACACCCACTTGAACTTTTATTTTTTTCTTCTTGTGGGTTGCATCCCGAAATATAAATCAAAATAGATAAATATTTAGATTCACACGATGGGAAATGCTAAGGTGTTGTTATCGCTCAAGTCATTGCCACTGGCACTACAATACCATCACACAGAGGCTAGATATGCAGACCAAATTGTATATAGTTTGGAGATAGAGAAGGAAGCTAGCCAATGTAGCATTTGTAATATAAGTCCTTCAATATCTAAGGCACCCAAAATCGTTTTCATTGCAAATCTCAATTGATGTTAGGGACATTTAGAGAGAAATAACATTAAGATTGCCATACATATTGGTGCCATAAAAGAGTTGTTTTGGTTCTATCATTATAAGTGGAACACAAGCTTTTGGTATATCAGCTTCAATAATCATCATAAAGGAGTTGCAATCTTGGCAACTAGTATCAAAAGAGATGCATTGGAATTTGAAGAGCCTAGAAATGGTTGGGATCTGATTAAGTCAATTAGGAACTTATTGTTAGATATATAGCAAATTGTTTTAATCCCTTCCATTGTAGGAAAAAAAACATCCAAAAAAGGATTTCATAAATGGGGTTATACATGTTGAAGATTCAAGGGTTTGGTTCTTATAGAGACAATTTCGTTATCTCCAAAGGATCTAGGAAAAAGAAAATTAATATTTTATACAACTCTATAAGATCATTTCTAATGATAATTTAAAAAAAAAAAAAGTCTAGATGCGAAGGGGCCTATTTAGAAAAATTGGAAATAGTCACAAATGACATCCTTCTTTAAGTACATGACCAAAGAATTTTGTAATAAGATCCAACCTTTTTTTTTCACTTTCACAAAGGCTCAATAGAAGATGGTTTTTCTAGTGCAAGGAAATCAAGTGAATTCAAATATGTCAAGGAAACTGGAAGCCTACTCTTTCTTTAAATTCATGGTGTTGGGGTTGTTGATTCTCAAGAATAGCATAGTAGACAAAGATGGACTTCATTATACAAGGATTTTGGATGGTTGGCATGAGCTAAAAGGAAAAGGAAGTCAAGCATCTTTTATGGAAATGCAAGATACAAAGGGCTCAAAATGATTCTAGATGCCATGGGGCCTATCTGGAAAGTTTGGAAATAGTCCTACAAGAAATCCTTCTTTGATTATAGGATCAAAGGACCTTATGATAAAACCGATTCCTTGATTTTACATTTGCATATGGTTAATAGAAGATGGTTTGACCAGGACAAGAAAATCAAGTGAATTAAAAAATTTCAAGGAAGCCCTTTTATTAAAGCCAAGGTGATTGGGTGACTAATTCTCAAGAATACCCTAGCAAATAAAAACATATATATATTAGCATTAAATACTTTTAGATGGTTCTTACATTACCTAAAATGAATATTTCATGGAATTTAAAGATAGGTCAGACCTTTTGGAACTGGATTGTTGCCGATTGTGACATTCTATTTGTTCCTCCTCTTCATTGAAATTTGGTTATTTAATGGAGACAACTATTGAGCAATATTTACAATATTTGTTGGACGATGAGGACGTAAAGAAGACTCGTCACTCTACCTAAATTTGTCCTTTAGGAAATATTACTAACAATAAATGCAACCCTCTTCTAAGACAAAATTGTCACACCAGTCATGGTCTTCTATAAAGTTCAGGCAACATACAAGTACTACTTACAAGTGAAAAAACCAAGAAATGAAAGAGAGATTTTTGACGTGGATATTGATTAATATATAACTTGTGGCTTTTTTAATGTGGCCTATTAAGCAAATCCATGCCCTGGTGAAGCAAAAGGTGTTCTGTAGTTATAAGAATCTCACAAACTCCTTTTTGGGTGTGGTACAGTAAGGGGTGCTATATTCTAATAATGATACTAACGTACGGGCTGCAAAATTTCTGATGACATTAGAACTGGAAGAAGGTTTGGGTCAGTTGCAAATTTTTAGGGAATACAAACTAGTTATTTGTTGGATGGATGGATCTCATAAATCCTCAAACCAAAAATTACAAGGTGTTTCTCACACATGCTAGACGTAAACGCTTCTTTTGACTCATTTGCATGTTATCATGTGCGCAGGGAACACAACCAAGCACGTAGTAAGCCTGACAACCCTTTGTAGATTGATAGGTGGATTGAATGGATTGAAGAAATTTCTTCTCCCCAAGAGAGATTTACTATTAAATTCACTCATTAATAACTTGACATAATGCATTTATTGTTATAAATCAAGATGCTTTAAATGGATGTCTGATTTTAGCACCCTAATATTTTCACAGTAAAGTAGAAGTTTCAAATCATAAAACGTTATTGCACTACTTAAAACATAGGTGACGTTGGAAAATCTATCATATCTTCTTAGCATAAATTCCTCCAATTAATGTTGGACAAGTTATCCTAGCTCCATAGAAGCAATGCCCCCATTCATGGGTGACATTTCGAGAGGTACCTTATTAATTCAAGGAATGGGAAATGATATAATCTTTACAGTGGGAAAATTAATAACGGTAAGAAAATAACTATGATTGAAAAAGTAATATGGGGCATGTACCTATTGGATTAACGTGGCTTCCATAACCATCACGTTTGACCGCTTCCTCAAATGCAATAGTTGTATCTCCAGGCACAACATACCAAAGTTTCAAAGAACCCATGTGCAGATAGTTCAAACTATGCAGATCATGGTCCTGCACATTCCAAGAAAACCAGCTTAACAACATGGAAATGTAAACAATTAGTGAAGTAACTCTAGCCATGTCGTCGGGCATATAATGAAGCAATGGCCCTCCAATCGTGAGGCAATCCGCACATTCCAAGCATTGTTCAAGAGGTCCAAACATGAATTCTTAGAGCCCTGTTTTTCCTTGTGTTTCCTTCGATATTGTACTTTTATCTCCTATGGCGCATATGATGGTGGTATACATTTATCATTGGATTCCCCAAGCGCAGTTCCAGGGATATCATTGGCATACTCTACGTAGAGTTGAACAAATGAACCAAGTCTCAGAGAGATTAGAATCTGATAAAAAAAATTTGCCCAATTTTGGCACCCAAATGTGAAAATCCCATTATTGTTTTTCATTCCAGTTTGTCTTCCAAGTTCTAGTAAAAAAATTCAATGTTGTCCGCCATGTTTTTCTATAAAAAAATTCAAGTTTGTCTGCCTAGATTTTGTAATTGATTATGTGTTGTTCATATATTACTTTTTATTTGTTGGAGTGGACAATTAATTTTTATTTTTACCTTTTCAAGTGGCATAACATAAAATTATTAAGGCATAATATATACATAGAGGTAAGAGTTAGCTGAACAAAAGTGGAGAAAGTGGATTTAAACACAATTTTTTTCTAATTAGAACATAGACATGGATATACAATGAATAAGCTTAAAGTAATGGAATTCTAATTGTGTATATGAAACTAGGAGAGTTCATTGTAAAGGTGTTAGGTGTCAACATAATACTCATAAATTTAAATGAAAAATATGATTAGTATTCCAATTACATCATGAAGAAATATGTCAAGATGAAGAGGAATTGATGTTAAATTCTATTTATGCCAGTGGGAAAAAAATATTGTGTTCAAATGAGGTACATTAAACAACAATTCTCCTTGGAGGTATTCTTCATAATCAATTTTACCAAGTTGTAAGTCCACTCCCATTTTGAATAATTTGTCACCCTTTGAATTTAATTCCCTGTGAATGTGATAAAGGGTATAACTCTGAAGATTCTAATAGGCTCCATAGCTCTAATCATCCACTAGTCAAAAAAATAAGTGTTTAAGGAAATACAACCTTTCAGCCAATCTATAACAACCTTTAAATCCCCTATCACTTGTAATTTTAGATTGTTGAAGTGACAATTAAAATGAATAACATAAACAATTGATTAGTATTATTGTAGTACTTGCTAGGTAGTCGTATTTTTGTTCCTAGAATAAATTAGTCATTCATGTTAGTCATTTTTACTTGTATTAATTATTAGCTAGTCGTATATTTTAATCGGAGACTAAATTAGTCATTTATGTTAGCCATTTTTAATTTAGTCACTTAAAATTTCTCATTTTTGGTAGTATTTCACTTGGAATAGTTTTGGTGAGTAACTTTTTAAGTCACCTAGTCACTAATTTCTCATTTTCTTCTAGTGATAGGAGTCTAAGGGGTCACAATAAAATCAAAGCCTACATAACAATAATAATGTAAGGGCACAACAATAATAATAGTGAGCTTCTATGGGGCACGACAATACAACATGGGGGATACATAGGTAGAACAATAACAATAGGGAACTACACTAATAATAATGATAAGGGGAATACACTATTATTATAGGGACCTAACATGCTCATCTCCTTCAAAAAAGTGTTGTCCTCAACGCTTGAGTAGTTTTGAATGTTTCTGTATAAATTCTCAACCTCCCATGTGGAATATTCAGTGGGTAAGTTCTTCCACTTAATGAGATACTATGAAATTAACCGATTTCGTAGCTGTCAAGTTCTTGTTTCTGTGACTGCTTCAGGCTCAAATATGATTTTTCCTTCTTTGTAATGTTCTCGAAACATTGTTTGAAATGGGAGATTGTCACTGATAACCTTATTTAAGCATGAAACATGGGAAAATGGGTGTACTTGGGAAGATGCAAACAACTCCAATTTGTATGACATAGTACCAATATTTTGCAACACCTTGTAAGGACCATAGTACTTGGTGATAATTTATCATCCTTCTTATCTTGCTTAAGGGACATTTGTTTGTATGTTTGTAGTCGTAAAAATACCTAGTCGCCTAAATCAAAACTTCTTTCACTACAATGTTGAAATGCCTATTTTTTCATTCAATTCTATGCGAGAGTGAGGTTATCCTTTATGAGTTGGAGAACTTGATGTGGATCCTCGATGTGATCTTCCACTGCTTGAACCTTATAATTTTCTCTTAAAGACGATGTGATGGATGGTGGATGATATCCATAAAGTTCCATAAATGGGGTCATTTTTTCTACAACATGGAAGGAAGTGTTATACCAAAATTTAGCTAGAGGTAACCACTTGACCCATTTTGTTTTTTTATCAGATACAAAGAAACGAAGATATCCTTCCAAACATTTTTTTCACAATCTTAGTTTTCTCGTCAGATTGAGGATGATAAGATGAGCTATGAGCTAATTAAGTACCAAGACAATAAAATAATTACGTCTGAAAATTTCCAGTGAGAATTAGATCTTTGTCACTTACAATAATCTCTAGGTTTCCATGTAGCTTTTGAATTGTTTCCATAAATGCAGCAGCAATTGTATTGGATTTAAAAGGATGAGGTAATGCACAAAAGTGTACATACTTGGTAATTTTATCAATAACCACCATGATGACACTCTTTCCTTCAAGCTTTGATAGATGAATGATAAACTCCATTGAGAGCTCCTCCCAACATTGACTTGGAATGGCGAAAGGTGGTAACAAACACAGGTTCTTAATTGTCTCAAATTTATTTTTCTGTAAAACCCAGCATTGTGCCACAAACTTCTGAATATTATATTTAAGGCCATCCTAAAAAAAAAAATTCTTAACCCTGAGGTAAGTTTTTAAAAATATTGAGTTCCCTCTTAAGGGGGAGGTGTGAAATTCCAAACGAATCTTTTGCTTGAGTTGGGAATTCTCACAAAGATATAAGTGATCTTTGTACTATAATGAATCATTTTTCTAGCTAAATTTGTCAGATGTACTGGGATGTTTCTACAACTTTTGAATGAGTTTCCATACCTCTTCTTCATTATTCCATTCATCCCTTACTTTGGTTATCTGATTAAGTTCTATAATAGAAATGGCACAAAGAATTGCTTCCACATCTTCATCCTTTCTTGAGAGCGTATCTACAACAACACTTTTCTTCCCCTTTTTGTAGATGATTTTAAAGTCATAACCCAACATCATTGTGACCTATTTTTTCTACGCTTCTGAAGATAATATTTGTTCCAAAATGTAGTTAAGACTATCATGATATTTTTTCACCTTGAAGTGTCTTCCAATTAGGTAAGGTATCCATTTCTTCAGTTCATGCATTATTTCCAACATATATTTCTCATAAATATGTTTGTGTAAATACTTTCCTTTGATTGGACGAACTTCAAAATAAATTGGTCTTCCTTATTGCATTAAAACAATGCCAATTCCATTTCTCGAGGCATCATATTCCAAAAAAAAATGTTTTTGTGAAGTCTGTCATAGCTAAGATAGGTGATTGGAGCATTTCCTCTTTAAGATGTTCAAAGGCCTTAGTTCCTTCTATAGTCTACAAAAATGAATCTTTCTTCACTAATGATGTTAGAGATGCTTCTTTTCTCCCACAATTATTAACAAACTTACGATAATAGCCTGTCAACCTGAGAAATCCTTGAAGATGTTTTGTGGTTGTTGGTGTTTTCCATTCCTTAATGGCCTTAATTTTGTTAGGTTCTACCTTAACACCCTCATGAGATACAATATGACCGAAATATTCCACCTCCTGTACTCCAAAGAGACATTTGGAGGTTTTTGCATATAATTGTTTCTCCTCCAATAGTTTGAGCACTTTGTCTACATGTTGAACATGATTGTTCCAAGACTTGCTATAGATTAGGATATCATCAAAAAATACTAACACAAATTTTCTAAAGAAGGGTCTAAAAATCGAATTCATCAAACCTTGAAATGTGGAAGTTTAATTAGTAAGGCCAAAAAGCATGACCAAAATTTCATAATGACCCTCATGAGTTCTAAATGTGGTTTTCAAAATGTCTTCAGTCTTCATTCTAATTTGATGATATCTAGAACGAAGATGCAACTTAGTGAAGCAAATTTCTCCATTTAATTCATCCAACAATTCTTCAATGACAGGAATGGGAAATTTATCTTTAATAATGAGCTTGTTGAATTCCCTATAATCTAGACACACAATCCATGATCCATCCTTCTTATGCACTAATACTATTGGATCAGAGAAACAAATTTGAATAGGTTGAATTATATCATCCTCTAGCATTTTTGCAACAATATTTTCAATTTCACTCTTTTGAGAATAGGTATATATGTAAGGTCTAATGTTTCGAGGAACACTTTCTAGAATTAAATGAAAAACATGATCATTATCAAGGATAGGTGGGATCTATTTGGGATTCTCAAATACCTTTGAATGATTGTCCAAGTTGTTTTGGAGATCTGGAGAAATAGATGATTTTGATGTTCCAGCCTCTAGTTAGCATAATTGTGAAATTACACTCGGTTTTTCTTTCTTCGAAAGTTTTTCCATGCCATTAGAATTGTGTATGTTTTTCAGTCTCCCTGCAATACCCCGTAAATAAAATTCCTTTCCTTCTTAAAAAAATTCAAGAAAATTTCTTGAAAATTAAAAGCTATTATCCCCAAAGATTGTAACCATTGGACTTCTAGTACAACATCAACACCACCCATTGGAATGGAAAACATTAGAATATTTGATACATATTCCTCTAGGGTTAGCTTGATATTATCACACTTTCCATAGCAATTTATAGTTCCTCCATTTGGAACCATCACTTGGCACTCTAGTGCTGGATATAGGAAGCAACTCAATTCCTTGTTTATCTTACAATGAATAAAATTATGGATACTACTTGAATCAATCAATAATATTACCTTTTTCTTCGTGATATATCCTTCTATCTTGAGAGTTTGAGGAGTGGTAATTCCTGCCAATGCATTACAAGATATGGTAGGATTAATTTCTTATTTTTCTAGGATTGGTTCCTGGTGTATATGTGGTGCATATCCTCCTATTTTGATGTTTTTTGTTCCTTTTCTTCCTCCTTTTCACAATCTATGTAAAATAATTTCTTCTCAACACACTTATGACCTTTAGTATATTTTCTATCACTACTATAATAAGGCCCTCTTTCTCTTTTTTTCCTCCAATTTTTGTGGCATCAACCTTGTAGGTTGTAGAAGGTTAGGATTAGCAACACTTCCATCTTTATAGTTGTGAGTGGTAGACTTCCATTTTGCCATAATTTTTCTTTCAAATTTTCTTGCCACCCTGAATGCCTTCACCAATGAATCAAGTTCCCAAAGATGAACCACATGTTCGATGTTATCCTTCAAATTCCCTATGAAGACATCAATCCTATACTCCTCTGGAATATCCATTACCCTGATATTCAAATTTTTGAAGTTCTCAATGTGCTCTTCCATTGAAACCTTTTTTTTTAGATTTATCAATTCGCTAAAGAAGGTGTTTCTCTTTGTATCTTCATAATGAGTTATAATTTCCTCCATAAAATTTACCAAGTGAAAATTGGTTTATGAGAACAAAACCATCGATACCATAGAAATTAATTGGGTTCTAAATAGAAAGATGCAATATGTACCTTTTGTTTGTGTTACACATCATGAAGATCAAAGTATTGCTCCATATGTAGTATCCATGTTATCAGATCCTTGCAATCAAAATTCCTCATATCTATCTTTGGAATGTCGTGGTTCTATTGTGCCTTGAATATGCCCATTTTTCCACCATATAACACCATTATTCATAGCCTAAATTTCTATATGTTTACACTCATTTCATACCATAATTCCACAACTTTCTACCAATTTATATCCTACACTTCGTGGCTTATTATCATTAGTTTTCTTATATTTTCTATGATTAGAGATGAGTTTTCCATGATTTAATAAAGACAGTTTTTTTGCTAAGTTCATTTGTCGCAGGGTTCCATTACCAAAATTCTTCATGACTCAATTAAACTAAGTTGCTACAAGTTAAAATATCATGTGTGATCAAATTGGAAATAATATCAAGATTCCGAGACTTGGATCTTATTCAAAATATCCTCATTCATGTGACCCATAAACAGTTTCTCAAAATTCATCACCAACAAGAAGTTATGTTCAAAAAATTTTAAGTATAGAATCGTTAAACGACTCGGGTTCACGTCTGAATGGGTATGAATGATTCGGGTTTGTTTCTGAATGGTTTTGGGTCCAAGTGGAGGACAACGACTTTGATGAGTTTTATTTGTGCTAAAAAAGGAATTAATTCCTCCAGTTATGTCATGATTAGGATGAACCCAACCATCATCCATTTGAAGACTCTCTTGAAGATTGCATATGATTTCTTTGTTGTTGTATTTTCTTTTTATGAGTTTTTGTTGTTCTTTGTTTCCATCAACTACACATTATAAACGTTGATGATCTACATGTAGCTAGGGGTAGATGGGAGTAAAGGTAGAAAATAGAAGGACTGTATGTAATCTTGTTTATGCTATGAATACAATGGAAGCTTTATTGAATTTTGTTTAAAAGCATGATTGTTGAACCATAACACAAAACTCTGATTCTGCACCTAATTTATTGTAAGTATTAATGGGTTTCCTTTGATTTTTAAAATATTATTGCGTTAATTTAAACTTTCTCTAGGAGTGAAAGGGCTCACCACCCCTTGGAAGCAAGTTCTGTAAAACATCATAAGATAGATCTAGGCGTAGGGATTTTGTTTTGAAAGAATTTGTTAATTAGATCTCATAATTATGATTATGTACTCAACACTGTAATTTGTTTTCTTCAAATTAAATAAATACTTCATCTTCAGCTCGTTGCAAACTAACAAATTATCTTGATCAATAATTCTATTGCATAAATAACCCCTTTGTTATAGGTTTATGATTGGAATACTCAAAGGTGCTTCTTAATTGGATAAACAAGAGATTGATAACTCTATTTCCTTTAGATATGAATTGAAATCTATTCCATAACTTACTAATTCACTATAATTTCTTGTAACATTGTATTTTGGCAATCAAGTATTTGAAAGCAATGCACCGAGACCATTAAATCATTGTTTGGATTTGTAGTTTAGTTTTCAAATTCATTATAATTGTAATTATTTATTGGTAGAATCATTAGTCAATATCCTTATGATTGAATGATTTCTTGAGTTTGATTAAGTAATCTAAGGATAAAATAGTTTCTTATTTTGCAATCTTTTAGATTTGAAAGCATGTGAATTAGAATCTTGGTTTACTTAGTTTCTTTTGAAGAAATTGCAGAGTGATCATAGAGGTTAGTTTGAATGCTTATTTTATTTGTTTTATGCATCTGGGGAATTAGATTAGTTGAAGTATGTTTGTTCATTGCCTTAGTTTAAGATTGTTTGAATGAGAGTGAATATTATTAGAATTAAGATTTAGCATAAGTTTGGTATCATTTTAAATTAATATTAATTGATTTAAGATTCTTGTATTTAGATTAAATAGATCTTATTATTTAGATTGAGATTTCCATTTAGATTAAAAATCGTTTGAATGGTAATTTGTATTGCTTTGTTTATGATTAATTAGAGTTAGTTTCATTTGCACAGTGGTTAGAGTTTCTTATTCATATTGTTTGATAATTTTTTACTCAATTGATTAGTTTCAAGCTATAAACAACAATTTTGTACTTAAACAGTAAATTGATTTGTCATGCTAGTTTAGGTTAGAAGCTTTGATCTTGCGTTACCTATGCCTGTGCCTCTAACTCTTGCGACCCCAGATTGATAATTTAATGTTGGAATTATAAGACATATAATTTCCCCAACATTTTTGGCATTGTTGCCAAGGAGGTTCTAAAGGGATTAGAGCATAGTTTATTTCACAGGTTCTTCTGTGTGATCTTAGTTGCAGGGCAACTAGAGGGCAGAGAATATGGTAAGACGTGAGTGAAGATCCACGCATCTGCTTTGGTTAGGGGTCGCTATAATTTTTGGTTGTCCAAGTATGAGAGGAGTTCAATTTTGGTCATTTTTATTGCAATTAGTAGTTTTTATTCATTTAGATTAAAATTTCAAACTCTTTCAAGATAAAAGAGTTTTGGGGTGTTGTAAGAACCTCTTTGTACTAATCCATGTTGTGAGACAGGGATCATCAACCACCCAGAGAAATTCAAGAATGACTGAGAGCTTGAAGAATGTCCCTCAAAGAACTTTCTCAAATCTTAGTAGTAGCTGGGGTATCTGCCTCTCAGGAAGAGTTCATCATGGCCACATTCAGGAAATTATATATCTCTCAACAACCAGAAAATTATTCGAAAGTCTCCCTTGATTCCTCTTGAATATCTAACAAGGAGATCGAGAACTCATGTACCAAATCTGATGGGGAGAATCCTACGGGACTTGAGATCAAAGAAATTTCACCATGCCCATCAGCAAGCCTTGTATGCATTCCAAAGACCAATTATCCAAGTTTGCCTGGCATGACCGAGGAGGACTTTTAGAGTGGTCCACCAGGATTACATCGAGCATTGGTTCCATAACACAATCCAGTCAAAGTACCACTCTCATCTTCAAATACTATTTCTATCGCATCTTTCAAAGCTACTGATTTTTCATGCTCATGTATATTCTACATTTTATATGTTAAATATGAACATGAATATATATTTGTACCTTATGCACACATGGCTTCATTGGAAGTTCTCTTTCACTTAAAGGAGGACATATTTTCTCCAATATATTAGGAAAGTTAGTATTGTAATAAATAAATAAATGAAAATAGTAAAGAGAAAAATAAGTCCTTTTGTGAAAACTAGCTTGTCTGGTGCAACTAGACAGGGACTTTGCTTGAAAACCAGGTAACTGGCAGGCAAGGTTCCCAGTAAAGTTTGTAAATTTGTATGAGTTATTCAAATCATGTATCTTTCAAGTCATTATGTTTATAATCGAGTTGGTTGATGTGGGATCCCTTATGGCCCACCTACCAACAAGCCTTGTCCCATCGACATCAACAAATTATCTGGGACCAAGGTTATGGTTAGATAAGGTACCTAGGAGCCTGTATGCCTTAATGGAGGGCATCCTTGTCATATACTAAGGAAATAGATCAATTTTTCTTGGTGGATGAATTTTGCAATCCATTTGACTTCAACAAAACCATTTATGGCTAGTAGAATGTACCTAGTGCCTTGATTCCCATTGACATCAAAGGTGGGATATCTCGCATTGGTTAACAACATCCTCAATGGTCGAAAATCCAATGATTCTTTCTTATGTTCGACATCAACACTATTTATTCACATATGCAAGATTGCACACGGGTGTGTAGCGGTCGAAGACTATATGGTTTTTGTTATCTCACCACAGATTTGCAACAGTGTGGATCTTTGTATCAGAATTTCCATTTTCATTTGCAACAGTATATTTTTTCAGTAGAGGTTTCCATATAGCAGCATTGGCAATTCATTTCCAGCAATAGTCACCTTTCCTCAATTGTTTGGGGACATACAACTCCTGAGTCATGGGGTACCTTCATTTTATCCCTCATCTCAAATTCCTTCAGCATATTCAAATCAACCTATATTGCAGCTCTATCTATTTGGAAAATCAAATCAACAGTCACATCAGCTCCAATGAGTCCATCTTCATCTTCATCTTGCAGCACTAAGCACATCAATAATAAATGTGAAACTTGAGGCAAATTTGGCTTAAAATTCTCTAATTCATTAGAAGGTTTAGGAAAAATAATGATTCACCACTTCTCATTCCATGCATAAATCATTATCCTTATGTTTTCTTTCCATTCACCACTCATAATAAAAATACTTATACTCTAATTACAATACCATGTTAAAAGAAAAATCCTTATGGTGTAAAAGTAGTCTCTATCATGTCTTCTCTTTCCATGATAACAAGCATTCTATTTGGAGGATGCAATCATTACTGCCATGAAATGATAAAGGAAACCACCTATAAGAATTGACCTTACGATGACAGAGTATGCAAGCACCCATTTAGATACTTACCATATCCATCACCACCTCATTTCATCCATCATCTCTTCCTCATCCATCCATTTCTTGTCTTCAATATTTATTTCTCAGTAAATTAGTGTGATATATTAAATATGAAGAGTGTTTCCCCATAAGAACCAGCACCTCCAAATATTGAAGCAATGCTACTCCAAAAGAACCAGCAACTCCAAATATTGAAGCAATGTTGTTCCACAAAGAACCAACATCTATAAAACAATGTTAATAATATGTCAATGAGAAAAGTAGTTTTTTGCATGAGGACATGCAAAACCCTCAGACATGGGGTGATGTTGGGCCTCGAATATTCCCATTTTTCCACCATATAACACCATTATTCATAGCCTAAATTTCTATACTTTTACACTCATTTCATATCATAATTCCACAACTTGCTACCAATTCATATCCTACACTTCGTGGTTGATTATCATTAGTTTTCTTAGCTTTTCTATGATTAGAGATGATTTTTTCATGATTTACTAATGACGGGTTTTTTTCTAAGTTCATTTGTCGCAGGGTTCCATTATTGAAATTATTCGTGAGTCAATTAAACTAAGTTTCTACAGGTTAAAATATCAATTTGTGATCAAATGGGAAAGAATATCGAGATTCCGAGACTTGTAGCTTGTTCAAAATATCCTCATTCATGTAACCTAAAGATTGGTTGTCAAAATTAATCACCAACACGAAGGTATGTTCAAAACAAGTTTAAGTACATAATCAGTTTCTGCATAAGTGTAGAATCATTGCATGACACAGGTCTGGGTCTGAATGATTCGGGTTCGATTCTGAACAGTTTTGGATCCACATGCAGGACAATGACTTTGATGAGTTTTCTTTGTGCTAAAAAGGGAATTAGTTCCTCCAGCTATGCCATGATTAGGATGAACCCAACCATCATCCATTTGAAGACTCTCCATAAGATTACATATGATTTTTTTGGTGTTGTATTTTCTTTTTCTATGTTTTTGGTTTTTCTTAGTTTCCATCAGCTGCGCCTTATAAAATTTTATGCTCTACATGTCGCTAGGGGTAGCTGGGAGAAAATGTAGCAATCAGAAGGATTTATGTAATATTTTTTACGTTATGAATACAATGGAAGCTTTGTTGAAGCTTGTTTAAATGCATGATTACTGAACCATAACACAAAACTTTAATTATGCACTCAATATGCTCTAAGTATTAATGGGTTTTGTTTAATTTTTAAAAGAGTATTGTGTTAATTTAAACTTGCTCCAGGAGTGGCAAGGGCCCACCACCACCTGGAAGCGAGTTTTGTAAAACATCATAGGATAGATCTAGCCATAGGGATTTTGTTTTGAAAGTATTTGTTAATTAGATCTCATAATTACGATTATGTACTCAAGGCTGTAATTTTTTTCTTGAAATTAAATAAATACTTCATCTTCAACTCGTTGAAAACTAACAAATTATCTTGATCAATGATTATATTGCACAAGTAATCCCTTTGTTACAGGTTTACGATTGGAATACTCAAAGTGCTTCTTAATTGGATAAAAAAGAGATCGATAACTCTATTTCTTTTAGGTATGAATTGAAATTGATTTTGTAACTTGCTTATTCACTATAATTTCTTGTAACATTGTGTTTTAGAAATCAAGCATTTGAAAGCAATGAAACGAGACCATTAAATAATTGTTTATATTTTTAGTTTAATTTTGAAATTCATTATAATTGTAATTAGCTATTGGTAGAACCATTATTCAATGTGCTTATGTTTGAATGATTTCTTGAGTTTGCTTAAAGTAATCTAAGGATAGAATAGTTTCTTATTTTGTAGTGAATATATTTGAAATCATGTCAATTAGAATCTTGGTTTACTTAGATTCTTTTGAAGAAATTGTAGAGTGATGATAGAGGTTAGTTTGAATGCTTGTTTGAATTGTTTTATGCATCTCGAGAATTATATTAGTTGAAGTCTTGTTTGTCCATTGCATTAGTTTAAGATCATTTGAATGAGAGTGAATTTTATTGGGATTAAGATTTAGCATAACTTTGGTATCATTTTATATTAATATTGATTGATTTAAGATTCTTGTATTTAGATTAAATAGATATTATTATTTAAATTGAGATTTCCATTTAGATTAAAAATCGTTTGAAAGGTAATTTATATTGCTTTGTTTATAATTAATTAGAGTTAGTTTCATTTTCACAGTGATTAAAATTTCTTATTCATATTGTTGGAGCATGTTTTCCTTAATTGGTTAGTTTCAAACTATAAATAAAAATTCTATACTTAAACAGTAAATAGATTTCTCACTCTAGTTTAGGTTAGATGCTATGATCCTGCATTACCTGTGCTTGTTCCTCTAACTCTTACGACCCCAGATTGATAATTTAATGTTGGAAATATAACACATATAATTTCCCCAACAGATTCTTAAACCCAACATTGGAGTCACTAAAATCATAATTCATATTCCTTTGTCCTCACAATAATTTTCATGGATTACGTTGTCACCACTGGGAAGCTTTTCTTCTAACAACTTTTCCAAACCTTGCTTCAACCCTTCTATCTTGACATTCATCATTGCTTCCATCTCTACTTTTAAACCATCATTCAAAACTCTGATGTCCCTTTTTATACCATATATCTTAATATTACTTATGGATTCCAATTAATTTTTTGTTACTTTTTGCCAGAGAAAAAATTACTACACTTGATCTCATAATTTTGATATATCATGTTGCATTTCTTCCTCGTCTTCATGCGACATGGAAGAGCTTTCCAGTTTTTAACTATGCGTGTCCAATTTTTTGTTTCGAGACATTTTGGAATCAAACATTGATATATATTCTTCATTATGCCCTTTGAATCACTTCAAATTGATTTTTCAAACAAAAGTTATGCAAAACTTAAAAAACACACGCCTTTTTCTTTATCTTTAGGACTTGATATTGAAACTATTGTACCTATGTAATTTCATATCTCCATGGTCTGAAATTTCATCCTGTGGTAGCACTCTGAGTCTTCTTTAAAACCCCATAAGTCAAAATGAGATTACATACTTCAATAAAGTGTTATTCCCAATCTCCCACAATGACCTAATTATGATCGATTCAGTAGAGGAAACTTGTATGTATTTCCACATGTTACTATTTCGATATTCAACCCTGAAAATAATACAAAAAAACTATAGTCAGTGCACTTTCATTGACAGTTTAAAAAATTCAAATCCAATGCTCGAAGATAATGTTATGATGATTTTCCCTAGGTCACCCTGTTTGATATGGAATTGTGGAGCCAACAAAAACCCTAAATTCCTTGAATCATATCTCTCAAAATATAGCAAACCAAGATGTGAAATTTGTACGTGAAGTTGACCAATACTTAGGCTCCACGTGGCTGAAATTTCAGATTCTAAAGCCTTGTAAAAACAAATTTATTACAATAATATCAAGATGTCCTGTTTGAAGAAGCAAAACCCTAGAATCCAAAGCTATGATACCAAATGTTATGTAACCAACTCACAAAATATAAGAAAAGTTAGATCAAAGACTTGAGAAATATCCTATTCGAGGGGGAAACCTCCTTTACATTACATAAATGAACAATTCTTGGATGATGCAAATGATAATACATCCTTCATATATATAGGAGTGTGAGTTGTCACAATATAATCAGAGCCTACATATCAATAATAATATAATGGCACAAAAATAAAAATGGTGGGCTTATATGGGGCACAACAATAACAATAGGGGGTTACACTAACTATACAACTAAGGGGAATACACTAGTATTACAGGGACATATAACATGTATGGCGTTTAATAATTAGAACTTAGTAAATCTTTGATTCAATGGTATTTAAATTGGAGAAACACTTATATGGAAGAACACTTATTTGAAATGTTTACACAGTTCACTTTTTCTTATATATTTCTGAATTAGTTTTACTAGTCACACTCCATTATGACCATTTAATCATGTTACAATTAAAAAAACAAAAAAAAAACAAAAACAAAACATATTTTCCCTCTATTCATTGCATTACAATCAGTTAATCATGTTACAATTGCAAAACAATGTATAATTTCCATCCATCCATTACATTGTTGTTGTCATTGCTACAATACCCTCCAAATTTTGGAGCCTCCCTTTCAACATGTAAGTTGTCGTTTCCAGTTATTATATTCATTTCATGCTCACTTTCTAAGTTTCTATGTTCCCTCTTGAAGGAATTCCAAGTGTCACCTTTTGTTAAGGGAAGTGTCACTCTTTGCAAAAGGGAGTTATCACAAAATTTTAAGAGGCAGCTCCGGTGGTCTCTCTTATACCAATGGATTTTATCTATCGTAGGGATATGCATTGGCCTCATTTTCAAAGTATCGTGAACTATCTTATTATAGTCAACACTTGTGTCATAAAGTGTATCTCAAGTGTCACACTTGGAGGTAAGTGTCATTTTGTTGTTGTTTCAATGGATGTATGTTGATTTTGGATGTTAATTGTTTCATCACCATGTGTTTGGTCATCTATGAGTATGCGATCATGTTCATGACTTGTTCATGTTCTGATCTTATCTTTCTGTCTTACTGATCCCACACTTTGTTGATTTTTCAAGTGGCCTTATCTTTGAAACTTGCCCCACCAACCACCCATCCTATTATCTTCTTGAACTATACATTTTGTAGTCATAAGCCCTAGTTATCCATCTCTGCCACCTAGAACTATGCACTATGCAATCACTACCTCAAAGAATTGTGTATTGCACAATCTCGGTATCCAAAATTTGCCTCTTGCACTTGCCCATTATGCAACCTTTTCCTAGTCAAGCCTACATTGTGCATTGAGCATTTTAATTCAGTATTTAGGGCCTATCATAGTCCTTGACCTAGTCAATTACGCAATCAATGGATCATCTTCCTTCCATAACTATGCGTAATGCAATCACGGTGAGAAATCTTGCGTCACTACATCCCTAACTCCCTCAAGTGCACAATCCTACCTTATTTTCCATTAGTTATTATGCATTTCACAATTACATAGACTAAATCCTCACTTCTGCCTCTTTCTCTTGCACATTGCGCAATCCCTAGGCCTCCTCCTCAACCGTGCACATTGTCCTAGATCACCCAATATGTTGCATGGGAAACATAATAGACTAGGAGATTTTGGGACTGATTTATGTTTACATGAGTAAATTCCATTTGCAAGTGTTATTATCTTGACATCACAAGATGATGCTAGAGGCGGACACCAAGGAGATGCTACAGGAAGACACTTGTGAAGTTGTAGGTGCTAATAGATTATCAAGCAATGAGGCGAAAGGAAACTAGATCGCGATAGGAGAATGAAGATCAAGATCAAATTCATGATGACTCTATATCATCTTATCCTTTTGGAGGATGAAGATGAAGTACATGTAAGATCTATCACAAGGATGTGAAGATAAAAACAAGCGAAGCATAGCCTTGACACATCACAATGAAGTCCCATGTCATAATCGTCAAGTCATGGCCTCTCCAAGCGTAACCATAAGTCACATGTGTTTTTGTATTTTTCCACATCATTTATGGAAATGTAGTATTGTATTTTGAAGAAAAGAGAAAATTTAAAATGTGTGGAAGCCCAAGGGTCACACATAGAATGTGAAAAGTAATGTAGAAGTTCAAAGGTATCATAGGAATTCAAAATGTCACATGAAAGCTTGACAGTCACGAGTGGAGATCAACAAACATAATGGAGGTGGAGAATCACTAATTTGTTATATATACACCCTCATAACTCAAGAAAAGGACTTTTCTGATTGGCTTCTCAAGATAGGCATAGAGAGAAGATTAGTCTTTTGAGAAGAAAGTAATGGATTATCATTTCACTATTGGAACAAGTGTTGTATTATTGTAATGGCGTATCTTAGGACTTTCACTTAATTCGAAGCTCTTTGAGCTAAAACACTTTCATCCATATGTCTAAATGATTGTAAGATTATTCTTTCATTGTTTGTGGTGTATGTTTACATTTCTACATGCTAATGGAATAAACTATTTCATTTCCTTTAGTATGCATCTTTAAATCGTGTGCTTTTTGTTTTTTTCACGATCATAGTTTCTTTGTGAACTATTACGCAAGATAATTAATGACGCTTTCAAATTTATGCATGTGTCGTTACTAGGATAGTATGATTACTCCTATTTTAAAGGATCACTTTCTCTTCCCTTTTCATGAAAGAAGCATTATACACATTGCAATTGAATACATCACAAGGCTAACTTACTTGTGCACCTCGAAAGTACATGTTTTTATGTTGGGTCACTAATGCAGCAAAGGAAAATCATTAAGAATATGCCAACTGGGCCTATATCCCGAATGAGGTTCTTACTCCAAATGGTGTGAGATCTAACTAGGAATTCATATCAGGGAGACCCTTTACTATTGATGTCTTACATTTCCTTCAACAATTGTTTACCGCGTTGAAGATTTTTATGTATTTAAATTAAACAATTATAATAATAATCATATATAGTTTAAAACAAAGTTATTGTGTTATCAACTTATGATGAACTATGTAAATATTTTGAATAAATAAATTGAATCTTATATTATCAATAAATTTAGTATAAAATATAATTTGATTAAAAATAATATTTATTTATATTATCACAACATGTTTATATAACATAAGAAAAGAAAGAAGAAACCCTTCTAGAGGGACTGGTTCAGTGAGCGATGGTGAACACAAGGGTTTCTGAGTAACTGTAACAGTTTCAGAGCTGGAAGTGAACAGATCACGGATAGCAGCACTGTTAAGCAGGGGACAAAAGATGACTGTCCAGATGGGTGCAGAGGGGTCCATTGGGACCCCCACCTATAAACAAATAATCATGCAGAAACAGAGGCAGCAAGCAAAGGAGGGAGTCAGAATCTCGGGGAATGACAAGCTCAAGTAGAGCAGCAGGAAAAACAAGGAGAAAACACAAGTGGAAGACAATGAACCAAGCAGCAATACAATAATCAAAGGCAAAGAAGATGAGGGTTTGGAAGATAATGAAGACATAAATGCTTCAGGACAAAATCTGAGAGGAAACAAGGAAAAACAACAAGGAGCAAATGGGGAGCCCACAAACAGCAGGTGGGGGAACAAAGAGAAGGAAGGGGACACAAGCTCGAACCCCAACAAAGACTCAACAACAAACAGTATTTGTAAACCAAGGAAAGCTGACAGTCTTAGAGTTGTAATAACGGATCCAGAGATACAAGCCTATAGAGAGCACATGGCAGAACATGCAGTCATATGCAAGTTCATGGGAATGTGGCCAACTGAAAGAGCCTTGTGTCAGTGGATCAGACAGCATTGGAAGCCCAGAGGAGATGTTAAACTGCATTTGGGAGCCAAAGGTTTCTTTACAGTTGTGTTTACTAACCTGGAAGACAAGGACAGGATTTTCAATGGAGGCCCGTATTTCATGGCCTCAGCTGGTTTATACATTCGACCATGGAAACCGAACTTTGTTCCAGAGAAGGAATCTTTCACTCGGGTTCCAGTGTGGATCCGCTTGTTTTCTCTCCCGATAGACTATTGGGGTTTGAATGCTCTAAAGAAAATTGGAGATCAGTTGGGGACTTTTATCAAAGCCTCAGAGGCAACATTGCAGAAGAAATACACCTCATACGCAAGAATATGCATGGAAATGGATGTATCAGGAGCACTATACGAGGGGCTATGGCTGGAATATAGGGATGAGGATTATTTTCAGGCAATAGACTATGAGCAAATCCCATTTCGCTGTCGTAAATGTCATGAACACGGACACTTAATAAGGGAATGCCCTATCAACAAGAAGGAGGAGGACACTAAAACAGAACCAGTAAATAAAGGCAAAGATAACTTTATCACCCTGAAGTCAAGGCAGAGAGCCAACAGAAGAAGGGCATACAGAGCAGGAATAGATAGAAACAACAACAGCAATACCTTTGAGATCTTGGATCTGGAGACAGACTCAGAGGAGATACAGAAAACCAAAGCAGCAGATAAGGAGCCAAGAGACAAGGAGGAACGAACCAGGAAAGAAGAGGAAGAGGACAAAAACAACAACGAAGTCCAAATGAGGGACCAACCAGAAGAGCCAGAGGAGGACATAGACATGTTGACCAGTGATGGAGGGAGCGAGGACATTGAGCTGGAGGAAGTTTTAGCCCGGGAAGGGATGAATCTACCCGTCATAGTGGAGAACTGGAAAAATCAAGGTATAGAAACGGTACCGGAAGAAGAAATCAAAAAAATCAGTGATCTGTTTACAGCAAGGCAGAAAGCAGCACTAGAAAGGCAACATAGAAAGCTAGGCATCGCAAGAGGCAATGGTCTCCACCCGAAGAGTCTTCTATGGAACTCATCAAGCTCAAGGCAAAAGAAGAAAAGGGGCCGAAAGACAAGCAGTGAAGCTCTGCGGGAGCTAGGAATGATAATGATCAACTCAGGGAAGATGAAGGCTCTTAGCGCCTTCCCGTCCTTTCAATAATACCTCAAGTTTGTCATGAAGATCATATCTTGGAATGTAAGAGGGCTAAACAGCCAAGCAAAGCACAGACTGTTGAAACGCAAATTCCATAAATATAGACCGGAAATCATGTTCTTACAAGAAACCAAATGTATCGGTTCTAGTATGGCAAGGATTACCAAGAAGATCGGAAGGCACATAAATTTTCTAGAAGTTGAAATTCAGGGCAGAGAAGGAGGCCTGGCAACACTATGGGACACAAGAGAAATTCAAATACTATCTGCAGAAGCGAACAAGCACTTCATTGTTGTGGAAGCTCAACCTGCAGGTAATTCTAAATCATTTTTATGTGTAAATGTTTATGGACCACAGAAGATAGAAGATAAAATCAGTTTCCTGAATTCCTTAAATAGGCTCATTAGCAGGCATCCAATGTCCAAATGTATTTTGGGGGGTGACTTCAACATGATAACAACCCTTCTAGAGAAGAAAGGGGGCCTAAGGAAACTTAATAGGGATGCAGAGTCTTTTATTAGTTTCATTGAGAACGCTAAATTGGTAGACATTCATACCAAGAGTGGCAATTTCACCTGGAACAATAGAAGAGGGGGAAATAGAATGATAGCCTCTCGCTTTGACAGATTTTTGGTTTCTGAGAGCATCATAATGGATGGTATCCTTGTAGAGTCAGATATCCTTCCTAGTGGAGGTTCGGACCATTGGCCAATATCACTCATAGTTGTTGTTCATGGCACACCAAGGAATAAACCCTTTAGATTTGAAAAATTTTGGTTGGATCATCCCAACTTCCTTCAGATGGTTGAAAACTGGTGGTCAGAACCTCTGGAGGGTAAGGGTTACAAAATGTTCAATTTGCAGAAGAAATTAAGACTTATTAAAGATAAGATAAAAGAGTGGAATAGAACAGTTTTTGGAGATATCTTCAAGGAGAAAACCCTTATAGAAAATAAGCTGGAACAAATTCACAGAGAATGGGCAGATGGGCAAAGCAGTGAGGAATCTATCGAATAGGAAAAAACTCTAACTCAACAGTGGCACAATCGATGTCGGCAGGAAGAAATTCTCTAGAGGCAAAAATCAAGGATTCAGTGGCTAAAAGAGGGAGAGTAGAATACCAAATTTTTTCACAGATCTGCTCTAGATTACAGAAGTTCAAACAAAATTTTTGAGATGAGAAATGAAAATGGGGAGTCAGTGAAGAACCACCATGACATATCAGAGTTGCTCTCAGCTCATTTCAGATCCATAGCATAGGAACCGTAGTTAAATAGAGGAGAAGCCATTAGGGAACTTCTAAAAGCCATTCCTAAAGCTGTCACCTCTGAGTAGAACTGGGCCCTTAGTAGGGAAATCACATTGGAAGAGGTAGAGGAAGCTGTAAGAAGCATGCCAAACGATAAAGCCCCTGGGCCGGACGGGTTTACAATCAAGTTTTACAAGGCTTGCTGGAATATTGTGAAGCAGGATGTTTGGGAGGTTGTAGAGGACTCCAAACGCTCTGGAACCATACTCAAATCCATTAACTCGACCTTCATAGCGCTAATTCCAAAGGTAGAGGAAGCCAACACCCCTAAAAAGTTCACACCTATTGCTCTCTGCAATGTCATATATAAAATAATATCAAAAGTTATTGCCAATAGGCTGAAGCCCATTCTCCCGGGCATCATCTCTGAAGAGCAATCGGGCTATGTAGAGGGAAGGCAGATATTAGATAACATTATTCTTGCTCAAGAGATGATCCACACTCTCCATTCAAGGAAACAAGCAGGGATGTTAATGCAGCTGGATCTATCAAAAGCTTATGACAAGGTGAGCTGGAATTACCTCGAAGCCATTCTGGACACTTTCGGTTTCAACAGGCATTGGGTTAACTGGATTCTGGCCCTCATCAAATCCTCAAGGTTCTCGATCTTAGTTAATGGAGCCCCCTCTGAACCATTCTCACCTTCGCGAGGAATAAGACAGGGTGATCCTTTATCCCCTTTCCTATTCGTTATCCTCATGGAGGGTCTCAGCAAAATTATAGCCAAGAAGAAAGCTGAAGGGGCAATTAAGGGTCTTCAACCAATCCTATCTATCCCTGCTACCACCCATCAGCAGTTTTTGGACGACACTATGTTACACGGTAGCCCCACAGTGAAAGAGGCCTTGGCATTCAAGGAAATCTTAGATCTCTTTAGCAGAGCCTCAGGAATGGAAATCAATTTCTCTAAATCTAGGATTTTCTTCTTCAACACTCATCATGCTATTCAGGCTCACCTTTCTCAACTTCTAGGCTTCCGTATAGGCAGTTTACCTTCGAGATATTTAGGAGCTCCCCTCACTCTGCGGCCTTGGCAGAAAGTGCACTGGGAAAAGATCATAGCCAATATGGAAAACAGATGCAAACACTGGACGCATAGGGCGCTCAACTTTGCCGGAAGATTAATCCTCACCAAGGTTGTGTTACAGGCTATACCGCAATACTTATTATCCATGCTACCGGCCCCCAAAGGGATTCTTCAACAAATCAGAGCTATACAGAGATCCTTTTTATGGAGTGGGAATGGGGACAAGAGAAAATGGGCGTTAGTAGCCTGGAACAAATTATGCAAGCCGAAATATGTGGGGGGACTAAATCTAGTGGATCCGACAGTTGTCAACATAACCTGTGGTGCAAAGCTATGGTGGAGATGGATTAAAGAGCCCAATTTGCCATGGGCCAGACGTTGGAAATACAAGTACATCCCAAACTGCAATCATCAGGATCTCATAAGATTGCAGGAGGTTCCAGAGGGCTCGCTCATATGGAGTCTTGCAAGACAAAACCGTAGCCTAGTGCAGGAAAATAGCTTCTGGGAAATACGCAATGGTAGGTTGCCCTTGTTTTGGGAAGATGCATGGCAACAATTCCCCAAATTAGAAACCCCAGAGCTATTATATCTCAAACAGATCAGCCAGAATGAAGGCAGAAGCAGAATCTGCCATTACTGGGACCTAAGCAGCAGAGATGCAAGCTGGAGAGAATGTATACATCTCAACGCTGACAACAACATTGAGGGAAATGAAAGCACAAAACAACTCAACAGTCAGATTCTTAAAAGAAAGATAAGGAAAATAGAGGAAGAGGATCAGCTAAGATGGGGTATGACAGGAAATGGAAATTTCTCACTAAAAGAAGTAAGGGAAATGATAGTAAAGGCAGAACAGGAGGAAGCAGTGCCCTGGTGCAACAAAGTGTGGGACAGCCTCTTTTGGCCGAAAATTAAGACATTCCTATGGCTACTAATGCGGAACAAAACCCTGACATGGGACAATCTGCGCAGAAAAGGGTTCGGTGGACCTTCCAGATGCTCGATGTGCTTAGGATAAGAAGAAACTATAAACCACCTATTTAATTCGTGTGACTGGGCAAACCATCTATGGAACTAGACGGAGGGAATTCTACGGAAATCAGACCGTGATCAAAAGTCCATCCAAAACACGATTCTAAACTGGGAAAACAATTTTTCCAAAAACCAGAGAGTCAATAACATCTGGAAAGCCATGCCAGGCTTCTTAATGTGGACAATATGGAAAGAGCTCAACAGGAGAGTATTTCAGGACGAACACAGAAATATTGAGCAATCAAAAGTAACTATTCTAACAAATATTAAACAATTGATTTAGACAAAGTGCAAGGTAGATCCCAATGAGAAGCCATCGGCTCGGGACTTACATATCTTGAAGTGCTTTCAATTGGAAGCCAACCACAGCATCACGACGGCGAGACACCAACAACAACCAAACTCGGAGGCCAATAGATGGAATTGCCCACCAGAGGGAGGTCTGAAGCCGAATTTTGATGGTGCCTCCAGAGGCAACCCCGGGATAGCTGGCATTGGAGGTGTTATTAGAAACCAGGAAGGAGAAATTGTGCATATTTACTGCAGGGTGTTGGGGGAAGGCACGAACAATGAGATGGAGTTCGCGGCGTTAGAACAAGGGCTGAGAATTCTAAAGAATTTACCGACAAGCAATGCAGTGGTAGAAGGCGACTCGTCCCTAGTCATCTCAGTCGCAAAGAAAATTCAGGGAGGCACGCAGGCTTGCAAAGCTACGAGACACTGGAGGCTAGCCAAGGTGACGGAGAACATTGCACAGTTAATTGGCGAAATGAAAGGATTAGTCTTTCAAACGGTGAGGCGTAAGGCAAATGGGCTAGCTGATTACTTGGCAAACTATAGCATTGACAACCAAGATAGAGGATGGGACAGCTGTTGGCAGCAAGTGGATAGTCCGAGCCTTAAGGAGAGATGCTTACAGCTGGCAAGAGAGGACGTGGGTAATTTAAACCGGGCTTAACCGGAAAACAGTAGAATATTACAGTACCTCAAAATGGAATACTCGGGAGACAATATGAGTGGTGAATGTTGGCACAGGTCGAAAGGACAAGCTCGGCAAAAGAATTTATGGCAACAGAAGGTGCACAGAGATCACATCTACAATTTGATATATCGAAGGGACTACTGTAGCTGCCTCTTCAGCAGGATGGACATTTGGCACGAATACATTCATCAAGGTATAAGCAACATTTATTTTCATATCTGGAGGCATCACGCAGCATTCACGACCATCCACAGGAACTATGATGATAGTACTCCCACGACGTTTCAGGAGGTGAGGCTCAGCATGGGAAACCTCAAGGCGAAAAGCTATTTAACATACAATTGGAGCAACGTTTCAATTACTCTTTCTAAGGGTATTACTCTGGGTTACTATTGTTCTCGGTTCCGAGCTGATCATCAAGCGACGGATAACAGGGGCAACATGGATACTGGAAGCTGTCGAAGCATTAATGCAAACCAGGAGCTCCATGCTGCAAGGAGCATGTATGAAACCCGAACGACAACGAGAAACAAACGAAGGATTGTTGAGATGGAAGTTGCAGTTAAGGAGGAGGAACGGCCGCGCATAGAGGAGGATATAGCAAGGGAGGTCGACTGGCTGATGGACCCAGGCACTGCATCCAGGCGAGCTACGCAATTCGTGCGCACACAAGTGGAAAGTTGGAGGATCAGGACCCTATTGGCGAGAGCTCTGGAATCCAGGGATGAAGGGAACCAGCATTCTCAAGGGGAGAACCTCATCTATGAAGCCCAACTAAAAAGTCTGTTTGAGATTTGTGAGGCGTTAGACAACAAAATCTCGGCTGTGCATGATGTTGCAGAAACTGTCAATAAGAAGTTAACTCTGCTTATTAAGCTTCTTCGGCAAACATTGAGTCCGGATCCCCCGAGCTCAGATAGTAAGCAGCAGGCACCGCCGAAGGAAATTCATAATTATTGTTCCCTGCAGGAAAGAGTGGACAAGCATGTCCTGGAACAGGGATTGGAATTGCAAGCAGGTTCAGGATGCCCCCACAGTAAGTCGGGACTATCTGTGCCATCTCTTTGGTTTTTTTGTTAACTGTTTCAGTGGACTTCTTGGACTGTAACTTTGTCATATCCTGAAAGTTTTCTAGTTACAGTGGTGCAGTTCAAGAATAGTCTGTGTTAAAGCTATGCGTAGTAGACAAATGGCTATGCCACCCTGCGTGGTGTGCGGTTAGCATTTTGAACTTTTATAGTATCTTGATGTCTTAGGGCTGGTGTCTTGTGTCTGTTGACCTGTCTGCCTCAAGTCTCGATCTGCAACAGCAAATTTTTTGTACTATTTTTTGTTTCATAATATATCTATCTGCCTTACACAAAAAAACATAAGAAAAGAAAAAAATTAAACTAAAATAATAATTATATTCTAACTTTAAAAAAAAATGTATATATATGGTTCACTGGCCTTCAACGTAATACTACAACGAATTTAAACGCATTTATACGAATAAAGATAACTTACATATCTTCTTTAATGATCATAAAGCAAATTATATATATATATATATATTTTCACTCTAATTTAAGACCTATATCGTTTCACTCTCCTTTATGGCTGACAATATGAATGTTTAGTTTAGCAGGGGGAGAAAGTAATGGTTAAAACTAGGAAAACATCATTGCACCATATTTTATTTCCTTACCAAATGTCAATGTCAATGTCAAGCATGAGTATATTATATTATTGTAAAATTATGAATATAATATTAGTTAGGGTTTGAATAAAATAAATAAATAAAAATAAAATTCAATGATATTAAATGAAATTAATATATTCATAAAACACCATTTCAATAAGAATTATAATGAGAAAATATTTAAAACCAAACCTATATAATATAAGCAATCATAGAATTTATGAAAGATAACTATGAAAACTTTTGGAAAATAACCCCGTTTTTTCTAATAAATAATATTAAACAAATTAATAACATAATTTCATTCATAAACGTTCAAAATAATACTATTAATGACTTTAAGTATCATTTACCATGATTAAAATAACCGATTTGCCATCTTTTCTAAATGCAAAGGTGGCAAAATGATTTATATCATTTTTCACTCTAAACATTGCTAATAATTTGTATAGAGTATAGGAAAGGTATGGATTATAACTTGACTTTGAAGCTTTTTCATTGAAAAGTTACTTAATTATGAAAATTAAATATATTATTTAAACTAAAATACTAATAACATAATTGATAACACCAAACCAAAATAACATAATTTCATTGGTAAATATTTAAAGTAATGTGATGAATAAATTCAAAGATGATTTACATCTATGAAAATAACCTGCTTAACACGTTATCTAAATGCAAAGCAATCAACCTGATTTATATAAATTTTCGTTCTCATTTTATTTATGATCTCATATTGTTTCTAATTGGTACGGAGTTTGGAAAAAGTATTGATTATAACTTGACATCAAACATTTTTAACTCAAAAATCATTCATGTATGAAAATTAAGTATCCTATTTCAACTAACATAATTGTTAACATCAAACTGATAACGTTTCTTACCCTTTAGTTTATATATAGTGGATAATTAAATTAAAATAATTAAAATATTGCATTGTTTTAATTATTGATCTTATTTGGGATTTGATTAATTTTAATTATATATTTATTTAAAAAAAATATATTTTACTTTAATTTAATATATTGATTAATTGATTAAATTTATTAATTAATTAATTTTATTATTCATTATAATTGTAATTTTTTTTACAATATTTTATTTTTAAAAGTATTTAATGTTATATTAGAAAATTATTTCATATCAACATTACTAATTTTAATAAAAATCAATATACATTATTAATACATATTAAGGAAATATGTTTGGTAGTATGTAATGTTTTATTTATTTTACGTAGATGGTTGATATTTTTGATAAGATATTAGATTGTATTATTGGAAATGGACACGGAGATAATGACCAACAAAATACACTTTTATATATATATATATATATATATATATATATCCACGTCACACCTAAAGTATTTAGGAAAAAATCATTGTTACTAAACTGGATAGGAACATAATCACGATCACATTATGATGTGTCATCTTAAGAATATTGTCCTTAATAAAATTGGATCGATACATATTATTATTGGTTCTTCTTCAACATATTGATACATATTACTATTTGTTTTTCTTCAACACGTTGTTGTCTGTATTAAAGTCCACCGCATTTCGATTAGACAGACCTTAATATTCCTATTAGTATCAGGCAGATTTCACTGTCCATTATTCACTTTTTGTGCTTCGTCAGCAGCTAGACCCTGTACAACTTCCAACTCTCATATTACATTTTTTTCACAGATATTTCAAAGGAACAGAGGGTTATCTTTATATCTATAGAACTTTATACGTGTCAAATCATTTATGATCACTTTCTCCAAAATAATCGTACATATAATAATATTTTATATTATTAAAATGATTTAAATTTTTTTATATATAATGTAGGAAAATAAATGGTATTAAATAAAAAATTTGGTTTCCATCATTTATATGTGAAGTGACCCTAATGATATAAATTAAAATATAATTTAATCGTAAATTAATTTCCATAAATCTATATATATATATAACAAGAAGCGTAACCATAACTTACCTTTTATGGATAAATAAAGGATTGGATTTTTTTAATTCAAAGATATATAAACTATTTAACTAGGAAAGGGAGAGAAGAAAAGTTAATTGTGTGCAATATGCTAACTACACAGCAAAGGATATATGTAATTTGAATTAATACATAAATCATATTTTATAAAAAAATTGATGGTACAGGTGGTACAAATAGATAATGGTTACATAACCAACCCCAATATTAAATGAAAAAACAATTTACACTGATGTCAAACGAAATGTCCCACTCACGACTGACATGAATTAAAAAACCAGGTCTTGTTATTTCCATCTGTTTGCTTTTGTTTCACTCGACAATTGTATGATAAAAGAGCTTGGTACAAAGTTTTTTTTGTAATTATATGCATGTTTGGTACTTCAGGCTCTTCGTTTCGAATTAATTCTAACGTATAAGTGCCCTGATATGGTTCCATAATTTTAGGCTTTATCTGAGATTTGGCGCAGAGTTTTTTTCACTGAAGTTTTTCTAGTCCAATACTGTACTGGATTTTCCGACGGTGGGAGCATATGGGGTCTAGGGTTATGGTCTCCCGTTGGAATATAAAACTTAAATTTTTTTTATAGTTTAAGCATTCGAGATTGATAGCAAATAGGATCCATTGAGTTCCAAATTCCACCACGTGATTCAGCCAAAAAGGCTCCCGACGCATAGAATACACTCACTTTCCACCGCGTTAATAAGAAAAATGGCTCCCGACCCATAGAATACTGAATTCGAGAGAGAATTAGATTATTAATTTTCTTTTTCAAAAACGCTTGGAACTACTCTGAAATATCAGCGATATTAGATGAATTTGGTAAACTAATTCGGGTTGAGTGATATAGTTAACGAAAATTAATGTAAAATATAATGATTCCACCATGTGTAGATTTCAAAGTACAAACTAGAAATGCAATACTATCTCCATTGAATGCACTGACGATTAATGCGCTAACAACTGACAATATGGAAAAATAAGACTCTAACTAATAAGAAATGTTAATAAATAAGTTAAATTAGTAATAAATAAAAATAAAATAAAATATTCCAAGGTAAAATTTGTGAAATCAAGTTTGAATTTTGGACAAAGACTGAAATAGTTGAAAGTAAATACAAAATCAATTACATTACTACTGCCTGCAGCAGGGTAATAACATAATTTTATTAATAAATGTTAAAACAGTTGATAAAATCAAACTAAAAACAACATAATTTCATTCATAAATGTTCAAAAGTAATATCAAGCATAACCTTAAATATCATTTACATTTATGAAATTAACTTATCTATTATCTTCCGTAAATGTAAAGTAAGAAAAATGATTCATATCATATTTAACTCTACCTTTATTATGATTTTTTATTACTAATAATAGGTATAGGTTTAGAAAAAAAAAAAAAAAAATCATTATAAGTTGATTGTCAAAGGCCAATAAAATATGCAAATTAAATATTGTATTTCAAGAGAAATGTTTTCAAAGCATATGAATCATTTGCTCATCCAAATCAATGTCATTTTCAAAGCATATAAATCAGTTGTTCCTCCAAAATATTAAATATATCTAATTAAAATACTAAATCCTTTTTTTTCTCGATAAACTTAACTATTTGATTTTAAAGCGATGACCACGATATTATTTAAAATGATTATATACCTTCTTAACAAGAATTTGAAAAAGATATCGGGACATCTTATTCTTTATGTAACAGCCTTATGGCTATGCTTTTAAACCTTAATTATTTTTAGACATTGAATTATTATTGGATTTAATAACGATGAAAGCCATAATGAAACTTATATGATGATGTAATTATTTTATTATTATTTGAGTTAATAAATAAATTGCTTAGAATTATTCAGGAAATAGCACTAGAGTTTAGAATACTTCTTGCTAGCTTAGAAAAAATAAGTGTACATGATGGAGCTTCCCTAAAAGTCTCCTAAAAATCCCCAAGTGAAAATAATAAAAAAGAAATTAAATTAACATAAAGGGAGAGAATGATTATGTTAATCACTTGGCTGGAGAGAAATATTAAGTGGGGTGGAATAAACCACTACAAATAAAAATAAAATAATTTTTTTTGAAAAAACTAAGAAAAAAGGGCCTAGGAAAAAGGTTGGTAGACCTTAAAACGTGACACTGCTAAAATTCATTGGGAAGAAAATCTATAAAATAAATCACCTAGGAATCAAAGTGGTTTTAGATTCGAGAAGGAAAAAAGGTCTTACCTTGGGGGGAACTGTTGGAGGAAGTTCATTGTTTAGTGGAACTTTCTCAATTCCTTAATAAGTCCACAGCAACGCCTACAATTAGATGAAATTTTGTTCATAGCTTCTTGTTGATTCTGAATTGTTTATTGTTATGTATTGATGGAATAGAGGAGAAGATAAAATTCTATATTTAGTTGTGCCTAGTTCTAATTTTATTGCCTAGTCTACTGTAATCATATAGGTAAAAAAAAAATATTATAACTTTATGTGCATGCATAAAAGAAATTTATCATTGATTTAGTGATCAAAAATGGTGAGGAACTAATATATATCCAATGTTGGATCCAAATGAAATATTTCAAGATGCATAATTAACTGAAATTATCTAGTTATAAGAATCAGATATTACTCAGAAATGTACAAAGGTTCACTAAATTAGGAACTCTAAATTGGACTAAAAATCAACAAGTGGAAAAATAACAAAAAAAATTGCAGGATATTATATAACCATTGAAAGATAAACTAATAATACATATAAAATTTAGATATGTGTCTGCGATTTATCAAGAGATGATTTTATATAAATTATAGCCAAATCTTATATCTTGTGTAAATCTTTTATAATACTAGTTATTCGGAAAGCACGCTACACATTAAAAGAAAGAAATTGTTCCTCTATAATATTTGTTTTGCTAAATAATATTGGCATATCAAATTCCTCTAATTTTATGAATGATATATCTATGCAATAGAATGCAATTATAATATTCCCTTAGGTAAGGAACTGACATATCAAATTCCTCTAATTGTAGGAATGATATATCTATGAAATGGAATGAAACTATAATATTCCCTTCGGTAATGAAGCATGGAAAATGAACACTGATAGAATTCTATAGTTATGAGGATTTTGTTTGGATGTCTATATAACCCCTGAAGTCTAATTTCAAGTTTATATAATTGATAATGAAATTATATAGTGGCGTTGATGGCTAGATATGTGTAACACCCTCCTCCCACGTCTACCCAAATAAGTGGACAATCGACGTAAACATGTGACAAAGAGTTACTATGATATGATTCAACTCCCTATGTATAAGTTAAGGAAGTGGAACCAATGGAACACATCCAACCTAACCTTCTACACATGAAACATAACCCCTAGGAGCCATCCAACCTATTTAGGTAAACAACCCCTGAGACAAACTGACATTTTGTTGCATTAAATCCTCAATTTCTCCCTTGAAATCAACATGGATGCGACAGGGAACCTCTAGTCTCTACCACATCAAGGTATGCCCATGACTGAGGATGTTTCCAGGTATTTTTATGTCAGTGGCTCTGTATTCTATGCCACTTTTTCAAGGTTAGGGCTCAGGCCACTGCCCAGAACTTGAGGAAACTTCCAGAAATGAAAATTAACATTAAAAAATGATAAAAATGAAAATACTTGAACAAGAACTTGACTGGACCCATACTATCCATGACATGAATTTGTTCAAACATGTCACAAATATTCATTCTACAGGTTTAAAAAACATATCTAAGCATATTGGTCACACACTTATCTGAGAATCACTAAAAAGCATTGTTGTCTCATAATTGCAATATCATATATTAAGCCATATATTCATTTAACATTCACTGATTAACGAAATCATGATGAGATCCATAAATTTTCATGGGCATAAAACTCACTCATAACCAACATATAACCAACAACAATATCAAGGAAATAATAGCCAAATAACCCACATATAAACAAGTATATTTAACCATAAAATACCAAGGAGAATGAGATGTATTACTAATGATTGCATAAGTCGAATAGGTATGGGACTTCCATGAACCATCTGAACATAGATTAGGTTGAACCAAATCCTTCTTTCATCTAGTCACATCCGTGCCATATTGTAAGTATGAATGTGGGATCTCATAAAATAAATCAATCAAAACCGACAGGGCTTCCAAAGGCCAAACCACCTCAACCCTCAACCAATGATTCCACCTCATGGTCGGACATCACTAACCATCACTAGATTGGTCTCTACCCAATTTCTCAATGGCTCCAGAGAATTTGTTCCAACGAGGGCTTCTAGGGCTAGTAACTAAACCGACAGTTGTCACCGGGTTTCCAAATCATTTATCAAAACAAGGATTCTAGGACTAGTAACTCAACCCACACTCAACCCACCAAGGGATTTCAGAGCATTTATCCAACCAACTCTTCTAGCACTAGTAACTCAACCAAAGTTTGTTATAGGGCTTCCAGGGAATTTGTCCAAACAAGGCTTCTAGGACATAATAACTCAACCCACAGCTAAAGGCACAAAAAAACCAAATCGAAAACAAAAGTAATACCCACAACACCATGGCTATCCAGGAAATGGCAAGGCTATGAAAAACCATTGTCAATCTAGGAAATTCTCCATGCAAATGAAAAATCATAACCAAATAACCACATTAATATGCCATGCATGCCAAAAATAGCAAGGAAATCATACATGAAACTCGGCACATGAAAGAATTTTTTTTTGTAGTTGTTAATCTCGATGTCCTTTTTTGCTTTCCTTCTTTTCCTTTTGCTTCTTACTCCAAATCCAAAGTATGCCACACTCTTCTAAGAGTGCTCCAAGAAAATTGTAAGTGTCAAAAAGTATGAGAGAGGGAGAATATAATGTGAGCTCCAAAACTGAAATGACAAAATTATATGAACTGGTCCTCAGAAGACTTTTTATTAATGAGGTTTCTATTTTCTTCATTTTCCATTATTTTTCCTTCATTTTCCTCTAGACATTCAACATGTGACCTTTCACCTTCCTTTTCTCCTAATTTCCATTATTTTCGTAAATAAATACCATTTTCCTTTCCAAAGCCTTAGCCATTTCCTTTACCAATTTCCATAGCCATTAATAAACTAAGTGACCACCCAAACTAGGATGTTTTTCCCAACATTCAACTTGGAATACGTGTCCCATGACCAAGGTATTATATTACATTTATTAATTTTTACATGGATGTTTTGACCAGGGAATTTACAAAACACTCCCCCTTCAGGGAACACTGTCCTCGGTGTTCAATGATACCTACAACCAACAATATTGGTGAAATAAAAACATACTTCCTGTGGAGATTCATAACTTAGCTCGTTGCAATATTTACAATGATCAACTTATTGAGAAGCAAACCAACATGACAACCATAAAGACACAACACCATACCACTTATTGGAGCTTTATAACATAGCTCATAGCAGTATTTACATCCATATACATATGTATATATACCCAAACCCTCATACCATGAATATACAAAAGTCATATATCAAGGAAATTGGCTCAACCAGCGAATAGATAAGAATACATAGCCCATATATGATATTCCATACCTCATGTAGCTTCATCAGGACTAAAGAGATTCCACTACACTTTAACCTACTCATTTGCTTAATTCTGGAGCATGAGCATCTTTCTCTGCAATATACACTGAGATGCTGGCTGAAATTCTCCTTCTTGCTCCACCTACAATACAGACCAATCAATCACATGAGCAACATGATTAACATACTTTTTAAGAATTTATACATGGAAAACATCATGGACTTTCACTGTTAGAGGTACTGAAAGTAGATAGGCTACTGGTCCAATCCTTTAAAGAATATTGAAAGGTTCGTAAAACCGACATGCGAGCTTGGAACATGATCCAATTTTCAAGGAGATCCTCTTGGGCTTGATGCACAAGTACACATATTCTCCAACCTAAAACTTTTTAGAGAACCTGTTCAGATCTACATAACTTTTGTGTCTATCATGTGCTTCCTTTATATTATTCTTGATTACCAATATTTATTGTTCCATTTCTTCCAACATATTCGATCCTATCAATACCATGTTAATTGGACTACTCCAAGTAATAGGATTATTACAACTTCGACCATAGAGTTCCTCGAATGAACTCATCCTCAAAGAACCTTAATACCCATTTTTGTAAGTGAACTTTAACAGTGGAAGATACTCTTCCAACTTTTGTTGTTGATACATCACATACATCCTCAACATATCCTACAATATCCTCTTGACCCTCTTTGTCTATCTATCTATCTGTGGATGATAAGTTGTGTTGAAGGCCAACTCTATACCCAAACTTGTAAATAACTATTTTAGAACCTATAAGTGAACTTAACATCTCTATGTGACACAATCATTTTCAAGACACCATGCAAACGCACTACATCTATGATGAAATAATGTGCTACATCGTTGGTTGAATAAATATACTTTACTGGAATGAAGTGTACTACCTTTGTCAACCTGTCAACTAGAACCATAATCGAGTCATGTTGTCCAGATATCCTCGGAAAACCTTTGATGGAGTCCATGGAAATGACCTCCCTTTTCCACTCTAGAATAGAGATCAGTTGTAGTTACCCACCTAGATGCTTACACTATGCCTTTACCTATTGACAATTTAAGCATCTCATCACGAACTATGCCACGTCTTTCTTCAATTTTGGTTAGTAGTAGAACTTCTTCACCGCTATGAATGTATTCTAATATCTGGAGTGACCTAAATATGGTTTCAAATGAAACTCTCTCAAGGTAAGCTTCTTAAGACTGCTTTAATATGGTACCTATATCTTGTCCCTAAATCTAACCAAGTCATCTGGTGTAAGATGATAGTCCACATCATGTGCACCTATACCTGCACCTATACCTATACCTATACCTTTGCATTTACCTTTACTCTGTTGTAACATGGCCTTAATCTCCATGTATCTATTATCCTACTAACTTGCGTGTAAGATCTAAACTTGTAAATTCATCTCATAAGAACTCATAGCTTCTATGTGGTTCACATGTATCTACCCACTAAGAGCATCTGTAACCCTATTCTCTTTACCTTTAATGTACTTGATCTGAAAGGTTAACTCGATGATCGTGTCCAACCATATCGCATGCATGGCATTCAAATCTGGTTGGTAAAATGGATACCTCAATCCACTGTGATCGCTCATCAATACAAATCCATCTTCAATGCATGGATGATCTCTGCCAGCTCAAGATCATACATGTGTCAGATAATTTTGCGTGTGCTCATTCAGTTTCCATGTTTCATAGCATACTACATGTCCTTCCTATATAAGAATTCCACCACTCCTCTCTTGCAAGCATCTGTGCATACCACAAACTCCTTGTCCAAATCTGCAATCTTTAGCTCTCGAGCATTCGTCAACAATTGTTTCAACTACTAAAAACTTGTTGCACATTCTTCTGTCCATTCAAACTTCTTACCTATTTGTTTCAATCATGTCATAGGATATTAAATGCAAGAGAAGTTCCTTATGAACCTCGTGTAGTAACCTGCTAACCCCATAAACGCTCTTACCTCATCCACATTCCTAGGAGATTCCCATTCCATGATAGCCCTTATCTTCTTTAGATCCACTACTATGGCTGCCTCGGAAACAACATGTCCCAAGTAATGTACCTTTGTCTGAAAGAACTGCATTTGCTAAGCTTAGCAAAAAACTAATGCTCTCTTAGAAATATCAACGTTGGTGCTAAATCTTTGGCTTTCTCTTCGTCATTCTTATAATATATCAATTTATAATCAATGAATACAATAACAACTTGTCTAGATAAGGACACAACACACTATTCATCGAGCACATAAATGTAGCTTGAGCATTAGTCAAAACAAATGGAGCTCCAACAAATTCATAATGTCCCTACCTGATCTGGAATGTTTTCTTGTGAATTTCATCTTCTTTAATGTGTACCTGATGATATCCTGATCTCATATCAATCTTTCATAACATTGCTTCTCCCTTCAACTGATCAAAAAAATCATCAATCCTCGGCAACATATACCTGTTCTTAATGGTAACCTTGCTCAACTTCCTGTAATCAATGCACAACCTGAGAATACCATCCTTCTTCTTCACAAATAGTATCATCGAACCCATTAGTGATACACTTGGCATAATGTATCCCTTGTCAAGTGTTTCCTTCAACTGCAACTTCAGCTCTACAAACTCTAGAGTGCTCATCCTGTATGGTGCTTTTGATGTTGTTGCTTCCCCTGGTACCAACTCAATAGAAAAATCCACTTCCCTGTAAGGTGGAAAATCTAAAATATTTACAGGAAATACATCCTGAGACTGTTGTAAAAACGGGTACCTTCTCAATACATCAACGTCCTCAACTTCCTTACCTTTTTTCCTAGAAATATGTACTGCAAATAGTACACACCCTTTCTTGCGACTACGCTTCACCTACATAGTTGTCACCATTCTAATTGATGTTTCCTTCTTCTTACCCTGTAAGACTCTCTATCACCCATTTTCATCCTAGCACTCAATAGATTTGTCATAATAATCCACTTTGGTCCTATGGAGATACAACCAGTCCATACACAAAATCATGTTATACGAACCCAACGAAAATACATTCAAATGTGTAAATGTAGACATACCATTCAACTCAAATTCACAAGCTATTATCTAATGATGAAATCACTTATTTGTACCTATAGCAACTGTAATAGCCATGAATTTTCATGTACTTCTTTATTCAAACCACACTTATCCACTAGGTCAGAATTAACATAACTATAATTATATATGGGGTCAATCAAAATAGAAATCACTTAATCACAAAGCTTATCATTCATCTCGATAATAGACACCTGGTGATCTTCCTGCCCGTTATCCAAAATTACATAGATTCGATGAACACTCAATCCAACATCCCCCACTATATGTGCTTCCTTAGCACTATAGGTTTTTGATCTACCACCCTGATGTTGTGAAAAATCTCTCCTGGAATGATATTTGCCACAATTCCAACACTATATAGGCTTCCGACCAACACCCTTTTTCTTCTCCTCAAAATGAAATACCTTCCCTGTGTCAGATGCATTGAACTTCTTGTGCAGTGTTTCATTCTCATTGTTACCCATGCCGTGAGGCCTTGCCCGCTTCTTGTCCCATTTCCCTTTATTCCTCACATTACCTTTCCATCCATTTAAGTCTTAGATATGGGCATTGATTGCTCATAACAATGCTTTAGCTTCTACATCACCTCCTCCACTTATATAGGCTCATCAAACTCAATATTATCTTTGAATTCTATTAGCAACCCACTGATGAATCTCTAAATCTTGGCCTTCTCCTCCTTGAGGTAAGGCATATATCTCAACAACTCTAGAAATATTCTAGTGTACTCCTCATCTATCATAGAGCCCATCTTTAGCTCATAGACCTCTTTTTCCCTGTTGCAATAGTACCTTTATGATAGATACTTCTTCCTGAATAGTCTCTCATATTCACTCCTAGTCATCTCCTCCTCATAAATATCTCTTACGTTATTTACATCTTCCCACCATATATATGTCCTACCTTTAAGATTGAATGTAGCTATTATGGCCTTCATGTTCATTGAGTAATCGTGCAATATGAAGAAATTATTCATTCCAACCAACCATGCTTCTGCATCCTATGTTTTCTTCATTTCCCCATCTAATATAGGTTTATTTTCTTTCTTGAACTCATCCAGAAAATATCCCTTATCACTCCTCCTATAAGGATGATAATGATGATGACCATGATACATGTTAAAACAAGAACTAGAATAGTACATGTGTCCATCACCCCTCCTGTCCGAAGTATCCAAGAACCTTCCATCCTTGATCGCTTCATCTCTATCTAACTTGTGCCCACTATGGGGTCTACAACCATAGGCCTCAGTAATCCTATCCTCCTATCCATAGATGATCTGAAGTGGTCCCTGTCTCTGTAAATATGACAAACTTTGAATAATTACTGCATTGACTTCTTCTTGTTTCTCCTATGCCTGCATGATTATATTATTGTCTGCTTTGAAACTCCTTATTGCTTCCTTCAAACTCCTCAATGTGTCTGCTAAGTCAGAAGAGTACCCAACACCATGTTGCTCATCTGATTCGTAGGGAGAATCTCTGTATTCTACCATCTTGTTGGTCATCTTTGATCTCTTCTTCCTACAAGGAATATCATGTCACCTAAACCAAATCATAAATAAACCATTGTACCTTAGTATAGTTTGGGAAAGATGTCTCATCAAAAAGACCAATGATATTATCACAATACATATATAAACATAATCAGATAAAAATATAAGCATATTTTTATCAATTATCTAGTTATCAATGCCTAACTAGGTTGACCACATACCATGACTTCAAGCACAATTACCATCATCTAGCCAATGTATGCATAAAAACATATAAACACTGACACACATAATTGATGCACGATCGACATACACTCACAAGAAATACATTCAGCAACGATACCATCGACTTTCACATAGTGACACCACTACAATCATGACCAATGCCTTTCATACACAATAAGCACATAGACCACATGCACAAGGACCTATATGCAACCGACATGTACATACAAAAACACCTTCATCCAAGGGAAATATAAATGATACATTTCCCAAGGAGAATGGAACCATGCTCTGATAGCACTCTATAACACCCTCCTCCCACATCTACCCAAGTAAAAGGGAAACCGAGGTAAACATGTGATGAAGAGTTACTATGATATGATTCAACTCCCTGTGTATCAGTAAGGGAAGTGGAATCGATGAACACAACCAAACTCACCTTCTATATATGCAACAAAACCCCCAAGAGCCATCCAACCCATACAGGTGACCAACCCCTCAAACAAAATGGATTTTTTCTACATTAAAGCCTCAGTTTCTCCCTTGACATGGGTATGTATGTGACTAGGAACCTCCAGCCGCATCCACAACAAGGCATGCCTGGGAATATGTAATTTTCCTGGTAGTTTTGTGCCAGCGACACCAGATTATGTGCCACGTTTTCAGTGCCAGGACTCAGGCCACTGTCGAGAACTCTAGGAAACTTCCAAAAATGAAAAGTGACATCAAAATAATGATACAAATTAAAGTACTTGAACAAGGACTTGCCTGGACCCCTACTAGCCATGACAGTAATTTTGTCAAACATGTCACAAATATTCATTCTACATGTTTAAACAACATATTTGAGCACAAGGGTCTCACACTTATCTGAAAATCACTAAGAAGCATGGTTGCCTCATCATAATAAATTCATTACCATCTACTAAGACATATATTCAATGTACATTCAGTGATTAACCAAATCATGATGACAGCCATACATTTTCACTATCATAAAACTCACTGAATAACTAGCATATAACCAATAGAAATATCAAGGATATAACATCCATATAAGCCACATATAAACAAGTATATTTACCCATAAAATACAAAGGAGAATGAGATCTCTTATTGATGATTGCATAAGCCGACCAAGTATAAGACTTCCACAAACCACCTGACCAGAGACTAGGTTGAACTAAATCTTTCTTTTAGTGAGTCACCCATGGTCCATATTCCAAGCATGAATGTGGTATCTCATAAAACAAATCATTTAAAACCAACCAGGGCTTCCAGAGGCCAAACCAACTCAACCCTCAACCATTGATTCAACCTCATGGTCGAACATCACTAACCATCACAAGAATGGTCTATAACAAAGTTGTCCATGGCTCCAAAGTGTTTGTTCGAACCAGGGCTTCCAGGACTAGTAACTCAACCCACAACTGTCATCAAGCTTCCAAAGCATTTGTCCAATCAGGGCTTCCAAGATTAATAACTCAACCCACCAAGGGCTTTGAGAGTGTTTTTCCAACCAAGGCTTCTAGGATTAGTAACTCAACCCACCAAGGGCTTTTAGAGTGTTTTTCCAGCCAAGGCTTCAAGGACTAGTAACTGAACCAAAGTGCTTAAAGGGCTTCTGTTGTTTAGGCAATCCTCTCTGTGGACAGAGATGATCCCTCTAGCCCAATGAGTATATCAACCTACATGAAAATCTACTGGAAACTTTCCTAAGTTACAATTGAAAAGGGAGACGAAGAATATGGCCTACCTCGTTCTGATGCTATGGCTTCCTTTGTTGAATACCTTGAATCACTTGCGTCCCGGGCTCGTTCATTCTATTCACAGTGTTTATACACTTGCACAAGGAGTCAAGAAACAACAAGACATGTAAATACAAATATCATATTCAAAAGTAACCTACATAACATATCAAGGAGCGTTAATACAAATGATACATAAACATACACATTTGTGGAAAATCAACCGGCAGTTGTATATTAATAGAATAAAGGAGGAAGCATACAACCAAGGCTTGATGTAAATAGGCTCTTTTTGAATGGATGTCCAAGTCCAAGATAAGAACTCCAAGAACTCCTTCTCCAATCCAAATGACTATCATATAGGCACAATCTTAGCATAAATATGCAAATAGACAAAGACCAACCATTTGGCAATGGGAGAGTATGAATATATAGGCAGGGAAAGGGAGTTAGGATCTCTCCAAAGATAGGAGTAGGTCCTCATCACAAGGAGGTAGCTCATAGGAATAATACCAAGAGGCCTAGTTGGGAGAACTCGACCTCATCTATGCCGAAAAACCTTCATCTCGCTGCTCTGAAAGCCTCTAGATCACGAAGCTTCTCATCCTCTTTTGGAAAATTGTCTTTTAGTGATGATCACGGGTATACAAGAAAACAAAGTGACCATCGTGGTTTTCAGTCTCATAAGAGCGATGATTCTCAAATTAGGGTTTTAGTGCCACTTCCTTCAGGGAAGCTCAAGGAATTTTCCAATCAGTGTTTTAGGGAGGATCTGAGCTGCATATCTGAATGAGTACACTGCATGATGGTTACGCTTTGGGCACTTCGGGGTATGTTAGAGGGAAGTGTGGGAGGTGTGACAAAATACAATGTAACAGAAGCCCCCTAAAGCATGAAGGCAGAACAAGGAGTGATGGTTGAGATGCTTTATGATCTTTTACTGTCAGGAGACCTGCAAATCAAGGACACATATACATATACATATCTGATATGAAAACATGAATCTGCGGTATGGACGTAGCCATCCGGATAATAAGGAATATATGAAAGGATCCATGGCATGGGCGCAACCATACAAATGAGAAGGATCATCTGTAAATATAAGATCTAATGTATGTATGCAACCACCCGATATAGAAGTATCATCGTCAATGTAAAGTCCCACGGTATTGTCACAACCATTCGTATAGTAGAAACATGTGTACAATCATGAATAACACATAACTCCACGTAGCCTGAGTCATATCAGATAGGACTCAGGTTCTTGGGCTCCACCCCAACCCAATCAAAGTATGAATTCTAAGATGCGAATGAATGTGTCGAAGTTGAACATGCTAGAAAATCGCTTGATTACGGCCAATGATGTGGACCATTAAAAGGCACGAGAGAAACCACCAATAATGACAATGGCTCTCAAGGTACAATAGTACAATATGTGAATGTGATAATCAAGTTGAATTCGAACACTCGTGGAATCACCCGATCAAAGGCCAATGATGAAAACTTGTTGTTGGATGCGAAGAAATTACCATTAAGGCGTGTAAGCTCTAAGGTACTAAAAGGTAGTTTCTAAGTCATCTTCCTGAATAATGAAATGAAGTCGACAGGAAGTGACCTATCAAAGGAGGGCCATGATAAATCCCCCATCATTGACACAAAACAGGGAATAAAGTGGAATGAAATGAACAAGATACAAGACTGTAAGAATGGGTCAGGCAATGTATAACTACAGATAGAACTTCTCTTCAACATCGGTGACACGACTCCAAAGTGTGGCATCTTTTGACTCAACATAAGACTAAGGGTCACGATGACGAAGTGGAATAGTCAGATGAGAGGCAAAAAAATATCACTGACACTTGGGAGGATAAGTGACTGAGAAAGGATATCCCAAACCCAACACGAAAAGCAGAAGAGTGTCATGTTCAAGAGCAACATGATCCGTACACAAAGGATGTTTCATTTTCATTTTTCCCCACTAATTCTAGCAAGTACCCCAATTATTTTTATCACAATCTTGAACGGGATAACATCTGCTTGTCATGTAAGTTCATTCTTTAAATGAATCCATCCTAGTAAGATTTACAAGCCCTAGGAAGAAGAAACTCGGTCTTATCATGGTGACGAGTCATATCAGACAGGACTCAGGGTCTTGCACTCCATCCCAACCCAATAAAGTACAAATCCTAACATGAAAATGAATGTGTCGAAGTCAAACATGCTAGAAAACCGCCTGATTATCGGCCAATGATGTGGACAATTAACATGCACAAGAGAAACCATCAATAATGACAATGGCTCTCAAGATATGATAGTACAATCTGTGAATGTGATAATGAAGCTAAAGTCAAACACTCATGGAATCACCCGATCGAAGGCTAATGATGAAAACCTATCGTCGGATGCGCATAACTTTCCATTAAGGCATGCAAGATCTAAGGTACTGAAAGGGAGTTTCTAATTCATCTTCCTGGATAATGAGTTGAAGTCGAAAGGAAGTGACCTGTCAAAGGAGGGCCATGATGAATCCCCCATCATAGACATGAAACAGGGAATAAATTGGAACGAAATGAACAAGATCTAAGACTGTAACAATGGGTCAGACAATGTATAGGTAATAAACTACATATAGGAATTCTCTTGAACATTGAAAACATGACTGCGGAGTGTGGTAGCATTTGACTCAACATAATACTAAGGGTCATTATCACGAAGTGGAATAGTTAGATGAGAGGAAAAAATAGGTCACCAAACTTGGGAGGACAAGTGACTAAGCGAGGATATCCCAAACCTGACACGAGAAGCAGAAGAGTGTCATGTCAAGAGAGACATGCTACCTATACAAAGGATGTTTCATTTTCATTTTTCCCCACTATTTCTAGCAAGTACCCTAATTATTTTTATCACAATCTTGAAAGGGATATCATATTATTGTCATGTAAGTTCATTCTTCGAATGAATCCATCCTAGTAAGTTTTACAAGCCCTAGGAAGGAGAAACTCAGTATCATCATGGTGACGAGTATTTCATCGTAAAATTTTTAACGAGTCCGATAGAAGAATAACTCGATATATTTCTCATATTTAGAGAGTTTTAAACAGAGACAGAGAAGAAAACTCCATCATGTCCTTTTTCGTAATTTGTCCCCCGAACCCGAAAAGGTAGAAAACAATATTTGAGAGAACCTCTTGACTATGTCGACCAAGGTGTACATTTTCCGTAAATAGCCAATCTTGGCCCGAAAAAGGGGTAAATGTAGACTTAGACGATTTTAATTAATTTAATTTAACAAGTTTGAAAAGACAAGTACTCGACAATCTTTTCATATTTCAAGAATCATAAAAGAGCTAAAAGATGACTTCTCTTGGAGGAACGAGTGGTATAGAAGGCTAGAAACTAGTTCTGATCATGATGGAACTGCTCAAAACATATAAAAGTTAAGAGGCTGGCTAATAGGACCACTCATCGCAGATGTTCCCCAAGCAAGGGTAAACCAACCAAGTGAAAGCATATGAACGACCAAAGAGATGGTGATGATGGAATGAAAAAACCAAGTCTCATTTGGTAAAAACACGCTGATAAAAATGGCAATCACAAGGGGTAAAATGGGAATGGTTTCATTTTTACACAAGATTGAAGCATGTGAAAAAATTATGCTTGTATTTGGTTTCATTTTTACACAAGCTTGAAATGGAAACAAACAATGCTTGGGTTTGGTTTCAGTTTTAGACAAGCTTGAAACAAAAATAAACTATGCTTGAGATAAATTTGCATGCCCCTAGCATAATGACTCAATTCGAGGTACATGCCCCCCAAGCTTCATCTCATTCACCTAAGTCGACTACTAGTTACTAACAACTATAAAGGTTCGCTTACGAGATCAATTGAAAGACTTGACTGGGATTTTACGAGATCTAATCAAAGACTCGAATTGGAAGGGGATTTGTTTCATTTTTTAATGAGCTTGACACGGGAAAAGAACCATGCTCATGACTCCTTGTTTCATTTTTTAATGAGGTTGAAATAGTAAAAGAAATATCCTCATGGGGACCTATTTCATTTTTTAATGAGGTTGACATAGTAAAAGAACTATCATCATAGTCTTCGTTTCATTTTTCAACGAGCTTGACAAAAGACAAGGAACTCTGTTCGAGACCCTTTAACACCACCCAAAAGAGGCCATGGCTTCCAAGAGGTTCCCATCAAATGGGATAAAACCACTCTAGAATGGATACATGTCCAGGGATCCAATGGAAAAATTGGGCTTCAATGCCCCCAGTATATGGCATACTAGATCACCTACTAAATCATCAATAAATGTGGGCATGGAACAGGGGGCCACGTAATTAACCTGTGGTGGGGGTGAGACCTCTTGTACATAACAACCATTTAGGGATAATGGTTGAGTGGGAGTTGACCCAGGACCAATGAATGTAAGCTTATCAGTGATCACAATGCTTCCTCCATGCGAGAAACACATCACTCGAAAGAGGGAGGAGACAAGAGCTCCCATGACATAAACATAGTCATGGCCAAGGAGTAGATTAAAATCCAATGGGCCTTGAACAATCATCACATCTATATAGATAGACTTTCCTCCCAAAGTAATAGGAAACTTAGGAAGGATCACTAAAGGTTGACTTGTTCCTCTATTAAAAGCTAACTGATTCTGAGTGATAGGGACAAGCTGAGGAGAACCTAAATCTTGCCAAGTAGTTGAGGATAGGATGCTAATAGATGTGCCCTGGTCTATGACTGTGCTAGGTATAGACATATGGTAATCTTGTACTGTAATTTGGAAAGGCATATAAGATGAAAGATGATAGCCTACCAGTCGACTCCAATAAAAAAAAATGACTAAACTACGTGGAGGGGGTTTCTTAGGAATGTGAGAACTTCCCCCTTTCTCTATGGGAATGGGAGAACTACTCTCATGCACCTCAGGAACAGGAGGATTTTCCTCCAGTTCATTCGAAATTCAAGAAACTAGAAGAAATTGAGTAGTATGAGGTTCATTCTCTACTGGAAAGGTACGGTTAACTGAAGGTGGAACCAAGTCTACCATTTTCTTGACCAATGGTTGGTTGAGAACGAACTCACAAGACTCACTTTCAGAGAGAGTGGGGTTGACCAAAGATGAATTTTGATCAAACTCATGATCAACTAGAGAAGGATCAGGGGAAAGCTTTCAATACCCAGACGAAAGACAAGGTTGAGAAGCTGTAAGGTTTCCCAACTCTTTGGAAGCTTCATCCATAAGAGGACAAAGGTGAATTGCATGATTACCTTCACACAACTTATAAGGAAATTTGACTTTTCCATTTTTCCAATAGGCTTTATTGTTACTAGTTGAAGGTTTATCACCAGCATGATCACCAAAGGTTGATGACAAAGGTCGATGTGAACCTCTAGACCACAATTCTAAGACATTTGGAATACCAAGACAATTCTGAAGAAGGTGGTCACCCTTACATAACATGCAAGGGAATTTCACTTTCTTGGGCTTGTTGGAATATTTTTATTCATTAGTTGCGTCGGTAACAATAGTTGTTTGGCTGCCCCCTTACTTATTTTGATTCTTCTTCTTCATCCTCTTCTCCTTCTTTTTAGCTTCCTGGTCACTAGAATCGAGCCTTTCACCAGGCAAAGAAGGTAAGTGGTCAACATCAAGATCAACATGAATTTGATGTTGTTCAGGTGGAGGAGAACTTGGTTGAAATGCAGTTTGGACACTCGGAATCACTGAGGTTGAAAATAACCAAACTGGCAGACCAATGGTCAATCTAGGAAGGGACAACGTTGCTATATAAGGAGCATCAATATTTCCAAAAGAAGGAAAATGACTAGGGTTCCCTTCAGAGGGGTTTCCTTTACTGGTAAACTTAGGAAATGTTGCCATCATTATCAACTTAAGATTTCTAAGGAGTATTTCCACGGGAAGGATGTTTTTCCATGGTCAATTAATTGATTTTAGAACTTTAACAAAACAAAATAAGATAGGGGAAAACTAGCCAAGAAGGTTTACCAAGTTTTCGTGAACCACACTATACACCCCAGCTAAAACTAAGGACCTAACGTACAAATTCCAATCTCCCTGAATGTTATGTTCAGTGTATCACGTTTACAAGGCAGTTGACTCGGTTACCTATGGCTAAAATGTAGAAATCTAGTGGGGTCTCCCAATATATACTCGATGGTACGGGGAGCACAAGTCTATGTTAGTGTTTTCTAATGCTGAACTGTTTGATGAGAGCGTCCCTATATACTTATCATACTGAAGTGCCTCTGATATACCCGAAAGTACTAGAGAACCTTCTATATACTTCCATACTGGGACAATATTTCACCTCGGGATACACTACAGGCAGTTAACGACAACTGCTATGTTTAAAGACGCTGAAATACGTCTCTAGCCTAGACCTCTAGATATTTTCATTAAGTTCCAATTGCTCCTTAGGTTAATTAAGGTAAATTTTAAGTTTATCTTCAATTAAGTTTTGGTTTGAAGGCTCAAAATGATGTCATCTGAACACCTATGATGCAACTATATGAGAAAAGGAAAACTTTCCATTTCAATGAAAGCTACACTAATCAAGGGAAGAAATTTCAATCAATAATGCATCATGCAAAATTCCTTCCTCTAACTTTCACTTTCGTCTTCCAAATGCAATGCCAAAAGTAAAAAAGGTTCTAACTTTTCACTATCCTAAATGCAAGGTTTTCGAAAGCAAAATGACTTTAACTTTACTAAGATGAATTCATATGAATTATGCTTTTCTTTTTGTTTTGAATGATTTGATGCACCTAATATAGTCTTTAGCTTTCAAACACTGAAAAAAGTGATTTATTTTCAATGATGAATCTCAAAAAATAACTTTTCAATTGAACTAATCTAATGCATTTTCACAAAAATTAAATTTCGAAAGACAAGCTAAAACAAATAAAAAACAATGTTTTCAATGATTTCCATAGAAAACAACACTCAATCAATCAGGAAAACAAACATCTCAATGACACCAACAAGAAGCAAGTGATGACCAATTGACTAGAAACCCTAGAACTCAATCAGATTTCAATTCAAAACCAATGAGACAAACTTTGCAAATTAATCAAGACAATCAATCAAAGAGCTAACAAATCCAAGCATATAGGATGCGAAAAGACCTTAGGGGCCAAGACACACTGGATTCTAAGGAGGAAACCTTAAAATTTCTCACATTTAATGATCATCGATAATTTATATACTCAAACTATGATGATTGGGTTATCATCGCTACTTTGCATAGCCAAACCTGCGATGGTTGGGGTCATCAGTACTACTTTGTATAGTAAATGTAGTGATGATTTCAGCGAGACCAAACAGTGGAGAAAGGTTTTTTCATCACAACCGTACAGGTAAAAACTCGCGATGCTAGAGCTAAGCCTGCGATGGGGGAGGAATATGGGAAAAAACAAAAAAAATTCCAAGAAACAATCCAAACTTAGCACCTAAGGTAGTAATCAGTGATGGTATAAACCCAGACTGATGCAGACAATCCGATAAATCGACGGTTGGTCTAACTAGTCATAGGATCCGATGGAAGGAATGGATTGAAAGAGTTATAGCCTGCCCAGCGGAGTCGCCATTTTGTTATCTAGGAAATCCTCTCTACAGACATAGACGATCCCTCTAGCCTAATGAATGGGACTAGCAATCTACATGACAATCTACTGGACACTTTCCTAAGTTACAGTTGAAAAGAGAGAGGAAGAGGATGACCTACCTCGTTCTAATGTTATCATGTCTTCCTTTGTTGAATACCTTGAATCACTTGCATCACGGGCTCATTCCTACTCCTAACGGTGTTTATACACCAGCACAAGGAATAAATACACAACAAGGCATGCAAATACAAATAACATATTCAAAGGTAACCTACTTAACAGATCAAGGAGCGTTAAGACAAATAATACATAAATATACACATTTGTAGAAAAGGAACTAGTAGTTGTATATTAATAGAATAAAGGAGGAAGCATACAACCAAGCCTTGATGTCAATAGACTCTGCTTGAATAAATTTCCAATTCCAAGCTAAACTCTCCAAATACTCATTCTCCAAGCCAAATGAGTAGCATATAGGCACAATCTTAGCATAAGGGTGAAAATAGACAAATACCAACCATTTGGGAATAGGAGACGATGAATATATAGGCAAAAAAAGGGACTTAGGGTCTCTCCAAAGATAGAAGTAGGTCCTCATCTCGAGGAAGTAGCTCATAGGGATAATACCAAGAGGCCAAGTTGGGATAACTCGACCTCATCTATGTCTAACAACCTCTAGCTCGCCACTCTAAAAGCTTCTAGATCACAAACCTTCTCATCCTCTTTTGGAGATTTCCCTTTTACAAATCATTGTGGGTATACAAGAAAATAGAGCAATGCCATCGCAGGTCTAGTACAGTGTAATAGGCGACCAACGTAGTTTTTAGTCTAATAAGAGTGATGATTCTAAAATTAGAGATCAAGGCATTTTCCAATCAGTGTTTTAGGGAGGATCTAAGCTACATATCTGAATGAATACACTGCATGATGGTCATGTTTCAGGCACTTCAGAGTATTCCACAGGGAAGTGTGGGAGGTGTGACAAAATATTGTGTAACAGATTCTAGTGTGTTTGTCCAACCAAGGCTTCAAGGAACTAATAACTTAACCGCAGTTAAAGGCACAAGAAAACCAACCAGAAAACAAAAATAAAACCCACAACACCATGGCTATCGAGGAAATGGAAAGGCTAAGAAAAATCATTGTCAATCAAGGAAATCTTCCATGCCAATGATAGATCATGAAAAAATAACCACATGCATGTGCCATGCATGCCATAACTAGAAAGGAAATCATACATGCAACTCAATACTTGTAAGAAAAAACTATTGTAGGTGTTGATCGTGATGTCTTCTTGCACTTTCGTTATTTTCCTTTTACTTCTTGCTCCAAATCCCAAGTATGCCACACTCCTCCAAGAGTTCTCCAAGAAAACTTTAAATGTCCAAGAGTATGAGAAAGAGAGAATAAAATGAGAGCTCCAAACTGAAGTAGCAAAAGCCTCTGAACTATTCCTTAGAAGCCTTTTTCTTAATGACATCTTTATTTTCTTCATTTTCCATTATCTTTCCTTCATTTTCCTCCTCACATGCAACCTTTGACCTTTCACCTTCCTTTTCTCCTAATTTCCATTATTTCCGTAAATAAATATGAATAGATGTCGTTTTCCTTTCCAAAGTCTTAGTCATTGCCTTTGCCAATTTCCATAACCATTAATAAACCAAGTGAACCCTTGCACTACGATGTTTTGCCCAATATTCTTGGAATAGGTGTCCCATGACCAAGGTCTTATTTTACCTTTATTAAGTTTTACATGGATTTTTTTACCAAGTTTGTTACAATATGATGGGATTTATAATTTAATTAACGAAGTTAAGGAATAAAGACCCGTAAAGCTAGTACAATTTCTAAATTAATAATAATGTTAGAGATGCTAGGAAGGACCTATTTTTTATAATAGTTTCATTTTATGTGAGCTATAGGTTTGTCTTATACTATGACTTTGTCATCATAAACTAACATATTTGTAGTGAAATATACGCATAATTGATTCTTTCAATTCCAAGAATAGACGAGTAGTGGGTCCAATTAGAGCTGATAGATTGTATAGTTTTATAGTAAGGATAAATCCAAAGCCTAAGATGGGTTGCATGTTTCGTCAACTCTCACTTAAAATTGGCATGCATCTATTACAATGAATTTGAAGAAAAGAAGACAAGTTAGTTTTATTTAAAAAAAATAAAACACAACAAAACAATTCAAAGAAGTGTTTACAAGAAATACATTTAACAACAATTTACACATTCGAGGAAAGTTTAAACCTTTGATAAGCAGGATGGAAACATAGCCTTACGGTTATCTCAAATCACAGAGATAAGAAATAAGTAATGGGTTTATTCATTCTCATTCACGAGAGAGAAAGGATGCATTGCTATACAATTGCGTAATTCTAGTAAATTGTGTAATTCTAATCGGCAACATATTTAAAAATATCAATATAGTTTTAACCGATTATTATAGAGTTGCATAGAGACTCCATATAAAACTTAATTCACTACTTTCTTTATTACGGACGGTGTGCTAAAAGAAAGGAATATATACCAAAAATAAAATATTTACCATGCAAGTGTAAAATGTCTAGGTAGTAAAATTATTTGTAATAACACAGTAAAACTCAATAGATATTTTCCAACTCAGAACATTGATGGGCTGTAAGAAGTTTACTTTTCTGAAGTATGGAGACCATGTCCAGCATTTTGTTAAAAATATTAAAATATGTTGGAGCTAGCTAAAAGGAAAACATTAATAGATAAAACAGAAAGGTTGACGAGATGCCAGGGTCAGGTTTCCAACTTGTGTTGCAATGGAGCAAAAAATGAAGTCTTCTATAATTGTTAGAGGAAAACTCAACAAGGTTGACGAGATGCCCAGGGTCAGGTTTCCAAGTTGTGTTGCAATGGAGAAAAAAATGAAGTCTTCTATAATTGTTAGAGGAAAACTCAATGAATTAACTCTAGGATGGAGATAATGTATAAATGAAACTAACAAATAAATTAGTTAGTAGATGAACTCAATAAAAATTAAAGACACAAGAACAAGAGTGGATGGCCCATAAGAAATAAGGTATATCCTACCTGAATACAAACAATATCCCTAAGCTACTTCAGTCATATCTTAACACAGAAATTGCTTCTTTAGCATCTTTAGTGGAAGTGATAAGAAAAAAATACAAGAAGCCATGATAAGAAAAGGAATAAGATTATAATAGGTTTATAATTTAATACAGAGACAAGTGTTAAAACCGTAAATTTAAAATAGAAGTTTTCAGATTTGGACCTTCATGAGGACCAAATCCCTACAAATCACAACAAACCCCAGGTTCGATTTTGAAAGAACCAAAAAGAGCTCAAAATCGTAATTAAAAGAAAAATTCACTACAAAGAAAAGGAACATCTCCCCAGTGGAATATAGAAGAACCTGGGGCTGACTGAAAAAGGGAAAAGGAGGAGCATTAGTTCCAAATATAGAACAAAGTAGTCATACTAGAAATGGTTGGGGTGTCTCAGTAGGAAAAGAAAAGGTAATGAGGGTTTAAATATGAGCAACCAACTTCACAAAAACTCTTAATATATTGAGTATAGAGTACCATGAAAAGAGGTCACAATGTACCTTCGAGAAGATTTAAGGTTCGAAGCACCAGAACGAGCCAAAGATATCTAAAGCCATGGGGATAAACACCACAATTTCGTGAAATTACTACTGGGAAATAAATAAACAAGTGAGAAATTCTTAAGATAAAGACTCACACCAACAGAAATAAAAGTCATTATGCGAACTTTTCGGACATGAAAGGATACCGTTACTTCCCAAGTCACATGTAGGGTGTCGATGAATTAAGCAAGCATTTAAATATCCAGGGTAATAAGAACGAACTAATAAGGGATTCCATGGGGCCATATAATGCAGATACAGCCAATGGAAATGAAGTAGGATAAGTTTGGAAGGGAGGGCTGGTAATTTGACAAACATTATCTGTTGTCTACTATTTGATATGAAGGTTGAATCAAAAACTTAGAAAATGCGAGTGGCGGACATTCCTTGTGAAACTCATGGTATTTATGTCGTGGAAATTTCCAAACGAACCATGTGTATTAATAAGCAGGAATAAAATTAGATTCATCCAACGCTCATAACAACGAATGACGAAACCAAAGTAAAGCGTAACACTTGGGGTAATTTTATAATATATGATGAGAATGGACCCATGCACCATAATTAAATGGTTATAATATGTGGTGATTCATAGCATAGAGGAGTGTTTGGTTGTTTAACTATTCATTACTTAATTTAAATGAAGAGCATGTGAGTTAAAATGAAAGGTAGTCATATGGCTTGTCAAACACATTTTACCAAGGTTCTAGGTAAACCATTTTATAAATCACTATAGTGATGGGCATTGATGTTACAATGCTCAAAATGTAGTAAGGCATAATAAAAAAAAAAAACTATTCTATAGGTGAACTATAGTCATTAATGTATTAAATAATTCTTGATTTAAGAACCAAAGGAAATTATGAGAATTGAGGAGCCTTTTTGAGAATAAAGTCCTAATAATTGTCGAACATCTTGTATGAAGTTGAGGTACATTACATATGGTATCAGAGTTGTAGGTTCAATATTTAGGCCTATGGGAAACCCACATCTTGAAGATAGGAATGAGCAACACTATATTATACTTAGGTGTGAATAGAACATGAAGTGTTACCTTCAACAACATAATTGTTGCAAGGAGTAAAAGATGGAAAAATTGAACTAACTAGTAGTAAATCAATTCATGAAAAGGTTAAGGAAGAGAGATATCAATAATCTAATATTTTCTACCACTACAACTAGTGGGAGTTGTATTTGGGTAAAAAAAAATTATAAACAAAATTATATTAAGAGTTTAAGTGTATAGCAGTAAAAAAGGTAAATTCACAAAAAAATGTAGTAATAAACCGACTACTCAATGAAATAAATTTAAATAAATTGGATGAGGCTAGTGGAAAGGTCATGTGGTAGTGCTAGCTATGAACAATTAAAAAAAAAAGCATTTATACCAAGAGAATAAAAAAACAAGTTACTGGTATATATGTACCTGCTTATATCTAAAAAGAATGAAATATAGTTGGACAAGTAATGAGTGTACTGAGATTGTCCAAATATTCCACAGAGTTGTTTTGTCATTAGTGTCAAGTACTACAAATTCAATAATGTTAGTTCATACATCAACTTGCTATAGAAGAGAGATAACTTCTTTTCAACCATTTTGAGCTTGCAGAGGTGAATAAAATATAATAACAAAAGAAGTGATTCCATGTAAAGATATTACAAAGAACAATCAAATAAAGGTTGTTACAAGAAATTTAAAGAAGGAAATATACATTGGTGATAATAGACTATTGAATGAATTATACCTTAACTCCAAACAAGGTGGATACAAGGGGTAGAAGAAAGTATTATAAAGTCAATATCAGAAAGGTATAAAATCAATTTTCACAAAATGAAGTATCTATTAGAGTATAATTGCCCATAAATATTACACAGAAAATTATGGGAGGTATAAATTTCCCCGAACTTGATGCATAAGCATTCAACCCAAGAAAAACCATTGTATTTTAGTAGGCATAGGGGTATTGTGTTTTCAGGGAAGTTGGTTTCCTAAGAGTGAATCAAATGTAATTATTAATGTTTTGACTGATTTTAATAAGAGAAGCTAGAATAGGATTTAAGTGAATATAGTGAGGCATATTTGTAAATGTTCTCAAATGTAGGAGAACATGAGAGATTTAGAATAGTTGAGAGATTGAGGGATTGAGAATTAATTGTAAAACTCATATTAGGAGTTAGTTCATAATTTTATGGGTTAGAGAGGATCCTTAAGGATGAAGAAGAGATTTTTAGGATTTTGTTGAGAAATATATGGATCTAAACCAGGAATTGGTTTTAGAATCCCTTTGTATAAATGTAAGCCTAAAAGGCAAAGCCAGAGGTTAGAAAGCTAGATAATTAGCTAGTTAAGATAGTTAGAGTGTGGTTTTAAGCCTATGGGCAAAGTGTAAAAATAGGCCACTGATATTAGAACATGAGGTCAGAGAGATAAAGATCACAGGTTGTCATTTCGGATTTGGGATAGTTTCTCAATGAGCAGCTCCCTCATAAAATTGCACAATTATGGAGGGGAACCAACCTTCCCTCCATAATTGCGCAAATTTGTTGGCCAGCTGTGGAGTACTAAAGAAGGTATGTTTTTGGTAATTATTTCAGCATCTTTTCATTAGAACTTACAAACCTTTTGCATCATGAACTAGGAAAATGATAAGAAATTGTAATGAAACCTGTGAGATTAATGTGCAAAGTGGAAACACTAACAATTATCATTTTCTTATGCAGAAATAAGGGAAAACAAAAGACTGTCGTGCTGAAGGAAAGAACAAGGTCGGGTTAACCGTTGTCCCTTTGACGGGGAACCGTATGCAAACAAGGCAAAACAGATCAAAGCGAATCAGCGCTTGAAAGGAAGTGAAGATGTCGGCTCGGCTTAAGAAGGAAAATAAATAACTGAGAACTAACGGTTCGGCGAATCCCTCAGGATCCTTTGATCCTGAGGGATCGCTGCTTTAACTATTTTTGCACCTAGACATCTCCACTTCACCATTATAAAATGGGTAGCACTATTAGCTCGAGGGGTCTGTTGAGATTTTCTGTTTTGGAGCAAAATAGGAAAAATCTCAGCTGATGACAACAATAGAAATTCAATTCCTAGATTAGCTCCAGGTTGTTGGGAGGGAGTTAATGCCTCCTATATTTGATGTGAGTGAGTTAATGAGGCTGTTAGATTCTCTATGCTATATAACAGGCAACCATTCGGATGTTTGCTATGAGGGTGAGAGTTTTGTGAGGATTTCATGATGTAATCTCCAGTTTGAATAATAAAATTGCCGATGCCTATGTTTGGTGGACGTAGCCCAGATTGGTTGGGTGAACCACGTTAAAAATACTGTGTCATATGTGCTTGATATTCTGCTGTGTGTTTATTTTGTTTGTTGTGCCTCTGGATTCCAACAATTGGTATCAGAGCTCACGGTCGAGCGCTGGCTGTCCTGGAGCACTGAGGGAGCTGTGTCTGACTGCTGGAGGTGGAGCGCTACGGCGTGATCGTGGCTGGACCTGCGTGCTGGTGCGTGGATGTTTGACAGCGTATAAATATTTGCTGCTGCGTGTCTATGCGCTGAGTAAAGGTTCTATACCTGCGTGCTGCCTGAAAGGCGTAGACAGCCTCCGTGCGCGCTGATATACCTGGTGCGTTTGCTGTGCGGTGGGCTGAGTAAAGATTTTTTGACCCAGAAGCGCTGATATACCTGGTGCGTTTGTTGTGCGGTGGGCTGAGTAAAGGTATGTCAATCTATTGCGTGGAGCCTGTTTTTTAAATCGCTGGTGCGTGTGTAGATTGATTTGAAGCCACCATGATCAGAACCGAGGATTTGCATTAAAGTCTGTTATTTCAAGCCGCAGAGATGAGCCCGTATGCTATCTCTTAATTAAACTTAGAAAACAGTGCTTTAAATATCAATAACAATATGTGACGATATGGAGGGCATATAGTCAATGTTTCTTGCCGTGCAGGAGAATGTGTTTTGGATTTATGTATTTCAATGGCAGTTTTTTTGTTTAAGGCAAAAAGGCATCTAAGTGCGCATGCATATTGCAGATTTTTTGAGCCAGAAGCAGGGAATTTGTTTGTTTTTTGGCGGTGGTCTTTAAATGTATTGTAATTCACAGCAAAATTTAATTTTTTGTTATGTCAAAACAAAGGCATAGGCAGAAATTTTTTGTGTGAAGTGCAAACGGAAGATATTTTTTGAGGCATAGGCAGTTTGGTTTTTTTTTAAATTGCTGGTATTTAAACGTTGGTATTGGAGATTATTGTGTTTTTTTTTTTTGATACAAAATGGTGAAAACTCAGAGTGCCCGGTTTGAAATTGAGAAATTTAATGGCAAGAATAATTTTGAGATCTGGAAGGTAAAGATGCACGATCTGCTGGTTCAACAAGGTGTGGCAAAAGCACTGTTGGGGAAAAACAAAAGGCCTCCTTCCATGACGGAGGATGAATGGGATGAGATGGACGATAGAGCTCTGAGCGCAATTCGGTTATGTCTGGCGGACGATGTTCTGTTCAACATTGTGTCAGAGAAAACCGCCGCAGGCCTGTGGTCGAAGCTTGAGAAGCTCTATATGACGAAATCTTTGACAAATCGGATTCTCCTGAAACGGCAGCTTTATGGTTTGCGGATGAAAGAAGGTACCTCGATTGCTGATCACCTGAATGTTTTTAATACCTTACTGGTGCAATTAGACAGTCTAGATGTGAAATTTGATTCAGAGGATAAGGCAATAACTCTATTGTGTTCATTGCCTGAATCCTGGGATCACTTTGTTACTTCCATAAGCTTTAGTACATCAGACATCCTTGAGTTTGACGATGTTGTTGGAGCCTTGTTGGCTGAGGAGACGAGGAAGAGGTCGAATGCAGACACCTCTACATCAGAGGTAATGATGGCCAGAGGTCGCTCACGAGAGAGACACTCTGGGGGAAAGCATAGCGACTCTCGTTCAAAGTCCAAAGGAAAGAAGCCAAAGATGAAGTGTTGACATTGTGGCAAGGCTGGACATCTGAAAAAGGATTGCTGGAAGCGAAAGCAGGCTGCTAAAGAAGGCTCTTCGACAGAAAAGAAGGAAGCCAACACCACAGATACGGGTTCAGTATCTGGTTCAGGTATGAGTGATGAGGTATTGTCTGTTAATGTTTCAAAACATGATCAACATTGGTTGTTAGATTCTGGGGCATCTAACCAGATGTGTATTCATAAAGATTGGTTTAAAACATATAGATCAGTTGATGATGGAGTCGTGTACATGGGTAATGATGTCACTTGCAGTATTATTGGAATAGGAAGTGTACAACTACAAATGTTTGATGGCACAACCAAAATGTTAACTGATGTGAGACATGTACCAGATCCAAGAAAAATTCTAATTTCATTAGGAGCACTGGATACGAATGGATATAAAACTGTAATTCAAGGTGGAGTTATGAAAATTTATAAAGGTATCTTACTAGTGATGAAGGCTAAGAAGGTAGGAAATCTTTTTCAATTAGAAGGTAGAACTGGGTCAGATCATGTGTCGGTGTCTGAACAGGACAGTAGTTCCATTCGCCTATGGCATCAAAGGTTGGGCCATATGAGCGAACGAGGGTTGAAAATTTTGGCTGACCGTAAGTTACTACCTAATCTAAGATCTGGAAAGTTAGATTTCTGTAAACATTGCTTGTTTGGAAAACAAAGTAAACAAAAGTTTAAAACAGGCAAACATACTAGTAAAGGGATACTTGATTATATTCATTCAGATGTTTGGGGTCCAGCCCCTACAGCGTCGTATGGTGGCTCGTCGTATTTTGTGTCATTTATTGATGACTTTTCTCGGAAAGTATGGGTCTACATGTTGAAAAAGAAGTCTGATGTTTTTACAGTTTTCAAGCAGTTTAGAGCATTGGTAGAAAACAGCACTGGTAGAACTATAAAATGTTTAAGAACTGACAATGGTAGTAAGTTTTCCTCCAAGGAGTTTGACAGCTATTGCAATGATGCAAGGATTGAAAGACATAAGACCACGGTTTATACTCCTCAGCAGAATGGAGTTGCTGAACGCATGAACAGGACTCTTCTAGAGAGAGCAAGGTGTATGCTGAGTAACGCCGGGTTGCAAAAGGAGTTTTGGACAGAAGCAGTGGCAACAGCTTGTTATGTGATAAACCGATCTCCATCAACGGCAATAGGCTGCAAGATTCCGCAAGAGGTATGGAAAGGACACCCTTGTGACTATTCTAAACTCAGAGTGTTTGGTTGTGATGCATATGCTCTAGTGCCTAAACATCAGCGAACTAAATTAGATCCGAAATCGAAAAGGTATGTCTTTGTTGGGTATGGTGATGGAACAAAGGGATATAGATTGTGGGATCCTACTACCCGCAAAATCATCATCAACAGATATGTAAAGTTTGATGAATCCTCTCTTGTACAGTTAGATGTAAATAGTAGATTGAAACAGGATGATGTATCTGATTTCCAGCATATTCAGTTTGACAGCAATTCTAATGATAGTCATAACGACCATAGTTCAGATTCTAGTCATGAACAGGTTTCAGAATTAGATTATGAACAGGGTTCAGATGGAGGTCATGAACAGGTCTCAGATGGCGATCATGAAGAAGTTCCTACAGATGATAGACAGCCAATTGTGGAAGCACCAGAAACATTCTTAAGGAGGTCTACAAGGATCAAACGTCCTCCGAGAACGTATGATGATCATGTTACTTCAGTTGCTTTGATCGCTAATGATGATGAACCTTTGTGTTATCAGGAAGCTGTAGAAGGTTCAAATAGTGACAAATGGAAAGAAGCCATGAAGGAAAAAATGATGGCCTTAGGTAAGAATGGAACGTGGGATCTGGTTGAACTTCCCAAAGGCAGGAAAACTGTGGGATGCAAGTGGGTGTTCAAGGTGAAACGGGGTGTGAATGATACGGAAGACAGGTACAAAGCGAGGCTGGTTGCAAAAGGGTTTTCTCAGAAAGCTGGCTTAGACTTTCATGAGATATTTTCACCAGTGGTTAAAATTGTTTCAATTAGAATTGTGTTAGCATTAGTGGCTTTGTTTGATTTAGAGTTGCAGCAGTTAGATGTTAAGACTACATTTCTACATGGTGATTTAGATGAGGAAATATATATGGAACAACCGGAAGGGTTTGTTCAGCATCGCAATGAGAAATTTGTCTGCAGGCTCAAGAAGTCATTATATGGCCTGAAGCAGTCGCCTCGGCAGTGGTATAAGAAGTTTGATTCTTTCATGTTGAGTTAGAAATATGTAAGAAGTGAATATGATCATTGTGTTTATTTTAAGCAGTTAAATAATGGCATGTTCATTATCTTAGTGTTATATGTTGATGATATGCTTTTAGCAAGCAAAAGCATTGAAGAAATCAACAGGTTGAAGACTCAGATGGCAAGGACATTTGATATGAAAGATCTAGGAGCAGCAAGACAGATTTTGGGCATGGAGATTTTCAGAGACAGGGGCAATGGTAAGTTGTGGCTATCACAACAGAAGTATGTTGAGAAAATACTTTTGAGGTTTGGTATGAAAAATGTGAAGCCTGTGTCGATCCCTTTAGCTTCCAATTTTAAGCTTTCTTCAAGTTTATGTCCTAATACAAATGAAGAAAAGGATTATATGTCTCGAATTCCATATGCAAATGTAGTAGGGTGTTTAATGTATGCGATGGTTTGTACTCAACCAGATATTTCACATGCAGTTGGGGTTGTCAGCAGGTACATGGCAAATCCGGGTAAAGAACACTGGTCAGCAGTGAAATGGGTGCTTCGGTACTTGAGAGGCACAAGTAGTTATTGTATTTCTTACAATAAGAGTAGTGAATTTGTTTGCGGATATGTTGATTCCGATTTTGCAGGTGATTTGGATAAGAGAAGATCAACTTCAGGGTACGTCTTTACTCTTGCAGGTGGAGCTATAAGTTGGATGTCAAAGCTACAGAACATTGTCGCGTTATCCACTACTGAAGCAGAATACATTGCTGCTTCGCATGCTTGCAAAGAGGCGGTTTGGTTGAAAGGATTGCTTGGTGAGTTTGGTAGGTTACAGGACAACATCAGGTTACTTTGTGACAGTCAAAGTGCAATACATTTGGCTAAGAATCCGGCCTATCATAGTAAATCAAAGCATATTCCAATCAAGTATCATTTTGTAAGACAGGTTATCACTGAAAGGGGAGTCTCTCTTGAAAAGGTGCATATAAAGGAGAACTGTGCAGACATGTTCACGAAACCAGTTTTGTTGGAGAAGCTACGCTGGTGTTTGGCTTCTCTTGGCTTCCAGAAAAGATAAAATAATAATAACAGGGCATCAGGCGAATTGTTGTCAAGGTGGAGATTGTTGAGATTTTCTGTTTTGGAGCAAAATAGGAAAAATATCAGCTGATGACAACAATAGAAATTCAGTTCCTAGATTAGCTCCAGGTTGTTGGGAGGGAGTTAATGCCTCCTATATTTGATGTGAGTGAGTTAATGAGGCTGTTAGATTCTCTATGCTATATAACAGGCAACCATTCAGATGTTTGCTATGAGGGTGAGAGTTTTGTGAGGATTTCATGATGTAATCTCTAGTTTGGATAATAAAATTGTCGATGCCTATGTTTGGTGGACGTAGCCCAGATTGGTTGGGTGAACCACGTTAAAAATACTGTGTCATATGTGCTTGATATTCTGCTGTGTGTTTATTTTGTTTACTGTGCCTCTGGATTCCAACAGGGTCGAATCCTTATGTTTTATGTAATTTCTCTGAAGATTGGAACTTTGATCATCGAGTCTCGTTGAGAACTAATCTACTGTAATTCTATTTGATGCATTAATACAAACTCGGTTGTTATTTCATCCCTGAGTCTAGAATAACTTCAAGTAGTGTTCCCCTGGAGGCTAAGGGCCCTGCCCTAGAGGACACTTGCTCCTGTACTATTACGTTTGGTTTATGCGTGGTTTGCTTATCAACATTATTTTGTAATCTGATGTGTTTTGTTAGTTTACATCACATGCTCTGTTATGTTTACTTTACTGAGACAGAACTATCGCATTGACTCTACAACGTATCACTATTCTTCTAAGTGTTGATATAATATTGTCAGTCTTTACAAAATATTGTTGCTTTTCAATTACAGAGCCTCTGTGTTGTGCACTTATTCATTGATATTATGGAATTCATCTTAGCGATTATGTTCTTTGCGATTGTTGGATCTATAGACATTGTTGTTCCATTCTGGAATGCAGTTGTAATCTTTTATAACTAAGAGTGATAATTGGTTTGCCGAGATCAGGTTACTATCAAGGTGTGCTGTGTGCATATATGATTTTGAAGTATTGTTCTATAATTCGTCGTTGATCAGTGTTGTTCCATTTTGGTGTGTTGTTCAATTCGTCCTTAAGAGTGAAGGATTGCCATTTGATTCCTGTAGGTCACGATTCATGCATTTGATCTTGTAGACTAAGGTGTTACTGCTTGCTAGACTTAGTTGCTGTTACAGTTTCCTGTTTGTTGTTCTATTTCAGATTTGCCGTTCTATTTCTTATTTGGTTGTTCCATTTCTTATCTGCCATTCTATTTCCTGTTCTTTGTTATTTTGGTGTGAAGAACAATCCAAGGCTGTAGTGAGAACTGACATTTACTGCTTGGCTCCCAGATCCATGATCTATTCTCTGATTTACCCTAGTTCCATCAGTTTACAAAGGGATCAGTTACTGCTACTGAACCCTTGACTGATAACTTGCTTAGTTTTCTGAATGTGTAGTTTAATCTTTTGAAGTAGTTTACTATAAACAAGCATCCGTTTACTCTTGTATTTCTGAACACTGTACTACTAGCATTACTCTAACAAATGATAGCCTCAGACTGAGACACTCTTTGAAATAACAAAACGTTCCTAGATTGACAACTAATGTGAGGTAATTAGAGGTGAAAGAGACCCTTTTTATAGCTCGACATTTTGGCGCCGTTGCCGGGGAAAGAATGTAGCCATTTGTTTTTTTTAGAGTAGTGTAAGAACCTGTTAGGGAAGAATTGGGTTTTAAAAACGGAAGGTAAGAACCTACATGTGGAGCATGTAACAGCCCTGCTCCCTACCCTCTTTCCTACAAATTTGTTGCTGTTTTGTTTGGGTAGAATTTAGCAGTTGATTTGTGTGCATAACTAAGCAGAAAAAGCCAGAAAAGAATTCCAAACCTCTACCCAAGCCAGAAAAAGCTAAGGGGCCGGTGACCCTTGGCCGATCAACCTTCATAGACGAAATCTTCAAGAAAGCAGAATCTCAGCCTTTAGTAGGACCCAGAAAAGTTATTTCTAGATAGCCTACTAGTTCCCTTCAAGCCACGGGATAACCATACGTAGCCTTTGCTGAGGTGCGAGCAGGACTTTCAAGAAATTGAAAATTCTACTCCAAAACTATTGCAAGAAGGGAATTTCAACAATCTTTGTGAAGGAGGAGGAGAAACAGGGGAAACTGAGGAACCAAGGTCTCCTCTTGGAACAACTCAGCCATTAAACAGCCCAGACAAGGGAAGTGCTGCAAAAATCATTTTCGAAGAAACTCAATCTCCTCAGACATTAGGCACTCTCATTATCCCAGACAGAGGAAGTGTTATTAAAACCATTCCTGTTAAAGCCATTCCTTCTCAGCCTAGGAATACCCTCCTAGATATCCCAGAAGGTTATTGGCATATATTTGACCAAATGGCTCAAAACCAGCCAAACACCCAAACCTCTACATTACAATACCCCATAGTGGATACTGCAGCAAATGCGCCCATGAAAGCAATACCTCTTCAACATATCCCTACATTGCACGGTTTTACATCAGAAGGTCTGGATGCATTTCTATTTGAATTCGATGTGCTGTGTAGGGGATATGATTACACCACCGACCCCCAGAAAATAACTAGGATCAAATGAAAGAATCTTTTCTAAAGAAATATCAGTACTATTACAATTCTAGAGAACTGAAGGATGAAATATTCTAGATGGTAGCTAGACCAAATGAAACATTATAGGAGTATGTGGAACGTTTTCAGTATAATCTTCAAAGATCTCCTTATGCATCACTACCTTTACTTGATAATGTGTTAAAAACAGCATTAATTAGGGGCATGAAGGAACAATGGATTGAAACATTAAATATTATGGGAAAACGAGATATTTATCAGGAAAATTTTGCTGACATTATTGACTTATGTATCAGGAGTTCGAGAGGCAGCACAAGATTGAAACCAAAAGAACATGATCGCTTTGTAAGAGATACTAAAATTTCGACAGAAGGAGTAACGCATGCAGAAATTGGAAATCTATTGGAAAATTTTAAAACTGATATACTAGGGACGATAACTACACAACTTGATGTTATGCTGGCCAAGCAAAAGCAAATGGAGGCAGAACATAATTTGGCAATCTTCTGTCCCCGATGCAGGAAGAAACATAGCCATAAGGAGCATCCACTAGATGTAGTCTGAACATGCGCCATCTGCACAAAATATCACCTTACGGAAAGTTGTCCCTCATTTCCTGCATTAAAAGCAATATATAAGGAAGCAGAAGAAGAGCCAGAATTGGTATATTTTCTCAACCAGCGCCGTCAATGGCAGCCGCGAAAATCTGGTATGTTTTCAGACCCGACCTCTTATTTTCAGTCTTCGCAGTATAATGCTCAACAATATAATATATGGCAAAGTCAATCCCAACCCCCGCCCCCAAACTGGTCACCTCAGTCATTTCCTTCATCAACCCCATGGTTGAATCAGGCAAGCCCATTTGGTTGACCGAATTTTGCCTATACTCCACCATATTGGCAAAGTAACGCATACCCACCACAATGGACTCCGCCTACTTCACAAAGTTCAGTCTGGCAGACAAATTGGCAAAGACCGATGCATCAGCCAGTAGGAACCATGCCGCTCCCTCAACCTACACTGCCAGCCTTACAACAAAATCCCTAGTCTAATCTGAGACCGCAACTTCCAACCCAACCCAACCCCAATCCAAATAACAAACTGGTCCAATCTGTCCAAATAATAGAAACATCAGAAATAGGAGATGATCTGAGGGAGTGTAATGATCTTCAGTTAAGATCTGGGCGTATTATTGAAACTAAGGGAGAAAAGACAGCTCATGTTGAAAATCAGTTACCCAGAGAACATCTGTCACAAGAAGAGGATGTGAACAAACAACAGACTCATAACCAAACAACCACATCCTCTCCCTCGTTCCTAGAACGATTAATCATACCTTGACCTACACAATATCCTGATTTTGACATTCTGGGAGAATTACAAAATTTGTACATAAAAATTCCATTCCTTCAAGCCATTCAAGACATTCTGATATATGCAAAGACTATCAAAGAATTGTGTGTAAAGAAACCAAGGAGGAATGCAGCAAACAATCCAAGAGTCCAAGTAGTTGGCACTCTATCTGACTTATTATGAGGAAAAGAAACGCCCATTAAATATGAAGACCCAGGAAATCCAATAGTCACCGTACAAATTTATGGTCAAACCTTCCCTAATGCCTTAGTTGATCTAGGAGTTGCAATCAACATCTTAACAACTATTACTTGCCAAAAGCTAGGCATTACATCTATAGAACCCACCTCTACCTTGTTAGAGTCGGCTGACCGATCTGTGGTTAGGCCAAAGGGCACGCTACATGATGTCATGGTATCTGTTGACTCCTGGGAATATCCAACTGATTTTCTGGTAATAAATCCCAAAAGCTGACTTGATGGACACCCATTGATTTTAGGAAGACCTTGGCTTGCAACTGTCGATGCCTATATTGGCTGCCAACAAGGCAATATGACCATAACGAGGGGAGTGAATATCAATAACTTAGCCTTATATCCTCCAGCACAACCAAGTGTCACAATCATCAAAACTAATAAGCACCCTGTATCATACCTTACTGACAACATTAGATCTCCATTAACTATACAAGAGGCACTTGATTTTAAAGATCAGACAGAGGACGATGCCATTAATAAATTTATTAGTCAAACTGAATCCAGATCCCGCACATAGTGTCACATGATAGAGGCAGCATTCGATAACGAATTAGAAGAAGATCCTCTTAAAGATACACATGATCAAACGATACCTGTTACCTCTGTTGCAAATAGTAAAATTGTGGAAATAGAACCGGGAAAAACCTTAAACATTAATGCCAACCTCACCTTCGAACAAGAAACGAAGATCATCCACCTGTTGAGGAAATATAAAGAAGAATTTGCATGGGACTATCCTGATATGAAAGGAATTGACCCTCAATTATGTACCCACCACATTTACATAGAAAAAGATGTGAGACCTGTTCACCAGCCTCAGAGGAGACTTAATCCTCATCTAAAAGATGTAGTAAAAGCTGAACTTCAAAAACTTTTAGATGTCAACTTCATCTATCCTATCTTCGATAGTAAATGGGTCTCTCCGCTTGTGGTGGTACCAAAAAAGAATGGGAAATGGAGAATTTGTGTGGACTACAGAGAACTAAATAAAGCAACACAAAAAGACCACTTCCCTCTCCCATTCATCGACCAAGTATTAGACACTTTGGCAGGAAAGAAATTCTTTTCTTTCCTAGATGGCTTCAGTGGATACAATCAGATCTAGATTGCCCCTGAAGACCAAGACAAAACCACTTTTACTTGTCCTTGGGGAACATTTTCCTACAGAGTTCTACCTTTTGGCTTATGCAATGCTCCTGCCACATTCCAAAGGGCTATCCTCAGCATTTTTGCAGACTTAATAAATGAAGGACTTGAAGTATACATGGATGACTTTACACCATATGGAGACAATTTCGATCCAGCATTGGATACACTAGAAAAAGTCCTACAGCGCTACATTGCTACCAGGCTTTGTTTAAGCCATGAAAAATGCTATATGATGATGACTGAAGGACTTATTCTCGGACACTATATTTCAGAAGTTGGCATTCAGGTAGACCCAGCTAAAATCCAAATAATTTTGCTTATTCCCACTCCTACCACTCAAAGGGAGGTACGCAGTTTTCTTGGATTTTTTGGTTATTATAGGAGGTTTATAAAACAATTTTCGCATATTGCTGCACCTCTGTATGCACTAACAGGTAGCATTGATTTTCTCTGGACAGAAAAATGTGAACGCGCTTTCCAGGATCTAAAGAAGCTTGTGTCCACAGCCCCAGTCCTTCGAGGACCAAATTGGGATTTGCCATTTCAGATATCATATGATGCCTCAGATACAGCCATTGGAGCAGTCCTTGGGCAGGAAGAGGATAAAAAACCATATGCAATTTATTATATTAGCAAAAATTTATCCCTTGCTGAATTAAATTACACTGTTACTGAGAAAGAATTTTTAGCTGTAATACATGCTGTCAATAAATTTAGACATTACATTACTGGATACCCTGTTATCTTGTATACAGATCATTATGCCATCAAATATTTAGCAAACAAGCCTATCACAAATGGAAGAATAACTAGATGGCTGATTTTATTACAGGAATTTGATATTACAATCAAGGATCGACCTGGAAAAGAAAACCCTGTAGTCGATTTTCTCTCAAGAATGCCAAAGCCAATCGATGCAGCAGCAGTTGAAGATCAATTTCCGAACGAGCATCTGTTTGTTGTTGCTGTTCAAACACCCTGGTATGCTGATGTTGCCAATTACCTAGCAGTAGGTAAACTACCGAAACATCTAACCCCTCATGAGCGGAAACAGATTGTTCAGAAGAGTGCTAGATTCTCGTGGGTTAGAGGCTACCTGTTCCACACAGGGGCAGAAATGCATATCAGAAGATGCGTTCGAGAGGATGAAATCTTCGACATTTTAAAAGCTTTCCATGACGAACCATGTGGCGGACATTTTTCCGATCGCAGAACTGGACATAAGGTCCTGCAAACAGGGTATTATTGGCCTACAATTTTCAAAAACGCAAAGAAATTCGTCCAAGCTTGTGACAGTTGCCAGAGAGCAGGACACCCTGGTTAGTCCGATGAGATGCCCTTGAATCCACAATTAGTCATTGAACCATTCGAACGATGGGCCCTTGATTTCGTCGGACCAATTAACCCACTATCAAACCAGAAAACATATATTTTGGTGGCAACAGAATATGTCACCAAATGAGTTGAGGCAGAGGCGTTGCCGAGAGCTACAGAAGATTCTGTCATACAGTTCTTGTTCCATATATTTGTGCGTTATGGCCTTCCAAGAGATATAATTACAGACGGTGGACCACAGTTTGCTGGGAACAAAATAGCTGCAACACTCAAAAACTATCATGTCCAGCACAAAATCACTACTCCATACCACCCACAGGCAAATGGTCAGGTAGAAAGTAGCAATAAAATAATAGAAGCAATCCTAACAAAAACAATCGCGTCACATAGACGTGATTGGGCTACTAGACTACCAGAGGCACTGTGGGCTTACAGAACAACATGGAGAAGTACCACTGGTTACTCACCTTATCAATTAGTGTTTGGCAAGCAACCCATTTTTCCCATAGAATTCGAAATCCAAACACTGCGAACAGCACAGGAAGTTGGTTTAGATTTAACGGAGGCACAGATTAATCGATTGTAGCAGATCAATGAGCTCGATGAAATCAGGCTCTCTGCACTCCAAAATACTGCACTTATCCAACATCAGCAAGCTAAATGGCATGATGCTCTCATTAAAAATAAAGTCTTCCACGAAGGAGACTAAGCACTTTTGTATGATTCCAGGTTTCAGGACTTTCCCAGGAAACTCCAGACTCGTTGGTTGGGACCATACGAAATCCAGAAGGTACATGACAATGGTACTCTTACTCTAATCACTATTGACGGTTCTGGATATGCCTTCAAGGCAAATGGCCACCGAGTTCGCCTTTATCGCAAACCACTCACTCGGGAGTCCTTCTGCCAGCAGCTACGCCAAGACTCTGATATGGAAATTTTGGGGGAGGGAGAGAAGTCTTCCTCACCTGTGATTCATTAAGTAATTTATCTCTTTTCACAGTTTGTACATAATTTCTTTTGTTTTTGTACATATTTTTGAATCAAATGCTTTGCCGTTACTTTTCGAACCAACAACAATGTTATTATTTTTGTTGTTCCTTTTCTCAAAGGGACAACATTTTTTGTTCTGTTGTTCCTTTTTCAAAAGAACAGCACCTGTTGGATCGACCGTCATTTTGCTTTAATTTTGTTCTTTTTCTTTATTTTTGCTTTCTGCTGTTCCTTTTCCAAAGGAACAACATTTTCGATTTTTGTTGTTCCTTTTCCAAAGGAACAACACTTTTGCTTTTTGCTGTTCCTTTTCCAAAGGAACGACATTTGTGTGTCTTGCTGTTCCATTTCCAAAGGAACAGCATTTTCGATTTTTGCTGTTCTTTTTCCAAATGAACGACATTGTGTGCCTTGTTGTTCCTTTTCCAAAGGAACAACATTTTCAATTTTTGTTGTTCCTTTTCCAAAGGAACAACACTTTTGCTTTTTGTTGTTCCTTTTCCAAAGGAACAGCATTTGTGTGTCTTGTTGTTCCTTTTCCAAAGGAATAGCATTTTCAATTTTTGTTGTTCCTTTTCCAAAGGAACAACACTTTTTGTTTTTGTTGTTCCTTTTCCAAAGGAACGGAATTTGTGTGTCTTGTTGTTCATTTTCCAAAGGAACAACATTTTTTATTTTTGTTGTTCATTTTCCAAAGGAACGGAATTTGTGTGTCTTGTTGTTCCTTTTCCAAAGGAACAACATTTTTTATTTTCGCTATTCCTTTTCCAAAGGAACAACACTTTTGCTCTTTGTTGTTCCTTTTCCAAAGGAACGGCATTTGTGTGTTTTGTTGTTCCTTTTCCAAAGGAATAGCGTTTCTGATCTTTGCTGTTCCTTTTCTAAAAGGAACACCACTTGTATTCTTTTGTTCTTCCTCTTTGAAGCAGCAACATCCTCGTATTCCTTTTACTTATGCTTGTTCCCCTTGCTGTTTTAAATTAAGGATGCTTACTGTTCCTGTTCTTTCAAGTCTTTTGGAATACAGCTATGCATTTACGCAATGGATACAAAATCACAACATACTGAAATCAGGTGAATTATAAAATCCTTATTTTTATAAGAAATTTATCTGGATTGGTAAAAGGACAGAGGGAAGGACACACTTACCTATTCTCTTTTGATGCCATTGCTTCACTAACTCTGCTCTGATTGGTTATCTTTATCATATTGGTTCCTTTTAAATCCTCTTTGATTATTATTCAAGAATAAGAGCAAAGGGTTTATATCTTCCTATTGAGATGTTAAGACTTCTTCCACCATTCCCACTCTTAAGGAGTGTTGAACCACCATTTGTGTATAAATGGGATAGTACTTTATGAAAAAGAAAAAAAGAAGAGAAAAAAGAGCAAACTGACTTGTTTATATAAAGTTGTCAAATGCAGGATAGGGGGTCTCACCAAGAGCCAGCCTACCATGATCATGAGGAAGAAAGTAAAGTGGCATTCCCACTATGACAACCACACCAGGGATATGGTCCAATAGGTATATCAAATAAAGAACCCTTGGAACAGGAGGTCTCATCATGAGCCGGCCTGCCCACCTTTCACTCCTTCCTTGTGAATGGCATTATGGCTAACTGGTCACCAAGCCAGCATAATGGCCTACATTTTGACATCACACAACACTTCCTAAGCATACACAAAGGATCATGGTTCCATGGGTGAAATAAAAAACTCTGCCAAGGTTATGGACACCTGTCGCCAACAGAGCACTGTTAATGATATTGAAGTCACATTATTTACACCAATAGGTAGTTATTAGCACCCTTCTGTTTCTTATACCTTAGTAATCAATCATATAAGACGAATGCATATTATTTTCCGAACCATACAATGCATGAAATCTATTATCACCAATCATGATAGAGCAGTTGGCAATGACCACATGAGACTCGGTATGTACGGTAGATGTCCTATCCTCCTAGCCTCGTATCATATCACAGCAATCTCTTACGTATTAAGCGATCCAACTTGACACCTCGATTTCGGTAATCTGCTACCTTTGTAAACATGGCATATTGCCATACGCTGTTCCTTTATGACTCTGCTTCAGAACAGACCGGCACGCTGCTCCTTTATTTGACGGTCGGGATGGCCTATCACATTGCGGGGGGGGGGGAGGTTAACCTCATCATTCCTTGGATGACGTGTCAGACCGCTATTCGGGAAACTGCGTACTTGGGAATAGCACGGCTCAACGGTATACTATTTTTTATTTTTTGCATGACTTGTTGTTCCTAAGCCATTTCCATTGTATATTCCACAGCATTAGATTTTGAGCGATTCTCGCGTCTGTCAGCCTCTCTGTGTTTCTAACAGCATGAACAGCTGTCGTTCCATTGTCAAAATTCTGAGATTTCACAGCAAAACTATAAACATGGGAGGGAGATCGATTCGGAGAGAACCGCTGGTGTTAACAGTCTCTGATGCTGCACGGGAAATCCTGGCAAGAGTCGGGTGGCTAACTTATTTCAATCGCTTACAGGAACCCAACGAGACTGTAGCAATTGAATTCTTGCAGAACTTGCAAGAGGATCACTCCACAGTGAGGGGGAGACACATAGCAGTCACCGATGACATAATCGCAGAGGTCTCGGGACTGCCAGCCACTAGGCCTGTATGGACGCTAAAGAAGGAGAGATTGCAGAAGATTATAGAAACCTTCCAGGACGAAGGCCAGAGCCTGACAATTAGAGGAAAGGGGGTTCTGCCAGCAACATTAGGAGAACCGTGGGTGGAATTGGCAAGGACCATTCAAAGCTACATCACCTGTGAAGGAAGAAAAGACGTGGTAAGACCACGGCACCTTAAAATTTTAGCTGTGTTAAAACAAAAATGCTCTGTAAATTTACCTGCATTCTTGAATTCATTACTGCATGATGTTGCATGAAGCATGAAAAAGGCACAGCATGTAGAATCAGTTGTTAGTCATCATGGGTTGATACGGTTAATAGTCATCCATAGCCTTACCCAGCAGCAAAACAGCTGGGAAGAGCTAATTGCCATAATTGATGGAAGATTGACCACACCATCCCCAAAACGTAAACATGCCACCAGTACACCTGAGCGTCCAGAAAAATGAAGGAAATCAGCCTGACTAGCACGGCTACGAGGGAGGCTGGAGAAGCCCCAAGGAAATACCAGCCAACTGGTAGAGATAGAAGATACAGGGGATGAGCAACACCCATGATCAGAAGAAGAAAACAATGAGAAATTAATGCAGGAAAACGAGGGAGGAAAAAATGAGGAAAAAACTAAGCAATCTGAGCAGGAGGAGGAAACGGGACAGCAGGAAGGCAGCCCAGTGCAGGATCCATTGAGAGAAGATGAATTGGCCAAAGTTTTGGCCAATATGGGCAAATATGGCCAATCGTCCAGCCCATCAGACCTCCATGTTGAAGAAGAACCAAAAGAACACTCTGCTCAGGAGGGAAATGCACCTGAAGAATCACATGTAGAGGAAGCAGAAGAGGAGAGTCAGCCCGTTCATGATGAAAACATGACAGGAGATGCAGAACAGGAACAATCCATTCCTAGCCAGACGACACCAGAAGAAACTCCAAAGGCAGGGGGGGCAGAAAAGGAAGTCACCCAAGAAATAACAGAACCAGCTAGGGTTCTTGCCCTGGAGCAGCCAGAGTAGAGCAACAAAGAAGCACCCCAGAAACAAAATCAAGGAATTGATCATAGTCCAGGCCGCAGTGAACAGTCTGCTGTTCCTTCTAAGGAAATTGAGGAAATTAAGAAATTACGAAAAGAACAGCAGCGACTACTGAATGTAATAGTCCAGCTTCGACAACAAATCAGGATTTTGAAAGCAAGGAAAAGGGTAAAAAGGACTTTGGGGAGGAAACATGCAATTGATCCAGCAAAACCCCTCAAGACAAAGGAACGGAGGACCAGAGTCCACCCTGTTGTTCAAAACCCTGTCGAAAAACGGGATGTTGTTCCAAATGTTGTTGAGAAGCAGCCTGTTGTTCAAATTAAAAAGGAACAGCATTCGCCTGATATCCACGTTAAGATAGAAATGGATGATAGATTGACCTGCGATAAGGAAATTCAGACAGTGGCACCACCCTCGGGAGTGATAAGGGTCATGAACGCAAAACAGCGTAATAGGAAAATTCAGGTAAAACTCCCGGTCTCCACCGCCGCATGGGAAAGAGATCCGAGAACGAAAACCCTACGGGAGGGTTTGACGCAAGCTCAGCAAGCAACAGAAAAGCTCAGAGAGCAAACGGTCCCTCGGGAAAGGTATGAAGAGCTACAACAACAACTTAGGAACGTCAATCTATCTGAAAGCCAAGCCTTTGAAGGGTGGCGAAGGGAAGAAGAAAAAGTCGCGAAGGTAACTCGTAGGTTAGATATAGTTATCAAGCAGATATGTTCTTTGTACGATGACGTCCTAGCATGTAGAGCCCCTGCTAAGAATTATGCCTTGTTTTTAATGGAACGATATTTGCAATTGAAAATAAAGGTTGTTAAAGCAAGTGCTCCCATACAAATTAATACCCTCGATGATTTTATAAACTGTTGTAAGCACTACGGGGTAAAAGTTCAAAGACTACTGTGTGAGTTTTACTTACATAACCTTGTATTAGACCAGGAGACCGAGCTGAACCCTGGGCCTTTTGTTGGGGATATCCAATTGCAGGCATTTATTTTGTTTGGGGTTAATCAAATTAAATGGATTAAAGCCTATAACACTTTCCAAAGGCAAGAAAACGGATTAGATTTGTGGGTAAGAGCTGAGCCTAGGAATCCAGTACAATTGTGGAGAGGACATAGGAACCTCATGAAGACTCTAGGTGTAATTGAAGCATTAGGACCCATTCACACAACAATCAATCAGCAAGGAATAGAATACTTTTTCACTATTAAAGACCTTGCCATTGATGCGGCTAAATTTCGATATCAGATCTCTAATCCGAATATCCAACTCAGGGAGCCATTTAAGTATGAAAATTTTAAGTTAGCCGCCGACCGCTTGCACCTCTATGGCGAAGTCATTTTGAGGGCAGGGCCATCCTAGTTAGGATATAGGTTCCAGAGTCCAATTATTTGGCACCCTACACCTGGGTACCAAGCCCTGTATGAGATGCCTGAGGGTCAGACAGGCCATTTCTTTGAACACCTAGTTATGCATCATGGCTGTAGACCTCCACATGAGATTACATCTCCAGCCTACTCCCTCAGTGCCTTACATGTCAACTACAATGTTTTCATGAGGGCATGAAAAAGGGTAAGCAGGGGGGTGTGTAGAGTACTAAAGAAGGTATGTTTTTGGTAATTATTTCAGCATCTTTTCATTAGAACTTACAAACCTTTTGCATCGTGAACTAGGAAAATGATAAGAAATTGTAATGAAACCTGTGAGATTAATGTGCAAAGCGGAAACACTGACAATTGTCATTTTCTTATGCAGAAAGAAGGGAAAACAAAAGACTGCCGTGCTGAAGGAAAGAACAAGGCTGGGTTAACCGCTGTCCCTTTGACGGGGAACCATATGCAAACAAGGCAAAACAGATCAAAGCAAATCAGCCCTGGAAAGGAAGTGGAGATGTCGGCTCGGCGCAAGAAGGAAAAGAGATAACTGAGAACTAACGGTTCGGCGAATCCCTCAGGATCCTTTGATCCTGAGGGATCGCTACTTTAACTATTTTTGCACCTAGACATCTTCGCCTTCATCATTATAAAAGGGGCAACACTGTTAGCTCGAGGGGGTCGAATCCTTATGTTTTATGTAATTTCTTTGAAGATTGGAACTTTGATCATCGAGTCTCGTTGAGAACTGATCTACTGTAATTCTATTTTATGCATTAATACAAACTCGGTTGCTATTTCATCCCTGAGTCTAGAATAACTTCAAGCGGTGTACCCCTGGAGGCTAAGGGCCCGGCCTTAGAGGACACTTGCTCATGTACTATTACGTTTGGTTTATGCATGGTTTGCTTATTAGCGTTATTTGGTAATCTGATGTGTTTTGTTAGTTTACATCACATGCTCTGTTATGTTTACTTTACTGAGACAGAACTATCGCATTGACTCTGCAACATATCACTGTTCTTCTAAGTGTTGATATAATACTATCAGTATTTACAGAATATTGTTGCTATTCAATTACAGAGCCTCTGTGTTGTGCACTTATTCATTGATATTACGGCATTCATCTTAGCGATTATGTTCTTTGCGATTGTTGGATCTATAGACATTGTTGTTCCATTCTGGAATGCAGTCATAATATTTTATAACTAAGAGTGATAACTGGTTTGCTGAGATCAAGTTACTATTAAGGTGTGCCGTGTGCATATATGGTTTTGAAGTACTATTCTATAATTCGTCGTTGATCAGTGCTGTTCCATTTTGGTGTGTTGTTCAATTCGTCCTTAAGAGTGAAGGATTGCCATTTTATCCCTGTAGGTCACGATTCGTGCATTTGATCTTGTATACTAAGGTGTTACTGCTTGCTAAACTTAGTTGTTGTTACAGTTTCCTGTTTGTTGTTCTATTTCAGATTTGGCGTTCTATTTCTTATTTCGCTGTTCCATTTCTTATCTGCCGTTCTATTTCCTGTTCTTTGTTATTTTGGTGTGAAGAACACTCCAGGGCTGTAGTGAGCACTGACATTTACTGCCTGGCTCCCAGATCCACGATCTGTTCTCTGATTTACCTTAGTTCCATCAGTTTACAAAGGGATCAATTTCTGCTACTGAACCCTTGACTGATAACTTGCTTAGTTTTCTGAATGTGTAGTTTAATCTTTTGAAGTAGTTTACTGTAAACTAGCATCCGTTTACTCTTGTATTTCTAAACACTGTACTACTAACATTACTCTAACAATTGATAGCCTCAGACTGAGACACTCTTTGAAATAACAAAATTTTCGTGGATTGACAACTAATTTGAGGTAATTAGAGGTGACAGAGACCCTTTTTATAGCTCCACACCAGCCCGCTAGGCTCAGAAATTGCCCAATATAGTCAGATAGTCTTTCTTGGGAAAATTGCGCAATCTTGCCCAACACTATTGCTCAGCCTAGAAATTGTGAAAATCAATTGGGCAGACTGTTGAGCTCTAAAATTGCACATAGTAGTTAGACAGGATTCCTTGGAAAAAAAATGTGTAATGTAGCTAGCACTACAGCTCAGCTCAGAAATTGTGCAATTCTAGGCAACAGTCACCTGCTCCTCCCACAAATTGCCCAATCCCACTGGGACAGTCAACCAACTCCTCTCAGAAATTGTGCAATCCCTCTGGGATAGCAAGCCCAACTCCTCCCAAAAATTGTGCAATCCCTCTGGGACAGCCAGCCTAGTTCCACTCAGAAATTGCAAAAATCCATCTCTCAGTCAAGAAGGTTGTCGCATGTGCCTTCAAGTTGATCGGTTCCCTCCGGGACCGAGCAAAAATGATTTGCATGCATGGGCTTCTCTTCCCAAAATAGCAAAAGGTAGTATGCAAAAGGAATCCCTAGATCTAGGGATCTATTTTTAGTAGCTGGAGGTTACATGTAAAGCTCAATTTAGAAACCTCTCGCCAAGTGTCGCTTTTTCCTAGATTTGTGGCATGCGTGTTATAACCTCGATCTTATCAAAACTCATCAACCAAACATTTCAAAGCTCATTCCTCACATTGATCTTATAGCTTTGACATCCCACATCACATCTAGGAGTCTTTGGCACTTTCAGCTTAGCTGTTTCTGGGTAAGTCTGTTTTTCATGTCTTGCGTTGTGTTTCTGCCACTTTTTGTGTTTTTTCTTTGTGTGAGTGTTGTCCTCTTGATTTCAATGAGCTCTTGTTTTCATTTTGATGTATATTAGCTTGTAGAAGCATCGTTTCAGTTTCCATTCACATCTCACTCTTGTCGCATGCATGACATTGTTTTTTCACCGATGGTCGTCGCTGCGACGACCCGTTTCACACACATGCATGTTTTCCAATTTTCTGAATCTTGCACTTGATGTTTACATGCATGATCACTCACTCTTGTTTAAACTCAGTTTCAGTTGAGAGTAAGTGAACAGTCACAAAGGGGAATGTCAAGGATCACCCCACCCTTTGCTATATATAGTACCTCATAACTCATTATAGAGGCTTTTGGTCAGCTAAGATTTCGATAGGAGTATCTTAGAGAAAGCTTGGAGAGTATGGTAATGAGCCTTGGCTTTTAAATGATATCTATATATATATATATATTTGTTTGCCTATGCATGTGTGTATAGACTCTTTCTGTGTATGTATATATGAATGTTACTTAAATGTGTTGTTGATTTAACCATCACTTTGGATTGTCATCTTACTTTCCTTCTAGTTTGTAATGCATCATTGCTCATGTGTTCCCTTCTTAACCATGTGCTTTCACATGTTTCCAAGGGGCGCACTCACCCCACCTTCCGTGTGATAGAACCGTTCATACACCTTCCTTGGCTTGTTTCTCATGTCACAGCCTTACTACCAACAAGGACATTTTACTTGCCTCTGTGCGCAACCGCAGTTAAAGCGATACCGTACGGACACTTGCTAGTACTCCTACACCAAACGGTATGAGGTCTAATTGCAAAATCTTACTGGAGAGATCCCCTGACATGTTCGCGGGTCCAGTGCTGTCAACAGATATGAACAATTTGTTCAAAATAAATCTTGTATATAATAGGAAGAAACTTCTAGTAGAAATTGGGATATTATGAAAAGAACATATCCATGAGTAAATATATAAATATATATAGGTGTGTTTCGAGAATAAAATATGAAATAATTTTACCCTAGGGACAAGGAGCATGTAATGCGTATTTAAAAAAACAATACATTGCAAGGTAAAAAGAAAAAAAACAGGGATTAAGAACCAATATCCTGTAAATATGATGTAACACAATATAGGTATTCAAAAAGGAGTCTTCTTGAGCCTATTTAATATTAAAATGGGCACAAATAAAACATTATATCAAGAAAATGGATTCTAACACCATAACTAAAGAATAAGGACACTAAAGGTTATTTCCTTATGCCCAAGAATCAAATCGCCATGGATGTCCTCGAAATTTTTGTTCGGTAGGATTGATAAGATTTATGGAGGAACTGATAATATGTACGAAGGAAATAGATAAATAATTTGTGGTTTCCACAATTGGGAAATCTTGGGAATTGATTCCCTTATGGACTAGATATTTTAAGTTCAGATATTTGAATACCCTTAATAATTGGGCCACAGAGTGTGACAAATGAAAAAAATATTCCAAACAAGAAAAAATGAATATATATATATGAAAATCCGTAAGTGTAAAGTATAATGGTCATGGAAAAAAGAAAATAAAATCTTGATTGGTAAACTAGGAAGATGAAATGGTCCTGAGACATATATGGGATATAAGGTAAATAAATAGTAACCAAGAGAATTGGTTGACAAGAGGATACCTTAGGAAAAATTAATCCAGAAAATAATAAAGTATGCAGAAGAATTGGAGACTATCAAGATGAAAATAATAGTAATAATGGCATTTTAACTGCCCCCAAAAAACTAGAAAAACACAAAGACACTTAGATATGGTGTAGAAAAGATGTAGGAACTAGTTAAACCATGTCATATCTTAAGAATGAAATGGTCGCAAACTCTAGGGTCTTACAGATCGGTCTTATTGTTTCGTTAGAGACATCGCAAATTGGATCTTTATTGAACCAAAATGACCATAAAAGTTGTTGATTGGAATGATGTACCTAGATATATTGAAATTTATTGAGTAGCCAAACAAAGTGGAAAACAAATTATTATTGATGGTTGAATGGTGCAACCATAGCTATGAAGAAAACCCCTAAACTTAAATTTTCTAGTTTGTGTATTGCTCTAATATATATTTACACATATGCATGTATATGAATATGTTTGGAATTGATGAAAACAATTATACTAATGTGGTGTGTGTGAATACAGTTGATGCACACACAAATGAAAAGGAAAAATACTCCATGGTTACACCCAAGAGTAAGATGCAAATTATATTCAAAATTAACTTTCAATGTCAGCCAAGCAATAATATTAAAAGAAAAAATGATTTAAAGGAAAATAATGGATGAAGTACAAGAAGGAATGTTGAAGATCTGTGAAGATACATTAAATTGTTTTAACTACGACACTTGAATTACCTTTGTTGGTATTATGAATTCTATACTTTTGTGGTTTAGTGTTTGTGGCTATGAACATATATGAAACAAGTGGCAAAACAACCATGAGGGTCTTCAATAAGCCAACTTTATGGGCGGTTTTGACAATAATATACCAGCCATAAAAAGTGGTAAAAATGAGAAGTTCTCCTACGCTCCAATTATGCATGACGAATAAATATTTGAAATTATGATAAAACATCATAAATTGTTACCTAATATTATATGTCATTGGTTGCGACAAATAAGGAATAGCAAAGTAAGTGACTAAATTTTTAAATTTCATTATCGCAACATAAATGACCTTAAAGAAAATTAGCAATATCACATTTATGAATTTCGCAAAAGAAACATTGGATAGGACGCATATTACTTGGCACACTCAATGGCTAAGGGTGGAAAAATGGGACCTATTGTTTTTGTTGTGATGTTATACTAATGTTTCTAACCTTGTTGGGTGCATGTGAATGGCATTGTTTCGGTTTAGGTGGATGATCCTTTGCTTAAATGCATGAATGAAAATAGGAAGCGCATGTTTAGCATGTATGAAAACATGTGAGGGGATGAGCATGAAATGAAGATAATAGTATGCTTTACTTTGGAACTGCGTCATCGCTCAAAATAAAGTGAAGTGGAAGAACTTTAGTATTGAAGAGACTATTGTAGAAATGAAATAAGAAATGCAGGAGGAATTTCCTTCACATCTTAAGAAACGATGAAATTGAGGAAGAACCAAAAATCATGTTTATTAAAATGGGGGAAGAAGTGACATCCCTATGGCTCTAATTTTTAAACATTTACTATGTTTAGACATTGAACTATTATTTGATTTAATGGTGATGGAAGACATGATGAGACTTATGTAATGATGTGATTGTTTTATTATTATTTGATTTAATAAGTAAGTTGCTTGGAAAGATTTCATGAAAGAGCACTATAGTTTAGAAGATTTCTTTCCAGCTTAGAAAAAACTTTTATTTGTCAAGTCCACATGATGAACCTTCCCTAAAAATCTTTTAAAAATCCCTTGCAAAAAATAATAAAAAGAAATTAAATTAACATAGTGGGAGAGAAATATTATGTTAATCACTTAGTTGGAGAGAAATACTAAGCAGAGTGGAATAATGCACTACAAGAGAGAAATATGTGCTTTAATGATAAAAACAACATTATTTTTCGAAAAAAAAATAAAACAAAGAGGCCTAGACAAAAGGTTGTCAGAACTTAAAGAAGGATGCAACTAAAATATACTAGGAAGAAAATATATAAAATAAACCAACTAGGAATCAAAGTGGTTGTTGGTTCCTAAAGGTAAGAAGGTCTTATCTCATGGGGAACTATTGGAGACGGTTCATGGTTGGGTGGAACGTGTCGAGTTCCCAAATATTTCCGCAACCACGACTATGGTTAGATGAGATTATATTCATAGCTTATTGTTGATTCTGAATTTTTTATTGTCATGTATTGATAGAATAGAGGAGAAGCTAAAATTCTATACTTAGTTGTGCCCAATATAGTTTGCATGCCTATTTTACTGTAATCATATAGGTAAATGTTTTCTGTTCTTGTAACTTTATGTGCATGCATAGAAGAAATTTATCATTTTTTAGACATGAGAAATGATGAGGAATTAATATATATCCAATGCTAGATCTGAAAGGAATATTATAGGATGCATAATTAACTGAGATTATCTAGTTATAAGTATAGATATTACTCAAAATTGTACAAACATTCAATAATTTAGGAACTTTGGATTGGACTAAAAAGTCAACAATTGGAAGAATAAGAAAACAAATTTAGATAATAAAAAATTAAAAAAAAAATTGAAATGTAAACTAAGAATGCACATAAAATTTAGATATGTGTGTTATTTATCGAGAAAATATTTTATATATATTTTTTATAATACTAGTTATTTGGAAAGCGTGGTATACGTTAAAAGAAAGGAAATTGATCCTTTGTAATATTTTTTTACTAAATAATACTCACATATCAAATTCCTCTAATTTTTTGAATGATATATCTATGCAATAGAATGAAACTATAATTTTCCCTTTCTCAAGGAAGTATGGAAAATGAACACTGATAGAATTATGTAGCTATGAGAATTATGTTTGGATGTCTAGATAACTCTTGAAGTCTAATTTCAAGAATATATCATTGATAATGAAATTATACAATGGTGTTAATAGATAGATATGGGATTTATAAGTAAATTTGAAGAAGTTAAGGAATAAAGACTAGTTAGAGATGCTAGGAAGGACTTATTTTTTATAGTAGTTTCATTTTAGGTGAATTATATGGTTGTTTTAGACTATGAATTTTCCATTATAAACTAATAGATTTGTAGTGAGTATACCCATAACTGATTATTTTTATTCAAATAAAGAACGAGTAGTGGTTCCAATTAGAGGTCATAGATTTTATCGTGTTCCAAAAGATGCTATAGCTAAAGCTAAAGTCTAATATGGGTTGCATGTTTCATCAACTTTCACTTACAGTTAGCATGTATATATTACCATGAATTTCGAGAAGAGAAAACAAGTTAGTTTTATAAAAATAACAAGGAGGACATAGTCACCCTTGATAGACTAGAGTGAAAATTATAAAGGAGAATACAATTCTAAAAGTGGGTTACAAGAAAGAAATTCAACAACAATTTATACATTACAGGAAAGTTAAAACCTTGATAAGGAGGATGGAAACGTAGCCTTGTGGTTATCTCAAATTATGGAGATAAACCAGGACTACATGCAGATGTAGTGGTAGTCCTTGCCAGAGGAATTGCATGGGAAAAAATGCATCCAGATGCAGTGGTAGCATCCATTCGGGGAATTTTGAGGTCTAAAATGGGCCTCCTAAGAAAAATGTACAACCAAAATAAACTTTATAAGAACCAACAGGATTCAAGATGATGATGTCAACAATGGGGGATTATTCACCATTTTTTGAGTAAATAAGTAAAAAGATTAAAAAATAATAAAATAATAAAACTGCTTTTTCAACTCGTATTTTAAATCTATCTCCCTAATGTTTTACTCAAATTTCAAGTGCGAGTACTCATTAGATGCAAAATTTAATTTCTCATCCGAGTACCCATGTTACATACTTTCTATGGATGTTGCTACACGAAAAATGACAAATACATGAAATAACGTGATTGCAATCATGTTTTTCATGTATTTCTCATTTTTTGTGTAGCAGGGTCGATCAAAAGCATGCAACATAGGTACTCTTTAGCTGAGGAATCAAATTTTTCATCCAATGAGTGTTGCTGCTCGAAATTTGAGTAAACCCATAGGGAGATAAGTGAAAATATGAGTTGAAAAAATAGTTTTTTCTTTTTTCCATCTAAAATTTAATGATGTAATCTAATCTTATTTTATTATTTCCACTACTATTTTATAATTTCCTTAGGAGGCCCATTTTAGACCTCAAAATTTCCCTAATGAGAGAAGTTTCATAGGATACAATGGCATTCCTCAAAACATTCAATATAATTATTCTTGATCTTTTAGCTATGTATTTTTTTGGAGGATGCTAAAATTCTAGGTGAATTGTAGTATGGACTCCATTTTATCTGAAAATAAATTATTAACATTAGATCCACCTTGAATTTGCAATTTTGATGCTTACTATATAAGTCACTACTAGCACAAGACTTTTTTCAGATTGAATTCATGACTAAGTACAATTATGCTAAGATTGGCATCAACCAACTTAAAAGTGATGGGAAACAAATTATTCCTCCAATAGAGATTTCAAGTCAATTTCATAGATTGCCTTGCTAGCAATCAAAAAATCAGGCTATGCTCCAGAAATGGTTATAAAAGTATACTTTGTACACTTTAATTCATATTTATAATACAAAAGAACTATGTTCCACCAGGCGAGTCTCTCTCTATTGCAATCACATATTATCCCTTGCCTTCATAACCTATTTTGTGACCCTCTCTCCTGGCTCCCCTTCTGGAAAGGAATAAAAAATCAAGCGATAAATTGTTCGTTCTTCTACATGGTGAAACATTATGGCCCAATAGTTTTCTTCGATCCATACGAGGTTTACTTCGTTAATGAGTTGGTTCTTTGAAAACAGTGCATTAATATGTGAAACAAACACCCAAACTACTAAACCCATTTCCAGTGATGGTTCAAGTATTTTGTAGAAGAAAATTGAGGTTGTGCTTTACTTTTTCACCATGAGGCTACAAGAGCCTCGCCTGTTTCAGCCTCATCACACTTACAACTGGAAAGACCCCACAACTAAAATGAAAACTAGTAAAACCACACTTACAACTGGTGACTTATTACTCGTGATATATATTTATTAGGTAAAGAGGGGAAACAAGAGAAACCTTCAGCGTATGTCAGATGCCAGATTTCTTGAACAATTGAATTCATAGAAACAAGGGATTGTGAATAGGAAAATTCCATTCTAGTGACACCGAATATCTCTTCCGCAGTTGTTAGTAATACATATTGAGTGGATGTTTGTCGTCGATCATGTTACAACGAAAGCAAGTAACTGAGGGTATAAAGTTTAGGGATAACAATGAAACAATTTAGGAATCAGTTCAACTTGCCTTTTGTTTTTGTTGTCCTTCATGTAGCTCTAAGAACTATAGATCAATTTAAGAAATTCTAGTACATCTTTGGTTAAAGGCATGGCTAACTAGGATGTTATCAAATAGATCCCCTTCAGTACTTGTTTCCACCCAATCAAAATTGGATAACTTAGAGTTGACAATGACTCAACACTTCCATGTGTAAAGTTTGGTAATAATTCAACTTTTTAAGAAGTTAAGGAACATGCACTCACAAACTTTAGGGAACGTAAAATTGGCAAACTCGGCAAACTTATTGAGCAAATTTTGACCAGAAATTTTGGGAGTGCTTGGAATTTTTCTCATAAGTTCAGAGAGTGGAGACAACTTAGGAGTACCTGGAGAGTTATAAAGAGTCTTGATTCTATGTTCCCAATCCATTAGGCTATGTTCCTCTTTGCCCATACCCAGTCATATTATAGACAATCATTAGTACTTTCTTTCTGATAAATAAGGGTTAACTATTCATGATATGGATTGAATAGGTGAATCAATCCAACCCTCAAGGTCATTTAAGGGTTACAGATATTCATGGCATAGGGTGTTGAAGTTTGGACTTTTCTGCTGTTTTGACCCCAGTCATACTGTTGACACACGTATGCTATAATTATTTACATTGTTTCCATCCTGTGATACATTGTTTTAACCTCAATTACTGTTTTGGTGGAAGTTGTGCAATAAGTCCCATTCCATTCACTTTAAACTACAACGAATCCTTACTACCATGAGCCTCCAAATGTATCTACCCCAATAGGTTAACTAGTCATGAACTACATTTACTACTCAAAGGATTGATATAATGGTTCTTAACCCTATACAACAAAACCATTGTTTACCTATGATATTATTGTAGGATTAGATCAATGAATTATAACATGCTTCTACCAAGAATGTTGTACAGGAAACATGCAGTTTCAGCGGGCATGGAAAGAAGAGATGCAATGGTTTTGGGAAAAGAATCTTTGCACAAGGGATGATAATAATGGAAAGGAAAATATAGCCAATATGGATGTCACCATTGATGAGGAAATAACAACCTTAGAGGAGAAAATTGTTCATGCTATTGAGAAATTGAAATGTTTAACCTCCTATGAATACTAGCCCCTATCAGACAAGATGCACAAATGTGTCTGGAATACTTACGTTATTATCTCCTTAAGGAAGATAGGTTTGTCAGGGGCGATAAAAAATAGTGTCCAAGTAATAAGATATATGCTTTGGAAATCTAGTTTACCACTATCAGTGTAGATCAGTGGAGATAATAACAACCAATGGAAAGGTAATGTATATCAAGGTAAGACGTAGATATTTACATAGAAAGGTTATAAGCATCACTTATTGAAGTTTAAACGTAGTAGAAATTAGCAAGGAAGGCTTATCCATTATGGCAATCATGGGAAGGGTGAGTTCCAAGAATTGAGATTACTAATGTTTGGCCAGTGTTGGAAACCTTTGGTAGTGCTAAAAATTTCACATAGATAACCCCTTGCCTAAACTTTAAACTTAAGTCACTAGGTTCGGTGAATTTCAACATATAAACTTGAAATTTGTGAAATTTCATTCGAATCCAAATTTATTCATTGGATTTCATTGAACTTCAAACAAAACTCAAATCCACAAACGAACAATGAAAAAGTCATCGTCGCCAAGCTTCAATATATCTCATTGAGTCCCAACTATATTCTAGGACCATCTCCATGATCCTAAAATTATGCCTTTGACCCGTTTTAACAAGATCCCAAGGTAATCCTACAGTGTTAAGCATAATTCACGTGCGCCCATGGTGGTTACTACCAACTAGTTCACTATCCAACTCAATAGAAAAAGAAAAGTTGGTGTTTGAAAATATGATTCGAGTTGTACTTTCCTTGTCAATTATTAAGACATGCATTGTGGTCGACTGTCAAATACTTAACTATCTATTGAAGGCTGAGTTGGGTTTCAAATCTTTGAAGTTTCATTTGATTTTTGATGTGCTTCGCAGCTAGGTTTTGAGATCCATAGTAGATTCGGCATACTATACTGTACAATTCCAATTCCAAGGCCAGGTTTGAACTTAATTTTGGATGTTTTAGTATGTCAAATTTTATTTCCAAAATTTTTATTGTCAAACTTTTGTCAAATTTTAAGCTCACTGAACTCAAACACAAACACAAACAAGGTGCCTTGGTTTTAAACTCAAAATCTGATCTAATTGTTTAGCAGCTAATTGGTTAGATTAGTAGATATACCATTTAAAGCAATGGAATGTGCTTCCATGTCCTTAGGCCAATAGGCCACATGGCAGCTCTTAGCACTAAAAATGTAAAGCCTTTGTAACCTAGTCAACATGGAAAAGGTAAATTTATGAAATTCATTTCTTCTCTTGCCAAAGATCGCTCTTAAAACCCCATGAAAGACATTTTTAAGCAATATGATTAAGAGAAACTAAAAATATAAAAAGTGAAAAGTAATAGAAGCTCTTAGCACTAAAAATGTAAAGCCTTTGTAATCTAGTCAACATGGAAAAGGTAAATTTATGAAATCCATTTCTTCTCTCGGAAGAGATCCATGTTCAAACCCCATGAAAGACATTTTTAAACAATATGATTAAGAGAAACTAAAAATATAAAAAGTGAAAAGTAATCAGTATTGTGTTAGTGTTCATAAAGAAAGAAAGAATACATGTGTGTTTGAGGTAGTCCTCAAACAAAATATGGACACGCATACACCAATATTATTACATCGCGAGGAGAGCACTCAGCGCTTCAAAATTGTTTTACAAGCAATACAATTTCAATATAGCTAACAAAGGACCTTATAATTTCTCTAGTGGATCGAATGTGAAATTGGCATTGCATATGCACCAAATTCCAATATGGCTCTAACAGAAACAAGTATGAAGCCATATCAGAATCACTGACTTGGTTAAAATATAAAATTCCCAAACTATTACTGCTAGAATCATTGGTTTCCATTTTCTACCTTGAAGCAATTAGAAGTAATTCAAAAGCATTTTAAAGTTTTTGAGCTCCATTTCAATATTCAAATATTACATCAGAGGTTTGTACAATGTTTTGATGCTCAATGACATTTGAACGGCTAGTGACTGTCAAAAGTAGAACAATAAAGAGGACAACCACAAATTACAGATGGAGCTGCATGCGCAACTTATACATGCCCATTCTCACCTTTGGAAGGACAAATGTAGCGAGTAATGCCAGTTGATCTTTTGTTGAGATGACTCCCAAAGTCTGCCAGGAAGTTGAATGTTTAAAACCTAAAAGTTGAATACAACAACTCTCAAAATGCTTTCAACCTTATGTTTCGGGAGTGGGTGACCTGACAGAATCACTATGTTCCCTTAGCATAGAATATTTTGATAGTAAACTCCCATCTCTGTCAAACCTGACTGCATTCCTTGCCATTTTTGGAGTCCCTAGAGTTGGACTTGTACGGTAGCTTGCTCTCAAAGTTGCACCCACAGAATTACACGACTTGGCCATTGCATTCCTCAGAAACCTTTGCGCAGTAGGTGAAAGTAAACTGAATTGTTGAAAAAAAGAAATTGGAGCTATTGAATCACCTGGATTAACATATACCCTAGTTCTTGATCCCCCATATGCCTTTGTTGCCCTGGTTCTTTCTCCCTCAATTTCCTTTGCTTGTACTTCTTGTGCTCCCCCTGTCTTCTATCATTCTAAAATCTACGTGGGCCCCATTTTACCTGTTTCGCCTCTCGTCTTCTAAGTCAAAAATTTACGTGGGGCCCATTTTGCCTTGTAGGTTGCCATATGTATGACCCTGTTTCATGTATGACACATGCTTCTGGTAGCATATTCGGTTTGAAGTGCGGGAGAAACATCAGAAGAGATGGATAGACCATAAGCCACCAACAACAAATAAGGTACAGAAGAAAAAAAAAAAAAAAAAAATTGTTGTTGGGATTTCAACTCCAGTATTCCTTCATTTTTCACATTCCATCATATTTAGAAGGTGGTCCTCGGATCTGATAAATATGGATTTGCATATTGTGCCTTGATTAACTTAATTCATGCGTAGCGCCTCCGAAGTGGCGAAGGTCTCTGAAAGCCTCTAGTCATACCATCTGGATCTAAATCGGAAATATTTGTGGAAACTGGTTCTGAAGAAACATAACAGAAATTAAAGAATCAGGTTCCGTCTGGATCAACTTCCGCCCTCTTACTGCTGCTTGGGGGATTTCGTGTTCTATTTCACTCTCTATCGGTCATCACTGAGTGTTTAGCGTTGCAAGGAATAGAATTCCTTAAAGCGATTGAGAAACCCCATTGCAGGTCAAATTTTGTAGATGAACAGTGGTGAGATCTTCTATGAACTATCGCCAGTTGCAGATTATCAATTCAACTTCCATCCTATAAGCAACTCTTCAACGTCCCATGAATTCTGCATGTCAGCCAAATCCGTGAGCAATAATTAAAAAATGACAAATGAAGAGCAAACACATTCGTCAACAAACAGTAAGCAAGATAACACATTGTCTCTCGCCACTTTTATACTTCTTGGTTGATCCCTCTCTTTCTTGTTCAGTTGCTTTAGGCTCTCATAATATGGTGTGGTGTATTTGTAGCTAAATATCCTAAGCTTGGTCATTTCCACGTCGTTCTTAATCTTTGTTATCTCTGTCTTGTCATAACTTCTGCGCGAGGCAATTTCTCTTTCAGAGGACTCAGAAGGGAAGCTAGGGGAGTTTTCGGGTCTTAAAGCCCACCCGAGAAAGGTTTCTTGCAATTTTATATTGCAGGAGAGTAATGAAAGTTGTGTCTCAAATGTGGGTTGCTACGACAAGATCCTTCACTCCCACTATGTTATTTGTGATCTTGAATGTTGCGGAACCATTATTATTAGTTATGGAATGCGTCAAAGTAATAACACCAACACCAGCACGAGGACTTGAGAAAACACCCAAATCTGTTATCCAAACTCGGCAGCTTTACTACTCCCTATTTTTTTGCAGGCCTCATGGTGAAAGCTCTTCACACCCTTCACCGTGAGGGTGAAAACAGTGACTTAGGTGACTCAGGCAGCGAGCTTTGAAGGCAGTGAAGTGGTGGTAGACATTGTCAACCAGGTGTCAAGATCTTATTCCCGTGTATTTCAGACTTGGGTTTAAAAACTTTTCATACTTTGGATTAAAAAAACTTTTCCCATCCTTCAAACCTTGGCTATGACTAAAATAGCATCGGGTTATGTCACTTTCGCAATAAGAGGTCGACGGTTAAATTTTAGGTGAACAAAAATTGTTAATTAAAAATTTGGGTAAGACTAAAGATTGAGGAAAAGTATTACGTCAAAGCATAGATTAATGGTTGGTCAATTATCAATCGATGGATATTGTCCCGCTGGACTAATAAGTAATGGTTTTATTCATTTCCATTAGGGAAATAGAATAAGGAGAAAGAAAGCATGCCTTGCTATACAGATTGATATTAAATACTACGCATGTGACTTTGTAATTCTAATCGCTAACATATTTAAAAATATGAATATTGTTTCACCAAGTTATTATAGAGTTGTGTCCATATAAAACTTAATTCACTATTTTCTTTTATCAGGAAGTGTATGTTAAAAGAAAAGAATATATACCATAAATAAAATAATGTACACACAAGTGTAAAGTGTCTCGGCAGCAATAATACACATTAAAACTGAGTAGATATTTTCCAACTCAAAACCTTTATGCGCTGTAAAAAGTTCACTTTTCTGAAGTACAGATACCATGTCGGGCATGGTGTTAAAAATATTAATATATGCTAGACCTGGCCAAATGGAAATCATCAATAGATAAAACATGAAGGTTTATTGGATGCCTAGGGTTGAGTTTCCAACATGTGTTGTAAAGAAGAAAAGAGGCAAGTCTTGTATACTCGTTAAAGGAGAACTCAACACATTCCCTCTAGGATGGAGATAATGTATACTTGCAACAAGCAAATAAATTAGTAAGGAGATGAATTCAATAAAAATTAAAGAAACAAGGACAATAATGGATGGCTGATAAGAAATGAAGTATATCTAACAAGGACAATAATGGATGGCTGATAAGAAATAAAGTATATCTTACGTGAATACTAAGGATATGCCTAACCTTATTTAGCCATATGTTAACAGAGATATTTCTTCCTTAGCATCTATAGTGGAAGTGATAAGAAAACAATACAGGAAGCCACCATAAGAAAATGAATAAGATTATAACAGTTTTACAATATAATACAGAGAGAAGGGTTAAAACCCGCCACCATAAGAAAATGAATAAGATTATAACAGTTTTACAATATAATACAGAGAGAAGGGTTAAAACCCTAAATTGAAAATATAAGTTTTCAGATTTGGACCTTGATGAGGACCAAGTCCCTTCATATCACAATAGACCCCAGGGTTTGGTATTTTATATTTATATATATATATATATATATAAAATCTAGAACATAGCGATAGACAAATTTTGAAAAAACTAAGGAGGGTTCAAAATTGTAATTAAAAAAAAAAATCACTGCAAATAAAAGGAAGATCTCCCCCATGGAATATAGAAGAACAAGGGGTTGAACGAAAAAGGGAAAAGAAGGAACATTAATTGCAAATATAGATAAAATTAGTCCCACGAGACACAGTTAGGCGTATTAACAAGAAAAGATAATGAGGGTTTAGATATGAGCAACTTAGTTCACGAAAACTCTTAATAAATTGAGTACAGAGTACCATGAAAAAAGATCGCAATATACCTTCGAGAAGAGTTAAGGTTCAAATCCCAGAATGAACCAAAGATCTCGAAAGCCATGGGTATAATCACCACACTTTGGTGAAATTATCTGTAAGGGGAAAATAGTAAACCAGTGAGAAATTCTTAAGATAAAGACTCGAAGCAACACAAATAAAAGTCACTATGTGAATTTTTCAGACATGAAAAGATACCTTTATTTCCCGAGTCACAGGTGTAGGGTGTTTATGAATTAATAGAGAATTTAGATATCCCAGAGTAATAGAGCGAACTAATAAGGGCTTCCATCTGCCATATAATGCAGATATAGCGGTGCTCCAGCTGCCAGGAGAAAACCAAATGGAAATGAAGTCTGGTAAGTTCAGAACGGAGGGCTAGTCATTTACCAAACCCTATCTACTATCCACCGTCCGATATGAAGGTTGAATCGAAACAGTAGAAAGTGCGAGTGGCAGACATTCCATGTGAAATTCACATGGAATCTCTATCCTGGCAATTTCCAAAAAGATCAGGTTTATTAATAAACAAGAATAAAATGAACTTCATCCCATACTCATAACAACCAGTGAGGACTGTTGGCATTATGGCATTATGAACATATGTTGAACTTGATGGCAACCCTCTCGTAGACGGTCATTTCTCTTATATACACCATAATGGGGACAAGAAGAGCCAAGAGGAGAGAAGAAAGGCCATATACACATGTATTAGAGAAGAAAGGCCATATACACATGTATTAATGTTATCGGAGGTATTTGGGCGCCTAAAACCCATATATGCATGCATTTATATTATAGGGAGTTCGTTGGGTGCGTAAAACCCATATATATATATATATATATATATATATATATATATATATATATATATGCTTTTACAATAATCAAAGGCCTTTTTCCTTTTTGGCGGAAACAACACAAGTTAAATATGTTTCGGCACATATGGACCCGATGGCATATCGCAACGGACCCGATGGTGGCATTAAAAATTGGTTTATATTAATATCGCATCCATGCACGTCGGGGGTCCGTCTAAGTGACTTCGTTGAAACCTCCGATTGGGAGCGGACCCGATGAAGGCATCAATCATGGTTTATAACAAGATCGCATCCGCAATATCGCAATACATAAAGGGTCGCCCACCTCAAATCCTCCGATTGCGATAACTCAGCGGACCCAATGGTGGAATTAAACTTGACGTATAATAATATCGCGTCCAATGCTTAAAAGCCCTGAATGCCGATTGCGATAAAGAGGTAGTGGACCCGATGGGAGCATTAAAGGCAATATATAATAATATCGCATCCGCAGTTCGGCATATATGCGCGTCGAACTTCGGTGAAACCTCCGATTGGGAGCGGACCCGATGAAGGCATCAAAACATGGTTTATAAAAATATCGCATCCGCAGTATATCGGAATACATAAAGGGTCGCCCACCCCAATCCTCCGATTGCGATAAGAGGGGTCAGACCCGATGAAGGAATTAAAAGCATTTCATATTAAATCGCATCCGCGGTGTTCGCCCATCTTATAATAGCCTCCCACTTCAAATCGCCGATAGCGATGAAAGGAGCAGACCCGATATATAAATAAAGGCTGGTTAATGGGGCATGTCGCATCCGATCCATCGGATCAGACGTCAGGAATAAACCATGAGATGGGCAGGCGCCTGTAGCAATAAGGATTGGACCCGATATATTATTAGTTTGGATGCATTAAGTTAAAAGTCCGCCTTTTGTGGTTTGGACCATTTTCATCGTTTTCCCGCTTAAGCCTATTCCTAAGAAGATCGGTCAAAAACAGTTGCACCTCAGGTTTTCGGATCCTATGGTTTCGATTCATGGTTTTATCAAATGCGTGATTATATAAAGAGAAAGGGGATCCGGTGGCAAAGTATCGATTATGAATTGAAGATCTTAAGGGAGAATAGATCGGCATTCTTATGATCTGTCAAGGAGAAATCTACTGAACCGAATTCAAGAAGAATGCGCCCAGGACGGCAGATCCGCATCGCTTCGGGGGTATTGCAATACAGTTGAGAGCAGCCAACCACAGGGAAGTAGCAGTCATTCCTTAACTCTGATATAGCGTCTTCTGTTGATTCGCTAAAGGTCTCTGGGTCCGGATATTGGATTTGTCTTGTGTCTAGCCTCTGGGTGCTCTATAACATGTATGTCCTTTGCATTATGGTATGATTCTGGCATATACAACCTCTGATTAAAAGGTGACCAGATCAAATATTTATTTATAGCTAGTGCTTGGGTTGGCGCGTGGGTGATCTGTTGTATAAAGAAAACATGTATTGATCTGAGGTTTGGGTATTTCTGAAGAATCATTTATACTTTATGATCATTTGATCTTCTTGGATCCAGTCTGAAAATCAATGAAACGTGAACGGAGTAGGGGGTTGTAGCTCCCTTCCAGGAAAAACTGAAAACGAGAGAGAGAGTTGTAGCTCTCTGCAGGTTGCAGCCTGCGTACTGGTAAATGACTGCACCAATACAAACTCATTGTAAAAGAAGTTTCTAATTGAAAGAAGATAGAGACATATTGCAGCAGGTGGTTTTCACCCACATTGGGTTTCCACCTTATATCGGGTGTTCTTTGGTGTGACTATCTATTTATCTTGTTCATGCTCATTATTTTATGGTACTGACATACAAAGTAGAGATCAATATCTGAAGAATAATTCAAAGTATAAATAAGGAAGATATATTGAAAAGAACTTAATAATACTGATTCACCCCCCCCCCCCCTCTCAGTATTATTTCCAACAATTGGTATCAGAGCAGGTCCTTCAGAGAAGCTTGATCGCTTGAAGGAAGATCGTTCATTATGAGCAACTACGAGAGGGAAGCATCAATCAGGCCACCGATTTTTGATGGGACAAACTTCAATTATTGGAAGGTAAGAGTTACTGCCTATCTTCAATCTCTTGGTACGGAAGTTTGGGATATCATAGAGACAGGCTACACTTTTCCTTCAGCTACTCCTACAGATCCGGCCGAGAAAAAGAAATATGAAACAAATGCTAAAGCAGTCAATACTCTGTTGGGATGCTTATGTCAATCAGAATTCGTAAAGGTTATGCAATATAAATCCGCAAAAGAAATATGGGACAAGATTGTCTTGAGCTACGAAGGAGATGAACAGGTAAAGCGTGCTAAACTTCAAACCCTCAGGATTCAGTATGAGAATCTCTGAATGTATAATGATGAAAGTGTGGCTAACTATTTCCTTAGGGTAGATGAGATTATTAACTGCATGAAAAACTTAGGTGAAGAAATAAAAGAGGCTATTGTGCTTGAAAATGTTCTAAGATCCTTGCCCACCAAGTTCGAATCTAAAGTGTCTGCCATAGAAGAAAAGGAGAATCTACGGACTCTCACCATGTCACAGCTGCATGGAATTCTAACTGCTTATGAAATGAGAAAAGGAGGTCCTTCAGATAGGAGAGAAGCTGCCTTCAAGGCTTCAGGCAAAGGAGAGTACCTTGAATCAAGTCATGTGTCAGAAGAAGAAGAAGAATCAAATTTTGTCAGAAATCTTCAACGAGGTACTAGCAGATTCAGAGGTAAGTTACCCTTCAAATGTTTTGCTTGTGGAAGAGTAGGTCACTATGCTGCCAAATGTCCTCATAAGGATAAGATTGACAAGGGAAAGGAACCTGTTAGATGGAACAAGAAACAGAATGCAAATAAGAAGAGCTATTACACCCATGAAGACAATGATGGTCTATCAAATAGCGATGAAGATGAACGAGGTAATCCCTATAAACTTTTAATGGCTTTTGAAGATGATGATTACATGGATGCTCTAGATATAGATAGCTATCATGAGGAGATGTCTAGACTCAAGACATGCTTAGAAGAAAAGAATGTGATCATTGAGACTCTGCAAATCCAACTTGATGAAAAGAAACAATCTCTTGAAAAGTTAGAATGTGAAATTGTTGGGCTTCGAAAAGAAATTGAGAAAACAAAGGCTCTCAATCTTAAATTTGTTAAAGGATCTGAAACTCTGGATGAGATCATCAATGTACAGCGCTCTCCTCTAATTAAGACAGGTCTAGGGTATAATGGAGAAACATCTTAAGCATCCACCTCGAAGAGTTATCTCGATGCTGCAAGAAGATATGAGCAAAAGCCAAACAGAGATCACCAGGTAAAACAGGGACAAATTTCATCAAGAATAAACAAAGACTACCAGAAAAATCAGGGACAATTCACCTTAAGGACGAACAAAAGCTACAATCAGCCAAGATCCTCTTAATTTACCTCAAGAATGGATGAAAATAGAAATCACAATCATATGACTGGTAAATTTGATAATCGCAGAAGTTTCTTCAATGGCCAATGTTTCTCTTGCCATAACTTTGGTCACAAAGCAGCTCAATGTGTTGCCTACAAAACAATCATGACTAGAGAAGCTCAAAAGCAAAGAAGTATGACTGGTATTACAAAAAGGACCTATAACAACTTCTCGGCTCTTAAAAATGAAATTGAATGCTCTATCTGTAATAACTTTGGTCATGAAGACTCTGAATGCAGTAGTAGGTTTCGGCAAACAAAGGAACAAGATTCAAGCACCAGAACATGGAGAATAAAGGAACCTCGACCAGAAAGATGTGGGATAGCATTTTATGCAGAAGGACAGGAAAATCAATGGTACATCGACAGCGGATGTTCGAAGCATATGACAGGTGATAAAGAAAAACTTGAATCATACACTGCTTTAGAAAAAGGAAAGAAAGTTTCATTTTGGAATGATACTCCTGCTGCCATAAAAGGGAAAGGTATTGCTCAATTGAAAGAAAAGGTCAAAGCAGGAAATGTTTTGTATGTTGATGAATTGAAACATAATCTTCTAAGTGTCAGTCAGATGTGCGATCAAGGAACCGAGGTAATATTTCGATCAAATGGATGTCGTGTTCGTGATCTTGATACAGGTGAAACAGTGATCAAAGGCAAAAGAACTCCAAACAATCTATACATATTTGAAGAAGGACAACAACAATGCTATATGAGCAAGGATGATGAGCACTGGTTATGGCACCAGAGGTTGGGGCATCTAAGTTTTTCACAAATAAGGAAAGCATGCAAGTATCAGGCAGTTCGTGATCTTCCAGATATCAAAATTCCAGAGAATACAATATGAAAATCATGTCAGTTTGGTAAACAAACCAGGACTAACTTCCCTGAGAAGGAAGGATCAGCTAGCAAACCTCTCGAACTTATTCATACAGATGTATGCGGTCCATTTAGGACAAGGACACCTCGAGGAGAGGAATACCTTATATTATTCATTGACGACTTCTCCAGGTTTGTTTGGTTAGGACTTATGAAACACAAAGACGAAGCATTTGAAAAAATTCAAATCCTTCAAAGCCTTGGTCGAAAATGAATCAGATCACAAAATTAAGTGTCTCAGGTCTGACAGAGGTGGGGAATTTACCTCAAATGAAGTTTTCGATTTCTGTGAAGAGAATGGAATAAAAAGGGAATTCTCTACAGCAAGGACTCCTCAGCAAAATGGAGTGGTGGAAAGTATGAACAGAACAGTCCAACAAATGGCCCGTGCCATGCTTGATGAATCTGGAACTCCTGCAACCTTCTGGGGTGAAGCTGCATATGCCGCGGTTGTTATTCTCAACAAAACAAATGTCCGAGTAAACAGCACTCAAACTCCTCATGAGCTCTGGTATGGTAAGACTCCTTCGGTAAAGCATTTTAAAATTTTTGGAAGCAAATGCTATATTAAGAATACTGATGAACAGCTTGGCAAACTTGAGCCTAGAGCAGATGAAGGCATTCTCCTTGGTTATTCTCCTTATAGCAAAGCATATAAGTGTTACAATAAAAGACTTGGAAGAATTGTTGACAGCATTGATGTAGTGGTTGATGAAAAAGGATACATTCCTAGGCAAGTTAATCATGAAGATATCAAAGAGGATGAATACTACCCTTCAAATCAGACTGATAATGAAGAAGAAGAACCTCAAGAGGCTCCAGAGGAACAGATAAGGATAGAAGAAAAGACTCCATCCAGGCATGTTCAAAAGAATCATCCAGAATCTCAGATTTTGGGGCAGAAAGAGGCAGGTGTACAAACAAGAAGAACAATAGCAGAAGCCTCAAGCTACTTGGCATTGCTCTCCTCCACTGAGCCACAAAATGTAAAAAAAGCATGTAGAGATGAATGTTGGGTCAAGGCTATGGATGAAGAACTTGAGCAGATCGAAAAGAACAACACTTGGGAATTAGTTCCTAGACCAAAAGATAAGAATGTCATAGGGACAAAATGGATCTTCAAAAATAAGTTGAATGAAAATGGGGAATTAGTTAGAAACAAGGCAAGACTGGTTTGTAAGGGATATGCTCAGCAAGAAGGAATAGACTTTGAAGAAACTTTTGCTCCTGTTGCTAGACTTGAAGCTATCTGAATGTTCCTTTCTCTCTCAAGCTTTCAAAAATTCAAAGTATTTCAAATGGATGTGAAATCAACTTTTCTGAATGGAGATTTAGAAGAAGAAGTATACATTGAGCAGCCAGATGGGTTCATTCTTGGAAATGATCCAAACCTTGTATGTAGACTGAAAAAGGCTCTCTATGGTCTTAAACAAGCTCCAAGGGCTTGGTACTACCGTTTGGACAAATATCTTCATCAACAAAGTTTTTCAAAAGGATCAGCAGATAGCAATCTTTATATAAAAATTGAAAATGACAAGTTGCTAATACTTGTTGTGTATGTAGATGATATTATTTTTGGCAGCAATGAAGAAACTATGAGTCAAAACTTTGCCTCGGTAATGCAGAAAGAATTCGAAATGTCCCTGCTAGGTGAACTGACATACTTTCTTGGATTGCAAATCCAACAAAATAAAGACGGTATCTTCTTGTCTCAAACCGAGTACCTCAAGCAGATTTTGAAGAAGTATGGCATGGAAGATTCAAAACCAGTATGTACTCCCATGGTTACAGGATGCAGTCTTAGTGCGAATGATGAATCAGCTATAGTTCATCAACCAACATACAGATATATGATTGGAAGTCTACTTTATTTGACAGGTACCTGACCAGACATCATGCATGCAGTTGGAATAGTTGGAAGATTTCAGGCAAATCCAAAGGAAACTCATCTTCAGGCAGTAAAGAGAATCTTCAAATATCTTCAAGGAACTCAAAACTTTGGCTTATGGTATCCTAGAGATACAGATCTCACACTTCATGCTTACACAGATGCAGATTGGGCTAGAAGTGTGGATGACAGGAAAAGCACAAGTGGTGGTGCTTTCTTTATGGGTTCCAGATTAGTATCGTGGTTCAGCAAGAAACAAAGTTCGATTGCTTTATCTACAGCTGAAGCAGAATATGTGGCTACTGCATCTTGTTGCACCCAACTTCTTTGGATGATGCAAACTTTACAGGATTTCCAAATCACTTGTACTCCACCTATCCCCATCTTATGTGATAATACAAGTGCAATCAGCATTTCAAAGAACCCAGTCATGCATTCAAAAACCAAGCACATACCGATCAAGTATCACTTTCTCAGAGAACAAGTGCTTGAACAAAAAGTCAAGTTGGAATACATTTCTTCTAAGGAACAAGTGGCTGATATATTTACCAAACCATTGCCCAGGGAGACTTTTGAATACCTCAGGCAAAAGCTGGGGGTTGTCGACACATCATCCTGTTGTTAATTCTCAGACTGGTGCTTGTACGCGTACAAGGTTCAGGGGGAGCATAATTCATTGTTGGCATTATAGTATTACAGAAGGAGGAACATGTTGGGTAAATGAACTGTATCTATCCATGGCAATAAAGATGTTGAATTATATTATATGTAGGCAGTATAGCGCGGTTCCTATTTTATATATAGCCAGAATAGCTCGACTTTCTGTCCTAAAGTCAGAGGGGCGAAATCAGGAGGAGCAAGCTCTCAGGGGGAGAAATAGTTAGGAGAAGCAGATATCCGCCCTTTGCCCTTGATGTCAAAGGGGGAGAGTGCTTTTTGGATGGTGTTGTTGCCATCAAGTCCAAAGGGGGAGATTGTTGGCATTATGGCATTATGAACATATGTTGAACTTGATGGCAACCCTCTCTTAGATGGTCATTTCTCTTATATACACCATGATGGGGACAAGAAGAGCCAAGAGGAGAGAAGAAAGGCCATATACACATGTATTAGAGAAGAAAGGCCATATACACATGTATTAATGTTATCGGAGGTATTTGGGCGCCTAAAACCCATATATGCATGCATTTATATTATCGGGAGTTGGTTGGGTGCGTAAAACCCATATATATATATGCTTTTACAATAATCAAAGGCCTTTTTCCTTTTTGGCAGAAACAACACAAGTTAAATATGTTTCGGCACATATGGACCCGATGGCATATCGCAACGGACCCGATGGTGGCATTAAAAATTGGTTTATATTAATATCGCATCCATGCGCGTCGGGGGTCCAGCTAAGTGACTTCGTTGAAACCTCCGATTGGGAGCGGACCCGATGAAGGCATCAATCATGGTTTATAACAAGATCGCATCCGCAGTATCGCAATACATAAAGGGTCGCCCACCTCAAATCCTCCGATTGCGATAACTCAGCGGACCCGATGGTGGAATTAAACTTGACGTATAATAATATCGTGTCCGATGCTTAAAAGCCCTGAATGCCGATTGCGATAAAGAGGTAGTGGACCCGATGGGAGCATTAAAGGCAATATATAATAATATCGCATCCGCAGTTCGGCATATATGCACGTCGGACTTCGGTGAAACCTCCGATTGGGAGCGGACCCGATGAAGGCATCAAAACATGGTTTATAAAAATGTCGCGTCCGCAGTATATCGGAATACATAAAGGGTCGCCCACCCCAATCCTCCGATTGCGATAAGAGGGGTCAGACCCGATGAAGGAATTAAAAGCATTTCATATTAAATCGCATCCGCGGTGTTCGCCCAACTTATAATAGCCTCCCACTTCAAATCGCCGATAGCGATGAAAGGAGCGGACCCGATATATAAATAAAGGCTGGTTAATGGGGCATGTCGCATCCGATCCATCGGATCGGACGTCAGGAATCAACCATGAGATGAGCAGGCACCGGTAGCAATAAGGATTGGACCCGATATATTATTAGTTTGGATGCATTAAGTTAAAAGTCCACCTTTTGTGGTTTGGACCATTTTCATCGTTTTCCCGCTTAAGCCTATTCTTAAGAAGATCGGTCAAAAACAGTTGCGCCTCAGGTTTTCGGATCCTATGGTTTCGATTCATGGTTTTATCAAATGCGTGATTATATAAAGAGAAAGGGGATCCGGTGGCAAAGTATCGATTATGAATTGAAGATCTTAAGGGAGAATAGATCGGCATTCTTATGATCTGTCAAGGAGCAATCTACTGAACCGAATTCAAGAAGAATGCGCGCAGGACGGCAGATCCGCATCGCTTCGGGGGTATTGCAGTACAGTTGAGAGCAGCCAACCACAGGGAAGTAGCAGTCATTCCTTAACTCTGATATAGCATCTTCTGTTGATTCGCTAAAGGTCTCTGGGTCCGGATATTGGGTTTGTCTTGTGTCTAGCCTCTGGGTGCTCTATAACATGTATGTCCTCTGCATTATGGTATGATTCTGGCATATACAACCTCTGATTAAAAGGTGACCAGATCAGATATTTATTTATAGCTAGTGCTTGGGTTGGCGCGTGGGTGATCTGCTATATAAAGAAAACATGTATTGATCTAAGGTTTGGGTATTTCTGAAGAATCATTTATACTTTATGATCATTTGATCTTCTTAGATCCAGTCTGAAAATTAATGAAACATGAACGGAGTAGGGGGTTGTAGCTCCCTTCTAGGAAAAACTGAAAACGAGAGAGAGAGTTGTAGCTCTCTGCAGGTTGCAGCCTGCGTACTGGTAAATGACTGCACCAGTACAAACTCATTGTAAAAGAAGTTTCTAATTGAAAGAAGATAGAGACATATTGCAGCAGGTGGTTTTCACCCACATTGGGTTTCCACCTTATATCTGGTGTTCTTTGGTGTGACTATCTATTTATCTTGTTCATGCTCATTATTTTATGGTACTGACATACAAAGTAACGATCAATATCTGAAGAATAATTCAAAGTATAAATAAGGAAGATATATTGAAAAGAACTTAATAATACTGATTCACCCCCCCCCCCCTCTCAGTATTATTTCCAACAAGGACACCAAAGTATAAAGTAACATTTAAGGTAATAGGGTAATTGATGATGAGAATGGGCTCATGCACCATAGTTAATTGGTTATAATATGTGGTATGTAATGTTGTGATGCATAGCATAGAGGAGCGGCTGGTTGTATCCTTGACTATTCATTAATCTTAATTTAAATGACGAACATGTGAATTAAAATGAAAGGTAGTCATATGCCTTGTCAAACATATTTTACGAAGGGTCCAGGTAAACCATTTTATAAATCACTATATAGATTAGCATTCATGTTACATTTGTAAAAAGGTAGTAAGACATACGGAAACCAATCTATAGGTGAATTAAATTCACTATTATGTCCACCAATTAAATTAGAGCTAAGGGTAAGGGAAATTACGACAACTGAGGAGACTCTTCGAGAAGAAAGTCCTAATAATTGTCCAACATCTTCGACATGCAGAAGAGACAATAATGACCTAAATGAATTCATGAGAAGGAAAGCACAGTGAGCTATTCTCTCCACTGCAATCTCTCGGGAGTCAAAATAAAATATTAAATAATTGCAATTCTAATGGTCTAATGGGTTAACAGTCAAAATAAGATATTAAATAATTTCAATTATAATGGGTTAATTATCACGGTAAAAAATAAAAAATAAATAAATAAATAGGTATGTAGTTGAGATATGTTACATGTTTATTTATCATATATATGAGACATGCTATTTAGATTAAAGTATACAATTATTTAAGTTGTAAAAATATATAATAGATTTGGGATATATTTTTTAAATATTCAAAATTTAAATAAATGGAATTATAAATTATTAAAGATATCATTTTTATTTGAAAGTGTAGAGATGGATCAATTTTTTTATTTGTAAGTGTAGAGATGGATCAAATCTTTTGAGGTGCAAGTTCTCTTTAAAGTGTAAAATTTGAAAAAAGATTTGAACTTCTAGAAATTTGATCCTCTAAATGCCGGTTAAATTTATGGTTAAGATGGATATATATAATTTACATTGCAATTTCAAATATATAAATATATTCAACACCTTGAAAATTACATTACTTCCAATGTGTAGAGTACAAATTCAATTTGTAATTCCAACAAATATTTATTGGATGTCACATAAAATTGATCATGAAATATATATATATAAGGGCCAAAATGTAAATAGTGAGAGTATTTGGAATATTTAATACAACAATTTATTTTCTCAATTAATTTATATAATATATACATAGTTTACATTGAAGTATTTTATTTAATATGAAATCTTATTTATAATCACATTGTACACATTAAAAAATATATATATATTAATATATTTTTAAATGTATGTCAATATTACTTTACTTAACTTAGCATATTGAAATATTTTGTTTATCACTGATGATATTAATTTTTTCTCTTTGAACACTAAGATATTTTACTATTGGTAATATTAAAATATTTTATTTTTACTTGCTATATATAAGTATCGATAAATTATTTTATTTTCACTTGCTCTATATAAGTATCGATGAAGTTATTATTGAAATAAATTAGTTAACATGCATATTTAAAAAGCTAATTTTTGTATTAAAATATTTTTTTAGAAGTTTAAAAATTAAACATCTTCCTCACACTTAAAAGTTTTTGTTTTTTGTTTTTTGTTTTTTGTTTTTTGTTTTTTTATAAACACTCTATCTTTCTCTAAATTTGATATAAGATTATGTTACTCATATCTTACCACATCTCTTTTATGTTAATTGTACTATTAGCAACAAACTAATCAAATATCTATATTTACTTTTGTTTTTATAAAAAAAAAATCTTTCTCACAAATATTTTATTTTTATTTTTAAAGATACATATTTCAATTTTAAATTGAAGACTTAGAATTACATGTCATCCTTATATTATACTATTACATTTTACCATATACCCAAGATAAAAATAACCCCTTTCTCATTTAATTAAAAATGAAGAAAATAAATTAAAGTTCAAATACGTTAGTTCATAGGATAAGTTAATAATTGAACAACAAATCTTTTAACCTCATTTCATTTTCGAATTAAGAACTACTTAAGTATATTTTTAACCAATTAGCATGTCATGTTGTTACGATAGAGATAAATTTAAAATATAAGAATAAGGAGAGATAAATTTAGTTTAAAGTAGATTAAACGAGAATTTTTAATAAGAAGATTATTGTGCATTGTTTTATTTTCACAGGTTTATTTATTTGGTATCATAATTCTATTGTCTTAGTGTTGAATTTTTTTTCCTTTTAATTTCATGGTTTTAGTGTTGATTTTTTTGTTAATAAATAATGTATTGTTTTAAATAAAGTTATGAAGGAAATTGGTTACTAGGAAACATCATTTCATGTTTTTTTATATAGTTATAGTTTAATAATCATTTTAGGTGTATCTTAATTTTGTAAAAAAATTAGATTAAGAGAGATTTGATTCTTCCCAGAATAAAAAAATAAGATAAATTTGAGTAGGTTTAAATAAAAAAGAAAATAGAAAATCTAAATAATAAAATTAAATTTAAAAATTAAATAAATATTATAATAAGATTAAGAAGTAAAAAAAGACATTTTAGATGTAATTGATAATGAAATAAGATTTGAAAGTGAAAATTTTCATTTTTATTATTGGTTCCCATTTCAATTATATATTTGAAGGAAAAGGATAGGCTTGAATTCATATTTTTTTATTTTCTATTTTATTATTTATGTAGTTGAAATAAAATTATTATATATATATATATATATATATATATATATATTATTTTAATTTTTTAATAAAATAATTAGATAGTAATTTATATTTTAATTTATAAATTTATAATTTATATTTAATTTTATGTTATAATAAAATAAATTGTAATTAAAAATAATTAAGATCATTCATGTCTAAGTCTCCATATTTTATATGTTAACATCATGCTATAATATTAAGATCATTGATGTCTAAGTCTCTATATTTTATATGTTAACATCATGCTACAATATCAATGTAAAGATTACCTTAGTGATGGCATGAGCCCTTCACACCAACAATATAATCTCCTTCCTCATTTATAACTTCAAACCATTCCTGTGCTAAACCCTGTGCCAATAGCCAATTTTTTGTGTGGCTCGAATTCAGATCATCTACATACGTCGAGACTACTTAGAACACATGTGAGTATAAGCGGAGAAAAAGGCAATCGTTACACGAATAAATACCAAGGTTTGATAGTCGTGGACTCGACATCATACACAGCAAAAGGAATCTCCATCATTATTTTCATGTCACTTACAAAATCCATGTGTCATTGAAATTGCCAGTGTTATCCTTATAAAATGTTCACTCACTTATTGTTTAGTCTTTCTATCACATTTTTTACTTTAGATGATGCTTAAACTAAAGGATAGGAACATCATATTGAAACTATCAATTCCCACAACACAATGAAAAGTGTAGTGAAGTAGCTCAGATATCTGCATTAATGGGTTCCGATTGCAACCTGGCATTCATTGAAAGGCACTTACACTCGTAATCAATTAGCAATGACATATAATTCAGATAAATTACTCCACAACTCATATGGTCACTGTTGCAGAAAACCATTAGTACGACACCGGCCTCACATGAAGAGTCTAACCATGTAGCTGAGATAATTTCATTGATAGTATTCTACTACACCCCTGCATTCGTTGTCTTACAGGGACAATACTGATTTTGATACGCAGCCACGTCTAATGCCATCCAATTAAGAGAAATTACTCGACAATTCCTACCAACACATGTGGTCATTGATATCCTTTTCGCAGGCCTGGAATCTATGAAAAATTGATGACGCTTTTTGCACTTTTCATACTTCATTTCAAGTTTTGAGTGTTGACTTCCCTAGAAAATCTCTTTCATTAATATATCTCGGAGAGTGCCTTGTTTTTCCCAAAATAGAGAGTCGATAATCTACACACTCTACAAACTATGTTATAAAACAGCAAGCATACAATATATATTCTCCTATTGAAGTTCAATATTCAGACTTTGGAGAACACGACAGCCATAGCCCTTTCTTAGCCTTGTGAGATAACAAAATTATAGCAGGACATTTTTAATGAATTCAAAAAGCATTAAAACCACTAACTAGGAGATCATCCAAGCATTTAAAAAAAAATGTCCAAGCAGTACATTCAATACAATATTTACTTTGTTAATTATTGTATGTGGAGTCATGGAAATTCAACTCCGATAATCTACACACTCTACAAACTATGTTATAAAGCAGCAAGAATACAATATATATTCTCTTATTGAAGTTCAATGTTCAGACTATGGAGAACACGACAGCCATAGCCCTTTCTTAGCCTTGTGAGATAACAAAATTATAGCAGGACATTTTTAATGAATTCAAAAAGCATTAAAACCACTAACTAGGGGATCATCCAAACATTTAAAAGAAAATGTCCAAGCAGCACATTCAATACAATATTTACTTTGTTAATTGAAATGCAATTCATGGTATTGTATGTGGAGTCATTGGAAATTCAACTCAAGGCACTAGATGTGGAGTTGTGCATGGATATTTAAGGGAGATTAAACTAAGACAATTCACCTATGAATAAAGATGTGGAAATGAAATCTTCAATTTCCAAAGTGCTTTGTTGTTACATTGTTATAAAATATGTAAAGTTATCGGTTCAATGGAAGACTCTCCTGAACATGAAATTCAATAGGTTCAACAATTTCAGTGCCCTACTCACCATGGATCTGCAACAATTGGACTGTGTGTTGTGGGTTGTGGGTTTGGAAAAGCCATATCCTCTTAAAATGAAATGTTGTAGTCACTCTGGCTGATCCAAAAAGTAAAATAAAAAGTTAGAGGGACTTATAAAATTTTAATGGTGTTTTGGGATATAAAGGTGAATAGAGATGGTCCTAGATTATGCCCTAAAACAATTTCTACTTGGTTAAGAGTTTGTTTTCATCTGCCTTAAGAAAATAGGTTAACAAACTAATACCCAAAGGCAAAAAAAGAAGTCCGTTTTTCACCTACCACCAACTTGTAATTCCAGGTGACATGATTTTCTTTGAATAAGAGTGATGAGTCAACTTCCATTCTCCCATAACAACTAATGATGATTTTCCTCACTATTGATCTAATACCTAAATTATAATAGGTCCTCTCATTGTGGAAAAAACAATATTAAATAAAACCAAATATTATAGATAAAATATTAAAAGCATTCAAACCTATCCATCCTAAATAGGTATTTAATATTTATGCAGCATCAATTGGTCACAAAGAAGAGTCGAACTAAATATTGAAACTCACATGTAGAAAATGTTACATCTTCTCTCACTCTATGTGAGTAGTTGTAGCGGCTTAATGAGACTCTGATGGGACCAGCCCTGTACACCTACGGATTAATAATTAAACGTTAATTGTATTTTTGATCGCTGTGTGGTTGGTTGACTTTATGGCACGGTATTGTGGTTTAATTGTTTTGAGGACAAGTGTCCTGGTCTTGGGACTCGCTCCTCCCGCCTCTTACTATGCCCACGAAACCCTAAGCTTGGTCATTTCGTTGTTGTTTCACTCTACTACTCTGCGAGGTGAGGACTCTGGTTCTGGTTCATGTTGCTTCAGAAGGGTTTCATTCCGCCGATTCTGGGCATGAATTCCCGTGAGGTTTTCCACTTACATGCGTTGGTGATGCTTCCTGTTCTAGGCGCAGTGTCGAGGTTTCGGGTCTAGAACCCCTGGTCTCGTTCTCTGGTCTCAATATTGTTTGGCCCTCGTTATGTTTTGGTTGTGGGCTCTTGTTGTTTGCTCGCATCGTTTATGCTCTTGTTTTCACTGTGCTTGCTCCACTGTTTGATTATCTGCTTGGCATTTGTCACAGGTCATGGTTGTGGGGTGTCTTGGCTCTTGGCTCTCTTCCATCGTTCAACCAGAGGTGAGTTTGCTTTCCTTGCTATACATTTTTGCCTCGTTTTCTTCTATCTCTAACTGTTTTTCTCCTTGTGGGCATTGAGCACTCTACGGCCATGACCTTGGTCCGTGGCTTCCTCACTTGTTCGCACAGGCTAGGCTCCTTCAGTAAGTTCTTCGGAAAACCCTTACCTCTCCTTACAGTTCTATATTTATGGTTTTATTTTTCTAGCTCTAATGGCCTGTTTGTGGCCATGCAGGTGTGCGACCGGGCTCTCCGTTCACTGGACTCGTGCCATGTCTCCTACACTCGTATCGGGTAGGGTCGCTCCTGGTTATTCCTCTGTTTGTATGTCCGAGGTGTTTGTTGTAGACAGTATTTTATGGCACTGTCATTGAAGGTTTGTTCGACTTCACTGTGTCTTGGCCTCACTGTGTATTTATGCTTCCGGCGATTTAACTTATGATTTATAATTGTATCGGTCCTATGGTGACCTAATGTTTGTGTTTGGCACTGTTAATGGAGGAACTCTATTCGCAAGGCTACCCTGTACTTGGGGACTGTATTTTGGACTGGTGATATTCGACACTGATATATATATATATATACAGTGATTTCATTTTGTAATTAAATAGCAATGAAAATGATTTGAGTTCTATTGGTACCTGTAGATGTTTGTTTATTCCTTCGATAGTGATTTTCTTACTCCTTCTACAAGCCCGCTCCGTTGTCTTGTTGAACTTGTCCGGATGCTCTTCTTGCTTCTGTCTTTACTATTCACTCTCTGTGATCGTTATGATTTGGGAAAGAAAATGAATTTAACTAGATTAGGCAAAAATATTTAAGTTGCAATATATGAGTTCAGATTTCTTGTTCTTCAGAATGTTTTCGTGCTTCATTTCATTCAATACTATGATGGTCAAAAATTACAGTAACTGTTTCCTTCCTGCTTTTTGTAAACACTCACTGTACAATTATTAAATTGTCAGTGGTTACATTTAGTTATACTTTGACGATTGTTCTTTCTTCACTGTAGTCTAAATTCTTTCTTCACTGTAGTCTAAAAGTAAATTTAAAAAAACAAAAAAACAAAAAAAAAAACGTAAACAAAAACTAAAAGTGGGCACCCGTTCCTAGAAATTTAAATGAAAATTAAAAAAAAACTAATTGAAACATATCTGTTTGCAAAGACAAACACTCCAGCCATGACCTCCCTGAGCTGGATGCTCTGCATCAAAATCCAAGCCATAGAGAGCAATGGGATCAAATACTTAAACTCGATTGGACTTATTGAGAAACTTCAAGTTCATACCATTCATTAGTTACTTACAAATCCAAGTACAATCTTCTGGTTACAATACTATGAAATGCACAAATCGAAGTAGAATCTTCTGGTTACAATACTATGAAATGCACAAAGAATAGATGACCAATTCAACCGATACCAAGGGTTTATGACGTAGTTAAGATTTTTTTTACCATTTATGTGCTAGTGAAGCCATACAGTATCTATGAGACTTCTCTCGTAGTGCAAAACACTAAAATAGACACTCAGATGATTTGCCCGAGCCAATGTCTTTCTCAACATAATGATTTGCATATACAAGTTTAAAAAGCACCTCAAGCCTTGTAGAAGGGAGTAGACTGCAATAATTCCATCTACAATGACAAATAATTTGGATTAAAAAATGAACCCATGTCAGACTTTCTCAGCCCTACACTGCTTCAAAATGTACCTATTTTCAAAATATCAGTAAGTGTAGGATTTAACCCATAAGTGTAGGTTTTTCAGAAGTACGACAGAAACAAAATCATATAAAACTCACAGTAGTGTTTTCAGCAATGTGAATCAGACATGTTTCTACAATCCGATTATGTCTAGTATCACAAACGCAGTTCCTACGATGATTGTTGAAACAAACACAAAAATCAACACAGTAAAACACAATATCACCTCTGTCATCCTCAAGCCTCCTATCAATCACATGGATTACATTATTGTCACGAGGAATCAATCATAGGGGTTACATTATTGTCATGAGGAGGAATGATTAGAAGCCCAGAAAACCTGTTGGCTAGCCCTTTAATATCATCCACCATTTCATTACCACCTTATGCCTCTCTTTCCAGACTTTCATCCAGACTTCTTCCATCCCCATGCACCATTCCTTCTACTTGGCCCCGTTCTCCTACACCTTCTTCTTATGCATGTGCAATTCATTTTAGGTCTGTCCAAGCCATTATTTCAAGCTCTGTTACTGCTGCTTATGGTGCCAAACGACATAGAATTGGGGATGGATATGGGTATCGCATCAAAATCCCACAAATGGAAAAGGAAAGTGGGAAGAGGAATCAACAATGTGTGATTCTCAAGGAATCCCAAGTGGAGGCACAGTCACAGCCAAAGCCTGCACTAGAAGAGGAGGAGAAGGGTAAGGTTAAGGTGGTGGTGAAGACTCCCAGGAAGCAAAGGGTTTTATTGAAGTTAAGTTGGCTTGAGAATAACATAGGGCTTGCTCTAAATCAGGTGGTTCTTGGTCATGTGACTATTAGCGCAGGCCCTTCTTGCTTTGGCCAGGAAGGATGCATGGGAAGAACTCAAAGCCAAGCTGGAGAGCATATCTTGGGAATCTCAAAAGCGCACAATCATTCTTCTTAACCAAGCGACGGATATAATTAACTTATGGCAACAAGTTGGAAGCAATATATATAGATTCAGACGTAGAAATGTACGTATGTTGTTTCTGACTATGTTTTTATTTATTTATTTTTCTAGCCCGCAAGGATTTGGGGATTTTGAATCGGTGACGTATTGCGAAGAGGAGTAACATAATAATGCACCTATTTACGATCAATTTCTTCGTCAACTTCTATATGTTACAAACTGCCAATAATGATTATCACAAATTCATTTATCCTAGGGATACAAATTCTTTTTCCTCCTGGTTATAGGGTGCACTTCAACTGAACGTAGGTTGGCAGTTTGTCATCTTGTAAGTGTTTTCAAACTCCAAAATTTAGATTTCCTATTTCTAAAATAAAACGACGAATGAAATGATGAAGTCAAGTTTCAGATTTTAATACCCTTTAGTCCGCGACAAGAATAGAAGTGGTTGGACATGATGAGACTTGATAATTAATTGCCATTAAAACCAAACGTAGTCCCTCAGGTTGTAGATGTCATACCATGCTAGCTTTAAATGTTAGTCATTGTGAGATGCTGACCAAGGCCAACCACCATTCATGGTGGTTGTACTTTGGTAAAATTCTAGATATGCAAGACATCTTGGTGAAAATTAATAACACCGACTACAAGCATGAAATCAATTAGCTAGCGAGCCGACCGTACTCACCGATCGAGTTAAATTATGCGAACTTTTAACGAGTCCCAGTAGCTCAACTTGTAAACTATGCAACTATTCACAATTTGGTACCCAACTCAAATATGGGTACTCGAGATTATGATGGTTAAATTTATGGTTAAAACGTCAAATTTTTTTAACCAGTCACTTTGATGTTCGAATTTTTTTAAGCACCATATAATATGTTTAAAAGGTCAAAATACGTTCTGCGGGACGTCAAACTGCACGCCTATTGGTATTTAATTGCAAAAATAGATATGGACGACACTATTGGTTCAGATATTCAATGTAAGTGGTAAATTTATATCTCACTTATAAATTGCAATAAGTGACTTTTGACTTTATTTCCCCAGAGATTTTATAGAATATTTTCATTGGAATTTAATCAACAACATCAATGGATGTGGTAGGCAATTCAAGAACAAACCAACCCTCACTTAGATTTAATCTTTTTGTTTTTTTATCACGCCCACATTAATTCTCATGTGATTGATGCCATGGCAAAAAGCATGTGAATTGACAAAAAATGCAAAGAACAAAACGTGGAGCAGAGGACTACTCTTCTCAGTATTAGGAATCAGTGAAATAAGATTATGTTGGAAACATCATTAATAAATGACTCGAGTGAAACTCGATTTAAAATGGACTAAATGAAACTGAACTAGGAGACTTGGAGGGACAATTTTCACACCTAACAGTGGGTTCGAATTAGATTCTCCAACACTCCCCCTTAATTTCAACCACATAAAATTTAATTAAGATATGTGTTGGTCTATGTGTGAGCTAGGCTTACAAACTAAAAAATTGACTTCAACTACATTTACTTTTCTTCTTCTCTTTTTCCAGATCCTATGGTCTCTAAATTGTTTCAGCTTTTTCTCTTTGTTGTATCCCTTCTTCTCTTTTTCCAGATCCTATAGTCTCTAAATTGTTTCAGCTTTTTCTCTTTGTTGTATCCTTCAAACCTCAGTTTCTTCATTTGTTGGTGCAGGGCTTCCATTCTTCCAGGTTGTCTAAGAATATCTTGAAGTTCTTCAAAAAACAAGTTGTATGTGGGCTACTGCCACATATTATCTCTTGTAGTGCGCTTTCCATCATCAATTTGTTGTAACATAAGACAATAATACATTTCCATCTCTTCAGGACTCCAATACTTGAAAATTTAATCGATGTTCTCATCATCCAAGATGTCTTCAACATGCAATTATGCATCTTCTAGGCAGACTTTATGAAGGCATGGTGTTGCAAGCCATGCTTCAAGGAAATTTAATTCTTCTTTATAATTGTTTTGTTTACCTAGCACACTAAAAATCAACATTAAAATTAAAAATATTTGCAGAACCGCATTGCTTTTGTTCCTTTTGCTCTACAATGAGAGATTTCTCCTGTTGCGCTTCCTTTTCTTCCTCTGTCTTTGTTTTCTTTTTATGGGCTTCCTTCTTTGTCTTTGTCTCTGTCTCTATCTCTGTCTCTTCCACTTCTTTACTAACCTGTGTTGCTGCAAACAGGTTGTCTTCCACTTGGTTTTCAGATTCAAGTGGGATTATCTCACCAAATAGCATCATGTCAATATGATGTTTTTGTTGCATCACCTGCAACCATTCATCATTAGCCAACAATTCTTCATCAAAATTTACATCAACAATATTAATTGTTGGATTCACCATAGCATTGACTGCTCCAATGGCAGCGTCATTGCCCTGTAAGCTCTGTTGCTGGATTCACCAAATTTTCATCAGCAACTTCTGTTGTTGGATTCACCATATTGTCATCAGCAAAATCTGTTGTTAGGATCACAAAAATCCTTATAATTCTTGTGATGCACCTATTAGTAAAACAAACCATTATGATATTCATGAAGCACCTATTATTACTCGTGATGAACCACCATTAAATTATATTAGAAGGGATAAATCCAAATAACCCATGAAGCCGATAAAATATTATATGCTAATATTATTATAGTGATCACTCCCATGAAAGAAAGCGTTAACTTATAAACGTTGTAGCCCTAACATATTAATTTAGTTATAAACAATTATATTATTAATATATTTAATATGTTTTACTTCCATATATGTTACTCTGTCACAAATTGCTTTAATATGTTTTACTTGCCTATATGCTACTCTGTCCCAAAATTCTTGATAGGGGTAATTGGGGAAGAAGGGGGAAGTCACCACCCTTTAAGTTCAAGGATTCAATATTTAATAGAAAAATTAACAATTAAGTAGGTGTAAATTACCTTTTTTTGCATTTAGAGAGAAATTTAAATGGTGGAAAGAGAAGTAAGGATAGAAACCAGATTTAAATATAATGTTGAAATTGCGAAAGAGGTAGGAAGTTGGGTTATACATACTAAAGGCATTAAAATTAGGAAAATTAAGTATATGAAAATAATTGATGTAATTATAACTAAAGACGATAAGAGAAAAAGTGTTCTAAATGCTCATAAATATAACAAGAGATTGTACTATGCATTGATGAATTGTAAAAACATATGAGGAAGTTCAATGATGGGGTTTTCCAAAAGATAGAAGACTTGGAGTTCCCCCAATTAAAAATAGGATATTGAAGTTCCACACACCATCCACATTTACTCATCATGTATATAAATTCTCTCTATGATAATTTTTTATAGAAGACTTGGAGTTCCCCAATTCAAAATAGGATATTGAAGTTCTACACACCATCCACATGGACTCATCACGTATATAAATTCTCTCTAGGAAAATTTGTATTATTCATAGTAGCGGCAACAAGGCTTCAACGATAGGAGAAGTAGGCTCTTAGTTTATTAGTTGATTACTAGATTGTTTGAGGTATTTCTGTCTTTCTAGTTTTATTACTATCATCAAATGGTTCGTGTGGACTTAAACCATAGTATTGTAGTACTAGTTTTGTTTCCTTAGTTACAGGCTAGTATTGATAGCAATATTTGTATGTATTTTTGACAAAAATTAGTATAAATACTACCTAATTACACAATATAAATATATATATATATGCTAAGAACTTCCATTAGATATAATACAATTGTTTCTACAAAGAACACATAATATTACATTTTGAAAAAATGAAAAGAAATTCCATAACAGTACACACGTTCAAGAGCCTAGAGAACTAAAGATACTAGACAAAGGGTTCCAAGGGTCAAAAGGAGAACTTCATACTCTCAAAGTGATACCAAGGTGAGCGTAAATGATAACACGTGAAACAATTTATGAAGTGTTGCAATAAATCAAACTAGTGTGAATCAAAAGTTTCAACACAAGCAAGTCACAAATAATTTCGTAATAATTTCGTTTGTACATTAAACTACGTAGCATGTTTAATGGAATGGAAATGATACTTGGAATTAGATCAACTTAACTGATAAATTGAATATCTAAAAATAGTCTTTGAAATGGTCTATATGGTGGGTGTTGTTTGGGATAATGATCATTTTGATATGGTTATATGAGGGAAAGAAATGTTAATGTTAAGGTATCCTAATTTTTCTTCCAAAACTGGAGAAGGAAGTAGGGATTCAACCGATTGGCAAATTTGATTTTGTTTATTACATTGCATAGATAAATTGGTAAGCAATGGCTTTGATAAATGGCATAGCTAATTTTTGGAATTAAGGTACAAAAGGTGGCATTCACAGTTAGTAAATCTGAACTAGGTTTTTGGATTCTTTGACTAATTCTTGGATATTGTTCTGCAATAAAAAAAAAAAAAAAAAAAAAGTGCTTAGAACAAATCTATGGTGAATGCATATGGATTGTAAAATTTATTTTTTGGCATGTGCATTGCTACCTCTTCCACTTCCTTAAAGTAAATTTCACTCATTAGGGCTTCATTATGCTCAGAAGTGACCAAAATAAGGATACATGCTAGAATCTTTTCAATTGCTTGAATGAAATTAGGAAGGGATTCTTTCATTATATTATTATAAAATCATGTGAGCTACTTTTGAAGGTCCTTCTAATCAGTTAATTTCTTACCTATTCCATCGTACAATGAGAAAAATATGTTACGATGTTGATGTTTTATCATGGAATATTGAAATAATTTTGTATTTTGTTCACCCTCCTTTAGCCAATTGATTTGGGACTTTTGTTTCCATTGTGTCTCCTCTTTCTTTCCTCATTCCTTTAGATATGTTAACATGCTTCCTTCATACTCGGCGAGATCATTGGTGCACCCTTATAAAATTATTTATTGGTGAATGGAATCCATCTAACTTCCAAATTTCTATTTGGATTGGAATATATTCCCAAGCTCTTCTTTATTATGTTTTTTAATATGAAATATAGGGATTTTAAGTTTTTATTGAAATTTAAAAAAGGAGTAGGGGTTGGTGAGTTCTATATCTTACCACCATAAGCTGACTTCTTCTACAGAGGAGGGATCTTGAAGCCAAAAGCTATCAGACATGAAGAGTTGGTTATTGGGGGTTTCTTTTTAGTCTAGCTCAAGGTATATGGGCAAATGGTCAAAGTTAGAGGAGGGAAGATAGATTCTTCAATAAAGATATAATTTTAAGGAAGGGTTTTAGAAACAATAAATCTATGAAGACAATAAGTGATTGGTGCTTACCTCGTGTTTTTTTATTCCAAGTCAACGCGTCATTGACTATGTTAACATAAATGATGCTCAAATATATAATGGTTTTCTTGAAGAAATCAGAATCAATTTCTAGGCATCTAATACCTCCCTTCTTTCCTTCCAATTCTTTAATCATATTGAAATTTCCTCTAGTTATGCATGTGTCCTCTTGTATTAGCTTTCTAAGTTGAGAGAGGTAGTTTAGAAAATCAACCTTTTTTGTTATTATATGTGGACCATAGATAGTGAAAAGGAATGATATTAACTTGACTCTAATAATCTAGAGCACCCAACAATGATGGGATGGGCATCAAACCAATTGGTGAATTCTACAACTATAAGATTCCATAGAACTGCTAGTGCTCCATCAATCATTGAGGAGCCTATGGTTCCCTTTGTAGTTGATGCCCCTGATGTTTGATGATATAATTTCCATTGGGAGGAAGAAAATACCTTTGAGATCAACATTACCTTTACAATTTTTTCTAGCTTTCTCTCGCTTCCTAAATCAATTCCTTCATGGTATTTCCACATATTTCCTTTTACTCCTTGGATTGCTTACTTGTGTCCTTTAATGAGTGAGCATGGACCTTTGGTCCTGAATCTAACGAGTTTGTTCTAATTGAAGTAGGGGCTTCACTTCATTTTCACTTTAAAGCAAGATTGATGGAGGACCATCACCTATAGTTAATAGATTTACCTTGGTTCTTTCGCTTTCCACTCTTCTATTATTAATGATAAGGTCATTTCATCCATGTCCATATCTTTGAAACTATTTTGGAAGCTCCTTTGAGTTTTCCAAAATTTTCCATTTTTTATCAATGCATCTCGTTTTGGGTTTTACTGGGATGTTGAGCTTTGTGGATTCTACATTAGTTCCTTTTCCATTTGTTTTGTTACTTTTAAATATCCAAAAGTTTTCTTGGATTGAAGTGCTCCCTTGTAGAGATAACATAGGCTTCATTTTCCCCTTTTTGTATTTACTTTATAGAAGCCCTCAAGGTTTGTGGTTGGGGTCTATGATGGTGTTATAGTGAGCTAGGTTGAAATGGAATTCTTTGGATAGATGGTTCTACGCATGGTGACCTATGCAATGAAAAGGGACATGCTGTTAATCCAAAGGTTTCATCAAGTCTTCACCATGATACAATATCTATATTGATTCTAGTGGGGTCTAAAAAAATTACATGTAAATGCAAGTTCTGGCATGTGCTACATACCTTCCACTCTTGGTAACCTCTAACATTTTGGAGAAGTATATATTTCCTTTTTTTCTGCCTTCAAATATTTCTTCTTCCCAATACTTCTTTGGAAGGGAGACTAATATAAACTAGATTGGGTCACCAAGAATTTTTCCTTTCTAGGTAGTATCTTGGAGTACAAAGTCTCGAGAAGAGACCAATGTTGTTGAAGAAATAAGGGTCATTTTTAAAAACTCACATTCACTCTTAAAGATTGGTAGAGATCACTATGAAAATTTCCTTAGCTACAGGCTCTAGATCTATGTGTCCTTTTGGATGCCATTTTTTCTTTATCCATACTACTAGATCATGCTCTGATGGGCATATGCCTATGAATTTGAAGAACAATGAATGATCCTTCATGTGTTGAATAAACCCCACTATTTTATCGAATCTAACTTCATACTTGGGTATTTCCATTGTCATTAGGAGACAATGATTTTGATTTCAACTTTGACACAATATGTCTAATTTTTTTTTATCATCATATGGGATTAATTTTTTTCTAGTTGTAGAGGTTTTCCTATGGGGTGAATAATGAGGTGTTGATGTTGGGTTCTACTTTGCTCTAGTGGATGAATCTCCCAAAACAACATTACAGTAGGAGGCCTTTGCACAAAAAATAGTCAATTGAAATAGAGATACATACATTTATTTATAGTTATGAAATCAAAATCAAAACTTGGATGACATATTTATACTATTTTATTAATTTTTTATTATAATTAATTTAATTGTTTGTAATGATTTATTCTTATAATTTATCACTAAAGCACCTCTTCTTTATCCATTCACCAATCATTCAACAACAACATGATACACTTTAAACCAACCACACTTTCTCAACGAAGACTTGCTCCATTAGTAAAAATGAGTTAACAATGCAGTCACCATAATGGTTCAAATCTTACCAATGAGTATATAAAATATATCTTAATATATAATAATTTAAGCTCAAACATTATCATATAATTTTTTTAGTTCGTATAGATTAACTATGCAAATTTTCAAAATTGTTGTTATATTTCTATTTTATAAAATAGAGTTATCTATATTTTTTTTAACTCAATTAGGTTCCCCCACCCCCACCTAGTCTGAAGACCAATCCTTCATAGATCATCTTTTTAATGTTGTTACATTACACATTGTGTATTGTCATTATAATAGTTATGTATTATGAAACTACTTTGCAAAGCTTGTTAGATCAAAACATCTTGTTATAATGAATTCTTCTCCCTTAACATCTACTTTGTAGTTAATAGAGTGCTTATTTTGATTGAAAAAATTATAGATAATTTGTAATTTTATTTATATATATATATATATGGAATGTTATCCATTTATTGTATTTGTGTGAAAAAAATAATAATTTTTTTTCTAATTAATTAGATAAAAAAAAATTTAAGATATAAAAGAAACCTAATTAGCCCATTAATAAAATTTCACTCATAAAAAAACACTACACAAGATTATTCCCTAAAAGAAATATTAACATCAAAACACATCCCCAAATACAACCCATATTTTAATACAACCCATATAAAAAATATATATATATAGAGTAAAAAAGGCTGTGATGGAATCAAAAACACTGCCGGAAATTAAAATTTTCCATTAACAAGATCTCATTCACAAATAAGACATGTAAGCGAAGCTATGGATTATACTCGTATCAAATGTTTTAATCAAGTTCGATCTGGTACAAATAGAGATCCTAACACTGCCGTAAATTAAAATTTTTCATTAACACCGTCTCATTCACAATTAATACGTGTAAGCACAGGTGAGGACACCATCTCATTCACAAATAAGACATTTAAAGCACAGGTGAGGATTATACTCATATCAAATGTTTTAATCAACTTTGATCTAGTACAAATAGAAATCTTATCCTTAGGACAAACCGATGTTTTATTTGCATAAAGCACTCGTTTCCCCATTTTACCCCTTTACATATTTTCTCTTTGGTAAAACTCCCCAACCTTAAATTTTAATTATAAAGGTGTTTATCTCTTCAAAAGATTAACACCACTATTTCAAAATTCAACTTCCATATCAAAGAGACAGAGCAGAAACACATCAAGGGATTTGTTCAAAAGATTTGACAACACTATTTCAAAATTCAACTTCCATATCAAAGAGACGGAGCAAGGGGTTTGTTCGCATCGGTGTGGACACGGGCAAGGGAATTTTGGCAATGATTAAGTCGGCTGCAACTCTAAACGACAAACATAGCGAAAGACAATTTGTTGTTAAAGAAGTCTTCGTTTCACATGGAGATGTGTTTTTCGAGTCGGTAGGTTTTCAAAGTGGAAGAGGAAAAAATATGCTTTACGGTTATGGATATTTTCTCCCTAGGGAAAAATATTCTGATATGTATTCATGTTATATTATTTTTATTATATATAAGATAATAATAATATTGAATTTTTTGGGATTATATAAATTGAATGATTAAATATTAAAATAGGGTAAATTTGACATTACCAAAATTAAAAATTTTAAAAATAAATAAATTTTAATATTATTTTAATTTATTATTATTATTATTAATTAAAATATATATACGTTGAATATATATACATTAAAAAAAATTCATGTAATATTATTTTTAACTCTCAAGATTTATGCTCATTTTATTTTAAAGATCTTTAACTTGTAAATAGATTTTGTTACAATGCTATAGATCAATTTTATGTCTTACTAATATCACATAACTAGAAAATCATAACTATTTTTGAAATAATCTTTAACGTGCCATATGATACTATTACTAAGAATATTTTTAAAATATTTAGTGTAGGATAATTTCATAATATCTGTAAGGAAATCTATGTGTTTCATTAGTCAAATAATGTTACAAATAATTATATGGAGTGTGGTCTCAAGATAGGGAAACTATCTTGGACACACAATCACTTGGTTGAGAGATTATCTCAACCACACACCAATCTAGAAAAAAACCCCTAACTAATAGGAACATACTCCTTGACATAGCAAGAATCACAACTGAGACAAAAAAGAAATACATTTTCCAATGGTGTATTTTCCAATGACCACTATAAAACATTACATAAACTTGCTTACAATTAAGATGTGTGACTCATAATACAACATAATATTGACTATGTTTTATTTTAACACAATCTTTTACCTTGTTTTTCCATCAACTTCTTCTAAAATTATATCCAAACTTGGTATCTTCATCTTGAATCTTTCGAGCTTCAATTTGCAGTTGTCAGAGTGACCGGTTCTAACAAATAGCATTACATATTTTTTTTTTGTAAACTGTGGTGGTACTTCTTTCTATTATCAAAAACCAAAACATTACAGTATCATGGTGGCCTCACCTCGCCCTTATGGGAAACCGGGTATCTCTGCCACCTTAAGTCTTTCATTGCCAGCCAAAAATAATAAGTCCAGATTCTGTTTGTCCAAGCTAAATAAACTAAACAGTCTTTACACTTACTCTTACTACTTAAATGCATATAACATATTTCCCTATCTATAACAGTGAGGATCTTAGATTTAACTATTCTTTGAAAATTCATCAAAATTAATGCATATCTGATTTCATGGAACTCCAGCTGCTGGCTGTTGATCAGCTTCTCGGTTGGCTCCTAGGTGTCCTTCCTTGATCATCGCCTGAATTTCCTCCATCTTTTTGCCCTGCATCTCCAAAGTAATCTGCATTATTCTCAATTCTCTCCTTAAATTTGGAACTCCCTGCGCCAATTCCGCCATTTCTGTTGCTGCTTGTTCTAGAGCTTTTGCCAGCAGTCTCTTCATTACCCAATATACATGTATAGACTACTTAAACAGGGTCATCCTACCCCTAGTATTGCCCGGGTCCGGAAGAAGGAACTCCCAGTCTTCCATCTCAGAATCTGATTGAGCTTGGATGGCCTCTTCTTCCATGTGTTGTATTATCCTCCTGATTTTTGGGTTGGTGTTCTTGTTGTAGGCTCTTTCTGCATGTTGGATTTTCCTATCTAGAGATCTTTTTGACTTTCTACAATACCTCTCTGTTCTCTCTCTACCCCTTCCTTGCGGGCTCTGCCCTCTTCTTCTTCCTCCTCTATTTCTGTACTGTCCCCTGCCACCCCTATTGCCCCTGCCTGGCGTGCTACTTTCGCCTCTGCCTTGCTTGCGTCCACGGACATGCTGTTCTTCACTTTCTGAATTCTCCAGCTGCTCTTCAATCATCCTTTTCCTGCTCTTCCTGCCTGCCTCGCGTCTCAGGTTGTCCATTTCCCTGTCTGCCTCGTACCTTTCCTCCTCCTCTTCAGTATCATCCTGAATCTCATAAATTTCCTCCGCCTTTTCCTCCTTCGCCACACTCTTTCCTTTACTCTCCCGGGTTCTGCGCTCCATTGCCTCCGTGTCTTCTTCGAACCTTGTATTCCTTCTGGTTTCCATACTGATCCTCCTCTTACAGTTATTTACTTTGTTTGGTGCAGTGCTCTCGTCGTTACCGCGGTCCGTCACCTTCTTACTACACGGATCTTTTCGCACTACAGCATATCTCTTCTGCCTTCTCCCGTCTTGTCTCTGCTCTTTAATAGATCTCCTTGCCTCGTTCCACCTTTCCTTCAGTTGAAATTTACCGTGCCACCTGTTATTTTGCTTGCCGCCATCTTTTTCCTCTGTTTCCTGATTATCATTTCCACCTTTGGTTTCTGACATGCCGTAAGGGAAACAATCCTAGCTGAAGTATGGGAGGAGGAGGAGTGGAAAGCAGATCGGTATGAAGAACAAATTCTAGCAAAACTAAACCTGAAATATGAAATGGTATATAACAGAAGGGGAAAAGGAAATAATAAGATCGTCCAGAGTTCAGATCAATTTTGCTACCCAAGAGAGCGGTTCATCAAACTGAACTTTGACGGGGCTTCGAAAGGGAATCCTGGAAATGCAGGATTTGGGGGAATTTTCCGGGACAGTGAGAAAACCACTAGATGGATTTTCGCGGAATGGGGAGGTGAGATGACAAATAACGAAGCAGAGCTATGGGTAGTTCACCAGGGCCTGAGAATCGCTATAAGAAATAGCTATAGAAATTTAGAAATTGAAGGGGACTCCCAGCTGGTTATCGAAATGTTGAGAAAACTCAATAATGGAAAAAAATGGGAACAAGTAGCAGTAAGTTGGCGAACGGCCGGGATAGTGCAGGATTTGGCAAAATTGATGAGAAGGATAGACTACAAAATTTTTAGCCATGTCAGACGCAAAGGAAATCAAGCGGCGGATTTTCTCGCCAACTGGGGAAGTACGAACAAGGACAGTAGGGTTGACAGCAAATGGCCGTTAGTTATCAATAATAAGAAATGGGAGGAACTGGCAATGACCATAAATCAAGACCATGCGAAATCCTTATAACAGACATAATTACCCTAAACAATTGATTGATATGATGGACGGTCGAAACAGGCTAATAAATGAGTGTTGGGAGTGGCAAAGAAGAAGTCTAGGCAATGAGCAGAAGACATTAAGTCAGGCACGTACAAGCAATCGAAATAAGAAAACATCACACCGCAATAGCAGAGAAACGATGGCGAGGAAAGGAGTAAATAGCATTACATATTAAGTTGATCGAGCTCAACATGTTTAAGTTACAAAAACCAAAAAAATTCAAGAACACAATTAATTTCACCAAACATACACTAATTTGTGGCATAGTGGAGGTTTTAGTTCATCTTCACTCATGTGGGTTGATGGTTCTTGTGTTTCTTTACCTGTCATTAAAAAAAAATTGCTAATTGTGCAGCTTGTCTTATGAACTTAGATGTGGCACATTGCTTCTCCTCAATGTAGCTCCTTAACGGGTTTGCATGTTGCTCCTCAATCAAGTTTTCAACGCTTCGGCCTTCCATCTCACTCATCACCAATAAGATTTTTAGAATGCACTTTGACCTTTTCATTACTAATATCTTTCGCATCCAAACTAACAGGTGTTTCCATCGCAAAAAAATAGAGAGGTAATATTTCATGCAGGTGATTCTGCATTACGTCCCTTATGATACCATAGTTCAGGCCTTGGTTTAGCTGGGATATTGTCCTAGAGCTTCCAAGCCTTATTGCATGCCCATTATCTAGAATACGAAGATGAAATGTGTTGTGCACCTCATCCCCATTGGAGATATATTCACTAGTCCGATGATCTTCCATTGAGGCAACAGGGCTTCCCCCACAATCACGGTTCCAATGACAGCCCAGCTTTGAGGAGTTTGCCCGAGATTTGAATGGCGAAGAGAGGAAGGGGGAACAAGGATGTCGCTGCAACCATTAAGAAAGTCATGTGGTCCATATCCTTCTTCTCGAACCTTAGCAGCAATGTCCTTAGTACTTGTTTGAACCACATTAGCAGCATACAGAGTAGTCGATGCAACAACAAGTGACAACCAACCTAGCCCCTGAGAGACTACAGATACAGTATCCTTACGAACATCACCCTGAGCAGCTGTGGACGGAGAACTGGCAGTAGATCCAGAGCCCACATACCTTCCACCTTGAGAACTCTATGGCCACGAACAGTTTTTACTGTTGCCTCTCCTCCTTTCAAACTCATCGTTAAAGACAACGCAGTGTGACTCAATACACATGTGCTTCTTCGCAATCTTCACCATCGACATCGCGTCAACAACACTCTCGGAGGCAGGCGGAGGCCCACACCTGCCACCGTCAAGAAACAGCTGACTCAAGTGCTCCATAACCTTATCCAGCGTATACACACGATTTCGTCGGATGAAAAACTCAACGCCACCATCCACAGGTCCATGCAAAAAAAACTATGATCAGACAAGGGCATCAGATGTAGTCGCAGAAACAATAGCGAATTCCACATCGGTAGCCCTTGGTGGTGCCCTCCATCTGTCACGCTTCACGCCGAACAATCTCATAGGTACTCGTAGGTCCAAAAGTTATTGCCAGACATCAGAGATCAACGTCAACAGAAAAACCAAAGGGTTTAAGGTTTTCGGCCAGATGACTACAGCAATCCAACTGGATCAATTTTTGGGCACGTGACTAAAAACCAAGTTGAAAAACTAATCACTCCATCAAAATCTAGTGTGTCGTGTTGGAATTTAATTCCAACTGCAACAATGAACAGCTGGATTTGCAGTAAATACTTTAGCCTGTTCGATGCCTTAAAGTCAAGCCCGATATTTTTGCACATTAATATGCATTAAAGTTTCAATTGAATTCCCCTGCAGACAGCCGACTTGTTTTTTTATAGAAGCATCACCGCCTTGCTGCATTAAATTCGGTGATAGGCATTAGAAGATATTCTGTAATATTTTACTGTTTAAATCAGATATGTTTTTACATATAAATGCATCACACAGCAGTTCACTTTTAAGGTTAGCAGCAGATTGATAGAGAGCAGAGGAGAGCACGCAGTAACGTGAATATAATACTTGCCAGATAGTGAAACGCATAGCAGTGCACAACAGGAGTAGATGCAACAGCGCAGGAGAGAGCAGAAAAGGAAAAATGCACAGCAGTGCAGATATTTGAATGAAATTTGTTTAACAGATGTTTATTTGTGTGGAACAGAAGCGTTCCTTGGTGAATCTGTTTTGTAACAAAAGTTGTGAAATTCCCTCAGTATGAGGAAGACAAATCTGTAACAATTAGTTTATTTTTAATAAACGCACGTTAATTTTTCCTGTTGCTGTTACACCGTAACTCAAAAAATACTTGACGTCAAAAATTTACGTTGCTGCAACACCACGAACAGCGTTGCTACAACACAAGTTACAGCAACTGAAAAAAACTGTGTTGTTGAAACACCGTTTCCAACAAGCGATTTTCTGTTTTTCTGTGCAAAAAACAGAGTGCAAAAACAGAGCAATTTTTTGTCTGTCTGTTATGGAATTTATCAGAAAATTCCAACATGGTATCAGAGCTATTGGAATTTTCTGATAAATTTCATAACAGACAAAAAAAAATGCTCTGTTTTTATACTCTGTTTTAACACAGAAAACTGAAAAATTTCGTTCTCTGGAAATGGTGTTGCAGCAACACAGTTTGGTGTTGCAGCAACTGAAAAAATTAACTTGTATTCATAAACAGTAAACCAACTGATATAAGTTCTTCTTCCTCACATAGAGGGATTTTCACAAAAGATTTATGCTGAAGAGCATCTTCCTCTTGACAGAGGGATTACAACAGGAACGCTTCAATTCCACAAACCAATTTCTGCTATGTCAGAAAATTACAGTTTCAGCCACACAGGTTGTTGCTGAAACACACAGTTTCAGTCACACAATCTGTTGCTGAAACACGTGTTTCAGCATCTGGCAGACAGTTGCTGAAACACGCCTGTAGAATGCATTGCTGCTCCAAAACACAGTGAGAGCATCTTCCTCTTAACAGAGGGATTCACCAAGGACTGTGCTTAAGAGCACCTTCCTCTTAACAGAGGGATTCTTCAAACACTGTGCTTAAGAGCACCTTCCTCTTAACAGAGGGATTCACCAACATGCCTTCTTCAGAGGCACTTCAATCTGTGTCTACAAACAGTTGATGTTACAGCAACGGGCAGACAGTTGTTGTAACACGTGTTTCAGCATCTGGCAGACAGTTGCTGAAACACGTTTGTAGAATGTATTGTTGTTCCAAAACACAGCGAACACAAAGAACTGTTGTTCATTACATCTTCCTCTTGCACATACGCGCTGCAGCGTATTGCCCTGCAAAACTTCACGCTGCTGCATGCTCCCCTTTGCTCTCTATCTCTCTCTACTGCTGTCCCAGCGCACTGTCTCAATAACTCTGTCTATCACTGTTGTTTATCACTGCACTGCTGCGTATAAAACAACTTCTTCTAACCTTACATTGTTGCGCCTCTCTCTTACTTTTCAGACCCTGCACTGTTGTGCAAGAGGGCTTCATTCATGTGAGCTCGTGCTGCTGCACATTCTTTCTTAAACACACAGAAATTACATTTGAGCGTTGTTGCGCTACATTGCAGAGAGATTAACAATGTTGTGGCTCTACACATATATAGTGCAGGAAGCGGTCATAACTTATCCATCAACCGCCTCAACTCTCTGACAGAGTCTCTGCTGCACATAATGAACAAATCTGATCTTTTGCTGTATTTCTTGAGTCGGTTGTGCTGAAACCCAAGACTGATAAATGCTGCGGCTGGCTCGAGGCTGGTACTTTCCTTCTCGGCCATGCTTCTTCTTTAATGCTGTTGGTGAGCAGTTATTGCGCAAAGCCCGGATCTGATCTTCCTCCTCCTTTGGGAACACAAACAGGCAAAGGGTGAAAGGACACTTATGGCGGTGGCGTGAATGAATGGGAATAAATGTGGGGCGTTGGATCAGGACAAACAGACGGTGGCTGCTGCTGATCAACTGTTCGCAATGGTACCGCCGATACGCCGACTCCTTTGTAAGTCCTCCATTGCGGCTCGCTGCTGCTGCACGGCAGTTGGAATTAATATTCCAACATGGTATCAGAGCTAGTCCAGGCTCTTTGAAGTGTCAAAGACGTTGAAGGAAGGATTTCTTGCAACAGCAACTTCTCCAGCAGCGTGAAGACTCAACCAAGAGGATTCTAAGGTATGTGAATGGAACGAAGGGGTTTGGTATTTTATACTCCTCTTCTGAAAGTTTCATGTTGACAGGTTACACTGACAGTGATTGGGCTGGAAGTGTTGATGATAGGAAAAGCACATTGGGATATGTGTTTCATATGGGATCGGGAGCCATCTCATGGGCTTCCAAGAAGCAACCAGTTGTGGCTTTGTCAACAGCAGAGGCAGAGTATGTGGCAGCAACAACAGCAGCATGCCAAGCAGTGTGGCTGAGAAGAGTTCTCAAAGATTTGTGTCATGAGCAAGAAAATGGCACAACCATTTACTGTGACAATAGCTCAGCAATAGCATTGTCTAAAAACTCTGTTTTTCATAAAAGAACAAAGCACATAGACACCAAATTTCACTTCATACGTGAATTGGTTAATAATGGTGAGATTGTTTTGCAGCACTGCAGAACAGAGGATCAGCTAGCTGACATCTTGACAAAACCATTAGCAAAGAAAGGTTTTGATCATTTCAGGAAATGTCTGGGTATGCAGCAGTTGAAATTAAGGGGGAGTGTTGGAATTTAATTCCAACTGCAACAATGAACAACTGGATTTGCAGTAAATACTCTAGCCTGTTCGATGCCTTAAAGTCAAGCCCGATATTTTTGCACATTAATATGCATTAAAGTTTCAATTGAATTCCCCTGCAGACAGCCGACTTGTTTTTTGATAGAAGCATCACCGCCTTGCTGCATTAAATTCGGTGATAGGCATTAGAAGATATTCTGTAATATTTTACTGTTTAAATCAGATATGTTTTTACATATAAATGCATCACACAACAGTTCAGTTTTAAGGTTAGCAGCAGATTGATAGAGAGCAGAGGAGAGCACGCAACAACGTGAAGATAATACTTGCCAGATAGTGAAACGCACAGCAGTGCACAACAGGAGTAGATGCAACAGCGCAGCAGAGAGCAGAAAGGGAAAAATGCACAGCAGTGCAGATATTTGAATGAAATTTGTTTAACAGATGTTTATTTGTGTGGAACAGAAGCGTTCCTTGGTGAATCTGTTTTGTAATAGAAGTTGTGAAATTCCCTCAGTATGAGGAAGACAAATCTGTAACAATTAGTTTATTTTTAATAAACGCAAGTTAATTTTTCCTGTTGCTGTTACACCGTAACTCAAAAAATACTTGATGTCAAAAATTTACGTTGCTGCAACACCACGAACAGCGTTGCTGCAACACAAGTTACAGCAACTGAAAAAAACTGTGTTGCTAAAACACCGTTTCCAGCAAGAGATTTTCTGTTTTTCTATGCAAAAAACAGAGTGCAAAAAGCAGAGCAATTTTTTGTCTGTCTGTTATGGAATTTATCAGAAAATTCCAACATGTCGGCCCTATCCTGGAAGAAGTCGCAAATCGTTGTCTCCAGACCGGGCAATGGAATCGTAAGCCCAAGTTCTCTAGGTCACGACCAAGCTCGTCGATAGAGATCTGTTGTCACCACCATGATTGAATTATGATGGATAAACAAAAAAAAAACTAAAGCAATACAATTACACTCTTTTATTTCCCTTGAACCAGGAGGGGCGAAGGCTCGGGAGTCCCCAGGGGCATATGGATATGGACTCTGATACAATGTTAAATTTCCATAAGGAAATCTAGGTGTTTCATTAATCAAATAATATTACAAATAAAGATATGAAGTGTTGTCTCAAGATAGGGAAACTATCTTGGACACACAATCACTTGGTTGAAAGAATATCTCAACTACACACCAATCTAGAAAACAACTCTTAACTAATAGGAACAGACTCCTTCACATAGCAAGAATCACAAGTGAGACAATTAGGAATTACATTTTCTAACAATATCTAGCTAATAATTATTGATAACTAAACTAAACTTCTGGAAATCCTATTTCAAAATAAACAAGTTTATCAAAAGTATTAAAAAGTGTTAACGTTAAAGTTCAAGAGTATTTATGGGGCTTAGATGCATGACAAACAACTAAGCTAAAGCTTATGTCTTCTACTATGGGATTCAAGTTCTCTCATTGTTTTGGGAGACTGAGACCTTCTTATTGAAGGGCAGCTCCTCTATGAGGGACACAACGTTAGAAAGTCTTATAAAAATAACTAAGAAAGTAGGGGAAGGGATCATTTCAATAACATATTTCTATGTTCTTTGTGATCTCGATAATTAAGGGAGTAAATTAATATTTGGAGATTGGAAAAACAATGACAGAATTAAACTCTCTCATATTCCTTAGAGCTAAATGGAAAGACATTCTCCTATAATAAAGGATTGTATGATTAATTAGTTATACTTCGACATGTAAATTTTGTTGTTTGGAGAGTCAATTTTGTAAGATATATACCTCCAAAACAATGTTTATTGTTTTTTAGTTTGGAGTTCCTTTGAAAAATTTTGTAATTTTGTTATCATAAAAAAAACTCACTAATTTTATTTTTAAATATATAACTATGTACTACCTTATATATTTCTTGCGATTCAAACCTAGACTTACATATAAATACAAAATTTTCATTATAATTTTAAATAAATCAATTAATTAATTAAATAAAAATATTAATATCAATATGTAATAAATTTTTGATAGTTTTGTTAATTAAACTTACGTGATTTAAACCTTTCATCTTATAATTTACATATTACCATGATGGCTAATTAAACCACTTAATTTTGAAATTTTCAACGGCAACTCTATACTTATAGAAGCATATACTGTTGTTTATATATATAAGCATATAGATATAACTATGAACATCAAATTTAATCAACCGAAAAGACGGATAAAATATTATAAAATTTAAAGTTTCAAATAACCGATAAAAATTTTATAAATGAAAAATTGAGGCCCACGATAATTGTTATGATTGATTTTCAACCAGTACAACAATAAATCATTCTGCATGCAACTTGCATCTTGCACATGCATTACGTCTAATCAGGTACCGCGCGTTAAAGTAGAAACCCAACGGCTTCATTTATCTTCGATGGGATATTTTGCATTCAAAGTCCAAACAGATGCACTCCACCATATCAACATTAAATGCATCGATGATAACGTATGGTGGCTGACATAAGAAAGTGTACGTCTTGCACACAGCCAGATTCACCTCTACAGACTCTTATAGGACTCGCTGGTTTTCCAGTTTCCATGGTAACCCATTGGATTCGCTGCTGTGCTCTCTATTAACAAGCGAAATAAAGTATGGGCAACCAAGGATCCTGCAGGGTTGTAGGGAGCTACCAAGAGAAAACGATCCAGGTGGTTAGCTCAGACGGCACCGTTCGGATCCTTCATAAAACAATCAGTGCCGGCCAAATCATGCAGGAGTTTCCTCAGCATTTAATCTGTCACTCGGATTCCTTCTATATCGGGCAGAAGACACCAGTGCTTTCTCAGAACGATCAACTGAAGGTAGGCAACAAATATTTCCTTCTGCCTCACCATTTTTTTGGGTCTCCGTTATCGCTTGTATCGTTGGCTTCCTTAATATCACAAACGGCCCCTAAAGTTCCTAATTCTCCCACTTCTCGCGTATCATCCCCCTTGCGCAATATTGGACGCGAGGCTGCTCTCTGTCAGCCGTTTGAAATAGAGAATTCCAACGTCAATGGAGGCCCCCGGATCAGAGTGTCGGCAGACTTTATTACAAAGATTATGAAGGACGGGAGGTTAAACCCCATTGAGGGAAGCCTTGCAGTTGTCAGAGGTTTGGCAGATGATAAGCTCCATGGTCTCTGCAATACTCCGCAATTGCGGAAAGATTATGCGCAGTTGGTCGTAACAAGACGCCAATCTTGGAAACCCAAGCTTGAGAGTATAAGGGAAAAGGAGAGGAGTGGAGGCTATGAGAGATTCATGAAAATTAGGAGAACAGGATAGGACAGTTCTTGATTATTCGAAAGTTATTAGTTTCACAAGGGTTTTGTATAAATCCATTTGAGATAACACTTTGGGAGATTTTAGACTATTTATGCTTTTGTACCTTAACAAGAATCATATCAGTATTAGAAATTTGTTAGAGAAGATCAGTTATACATGCAATAACAAGAACAACATGTGGTGATGTATCAGCCTTTTTGATGGTTTGATCACTGGGATCGGAAACCCAGAGGACTGGACAAATATGTGTGATTGAGATTATTGGACCCCGATAGGTATCTCATGATGAAGATTATGTTAATCGAGGATTAAAAGAAAAACGGGCTTTTAGGCTACTGTAGTCTTCTTTCACTAGATAAAGATAAAACCAAAGAAGTGACTGTAATTCAATATTCGGAGAAGTAATTCGAGAATATGTATATTTATAGGTTGTTTCTTTGGGTTTAGATTGTGATAGTATAGTAAATAGATTCCACTTGTATGGTGTATTACTATTATTGAAATTAAATTTGAGATTGATTATGTATGGCGTTTAATAAGTGAAAGTTAATAGATGTTTGGTTCAATGGTATGTAAACCGGAGGAACACTTATTTGCAATGTTTACTTTCACTTTTTGTCATAACTTTTTTGCTAATCGCACTGCATTATAGTCGGTTAATCATGTTACAATGTGGAAACAAGGTACAACTTCTATCTATCTATTAGATCGTTTACTAAATTGAAGATTTTCTTAAATTTAACCATAATAATGATAATATTAATATATGATTCAAAATAATAAATATATAATTTAAAACAAAGTGGTTAGATTATTAATCTATTATTTATTAAATAAATCATTTGAATAAATAAATTGAAATTTAAAGTAAGATTAAATTTTAATCTAAACCTTTTTTAAGCAACATTTTGGGGAAAATATTCAAATTAATAAATAATACCCAGTCTACAATAAGCAATTGATATTTAATGTACCTAATAAAATAAATAATTATATTAATATATGATTCAAAATAATAAATATATAATTTAAAACAAAGTTGTTAGATTATTAATCTATTATTTATTAAATAAACCATTTGAATAAATAAATTGAGATTTAAAGTAAGATTAAATTTTAATCTAAACCTATCCCTCCATGTCGTCTTCTATTAGAAAAAATATATGGGACTTAGAAAAAAGAAAACATAAGATATTAGAGGTTGAAGAGGCCACTTGGAGGCTCAAGAGTCTAGCGTTATGGCTCAGAGAAGGAGATAAAAATACGATGTTTTTTCATAGATTTGCAAATAAGAGGAGGGAAGCAAACATTATTTGGGAGATCAAGGACGAGGAAGGAAACACACAATCCTCATAGGAGGCCATTTCTAGAGAAGCTGTGAAGTATTTCAAAAAGGCATACAGCAAGAATTCTGTCTGTGACATAGAAGATATTCTATGGGGAATAGACCCATATCCCACTATGTTTGATGAAAATCAAAGCAGAGCTCTATTTACTGAAGTTTCTGAAGAGGAATTATTGATAACAATGAAATCATTTCAGAAAGACAAGTTCCCTGGACCGGACGGGTGGACCATTGATTTCTTCATCCACTTCTTTGATTTATTTAAGACAGATATTCTCAATATGGTTGAGGAATCGAGACTGCAGGGTTTCATAAGCCAAAACATTTCATCAACTTATATCGCTCTAATTCCTAAGAAGAAGCTCTCCTCCACTTTTTCAGATTATCGGCCAATTTCATTGTGCAATGTTCTATACAAGATCATATCTAAGATTATTGCTATTCGAATTAGGAACATTTTATCTATACATCTGTCTCAAGAACAACACGACTTTCTAAAGGATAGGAATATATTAGATGCGGTGGCTCTCACCCAAGAATGCTTACACTCAATGCATAGCAGAAAAATAGAAGCTGCTCTTTTGAAAATCGATCTTAAAAAGGCTTACGATTGTGTGAACTGGGGTTTCATTCGATGCCTACTGGCTAGGATCAAACTAGATGTCAGATGCATTAGATGGATCATGGCCTGTGTAGTGGAAGTCAATTATGCAATCCTCATTAATGGAGTCCCAACTTCATTCTTCAAAGTGGCCAGGGGCTTACGTCAGGGCTGCTCTCTGTCGCCACTTCTCTTCATTTTAGTAATGGATTCTCCAAGCCTCCATATTAAGAAAACAATTCAGCAAAACAGATGTAAGCCTTTCCCTATATGCAAGAACATCCTCATTTCGCATAATTTCTTTGTTGATGAAATTCTATTATCAGCATTGTTGTGCAAAACTATATGGATATGTCTTCATGAAATCTTGGGGAGATTTCAAAAAGCCACTGGCATGTATGTTAATGATATAAAATCATATTTTCATGTTGAAAATATAAATGGAGATCTTATCATATTTCTAACAGATCTTTTTAATATAAAAGCTCTTCTCATTCGGAACAGTTTGAAATACCTGGTATTTTATTTGAAACCAGTGGGATACCGAGTGGCTGATTGGTCATGGATTCTGGATCATTTCTATAAGAAAATAGCTGCTTGGGAATACAAATGCTTTTCCTTAGGGGGACGCGCCATTCTGTCTCAAGCTGTGCTGGTACAAATCATAGTTTATTGGGCACACCTCTTCTTTATCCCTTCAGCTATTATCAATTGTCTTAACAGAATGATTGCTAATTTTATATGGGGAGGACAGAAGGATAAGAAAAAATTCCACTTGACTAAGCTTTCGAAGCTATCTCAGCCTAAAAATATGCGAGGTTGGGGTTTATTGGATCTGCACACATTTAGAAGATCTCTTCTCTGTAAAACCATGTGGAAAGCGATTATGGGAGAATCTTTTTGGAGCAAGGCCATTAGAGCTAAGTATATGGACAATCAGGATATGACATATTGGTATAGACAACGCAATATTGGATCCTCCAATGGCTCATCTATATGGAGAGGATTTCAAAGAATGGAGCCTTTCTTCAGGAAAAACTTGATCTGGAAATTTCAGTCTGGATCTAATATTATTATTGGCATAGATGATTTTGCAGGTGCAGAAGAAAAGATCAATATTTCCACCCAGCTTTTGAGAGCTTTACACAACAGGGGTTTCTTCTTTTGGGCCAGTGCCATTCAAAAATGGGATGGAGCAGTTCCTATATGGAAATCTGCAACAGAAATGCAACTTACTGGAGTTCTGGAAACACAATGGAATTCCATCATTACTGCAATGCGAGCGTGGGGCATTTTTTGCTCGTCAGACCGGGATTCCCTCATTTGGAATGGTCTCGGTGGCTCACCGACAATTCATGCAAAGCATATATATCTCCAATTATTATTATCAGCATCTGAACAATCTAATAATATTTTTCCAATAGCTTTTTGGAAAACAGGATGCCCCATAAAAATCATTATATTTTCTTGGCTGGTTTTTCATAACAGGAACCTCACTTGGGAGAATCTCCAAAAGGGGAATTGGTGTGGGCTAGCCATATGCCCCCTATGTAGATCAAATTCTGAGAGCAATTTGCACATTTTTCTACAATGTCCTCAAACTCAGTTGATTTGGCAGAACCTAGCTACTCATTTTGGTTTCGTCAACGTCAGTACTCCTTCTATCATTGAGGCCTTCATAGGATGGAGTAATATGTATATCAAATGGAGGCCCATTCCCCTGTTAACTATCTGGGCCATATGGAAATGGCGCAACAGGATTATTTTCAATTCCATAAGGGATCCGCAATCAACAGTATTCGAATCTATCCTTTGCTTGTATAACGCGATAGGACGACCTCGCCAATCCAAAGTCAGGCATGGAAGGCAAACACAGTCCAAGGAGGCCTCTGGTTTTCCTTGTGCATATTTTGACGGAGCTGCTCAACATGGCACATGTGCCTGCGGAGTTTTCATTATCATTGAGGAAGGTCAAGTTTATGACATCCATTGGAACGATGGAGCTGGAACTAACAATAAAGCAGAAGTCATGGCCCTGACTGGACTCCTATTTATAAGTGACTTCCTTGGCATACAAAAGCTCCATATATTTGAGTTGAGAATAATTAATATTCTTTTGATATTAATGGAGAAAATAATTACATTGTTGTAACTTTCTCCCTAGTTTAGGATTAGTTCCTATAGTTATGGGGTTTGGGTGCAACTTCCTATTTCCTAGTATTGTATTTAATGATGTAATCTTTGATTGATTGATGAATAGAGTGGACGAGAGTGATCTCTCTGTTGTTGGTGAGTGTAGTCTCCAGGTGCAGGCCACACCTGAGAGCTACATCTCTTTCTTTTCAATTTTGTTCACATTTTATCTTGGTATCAGAGCTCATATTGAGTGAGTCTGATCTTTTGTCACCTGTGAGGCTGAAGTGCCTGTAGTAGCTAGCTTGCTTGTGTGGCTGGAATAGCCTGAGTGGCTTGAAGTGCCTTTGTGGCTGTGTGTACACGAGAGCTCTGTGCGCGATTGAGCAGGTGGACTACAGAACACCTGGCTCGGACTCGAAAATTTTGGCGCGGATTTTGCACGGATTGGCACGGATTTTGCGCTGACAGTCACGCCAGAAGAGGAACTAGCGCGGATTTTGAGGGATAAACTGCGCCAGAGCACCAAAAAAACCCGATTAGCGCGGATTTGTGCCGGGAAAGTCGTGCCAATTAAGGGATACTTAGAGCGATTTTTAATTAGCGCGGATATTTCGCTCGGGGTTGCGCCAAGGGGATCTGGGATAGTGTGAACTTCGTTTGGCGGTTTGCAAACGGTGCAAATCGGTGGAGTTGCAGATCTGTCCAGGAGAGACAGATCGGGAGAGCGCCAGAGGAGATCTGCGGGAAACCTCGACTTCGTTTGGCGATCTGCAGGGAGAGCAGGATCGGCGAAGTGGCAGATCAATCCGGGAGAGGTGGATCGGATCAATTGTGATCAGATCATTGTTTCGGCTGTGTTGAAAACGCCGAATTTGCTCATTGGAGCGGGAGTGCCAGACACTGTAGATCGGTGGTAAAGGTGACAGATCGATCTGACAGGTATTATTTTTTTTTTTGTTGGGTAGATTTAGAATGAGTAATACAACGGAATCTTACCTTAACGAGTCTGGTAAATTAAATGGATCTAACTTTACAAACTGGAAGTTTAAGATCCAGACCTTGCTCGAGGGTGCGAATGCTTGGTCTATAGTGACAGGCGATGAGTAGAAGCCGACTGCAACCACACAGAAAGAAGACTGGGGAAAACGAGAAAACAAAGCCAAAGTCCTGTTGAAGATGTCTGTGAAAGACAATGTCATTGCACACATCAGAGACTGTAAAACGTCCGCAGAGATTTGGACGAAAATCAAAAATCTGTATGAGACCCAGAATACAAACAGAGTTTTGGCTCTAAAAAGCAAGCTATTTTCAATGAGGATGGACGAAAGGGAGTCTGCTACTGCATTTGTCGCGCGAATCAAGGATATTAAAGACGGATTGGTGGCCATTGGAGTGGCGGTGGCTGATGAAGATCTTCTTGCAATTACAATGAATGGGATGTGTGATGATTTCCAAACCTTCATCACTGGAGTCTCGGCAAGGGAGAAAACACCCACGTTTGATGATCTCACTGCGATCTTGCAGCGAGAGGAAGAGCGACGACAGAACCTGAATCTGAACCCCCAAAGTGAAGATCTTGCGCTGGTGGCAAAACGACGACTATCTAAAGGGAAGCAGTCACAGCAGCAATCAGTCCAGAAAGGAGGAACAACACATAAACATCACTGTCATAAAGGTATGCTTGCAAATCATTCTGAAAAGAAATGTTTTTATTGTGGAAAGAAGGGTCATATACAGAGAGATTGTTATTATAAGAAGCAGGCTGATGAGGCAAGGAGGAGACAGGCAAATCCAAAACACAGAGGATATTTTGTTGAAGAAGAAGACTTCAGTCATGAATTTCGACTGTTCACAGTCGACTGTGCCCTTTCTGCAGCAAATGAAGATGAAATCTGGTATGTCGATTCTGGAGCATCCTCTCACATGACAAGTAATAAGGAATTTTTTGATAATCTTGAAGAAATTATAAATGGGTCAAAAATATATCTAGGGGATGATAATGGATATCAGATTAAAGGTCATGGGGTGATTTCAGTTAAGTTACCAAATGGAAAAATTAGTCACCTTTCAAATGTTTTATATGTACCTGGAATTAAGAAAAATCTGATATCTGTATCCATGATGGCTGATCAAGATATGCAAGTCGAGTTTTCAAGACTCATTGTGTGATAAAGGATTGCAGGAATGAAATTGTTGCAACAGGCATGCGAGTTGGAAGCCTATACAGATTGGATGCAAAAAGTATATCAAAGCAAGCCATGGTTGCAGGAGAGTCGACAGCTGAACAACTTTGGCATCAGCGGTTTGGTCATCTGAATCTGCAGGATCTCATGTTGTTACAAAAGAAAGGTATGGTCGAAGGTCTCCCCATCTTTCGTAACATTCAGTTAAATTGTGACGGTTGTGCCTTAGGAAAGATGCACAGAGAACAGTTCCCTGTGCATGATAGGAGGAGGCAAACAGAAATCTTAGAGCTAGTGCACACTGATGTATGTGGTCCCATGCAGACAAGGTCCCTAGGGGGAGCATACTATTTTTTGTTGTTTACTGATGACTGCACTAGGTATTCATGGATTTATTTCTTAAACAAGAAAAGTCAGACTTTCCAATGTTTTATAGATTTCAAAACCCTGGTGGAAAAACAGTTTGGAAAAAGTATTAAAATTCTCCGATCTGATCAAGGAGGAGAATACAAATCAAAGGAATTTATGAAATACTGCAAATCTCACGGGATTGTTCAGCAGTATACAGTACCGCATACACCACAGCAAAATGGAGTTGCAGAGCGTAAAAACAGAACCTTGGTGGAATGTGCAAGGAGCATGTTGCAAAGGTAAAGGTCTATCTAATATTTTTTGGGCAGAAGCGATAAATACTGCTGTATATTTGAAAAATAGAAGTCCTACTAGGTTTCTTGGCTTCAAAACCCCTTATGAAGCCTTGTATGGATTTAAACCAACAGTAAACCACTTAAGAGTCTTTGGGTCAAAGGGATTTGTACATGTACCCAAAGCTGATAGAAAGAAACTAGACCCTAAAGCAGTAAAATGTATCCTTGTTGGTTATGGTACAGAGTTTAAAGCATACAAACTGTTCAATCCTGAGTCTCGTAAGACATTTGCAAGTAGAGATGTAGTCTTTCATGAACATGTACAAGAAAGGAAAGCTGATGTTAGAGATGATTGGCACATTCCATCGCTGTTGGAGGAAAGCAGCGAGGATGAAAGGGAGCAGGAACAGGAGCAGAAAGAAGAGAATGAAGAAGAACAACAAGAAGGTGAGAAAGCAGGCCCAGTTATGGGAGAAGAAAACAAATTTGAGGTAAGTCCCCTACCAAGGAGGTCAGGTAGGAAGACTCAATTACCATTAAAGTTGAGAAACTATGCGTTGATGTCAAAGTTTTTGAACATTATAGAGCCCTCTAATTATAAAGAAGCTAGTCAATTTGAGGAATGGAGAGCTGCAATGAATGAGGAGATGGAATCAATTCTTAGAAATAATACTTGGGAATTAGTAGATCTGCCTAAAAACAAAACACCTATAGGAAGTAAATGGCTGTTTAAACCCAAAATTAATGCAGATGGAAGTATAGATAAGTTAAAAGCTAGGCTGGTTGCAAAAGGATATTCACAGCAGGAAGGTATAGATTTTGATGATACTTTTGCACCTGTAGCAAAGCTAAATACAATCAGATTACTTATTGCTTTAGATATTAAATGTAATTGGGAATTACACCAACTAGATGTTAAATCTGCATTTTTAAATGGTGATTTAAAAGAAGAAATTTACTTAGTACAGCCAGAAGGATTTGTAAAACAGGGGCAGGAACAGCTTGTTTGTAGGTTGAAAAAGGCTTTATATGGTTTAAAGCAAGCTCCTAGGTCTTGGTATGAAAAGGTTGATTCTTTCTTTATAGAGCATGGTTTCCATAGAAGTTTAAATGACCCAAATTTGTATACCAAGTACAATGATCAGGGGCAGATTATTTTGATTTCTCTATATGTGGATGATATGATTCTAACAGGAAATGCAGATGACTTAATCAGAGGAATCAAAAGGCTCATGGCACAAGTTTTTGAGATGAAAAATCTCGGAAGCCTTAATTATTGTCTGGGATTAGAAGTATTCAGAGATACGGGGCAAACTTTTCTTACCCAAGGGAAGTATGCTAGAAATCTGTTGGAAAAGTTTGGGATGGATCGGTGTAGATCAGCAGCGACACCTTTGCAGCAAACTCTGAAATTGAGCAGTGACGATGGCACTAAGGGGGTAGATGCCACAATGTACAGACAGCTGGTTGGCAGCCTGATATATCTTACAACAACCAGACCTGACTTGGCATACTCAGTTAGTGTGTTGAGCCAATTCATGTCGAAACCGCATGAAAGTCACTGGACAGCAGCAAAAAGCGTGTTGAGGTATCTTTGTGGTACTGTTCATTTTGGTATTTTATACACTGATGTATCTGATGTTACTCTAGCAGGTTTTTCAGACTCAGATTGGGCAGGTAACCTGGATGATCGGAGGTCCATCACAGGTTATGCATTCAACATAGGTTCCGGGGTCATAGCATGGAGCAGCAAGAAACAGAGTATTGTAGCTTTGTCGTCATGTGAAGCTGAGTATCAAGCATTGTGTGCAGCAACATGTGAAGCGATCTGGTTGAGGAGACTTCTCAAAGATGCAGGGAAAGAACAGAAGCAACCCACTTCTATCAAAAGCGACAACCAGAGCACCATCAAATTAGCATACAATCCAGTGTTTCACAAAAACACCAAACATATAGACACCCAGTTCCATTTTGTTAGAGAAAAAATACAGTGAAAAGAAATTGCTGTTGAATATTGTAAAACTTGTGACAATGTGGCTGATATTTTTACAAAGCCTCTTGCACGAGTGAAATTTGAATTGTTTAGAAAGATGCTAGGAGTTCAGGAGAACCCTTTCTCCATTAAGGGGGGGAGTTGAGAATAATTAATATTCTTTTGATATTAGTGGAGAAAATAGTTACATTGTTGTAACTTTCTCCCTAGTTTAGGATTAGTTCCTATAGTTATGGGGTTGGGTGCAACTTCCTATTTCCTAGTATTGTATTTAATGATGTAATCTTTGATTGATTGATGAATAGAGTGGACGAGAGTGATCTCTCTGTTGTTGGTGAGTGTAGTCTCCAGGTGCAGGCCACACCTGAGAGCTACATCTCTTTCTTTTCAATTCTGTTCACATTTTATCTATTTGGAGATTCGAATGTCATCATCGATCATGTTTTGTCCAAACATATCATTAGAAATATCCACCTCTCTGGATCGCTGCACAGGATTGAGGAGTTGTGGAGCACCAGGAAGGACTACACAATTTCCCACATTGCCAGGGATAAAAACCGGAGGGCAGATGCTTTATCAAAACAGGGACTATCATCCCCACAGGGTATATGGAGGATGCAATTAACAGTGGACAACATCTCTCATCAGATCCAAGACTTTTCCATGTTGGGTACATAATTTTCTATATTGTGAAGTCTATCTGGTATGACTTTCTACTCTCCTCAACATTTGACTCCTATGTTGTTTTTTGTTTCATAATTTTTTTTTTTGGCATATGGGACCGAATTTTGAATTAACATTCTGTGCATAGGAGCTACTAGCAATATTTATCCATATGTGCTATCTGTTTCAGATCTGATATGGCTCATTAAATCCTTTCTCTCCATGTGGTTTTGATCCTCTATATACAGCCATATATGAAGGTCCCCATATGAATTGCTGTACATATATTTTGGATGCATATAATACAATCATATAGCTTTTTTTCGTGCTGAATTTTTTTTTAATCTAAACCCTTTTTGAAACAACATTTTGGGAAAAATATTCAAATTAATAAATAATATTCAAATTAATAAATAATACCCAATCTACAATAGGCAATTAATGTACCTAATAAAATAAATAATTTGAATAAGTAAACTGAGAATTAAGGTAAGATTAAATCTAAACCCTTTTTGAAACATTTTGGGAAAAATATTCAAATTACTAAATAATACCCGGTGGCAATTGATATTTAATGTACCCAGCAAGAATCAGACCAGTAACAGAAATTAGAGGTGTGTTAAGAAAGATGACTTAATACATGCAGTAAGATGAATAACATCCTGTTAGAAATCAGCGTCTTTGATGATTTGATCGTTGGGTTTGGAAACCCAGATGACCGGACACACGTGTGATTGAGAGTATTGGGCCCAGATAGGGATCTAATTAAGATTATGTTAGTAAGGATTAAACGGGCTTTTTGGCCAGTATAGTTTTGTTTCCTTTTTTTTTTGGGTTGTCCTTTAAATAAGATATAATTAAAGAAGGGATTGTAACGCAATATTCAGATAAGTAATCTGAGTATGGTGTTTTTTTGGTTTTAATTATTTTATTTTTAGATATTATTTTTAATTAGGATTTGTTTGGAGCTCACTCATTTTATATTGTTTTTGGTGAAAGTTTGTTTAATTGTAGAATTTTTTCAAAATCAAGGCTATTGAGCTTGCTACACCATTTACAAAACTTTAGCAAGTATTGTGCCTCATAAACCATTCAATTAGAGTTCCTTTCACTCTTTTGAATTTAAGTATTAAAAGATTTTCACACTGCATTATATTAAATATCATTTTTTGAGAATCAACTACATTAAATAAATCATTATCTATAACCATTTCAAATCAAATTTAATATTAAACATTTAGATTAATATAATTTTTTTTAAACAAGATGAATAATTAAAAAACTCATTGTAATCCAATATTCAAAGAAGTAATTCGACATAATGTATATTTATATGTTCGTTTTTGTGTTTTTATTATTTATATGGGGTTTAAATTGTGATAGCATAGTAAATAGATTTTCTGGGTAAAGTATGATATTATTATTGAAATTAAATTTGAGACAGAAATGTTGTTTGTCACTTAGGTAAGATGAATAATAAAAAAAACCCACTGTAATCCAATATTCAAAAAAGTAATTCGACTAAATGTATATTTATATGTTTCTTTTTGTGTTTTTATTATTTGTTTTTATTATTTATATGGGGTTGAAATTGTGATAGTATAGTAAATAGATTTTCTTGGTAAAGTATGTTATTATTATTGAAATTAAATTTGAGATTGAGAAATGTTGTTGGTCATTTAGTATGTGTTTTATGTAAAATATTAGTAAATGTTTGTTTCAATGATATGTAAACTGGAGAAACACTTATTTGCAATGTTCATATTTTTTTTATTTTTTTTAGGGAAACACTTATTTGCAATGTTTACCCTTTTTAACTTTTCCTATATATTTATGAATTATTTTTACTAATCGTACTCCATTACAATCAGATAATCATGTTATAATTTGAAATTGAAGTATAATTTCATGTATTTATTATATGGTTTATTATTGAAGATTTTCATGAGCTTAAACTAAATAATGATGATAATAATAAACAAACGAAAATAATATATGTGTTAAAAAAGTAATTGTGTTAGCAACTTATTATTAATAAAAAAACAATTTGAATAAGTAAATTAAGTCTTACATCATGAATCAATTTATTATAAAATGTAATTTAAATAAAATAGTATTTATTTACTATTAAAAATCTTGAGCACTATTTGAGGGGCAAGTGCAGGTGAGGAGGGGTGAATCAATAGTGAGAGATATTACCAATTTTAAATTCTTTTTATTTAAACCACTGAAATCATGCACCCATCAACCAATACATCACAATGTGTTAGCAACATCTAGCATATGTATAACCACAATCATATGGGCATCAATACTAATGAGCATATAACCATGAAATCAGTAATGCGTAGACCATAAACCATCAAGACTTATAAAATAAACACATCAATATGCACATCACACAAGGAAACCAAATGTAAGGTGGAAACCACAAGGGTAGAAAAAACTTTCGACAGATAGTATTCATCGTCATCTCTTCTATTATCATAAAGTTATTTTACATATAATTCAATGGCCACCACCAATATGTAAACGACAAGTTGTTGATCATGTGAGCCACTAATCGCTCTAGATAGTAACCTTTTTGAACTTTGTAGGCCACCACCTACAGGAAGCCGCTACTCCCTTGAATTTGTAGGCCACCAACTGCTGGAAGCCACTACTCCGAATAAGGCTCACCTAGATACCACTGGATGGAAGCCACCACTCCCAATTTCTCGGGCCATTACCTGAAGGATGTCTCTACACATTGAATATGCAAGCCACCACTTGTTTGGAAAGCCACCAATCTCCACACTGAAGAGCCAAACCTTCAAGCTCATCTCATGGACCTCATTTCATCTATTTTCAAACTAAGGCCCAAATCTTTAAAAAAAAGTGATCCTCTTTTCATCAATTTTCACACTAGCCTAACAACATACAATAAGAAATTCAACTGAATATTGCCTCTCAGACACAATCTCTCTGAAACAACATAATTTGTTCACAACAATCAACAACATGAATAAAACTCTTGGAATACCACAACAAATCTCATACACAAAGTACCACACATCAAATATCTTGCATACACACTCTCAACACAACCCCATCAACAACACAACAAATTTGATCATAAAACTCAACCATGTATCAACAATATCCACCATGCAAGACACAAACACAATGTTGCAACTATATAAAATTTCTAGAATAATAAAACATGATTTTCTTAGTTTTAATCACCTATATACACAATTTTAGCAATACTAAAGTGCCATAGAAAATGTGCTAACATCCAATCTCCAAGGTAGCAGTAATATCCTCCATCAAATTCCTTCATAAAATTGCATCAAACATTTGTTGAAGTATGCTAATGAAACTATGTAATAAAACTAATCTCCTCTAGTATTGTGCTACAACTATGTCTCTCTTCTCATCATTGGTTCTCAAAACTCTCCAATGACTTACTCTCACATAGAAACCAACCAGAGCCCCTCAAAGCATTCTCTATAAATAATTTTCTAAAGTGATTAAAACAATTATTGCATTCAAAGTAATGGAGATATAATCATCTTTTTATACATTATAAATTTGGTCTCATTCATAGAAATTTCCTCCTTAAGTTGATTCACCATCATCTTCATTGAATGAGGGATATTTTCAATCTTAACTAATCCCTTCTTCAATAAATAAGAGACTTTTTCAAGTTTAATTAATCACCTTTTTCAATAAATGAAAGAAATATTTTCAAACTTAACCAATCATCTTTTTCAATAAATGAGAAAAAAATTCAAGTTTAATCAGTCACATTATCTAATAAATGAAAGAGATATTTTCAAGGTTAATCAATCACCTCCTTAAATAAATGAGAGACTCTTTTCCATTTTATTTTTTATTTTATTTTTTATTTATACTTTTTGTTTGTTTGTTTTTTTTTTTTAACATCAATGGCAACACCATGTGGCCAATATCCTCCTCCTTCGGTGTTGATGTGAACCTATAACCAAAACACCAAGTTTATCTACATAAACTCCTCAAACTGGATGATCTTATTCTTGTTTTTGTGACTCTCACCCTTTGACATCAAGGGAAAAATACTGACATATATGGATGAACCACATGCTAAACATTGTTGATATCCACTGATATGCAAATGAAAACTAATCAAATACTCATGCCAATCAGTCAACACCATGTGAACAAAACAACAAGTCAACAACATGCCTCTATGCCAAGACCATGTGATTCCTTCTATTGCTAGGCTAAACAAGTTGCCCTTTAACATGTAATGGGATGAAAACGATATCACTATGTTATTGTACAGAAAGTTTTGTTGCTTCCATATTTATCTTTTCCACATGCAATAGATACTCCTTATAGCCCAAAAAATAAACTCATACATGATCAATATATATTCAATGATTACAGGGCTTCATCGGCCTAATACATGGAAAAATGAATGATATAACATTATTTTACAATGGCTCCAAATAGCCACCATATAACTTAAACATTACTACTCTCTCATGCATGATCATCACTCACATGACTCAACCAATGACCCACAAGAAAGACATGATAGTAGTGGCTACATAATGACTCCAAAATCTCATACATGTCTAAAACACATGATATCCATAACCCCAAACTTGGTTGTAACAAATCTCATCTCTTAAACATGATTCGCTCAACATATGTATGACATGACCCATGCCTCTCTCTCTCTTGACTCTATGGTCAATCCGCCAACAACAAAATGATGAAAAAACATAATACATGGCTCCACATGAGAGTACATGGTTGAAAATGATGATGTAAAATGTGTAACATGTGGTTGTTACATCATGTTCAAAACTCTCTCCAAGACATAGAGAAACACTAATCACATTGTCTAAGACATATATCACTCAACCAATGATAACAACAACAATGATTGCAAGGCTGATCTTTGCACACAAGTGTATACATGGCTAAAGCAACAAAATCACTAAAATGCATGCCATAAGCAAGAATACTTATCCATCATAACAATAATGAAAAGTACATTCATATGGCTGAAGTACATGACATCTACCATAACTCCTCAATCAACAATGATATCCAAAAGGATACATGTTTGCTACAAGTGCTACTACACCAATCTAAAAGAGCATGAATATACATGGCCAAAAAAATGCACATAAGAGTGCTCTACATGGTTGACACATCAATGAAACTCTTCTATGCATGGTTGAATCCATGATTACCTTATATGTACAGTCGGTACAAAATTTTCAACCAATTGGCATTGATAACATACACATGGTTATGGTTGAAGAATCTACGCTTCCACTCATGAAAATATATTTATGGTTGCTACAAATACATGAGTCAAACAAGATAAAAATGGCAAATGAGTCATGAAAGTCTAGTACCATGCATAGCTTCGCCTAAGATGGTTATACCTCCAATGAACAGGATGATCCTGCAGAGTTGAATATGCAACAAGGCTCATGAACATATTAGGATGTTGTTTCTAGAACTCATACTCAACTAACTCATCATGCTTCCATACTACCCCCATACACCCGCTCTCAAGATATGTTTGCCTCTCACATGTTTCTACAATCTTTTTCCTAATATGCAAGATGTATCAAAAGATCGTAGTGGGGATAACTCCTCTACTTGGAATATAAAGAAGATCAACTCCCCGAGAGTAAATTTTCTACTTGTGAACCACGAGGTTAATTATTAGGAACAAATTGTCCTCCTTTGTTATCCTTTGGAGATCCACTAGAGTTATATCTTTGCAAATCATCTTTTCTCTTCCAAACTTTAGTAGGCTAAGATCTAATATGAATATATTTTATCCTCTACACCTTCCTTTTCTTTAATAGATAGGTTGCACTTTTTGTAGGCTTTAATCTACTTGATATGCAAGTTGATTCTTTATGGCTAAGGTTACCACACTTGAAACATTCAACATTAACATAAAATATACCTTACCTTGCATCCCACTTCATCCATCTTTATTTTCTTACAAAATACTTGCATTCCATTACTTTATATCCAAAACTATTACAAAAATAACAATAACCATAAAATAAACTTGGATACCTTGTATTCAAGATCCTGTACCATAAAGGATATATGATATTGAACCCTTCTTTTAAAACAAAATTGTTGTAGTACTAATTTATTATTAATTAAATAACTAACTTGAATAAATAAATTAAATCTTACATCGTTAGTCAATTTATTTTAAAATATAATTTAAATAAAAATGATATCTATTCGCAAAAAACATTATATTCTATCTTAATGATAAAATAAGAAAAAAAAAATTATGTTAACACTTGTTCAAAGAATACCACAATAAATTTAAGGGCATTTATCTGAATGAAAATAATCCACCAACCCCCTTTTTTTTCAGTAAGAAAAAAAGCTGTATTATATTCATATAAGATGAAAATTATACATCAATGGGGCAGATAGTGTATGCAAGATATCCATCATAGGCTGATAATATCTGGAAGATATACATCATGGGACAGTTATCAAATACATCATGGGCAGATAGTATATGGGAGACCATATGTCATATAGAAGTTGATGTCGAGACTACATTCCCAGAGGAAATGAGATCTTTTGCCCCCATTTAGACTGAAAAGGACCAAAACTTCCCTAAAACTAGCATATATATAAAGATGTCTGCAAAATCCTCAGATATAGATGTTAGTAGAAGGATGGAAAAACCAAAATATTTACAAGATTATCTTCGAACCTGAAGTAGAGTATCATATTAACAGGACTAAAAAGGTGCATTCAAATCTTACCAGAATTTGGAGAAGAAGAAAAAAAACTGTTAGTTTATACCAGGGAGACTAAACTCCACAATTTCATGCTGATTTTCTCCCACAGAGATTTGTACCTGCCATGCTTGTTCTGTAGTGGAGAGACCTGCTTTAGATAGAGAATCAACATTTTTGTTGTATGCTCTTTGAATATGTTGAATGGAATAATCCTGGTGAGCATGCCAAATGTATGTTATTCTATGCAACCACCCCAATAGATTGATGTTCTGAATGTGATGAACTGATTTCACATGGTCAATAATCAATTTAGAATCACCAAAAATATGTAGTCCAGGTATGCCAAGGAAATATAAGATCTATATAGTTTCACTTTAATTTAAATTTAATATGGGTTACATTGTGAATGTTTAGATTAGGGTCGGGAGAAATTAATTATTAAAACTTGATTTCGCTGAATTTTTTAATTAAAAAACTTAATCATTGTGACACCTTTTATTATTCAATTAAAAAAACATATAATATAATATAATTGTAATAATATTATACAATAATAGTTAATAATGGTTAATGTGTTTGAATGAATAAACAAATTAAATTAAATTTTAATAATATTAAAAGAAATTAAAGTATGCAATTTATAACAAGATTATAATAAGCATTAATTTAAATAAAAATAATATTTAAGAAATATTTATAACAAAAGAGATATAGCATAAATAATCATATAATCCATGAAAAATAATGATGAAAAAATAATATTTATAACAAAAGAGATATAGCATAAATAATTACATAATCCATGAAAAATAATCATGAAACCTTTGGAAGCTAATCATGTTTTTGCTAATTGATAATACTAAACCAAAAATAATATCACTCATAACTTTAAATATCATTGAAAGATACAAAAATATCCTTTGTTCCATCTTTTCTAAATGCAAACCAAATCAAATGATTTATATCATTTTTCACTCTAAACATTGCTAACAGATAATGATCATAACTTCAAACCTTTATCATGGAAAAGTTAGTTAAATATGCTATTTAAACTAGCATTCTAATAATGCAATTGATAACACCAAACCAAAATAACATAATCTCATACCTAAATGATAACTTTAAAGATCATTGGGGAGATGTCGCTGCGGGGGAAAGCGCAGAACGAGGGTTTGGACCAACAGGGGATTACTGCTAGTAGCCATGGAGGGGCGAGGAGGGGGGAGTTCTACTCCCTCCTATAGCCATGTAGTGGGAAACAGAAGCAAGAAAGTGGGTTCGAATCGCTTCAAAAAACCAATGGAGGCGGAAACGGAGAGGATTAACCCAGAAAAGCCGGAAAACATCAGTTCTCATCAGCGGGAAGAGAATCATGAGGAAGTTAGAGGAGAGAAGAGAACGGAAGGGAGCAGTTAGAGAGTTGAGCACAGGAGTGTGACAGGACTCTGCAAACCCAGGTCAGCCATTAAACCCCGGGTTGTTTTAAATAATCTGGTGCTACAGGAGCACAGGGATCACATGGCGACATACGCAGTTATATGTAAATTTATGGGGATATGGCCAACGGAGAAGGCTTTGCAAGTTTGGATAAGAAACCAATGGAAACCTAAAGGGGAAATAACCCTCCACCTTGGGTCCAAGGGTTTCTTCACAGTGGTGTTCACAAACCTAGAGGACAAAGACAAAGTGTTCAAAGGAGGACCATACTTTTATGCTGCGGCTGGCCTCTACATGCGACCATGGGTGATGAATTTTGTCCTGGAACGAGAAACATTCACATCAGTACCGGTATGGATACGACTCTACTCCCTACCTTTAGATTACTGGCTGCCTGAATCCTTAAAGGCCATAGGCAATAAATTAGGTCATTTTTTAAAAATATCAGAGGTGACTCTGCGAGGAAAATACACCTCCTTTGCTTGCATATGTGTAGAAATAGACCTATCGGGAGCACTTCTGGATGAAATCATTCTAGACGTTTATGATGAAGAATGGGTGCAGGCAGTGGACTATGAACATGTCCCATTCAGATGCCGTAAATGTCATGAACACGGGCACCTCATCAGAGATTTCCCTTTAAACAAACTGGAGGACAATATGAAAACCAACAAAGGCAAAGACCTCGAAGGCTTTACCAAGATGGGAGGCAAAGGGAAAGGAGGAAAAAAGTACCAAAGGAAAACTAGCGAGGATAAACACCCAAGTCATAACAGTTTCAAGATTTTAGAAGAAGAAGGTGGGAACAATGCAATGTACCAAGCATCGGAGGATAACCCTATAGAGAAGGAAAAAGATGCTAGCATGGAGGGTGCACCTGAGAAAAAAAAACTAAAGGAAGCTCTGCCAAGCGTCATGGAACTTGGCAGGGACCATGAGATGACCCCAAGTGAAGTTGGAATAGAGGACCACGAACTATAGGAGATTCTTCAGAGGGAGAATCTCGATCTAGAAAAGTTCTTGGAGCAGGGAACCACCAAAGGGGTTGATTCTCTACCACAAGAGGAGTTTGAGAGAGTACAACAGCTCTTCCTCTGGAGATCTCAAAAAAAGGGTTCTGGAGTCAAAAGAAACCATGATAGCCAGGAAAATAAAGGGGTTAAAACGATGGAGGCAACATCAAGACACTCTTCTAAGAACCCAGGCAGGAAAAGAGGAAGGAAAAGACAGAATGAGTTGCTGACAGAGTGTGGGAAGCTCATGATTAACTCAAGTAAGATGAAAGATCTTACTAGTTACTCATTTGCAAATCTTTCATAATGAAGCTCACAACCTAGAACATTAGAGGTTTAAGAAGTAAAAGGAAACAAAGAAATCTTAGCAATAGAATAAAAGAAGAAAAACTAGACATGGTGTTTATCCACGAAACAAAATGTTCAATACATAATCAGAAAGATACATAGCAAATGGCTCATTAAGTATGAGTATCTAGAAGTTAAAGCAGACAACACGGCAGGCGGGATTCTCACACTCTGGAATCCCTAGAAACTTGGAATCTTGGATGATGAAGCATCCAAGAACTACCTTTCTATGGTGATCCAACCTTTGGGTGATAAGGAAATATATATGATCGCAAATGTATATGGTCCCCAAAAACTTGAAGACAAACTCAGTGTTGTCACCTCATTGGAGGAGTTGAGAGAGAGACATCTTGTTATGCCCTGGATTTTGGGAGGGGATTTTAATATGATCAGATCTTTTACAGAAAAAAAAAGGTGGGACTAGAAAACTAGGCAGAGATTCCATTGCCTTCCAGAACTTCCTAAAAGTCATGAGGCTAGTGGACACGGAGACAATAAATGGTACTTTCACCTGGAACAATAAGAGGGGAGTGGCTTCTCAAGTTGCATCTAAACTAGATAGATTTATAATCTTGGAAGACCTCCTTCTCACTGACCCTAACTTGACTGCATCAATCCTTCCTTTTGGAGGCTCAAATGACTGGCCTATCCAACTTGAAGCTTCTTTTATAGGCACTCCGAGGAACAGACCTTTCAGGTTTGAAAATCTCTAGCTCACTCACCCTAACTTCATCAGTAATATTGGTAAATGGTGGGTGGAGGATTTGCCCGTTCAAGGCACTAATATGTTCCTTCTACAACAGAGACTGAAACACATCAAACTCAGGGTTAAAGAATGGAACAAAAAGGAGTTTGGCAATATTTTCAAAGCTAAAAGAGAGGATGAACATAAACTATAAGTAATCAATCAGATCCTTATCACAGATGGCTTTACCAAGGAAAGAAAAATGCAAGCTGATACTCTTCAACAGGAATTGGAAGACAGATGTCAGCAAGAGGAGATCTTCTGGAGGTAAAAATCAAGAGTGCAATGTCTTAAAGAAGGGGACAGAAACACAAAGTTTTTTTCACAAGTCAACCATGGATCACAGGTCACATAACAGGATTTCAAAACTCAGAGACACTCAAGGGAAAGAGCTCAACACACATAAAGAAATGGAATGTGCTCTCGTACAACATTTCCAAGGCATAATAGAGGAGCCTCTCGTAGACAGATCACAATTTATCAACAACTTCAGAAAGTACACTCCAAAGCTTGTAACCAAGGAAGAAAATTGCAATCTTAACAGGCCAGTGACTGAAGTGGAAGTTACTTTAGTCATTAAATAAATGCAAAATGGGAAAGCTCCAGGACTGGATGGGTTCAATGTTGACTTCTTCAAAGCATGTTGGGAAATAGTCAAACAAGATATCCTTGAAGTTGTGGAGGACTCAAGAAGATCCAAAACCATTTTGAGGGCGCTTAATTCTTCTTTCATAGATTTGATTCCAAAGGAGGAAAAAGCTATGACACCAGACATATTTAGACCCATAGATTTATGCAATGTGTTGTACAAAATTATCTCCAAAGTAATTGCAAACAGACTCAAGCCCCTACTTCCAACGCTTGTGTCTAAGGAGAAAACTAGTTATGTGGAAGGAAGGCAAATTCTAAACAACATCATTCAAGCTCACTAGGTGGTTCATTCTCTTAAGAGAAATAAGCAATTGGGGATGATCATACAGCTTGACCTAGCAAAAGCTTATGACAAGCTCAATTGGTCGTACATCAGGGAAGTACTAATAACGTATGGCTTCGACCACCACTGGATAAGATAGGTAATGGCCCTTGTTACTACAGCTAATTTTTCAATCCTACTTAATGGCTCTCCATCCAGAACCTTTAGGCCTTCGAGAGGCCTCCGACAAGGAGATCCGCTCTCCCCCTTCCTCTTTATTCTCATGATGGAAGGATTAGGTAGAGCGATTAAATCTGCCAATATAGAAGGAAGAATATAGGCCCGGTCTCAAACTCACCCCGAATGGTAATTCCTAGACTCATCAACAATTTGTGGATGACACTATGCTCCAAGGTACACCCACGGTTAAGGAAGCTAAAGCATTCAAGCAAATCATGAACGACTTTGCTATGGCCGCTGGTACAGAGGTAAGCCTCACCAAATAAAAAATTTTCTTTTTTAATACTAACATTGCTATTCAGAGAAACCTCTCCAGAATTCTCGTCTTCCAAAGAGATGAGTTACCATCCAAATATCTGGGAATACCTCTCACTGATAAACCTCTGAGCAAGGAAGTTTGGAAGCCAATGAATAATAGACTGCATGATAAAATCAGGAAATGGACAAGTAGGTCTTTGAATTTAGCAGGACGACTAGTGCTTACAAAGGCTATCCTGCAAACTATTCCCACCTTCATGTTTTCAACTCTTCCTACTTCTAAAGGAGTTTTGCAACTCATCAGGAATATTCAAAGAGATTTTCTTTGGGGCGAAGGGGAAGATAAAAGGAAATGGGCTTTGGTAGCTTGGGACAAGCTTTGTAAACCTAAGAACCATGGGGTTCTGGGACTTCATGACCCTGAAACCCTTAGCAAAGTCTCGGGGGAAAAACTTTGGTGGAGGTGGCTACAGGGGTTAGCAACCCCATGGGCCAAGCTCTGGAAACAAAAGTATGCAAACAATTAGAAAGAAAGGGATCATATTTGGATGTCTGGGCACATCAAGGGCTCCCACATTTGGAACAATGCTTGGGAGAGTAGAGCCATAGTTCAGAAGCATAGTTTCTGGGAGATCAAAGATGGAAACCTAGCATGGTTTTGGGAGGATAATTGGTAGTAGGAACCTAACTTGTGTAGAGAAGAATTAGCCAATCTTAAGAATGACACTGACAATAAAGGTTTACTCAGGGTAAGTGATTTCTAGGATCAAACAAGATACAAGGATAAATGGAGAACATGGAAGAACTTGGGATACAGTGAAGAAACCCCTTTGAAGGCCCAAGTAGAATCTCTTGCAGTCATCTTGGAACAAAGAAATATTTTAGCATCTACATTGTCTGACCAACTAAGATGGGGAAGAAACAATGAAGGCAACTTCAACCTCAAAGAAGCCAAAAGAATTGCCATTGGGCTTGACTTTCCAAACCCTGATAAGACATGGAAGAACCTATGGAAGAACTCGCACTGGATGAAAATTAAAATGTTCACGTGGTTGGTGCATCATAAAAAGATTCTGACTTGGGAAAATCTTCAGAAAAGAGGTCTAGTTGGTCCATCTAGATGCCAGTTGTGTGGTCTACAAGAAGAAACGATGGATCACCTACTCAACCTCTGCCCATTCACCTCTACCTTGTGGAATTGGGTAGCCTCAATCTTTAGGCAAACTGACAGGGATTCTTCCAGCATTACTGGCGCTTTAAAGAATTGGCGGAAAGATTTCTTAGAAAATGAAACAGTCAACAAAGCCTGGACTTTGATTCCAGGTTTTTTGATTTGGGATATTTTGAAAGAACGCAATAACAGGATTTTCAAGAACAGAATTGGCTCAACACAGAGCATCATAGCTCAGATTATAAGACAACTCAAATAAACTGTAAGTACTTGTCTAAAGAAACCCCCCGAAAACCCTCCTCTAAACTAGGATGCACATATACTTTTGCAATTGGGTCTCCAGTTGCCGATCCCCCAGGGCATAAGCAAGAGCACAAGCTATACAACAGCGGGTAAGGAATTATGGCAACCTCCTCCACATGGTTTTCTAAAATTCAATATAGATGGAGCTTCTAAAGGAAACCCTTGAGTGGTTGGTTATGGCGGAGTCATAAGAGATGAGAAGGGATACATACAAATCATCTTTCATAGTCATTTGGGGAATGCCACTAATAATATGGCGGAACTCATGGCCTTAGAGAAATGCCTAGAAATCTTGATTAAGTCAGATTTACACAATGCTATTGTAGAAGTAGACTCTGAATTGATAATTAATTCGGTCAAGAAGATATGCAACGGTACAACACCAGAAAAAGTGTCAAAACACTGGCGGTTATTGCAGGTCTATCAATGTATACAATCCCACCTGAGAGCCCTGAGAACACTCCAATTTGTTCACATACACAGAACAACCAATAGATTAGCGGATCACTTGGCGAATGAAGGAGTGCTCTGTTCAAGAAGTAATAGAAGATATACTTGGGCATTGACACCCTCAGGGACATTGCGTGAGGACTGTCACAGACAGGCGACCATAGACAGGGAGTATTCTCAGAACATGTAAATTCAGCAGTCAAGGACTGATGAAAACAATGGAAAATGGACCAAGCGCAAGGGGTAAACAGCGGGCTGGTTGGCAGGCAGCTAACCATAGATTGCCTTGAACTCCACCATCCTATGGATTTCGGGCGGAAAACCACACGGGGGTTAAATCTTCAAATGGACCCGAAAAACATTAGTGTGGTGATTTATGATACTCATCGGGTCCGAAAAATAAATTATTGCGTGGGCAAGTTACCGACCCGAAACTAGCTCTGGACTATCGGATCTCCAAGGATGGGATCGCACAATGTTCAGGGTGAAAAGATGATCGATGACTATTCCTCAAGCGGACCTAAAAAATATTTAGAGAGGTGGTTTTGTTTCTCTTTGGGTTTGTAAGTTAAAGTATCGAGTGGGCAAGTTGATGGCCCGAAATGAGCTATTGACCGTCGGATCTCAGAAGGAAGGATTGCACGGTGTTGGGTTGTAAAGATGATCAAAGGTTAAGGAATGGCGGAAGAAATAGATGTCGACCGTCCAATCGACAGAGCAACAGATCGACGATCATCGCACGGTGAAAGAGCGTAGAAGATAACGCAGCGAAGAGGTGGTTTCTCAAAACCTTAAGTGGTATTTCGGGCGGAGGAAGGATGGTAAGTGGTATTGAAGGGTAGTCGCCCAATTCCACTAACCGAGCGACACGTAGTAGCGGAGGAAAAAACAAAAACCGCTTTTCGGGCGGGTATTCTCCATGCTATTTGTCGACCCGAAATCACTGTGGACCATTGGATCCACTAAGCGCAGATCAACAACGGAGGAGTGTCGTGCAGTTTGATTGAGCGGGAAAAGATATTGACCGTTGGATCGTGGAAAGAAATGGACGGTGGAGATCAGTTTAATCGGCGATCGGAGGAAGGTTAAGTGAAGGTGCGATGGAATGCTATTAAGCGATGCGCTGATAGCGATGGAGCGGACCCGATGAAGTTATGAACGCGGGTAATTTCTTTTTGAAGTCCGACAAGGATCGAGGAAAAGGGCGAAAATGTAAGGTATTACGTGTTTGTGGTTATTTCTATTATAAACATATTATAATAGAAATATAGCCTGGTCAGAAGGTTTATATGATAAGCGAGACTTTTGACATCAAGAGCTTAAGGGTTCGTGTGCGTTGTTTATCTAGAGTGCCACTCTAAGGATGGTTAGATAGATGGGGCAGTTTCTGTGTACTCTCTAGTGAGTGGATTGTTTTGACAACAGTCCTAATGTAGTTTTGATTAGTCAACGTAGTTGTCTGTAGAGTGGTTCACAGAACTGGTGTTGTTGTTGTACAATATGTATTTTATCTTGACTAATGGAAGGTTCCACTCTTACTTGATAAAAAAAAAGATAACTTTGAAGATCATCTACATATGGGAAAATAAATTACCTACCACTTTTTCTAACTGCAAAGCACATAGAATGATTTATATACATTTTCACTCTAACTTTATTTATGATGTTATATTGTTAATAAGTAAGGATTAAAATATAATTAATAATATCAAACTAAAAATAACATCTTAAAAGATAATATCAAGAATAGCTTTAAAGATCATTTACATTTATGAAGTTAATTTATTTACAAATTTTTTGAAATACAAATTAAGAAAATTGATTCACATTATTTTTAACACTTTTATATTCTTAATAATATATAAAATTTAGAAAAACATAATAATTAAAACTTAATGTTCAAAAACTAATTAAATATGAATTAAGTATTTCAAAATATATGAATCATTTGTTTTTCCAATTTACTCTAATTTTCACCGCATATAAATTAGTTGTTCCTCCAAACCATAATATTTAATTAAATAACTAAATTCCTTTTTAAATCTTCTAATTAACTTAACCATTTGATTTTGAAGTGATGCCCTTGTTATTTCTTAAAATCACAAATCCCTAGACAACTTATTCACATGAATTTAAAAAAAAAATGGACTCATTTCCATTTTTATTTGTCATATACATGGGATATTCTATAAAGTTTAGAATTGTTTAAATTGTAAATATGTATAATTGATTTGGGATATATTTTTTAAATATTTAAAATTTAAATTAAGTCTTATGATTAACTTAACCATTTGATTTTGAAGTGATGACCTTGTTATTGCTTAAAATCACAAATCCCTAGGCAACTTATTCACATGAATTAAAAAAAAAATGGACTCATTTCCATTTTTAAATCACAAATCCCTAGACAACTTATTCACGTGAATTAAAAAAAAAAAGGATTCAATTCCATTTTTATTTATTATATACATGGGATATTCTAATAAGTTTAGAATTGTTTAAGTTGTAAATATGTATAATTGATTTGGGATATATTTTTTAAATATTTAAAATTTAAATTCACGGAATTATGAAATATTTAAAATATTATTTTTATTAAAATTAGTATTAATAAATTTTGATTATAGATTTGGTAAATATAAAATGATATAATTTTTTATACGTAAATCTCTTTTAAAAATAAAAAAAATGAAAAAATATTTACACCGTTAAAAATTTGATCATTTTAGAAGTGTGTTATATATATATATATATATATATATTTGACGAAACTTCTAACATATCACCAAAGGGAAATGAAGGCGTTAGAGTATTGACACCTAACTAACTGGGAATGAAATTAAAAAATGTTTAGCGCCTAACCAATCAAGAAATGAACCTACAAATTTTTGAAAAAGAAAATAGTAGAAAGAACCACTGTGATACTCGTGATGTACGTGTTGGTACTCACCATGAACCATCTGTAAATTATATCAAAAGGGATAAATACAAGTACCACACGAAGGATAAAATATTATATGCCATAGTGATCTTTACAGTGAATGAAAGGTTCATCTTATATATCCCTCAAAAGGAGCGGTCACAATGAAAAATTGTGGCACACCATATTAATTTACTTATAAAAAAATTATATTAATACATATTTTTAATATATTCTTCTTCCATCTATTTCACTTTGTCACAAATTTCTTGATCTGGGATCGTTTGGGATGAAGGGGAACTCCCCACCCTTTAAGTTTGTGGATTCAACACTCAATGAACATTCAAAAATTAAGTATGTGTACATCAGCTTTCCTGAAATCATAGGAATTCAAACTATCAAAAGAGAAATTAGGATAGAATGAATATTCATATATAATGTTGAAATTGAGGAAGAGGTAGGAAGTTGGGTTCTAGATATTGAAAAATTCAAAATTAGGTAAATTAAGTATATGGAAACAATTGATGTACTGATTGTTAAAGAAAATAAGGGGAAAAGTGTTGATCAATGCTCATAAACTTAGTAAGAGTATTTACTATGCACTAATGAAGTGTATGCACATATGAGGAGGTTAAATGATTGGGATTTCTAAAAAAATACAAGACTTCGAGTTCTTAATTCAAATGAGGATACTGAAGTTCTAGACATCATCTGGGTGGACTCATCATATAGGAAAATTCTCTCTATGATACTTTTTACTATGCATAGTAGTAGTAGGAAGTCATCAACGATATGAGAAATAGGCTCTTAGTTTCTCAGTAAATTACTAGATTGGTGTAGGTATTTTATCTTTCTATTTGGTTACTATCATCAAACAACTCATGTGGACTTAATCCATACTATCACATGACTAGCTTGGTTTTCTTAGTTATAGTCCAGTAGTCATCACAATATATGTATGTATCTTGGACAAAAACTCAATATAAATGGTACCTAATTCTACAAAAAAAAAATGGTATATTTAATATGTTAAGAAACCATCTTAGGCATAATGCAAAAACTTTCTACAAAGACCACATAATTCTTGCATGATGATAAAATGAAAAGAAACTACATAACAACACATAGGTTTAAGAGCCTAGAGAACTAAAGATACTACACAAAGGTTGTCGAGGGTTAAAGGGAGAAAGTCACACTCTCAAGGTGATCCAAACGCGAGCATAAGTAATTGCACATAATTTTTTTTATGAAGCATTACAATAAATCAAAATAGTGTAAATCAAAAGCTTCAAGACAAACAATTCACAAAATCGATTTGTTTGTATATTGAACTGGGGAGCCTGTTTAATGGAATGAAAAGGACACTTGGACCTAGATCAACTGAATTCATAAAATGAATGAAAAAAAAGATTCTTTGAAGTGATCTATATGATGGTTGTTGTTGGGAATAATTATCATTTATATAAGGTCATGTGAGGGAAAGAAATGTTAATATTAATGTATCCTTATTTTTCTTTGCAAACTAGAGAAGGGAGCAAGGGTTTCAACTAGTTGGAAAAGACATTGGACGTGATTATGTTTATTTCATCGCATAGGTCAATTTCTTTGAAGTATATTGGATCAATGTCATAACTCATTTTTAAAATTAAGGTAAAAAAGGTGGCATTGAGGGATGGCAAAATTGACCTATATTTTTTGGATTCTTCGACTAAACCTTGGAATATTTCTTACCTATTCCATCCTACAATGATAAAAATATATTATGATGTCCATATTTTATCATGGACTTGTGAAAGAATTTTGTATTTCATTGGCCCTCCTTTATTCAATTGATTTGGAACTTTTATTTCCAAAACTGTCTCCTCTTTCTTTATTCATTCCTCAAGCTAGGTAAATATGCTCCCTTCTTTCTAGGAGATGTCCTTGGTACACCCTTCTAATCTTCTTTATCATTGATTGGCATCCATCTAACTTTTTGTTTGATAGTTGGATTAGAATATATTGCTAAACTCTTTCTTATTCCATTTCTTAATATAGAATCTAGGGATTTTGAGATTTTGTTGAAATCAAAACATGGAGGAGGGGATGGTGATTTATAAGTCTTGCCACAATAGCTTGACTTTTTCTAGAAAGGAGGGATCTTGACGCAAGAAGATTTCAAATATGAAGGGTGTGATATCCCCTAGTAGATAATGTTGTTTTAATATATGTGTATAATAAATGATAGAGGATCCATAATACTTTGAATAATTATTGTAATTATTTTTCTTATTATTAATAATAATAAAAAGGAAAATCTATATTAAAAGAAACTATGCACTCAAAGAAGACACTCAAGGATAAGATTGTTAATTATTCATGATTAGAATCCTAGAATATTCTAAATAATATTAAGGGGGAGAGATAAAGTCCCTCAGGAAAAGCTTAGTTGAACAAAGGGGCTAAGATTGGTTGCCTTTAAAGCACCGTGGGAGAGAAATGTGGGCTTTAAAAGAAAAATCCTAGGCAAGAAAGTAATAAAAGTTCATAAAAGCGGGACACTGCTGAAATGGAAACAATATTGTGAAGAAGGGTAATAATTACCCAAAGGGAGAATCAATGAGGTGGTTGATTCTCTGGGAAAAACAATCGAGCTCGGGGGAGAACTGGAGGTAGTTCGTGGTTGGGAGGATAGTGTCTTTCTGGTGCAGGTTTTTGGTAAGCCAAATAACTAAAGTATCTGGTTTAGTCTATGTTGATTATAATTATGCATCAATTGTTATAGATGTATATGATTTATTGTTGTGATTTTATTAGAGGAAGTAATTTACTGTTCTTGATGAATATAAATATCTCTTTCTGTTGCTGGAATTTATATATATATATATATATATATATATATATATATATATATATATATATATATATATCTATTTCTGTAATAAAAATAAGAAATTCTCTGGTTCAAAAGATTAGGATTAATATCTTTAGTTTCCACCAAAAGTGGTGGGATACTGTGAAAAGTGAAGGAAAACATTTCTACAATTCCAGTTATGTGTATATTAAGGAATTACATTAAAACTACTTGATAAAGGAATCACAATGTTGTTAGAATTTATTTTGTGCATATAGAGTTAGATTACAAGATATGACTGAGTTGTTGTATTATTAAATAGACTGAGGGTATGACCACCCAAATGCGCAACAAAAGGGAAATGGGAATTCCAAAGGGATAATAGCAAGTATACTTAGACTAAGTAATATTATAGCATTGTGAAGACGGTTATCAAATCTATAACTCAGCAGAGCAGAGGAAGAGGAGAGTGTGATTTGCCTTACCACAAGATAGTGATAGAAACCCATATACTCTCTCTGCGAATTCTTATTGTATGTCGAGAACGTACTTGTGAGGAATGAAGAATTACTTATGCTAGAGTAGTATGTAATAAAATTACAGGACTAGAAAATATACAAAGTAGATGTTGAACTTCAGAAAAAGAAGGAAACCACTCGTATATGAATTAAATGATAAGTTGTACATTAAACTACCTTGAGATTATACATAGATACATATATACTAAATTAAATGTGTTCTTTGCGCTAGCAGTTATAAGCGTTACCTATCTAATTTAAATATTAAGATACAAGTAGAGGAGTTTGTACCCTATGAACACTAGATTCGAGCATCTACATGTTGGCATTATGACACACGATTGGCAAGTATGGCACAGGTATTGTCCTTGATGGCAACTCACTCGGCAAATCACTTAGATGAGATTTCAGGCTCACAGGCTCTCAGAATAAAGGAAAAGGAGGTATACGCAGGTTCTAGTTGACCAAGCCGCGTATACACACGGATTCATAGACCAAAAGGCGCATATGCGTATACACGCACTTTCATGCACAGAAAAGGGCGTACAATTTTGAAAACTTGGTTTTTGGTCCTTGGTATTTGAACCTATGGTTTTGGACCATGGTATCTCGTCCGAAGTGTCGAACCCAGGTATTTAGACCCAGATATTGGTTCTAAGTGGTTTTGGACCATGGTATTGAGTAAGGCCTAAGACTATAAAAGGGGAAGAAGATCATTAGGTAAAGACTCTCAAGGATTGAATATCTTATGAAGAGAAAGATCTAGAATACTGGTCATTGGGTTATGCTGCATAGCTGGATCTGAATCAAGGAGGAACTTGAGCGCTAGAAGAAGGATAAGTTCTATTGATGGGTCAAGATCTTAAGGCTTGAAGAGAAGTATCTTTGTGTGAATTTGATCTGTTATATTTGGCACATGACTTAATCTATAAATCTTATGATCTGGGTATAATTGATTTTTGAATAGTTGAAAATGGTCAATTATCTTTTATAGATCTGTATGCAGGTTCAACATAGCAAAGGTGCGTATACACGCAGGTTCGGTAATTGAAAACATCATATACGCAAGTTTGCCTTAATATAACAGCGTATGCACGCAGGTTCTACATATTGAAGTAGCGTACGTCTCATAAAATATGTTTTAGCTACTTCTGTTTATTGTTGCAGTGTTCTGGGTTCAGGATTGGTTTCTGGTTACTGTTACTATATTCTGGTTACAACATTTAGAGAAGTGATTGGTTGATTCAGTTTTGGTTGGTGCAAAGGAGATTGGTTGATGCAGATATATTTGATGTTTGATTGATGTTATTGATGGATCCAGTCTGAAAATTTATGAAACATGGTCCCTGGAAGAAAAGAGAAGGTTGTAGCCTTCTGTAGGTTAGCACCTACGTACTAGTACATCAACTAGTATAAGAGCTAAGGGGGTTGTAGCTCCCTTCCAGGGGAAGCTGGAGAATGAGAGAAGGTTTTAGCCTTTTGTAGGTAGAAGCCTGCGTACTGGTATAAGACTACACCAGTACAAAAATATTGTAAAAAGAAGTTTCTTATTAAAAGAAGATAGAGGTGAATTGCAGCAGGTGGTTTTCACCCACATTGGGTTTCCACCTTATATCTTGTGTTCATGTGTGTGATTCCCTGTACTGTTTACTGCACTTGACTACTGTTTTATGGTTCTGATACATAGATTAAGATCAGCTAACTAAATTAGAATTCTGCAAGATATACGCGGTTTTCTCTAAACACAGTTGCGTATATATGCAGGTTTAATTAACAAAAGTAGCATATATAAATTTGTTTATGGAAATGAAAAATTGTTAAATTGATAATACTGATTCACCCCCCCTCTCAGTATTATTTCCAACAATTGGTATCAGAGCAAGTCCTTCAGAAGAAGCTTGATCGCTTGAAGGAAGATCTATCATCATGAGCAACTACAAAAAAGAGGCATCCATCAGGCCACCAATCTTTGATGGGAGCAACTTCGTCTATTGGAAGGTAAGAACCACAGCCTATCTTCAATCTCTTGGAATAGAAGTTTGGGATATCGTGGAAGGAGGATACACATTTCCAGCAGCAAATCCTACAGATACGGCAGGTAAAAAGCAGTATGAAACAAATGCAAAGGTTGTCAATACTCTATTGGGGAGCCTATCACAATCATAGTTCATCAAGGTTATGCAGCTCAAAACTGCCAAAGAAATATGGGACAAGATCATTTTAAGCTATGAAGGATACGATCAGGTAAAATGTGCAAAACTACAATCTCTTAGAATTCAATATGAAACTCTCAAAATGCACAATGATGAAAGTGTAGCTAATTAAAGAAGTTACTTTAGTTGAAAAGGTTCTAAGATCTTTGTCTTCTAAGTTTGAATCAAAGGTTTCTACCATAGAAGAAAAGCAGAATCTTCAGAGTATTACCATGTCATAGCTGCACAGAATTCTAACTACTTTCGAAATGAGAAAAGGGGGTCCATCAGACATGAGAGAAGCCACATTTAAAGCTTCAGGAAAGGAGAATACAATGAGTCAGGACATATGTCAGAAGGAGAGGAAGAATCAAACTTTGTCAAGAACCTTCAATGGGGTTCTGGAAGATTCAGAGGTAAGCTACCTTTCAAATGCTTTGCCTGTGGAAGAGTCGGTCACTATGCAGCCAAATATCCTCATAAATATAAGCTTGATAAAGGTAAGGAACCAGTTAAATGGAACAAAAAACAGAACGTTGTTGGAAATAATACTGAGAGGGGGGGTGAATCAGTATTATCAAGTCAAATATTCCTTTTTCAAAATCAAATGATATACGCTACTTCAGTTAATTAAACCCGCGTATATACACAACTATGCAGAAGGAAACCCGCGTATATAATGCAAACTTTTTAATTTACTTTATCTTTCTGATGTTGATTGTTAATATGTGTTTGAGAATTTAATAACCAGTAACCAAAAACAGTAAAACATAGCAGAAAGACAATCGCACACAAGAACACAAGATATAAGGTGGAAACCCAATGTGGGTGAAAACCACCTACTGCAATTCGTCTCTATCTTCTCTTTAATTAGAAACTTCTTTTTACAATTGTACTGGTGCAGTCCTTTACCAGTACGCAGGCTGCAACTTGCAGAGAGCTACAACCCTCTCTCGTTTTCCAGCTTCTCCTGGGAGGGAGCTACAACCCCCTTAGCTCTTGCACTAGCCAAGATACTAGTACGTAGGTGCTGGCCTACAGAAGACTACAACCTTATCTTTCTTTCAGGGACCATGTTTCATAAATTTTCAAATTGGATCCACAAATAACATCAATCAAACATCAAGAATTTCTGCATCAACCAATCACCTTTTCACCAATCAAAACTGAATCAAAATAAACACTTCTCTGACGAGTGTACCCAGATCACAGTAACAGTAACCACACACAAAATCTAAACCCAGAACACTGCAGCGATAAAGAGAAGCAGCTAGATCACAACTCAAAAGATATACGTTGCTTTAACAATCTGAAACCTGCGTACATACGCTTCTGTTGTTGGAACAACCTACGTATACGCTCCTTCGCTTCACTGAACCAGCGTGTATACGCGCCTTCGCTTCACTAAACCTGCGTACAGATCTATAAAGGATAATTCGCTCTTTTAGATATTCAAACACTAATTAACCCAGATTATCAGACTTATAGATCAAGCAAGCGCCACATATAGCAGATCAAAATCATACAAAGATACTATCATTCAAGCTTAAAGATTATGACCCATCAATAGCGCTAAGGTTACTCCTTTATTCAGATCCAGATCTGCACCATAACCCAATTACCAGTATTCCAGATCTAGCACTTTTCAGATATTCAATAATAATTCAGATGATGATTTGCCACATGATCTCCTTTCTCTTTTATAGTTTTAGGCCTTCCACAATACCACGGTCCAAAACCATAATAAACCAATACCATGGACCCAATACTTGGGATCAGCACTTCTGACGAGGTACCATGGTCCAAAACCATAGGTTCAAATACCAAGGACTAACTACCACGGACCAAAGGTAAGTTCTCCAACATATACGCGCTTTTCCTTGCATGAAAGTGCGTGTATATGCATACGCGCCTTTGAAACGTCTAACCCGCGTGTATACGCGTCTTCGTCTAGATTAACCTGCGTATATGACTTTTCCTTCATTCTGAAAGCCTGAACTGAGATCTGTTACCAAAGAGAGTTGCCATCAAGGACAACACCTGTGCCATAGCTCCAAACCTGTGCCATAATGCCAACAATCTCCCCCTTTGGACTTGATGGCAACCCAAAATCCTCAAAGTCATTCTCCCCCTTTGTCATCAAGGGCAAAGGGTTGTGCTCCCTCTGAGTACATGCTGAAATTTCTGCCTTGTTGTGCTGACCATGCTCCCCCTGACTGTAGGCAAGATCTGCAAAAGATGTTCTTCAAGAAGAACCATGACTTATACATCATAAAAGACCTTCCTATCACCAAAAGACTCAATACATACATCCATCACCCAACCAAGTGGGGATCATCCACCCAACCAAGTGGGGATACATCAGAAATTTACATATGACAACCAAGTTCATTACATGTTCATCCCAGGCATAGTGGGGAAACCAGAATAAGCCGTTACATGACCTTGACACCATAAAAGAGATACCACAAAAAAAGATACATGACATAGAGCCAAAATATCTAGAACAAGACTTATGAAAGTCACCAATAACTGATAGCAGCAGCATCTGTCAATCACCATTCAGATCAGCAACCAAGATTTCCTTCTGTTCTCCCTCTGCCTTTGTTTCACCTGAACTCAACAACAACTGTGAACTAGAACCAAAAGCTTCTAAGATAATGCCAACAATGCATCATTAGAAGTTTATCTGCTCCCCCTCAACCTGTGCTGGATGGTCCTGTCAGACCCATATCAGAATATCTTCAACCAGAGCCTGCCCCTCCTAATATCCATCAAACCTCCATATACGCGACTGTCTCTGCACAAAACAGCGTATGTACGCGGATTCTCCTAAGGTAACTCGCGTACACCCATTTTTCTCTGAAACAGACAAGATTTAACAGCAAGATGATGCATCAACTACTCCCAGCTTCTGTCTGAGGTATTCAAAAGTTTCCCTGGGCAGGGGTTTAGTGAGAATATCAGCAACTTGTTCCTTAGAAGGAACATACTCCAATTTGACTTTTTGTTCCAACACTTATTCCCGGAGAAAGTGATACTTGATCGGTATGTGCTTGGTCTTTGAATGCATGACTGGATTCTTTGAAATGATGATTGCACTTGTATTATCACATAAGATGGAGATAGGTGGTGTACAAGTGATTTGAAAATCCTGCAAGGTCTCCATCATCCAAAGGATTTGAGTGCAGCAAGATGCAGCAGCCACATATTCCGCTTCAGCTGTAGATAAAGCAATCGAACTTTGTTTCTTGCTGAACCAAGATACTAATATGGAACCCATGAAGAATGCACCACCACTTGTGCTCTTCCTGTCATCCACGCTTCCGGCCCAATCTGCATCTGTATAAGCATGAAGTGTGAGATCTGTATCTCTAGGATACCATATGCCATAGTTTTGAGTTCTTTGAAGGTACTTGAAGATTCTCTTAACTGCCTGAAGATGAGTTTCCTTAGGATTTGCTTGAAATCTTCCAACTACTCCTACTGCATGCATGATGTCTGCTCGGGTACCTATCAAATAAAGTAGACTTCCAATCATAGATCTATAGGTTGGTTGATGCACTGCTGCTGATTCATCATTTGCACTAAGGCTGCATCCCGTAACCATGGGGGTACATACTGGTTTTGCATCTTCCATGCCATATTTCTTCAAAATCTGCTTGAGATACTTGGTTTGAGACAAAAAGGTACCGCCTTCATTTTGTTGGATTTGCAATCCAAGAAAATATGTCAGTTCTCCAAGCAAAGACATTTCGAATTCTTTTTGCATCACCAAGGCAAAGCTTTGACTCATAACTTCTTCATTGCTACCAAAGATAATATCATCTACACACACAACAAGTATTAGCAATTTGTCATTTTTAATTTTTATATAAAGATTGCTATCTTTTGATCCTTTTGAAAAACCTTGTTGATGAAGGTATTTGTCCAAACGATAGTACCAAGCCCTTGGAGCTTGTTTAAGACCATAGAGGGCCTTCTTAAGTCTGCATACAAGATTTGGATCATTCCCAAGGATGAAACCATTTGGTTGCTCAATGTACACTTCTTCTTCTAAGTCTCCATTCAGAAAGGTTGATTTCACGTCCATTTCAAATACTTTGAATTTTTGAAAGCTTGAGAGAGCAAGGAACATTCGGATGGCCTCAAGTCTAGCAATAGGAGCAAAAGTTTCTTCAAAGTCTATTCTTTCTTATTGAGCATACCCTTTACAAACAAGTCTGGCCTTGTTTCTAATCACTTCCCCATTTTCATTCATTTTGTTTTTAAAGATCCATTTTTTCCCTATGACATTCTTATCTTTTGGTCTAGGAACCAACTCCCAAGTGTTATTCTTTTCGATCTGCTCAAGTTCTTCATCCATTGCCTTGACCCAGCATTCATCTTTGCATGCCTCTTTTACATTTTGAGGTTCAGTGGAGGAGAGCAATTCCAAATAGCTTGAGGCTTCTGCAATTGTTCTTCTTGTTTGTACACCTGCCTCTTTCTGCCCCAAAATCTGAGATTCTGGATGATTCTTCTGAACGTACCTGGATGGAGTCTTTTCTTCTATCCTTATCTGTTCCTCTGGTGCCTCTTGAGGTTCTTCTTCATCATCAGTCTGATTTGGAGATAAGTCTTCATCCTCTTCGATATTTTCATAATTTACTTGCCTATGAATGTATCTTTTTTCATCAACCACTACATCAATGCTATCAACAATTCTTCCAAGTCTTTTATTGTAACACTTATATGCTTTGCTGTGGGGAGAATAACCAAGGAGAATGCCTTCATCTACTCTAGGTTCAAGTTTTCCAAGTTGTTCATCATTATTCTTAATATAGCATTTGCTTCCAAAAATTTTGAAATGCTTTACCGAAGGAGTCTCACCATACTAGAGATCATGAGGAGTTTGAGTGCTGTTCACTCGGACATTTGTTTTGTTTAGAATAACAACCGCAGCAAATGCAGCTTCACCCCAGAAGGTTGCGGGAGTTCCAGACTCATCAAGCATAGGACAAGCCATTTGTTGGACCGTTCTGTTCATCCTTTCCACCACTCCATTTTGATGAGGAGTCCTAGCTGTAGAGAATTCCCTTCTTATTCCATGTTCTTCACAGAAATCGAAAAATTCATTTGAGGTAAACTCCCCACCTCTGTCGGACCTGAGGCACTTAATTTTGTGATCTACTTCGTTTTCAACCAAGGCTTTGAAGGATTTGAATTTTTCGAATGCTTCGTCTTTGTGCTTCATAAGTCCTAACCAAACCATCATGGAGAAGTCGTCAATGAATAATATAAAGTATTCTTCTCCTCGAGGTGACCTTGTCCTAAATGGACCACATACATCTGTATGGACTAGTTCAAGAGGCCTACTGGTTGATCCTTCCTTCTCAGGGAAGTTAGTTCTGGTTTTCTTACCAAACTGACATGATTTGCATGTGGTGTTGTCTGGAATTTTGATATTTGGAAGACCACGAACTTCCTGATATTTGCATGCTTTCCTTATTTGTGAAAATCTTATATGCCCCAACCTTCGGTGCCATAACCAGTGTTCATCATCCTTGCTCAAATAGCATTGTTGTTGTCCTTCTTCAAATATGTATAGATTATTTGGAGTTCTTCTGCCTTTGATCACTGTTTTTCCTGTATCAAGATCACGAACACTACATCCATTTGATCGAAATATTACCTCGGTTCCTTGATCGCACATCTGACTGACACTCAGTAGATTATGCTTCAAGCCATCAACATACAAAACATTTCCAGCCTTGACCTTTTCTTTCAACTGAGCAGTGCCTCTTCCTTTTATGGCTGCAGGGGTATCATTTCCAAAAGAAACTTTCTTTCCCTTTTCTAAAGCAGTATATGATTCAAGTTTTTCTTTATCACCTGTCATATGTTTCGAACATCCATTGTCGATGTACCATTGATTTTCCTATCCTTCTGCATAAAAAGCTATCCCACATCTTTCTGATTGTGGTTCCTTCATTCTCCATGTTCTGGTACTTGAGGCTTGTTCCTTTGTCTGCCAAAACCTGCTCCTGCATTCAGAATCTTCATGACCAAAGTTATTACAAATAGAACATTCAATTTCATTTTCAAGGGCCAAAAAGTTGTTATAAGTCCTTTTCGTGATCCCAGTCATATTTCTTTGTTTTTGAGCTTCTCTAATCATAATTGTTTTATAGGCAACACATTGAGCTGCTTTGTGGCCAAAGTTATGGCAAGAGAAACATTGGCCATTAAAGAAACTTCTGCGATTATCAAATCTACCTGCCAAATGATTGTAGTTTCTATTGTCGTCCATTCTTGAGGCAAATTGAGAAGATTTTACCTGTGGCTAGTTGTATCTTTTGTTCATCCTTCAGGTGGATTGCCCCTGATTTACCTGGTAGTCTTTGTTTATTCTTGATGTAATTCGTCCCTGTTTTATCTAGTGATCTCCATTGGGCTTTTGCTCATTCCTTCTTGCTACATTGAGATAACTCTTTGAGGTGGATGCTTGAGATGTTTCTCCATTATACCCCAGACCTGTCTTGATTAGTGGAGAACGTTTTACATAGATAATCTCATCTAGAGTTTCAGATCCTTTAACAAATTTAAGATTAAGAGCCTTTGTTTTCTCAATTTCTTTTCTAAGGCCAACAATTTCACATTCTAACTTCTCAAGAAATTTTTCTTTTTCATCAAGTTGAAATTGCAGAGTATCAATGATCACATTCTTTTCTTCTAAACATGTCTTGAGTCTAGAAATCTCTTCATAAAAGCCATCCACATCTATAGCATCCATGTAATCATCATCTTCAAAAGCCATTAAAAGTTTATAGTTATTACCTCGTTCATCTTCATCACTATTTGATAGTCCATCACTGTCTTCATGAGTGTAATAGCTTTTCTTATTTGCATTCTGTTTCTTGTTCCATCTAACAGGTTCCTTCCCCTTGTCAATCTTATCCTTATGAGGACATTTGGCAACATAGTGACCTATTCTTCCACAAGCAAAACATTTGAAAGGTAACTTACCTCTGAATCTTCCAGTACCTCATTGAAGATTTCTGACAAAATTTGATTCTTCTTCTTCTTCTGACACGTGTCCTGACTCATAGTACTCTCCTTTGCCTGAAGCCTTGAAGGCAGCTTCTCTCTTGTTTGATGGACCTCCTTTCCTCATTTCATAAGCAGTTAGAATTTCGTGCAGCTATGACATTTTAAGGTTTTGTAGATTCTCTTTTTCTTCTATTGCAGAAACTTTAGATTCAAACCTAGGGGACAAAGATCTTAGAACGTTTTCAACCACAACAGCCTCTTTTATCTCTTCACACAAATTTTTCATACAATTCACAATCTCATCTACATGAAGAAAATAGTTAGCCACACTTTCATCATTGTACATTTTGAGATTTTCATACTGAATTCTTAGGGTTTGAAGTTTTTCTCGTTTTACCTGATCATCTCCTTCATAGCTCATAACAATCTTGTCCCATATTTCCTTTGTGGATTTATACTGCATAACCTTGACGAATTCTGATTGAGATAGACATCCTAATAGAGTATTGACCGCCTTTGCATTTGTTTCATATTTCTTCTTCTTAGCCGGATCTGTAGGAGTTGCTGATGGAAAAGTATACCCTGTATCTATGATATCCCAGACTTCTGTACCAAGAGATTGAAGATAGGCAGTAACTCTTACCTTCCAATATACGAAGTTTGTCCCATCAAAAATCGGTGGCCTGATTGATGCTTCCCTCTCGTAGTTGCTCATGATGAAAGATCTTCCTTCAAGCGATCAAGCTTCTTCTGAAGAACCCGCTCTGATTCCAATTGTTGGAAATAATACTGAGAGGGGGGGGTGAATCAGTATTATCAAGTCAAATATTCCTTTTTCAAAATCAAATGATATATGCTACTTCAGTTAATTAAACCCGCGTATATACGCAACTATGCAGAAGGAAACCCGCGTATATAATGCAAACTTTTTAATTTACTTTATCTTTCTGATGTTGATTGTTAATCTGTGTTTGAGAATCAAATAACCAGTAACCAGAAACAGTAAAATAGAGCAGAAAGACAATCGCACACAAGAACACAAGATATAAGGTGGAAACCCAATGTGGGTGAAAACCACCTGCTACAATTCGTCTCTATCTTCTCTTTAATTAGAAACTTCTTTTTACAATTGTACTGGTGCAGTCCTTTACCAGTACGCAGGCTGCAACCTACAGAGAGCTACAACCCTCTCTCGGTTTCCAGCTTCTCCTGGAAGGGAGCCACAACCCCCTTAGCTCTTGCACTAGCCAAAATACTAGTACGTAGGTGCTGGCCTACAGAAGGCTACAACCTTCTCTTTCTTTCAGGGACCACGTTTCATAAATTTTCAGTGGATCCACAAATATCATCAATCAAACATCAAGAATTTCTGCATCAACCAATCACCTTTTCACCAATCAAAACTGAATCAAAATAAACACTTCTCTGACGACTGTACCTAGATCACAGTAACAGTAACCACACACCAAATCTGAACTGAGAACACTGCAACAATAAAGAGAAGCAGCGAGATCATAACTCAAAAGATATATTCTGCTTTAACAATCTGAAACCTGCGTACATACGCTTCTGTTGTTGGAACAACTTGCGTATACGCTCCTTCGCTTCACTGAACCAGCGTGTATACACGCCTTCGCTTCACTGAACCTGCATACCGATCTATAAAGGATAATTCGCTCTTTTAGATATTCAAACACTAATTAACCCAGATTATTAGACTTATAGATAAAGCAAGCGCCACATATAGCAGATCAAAATCATACAAAGATACTATTATTCAAGCTTAAAGATTATGACCCATCAATAGAACTTATCCTTCTCTTTGCGCTAAGGTTCCTCCTTCATTCAGATCCAGATTTGCACCATAACCCAATTACCAGTATTCTAGATCTAGCACTTTTTCAGATATTCAATAATAATTCAGATGATGATTTGCCACATGATCTCCTTCCTCTTTTATAGTTTTAGGCTTTCCACAATACCACGGTCCAAAACCATAATAAATCAATACCATGGACCCAATACTTGGGATCAACACTTCTGATGAGGTACCATGGTCCAAAACCATAGGTTCAAATACCAAGGACTAACTACCAAAGACCAAAGGTAATTTCTCCAACATATACGCGCTTTTCCTTGCATGAAAGTGCGTGTATACGCATACGCGTCTTTGAAACGTCTAACCCGTGTGTATACGCGTCTTCGTCTAGATTAACCTGTGTATATGACTTTTCCTTCATTCTGAAAGCCTGAACTGAGATCTGTTACCAAAGGGAGTTGCCATTAAGGACAACACCTATGCCATAGCTCCAAACCTGTGCCATAATGCCAACAAACGTAAGTAAGAAAAGCTATTATACACATGAAGACAACAATGGATTTTCAAATAGTGATGAAGATGAACATGGTAATGATTATAGACTTTTGATGGCTTTTGAAGATGATGATTTCTTAGATGCTATAGATGAAGATGGTCTCTATGAAGAAATTTTTAAACTTAAAATTTGTTTAGAAGAAAAGAGTATGATTATAGATACTCTTACATTCCAACTTGCTAAAAGGGAAAAACACAATGAAAAGTTAGAATGTGAAATTGTGGGACTTAGAAAAGATATTGAGAAAACAAAAGCTCTTAATCTTAGATTTGCTAAAGGATCTGAAACTTTAGATGAGATTATCAAAGTGCAGCATTCTCCTCTAATCAAGATAGGTCTTAGATACACTGAAGAAACATCTCAATCTCAGAAGCCATCCACCTCCAAAAGTTATCTTAATGTAGCAAGGAGAAGTGAACAGGGTGACAATCATCAGCAAAGGCATAAAGTGGATCACAAGGTAAATCGGAGTCAATCTACTTCAAGAATGAATAGAAGCTACAACCAACCGCAGGTAAATCATTCTCAATTTTCCCCAAGAATGAATGTCAATGGAAACTACAATCACCTGGTCGGTAGATTTGATAATCGCAGGAATTTCTTTAATGGCCAATGTTTCTCATGTCATAAATTTGGACACAAAGCTGCTCAATGTGTTGCCTACAAGACCATCATGACTAGAGAAGCACGAAATCAAAGGAGTGTGACTGGGATCATGAAGAGGACCTACAATAACTTTTCTGCTCTTGAAAATGAAATAGAATGCTCTATTTGTAACAACTTCGGTCATGAAGATTCTGAATGCAGAAGTAAGTTTCAGCAAACATCTCAGAAGGAGCAAGCTTCATTGGGTCCCAAAACATGGAGAAAGAAAGAACCGCAACCAGAAAGATGTGGTATAGCCTTATATGCGGAAGGACAGGAAAATCATTGGTACATTGACAGTGGATGCTAGAAACATATGACAGGTGACAAAGAAAAACTTCAGTCATATAGTGCCTTAGAAAAGGAAAGGAAGGTCTCATTTGGAAATGACACCACTGCACTCATAAAAGGTAAAGGCTCTGTTCTTTTGAAAGAAAAGGTCAAAGCTAGAAATTTTATGTATGTTGATGGCTTAAAGCATAATCTATTGAGTGTTAGTCAAATGTGTGATCAAGGAAATGAGGTAGTATTTCGATCAGATGGATGTATTGTTCGTGAGCTTGATACGGAAGAAATAGTGATCAAAGGCATCAGAACTCGAAATAATTTATACATACTCAAGGGAGGATAGCAACAATGCTATCTAAGCAAAAATGATGAACACTAGCTATGGCACATAAGATTGGGGCATCTAAGCTTCCCTCAGATAAAGAAAGCATGCAAATATTAGGTTGTTCGCGATCTTCCTGACATCAGAATTCCAGACAATACAATATGCAAATCATGTCAGTTTGGTAAGCAAACCAGAACACATTTCCCTTAGAAGGAAGGATCAGCTAGTAAGCCACTTAAACTTGTCCATACTAATTTATGTGGTCCATCAAGGAAAAATTCACCTCATAGAGAAGAATACTTTATATTGTTCATTGACGAATTTTCCAGGATGTGTTCGATAGGACTTCTGAAGCATAAAGACGAAGCTTTCGAAAAGTTCAAAGCGTTCAAAGCCTTGGTTTAAAATGAATCAGATCACAGAATCAAATGCCTCAGGTCTGATCGAGGATGGGAATTTACCTCGGATGAGTTTTTCGATTTTTGTGAAGAACATGGAATAAGAAGGGAATTCTCTACTGAAAGGACACCTCAGTAAAATGGAGTGGTGGAAAGGATGAACATAATGGTTCAACAAATGGCTCGTGCTATGCTTGATGAGTCTAGAACTCCTGCAACCTTCTGGGGTGAAGCTGCATTTGATGCCGTTACTATTCTCAACAAAATAAACGTCCAGGTAAACAACACTCAAACTCCTCATGAACTTTGGTATGGTAAGGCTCCTACTGTAAAATACTTCAAAGTTTTTGGAAGAAAATGTTACATCAAAAGTACTAATGAAAAGCATGGAAAATTTGAACCTAGAACAGATGAAGGCATTCTCCTTGGGTACTCTTCCCGAAGTAAAGGATATAAGTGTTACAATAAAAGACTTGGAAAAATTGTTGAAAGTATTGATGTGGTGGTTGATGAAGCAGGCAACAATCCAAAGCAGATAAAAACTGAAGATTTTGAAGATGATGAGGACTATCCTTCAACATCAAATCAGACTAATGCTAAAGAAGAAACTTATGAGGCACTAGAAGAACAGAGAAGGGTAGAAGAAAATACTTCATCCAGGTATGTCCAGAAGAACCATCCAGAGACTCAAATTTTGGGGCAGAAAGAGGCAGGTGTACAAACAAGAAGAACTATTACAGAAGCTTCAAGCTATCTAGCATTGCTCTCCTCCATCAAACCATGAAATATAAGTGAAGCATGCAAAGATGAATGCTGGTTCAAGGCCATGAATGAGGAACTTGAGTAGATTGAAAATAATAACACTTGGGAATTGGTTCCTAGACCTAATGATAAGAATGTCATGGGGACCAAATGGATATTCAAAAACAAGCTGAATGAAAATGGAGATGTTATTAGAAACAAGGACGGACTTGTTTGTAAAGGGTATGCTCAACAAGAAGGTATAGACTTTGAAGAAACTTTTGCATCGGTTGCCAGACTTGAAGCCATAAGAATGTTCCTTGCTCTATCTAGCTTTCAGAAGTTCAAAGTATATCAAATGGATGTGAAATCTGCTTTCTAAATGGAGACTTAGAAGAAGAAGTGTATATTGAGCAACCAGATGGATTTATCCTTGGAAATGATCCAACACTTGTATGCAGACTCAGAAAGACTCTCTATGGTCTTAAACAGGCTCCAAGGGCTTAGTATTATCGTCTGGAAAAATACCTCCATCAACAAGGTTTTTCAAAAGGATCAGCAGACAACAATCTATATATAAAATTTGACAATGATAAATTGCTAATACTTGTTGTGTATGTTGATGATATCATCTTTGGTAGCAATGAAGAAGCCATGAGTCAAAACTTTGCTTTGGTGATGCAGAAAGAATTTGAAATGTCCCTACTTGGTGAGCTCACATATTTTCTTGGTTTGCAAGTCCAACAAAACAAAGATGGTATCTTTCTATCACAAACTAAGTACCTCAAGCAGATCTTGAAGAAATATGGCATGGAAGATTTGAAACCAGTGTGTACCCCTATGGTAAAAAGGTGCAGCCTCAATGCAAACGATGAATAAGCAGCAGTAAATCAACCAACCTATAGATCCATGATTGGTAGTCTGCTCTATCTGATAGGTACCCGACCAGACATCATGCATGCAGTGGGAATAGTTGGAAGATTTCAAGAAAATCCAAAAAAAACACACCTTTAGGCAGTTAAAAGGATTTTCAAATATCTTTAGGGAACAAAAAACTATGGCTTATGGTATCCTAGAGATATAGATCTCACAATTCATGCATATATAGATGCAGATTTGGCAAGAAGCGTGGATGACAGAAAAAGCACTAGTGGTGGTGCATTCTTTATGGGTTCCAGATTAATATCTTGGTTCAGCAAGAAACAAAGCTCAATTGCATTATCTACAGCTGAAGCAGAATATGTGGCAGTTGCATCTTTCTGCACACACCTTCTTTGGATGATGCAAACATTGCAAGACATCCAAATCACTTGTACTCCACCTATGTCCATTTTATGTGATAATACAAGTGCAATCAGTATTTCAAAGAATCCAGTCATGCATTCAAAGACCAAGCACATACCTATCAAATATCATTTTCTCCGAGGACAAGTGCTTGAACAAAAGGTCAAATTGGAGTATGTTCCCTCCAAGGAACAGATTGTTGATATATTCACCAAACCACTACCCAGAGAGACATTTGAATACCTCAGATAGAAGCTGGAAGTATTTGATGCATCATCTTGCTGTTGACACTTATCTGTTTTCAGAGAAAAGTGGTTGTACGCGAGTTTCATGAAGATCATCCACGTACATACGCCGGTTTCTGTGGATACAGTCGCGTATATGTTGGTTTGAAGAAAAACAGTGGGCCAGACTCAGGATGAAAGGAGTTTGATATGGGTCTAACAGAGATCATCTAGCACAGGTCCATGGGAAGCATATACTTCTAATAATGCATTGTTGGCATTATCTTAGAAGATCTTGGTACAACTTCACAGTTGTTTTTGATTCAAGTGGAACAGGTGCAGAGGGAGATCATGGTTGATGGTCCGGATGGTGATTGACAAATACTGCTGATGATAGTTGCTGATGACTATCATAGTCTTGCCTTAGATATTTGGTCTCTATGTCATGTATTTCTTTTATTATCAAGGTCATGTAACGACCTATCTTGTTTCCCCACTATGCTTGGGATGGATGATGTAATGTTTTTGTTTTTTCATGTATAAATTTTTGGTATATCCCCACTTGGTTGGGAGATGGATGTATGTATGAGTATTTGGTGATAGGAAGGTCATAGAGTCATGTTCTTTCTTGTAGAACATCTTTTTGCAGACCTTGCCTACAAGTCAGGGGAAGCATGGACATCACAACAAAGCCGAGATTTTAGCATGTACTCAGGGGGAGCATAACCCTTTTCCCTTGATGACAAAGGGGGAGAATGACTTTGAGTAACTTGGGGTTGCCATCAAGTCCAAAGGGGGAGATCGTTGGCATTATGACACAAGCTTGGCAAGTATGGCACAAGTATTGTCCTTGATGGCGACTCACTCGGCAAATCACTTAGATGACATTCAGGCTCACAGGCTCTCAAAATAAAGGAAAAGGAGGTATATGCAGGTTCCCGTTGACCACGCCGCGGATTCACAAACAAAAAGGTGTGTATGCGTATACACGCACTATCATGCACAGAAAATCGCATACAGTTTGGAAAACTTGGTTTTTGGTCCTTGGTATTTGAACCTATGGTTTTGGACCATGGTATCTCGTCCGAAGTGTCGAACCAGGTATTTAGACCCAGGTATTGTTTCTAAGTGGTTTTGGACCAGGGTATAGAGTAAGGCATAAGACTATAAAATGGGAAGGAGATCATTAGGCAAAGACTCTTAAGGATTGAATATCTTATGAAGAGCAAGATCTAGAATACTGGTCATTGGGTTATGTTGCATAACTGGATCTGAATCAAGGAGGAAATTGAGCGCTAGAAGAAGGATAAGTTCTATTGATGGGTCAAGATCTTAAGGCTTGAAGAGAAGTATCTTTGTGTGAATTTTATCTGTTATATTTGGTGCATGACTTGATATATAAATCTGATAATCTGGGTATAACTGATGTCTGAATATTTGAAAATGGTAAATTATTTTTTATAGATCTATACGCAGGTTCAGCATAGCAAAGGCGCATATACATGCTGGTTCAGTAATTGAAAACGGTGTATACGTAGGTTTGCCTTAATATAACAGCGTATGCACGCAGGTTCTACATATTGAAGTACCGTAAATCTCATAAAATATGTTTTAGCTACTTCTGTTTATTGTTGCAATGTTCTGGGTTCAGGATTGGTTTCTAGTTACTGTTACTGTATTCTGGTTACAGCATTCAGAGAAGTGATTGGTTGATTCAGTTTTGGTTGGTGCAAAGGAGATTGGTTGATGCAGATATATTTGATGTTTGATTGATGTTATTGATGGATCCAGTCTGAAAATTTATGAAACATGGTCCCTGGAAGAAAAGAGAAGGTTGTAGCCTTCTGTAGGTCAGCACCTACGTACTAGTACATCAGCTAGTACAAGAGCTAAGGGGTTGTAGCTCCCTTCCAGGAGAAGCTGGAGAACGAGAGAAGGTTGTAGCCTTCTGCAGGTAGAAGCCTGTGTACTGGTATAAGACTGCACCAGTACAGAAATATTGTAAAAAGAAATTTCTTATTAAAAGAAGATAGAGATGAATTGCAGCAGGTGGCTTTCACCCACATTGGATTTCCACCTTATATATTGTGTTCATGTGTGTGATTTCCTGTACTGTTTACTACACTTGATTACTGTTTTATGGTTCTGATACACAGATTAAGATCAGCTAACTAAATTAGAAGTCTGCAAGATATACACGGTTTTCTCTAAACACAGTTGCGTATATATGCAGGTTTAATTAATAGAAGTAGCATATATCAATTTGTTTATGGAAATGAAAAATTGTTAAATTGCTAATACTAAGTCACCCCCCCCCCCCAGTATTATTTCGAACACTACAGGTAGCAGTCCATTTACAACTATAAAAACGAATTTAAGCATGAAGTCTGTAGGCAAAGAAATTCTCACAAATATAAAGACAAATTTAAGTAAGAAATCGAAAAGCCGAGGAGTCATTACGACTATCCATAAGAACATAACAAAAGTATCGAGGCTTACATAGTTAAGTTGTTGACTATTTTAAGAAAATTCCATTGATAAATAAAAACCATTAAATAAACGATTTATGCAAACCTAATTGATAAACAAGAACCATTAAAAGGACAAGGGCGCTCATGAATTAACCCTGGATTATCATTAACGATTAGCAGGTGTGATATAAAAAGAGTTATAGCATAAATTACAATAGTCTTTCCATCTGGAACTGTTAATACAGTAACTAAAAATGAAACTCCTATGGTCGATATAGGCCTTATGCCGATTTCGTACTGCCGTCGGAATATAAAACAAGAGATGTTACAATATAACTCTCGAGAAGATTTTCAAAGAAAAAAAATACCAATGTCCTTGTACAACAATTCCATCTCTTCCTAATAATCAAGATACGTTATAGGGAGATAACCTCCTTACTCATCAATAGAAGAATTAAGCTCCCAATGCAAAGTAGATGGGTAGCTCAAGGTTGGTATTCTGAAGCCAGTCTCCATTTGATGAAAGAGTGTGGTATTACCATTGAAGGCAATACACAAAAGATTCGAACCACTTGAACACACCTGTAGGGTCATGAAGGCCGAGAGATTAATGCACCCTTACACTACAACCATACCTTCAATATAAATTGACAGCAAAAAAAGAAAACAAAAGCCCAGAAAAGCTACCAAAGTACTGGAACAACAAACCCTTGAAGCGCAGGACAATAAACTTGTCACGCACATTCTCAAAGAGTAGACAGGGAGGATGAACCATGAAAGGAAATCTGGTGAGGCATATCAACACCCTAGAAAAGGGATTTGAGAAAACTCCCAATAAGAATTAATGCAAGAAAAATTTATCAAATTCCAATCGATACAGAGGCATTCCTTAACCCTCCTAGCCTAGAGAACTCAAGGTGTCATTAGCAAGGTAACCACCAATGGCGATTGTTATGACTCAGGTTTTTCCAAAAGTTGTAAGAAAGGGAAAGGAGGCCGAGGTAGCCACAAACCAATCTTTTATATACAGAATCTAGCCAATCTGTATCCAGAGAGGGCTCTCTTTATGATTTAGCTTTGTTTTTAGAGGTATTAGGCTAGTTATGAAGTTTAGGAGTTTTGTTTGAGTTTGGGTGGTGAGATTCAATAGAGCAGAGAGGTAAGACAGAGTAGTTTAGGCCATCGGGCTAATGGAGTCAAGGAAGATGGCTTTCTGGATTGGGTTTCTTAACAAAAGATGGCTTCACAGAGCAAGGTAGTCAAACTGGGAACAAATAAAGACTTGAAACGGATGGAATGGGCTCAAATTGGGTGAAGGGCAGTTAAGAATCCTTCAACTTATTTAAAGAGGGAAACTGGATGATTACTGATAAGGAGCAGTTAAGTGTTCTTTAACAAATAATCAACATGAAAGAATTAGGAAACAGGAACAATTAAGATTTCACTGCTTATCCTAATTCTGAAAAAAACATAGAGAACAATAATGAATGAAAACAGAGTGTGATCAACCATATTCTGAATTAAACTTTTTCTTTATCATTCAGTGAAATACAGATGATATAATAAACTAAGAAAACTTTAAAACACAAGATATAGAGGACTTATTGATCCGGTGGTTGATTCAAGAAGTTTGTGACAAGTCCTCTGCTTCAATTCTTCATCCAGTAAGCCATGCAACAGTTGATTCCAACAGCTCTTTATTCCAAATAATCAATATTACAACAAAGTCTAGGAATCCACCCCCCAATACTCCAATTGAGGGGGTATTTATGCAAAAAATAGTACAACAAATATCTCATAACAGAGTGAGATAATATCTAGGATGACTAAGAATAGTTTTACAAGAAAATAGAAACAACTAGTCTCGAAAATAGGAAAAAGATAAACTGATGTTGTGCTGGTCCTGTTTTTGTTGAATGTGCTGGAGGCAGGCCCTATGATTTGGCTTGCAGCTGTCTTCTGCAGTGACTCTGCGCTAGCTGCCCTGTTTTAACTAGTACTCTTTAACTCTGATCTGATACACTTCGTATGTTTACCCTGTTCATCTCGGTCTCATAAATAGCTCTGTCTGGTAAAATAGCTCAAAATTTACCTTTTAGCAAGGGTAACAACGCAGCTTGGAAAAATACCTGTCGTTGGGACATTAGAGGTTGTTCTGCGCCTTCTACTTCCCTTTAGATCTTTCTGTGGAGATTTCTGAGAAGTTCCAGCAGTGGATGTGCCAATAACTGATTGTTGAGAAAGCTTAGATGGTACATGTGTTAAAGAGGAAGACCGTACAATGGCAGGTTGAATGGCCGGCTCAGAGCTCATGCTGTAGTTTTGCTGGTCGGAAACTGGAAATGTGAACTCGATCGTTGTTATGCCCGGAGCGTTGTATGCAGAGTATAACAGAGAAAATATCGTTTTGCCCGTTTATTTTAACAAAATTTAGGTTGGCGGGTTTTGCCGGGCAAATGACGTCAGCGGAGGGTGGTAAGCGGTTTGCTCGCACCGCTTTTGGGGCTGAGCGGTTTTGGACCGGGGGCGAGTGAGCACGTTGGCAGCGCGACACGTGGCGGAGGTACGGGCAGAAAAACGCCGGGTGATCGCGAGTTAAAATGCGGTGGTAAGGGGGGTCGCGATATCGCCTTCAACCATCGGATGAAAATGTAGAGATCGGACGGCGGACGGGTGTTGGAGATGGCGGGGCATTAGTTGTGGCGGGCCCGGTGTATTTATGAATGTTTTAATCAGATCGGGGTTAATTCTATTGGTCGGGTTTGGTTATTAATCAACCCAAAGGGTTAAGTAATTCCTTTGTCGCATGGTAGGGAGGGTTCTTAATGAACTACGGGTTAATTCATTAATTCCCTTTAAACAACGTTTGATGGTCATATTCGACTGGGGGGGGATAAGTATAATATCGGGGCTTTACACATAATTAAATATTACGGGACGGGTTACTTTTATATGGGTTTTAATACTAAAAGTTAAGGTCAATATGATTTACGAAATGGAAAGCGCCAAGTTATAAAAACAGTTGACTGTTGTAGTTAAACTTAGGCTTAGGATGAAAAAAGGGGTTTTGAGGTGATATCATGCATTATTTCTAAGTAAAACAGGATCTTACTTAGGAAAAACTTTATGAAATGAAATGAATATTTGATGGATATTAAGCACTGATCTTGATACTTTAGGGGGAATTAGTGAATGATTAGGGAAAAGCATGAAGGGGAGTTAGTTATTTAACCTCGTCTTGCTTGAGCTGCATCAAGTATAATGTTTGCCTGGCACTTGCGATAGAGATAAAGATTAACACATTTAGAGACATAATCTATCACAAGTATCATTCTGCAACACCATCTACCTACCCTGCCTACTTTGGCCTAGCATTTTTTCTTCTTTATTTGGGTGCACTTAGACTGGCAAACCCTTATCAATCTTCTTTTCTTTGCCTGGCAAGCCTACCTAAGTCTGCACTTATTACATCCAAGGGCTCAGATTAAACTGTTGAGCTCCTTTTTATTTACTCTACCTATCTACTTATCTGCCAAGATTAAACAGTTTGGTCAGATTTTATTCTCTATCTCTAAAACATGAAATTCAAATATGAATGAGCCAAGTTTAAGCTATTTGACTCTTCATCAATTGTGGCATGAGTTAACGAGCAACACACAATTGCTTATTGCAGAAAATGAAATAGTAGTGGCATTTAGACTTGCACACTTTCCTGGTCTTTCTTTGTTTGGGGTTCATTTCTTTCACTTTTTTGACCATTTTATTCTTTTTACCCTTTGATTTTTCTTTTAGGGCATACCCTCTTTACATTTTTTACATTTTTTGATTTTTTGATAATATGGAAAACCTTTGCAACAAGGAAAGGAATGAACATATTACAGAGCTCAACAAGTCAATCATGAAATATGACACCTATTGGTATAGGAGTATAACAGTGGCTCCACTTGGGGATGGCTTTCCCTGGTGGAAAGTCAAGAACAGCAGGTCAGATGGCCTTCTGGGTAACTTTGACTGTGCTCTGAAATCCCCTTCTACTGGTTGCTTTATTGTATGTATGACAGTAACACTTGTGAAGCTTAGGGCCTTCTCTTCGGGCTTCAACTCCAGCAAGTTACTATCCAATCAACACCAAACCTTTATTCTTCCTACTTGAATCCCACTTGAGCACCTTGTAACTTAGGTAGGAATCTTCAGTCTTGGTCTTTTTATCAAAAAATCTTTCTACCCTTTTCCTGCACAACTTGAGATCTGACCTGAAACTAAAAGGTGCTGCAATCTTCAAACCAAATTAGTAAATCATCAAGATCTTAAGGCCTTTTGATTGGATTCAAATATTTTAGGATTTATTTCATAATCTACTGAAACTGAATTAAATCAAACTGAAATCCTACCTACTTACTCTAATCAGTTTTCGGACTACTGGTTAGGTAAAATGAAACAACCAATGCAACCACTCAAGCATCATATACATTGGTGACTTTTGTTGCTTGTGCTTGTTGGTGTTTAAAATTGAGATTTTGCAATCAAATATAGCTTTGTTAACCTTTGAGAAGATAAGGAAATTTCTGATCTCATTTGTTGGATCTAGAAACTGTACAAAAGGATCTTGTAAAATATATACACTTTTCTTGAACTGATTCAAACAACTGTACATCTGTTGTGTATGGCTTACATGCCATGAAATTGAAATATCACTTTTATCTTTATCACCCTGCAGACTTTCAGATGAGCATTGTGATGATACTCCTATTGATTGAAATGTTTGGCTGGTGAAACCATTATTATCTTGATTTTGACTCTCATAGTCTGTTAATGGAGAAAAATTATGATTGCTTTCATCATCCAACCTATCAGCTATTGGATCATAAAGAACTTGGAAGGATTGCTGCAACTTATTACATGTAGGTCCAAATGGAACTTCATAGATTTCTACAAGCTGCTCCTCCTTTTCTTTAAAAATTTTACACCACATTTCCTTTAAAAATTGAAATGATTCAAAACAAAGAGATAAAGAAGTTTCACTTATTTCCAAATTTTCTACATTTTCTTCCTCACTTTCATAGCTGAAATGAACAAGCTGATCACGACTCTCAAGTTGGTGAAACGGGATGTCCTTATTCCCCAAACTAACCTCTGATTGCTCTATAAAGTTAGTTTGGATTTGAAGAACATAATTATCATCATACTGATCGTATTTGGGAAAATCATCAAAAGGAGTAATGCCATCAAACACACACATTAGATCAGGAGCTTTCTCCTCCACATATTGCTTTATAAATCTATCTTCTGATCTATGGTAGTTGGAATTAGCAGAAATTTGTTCATGATTCTTAATCTCTTCTTGCACTGATAGCTGCAATATATTGACCAAAGGATAATTGTAATCTTGCCATATAAGATCTTCTGGATGATTGGTATCAGGAAAACAAACCTCTTTCCAAACTGCTGCTTGATTTAGGTGATTGATCAATCATTTCTCCTCTTTATTCTCCACTGTATCCAAGTGCTATGAATACTCTTGATCTTCGTCAAATATAACAACCTTATCACATACAATAGGAAAATCCTCATCATTGCCTTTGTCATATAGAAGCTTGCAAGGGAGTGGCAAACTCTCATTGATTTTAGATGAAAGATCATGATCTATCAAAGTATGTTGTCTCATTTCATTTGCATGCAAGGAAAGAAAATTTGTGACATGGTTTTCATCAAATAATTTTGACTGGTCTTTAATCTTTGAAGAAACCACTACTTGTTGAAGATGGTCTTGTGGTTCAATATTTTTAAGCTCTATTGCCTCTACCTCTAGATCTCTGGACTGTTGTTGGTTTTCATTGCTATTTTCTATTTGAGCAATTTCAGGGAACTGCATTTCTTCTTTATTCTGATCAGTTTGTAGTGCTGCAAGAATTTTTTCCTATGGGGAAACTTCATGGGTTTCTGAACAACATACATCATCTTTTTCTTTCTGAGGGGAAGATAATTCAAGCAAGGCTTCCACTTTTTGAAAAGGCTTTTCTTCTAAAACCTCTAATATTTCATGATCCATGAACTGATCATCATCATCATCATAGTAATTTTCAAGATATTGAATAAAACTTTCAAAATTGTCACAGCAGTCTTGAATTAGCAATAGAGATGAATACCTTTCCTTGTATTTGTCATGAAATGTAGCATGAAACTTCTTTAAAGAACATATGCTAGAGGCTGGTAAATTTTCATACCAAGATCTAGCTTTTTCTTCTAAAGTTACCATAAATATTTTCATAAGACAATCTTCATGGAATTTGACTTTAAACTTTCGAATGTGCATATGAAATTTTAATACATGAAAAGTAGAATAATCTCCTATTTCATCTTTAAACAATGGAAGATTTTTTGACCAATCAAATTTGGGCAAAGGGTTTGGAAAACCTGGAATCTTTGACCTGTCCAAAGGAGCATACCTGTGTTGATTTGTTAAATTCATCTTGAAGACACTTAATGCTAAAATTGGGTCACCATAGGTTCTCAACAACTCTGGATTCTTTTAGTAGTGGAGTCTTGAGTATTTGAGGCTTCTTGATTGGAAAGTGATCATCATAAGATTCAAAAGGATGATATATATTTACAATTTTCAAAAGAAAATACTCAAAAATTAATCTAATTTTTTTTCTAAAATACAATATACATTGGAAAACTCTATCAATTTAGAAAGAACATAAGGTCTTGGATAACAATCCAAGTTAAAAGCCTGATCTTTTTGTATTGTTCTTTCAGGTTCGTCCCTCCAGTGGAGTCTTAGTTGTGAAATTGATGTGGAGTCGCCAGGTGGATGATTTTAACCTTTGTGTGTCTGATCCCTGTCCACCGTCATAGATCAAATCTAAACCTGTAAAACAATTCTGAAGAAAAAGTTAGTTCTCCAGGGAACCAAATTTTTTAGTATTTTATGATTATTTTGTTTTTTATGAATTTTCAAAACAACTTCTATGATTTCTTTAAGAGGCTTTAGATATGGGATTTGAAATTTCTTAAAGACTTATTTGACAAGAGGAACTGATCAAGTATTTGGAACCAGATGTTCATTCTATAAGCTAGACCGGAGATAGACTGAAGTAGCATTCATTTACTTCTGCAATTGCAAAGCAAAAGCATTTCAAAGGCTACCTGGCTAACTTTAGGCTCCGTCTGTAGCTTATACAAAAAACAGTAGTAACAAACAAATTATTCAGGTCCCCAGTGGAGTCGCCATTAATGTTATCACTCAGGTTTTCCCAAAAGTTGTAAGAAAGGGAAAGGAGGCCGAGGTAACCACAAACCAATCTTTTAGATACAGAATCTAGCCAATCTGTATCCAGAGAGGGCTCTCTCTTTATGATTTAGCTTTGTTTTTAAAGGTATTAGGCTAGTTATGAAGTTTAGGAGTTTTGTTTGAGTTTGGGTGGTGAGATTCAATAGAGCAGAGAGGTAAGACAGAGTAGTTCAGGCCATTGGGCTAATGGAGTCAAGGAAGATGGCTTTTTGGATTGGGTTTCTTAACAGAGGATGGCTTCACAGAGCAAGGTAGTCAAACAGGGAACAAATAAAGACTTGAAACAGATGGAATGGGCTCAAATTGGGTGAAGGGCAGTTAAGAATCCTTCAACCTATTTAAAGAGGGAAACTGGATGATTACTGATAAGGAGCAGTTAAGTGTTCTTTAACAAATAATCAACATGAAAGAATTAAGAAACATGAGCAATTGCTTATCCTAACTCCGAAGAAAACACAAAGAACAATAATGAATGAAAACGAGTGTGATCAAACATATTCTGAATTAAACTTTTTCTTTATCATTCAAATTGTGAAATACAGATGATATAATAAACTAAGAAAACTTTAAAACACAAGATATAGAGGACTTATTGATCTGGTGGTTGATTCAAAAAGTCTGTGACAAGTCCTCTGCTTCAATTCTTCATCCAGTAATCCATGCAACAATTGATTCCAACAGCTCTTTATTCCAAATAATCAATAGTACAGCAAAGTCTAGGAATCCACCCCCCAATACTCCAATTGAGGGGGTATTTATGCAAAAAATAGTACAACAAATATCTCATAACAGAGTGAGATAATATCTAGGATGGCTAAGAATAGTTTTACAAGAAAATAGAAACAACTAGTCTCAAAAATAGGAAAAATATAAACTGATGTTGTGCTGGTCCTGTTTTTGTTGAATGTGCTGGAGGCAGGCCCTATGATTTGGCTTGCAGCTGTCTTCTGCAGTAACTCTGCGTTGGCTACCCTGTTTTAACTGGTACTCTTTAACTCTGATCTGATACACTTCGTATGTTTACCCTGTTCATCTCTGTCTGGTAAAAAGCTCTGTCTAGTAAAATAGCTCAAAATTTACCTTTTACCAAGGGTAACAGCGCAGCTTGGAAAAATACCTATCGTTGGGACATTGGAGGTTGTTCTGCGCCTTCTACTTCCCTTTAGATCTTTCTGTGGAGATTTTTGAGAAGTTCCAACAGTGGATGTGCCAATAACTGATTGTTGAGAAAGCTTAGATGGTACCTGTGTTAAAGAGGAAGACTGTACAATGGAAAGTTGAATGGCCGGCTCCGAAATCACGCTGTAGTTTTGCTGGTCAGAATCTGGAAATGTGAACTCGGTCGTTGTTATGCCCGGAGCTCTATATGCAGAGTATAACACAGAAATATTGTTTTGCCCGTTTATTTTAACAAAATTCAGGTTGGCGGGTTTTGCCGATCAAATGACGTCAGCGGAGGGCGGTCAGCAGTTTGCTCGCACCGCTTTTGGGGCCGAGCAATTTTGGACCGGGGGTGAGCGAGCACGTTGGCAGCGCAACACGTGGCGGAGGTACGGGCGGAAAACCACCGGGAGATCGCGAGTTAAAATGCGGTGGTAAGGGGGGTCGCGATATCGCCTTCAACCGTCGGATGAAAATGCAGAGATCAGACGGCAGACGTGTGTTGGAGATGGTGGGGCATTAGTTGTGGTGGTCCCGGTGTATTTATGAATGTTTTAATCAGATCGGGGTTAATTCTATTGGTCGGGTTTGGTTATTAATCAACCCAAAGGGTTAAGTAATTCCTTTGTCGCGCGACGGGGATAAGTATAATATCGGGGCTTTACACATAATTAAATATTACGGGACGGGTTACTTTTATATGGGATTTAATACTAAAAGTTAAGGTCAATATGATTTACAAAATGGAAAGCGCCAAGTTATAAAAACAGTTGACTGTTGTAGTTAAACTTAGGCTTAGGATGAAAAAAAGGGGTTTTGAGGTGATATCATGCATTATATTTAAGTAAAACAGGATCTTACTTAGGAAAAACCTTATGAAATGAAATGAATATTTGATGGATATTGAGCACTGATCTTGATACTTTAGGGGGAATTAGTGAATGATTAGGGAAAAGCATGAAGGGGAGTTAGTTATTTAACCTCGTCTTGCTTGAGCTGCATCAAGTATAATGTTTTCCTGGCACTTGCGATAGAGATAAAGATTAACACATTTAGAGACATAATCTATCACAATTGTTATCACCAAAATAGGACCCTGATAAGCTGCTGATCAGACTATCTCAATGTAACTATTTCAAACCAATCTTTTAGCTAAGTCTTAGCCTCCTCAGCCTGAGAGGGCTCTTTCAAAGGGTTAATGATATTGTTTAAAGATATGGATAGATGGCTAACTCTATGGTTTGCGATTTTATATGTTTATAAGTTGAAAGATGAAAGCTGGCTACCATTGGGCTATGGAGTCAAAGTATATTTCAGTACCACAGCAAGATCAGCTTAACATGAAAGTCAGGGCATAGAGAGTCTTTATACATCAACAAAACAAAGATACAATGCAAGGAAACACAGTTTATAAATACATGAAGGAAGTTAGAGCATCATTGATGAGTTCTAAGTAACATGTATTCATACTACTGCAAGTAAGTGAAAGAAGAAAGCCATGAGACAATAGGACATTAAAAATTCTCTTTGAATCCTGAGTAGTGAAGCCAAAACATTCTACCTAGCATGGAAGTCAAGGCATTATGGAGTTCAAGTGCAGAAATGCAAATATAAAACAGTGAAACACAGTTAGTTTATCTATGAAGGAAGTCAGAGCATCATTGATGAGTTATGAGTATCATAAGTAAACACCATTGCAATGTAAGTATTGGAAGATGCCATCAAAACAAGAACATACAAGAACTCTTCATGAATCTTGAGTTGTCTAAGTAGAAACTCTGCATTAGGTTAAAAATATACACAGTCTGCACATAGAGCAGAAGTTGAGCCAAAAAGTCTCCAACCCCTTGCTAATTCAACCTTTTGCTTCATATATAGCATTTAAAATATGGATTCCCTCATCCCTCATCAATAGAATTTGAATTTTGTATGAGTGACACCTATTCTAACCATAAAACAAACTATTAAATACAAATGACAGCTAACTAGCAATCCTAGAGTCCTAATACAATTAGGAGTACAACTCCTTGTTATGATTACAACAACCTTATCTAAACATTGAAAGAATTATTTGACAACTACAAGCTCATGAATTCGAATTTGATGAAGCCTCCCACGTTGTCACCTTAGTGTTGATGACAAACCCTAGAAATTAGGGAACATGTTTCCCTGTTTTTAGGTTTAGGATCCTTGAACATTGGCACGTGGGACAGAGCCTTTATCTTCTCATCCATGACATATTTTACGAAACTGAAGGAGGTTTTTGTAGTCCATTCCATCTAGAAAAAAAAACCTCTCTTTTTTTTTGAAAACACTTCTCCAGCTGTCCAAAATCTGTCCTTGAAAAACATGAGTAAAACAGGAAAAATCTGTTCTCTGAAATTAGGGTTTCAAAGAAAGCTTAGTATCGCCCAACTGATAACACTTATGAAGAAAGGGAGATAGGTTATTGTAATTGGATAGTTTATGAAGAGAAACCTCCTTTAGAATTCCAAAATAACTTTTCCTGTGACTAGAAACTGAGCTTGAAAAAGACTGTTAAAACCAAAAGACAAAGCTTGACTTTCAGCAGTTTCATAGCGCAAGTTTAACCATAAATTTCTCCCACCTCAGAACGAATTTGAAGAAACTGAAAGATGTTTTTGTATTTCATTATGTTAGGAAGAAAAGCCTCTTTTAGTTTTCAAAATTGAGTTCTCAGCTGCTCAGGAACCCTTCTGGAAGTTGACTAGTAAAAGCAGAAAACTGAGTCTTTTATGTTGAAACAGGCTTTTCAGGGGTTTCGTAGCGCGCTACGAAAACTCCTAGTTCAGTGAAAATTCTGGGTTTTGCGCTACGAAAACTCCTAGGCAGTTTTTTAGTGCATGAAAACCTTGACACAAGTTTGACACATGGAAATTTATGTGTGATGTAGGACCAGTGATAGGCAAAACCAAAGTGTTGACCCTATTTGACAATACCAACAAGACTCCCCTCTAGGTCTTAGACTCTAAGTCAAACCATGGAAAGACTAGACCAAGACTAACACCAATCCTTTGGAATCAAACTGATGTTCAAAATTTAGGAATTTTTTCTTAAGTGATAACAGTGGCTCCACTAGGGATAGTGTGCCCTTGTGGTATACTAAGAACCTGTAGCTCCAGTGCCGCTATCCATTCTCTAGAATAAAACTCCGAACTTCTGCCCAATCTACTCCTCAAGCCTTTAATGATTTGCTGCAAGAAGAATTGAAACTGTACCTATTGAAATAGATGCTCAGTCAACCTACCCTGAGCTTATTTCCACATTCCTACCTACCCTATCAGCTGCAATCTCCACTTGTAGCTCAAGGAACATGAAATTTCCAATGAAGCCAGTCATCGATCTGATCTGACACTTGAATCTCTTGACTGCATTCAACCTCAAAATAACCTTGATAACGAGATGACCAAATCAACTTATAATGTATATGATTTTCATAATGCAAATGAAAATGAAATACTGATGTGCAAAACTTTGCCATGTATTCATTTATAGGGTCAAAGAGCAAATGGTTATTTTGATGATCATCATAACATTCTATATCTTCAGACCACTGATTCTCAACCACACAAAATTCCTTTGATATGCTATCCAACTGCCTTTCTGCATGATTCCCATAGACAATGTAATTTTCCTCACTATTATGATCATTCATTGAAGTAATATGCTGCAAGGAATTACATAAATGATCAACTTTTTCCTCTGCCCGAGGGTTATAAAAAATTTCGTCTAGTATTTCTTCTTGGTGTTTGCAATTATTTTCATCTTCATTATGATCCAAAAACTGACAAGTCTGTTGCATCTCTACATCAATCTCGGAAGATGTAATATGATTTTCATAAGTAAACCCCTGCTGATTTTCATGCTACATTTCATGGGATGTTATCCTTTCTTCTACTTGTTGAAATGTATTTTTATGAAGAGCCTCTAAAATTTCTTCATCCATAAATTCATCATCATAACAATCCTCAAAATATTGAATAAAATTCGCAGAATGTTTACAACAATCTTTGACCAGAAATAAGGAGGGATGGCACTCTTTATACATGTCATAGAATACATCATGGAGATCAGCAAGAGAATATAATGAACCATTTTCCAAGATTTTATACCAAGACCATGTTTTTCCTTCTAAAGTGGTCATAAACATCCTCATGAGACAATCTTCAGGGAATTGAACCTTAAGACTGCGTACATGCATATGGAACCTAACCAAATGAAGAGCAGCATTGTCTTTCTTTTCATCTTTGAATATTGGAAGATCATCTAACCAATCAACCTTTGGCATAGGATTTGGAAAACCAGGGATATGAGACCAATTCATAGGGGCATACCTGGAATTCATTTTTGCAATGGAACTCACCTTAAAACTTCATCAAGCTACTGATCTTCTAGCAGTGGAGTCACCTTCCAATTTGTTATTCAATGTGTGGAGTCGCCAAGGTAGTTTTGTAGCCTCGAAAAGATGTCTGAGCTCCTGCTACCTTCAAAACTTCAGCTTCTTAATTTCAAGAATGAATAGACTTCAGGCTCCCGGCAAACGCACCAAAATGTTATCACCAAAATAAGACCCTGCTAGGCTGTTGATCAGACTATCTCAATGTAACTATTTCAAACCAATCTTTTAGCTAAGGCTTAGCCTCCTCAGCCTAAGAGGGCTCTCTCAAAGGGTTAATGATATTGATTAAAGATATGGATAGATGGCTAACTCTATGGTTTGTGATTTTATATGTTTATAGGTTGAAAGATGAAGGCTAGCTACCATTGGGCTATGGAGTCAAAGTATATTTCAGTACCACAGCAAGATCAACTTAACATGAAAGTCAGGGCATAGAGAGTCTTTATACATCAACAAAACAAAGATACAATGCAAGGAAACACAATTTATAAATACATGAAGGAAGTTAGAGCATCATTGATGAGTTCTAAGTAACATGTATTCATACCACTGCAAGTAAGTGAAAGATGAAAGCCATGAGACAATAGGACATTAAAAATTCTCTTTGAATCCTGAGTAGTGAAGCCAAAACATTCTACCTAGCATGGAATTCAAGGCATTATGGAGTTCAAGTGCAGAAATGCAAATATAAAACAGTGAAACACAGTTAGTTTATCTATGAAGGAAGTCAGAGCATCATTGATGAGTTATGAGTATCATAAGTAAACACCACTGCAATGTAAGTATTGGAATATGCCATCAAAAAAAGAACATACAAGAACTCTTCATGAATCTTGAGTTGTCTAAGTAGAAACTCTGCATTAGGTTAAAAATATACATAATCTACACATAGAGCAGCAGCTGAGCCAAAAAGTCTCCAACCCCTTGCTAATTCAACCTCTTGCTTCATATATAGCATTTACAATATGGATTCCCTCATCCCTCATCAAGAGAATTCGAATTTGCTATGAGTGACACCTATTCTAACCATAAAACAAACTATTAAATACAAATGACAACTAACTAGCAGTCCTAGAGTCCTAATACAATTAGGAGTACAACTCCTTGTTATGATTACAACAACCTTATCTAATCATTGAAAGCATTATTTGACAGCTGCGACGTCATGAAGTCAAATTTGATGAAGCCTCCCACGTTGTCACCTTACTGCTGATGACAAACCCTAGAAATTAGGGAACATGTTTCCCTGTTTTTAGGTTTAGGATCCTTGAAAATTGGCACGTGGGACAGAGCCTTTATCTTCTCATCCATGACATATTTTACGAAATTGAAGGAGGTTTTTGTAGTCCATTCTGTCTAGAAAAAAACCTCTCTTGGTTTTTTAAAACACTTCTCTAGCTGTCCAGAATCTATCCTTGAAAAACACGTGTAAAACAGGAAAAATCTGTTCTCTGAAATTAGGGTTTCAAAGAAAGCTTAGTATCTCCCAACTGATAACACTTATGAAGAAAGTGAGATAGGTTATTGTATCTAGATAGTTGATGAAGAGAAACCTCCTTCATAATTCCAAAATACCTTTTCCTGTGACCAGAAACTGAGCTTGAAAAAGACTATTAAAACCAGAAGACAAAGCTTGACTTTCAGCAGTTTTGTAGCACAAGTTTAACCATAAATTTCTCCCACCTTAGAATGAATTTGAAGAAACGGAAAGAGGTTTTGTAGTTAATTATGTTGGGAAGAAATGCCTCTTTCAGTTTTCAAAATTGAGTTCTCAGCTGCTCAGGAACCCTTCTGGAAGTTGACTAGTAAAAGTAGAAAACTGAGTCTTTTATGCTGAAACAGGCTTTTTCAGGGGTTTCGTAGCGTGCTACGAAAACTCCTAGTTCAGTGAAAATTCTAGGTTTTGCGCTACGAAAACTCCTAGGCAGTTTTGTAGTGCATGAAAACCTTGACACAAGTTTGACACATGGAAATTTATGTGTGATGTAGGACCAGTGATAGGCAAAACCAAAGTGTTGACCCTATTTGACAATACCAACAAGACTCTGTTCTAGGTCTTAGACTCTAAGTCAAACCATGGAAAGACTAGACCAAGACTAACACCAATCCTTTGGAATCAAACTGATGTTCAAAATTTAGGAATTTTTTCTTAAGTGATAACAACAAGTATCATTCTGCAACACCATCTACCTACCCTGCCTACTTTGGCCTAACATTTTTTCTTCTTTATTTGGGTGCACTTAGACTGGCAAACCCTTATCAATCTTCTTTTCTTTGCCTGGAAAGCCTACCTAAGTCTGCACTTATTACATCCAAGGGCTCAGATTAAACTGTTAAGCTCATTTTTATTTACTCTACCTATCTACTTATCTACCAAGATTAAATAGTTTGCTCAGATTTATTCTCTATCTCTATAACATGAAATTCAAATATGAATGAGCCAAGTTTAAGCTATTTGACTCTTCATCAATTGTGGCATGAGTTAACGAGCAGCACACAATTGCTTATTGTAGAAAATGAAATAGTAGTGGCATTTAGACTTGCACATTTCCCTGGTCTTTCTTTGTTTGGGGTTCATTTCTTTCACTTTTTTGACCATTTTATTCTTTTTACCCTTTGATTTTTCTTTTAGGGCATACTCTCTTTACATTTTTTACATTTTTTGATTTTTTGATAATATGGAAAACCTTTGCAACAAGGAAAGGAATGAACATATTACAGAGCTCAACAAGTCAATCATGAAATATGACACCTATTGGTATAGGAGTATAACAGCGATATCACATAACATGGAAGAAAAGGAAAGTAAAGCCAAAAATAATACTAAGGAAAACCTAGTACTCCAGCGTAAAGGACATTAACTGTATACCCTCTCACAATACGTATAGTATACTTGGATAAGAAGTAAGCAGGAGTTTCTTCTTCTAGTTTGGGTTACAGAAACCATACATGTAGCCTAAAAGAGCACCTGAATGAAAATGCGCATTGTTCCCATGCCATTTCGTGGTAGTTTCCATTCCTTGGTGTCATAAAAATTGCATTGAAACCAAAATATTCACAAACAAACCAATACCCTTAAATTCGTAGAACAAAAGTAAGAGGAGACTGAGTGCAAAATAGAAATTTACAGACCTGAGGGTTATTATAGGGGTAATTATCACTGAAAGTGTCCTCTAACCATGCAAGTTCTCGAGCTAGGTCGACAACTCCATGAATACCATTTGCCAAGGTAAACTCAAAAGAAATTCAATGTAGGAGTGGTGCTAAATGTAAACCCAACATATGCATTTAGCAAGAGGATTCCAAGACTATCGCAATTGTGGACTACTGTGGGGGTTTTCATTGTAATGCATCCAAGAAATTCATGAAATCGAAGGAGAATACAGAAAACCCTGTGTGTCGATGGAGGAAGGGTTCTCCATAACCAAATAATGAAATGAGAAACAAGTAGGGTTTGGTCTTGGAATAAACGAAGGCACGTGAATTTGAGCCCTTGATGCTCAACAATGCATCCTGGTCGTCCATGACCCCTAAGATTGGCCACCACCATGTGCTCCCATGTGATCTGGCCCACTTGGAAAGTGTATACTAGACCACAAAGTGCTTGAGAAAACGTGTTGAAAGGGGAAGGGATGGGATATTAATGTTATGGTCCAAAGTTAGTGTCATAGGATAATGAAATATATACATTGATGTCCTAGATTAGGATTAATGAGCGCAACCCTATCCATCATGTTCATAACCTAACCAATGTATTGATTTAGAATAGGTCCATTGCAATGGAAGAAAACATACCACACAAGGTAAGGGAGAAACAAGTGGTAAGGGTGGAAAAAAAACTAAATGTTAGGGAAGAGTTGCTAAGGGAGAAAGGGGTTAGACCCAAATCTTAGGAGTAAATGTTGAATGTTGGGAATCCAGCTAATGGAAAAAAAAATAAGGTGGCGAGGTACGTTACATATGGTATTAGAGCCCAGCAACACCACTGGGCCCTGGACATGCTATAGGAATTTGTAGAAAGAATTGGTACAACTCAGAAGCAACAATGAGAGGTTGCTGAAAGCCAGTGAGGAATAGGAGAAAATGATCACGTGACTGACAGAAAAATCAATTCACAAGGCAGTGGAACCAGAAGTAGATAAAATGGGGAAAAGAGGCATTGAGGTTGAACCTTCAGAAAGAGGGGGGGAGTCTGATAGGACCTATCCACGAAATCAAAAGAAAAAGAAGCAAATTGAACTACAAGGAGAATTTCATAAGATAAAACCCCCTACTTTTGATGGGGAAAAAGAAGAAGATGCAGAGTCATGGTTGCTGAACATGACCAAATATTTTCAGGTATACGAGTATGAGAGAAACTTGAAGGCCAGATTGGCTATTTACCAACTACAGGGTAAGGGAGCTCTCTGGTGGGAGGAAGCTAAAGGAGTACATCTACTTGAGGAAAGGACCATGTCATGGGAAGAGTTCCAAAAGCAGTTTAAAACTGATACTTAAGTGAATAATATTATGATGACCGTGCTAAGGAATTTCATGAACTCAGGTTAGGACAACTCTTAATGGATGAATTTGTGGAAAAATTCACAAATTTGCTCTGATATGTACCCTACATTAAGGAAGAAAAAGCTAAGGTACAATGTTTTGTGAACTACCTACCCAAAGTATATAAGGAGAGAATCGAGTTTGATAACCTGAAGATCATTGAGGATGCAGTAAGAAAAGCAAGAATGTGCTATCAACAATTCACAAATAAAGGAGAAAACATGAAATTTTGGCCAAATAAGGATAGAAGTAAAACTACTATTGGCGCAAAACGATGGAAAATAGCATACCTAATTTTTTTTGGGAAAGATCATACATGGAAAATGTTTAGCAAAGGAAATACCAATCCTTTGGCACATTCCCAAGTAGGATCAAGGACTATGAACGTGGATGGGAAGAAGAATGGACAGGGAAAGGAAAGAGAACCCTTGAAAAGCTAGGCACGTGGTGAGCCTCATCTGCTGAGGGATTGTCCCCACAATCCCCAATAGGTGCACAATCTTCAAGTTGTACAAGAAGCTACCATGGTGAACGACATTACCCAGAGTATTCCTAGGATAAGTGTCACACTGAAGGACAAACAAGCAAAACATCAATAAAAAATGATTGAAATTGAAGGTTTTCTCTTCAACCAATCTGTTTCTGTTTTGATTGACGCTAGGGCTAGCTTGAGCTATATTGGACCTCATATGGTAAAAAAAATCTCTCTTAAAATTGAAAAATACAAAACTGTGTGGTTAGTGAAATTGGCCATGGGTACCAAGAGAAGAGTGACCAATCATGTAAAACAATGCCCTTTAGATTTACATGGGTATATAACGACAGTAAATCTAAATGTCCTTCCCTTAGGATCCTATGACATATTAATTGGCATAAATTGGTTTAAGAAGCATGGAGTAGTAATAGACTATTTGACGAAGACAATAAGTTGTGTAGGACTACACGGACAAAATCAGATTATTCAGGGAATGTTCAAGCCTGTATCAGTATGACAAATTTTAGCAATGCAAATGAAAATGAGTGCAAGGAAAGGATTTCAATTGTATCTAATGAAAGTGGAGGAAGGTAAACAAGAAGCACAAGAGCTAACCTTGGATACCTTAACCATTGTTAAGGAAATTTGAGATGTATTTCCAGAAGAAATTTCCATCTTACCGCCACATAGGGACATAGATTTCACCATGAACCTGTGTCTAGAGCCCTCTATCGAATGAGACCACTTGAATTGCTGGAATTAAGAATGTTGTTCCAAGAACTGTTAGATAAGGGTTATATCAGACCAAGTGTGTCACTGTGGGGGGTACCTATGTTGTTTGTTAAGGCACATTCAGAATGTGCATTGACTACCGCTAGTTGAACAAGTTAACTATAAAAGAAAAGTACCCATTGCCCTGTATCAATGACTTATTTGAAGAAGCATGTGGAGCAACTCTCCTTTCCAAGATTGATTTGAGAACTGGTTATCATCAACTCAGAATCAAGCCAGAAGATGTCCATAAAACAACATTCAGAACCAGATATGGACACTATGAGTTTGTTGTATTGCCATTTCGCCTCACGAAAGCCCCAACAACTTTTATGTGCCTAATGAACAACATACTAATCAAATTCTTGGACAGATTCATGCTAGTGTTTATTGATGACATCCTAATATACTCCGGGAATGTGGAGGAACATATGGAACACCTAAAACATGTAGTGCAAATGTTAAGGGAGAATCACCTATATGCCAAATACAACAAATTTGAATTCTATAAAACCAAGATACAATACTTGGGTCACATTATTTCTAAGGATGGGTTAGGTGTTGATCAAGAGAAGGTGAATGGAAAACTGGTCAATACCAAAAGATGTATCGGTTGTCTAATCCTTTATGGTGTTGGCAGGGTATTATCACTGGTTCATTGAAGGTTTCTTTAAAACAACTCACCCCATCACATCTTTACAATGGAAGGGATTCAAGTATGAATGGAATGCAAAATGTTAACGAAGATTTGATAAACTGAAACAATTATTTACCACAACACCCATCTTGAAACTAGCAAATCCAAATGAGGAGTTCACAATGTGCATCAATGCTAGTATTGAGGGATTAGGAGGAGTGTTGCTACAACATAACTTTGTAATTTCTTATGAATCCATAAACTTAAAGATACATGAAAGAAATTATGGAATGCAAAATGTTAACGAAGATTTGATAAACTGAAACAATTATTTACCACAACACCCATCTTGAAACTAGCAAATCCAAATGAGGAGTTCACAATGTGCATCAATGCTAGTATTGAGGGATTAGGAGGAGTGTTGCTACAACATAACTTTGTAATTTCTTATGAATCCATAAACTTAAAGATACATGAAAGAAATTATGTAGTGTATGATTTGGAGTTAGTCGTGGTGATACACGCATTAAAAGTGTGGAGACATTATTTTTTGTGCAAGAAATTTTTTCTAACCACAAACCATATCAATCTCAAATATCCTTTTAGTCAATCATATTTAAACATTAGGCAAACCAGGTGAATGGCCTTTCTTAGCGAGTTCAATTTTGATATAAAGCACATAAAAGGGAAAGAAAAGAAGACAGTTCATGCCATCAGAAGATATTCCCATAATTTAGTGAGCATAAATGTTGTAAAATTTTCTGTTTCCCACCCCGGTTTTCAGTTTCACCTTATTTCTCCCATATAGTTAAATGCCCATTCCCATAGCCATACATTTAACAGACTGAAAAAATAAATATTGCTGAAAACACAAATTCTGGAAATTTTTCAGAGTGCTGGAAATTGCAGAAATAAAAAAATCAGCAATTAAAACAGCCATAAAAACACATTTAAACTCAGTGATTTTTGGTCAACTTGACCCTAGAAAAACCCCCTACAACTCTTGGGGAAAACCAGTTTGAGAGCTCTTCTTTATTTCTGGAAAATGCCTTTTACAGAGAAAATATTTTCAGCAAAAAATCAGCAAAACAGAAATTTTTCCAGCAAGCAAAACTTATCTGTTTTCAGCCCAAACGACAATCTGAAAACTGCTGGAAGAGCTGTACGGACCGTACGGATGTACGGACTGTACGGACCGTACGGACTGTACGGACGGCCGTACGGACTTGTACGGACAGCCCTCGGGAAAAGTGCAGAAAATCGCCTCCTCGATATTCGTGCTGAAAAATAATTTTTTCACTGTTTTGCTCACTAAATCTGCCTTTTTCTGCTTGTTCTTTATGCTGTTCAGATTTGCTGAAATGCTGCCTTGGTGTGTGTGCCAAACTGCTGCCTCTTTCTCCTCCTTGTCCAGAAATCTCCCTTGCTCTCTTGCTCTCCTTCTCCCAATCTGCTCATGAAAGAATGAATGATCTCTTTCTCCTTTTCCTCCCTTAACCCAACCCTAAATGACTTTTGGGTGATCCCTAAATCCAATGGCTGAAATAGATTTAGATCAATGGCTGAGATTAAATGCTCATTTAAATCTCACTTTCTATTTTTTAATTCACCCCACTTTAATAAAGACCCACTTAGTCATTTATTTCCAAAGTCACTTTTCCTTTCTAATTTTTCATTGACTTTATAAAGTCACTTTAAAATTAGACTTAGTAACTTTATCACTTAAAGTCACTTTCAAATTAGATTTAACTTTATAAAAATTATAAAGTTACTTTAGGAGAAAAATTAAATTCTTTTGGACACTTTTCCCTAGGCCAAAGATCAAAGCCTTAGGGAACCACCTGTCCTCCGGTACCAAATTTCAACACTCCCTCTTACCGAGGAAGGTGTTCCTCACCACACCCATCTTGTCTCTGAAGTAGACATGCTTGCCCCGTGGTAAGGCTTTGGTAAGAATATCTGCAACCTGCTCATCAGTGGAAATATACTCAAGCTTTACAGCTCCCTTCTGAACATGGTCTCTGATGAAATGATATCTGATCCCGATATGCTTTGACCTATCATGAAATACTGGATTCTCCGTGAGTTTAATGCAACTCTGATTATCACAGTGAATCACTGAAGGTCTCAACGGCTGACCAAATAAGCCAAACAACATCTTACGAAGCCAGATGGCCTCACAACTAGCTAGACTGGCTGCCATATACTCTGCTTCCGCTGAACTCAGTGCTACTGACTGCTGCTTCCGGCTGAACCATGACACTACTGCTGAACCCAACCCAAAACAACACCCTGAAGTGCTCTTCCTATCAGAAGCACAACCTGCCCAATCAGAATCAGTGTATCCTGCCAATCTCACTCCATCTCCCTGCCTGTAGTCCAGACCATAATCCACTGTCCCCTGCAAGTACCGCAAAATGTGTTTTGCAGCCACCCAGTGAACCTTCCTAGGCTCACACATAAACTGACTCATCGTGTTGACTGCAAAACAGATATCTGGTCTGGTGTTGACCAAATACATCAAGGAACCAATCAGCTGCCTGTACAATGTGGGATCCACCAACTCGGAATCCGAAGCATGAAGCTTCTTCCAGTTGGTGATCATCGGTGTCGACATGGGTCTACAATCCTCCATGTGGAATCTGCTAAGGATGTCCACAATATACTTCCCCTGCCCCAGGAAGAAATGCCCCTCCTCCTGCCACACCTCCAAACCCAAAAAGTAATGCATCAAGCCGATGTCCTTCATCTCAAACTCCGCTGCAAGATCTCTCTTGCAGTGCTCTATGAGTCTCTCTGCACCTGTAATGATCAAGTCATCCACATACAGCACCAGAATGAGAGGCTCCTCACCAATCACAATAAAGTAAAGGTTCGGATCTGCCTCACTCTTTGTGAAACCCATCCCCTGCAAGTATGCATCTATCCTGGAGTACCAAGCTCTGGGAGCTTGCTTCAGGCCATAAAGGGCCTTCTTCAATCTGCACACATGGGACTCCTTCCCATGCACCTCAAAGCCTTGTGGCTGCTCAATGTACACCTCCTCCTGTATGAAGCCATTGAGAAATGCGGTCTTCACATCCATCTGGTGGATCTTCCAACCCATCTCTGCTGCTATCGATATAATGGAGCGGATCGAAGTATATCGAGCCACGGGAGCGAAGGTCTCCTCATAATCAACTCCCTCTACCTGTGAGAACCCTCTAGCCACAAACCTTGCTTTGAATTTCTCAATGCTGCCATCTGCAGCATGCTTTACCTTGTAAAGCCATCTGGAAGTAACCACGGATTTGCCCTCAGGCCTCGGCACCACCTCCCAAACATCATTCTTCATGATAGAAGAATACTCCTCCTGCATGGCCTCTCTCCAGACCTGCTGGCTAGCTGCCTCCTCATAGCTAGAAGGCTCAGAGTCAAGGATGCTGGTAACCATCGCCATATAGCTACAAAACCTCTCAGGTGGTCTACTCTCTCTGACCGGCCTCTTCGGCTCAGCAACAGATGTGGCATCTCTCAAGGTGTCCTGAAGCCACTTGGGCTTCCTCTTCCCTGAGCATGCTTCTCCCATAGGAGAATGAAACTCCTCCTCCTCATCCCCATCAGTAGTCTGAACTCCTGACTGTCTGTCTGCTGTCCTCCTGCCTGCACCTGAACCTGTAGAAGCTGAGGTACCGTGTGAACTGTCCATCAGTGGACTCCCTAGTGAACTGCTCTGTGAACTGCTCTGCATGCTGCCCGGAGCACCACCCCTCTGGCTCGGCGAGCCACTGCTCACTGATGGACCTGACATCCTCATAGATGTACCTCCGGATCCTCCTGATCCCTGCCCACTGGATCCCTGCGACTGACTCAACTGCTGCTGAGGGTCTGGCTGATCCAGATACTCTAACTCCCGTGACCTCCTAAAGGCCCTGTCCTCCTCGAACTTCACATCCCGTCTGACAACAACTTTCCTTTGTGCAGGAATGTAAATCCGAAAGGCCTTTGAGGTCTCACTGTAGCCCACAAAGATACCCTTCTCTGCGGTGGGCTCTAGTTTGGTCCTCTCCTCCTTGGGTATATAGGAGTATGTAATGCATCCAAGGATATGAAGATGACCAAGATCAGGCTTCTTCCCAAAGAAAGCCTCCTCCGGAGTCATGTGCCCCAAGGCACGATGCGGACTCCTGTTCTGCAAGTAAACAGCTGTGTTGCAGGCCTCTGCCCACAAGAACAATGGCAACCCCTGATCATATAACATGGCTTTGGCAGCCCCTATGATGGATCTGTTCTTCCTCTCCGCAACCCCGTTCTGCTGGGGGTTGTAAGGAACAGTGAACTCCCTCCTAATGCCTGCCTCTGCACAATAGTCAACAAACTCTCCAAGGGTGTACTCTCCTCCATTGTCCGACCTCAGGGACTTGATCTTTCGACCTGTCTGAGTCTCCACAAGAGCTCTGAACTCCTGAAACCGCTTGAAGACCTCACTCTTGGTCTTCAAGAAATAAATCCAGGTCCTCCTGGAGTGATCATCAATGAATAAGACATAGTACTCATATCCACTCAAGGAAACATGAGACATCCGACCGCTCACATCGGAATGAATCAAATCAAGTATCCCCGTCGCTCTGCTGTCACTGCTGGGAAAAGGGGATTTGGCAAACTTGCCCATCGCACAACCTCTGCAAGTATCATGGTGATCAGTACTGAAATCTGGCACACCTGTAGTGATCTCCCGCAATGTCCTCAAGGCTCCATGAGACATGTGCCCCATCCTGCGGTGCCAAATCTCACATAGCTCAGAACTGCTAGCTCTGCTGTCGGTACTACAGCTCAATGCCAAAGGGGGCTGGAATGCAAACTTGTACACCTTTGCATGGCGTACACCTATCACTCTAGCTGAATCAGCTGGAGAGCCCCTGGGATACATCAACACCTGTCCTTCCCTGAACAGTACCTCATATCCTCTGTCCTCCAACGCTGAGACGGATATGAGGTTCTTCCTCATCCCTGGCACATAAAGAACCTCTGACACCTTCAAGGGAGGTTTGGACTCCCTCTGAAATGTCACTGTCCCCACCCCGACTGCTCTAACAACTCTGTCATCACCGAGTACTACCTCAATATCAGTGCCACTCTCTGAAAGCTCTGAGAAGTACTCCCGGACTCCTGTCATGTGACGTGAAGCCCCACTGTCCACATACCAGATACCTGTAGATGCTCCGCTAATCGAGGGAAAAGCATGCTCCCTCTGAACCTGTGTGGCAGGTGATCCTGCACTAGAGGACTCACATGTAGTGAACGCAAACTCCCGGTCAAAACGACCTGCAAAGTCCTCAATCTCAGCTGACGCTGCCACATCCTGGGTCTTCCCCTTCTTCTTCTTCTTCTCCGGACACACAACTGCATAGTGTCCCATCTTCTGACAATTCCAACACTTCACTTTGGAATAGTCCTTTTGTGAGTTACCCTGTTTACCTTTACCTTTGCCTTTGCCTCCACCACCGCTTGTGGAAGCCTGCTTCTTCCCTTTGCCTTTCTTGCCTCCTGCCATCAGTGCTACGTCCTCATCCTGCTCAACTGGCTTGGCTGCCCCAAGCTGTCCTTTCCTGATCTCTGTCTGTATACAATCATCCCAAAACCTCTCCCATGTGGGAAGGGTCTCACGTGCACAAACCCCATCAGCAAAGTTCAACCATGAACGGGGGAGGCCATTCACTGCAATACGCACCAACTCAGTGGATGGAATGGCCTCTCCAATCGCTGCCAACTCATCTCTCACATTGGTAATCTTTGTGAGATATCCAGCTGCACTATCATTCCCCATCTTAATGTTCTTCAGCTTCTCCTTCAGGACCATCTTCCGGTTCTCATTGGTACTCTGGTAGAGATTGGACAATGCTGTCCACATCTCATGGGCATTGCTCTTTCCTCTCACATGAGGAATGCAATGGTCTTTGATTCCGTCTAGAATCAGCCTCTTACCCTTGTTGTTCTTTCTATTATAAGCTGCCAACTGAGTAGCATCAGTAGGCACAACAACAGGGTGCTGTGCTGTATGCACCATGATATCCCAGACTTCTGCCTCCTCAAAGATACTCTGCATTCTCTCCTTCCAAACGCTGTAATTTGTATGCCCATCCAACCTATCCTCCACCCTCAATCCCAATGACATCTTGCTGTCCTAAAACTGAAAAATAGCACTGCTGTGGTAAAGATAAAACTGCTGTTTATGAAAAATCAGCTTGCTGGAATTTTCTGAGTGAAAAAAGCAGCAGCTGTATTTTTTTCCTTTTGCTGTCCCAAACTGCCCTTCAGCACTCAAGCTCTGATACCATGTAAAATTTTCTGTTTCCCACCCCGGTTTTCAGTTTCACCTTATTTCTCCCATATAGTTAAATGCCCATTCCCATAGCCATACATTTAACAGACTGAAAAAATAAATATTGCTGAAAACACAAATTCTGGAAATTTTTCAGAGTGCTGGAAATTGCAGAAATAAAAAAATCAGCAATTAAAACAGCCATAAAAACACATTTAAACTCAGTGATTTTTGGTCAACTTGACCCTGGAAAAACCCCCTACAACTCTTGGGGAAAACCAGTTTGAGAGCTCTTCTTTATTTCTGGAAAATGCCTTTTACAGAGAAAATATTTTCAGCAAAAAATCAGCAAAACAGAAATTTTTCCAGCAAGCAAAACTTATCTGTTTTCAGCCCAAACGACAATCTGAAAACTGCTGGAAGAGCTGTACGGACCGTACGGATGTACGGACTGTACGGACGTACGGATGTACGGACCGTACGGACTGTACGGACGGCCGTACGGACTTGTACGGACAGCCCTCGGGAAAAGTGCAGAAAATCGCCTCCTCGATATTCGTGCTGAAAAATAATTTTTTCACTGTTTTGCTCACTAAATCTGCCTTTTTCTGCTTGTTCTTTATGCTGTTCAGATTTGCTGAAATGCTGCCTTGGTGTGTGTGCCAAACTGCTGCCTCTTTCTCCTCCTTGTCCAGAAATCTCCCTTGCTCTCTTGCTCTCCTTCTCCCAATCTGCTCATGAAAGAATGAATGATCTCTTTCTCCTTTTCCTCCCTTAACCCAACCCTAAATGACTTTTGGGTGATCCCTAAATCCAATGGCTGAAATAGATTTAGATCAATGGCTGAGATTAAATGCTCATTTAAATCTCACTTTCTATTTTTTTAATTCACCCCACTTTAATAAAGACCCACTTAGTCATTTATTTCCAAAGTCACTTTTCCTTTCTAATTTTTCATTGACTTTATAAAGTCACTTTAAAATTAGACTTAGTAACTTTATCACTTAAAGTCACTTTCAAATTAGATTTAACTTTATAAAAATTATAAAGTTACTTTAGGAGAAAAATTAAATTCTTTTGGACACTTTTCCCTAGGCCAAAGATCAAAGCCTTAGGGAACCACCTGTCCTCCGGTACCAAATTTCAACAAATGTTAGCAGCATTAATACCAATTTCTTTGAGAAAATCAGACATGTTATGCTTGATGACCCAAAATATCTAGAAATACAACAAAGGTTACAACACAATGATGTCCCGGGCTACAGGGAAAATCCTGAAAATTTTATGACGTATAGGAATAGATTGTATATTCCTCTAGTGGAGAAATTAAAACCACTCATATTTGATTAATATCATAAAAAGCCTTATGCTAGACATCCAGGGTATCAGAAGATGGTTACGACATTAGGACAAAAGTTTTTTTGGCCTGAAATGAAGAAAGATGTAGCATAATTTTTGGCAAAATTCTTAGTGTCAACAGGTGAAGGTGGAAGAACAACATCCTGCAGGGTTAATAAACCATTTACCCATTCCTGAATGGAACTGGGAAGTCATTTCCTTATATTCTTAACCATACTGCTTAGCACAAAGAGGCAACATCATTCCATCATGGTGGTAGTGGATATGCTAAGTAAAGTAACCCATTTTCTGTTGGTATTGTCTACTTTTGGTAATGTACAAATTTCACAAATTTTTATGAAGCAATTTTTTCGACTTCACGAGATTCCCAAAATGATAGTGTCTAACAGGGATGCCAAGTTTACATCCAACTTTTGGAAAGAATTGTTTCGCGGCTTGGGCACCACATTGAACTTCAGTACCATATACCATCCCCATACTAATGGGTAGACGGAGAACAACCAAGATGCTGGAAGACATTCTTAGAATGTATGTTATGGATCAACCAACAAGATGGGAGGATTTTCTACATTTGGTTGAATTTTCCTATAATAATAGCTATCATGCATCCATTAAAATGAGCCCATTTGAAGCCTTGTATGGAAAAAAATGCCATACACCTCTTAGTATGATTCAGCCAGAGGATAGACTAATTCTGGGATCAGATGCATTACAAGAATTAGAGCAGATAGTGTGAAGAATTCAATAGAATATTAAGGCCGCCCAAGACTGGCAAAAGTGTTATGTACAAAAATGAGGACACATAGGGAATTTAAAAATGGGGAGCATGTGGACATCCGGGTGAAACCAAAGAAAAACACACTGAGAACGAGTTCTTGCCCAAAATTGGCAGCCTGCTATTGTGGGCCATTTGAAATCTTGGAAAAAATAGGAATTGTAGCTTATCAACTAACTCTCGCCAGTTATGTTAAAGTTCATAATGTTTTTCACATTTCCTTGCTAAAGAAATATGTACATGAATTCTCTCATGTTATTGATTGGAAAATGTTACAGGTTGAGCCCGAAGGAGAATTCACAGCAGAACTGCTATGCATTCTTGATCAAAAAAAAATTTGGCTCTAGAATCGAGTCATCACTCAGGTTAAAGTGCGGTGGAAGCACTATACCCCCAAGGAGGCCACTTGGGAGGGAGAGGACGAAATGCAGAAAAAAATTCCATCATCTTTCTAGTAGAATATACATGTTAAGTGGACACCGAGGACGATATGAAAATAAAGGGGGAAGGATGTGATATACGCTAGTAGATATTATTGTTTTAATGCACGTGTATAATAAATGTTAGAGGCTACATAATACTTTGAATAATCATTGTAAGTATTTTTCATATTATTAATAAATAAAGAGAAAACTCTATATTAAAGGAAACTATGCACTCAGAGAAGACACTCAAGGACAAGATTATAAATTCATCATGATTAGAATCCTAGAATATTCTAGATAATATTAATGGAGGGAGATAAAGTCTCTCAGGAAAATCTTAGCCGAAGAAAGGGATTAAGAGTGGTGGCCTTTAAAGCACCATGGGAGAGAAAGGCGGGCTTTAAAAGAAAAATCCTGGGCAAGAAATAAATAAAATCTTACAAAAGCGGGATGCTGCTGAAATGGAAGCAATATCATGAATAAGGGTAATAATTACACAAAGGGAGAATCAATGAGGTTTTTGATTCTTTGGGAAAAACAAACGAGCTCGGGGGAGAATTGGAGGCAGTTCGGGGTTGGGAGGACAATGTCTTTCTGGTGTAAGTTTTTGGTCAGCCGGATAACTAAAGTCTCTGGTTTGGTCTATGTTGATTATAATTATGCATCAATTGTTGTAGATGAATATGATTTAATGTTGTGATTTTATTGGAGGAAGTAATTTACTGTTCTTGATGAATATAAATATTTCTTTCTGTTGCTGGAATTTATATATATATATATATATATATATATATATATATATATATATATATATATATATATATATATTGTTGTAATAAAAATAAAAAAATTATGTGGTTCAAAAGATTAGGATTAATATCTTTAGTTTCCATCGAAAGTGGTGGGATACTTTGAAAAGTGAAGGAAAACATTGCTACAATTCCAATTATGTGGATACTAAGGAATTAGATTAAAACTACTTGATAAAAGAATCACAATGTTGTTAGAATTTAATTTGTGCCTATAGACTCACTAGATTACAAGATATGAACGAGTTGTTGTATTACCAAATAAACTGAGGGTATGATCACCCAAATGTGCAATAGAAGGGAAATGACAATTCCAAAGGGATCACAACAAGTATAGTTAGACTAAGTAATATTATAGCCCTGTGAAGATGTTTATCAAATCTATAGCTCAATAGACGAGAGGAAGAGTAGAGTATGACCTAGCTAACCAAAATATTGCGGTATAAACACAGATACTCTCTCTGCGGATTCTTATTGTATGTTGAGAACATACTTATGAGGAACAGAGAGTGACAAATGCTAGAGTAGTATGTAATAAAATTACAAGACGGGCAAAGATACAAAGTATATGGTGAACTTCAGAAAAAGAATAAAACCACCCATATATGAATTAAATGAGAAGTGGTACATTAAACTAGATTGAGATTATAAGTAGATACACATAGACCAAAGTAAGTGTGTTCTTTGCGCTAGAAGTTATAACCATTACATATCTACTTTAAATATCAAGTTATAGGCAGAGGAGTTTGTGCCCTATGAACACCGAATTCGAGCATCTATAGGCAGCAATGCACTTACAACTATAACCACAAATTTAAGCATGAAGTCTATAGGCAGATAAATTCTCACAAATATAAAGATAAATTTAAGTATGAAATCGACAAGGCGAGGAGTCATTACGAATATCCATAAGAACAGAATGAAGGTACCCAGACTTACATAGTTAAGTTGCTGACTCTGTTAAGAAAATTCCATTGATAAATAAAAACCATTAAATAGACAATTTATGAAAATCTCATTGATAAACAGGAACCATTCATGAACAAGGGCACTCATGAATTAACCCTGAATTATCATCAACGATTAGCAAGTGTGATATAAAAAGGGTCATGGCATAAATTACAATAGTCTTTCCATCTGGAATTGTTAATACAGTAACTAAAATGAAAATCCTATGGTAGATATAGGCCTTATGCCGATTTCGTACTATCACCGAAATATAAAACAAGAGATGTTATAGTATAACTCTCAAGAAGCTTTTCAAAGAAAAACAACTACCAATGTCTCTGTACAACAGTTAGATCTCTTCCTAATAATCACCATAAGCTATAGGGATATAATCTCCCTACTTAATAATAGAAGAACTGAGATCCCGAAGCAAAGTAGGTGGGTAGATCAAGGTTGGTATTATGAACCCAGTCTCCATTTGATGAAAGTGTCTGGTCTGGCCATGAAAGGAAATAAACAAAGGATTCAAACCACTTGAACACACCTGTAGGGTCATGAAGGCCGAGAGATTAATACACCCTGATGCTATAACCATACCTTCAATATAATTTGATAGTAGAAAAAGAAAACAAAAACCCAAAAAAGTTAGCAAAGTACTGGAGCAACAAACCCTTAAAGCGCAAGATAGTAAACTTGTCACGCACATTCTGAGAGAAAAGACAGGGAGGATAAACCATGAAAGGAAATTTAGCGAGGTGTATCAACACCCTAGACAATGGATTTGGGAAAGCCCCCAATAAGTAGTTATGCAACAAAAATTTAACAAATTCCAATTGATGCAGAGACATTCCATAACCCTCCCAGCATAGAGAACTCAAGGAGTCATTACCAAGGTAACCACTAATGGTGATATCACAGAACATGGAAGCACAAGAAAATAAACCCAGAAATAATACCATGGAAAACCCAATACTCCTATGGCTCAAAGGCCATTAATCACATACGCTCCGAGAGTACGTATAGTATAGTCGAATAAGAAGTAAGCAGGAGTTTCTTTTTCTAATTTGGGTTACAGAAACTATACTTGCAGCCTAACAGAACACCTAAATGAAAGGTGTGCACTGTTCCACTGCCATTTCATGGTAGTTTCCATTTCTCTATGTCATACAAATGGCGTTGAAACCTAAATATTAACAAAAAACCCAATACCCTTAAGTTTGGAGGACAAAAGTAACAAGAAACTGAGTGTAGAACCAAAATTTACAGACCTGAGGGTTGTTGCAGGGGTAGTGATGGTTGAAAGTGGCCTCTAACCTTGCAAGTGCTCGATCCAGGTCGACGGCACCGTGAATACCATCTTCCAAGTTAAACTAAAAATGAAGTAAATGCAGGAGCGATGTTAAATGTAGACCTAAAAGATGCATTTAGCAAGAGGATTCCAAGAATGACCAACATGTATACTACTGTGGGGCTTTTCATCACAATCTATGCAGGAAATTCAAGAACTCGGAGGAGAATATAGAGAAACCTGTGCGTCGCTGGAGGAAGGGTTCTCCAAAACCTAATTACGAAATGAGAAGAAAGTAGGGTTTGGTCTTGGCATAAACGAAGGTGCCTGAATCTAATCCCTTAATGCTCAACAATGCATCCCAATCGTCAATGACCCCTAACACTATCCACTACTATGTGTCCCCGTGTGATCTGGCCCACTTGGCAAGTGTATACTAGAGCACAAAGTGCTTGAGAAAACATGACGAAAAGGGAAGGGACACGATATTAACGTTATGGTCCAAATTTAATATCATAGGATAATGAAATATATACATTGATGTCCTAGACTAGGATTAATGAGTGCAACCCTATCCATCATGTTCATAACCTAACCAATGTATTGATTTAGAATAGGTCCATTGCAATGGAAGAAAAAAAGCCACACAAGGTAAGGGAGAAACAAGTGGTAAGGGTGGAAAAAAAAACTAAATGTTATGGAAGTGTTGCTAAGGGAGAAAGGGATTAGGTCCAAATCTTAGGAGTAAATGTTGAATGTTAGGAATCTAACTAATGGAAAAAAACATTGGGTGGCGAGGTAAATTACAAAGGGTAAGTTATTAAGGGATGATTTTAAGTCTATCTCAAGGAAGATGGGTCAATGGTCAAAGCCATAGGAGGTGAGGATAGGTGCTTCGATAAAATTATATTTCTAAAGAAGGGTTTTAGAAATAGGAAATCTATCAATATGACAAGCGATTTGGTTGTTACCTCCTATTTTTATGTTCCTAGTTAATGTGTCATTGAATATGTTAATATAGAATTATAATGCTCAAATATCTGATAGTTTCCTTAAACAAATGAGAATCAGTGTTCAGGAGTCTAGTACTTCCATTCTTTTATTCTAATGCTATAATGATATTGTGATCATCTCTAATAATGCATGTATCCTCCTATGTCCTCTTTATGAGTTGAGAGAGTTATTTGAGAAAAACCTCTTTTTTGTTGGAATACCTCGAACATAGGAAACCAAAAAACTATGATATTCACTTGATACTAATAGTTTGAAGCACCCCATAGTGATGGGATGGGATCTGATCCAATTGGTGAATTATAACTCTGTAGATTCAATATAAGTATTGGTCCTCTAGCATGAGAAGTGACATGTAGTGATAATGAGCTACATTATTTCCAAGTTTTTCAAAGCTAAAGAGTCTTTTGTTTCATTGGAAAATTTGGTTTCCTCAAATATTACTACACTTGGAAGAAAAAAATTTGATGCAATATTTCAAAAGCCGATGTTTCCTTTTGGATTTTATGCCACTAATTTTTCATGAAATAATTTTCATTGGGAAAAGGATTGAGTCGAGGAAAACACCTTTGAGATAAGTGTGACTGTGGCAGAGTTTGAAGTAAGGGCTTCTCTTCCTTTTCCCTTTTAAGTAAGGTAAATGAAAGAGAGTCATTTATAGTTTTGGGATGGACCTTAGGTATTTCCCTTTTCGCTCTTTTATTGTTATTTATAAATCCATTTCATCTATTTCCATCTCTTCAAATATATTCTATGATGACGAAGCTTGAGCTTCCGATATTTCTAATTCACCTCTTGTTTGAAGCTCCTTTGATTTTCCACATTTTCCTTTTTTTATCAATGCATCATGTTTGGGGTCTTATTGGGATGTTAAGTCTTCTTGATTATGCATTGGGTAATTTTCTATTTGTTTAGTTACTACTAAATCTCCAAAACTATTATTGGATTGAAGGTACTCCCTTGTAGGGATAACATGGGCTTTCATGTTTCCCCTTCTCTTATTTAGTTTATGGAAGCCATCAAGGTCTATGGCTGGGGTCTTTGATGGCATTATTGTGGGTTAGTTCAAAGGGAATTCTTTGACTAGATGGTTTTACTCATGACAACATCTTCAATAGAATGGGACATGCTCATAGTCCAAAGGATGCACTAGTTCTTCACAATGATACAAGATTTCTATTTAGTCTAGTAGGGGTGATAAAATGTGCATGTAACTGTAGATTTTGGCATATGTTACATACCTTCCTCTCTTGGTGACCTATGACATTTTAAACAAGGATACAATTGGATTTATGATGCCTTCTCATATTTTTTCTTCCCAACACTGCTTCAAAGCGAGAAGAGTCTGGAACAAACTAGGGTGACTAAGAATTTTTCCTTTTCTGGGTAGTATCTTGGAGGCCAAATATTAAACACTATTCAAGAAATAAGGGCCATTTTAAAAAAATCAGATTTTCTCTTCAAGATTGGCAATCATCACTATGAAAATCCCCTTAGCTACGAGCTCTATATCTATGTGTCCTTTTGGTTTACATTTTTTCTTTCTTCACACTATTAGATCATGCTCTAGTGGCCATATGCGTATGAACTTGAAGATCAATGCATGATCTTGCATGTGTTGAATAAACCCAATTATTTTATCTAATTTAACTTCATACATGGGGTTTTGTGGTGGCTTTGGGATACAATGGTTTTGTTTCCAACTTTTCCACACCGCACCTAGTAGTGGATTATCAGGGTATGGATTTATATTTTTTAGTTGCAGAGGGTTTCCTTTGGGTTGATTCGTGAGGTGCCAATGTTGGGTTCTTCTTTTCTCCGACGCATGAATCTCTTGAAACAACATTGCAGTAGGAGTTGTTTGCACAACAAATATTTGATAATAGTAGTGAAATATATCTTTATTTATTGATATGAAATAAGATTCACAATTTCGATGACTTATTTTTATTATTTTATTATGTTTTTATTATATATATATATATATATATATATATATATATATATATATTTGGTTATATTCTTATAATTTATCACTAAATAACCTCTTCTCTATCCATTCATTTGTCATTCAACAACAACATGATACATGTCATATTTACAACACTTTATCAACGATGACTTACTCCATTGGTAAAAATGAGTTGTTAATGTAATCTCCACAATGGTTCAAACCTTACTAATTACTAAATAAATTATAACTAAGTATATAATAATTTAAACTCAAACTTTATCATATCATTTTTTTAGTTTCTAAATCTCAAGTATGCAGATTTTCAAAATCGTAGCTATATTTCCATTTTATAAAATAGAGTTGTTTATATTTTCTTCAAGTCACTTAGGCTCCCCATCCCCACCTCTTATGAACACAAATCCTTCATAGGTCATATCTTTAATGTTGTTACATTAGACCTTTCCTATTGTTATTATCATGGTCATTTATTATGAAATCACCTTTGTAAAGCCTGTTAGATAAAAACATATTGGTATACTAGATTATTCTACCTTAACAACTACCTTGTAGTTAGTATGAGTGATTATTTTGGTTGAAAAAATAATACATATTCATGTATGTAAATTTTCAACAAAAATAATATATAATTTATTGTTAAAACTTGTAATTTCTCAATGAATATTATCAATTTATTGTATTTATGTAAAAAAATAGGTTATTTTTTTAACCAACTGAATGAAATTTTCTTATAAGAATTATTATATTGTCTCTCTCTGATGGCTTTTGCTAGTGAAAATGGTTGTGGATAACTTCAAGCGTTTGGTGACTCTTTAATGGTCATAAAATGGGTTAGCGAGATTCAAAAAATGCCGTAGTAGTCACCTGGTTCATATTCTAAAGGATTCACAGAGCAATCTTAATTATTCATATTTTTCATCCACTCATATTTAGAGGGATAGAAATAGTGAGGTGGATAGGCTTTTCAAGGAAGGCCTACGCTTGGATTATGGCTCTTGTCATATTGAAGAAGTCCTAAATGATGCTCACTAGAGCTATTATCATAGGCCTTTTATGGATGTTCAAAACTCACACCACTAAAAATATTTCTTTTTGGTCTTTTTGTAATTGAAATTTGATCGTATAATCTATTGTCTAGTTTACCATGGAAATATTGTTTGGAGCCTTTTTGGCTATCACTTCTTACTATTTTTTAAATTAAAAATGGGTATATTTTTTAAACTATTTTGGAAGCTCCTTTGAGTTTTCCAAAATTTTCCATTTTTTATCAATGCATCTTGTTTTGGGTTTTACTGGGATGTTGAGCTTTGTGGATTCTACATTAGTTCCTTTTCCATTTGTTTTGTTACTTTTAAATATCCAAAATTTTTCTTGGATTGAAGGTGCTCCCTTGTAGAGATAACATAGGCTTCATTTTCTCCTTTTTATATTTACTTTATAGAAGCCCTCAAGGTTTGTGGTTGGGGTCTATGATGGTGTTATAGTGAGCTAGGTTGAAATGGAATTCTCTGGATAGATGGTTCTACGCATGGCCACCTATGCAATGAAAATGGATATGCTCTTAATCCAAAGGTTTCATCAAGTCTTCACCATGATACAAGATCTATATTGATTCCAGTGGGGTTTTACATGTAAATGCAAGTTCTGGCATGTGCTACATACCTTCCACTCTTGGTAACCTCTGACATTTTGGAGAAGTATATAATTCCTTTTTTTATGCCTTCAAATATTTCTTCTTCCCAATACTTCTTTGGAAGGGAGACTAATATAAACTAGATTGGGTCACCAAGAACTTTTCCTTTCTAGGTAGTATCTTGGAGTACAAAGTCTCGAGAAGAGACCAGTGTTGTTGAAGAAATAAGGGTCATTTTTAAAAACTCACGTTCACTCTTAAAGATTGGTAGAGATCACTGTGAAAATTTCCTTAGCTACAGGCTCTAGATCTATGTGTCCTTTTGGATGCCATTTTTTCTTTATCCATACTACTAGATCATGCTCTGATGGGCATATGCCTATGAATTTGAAGAACAACGAATGATCCTTCATGTGTTGAATAAACCCCACTATTTTATCGAATCTAACTTCATACTTGGGTATTTCCATTGTCATTGGGAGACAATGATTTTGATTTCAACTTTGACACAATATGTCTAATTTTTTTTTATCATCATATGGGATTAAATTTTTTCCAGTTGTAGAAGTTTTCCTATGGGGTGAATAATGAGGTGTTGATGTTGGGTTCTACTTTGCTCCGGTGGATGAATCTCCCAAAACAACATTACAGTAGGAGGCCTTTGCACAAAAATAGTCAATTGAAATAGAGATACATACATTTATTTATAGTTATGAAATCAAATTCAAAACTTGGATGACATATTTATATTATTTTATTAATTTTTTATTATAATTAATTTAATTGTTTGTAATGATTTATTCTTATAATTTATCACTAAAGCACCTCTTCTTTATCCATTCACCAATCATTCAACAACAACATGATACACTTTAAACCAACCACACTTTCTCAACAAAGACTTGCTCCATTAGTAAAAATGAGTTAACAATGCAGTCACCATAATGGTTCAAATCTTACCAATGAATATATAAAATATATCTTAATATATAATAATTTAAACTCAAACATTATCATATAATTTTTTTAGTTCGTACAAATTAACTATGCAAATTTTCAAAATTGTTGTTATATTTCTATTTTACAAAATACAGTTATCTATATTTTTTTTTTAACTCAATTAGGTTCCCCCACCCCCACCTAGTCTGAAGACCAATCCTTCATAGATAATCTTTTTAATGTTGTTACATTACACATTGTGTATTGTCATTATAATAGTTATGTATTATGAAACTACTTTGCAAAGCTGGGTAGATCAAAACATCTTGTTATAATGAATTCTTCTCCCTTAACTTCTACTTTGTAGTTAATACAAGTGCTTATTTTGATTGAAAAGATTATAGATAATTTGTAATTTAATATATATATATATATATATATATATATATATATAATTAGGAGTCTTATCAATTTATTGTATTTATGTGAAAAAAGTTAATAATTTTTTTTTCTAATTAATTAGATAATTTTTTTAGATATAAAAGAAACCTAATTGGCCCATTAATAAAATTTCACTCATAAAAACACACTACATAAGATTATCCCCTAAAAAAAATATTAACATCAAAACACATCCCCAAATACAACCTATAAAAATATATATATATATATAGAGTAAAAAAAGCTTTGATGGAATCAAAAACACGGCCGGAAATTAAAATTTTCCATTAACAAGATCTCATTCACAAATAAGACATCTAAGCGAAGCTATGGATTATACTCGTATCAAATGTTTTAATCAAGTTCGATCTGGTACAAATAGAGATCCTAACACTGCCGTAAATTAAAATTTTTCATTAACACCGTCTCATTCACAATTAAGACATGTAAGCACAGGTGAAGACACCATCTCATTCACAAATAAGACATGTAAGCACAGGTGAGGATTATACTCTTATCAAATGTTTTAATCAAGTTTGATCTAGTACAAATAGAAATCTTATCCGTAGGACAAACCGACGTTTTATTTGCATAAAGCACTCGTTTCCCCATTTTACCCCTTTTCATATTTTCTCTTTGGTAAAACTCCCCAACCTTAAATTTTAATTATAAAGGTGTTTATCTCTTCAAAAGATTAACACCACTATTTCAAAATTCAACTTCCATATCAAAGAGACAGAGCAGAAACACATCAAGGGATTTGTTCACAAGATTAACAACACTATTTCAAAATTCAACTTCCATATCAAAGAGACGGAGCAGAAACACATCAAGGGATTTGTTCGTATCGGTGTGGACACGGGCAAGGGAATTTTGGCAATGATTAAGTCGGCTGCAACTCTAAACGACAAACATAGCGAAAGACAATTTGTTGTTAAAGAAGTCTTCGTTTCACATGGAGATGTGTTTTTCTAGTCGGTAGGTTTTCAAAGTGGAAGAGGAAAAAATATGCTTTACGGATATGGATATTTTCTCCCTGGGAAAAAATAATTCTGATATGTATATATGTTATATTATTTTTATAATACATAAGATAATAATAATATTGATTTTTTTTAATTATATAAATTAAATGATTATATATTAAAATATGGTAAATTTCTTATTACCAAAATTAAAAACATAAAAATAAATAAATTTTAATATTATTTTAATTTATTATTATTATGAATAGTTATAAAATAATATATAAGGTAAATATGTATAAATTATAAAAAAATTGTGTGATAAGATTTTTAACTTTCAAAATTTATGCCCATTTTATTATAGATATTTTTAACTTGTAAATAGATTTTGTTACAATGTCATAAATCAATGCTATGTTTTATTAATATCATATAACTAGCAAAGTATAACTATTTTTGACACTGTCATATGATACTATTACTAAGAATATTTTAAAATATTCAATGCCGGATAATTTCATAATATCTACTAATAATTATTGATAACTAAACTAAACTTTTGGAAATCCTATTTCAAAATAAACATGTTTATCAAAATGATTAAAAAGTGTTAAAGTTAAAGTTCAATAGTATTTACACCAATCGGGGTGTGTGCTAGAGGTTGGCAGGGACGACGGATGGTTATGAAGCGTTAAAGCAAGGTACCACCCACCACCCCCCACACGCTCAAGGCGATGGGTGCGGTGACCCTTTGCATGAGTACATGCAAGGGTGGTGGGAAAGGTGGCAGGCACGACAGGGATGAGGACGGAGGTGCAACAGTTAAGGCAAGACGGGTGAGGGGGAATTGTGTTATGGTTTGAGGAGTTTGGAGCTGGAGCATCAGAGGAGGAAGGCGTTGGAATCATCGACAACATCCGAGGAGCGAGAATGGGTATGTGTCCTGGTCGTGCACCCATCTTATAATGGTGACATGGTTTGATTTTTGCTGGAGGGAACAGGAGAAACCTGGGAAGGGGAATTGGGGGAAATGTTGGGGAAAGTGTCGCAGGCATTGCGTGGTCGTAGTACAGCTCTGTGTTCTGGCTATAAGGTATCCGGGTACTGATTTGGCTAGTGATTGTGAGGCCTGTTTTAAGGGTAGCATTGAGACCTCGAGCTTTGCTTGGGATGGAAAGGGAGAGGCCAGGTACTGGGGATGGGTAGATTACAACCTGATAGTAGAGGCTCAGGATAAACAGTCAAATGTATCAGTTTTTGGGAGGAGCAGTGGACGCAACCTCAGTAAGACTTGGGGAATGGGGAGTAGGAGACATGCATAGAAACCTACTAGGATCCCTGGGGGGGAGAATGGGTATAATAAGTGTAGAGGAGCGATGTAGGCTGATTGGGCAGAGGGGAACGGGAAGGCATACCTGAGCATGGGGATACATTCATGGTCAAGGAAGGGGAATGCCAACCATACAGGGTATGAGCGACACCAGGGAGAGAGAAGAGAAAAGCCCGACCTGATAAGGAGACTGGCCTCATCTAACGACTTAGCTGTCACCCAACTTGCACCTTGTTCTGAGAATAATTCGGTCGGGATAAGGAATAGGGAGAATATCGGCAATAAGAACCAAAGACAGAGGTTAACACCTCTTTTATGTGAACATGTTTCGAACAGAGTGGAGATGGCTCATCTAGCGAGAGGAAGGGGTTGCAGAAGACGAGGGAGGAAGCCTACAAAGGCCAAAGATTTGAGTACATTGGAACCGCAAAGAGGAAGGAAGCCTGTTGAACATCTCATTAGTGAAGCCATCGCAACATACTAGGAGGGAACAGATGTAGGAATCCGTAATTTGTTGGAAGAATGGGAGGAAGAAATTAAGCAAAATAGTGAGACAAAGGAGGAGATAGAGAACTGGAGGACATTAGTCCTGGATCCTGGGAATACCAGAGGAAGGATAACCCAATTCAAACATACCTTATATCTCTATTGGCTTATGAAAAGCTTGCTAGGGAAGGCCATGGAACAAATATTAGTGGGGATGGCTCTGTCCCTCCAAGACATGCCCAATTACAAACAAGGTTTGCAGCGAATACAATTCTGGCTCCACAACTAGGACATCCCACTGGATAGAATTCAAAGGCACATCCCATGCATCATTGAATTGACTGAGATGCCTGGGAAACTATCAAGGATCTGAAACTGATGGAATCGGCATCAGAAGAGCAACAATGATATTTAGTTAATCTGGTTTCTTTTTGTTTTTTATGCGGGTAGAATCTATTTTACATTATGCATGCTTATGATAGATAGACATATAGCGTCTTGTCATGAAACTGAGACATACTTAGCTTGGTTAGAAAGACTGAAACTTTACTGTTTTTGGATGGCTTATAACGAGAATGGGCAAGTTGAGGCCACCTAGGATATATATGTGGTGTAAATTTACCGCTTATAAATAGAAAATAAAGGGTCCTGCCAAGCTTAACAAAAAAAACAAAAAAGTTCAATAGTATTTATGGGGCTTAGATGGATGAAAAACAACTAAGCTAAATCTTATGGCTTCTACTATGAGATTCAAGTTCTCTCATTGTTTTGGGAGACTAAGACCTTCTTATTGAAGGGCCCCTCTATGAGGGACACAACATTAGAAAGTCTTATAAAAGGAATTAGGAAAGTAGGGGAAGGGATCTTTTCAATAACATATTTCTATGTTCTTCACCATCTCAATAATTAAGGGTGTAACTTAATATTGGGAGATTGGAAAAACAGTGAAAGAATTAAACTTTCTCATATTCCTTAGAGCTAAATGGAACACCATTATACAATAATGAAGGATTACATTATCAGACATGTAAATTTTGTTTTTTAAAGGATCAATTTGTAAAATATATACCTCCAAAAACCCCTTTTATTGATTTTTAATTAAGTTTTTGTAAGTATTTATAATTTTGTTGTCATAAAAAAACACACTAATTTTAGTTTTAAATATATAACTATGTACTACTCTCTTTTTTTTGTGTTCCAAAGATAAACTTACATATAAATAAAAAAAAATTCAATCTAATTTAAAATAAATAAATAAATTAAATATTAATATTAATATTTAAGTATGGGGGATTTTCGCAGTGCATTATATTAGATCATTTTTTGGGATTCAACTGCGTTAAGTAAGTCATTCAAAGTATGACCATTTCCATGAGAGGTAGTCGTAAAGTGACTAATTTCTCATGATTTTTGAATAGTTCACTTAGCACTCATTGCATCGGGTGATGCTCACAGGGGTGAAGAAGTGGGATTGAAACTAGTGAAATGTGGAGAACGAATCACATAGCATCAATCATCACTTCCGGGGCTTGCACCCGGTAACCAGGACTTCCCAGGAGGTCACCCATCCCAGAACTCCTCTGGCTCAAGCGCGCTTAACTGTGGAGTTTTTCCCCACAATCAAGCCCACTTAGCTTGCTACCCCATTTGCAAAACCTTAGCAAGTATTGTGCCTCATGAACCATTCAGGTAGAGCTCCCTTGACTCTTTTTGAATTTAAGTATGGGGGATTTTCGCAGTGCATTATATTAGATCATTTTTTGGGATTCAACTGCGTTAAGTAAGTCATTCAAAGTATGACCATTTCCATGAGAGGTAGTCGTAAAGTGACTAATTTCTCATGATTTTTGAATAGTTCACTTAGCACTCATTGCATCGGGTGATGCTCACAGGGGTGAAGAAGTGGGATTGAAACTAGTGAAATGTGGAGAACGAATCACATAGCATCAATCATCACTTCCGGGGCTTGCACCCGGTAACCAGGACTTCCCAGGATGTCACCCATCCCAGAACTCCTCTGGCTCAAGCGCGCTTAACTGTGGAGTTTTTCCCCACAATCAAGCCCACTTAGCTTGCTACCCGATTTGCAAAACATTAGCAAGTATTGTGCCTCATGAACCATTCAGGTAGAGATCCCTTGACTCTTTTTGAATTTAAGTATGGGGGATTTTCGCAGTGCATTATATTAGATCATTTTTTGGGATTCAACTGCGTTAAGTAAGTCATTCAAAGTATGACCATTTCCATGAGAGGTAGTCGTAAAGTGACTAATTTCTCATGATTTTTGAATAGTTCACTTAGCACTCATTGCATCGGGTAATGCTCACAGGGGTGAAGAAGTGGGATTGAAACTAGTGAAATGTGGAGAACGAATCACATAGCATCAATCATCACTTCCGGGGCTTGCACCCGGTAACCAGGACTTCCCAGGAGGTCACCCATCCCAGAACTCCTCTGGCTCAAGCGCGCTTAACTGTGGAGTTTTTCCCCACAATCAAGCCCACTTAGCTTGCTACCCCATTTGCAAAACATTAGCAAGTATTGTGCCTCATGAACCATTCAGGTAGAGATCCCTTGACTCTTTTTGAATTTAAGTATGGGGGATTTTCGCAGTGCATTATATTAGATCATTTTTTGGGATTCAACTGCGTTAAGTAAGTCATTCAAAGTATGACCATTTCCATGAGAGGTAGTCGTAAAGTGACTAATTTCTCATGATTTTTGAATAGTTCACTTAGCACTCATTGCATCGGGTGATGCTCACAGGGGTGAAGAAGTGGGATTGAAACTAGTGAAATGTGGAGAACGAATCACATAGCATCAATCATCACTTCCGGGGCTTGCACCCGGTAACCAGGACTTCCCAGGAGGTCACCCATCCCAGAACTCCTCTGGCTCAAGCGCGCTTAACTGTGGAGTTTTTCCCCACAATCAAGCCCACTTAGTTTCAATCCCACTTCTTCACCGCTGTGAGCATCACCCGATGCAATGAGTGCTAAGTGAACTATTCAAAAATCATGAGAAATTAGTCACTTTACGACTACCTCTCATGGAAATGGTCATACTTTGAATGACTTACTTAACGCAATTGAATCCCAAAAAACTGATCTAATATTAATATTAATAATATGTACAAAATTTTCATTCTAATTTAAAATAAATAAATTAAATATTAATATTAATATTAATATGTAATAAAATTTTGATATATTTTGTTGATTAAACTAATATGGATTTAAACCATCTTATAATTTACATATTACCATGATGGCTAATTAAACTGCATCCAATAAATATTTATAAAAATAAAGTTAATTTTTCAAAATTTCAACAGCATCTCTATACTTATAGAAGCATATAAATATACACATCAAATATATTTATAGGCATATCCTAGACGGATAAAATATTATAAAATTTATAGTTTCAAATAACCGATAAAAAGCCCACGGTAATTGTTGAGTGTTGTTATCATATTGATTTTCAACGAGTACAACATTAAATCATTCTGCAAACAACTTGCATGTTGCACATGCATTACGTCTAATCAGAAACCGCGTTAAAGTAGAAACCCAACGGCCTCATTTATCTTCGACTGGATATTTTGCATTCAAAGTCCAAACAGATGTACTCCGCCATATCAACATTAAATGCATCGATGATAACGTACGGTGGCTGAGATAAGAAAGTTTACGTATTGCACACGGCCAGATTCACCTCTGCAGGCTTATAGGACTCGCTGGTTTTCCAGTTTCCATGGTGAACCATTGGATTCGCTGCTGTGCTCTCTATTAACAAGCGAAATAAAGTATGGGCAACCAAGGATCCTGCAGGGTTGTAGGGAGTTACCGTGAGAAAACGATCCAGGTGGTTAGCTCAGATGGCAACGTTCGGATCCTTCATAAAACAATCAGTGCCGGCCAAATCATGCAGGAGTTTCCTCAGCATTTAATCTGTCACTCGGGTTCCTTCTATATCGGGCAGAAGACACCAGTGCTTTCTCAGAACGATCAACTGAAGGTAGGCAACAAATATTTCCTTCTGCCTCACCATTTTTTTGGGTCTCCGTTATCGCTTGTATCGTTGGCTTCCTTAATATCACAAACGGTCACTAAAGTTCCTAATTCTTCCACTTCTCGCGTATCATCTCCCTTGCGCAATATCGGACGCGAGGCCGCTCTCTGTCAGCCGTTTGAAATAGAAAATTCCAACGTCAATGGAGGCCCCCGGATCAGAGTGTCGGCAGACTTTATTACAAAGATTATGAAGGACGGGAGGCTAAATTCCATTGAGGGAAGCCTTCCAGTTGTCAGAGGTTTGGCAGATGATAAGCTCCATGGTCTCTGCAATACTCCGCAATTGCTGAAAGATTATGTGCAGTTGGTCGTGACAAGACGCCAATCTTGGAAACCCAAGCTTGAGAGTATAAGGGAAAAGGAGAGGAGTAGAGGCTATACGAGATTCATGAAAATTAGGAGAACAGGATAGGACAGTTCTTGATTATTCGAAAGTTATTAGTTTCATAAGGGTTTTGATCAAATCCATTTTGAGATAACACTTTGGGAGATTTTAGGTATTTATACTTATTGTACCTTAACAAGAATCATATCAGTATTAGAAATTTGTTAGAGAAGATCAGTTATACATGCAATAACAAGAACAACATGTGGTGATGTATCAGCCTTTTTGATGGTTTGATCACTGGGATCGGAAACCCAGAGGACCGGACAAATATGTGTGATTGAGATTATTGGACCCCGATAGGTATCTCATGATGAAGATTATGTTAATCGGGGATTAAAAGAAAAACGGGCTTTTAGGCTACTGTAGTCATCTTTCATTAGATAAGATAAAACCAAAGAAGTGACTGTAATTCAATATTCGGAGAAGTAATTCGAGTATATGTATATTTATAGGTTGTTTCTTTGGGTTTAGATTATGATAGTATAGTAAATAGATTCCACTTGTATGGCATATTACTATTATTGAAATTAAATTTGAGATTGAGCAATGTTGCTTATAATTTATGGATGTAAACCGGAGGAACACTCATTTGCAATGTTTACTTTCTTCACTTTTTTTTTTGCTAATCGCACTGCATTATGGTCGGTTAATCATGTTACAATTTGGAAACAAGGTACAACTTCTATCTATCTATTAGATCGTTTACTAAATTGAAGATTTTCTTAAATTTAACAATAATAATGATAATATTAATATATGATTCAAAATAATAAATATATAATTTAAAATAAAGTGGTTAGATTATTAATCTATTATTTATTAAATAAACCATTTGAATAAATAAATTGAGATTTGAAGTAAGATTAAATTTTAATCTAAACCCTTTTTGAAGCAACATTTTGGGAAAAATATTCAAGTTAATAAATAATACCTAGTGTACAATAGGCAATTGATATTTAATGTACCTAATAAAATAAATAATTATATTAATATATGATTCAAAATAATAAATATATAATTTAAAACAAAGTTGTTAGATTATTAATCTATTATTTATTAAATAAACCATTTGAATAAATAAATTGAGATTTAAAGTAAGATTAAATTTTAATCTAATCCTATCCCTCCATGTCGTCCTCTATTAGAAAAAATATATGGGACTTAGAAAAAAAGAAACGGAAGATATTAGAGGTTGAAGAGGCCACTTGGAGGCTCAAGAGTCGAGCGTTATGTCTCAGAGAAGGAGATAAAAATATGAAGTTTTTTCACAGATTTGCAAATAAGAGGAGGGAAGCAAACACTATTTGGGAGATCAAGGACGAGGAAGGAAACACACATTCCTCACAGGAGGCCATTTCTAGAGACGCTGTGAAGTATTTCAAAAAGGCATACAACAAGAACTTTGTCTGTGACATAGAAGATATTCTATGGGGAATAGACCCATATCCCACTATGTTTGATGAAAATTAAAACAGAGCTCTATTTGTTGAAGTTTCTGAAGAGGAATTATTGACAACAATGAAATCATTTCAGAAAGCCAAGTGCCCTGGACCGGATGGGTGGACCATTGATTTATTCATCCACTTCTTTGATTTATTTAAGACAGATATTCTAAATATGGTTGAGGAATCGAGACTGCAGGGTTTCTTAAGCCAAAACATTTCATCAACTTATATCGCTTTAATTCCTAAGAAGAAGCTCTCCTCCACTTTTTCAGATTATCAACCAATTTCATTGTGCAATGTTCTATACAAGATCATATCTAAGATTATTGCTATCCGAATTATGAACATTTTATCAATACATCTGTCTCAAGAACAACACGGCTTTCTAAAGGATAGGAATATATTAGATGCAGTGGCTCTCACCCAAGAATGCTTACACTCAATGCATAGCATAAAAATAGAAGCTGCTCTTTTGAAAATCGATCTTAAAAAGGCTTACGATTGTGTGAACTGGGGTTTCATTCGATGCCTACTGGCTAGGATCAAACTAGATGTTAGATGCATTAGATGGATCATGGCCTGTGTAGTGGAAGTTAATATGCAATCCTCATTAATGGAGTCCCAACTTCATTCTTCAAAGTGGCCAGGGGCTTACGTCAGGGCTGCTCTCTGTCGGCACTTCTCTTCATTTTAGTAATGGATTCTCCAAGCCTCCATATTAAAAAATGATTCAGCAAAACTGATGTAAGCCTTTCCCTATACGCAAGAACATCCTCATTTCGCATAATTTCTTTGTTGATGACATTCTATTATCAGCATTGTTGTGCAAAACTACATGGATATGTCTTCATGAAATCTTGGGGAGATTTCAAAAAGCCACCGGCATGTATGTTAATGATATAAAATCATCTTTTCATGTTGAAAATATAAATGGAGATCTTATCATATTTCTAACAAGTCTTTTTAATATAAAAGCTCTTCCCATTTGGAACAGTTTGAAATACCTGGGATTTTATTTGAAACCTGTGGGATATCGAGTCGCTGATTGGTCATGGATTTTGGATCGTTTCTATAAGAAAATAGTTGCTTGGGAATACAAATGCTTATCCTTAGGGGGACGCATCATTCTGTCTCACGCTGTGCTGGTACAAATCATGGTTTATTGGGCACACCTCTTCTTTATCCCTTCAGCTATTATCAATTGTCTTAACAGAATGATTGCTAATTTTATATGGGGAGGATAGAAGGATAAGAAAAAATTCCACTTGACTAAGCTTTCAAAGTTGTCTCGGTCTAAAAATATGTGAGGTTGGGGTTTATTGGATCTGCACACATTTAGAAGAGCTCTTCTATGTAAACCATGTGGAAAGAGATATGGGAGAATCTTTTTAGAGCAAGGCCATTAGAGCTAAGTATATGGACAATCAGGATATGACATATTGGTATAGACAGCGCAATATTGGATCCTCCAATGGCTCATCTATATGGAGAGGATTTCAAAGAATGGAGCCTTTCTTCAGGAAAAACTTGATCTGGAAATTTCAGTCTGGATCTAATATTATTATTGGCATAGATGATTTTGCAGGTGCGGAAGAAAATATCAATATTTCCACCCAGCTTTTGAGAGATTTACACAACAAGGGTTTCTTCTTTTGGGCTAGCGTCATTCAAAAATGGGATGGAGTAGTTCCTATATGGAAATCTTCAACAGAAATGCAACATACTAGAGTTCTGGAAACACAATGGAATTCCATCATTACTGCAATGCGAGCGCGGGGCATTTTTCGCTCGTCAGACCGAGATTCCCTCATTTGGAATGGTCTCTGTGGCTCACCGACAGTTCATGCAAAGCATATATATCTCCAGTTATTATTATTAGCATTTGAACAATCTAATAATATTTTTCCAGCGGCTTTTTGGAAAACAGGATGCCCCATAAAAATCATTATATTTTCTTGGCTGGTTTTTCATAACAGGAACCTCACTTGGGAGAATCTCCAAAAGTGGAATTGATGTGGGCCAGCCATATGCCCCCTATGTAGATCAAATTCTGAGAGCAATTTGCACATTTTTCTACGATGTCCTCAAACTAAGTTGATTTGGCAGAACCTAGCTACTCATTTCGGTTTCGTCAACGTCAGTACTCCTTCTATCATTGCGGCCTTCATAGGATGGAGTAATATGTATATCAAAAGGAGGCCCATTCCCCTGTTAACTATCTGGGCCATATGGAAATGACGCAACAGGATTATTTTCAATTTCATAAGGGATCCGCAATCAACAGTATTTGAATCTATCCTTTGCTTGTATAATGCGATAGGACGACCTCGCCAATCCAAAGTCAGGCATGGAAGGCAAACATAGTCCAAGGAGGCCTCTGGTTTTCCTTGTGCATATTTTGACGGAGCTGCTCAACATGGCACATGTGCCTGCGGAGTTTTCATTATCATTGAGGAAGGTCAAGTTTATGACATCCATTGGAACGGTGGAGCTGGAACTAACAATAAAGCAGAAGTCATGGCCCTGGCTGGACTCCTATCTATAAGTGACTTCCTTGGCATACAAAAGCTCCATATATTTGGAGATTCGAATGTCATCATCGATCATGTTTTGTCCAAACATATCATTAGAAATATCCACCTCTCTGGATGGCTGAACAGGATTGAGGAGTTGTGGAGCACCAGGAAGGACTACACAATTTCCCACATTGCCAGGGATAAAAACTGGAGGGCAGATGCTTTATCAAAACAGGGGCTATCATCCCCACAGGGTATATGGAGGATGCAATTAACAGTGGACAACATCTCTCATCAGATCCAAGACTTTTCCATGTCGGGTACATAATTTTCTATATTGTGAAGTCTATCTGGTATGACTTTCTACTCTCCTCAACATTTGACTCCTATGTTGTTTTTTGTTTCAAATTTTTTTTTTTGGCATATGGGACTGACTTTTGAATTAACATTCTGTGCATAGGAGCCTAGCAATATTTATCCATATGTACTATCTATTTCAGATCTGATATGGCTCATTAAATCCTTTCTCTCCATGTGGTTTTGATCCTCTATATACAACCATATATGAAGTTCGCCATATGAATTGTTGTACATATATGTTGGATGCATATAATACAATCATATAGCTTTTTTTCATGCTGAATTTTTTTTTAATCTAAACCCTTTTTGAAGCAAAATTTTGGGAAAAATATTCAAATTAATAAATAATACCCAATCTACAATAGGCAATTGATATTTAATGTACCTAATAAAATAAATATTTTGAATAAGTAAATTGAGAATTAAGGTAAGATTAAATCTAAACCCTTTTTGAAACATTTTGGGAAAAATATTCAAATTACTAAATAATACCCAGTGGCAATTGATATTTAATGTACCCAGCAAGAATCAGACCAGTAACAGAAATTAGAGGTACGTTAAGAAAGATGACTTAATACATGCAGTAAGATGAATAACATCCTGTTAAAAATCATCGTCTTTGATGATTTGATCGTTGGGTTCGGAAACCCAGATGACCGGACACACGTGTGATTGAGAGTATTGGGCCCAGATAGGGATCTAATTAAGATTATGTTAGTAAGGATTTAATGGGATTTTAGGCTAGTTTTTTTTTTTTTTTTTTGGGTTGTCCTTTAAATAAGATATAATTAAAGAAGGGATTGTAACGCAATATTCAGATAAGTAATCTGAGTATGGTGTTTTTTTGGTTTTAATTATTTTTATTTTTAGATATTTTTTTTAATTAGGATTTGTTTGGTGGTCACTCATCTTATATTGTTTTTGGTGAAAGTTTGTTTAACTGTGGAGTTTTTCAAAAATCGAGGCTATTTAGCTTGCTACCCCATTTACAAAACCTTAGCAAGTATTGTGCCTCATAAACCATTCAATTAGAGTTCCCTTCACTCTTTTGAATTTAAGTATTAAAAGATTTTCACACTGCATTATATTAAATATCATTTTTTGAGATTCAACTACATTAAGTAAATCATTATCTATAGCCATTTCAAATCAAATTTAATATTAAAGTTTCGATTAATATAATTTTTTTTAAACAAGGTGAATAATTAAAAAACTCATTGTAATCCAATATTCAAATATCAAGCTTTTAGAAGCTGGAAGATCTTGATCTTGAAAAACAAAAACTGAAGGATGTGTCCCTTCATAAAGGGAAAAAAACGATCTGAGTTGTTCCACATCAAAAACAGATACAAGTTTTTTATGCAACACATGCGGATTTCTGAGATGTAACCTTGATTTCAGAGATTGTTGGACATCCATATATCATACATATACGATGATAAAACAAAAAGGATGAAGAAGAGTAGACCTGGATAATCAAAGGTGAGTTAAGAGCCAGGGATTGAGAAGTCCTGAATGATAAAGGATTTCTCACCATATATTACCTTCATGGACCAGGAACCTGTTTCTAGTAGAAGACCTTCCTTTGACAGGCTGTCTGCTTGCTGGTTCTGAGCTCGGTAAATGTGTTGAATGGAGCAATCTTTCACAAGTCCCCAAAAAAACATAATCCTGTCCATCCAACCTGCGAGGTGTGGGCTCCTGATATGGCAGTTTCCCTTTACATGATCGATCATTGTTTTGGAGTCGCCAAAAATTGAAATAGACTGTATATCAAAGAAAATGCAGAAAGCAAGGAGATCCACTAGAGCCCTTGCCTCAGCCATGCTATTTGTGTCGTTTCCTCCATTCCATGAAATAAAATATTGAAGATTCTTTTCCATTATGATGTTTACCCCACAACCACAAGATTTTTGCTGTGCAGCACCATCAAAAAACGCTCTTGGGGTCCTTGAGAGATAAACTTCTTGCTCATTTCTGTTGATAATTTTCATTTTGGGCTGCTTTTTCGACACAGAATCATAGATGGATATGATATGTTGCAAAATAGACTTGAGGGGGTTCTTCATTTCTTTGAAAATTTTGTTGTTCCTCCACCTCCATGCACACCATAGGACAATAATAATAATTGATCTCCATGAATCTCTCTGCCCACTCCACCATTCAAAAGCTACATGCGTTGAAGCATGAGAAACAAGAGGGAAACCATATAGAATTGCAAATTCATGCCATATTTGCTGAATATATTGGCATTGGAAGAACATATGATAGTTGGTTTCCTCGGTTGATTCACACATTAAGCATCTACTCGGTCCGTGCCAATTCCTTTACTTTAGATTTTCCCAGGACAGGTTTTTATTGTGGAACACCAACCATGAGAAGTATATTAATTTGGGAGAGCATCCTGATTTCCAGAAGACTGATGGATACTTAGGATTAGGGTGCATGGTCTTTAATCTAATCAGATCTATATAAATATCCTGTACACTAACCTGTAAATTTGCTTTTGGCACCTTCCAGATTAGATAATCTTCTAGCCTAAGCCAATGAAAACCACAGCTACTCAGACCTTCCCTGATAGTGTTCCAATTCCTTGTCAGAGACTCTGACATGCCTAGATCAATGGCCTCTTTCCAAAGAGGAAGTTGGCCTTGCCAAACCGCTATGAGCTTATCCCACGTAAAAATACCTTTTCTGTGGAAGAAGATTAGAAGCCTTTCGAGGATGGTTATGCTCTCTCGCCCGCTCAAGATGGGGTCTATTCCAATGAGGATTCTGCTGCCGGATTGTAAGCTCCATTTCAAATTCTTTAGAAAATATTGCTCAATTTTGCGAAAACTGAGCCATATAGCTGACCCATACGTGGCTCTGATCCTTCCTAATCTGAACCAGTATTCCATGTCTTTACCTTTCATATATTTCTTTTTTATAGTAATGCTCCACGGCCCTTCCCCGAATATTCCTCTCCACAGTGATTTGCATAGGAGTGCTTTCCCAAAAGCCCTCAAATCCAATAATCCCCATCCTCCTGAGTTCTTCGGCATAGAGATCTTTTCCATTTTAGTAAGATGATATTTTCTTTGTTCTGATTTTCCACCCCATATGAAACTTGCACTTATCTTGTTCATTTTCTGGCTCATACTTGCAGGGAGAAAAAAAATGTGTGCCCAATAAACAGCCAGTTGCGTTAATACTACTTGTGTAAGAAAAATTCTTCCTGCCAAAGATAGACACTTGTATTCCCAAGAAGAAATATTTTAGTAGTACCTATCTATTAACCATTCCCAGTCCACTTTAGAGTAACCCTTGGCTTTTCGCTGAAAACCTAGATATTTTAATCCGTCCTTGATAGACCTCATCTCTACTCCAAACAACACAGAAATCCATTCCATTGTTTCCATATCGACGTCATTGTGGAAAAGGATGGATTTTGCCTTGTTTATTTGTAACACAGTAGCACTTTGGAACCTATTGAGAATTTTATTGAGACATGTCCACGAGACCCTGCAAAGCATTGCAAAAATAAGCACATTGTCGACAAATAAGTTGTGCGAGATGTAGTTGTTCCTACAAATCTTAACAGGCCTGCACCTGTTTTCAGAGACTACCCTATTTATATGAAGGCTTAGAGAGTTCATTGCCAGGATAAACAGAAGAGGAGAAAGGGGGCATCCTTGATGAAGCCCTCTTTCTGTTGGAAAAAAAAGAGAAGGAATCCCATTTATGATGACAGCATAGTTCACATTCTATACACATGCCATGATCCAGCTTATGGAATTAGATTTCAGGCCGATCTTTGCTAATAAACATCTAATGAACCCCCAATCTAAGCAATCATATGCTTTTTGTAAATCAATTTTTAGAATGGCAGCTTCAGATTTTTTTGAGAGCATAGTAAACAGGCTTTCTTGTGTATTAGCGACGACATCCAATATATTTCTTCCCTTTAAAAAAGCATGTTGATCCTTTGTTAGAAAACTGGCTAATGTTGCTTTAATCCTTTCAGCATTAATTTTTGTGATGATTTTGAAAGCTATATTGCATAAGTAAATCGGCCTAAAATCATGAAAGGAGTCCGCTTCCACTTTTTTTGGGATAAGTGCTATCTGAGTGGAGGATGTGATCTAATGAATGTTGCTTGAGATTCTTGTTGCTTCAACCATCCTCAACAAGTCTTGTTTGATGATATCAAAGAAGTGAATAAAGAATTATATTGTCCAGCCATCCGAGCCAGGACATTTATCCTTTTTAAAAGCCTTCATTACTCCTAGAAGTTCTTCCTTTGTTATGGGCTGAAACAGGCTTTCATTTTTTCCATCATCAAACATTTGTGGGGCCAGATCAATACCCCACAGGATATCCTGAAACCTGCACTCATCCCTTCTTTTATATTGGTTTTTAAAATGTCTCACAGCTTCCTTTGAGATATCTTGTTGTGAGAAGAGGTAGCCCCCCTGACCATCACTTATTTTCCATATGGAATTTCTCTCACGCCTGGAATTTGCATACTTGTGGAAAAATTTTGTGTTCCTGTCACCTTCCTTGAGCCAAATTGCCCTGCTCTTGAGTCTCCATGAGGCTTCTTCCTGCTTCAAAAGATTTTGTTTTTCCTTTCAAGCTCTTTTATGCGACATCTCATGCTAAAAGGAAGTGAGTTGGCATCCATAGCCTTGGATATACTGTCCAGTTCCTTCTGAGTTTCTTGAAGGGCCAATCTGTCCAACTATCTTTTTTTAAATTGCCATTCTTTGACCACCTTTCTCATAGCGGACAACTTGTCTCTAAAGGTCATAAACGGGGGTATCATGTCTTTTGCAGATAAATCCTTCCATGTTTTTGTTATGACTTCATTGAAATCTGGATCTTCTAACCATATTCTATTGAATTTAAATGGGTACCCATTCCTGAAGCCCTTTTCCCTCCAGCTGAGATAAATCGGCCTATGGTCGGATATAAATACATTCCCAATGGACGAATAAGGCATGCCCATTCTATCAATAATGCTGACATGTACAATAAACCGATCAATCCTTTTTGCAATGTACGCCTCTTCTATTCTTCCATTGTCCCATGTAGGCATCATTTTGGATGGAGTTATATCTACAAGATTCCTGTGCAAAAGTTCATACTTAATGCAATCTGTGAGCAGGTCTCTCTTCCTACAATTCCCCCATCGTTCCTCTGAACTTAGAGTTACGTTTAGATTTCCTGCAATCATTAATGATTCAATATCAAAAATTTCTGAAGCAAATTTTTTTTCCCAGAAAGGAATTATGTTCTTATAAGGGGCGTAGATATTCAAGATATTAATGGGACAGTATTTTCCTCTCATAGATGCTAAGATGAGAATGCCTGCAAAGCATTTATAAGCTTTAGCTCTTATCCAAACAGGGTCCCATAAGACCGCCAACCCCCCCGAAAGACCCTTGGCTTCCGAAGCTACCAGATACCATGAGGGAAACATTTTTCTAAAATAGGATATGGACACATGATTGCTATGCATGGTTTCTTGAATTAAAATAATTTTTGGCTGAGCTGAGTAGAAAAGATTCTTTAGCGCCAAAAATTTTAGGTCTGCTCCCAGACCTCTAATGTTCATAGATATGATGAAGGTCATTTGGAAGTTTTTTCAGCCACGCTTGCTCTAAGAGGCTGAATCTCTGACATATCAATGATGGGGACATCAACAAGGGACAGGTTTCTCACACCACTGTCTGCAACATTAGTCCTCCCCCTAAAATGTCTACTACCTCCATTGTGTTTCTTTCTCACCGTTATATTTCTTGCAGAATTCGGGCTTATGAGAGGAGGCAAAGGATTTCTTGGTTTATGGATGGTTAAAGGCTCCAACTCAAGAGATTTTTTGCTTAGAAGAAAATTTAAGTCGTTGTCATACAAATTTGTTGGAGATGAGACAGGGGAATTTAGAGGGGTGGCAGATACCATTGGCTCTTTGCCTTTCGAGGATGGGATGATGTTCTTTTTGGGCGTCGGTGAAGATGATGAAATAAGAATGGGATGGGAGCCCACTGTGAAGTCCTTGAAAGGCTGGATGGTCGGTGGGGGAGGAGGAATTGCTTTTTCGTCATTCGGTTCCAGGGGAGGCGTACAAAGGATAGTTTGAGTCTTATTATCAGCAGAGAAACCAATCCTTGTTGAGCTTTCAGGCCTGGAACCGTGGCCCTGAGAAAGGTCCTGAGAAAAGTACTAAGGAGATTGGTTGATTTTGTTTTCCAGTTTTTTAAAAACTTGCACAACATCAAGTTCCGTCGGAGACAAACTGGCTGTAGGAGATGGCTTCTCCTTTTGAGAGAACAGGGGAGAGTCTGCCCAGAAATTTCCATGAGACAATATGCTTTTTAGAGCCGGGCGCCGAGGGCAATTTTTAATTAGGTGTCATGTCTTGTGACATGCAGAGCATCTGAAGGGGATTCCCCAAAAATCCAGTCTTTGTTTTATTTTTAAGTCTCTCCAGGCAATCTCTATGTGGTCAGGAAACCCTCCCCTGTAGGCCTTTTCAATAAGAATCCACGCTATTCGCTTGTCTTTTTCCCCAAGACACCTTGGGTCAATGTAGACAAATCTTCCAATGGAATTACCTATCTCAGCTAGAGTCTCCTTAGACCACATCTCCAGGGGAAGATTTGGGAGCTTTACCCAAATCAGGTTATTCGAAGGAGTGTTTTTCAGAGGGTTGTACCCGATATATCACCTGTAGAGAGCAAGGAATCTCCTTCTATGAACCCAGGGTCGCTTCTAAATGGTTTCTACATCATTGGCGCTTAAAAAATGAAAGAAATACCACTCCTTCATGAGATTTGAAACAACGAGAGTGTATCCGATCAGTGGTTTCCACTGAGCCTCAAGGCATTTTCTCATTGTGGTATCATTCATTTCTGGAAAGTGCCATCTACCCACCAAGGCAAGGTCCTATAGACTTTCTATACGCTCAGTCAAGTGGACGCTGTCCAATTTTATTGCAGCAGGCGGGGGGTTGGTTTTGACAGGGTTCCGAGCCTTGTTATAGCGGCTTGCATGTTCACGCATAACCTTATCCTTCTGTTGAACCCCTTCCCTATCCCTGTCAGCATCAGGCAATGATGGTTGGACAACCACGTCATCCAGAGTAGATTGCCATCCTCCAGATAACGTGGCATCCCCCCATTCCTTCTCGGCCTGTATTGCTGCCCGTATCATGGCCTCCGTGGCCGACGCATCTGACCCACACTCCATGCGCCTCCAAAATCTTCTCCCTGGCTTAGCTATAGTACCTTTTGTCCTAGTTAGATTTCCGAATCGGGACTTTATACCAGAATTTAATAAGCAACTGACCAATCTCTGAACATAAAACCCGGATGAGGTGATGCCAAATGAGGGAATTTAAGACACTTCTGACAATGGATCTGGTGCCAGGAAGACTCGGGAAGGATGGTTCCAGTTTTCGAGAGAGGCGCAGAAACAGATACAACCAGTTAGCCAGAGATAATAACTATGGATGATGACACCTCTTAAGGCGAATGACAGAAAAGGGATAAGCCTAAATTCTTTATTCCCACAAGTACGGGACACGTCATCTAAGGTACATATCCCAAATCCCTATGAGATTTGAAATACCATGCTCTGCAATCTTTCAAGAAGCTGGTTTTGGACTTTTAATTTCCAGTCCCGTGAAATGGGTATTCTGGCCCAGAAAACCAGGGATTCTGTTTTGGTGGAAAAAACCTACCGGCTACAGTCCATGGGAGTCTTGGATCCTTCAGAGAGTGAGAAAGTCAGCTATAGTAGCAAGCTCATGAGCTTAGGCAAAAATAGTCCCTATCAAGAAATCTTCCTAGGCTTATAGAGAAACATACAAGCTCCTTGTATATTGCTAACTGGATGACGAATCTTGGCAGACTATGCAACATCAATATATTTCAAAAATACACCACCAGGCTCCTATTTTAATTCGAAAATCTGAATAGGGTTTATAAATCACTACAAACTTCTTCAATTTTTGTATGATTACCCAAAACATGCTGAATAATCCAGACCCTGAACAGAGAAGCTTAAAACATGCTGAGTGAACCAGACCCTGAACAGAGAAACTTAAACCATGCTGAATAAACCAGATTCTGAACAGAGAAACTTAAAAATGGCCAAATCATAATTCAGACTCTCTTCCCATCTTTATATTTTTAAAGCACCAGAGCAGAAGATTTTCAGACTATAAAACTCACTGTAACTGTGCAGCTCTATAATTCAGAAATAAAAACTGCATCCCATAAGCTAAATAGAGACAGAAAAAAAACAAAACTATAAAGGACAAGGAGTCTGACCTTTTACCAGGCGCATGCCGAGGGGAGAGCGCCTTTTATCCTCCAGCAAACCCGAAAACCAGCAGATTTTGAGCCAAAGCAAAACACCGAAAGATGAAAGCGAAAGGGAGAAAACGATAAACTGCCAGCTTATGAGAGAAACTCAGCCCTGCGCCTGGGCGCACAGGGAAAAGGGAGAGGCTAGCCAAAAATTTTCTCCCCTACCAAAGAACTGGTTATATAATGGCTTCAATGGACGAAAGGCCAGTGAAAAAACAGAGTGTGCGTGTCAGCCTATGGTTTAGCATGAATGGGTGTAGACTTAAGTGTCGTCAGGTGGCGATGGGATGAAGCACGTCGAGTAGCAGACATGCATGGTCGTTCAGACAAAAACATCTTAAAACGTGGCGGTAAAATAGACAAAGCAAGACATGCACTGGCTCCCGCACTTACTTGCTTAGCAGTGATAGGCTATGAATCTGTAGAAAACATGGCCGTGGCACCCTGGTTGGTTGCTTTCGGCTTGCATCTCCTCTCGACACACGCCCGCTCCCTGACATCTCAAATCTCTCCTCTCCCTACCTCTTGTCGGAAAGCTCGACTTAATGTATATTTATACGTTCCTTTTTGTGTTTTTCTTATTTATATGGGGTTTAAATTGTGATAGTATAGTAAATAGATTTTCTTGGTAAAGTATGTAATTATTATTGAAATTAAATTTGAGATTAAGAAATGTTGTTTGTCATTTAGGTAAGATGTATAATAAAAAACCCACTGTAATCCAATATTCAAAGAAGTAATTCGACTTAATGTATATTTATATGTTTCTTTTTGTGATTTTATTATTTAATCGGGTTTAAATTGTGATAGTATAGTAAATAGATTTTTTTGGTAAAGTATGTTATTAGTCCCTGCCATCTGGCAATGGCCAAGGACTATAGTAATCGATTTGTAGCGATTTAGCATTACTTTAAGCTGCTTATCCTGCTAAATAACCATTTGCTATCGCGAATATCCAAACTTTTTAAACTTTTTAAACCGTACTCCATTTCATCGTCTTATTTGGCCTCTTTTCGAGGCATGGAGGCGGAAAGCATAGGTTATATGATATTTTTTCATATTTACAAATTCGCTTCAAACAAATTCGCTTCAAACTAATGTCGTTCGATGTTAGCATTAAATCCCAAGCATTTTATGTTAAGATTAATTCAAAGCTCATAAGCTTCACGGCAAGGTCTGGCATGTCTGCCACGTACCACCGCTTCAATCTAGGTGCCATTCCATAGACTAGAACAATTGTCCCTTTCGCCAGATTGCATAAGAGAGTTTTCTTATAAGCCAAAGTCTTTGAGTAGTCTTTGAGTCTTCGGAGTCCCTGAGTCTTCTGCGCTAATAGTCTGATGAAGCCTTCTGCATAATAATGGAGTCCAGTCCCTTGCTAATACTTTGGCTGTAATCCTGTGGGCTGTTGGAGCAATTGAGGCCACCAGCGCGTCTACTGCATTATGAAAGCATAATGCATATCGAAAGTTAAACAGGTAAACAACACACACTCACTCAGAAGAACACTCTTAAATATATCTACTGTAAAATGTTTTTAATGTGCAACATCATGCAAGTGCAAAACGCATTTAAAAAACTGATAATTTTTATTGCCAAAAAGAGAAAAATCGCAATCTGGGGAAAACTGTACCAGGCGCTGTAATTGTTGCGGCCAAACAAGAACATGAATCACCAGGGCGTGATTGAGGTTGTAACGAATGACTATCCAATTGCTGAGCGAAAATTCTGTGTTGTTTACTTGAAATCTTCTTCGTCGAAATCTTAGTGGCCGGCACTGAAATTGAATTTAGCCGAGCCGCACAGGTTGTCACAGATTGTAAAGGCTTCCCTACTTAACAAATTTATGAAAACAATTTAAATGCATCGCAAATGTTTATGAAAACAATTTAAATGCATGTCAAAGAAAAAATGGTTGTGGTGCCAATTTGTTTGATTAAGAAATAGAAAAATTGCAAAGAATTTCTGGACTGAAAACAAAAATTAATGGGAAATTTTTTTATGTCCATATTTGATAAATTCGGAAAAGAAAAAATAAATGCATCTTCCTTTTTAGCTCTTCTTGGTGGCTGTTGGCAATGGAGGAAAACCTGGAAATCGATGCCAAGGAGCCCTGCGGTGGATACCCATCCATCTTCGTGTCAGCCGTGTCACAACTCCTCTGCAGAAGACAAAGGCAAAAACTCCGTTAGCAGTAGGAAAAAAATGTATGGGAAAATAGGTTCGTGGTAAAAATATGTATACAGCCAGATGTCAGTCAGGCTGGGCTTGAAGGTATACATGTTTAGCACCCGCCTGAGCCGTGCTGGTGTAGGTGCTGCACTAGGAAAGACCTGGTCCGAAAACTGTCACTTGCTATGCTTTAAAGATTAAGACTGCGAGAGAAAGTGGAGTGGAGATCAGACAACCTGTGCATGCGAGAAACCCTCGGCGGTGTGGCCGCAAGGACTTTTAACATGGGGATACCATAACTTGGCTGCCCATGCTAGTGCAGTGACAGCGCCGAGGAAGAGCTGGGGCGGAAACCCTGGCTTGCTGTGGTTTGGAATGCGACGCTGTGGAAGAAGTGCAATTTCGGGAACATGCTATGCTTGGCAGCAGCGATGGCAGGTGCAACTGTGGAAACCCTGGACACCTTTACTTTCATTTGGTCATCTGCCATGGCTGCAGGATAGAAACGGCTCCCTGTGGTGGTGAATATGCGAAGTGCAGTGTGTTGGTGAAACCTTACTTGTGGCCATGATCATTAATTTACCATTCCACTTGTTGATCACCATGCATAGTGCCATTTGTGTGACCCACCTGCATGTATGACACATGTCCCATCCTCTTATTCTGCAGTGTATACAGAAATGTTTGCTTGATGTGGAAGAAGAAATGAATGAGCACCGCTAATAACCAACTAAATGCCTTGGGTTTTTTCTCGCAGCGTATTCTGGAAATTTAAATATTTGTTGTAAGATATTAGATATGCGACTCTAAACTTACAAGATTTTCATGTTTAAACTCGCTTCTCCATTTACTAGTTTCACGGATCACTTTTCATTACCTGAACGAGCAAGACCGGCCTTCCAGCGTTTTTAGCTGAGCGTTTCAAAGGACAAATGAAGATCTGTCTTTAATCTGTTTTAACGATTCTTATATTATTTTAACTTCCTTAATTTATTGCAAATTCATTTTTGTTACTTCGGCGAAGTCAATTGTTTGATTTCGCTATTATCTCTTAAATTCTAAAATATTCTTAAACTTTACTATAAAAATAAATTCAGCATCCAATCACCAACCTATTTTATTCCATTGCAAACATTAAAATAATTTCATACTTTTGTCTTACCCAATTCTTCTAACGCTGACATGGTTGAACCTGCAAAGGTTTCGTGCCATAGGGTTTAACGTCATACTGAGCTTGGTGGCAACAGTGGTTATCCACGTAGCCTTCACCTACTATACTCTTCCTGTAAGTATATTGTTCATTGTAATGTTTACCAACAAAACTCCAACCTATTTGAATTATGATACTCCCTCATCTACTTTTTATGTGATGTTGGTGAGCAGGGATGGATACCATCTCTGAAACTCCCTATATACATTGACAACATCCACAAGGCAAAGCATGGAAGCGACTCAGAGACGTACGATACTGAAGGGAGGTTCGCTCCTGAAAAGTTTGATGCCATCTTCAGCAAATACGCTACAAAACACCCCAACAAACTCAATTTCATGGAGATACAGTGCATGCTCAAGGCCAATAGGAATTCAAATGACTTTCTTGGATGGTAATGGCAATTATACTTTTTCTACGGATTGAATCTTGATGGTAGATTTCAAGAATATATATAAAAAATTAATGATATCAAATTTCTAATTTATCAAATTTTGAAATATTTTTTAAATCTACAATCAATAAGTGAACTCTCTCCATTCATTATGCCAGAACTAAAGCCACCTCACGACACCCACAATGTATTCCGATCGATCATCAATGTCAGTCAAGCGCCACAAATGTAAACATAACCCGTTCTAAGCGCATCCACAGCCGATAGACCCACCCTTCTTCACTCCTATATTCTTAACTCCCATCCTCTTATTTGCTATCCTATTCAATCCTTCTTATCTATACTTATCCTCGCTTTAGCTCATAGACAGTTTCTTTAGATACTTCAGTTCTAGTTCGTGACTACTTAATAATCGTTCAAGCATTAATGAATCAAACGCGCAGATGTTGTTCAAGATCCAAATACATAACCTGCGAAGGCAACGGTAGCAAAGACAGAGGCAGATGCAGGAGAGGCATCACCTGCGAAGGCAACGGTAGCAAAGACAGAGGCAGATGCAGGAGAGGCATCACCAGTTTAAGAGTTAGTTATTGCCATTATTATATGAAGTCTTTGTTTCAGTAGCGGATTCAGTTGAAACACTTGAAGTTCATCTACTAGTTGAAGTTGAAGCATCACCCGCACTAGCAGAAGCATTTTCAGTTATACCCGTTCAAGATCCACTTCCAGATTCAAATCCTCCAGTCAATGATCCAAGACCAACAATAGAGCGAGTAGATTCATCAGTACTTAGTCTATATGAAACAGAGAACGCCCGCAGCAAGGGCACAGAGAACGCCCGCAGCAAGGGCAGGGAATCGATCTTCTAACTCCACCTCTGTAAGTCGAGGTTGCCCTGCTCAAACTTAGCTGGCCATCAGAAATAAACACATATCCGTTTATTCCCAATTCTCAGGCAGGCTCAACTTGATGCAGGGACTTGCTGCGTCGTAGCTTCCCTTGTTATTATTGAAATTAAATTTGAGATTGAGAAATGTTGTTTGTCATTTAGGTATGCGTTTTATGTAAAACGTTAGTAAATGTTTTTTTCAATGATATGTAAATTGGTGAAACACTCATTTGCAATGTTTACACTTTTTTTTATTTTTCTTAGAGAAACACTTATTTGCAATGTTTACACTCTTTAACTTTTCTTATATATTTATGAATTATTTTTACTAATCGTACTCCATTACAATCAGATAATCATATTATAATTTGAAATTGAAGTATACTTTCCATGTATTTATTATATTGTTTATTATTGAAGATTTTCATGAGCTTAAACTAAATAATGATGATAATAATAAAAACAAAAAAAATATATGTTTTAAAAAAATAATCATTATAATCAGAGAATCATGTTATAATTTGAAATTGAAGTATAATTTCCATGTATTTATTATATTGTTTATTATTGAAGATTTTCATGAGCTTAAACTAAATAATGATGATAATAATAAAAACAAAAATTATATATGTTTTAAAAAAATAATTGTGTTAGCAACTTATTATTAATAAAAAATAATTTGAATAAGTAAATTAAGTCTTACGTCATGAATTAATTTATTATAAAATATAATTTAAATAAAAATAGTATTTATTTACTATTAAAAATCTTGAGTACTACTTGAGGGGCAGGTGCAGTGGAGGAGGGGTGAATCAATAGTGAGACTTATTACCAATTTTAAATTCTTTTTATTTAAACCACTGAAATGGTGAATTAATAGTGAGACTTATTACCAATTTTAAATTTTTTTTATTTAAACCACTGAAATCATGCACCCATCAACCAGTACATCACAATATGTTAGCAACATCTAGCATATGTATAACCAAAATCATATGGGCATCAATACTAATGAGCATATAACCATGAAATTAGTAATGCGCAGACCATAAACCATCAAGACATATAAAATAAACACATCAATATGCACATCACACAAGGAAACCAAATGTAAGGTGGAAACCACAAGGGTCGAAAAAACCTTCGACAGATAGTATTCATCGTCATTTCTTCTATTATCATAAAGTTATTTTACATATAATTCAATGGCCACCACCAATGTGTAAACGACAACTTGTTAATCATGTGAGCCACTAATCGCTTTAGACAATAACCTTTTTGAACTTTGTAGGCCACCACCTGCAGGAAGCCACTACTCCCTTGACTTTGTAGGCCACCAACTACTGGAAGCCCTTACTCCGAATAAGGCTCACCTAGATACCACCGGATGGAAGCCACCACTCCCAATTTCTCAAGCCATTACCTGAAGGATGTCTCTACACATTAAATATGCAAGCCAACACTTGTTTGGAAAGCCACCAATCGCCACACTAAAGAGCCAAACCTTCAAGCTCATCTCATGGAATTCATTTCATCTATTTTCAAACTAAGGCCCAAATCTTTAAAAAAAGTGATCCTCTTTTCATCAATTTTCACACTAGCCTCACAACATACAATAAGAAATTCAACTGAATATTGTCTCTTAGACACAATCTCTCTGAAACAACATAATTTATTCACAACAATCAGCAACATGAATAAAACTCTTGGAATACCACAACAAATCTCATATACAAAGTACCACACATCAAATATCTTACATACACACTCTCAACACAACCCCATCAACAACACAACAACTTTGATCATAAAACTCAACCATGTATCAACAATATCCACCATGCAAGACACAAACACAATGCTGCAACTATATAAAATTTCTAGAATAATAAAACATGATTTTCTTAGTTTTAATCACCCATATACACAATTTTAGCAATACTAAAGTGTCATAGAAAATGTGATAACATCCAATCTCCAAGGTAGCAGTAATATCCTCCATCAAATTCCTTCATAAAATTGCATCAAACATTTGTTGAAGTATGCTAATGAAACTATGTAGTAAAATTGATCTCCTCTAGTATTGTGCTACAACTATGTCTCTCTTCTCATCATTGGTTCTCAAATCTCTCCAATGACTTACTCCCACACAGGAACCAACCAGAGCTCCTCAAAGAATTCTCTATAAATAATTTTCTAGAGTGATTAAAACAATAATTGCATTCAAAGTAATGGAGAGCTAATCATCTTTTTATACATTATAAATTTGGTCTCATTCATAGAAATTTCCTCCTTAAGTTGATTCACCATCATCTTCATTGAATGAGAGATATTTTCAAACTTAACTAATCACCTTCTTCAATAAATAAGAGACCTTTTCAAGTTTAATTAATCACCTTTTTCAATAAATGAAAGAAATATTTTCAAACTTAATCAATCATCTTTTTCAAGAAATGAGAAAAATTCAAGTTTAATCAATCACATTATTTAATAAATGAAAGAGATATTTTCAAGGTTAATCAATCACCTCCTTAAATAAATGAGAGACTCTTTTTTTTTTTAAGTGACATCAATGGCAACACCATGTGGCCAATATCCTCCCCCTTTGGTGTTGATGTGAACCTATAACCAAAACACCAAGTTTATCTACATAAACTCCTCAAACTGGATGATCTTATTCTTGTTTTTGTGACTCTCACCCTTTGACATCGAGGGAAAAATATTGACATATATGGATGAACCACATGCTAAACATTGTTGATATCAACTGATATGCAAATGAAATCTAATCAAAGGTTCGCTTATTTCTTTCCTTGGGTCGAGAAGGAAAATGAATAAGGAGTTGCTCCTCATGCCAATAAGTCAACACCATGTGAACAAAACAACAAGTCAACAACATGCCTTTATGCCAAGACCATGTGATTCATTCTATTGCTAGGCTAAACAAGTTTCCCTTGAACATGTAATGGGATGAAAACAATATCACTATGTTGTTGTACATCAAGTTTTGTTGCTGGCATATTTATCTTTGCCACATGCAAGAGATACTCCTCATAGACCTAAAAATACTCAACTCATACATGATCAAAATATATGAAATGATTACAGGGCTTCATAGGCCTAATACATGGAAAAATAAATGATATAACATTATTGTACAATGGCTCCAAATAGCCACCATATAACTTAAACATGACTACTCTCTCATGCATGATCATCACCCACATGACTCAACCAATGACCCATAAGAAAGACATGATAGTAGTGGCTACATAATGACTCCAAAATCTCATACATGTCTAAAACACATGATATCCATAACCCGAAACTTGGTTGTAAAAAATCTCATCTCTTAAACATGATTCGCTCAACATATGTATTACATGACCCATGACTCTCTCTCTCTCTTGACTCTATGGCCAATCTGCCAACAACAAAATGATGAAAAATCATAATACATGGCTCCATATAAGAGTACATGGTTGCAAATGATGATGTAAAATGTGTAACATGTGGTTGTTACATCATGTTCAAAACTCTCTCCAAGACATAGAGAAAGACTAATCCAATTGTCCAAGACATATATCACTCAACCAATGATAACAACAACAATGATTGCAAGGCTGATCTTTGCACACAAGTGTATACATGACTAAAGCAACAAAATCACTAAAATGCATGTCATAAGAAAGAATACTTATCCATCATACCAATAATGACAATTACATTCATATGGCTGAAGTACATGACATCTACCATAACTCCTCAATCAACAATGATATCCAAAATGATACGTGTTTGCTACAAGTGCTACTACACCAATCTAAAAGAGCATGAATATACATGGCCAAAAAAATGCACATAAGAGTGCTCTACATGGTTGACACATCAATGAAACTCCTCTATGCATGGTTGAATCCATGATTACCTTATATGTACGGTTGGTACAAAATTTTCAACCAATTGGCATTGATAACATACACATGTGTATGGTTGAATAATCTACGCTTCCACTCATGAAAATATATTTACGGCTACTACAAATACATGAGTCAAGCAAGAGAAAAATGGAAAATGAGTCATGAAACTCTAGTACCATGCATAGCTTCGCCTAAGATGGTTATACCTCCAATGAATAGGATGATCCTACAAAGTTGAATATGCAACAAGGCTCATGAACATATTAGGATGTTGTTGCTAGAACTCATACTCAACTAACTCTTCATGCTTCCATACTACCTCCATACACCCCCTCTCAAGATATGTTTGCCTCTTACATGTTTCTGCAATCTTTTTCCTAATATGCAAGATGTATCAAAATATTATAGTGGGGATAACTCCTCTACTTGGAATATAAAGAAGATAAACTCCCCGAGAGTATATTTTCTACTTGTGAACCACGAGGTTAATTATTAGGAACAAATTGTCCTCCTTTGTTATCCTTTGGAGATCCACTAAAGTTGTATCTTTGCAAATCATCTTTTCTGTTCCAAACTTTAGTAGGCTAAGATCTAATAAGAATATATTTTATCCTCCACACCTTCTTTTTCTTTAATGGATGGCTTGCACTTTTTGTAGGCTTTGATCTACTTGATATGCAAGTTGACTCCTTAAAGCTAAGGTTACCACACTTGAAACATCCGACATTAACATAAAATCTACCTTAACTTGCATCCCACTTCATCCATCTTTATTTTCTTACAAAATACTTGCATTTCGTTCCTCTATATCCAAAAATATTGCAAAAATAACAAAAACCATAAAATAAACATAAATAAACTTGGATACCTTGTATTCAAGATCCGTGTACCATAAAGGATATATGATATTGAACACTTCTTTTAAAACAAAATTGTTGTATTACTGATTTATTATTAATTAAATAACTAACTTGAATAAATAAATTAAATCTTACATCGTTAGTCAATTTATTTTAAAATATAATTTAAACAAGGAGCCACTGTTGTGGCGCTAGTCCCTTCCGGTTAACAGAACAGTTTGGTCAGTTCTTATTATGAGATTTAATTTGTGTTATCATGAGAGCTGGTTTCCATTACTAGTGTGTTGTAGGCATGCTTACTTGTATTAAGATTTAATGAATTGGATGGCCAATTGTTGTATGAACTTTTTGACTTTATGCGAAGAGTGAAATATAATGAACTTTGCCTTTGTTAAGTAAGAATTGTCATAAATGTCATTGAACTGATAAATGCTTGTAATGTTGAGTTTGTATTTCTTAAAATAAGATTAGTTTTAGATATAATTTTCCAATGTCTCATGATTTAAAAAACGCTTAGATTAATAATTAAAATATAATAAAATTTAACAGTGAATCATAGAAAATTTGAGGGAAAAAAACTATAAAAGGTAATAATAATGCATTATAATGTATGAAGAATTAGAGAGTGTTAAAGTAAGTTATGTATTTTAATAAGCATGGGGTATAAAATATATTTAAATGCATAATAATGAATTATAATGTACAAAGAATTGGAAAGTGTTAAAGTGAGTTATGTATTGTAATAACCATGGTGCACAAAACATATTAAAATAATAGGAAGGTGTTAAAGTAAGTTATGTATTTTAATAACCATGGTGCACAAAACATAGAATTTTCTTATTTTTTTACATTTGAATATTATGGAAATATTCATAAAATGATAATGACCAAATAAACATTATTATGAATATAAATTTGTTAGTTAAATTCGCGGTGGAGAGTGTTCAATATTTACATAGATCATTCTCGAAGGTCAAAGAAGAACTTAAGCATTTAAAAATTATAGTTATGGAGTCTTGAACCCATGATTGAAAGATTACATATCTAGTAACATGTTTGGACATAAATGATACCATTCAGGTTTATCTCAATGATGGAGGAATTATTCCATGGTCAAAAGAACAAAAGATATATTTATTTAAAAATATTGTTTATCATAACTTTAGTGTGAACTTTAAATTTTTCCAATTACTAATTAGCAAAGAAAATAAACCCTGCATCTAATTTCTAATTAGTAATTTGTTGCATTTAATTAATAATTTGTTGTGATGCAAAAGGACATGACTTTTGGCCTTTTTTTATAGTTTTCGGTTAGTAAATATAGCATCTAAGTGCAATAATAAAATAATTTTGATAAGTTTATTTTATAAATTAAAAATTAAAATAAACAAATTAAAATTAAAAAATAATTTAAAATTTACGAGTTGAAATGTAAATTGATCATGATCTCCAAGAAAAAATTCATTATCTTTTGGTGTTCTATACTCTTGCTTTCTGCAATATCGTAGTATTCGAATTAAAAATATAATTTATAATTTAAACTGATAAGCTAATACATTGTGTAATAATATATTGAATATATATAAAAATATATATTTTTTACACAGAGAACATTGGTTTTGGAGCATAAGAAGTGGCAGTAGAATCCAAATTCAAAATATAATGCAGTTCATGTTTATCAAAATCGTTCTGTCATTTTTGTTGCAAAATACATTTATGTCAAGTCAAAGAAATGGCACTTTATAGGCTGGATAAAGAAGTATTCTGTCAGTACAATGTCAAATTTTGTGCTGTAACATTTTGTCATTCTGTCAGTACAATGTCATTTTGTCAGCAATGACAGCACTTCATTCCAAGTCTCCATGTTTCAAAAATTTCAGTTGAAGGGGATCCCATGGAATTTGCAGAAATTTATGCTTCTTTATACGAGCTTAGCTGCTGAATTTTAACAACATCATTTCCAGACTTTCCTAGAATGGCTGCAACTGTGCGTTCAGATATTACAACTTCAACTGTAGTTTTTGTGATAAGCTCACCAGCTGCTGTGACACTGCCAAAGGTGATATACAATGCCAGGGACATTAGTACAGAAATGGTGATCAGCAAAACCCCCATGATAGCAGCAATCGACAAAGTTTTGCAAATCTTGTGTACCTTCCAAATCCGGCAGAACTCCCTTGACGAAGAATTGGCTCCTCAAACTCAGAGAAATTGCCAATATTGTTTATATCGCGATTTGACTGAATTTTGAAACAAAGCATATAGTTAGTACTACAGGGGTTGGTGTTTGCAGACAGATTTATGCTTAATTATCTTAAATAGAAATTTAATTGCAGCAAGGAATCTGCTTTTATTCTAAGAAATCAAAATCAAAAAGTAGCAACAGAGGGACAGTAGAGGAATTGTTGGCAAATGTTGGAAAATGTCGGAGGGAAATCAAGAACTGCATACAAAATGGGTGCACTTGTTTGCTGTGGAGTGCCTGAAATTTCAACCAGTGCTTCAGATGTTCCTGGTCTAACTTCAAGAAGATTAACTTTGGCATGAGAAATCTGACCATACAAAGAAAACATGATCAGTAAATAAAGGGTCTTCATAGCAAGGTATCAACAATTGAGCTTGAATCACTAGCGATTTAACACATTGTTATTTCCTCTAGCATTGAAGCTAAATTTATGGTTAATCTCATATTGGTGCCATGTTATCTCATTGCAGCGAAATGTGGCAACAGTTTTAAATATACAGAACAGGTCCCGTCAAAAATTGATCCAGTACAAATACCAGAGCAGAAATAATGTCAAATAGTTGATAGCAGTCGTCAAAGACAAAAAACCTTGTTTTAACTAACAGTGGATGAAAATAAATAAAAATGTTTAAACAAAGCTGACCTTTGATGACCATGGGGCTGGTGAAGACTGCATAGTCGGATAGCTTGATGATGAATGGCCAGAATCTTGAAACGGGATGCTAGAAGAGAAAGATGTACGAGGAGAGCGGTATTCAAACCTTGTTTTAGTACTTGATGGTGGCAGAGACGAAGAAACCATAGGTGCAGTACTGTACTTGTCATGGTTTAAATTTTCTTGCAGTCTTGAAGTTATCTGAACTAAAGGTTCTTGTGCAACCCTTATATCATGTACAATGTGCCAAAAGCTTGTTTAACATTAAAAAGAGTATTTGATTGACTAAAGATGTATAACAGTAAGAGACATCCCTAACATGAGTTGTCTAACTTCAAGGAGATTAGCTTTGGCACGAGAAATCTGAATATACAAAAAAAACATGATCAATAAAGGATCTTCATAGCAAGGTATCAACAATCGAGCTTCAATCACTAGCCATTTAACATATTGTTATTTGCTCTAGCATTGAAGCCAAAGTTATCGCTAATATGATACTGCTGCCATGTTATTTCATTGGGGCAAAAGAATATTCAAAATAGAAAAACTCATAAGGTATACAGGAACCAATATGTGGCAACAGTTTTAAATATACAGAATAGGTCCTGTCAAAAATTGATCCACTACAAAATTATGAAAATGACAGAAACTGTCATTTGCTAAAATTCTGAAATTGAAACATGATACATTGAACCAAGCGATTATAACCTAAGTCGCACCAAAGTTTTGGGGTGGAAAGTTTTTGTGGTCTTATTGCGGGTTTCGCATTGTTCGAGGTGAATGGCAGGCTTTGGCTCAGTGTTTGACGTTACTGCGGTACAAATGGGAGTCCTTTTGAACGCAGACGGATGTACATTCCCACGGCTACATAGGTACATCACTAAGCTGGAGTATGTATGTGCCGCATATTGTGTTTTTAATGGAATGTATTATGGTTTGGAGAAAGGAATAAAGACTTGCAAGTATTTTTCGAGGGCCTTCTGGAGACTTCGTTAACCAATTTCGTCATTTGCACATTTCTTGCTTTTGTTTTTGGGTGGGAGTGTGAGGATTTTTATAGAAGCTATCGTGTTTCTTCGCAGCCTGAGCGAAGTCTGGCGAGCTTTAGCTGAAGAAACCATTGGTACACCGTTGTAGGGTTTCTTTTTTCTTCTTTTCGGGTGAAACTGTGATTCTTCGTACAGATTGAGCGGCAATCTTTTGTAATTTGAACTGTTTTTGCACATGAAGATCTAAATAAATTGGGGTTCATGGGTATTTAGATTGAAGCTGGAGTATGTATGTGCCACATATTGGCTTTTTAATGGAATGTATTGTGGTTTGGAGAAAGGAATAACTGGACTTTTCATGGTTTAAATTTTTGGGCAGTGTTGAAGTTATCTGAACTAAAGCTTGTTGTGCAACCCTTATATCGCGTACAATGTGCCAAAAGCTTGTTTAAGATTAAAAAGAGTATTTGATTGACTAAAGCTGTATAAGAATAAAACACATGCCTAACATGGCTTGTTGCAGCTTTGCAATGTTGACGAGATCTCTTTTGATTTGCAAAAACAATTTATTAGAAAGTGAGTATTGTATATATCTGAACCAACTTATCAGTTTCGAAAGCACACCGAGGAAGGTCTTCTCTTTGTAATATTCTAATATTGGCAGCTGTTGTGTGCCTCATATCAGAAGTCACTGCAGCACCCCTGCCAATTAGACAACACAATTTCAAAATAAGATCAAGCTGCTGAAAGGTAATTTATCATATGCAATCCTATTACTGGTTACAGAACTGTATCTGCCATCAAACTTCAGATTCATGCTAACTAGCTAAACATGACAATGCAGAAGGAGAGATAAAAATCGTGAGGCTACAAAGTCATAAACTTCTGGAACAAGGCTTGCAGCGCGTGCTTTTAAATGAGATCTAATAGAAACATTGGCTGAAAATATTGCACAGTGCTGAGGATGTAGGCAATTATGAGATTGGCATTGTCTTAGTATACAACAAAGGGGCAAAATGGTGCAAGAAAATGGAAACAACCGACTAGAAATTTTAGGCACGGGTTTCATAAAAACCTTTAAGTCCCCTTGTCGAAGTACTCCAAAGGTAGCTTCTCCATACACGACACTGTGTGTGAAGTGCACTTCAAATCATATAAAAAATGAAATGGGTTGAGGTAAACTTACTGCTTTGAAATCCAGCATTGAGTGCGAGCAAGAATACCAATGGAATGAGTGGAAGCTACCAGAAATGTATATCGGCCATTGTGTCCTTCGTCCTTTGTAGATTGGAAACCATGTGACCATTCTTCAGATTGTAAATTGCAAACCATGTCAGCACTCTTCAGATATATGGCATATTCAGATGGTCTCTGGGATAAATTCTTTCCTGGTAGTGTTAGCAGATTTTATGCAAAGCAGTTACCCTGTAGCATTCGTTTCGAAAATATAACTCTACGTTTGACTTTGAATCAGATGTATTTAGGAACATGCAAAAAATTTAAGCAAATTGTAGACGTAACAGTAAACAGAAACTTACGTAAAATAAAACAAAACCTTTCCATTGCAAAACTTTTGTTCGACTTAGGTTATAATGCTATTATAATGAAAAATCATGTCCGTCAAGCAACGGCCAGCAATTGATCGATCCCATATAGTCACAGGGAGGTAGTAATAATACCAAATGCATTATGCCATAATTCCATTTTCAAACAACATATATTCATTTTAGAGTCCATATAGTTTGGTGCTATTTATAAAGTCTAGCTTCAAGCATGTTGCAGAATGCGTTCGATCTCAAATACAAGACAGAAACACAAACAGTACAAACAGACATGTATAAAGACTTTCTAGCTCTCTTTCCTGAATCGTTACCTACACTATGAAAGAAAAAAAAACTAACATAGCATTCAACCATAACATAGGAAGAAACAGAAATGAGTAAGCGATTCAATATACAATTTGTCATTTAACTTGAGTGGATAATAAGTACATGTTTAATCAATCTATGGAATCTTTGGTGTTTGCATTGAGCAGCTGTAGATACAAAATTATTGCTCATCTGATGTTGCATTTGCTGTATTCAATGATATAATTTAAACCAAACATGGTAGTTTTTAAGATGGAGCAAAAATATAAATAAAAAAGGTGGCAGGACAATCTCTGGTTGTCAAGCTTGAAGCATGATGCAGAATGTGTTCCATTTGAGATACAGAACAGAAACAGAAACAGTACAAACACATATGCATAAAGACTTTGTAGCCTTTTTTCGTCAACTGTTGCGTTACATGTTCTTTGTAAATGAGTCAAAATTGCAAGTCAAATACTTGTATTACAGTAAGAGCATAATATGAAGAAACATATTCATATTACTTTTGCATTTGTTCTGGACGTGAAGGCTAGCATGTTCCTGCATTTTGTAATATGTATAACAAATAGTTAGTTAGAATAAAATGATAACATTGTAAATTGAAGAGAGGACATATTTGAGACAAAACATCTTAAGGAGTTATGTGAACTAAAGCTTCTTGTGCAATCCTTATATCATGTACAATGTTTCAAAAGCTTGGTTAACATTAAAAAGAGTATTTGATTGACTAAAGCTGTATAAGAGTAAAACAGATCTCTAACATGGCTTGTTCCAGCTTTCCAATCTTGACGAGATCTCTTTTAATTTGCAAAAACAATTTATTAGAAACTGAGTATTGTATATACCTGAACCAACTGATCAGTTTCGAAAGCACACCGAGGAAGGTCTTCTCTTGGTAATATTCTAATATTGGCAGCTGTTGTGTGCATCATTTCAGAAGTCACTACAGCAGCGCTGCTAATTAGACAACAAAATTTCAAAATAAGATCAAGTTGTTCAAAGGTACTTTATCACATGCAATCCTATTACTGGTTACAGAACTGTATGTGTCATCAAACTTCATATTCACGCTAACTAGCTAAACATGACAATGCAGAAGGAGAGATCAAAACCATGAGGCTACAAAGTCATAAACTTCTGAAATAAGGCTTGGAGTGCCTGCTTTTCAACGAGATCTAATACAAACATTGGCTCAAAATATTCCACAGTGCTGAGGATGTAGGAAATTATGAGATTGCCATTGTCTTAGTATACAACAAAGGGGAAAAATGGTGCAAGAAAATGCAAACAGCCGACTAGAAGTTCTAGGCATGGGTTTCATAAAAACCTTTAAGTCCCCTTGCCGAAGAACTCCAAAGATAGTTTCTTGATACACGACACTCTGTGTGAAGTGGACTTCAAATCATATAAAAAATGAAATGGGTTGAGATAAACTTACTCTCTGTGTGAAGTGGACTTCAAATGATATAAAAAATGAAATGGGTTGAGATAAACTTACTGGTTTGAAATTCAGCATTGAGTCTGAGCAAGAATACCAATGGAATGAGTGGAAGCTACCAAAAATGTATATCAGCCATTGTGTCCTTCGTGCTTTGTAGATTGGAAACCATGTGACCATTCTTCAGATTGTAAACTGCAAATCATGTCAGCAGTCTCCAGATATATGGCATATTCAGATGGTCTGTGGGATAAATTCTTTCCTGGTAGTGTTACCAGATTTTATGCAAAGCAGTTACCCTGTAGCATTCGTTTCGAAAATATAACTCTACGTTTGACTTTGAATCAGATGTGTTTAGGAACATGGAAAAAATTTAAGCAAATTGTACAGGTAACAGTAAACAGAAACATAGGTAAAATAAAACAAAACCTTTCGAGCCCAAAACTTTCGTTCGACTTAGGTTATAATGCTATTATAATGAAAAATCATGTCGGTCAACCAACGGTCAGCAATTGATCGATTGCATATAGTCCCAGGGAAGGACTAATAATACCAAATGCATTATGCCATAATTCCATTTTCAAACAACATATATTCATTTTAAAGTCCATATAGTTTGGTGCTATTTGTAAATTCTAGCTTCAAGCATGTTGCAGAATGCGTTCGATCTGAAATACAGGACAGAAACAGAAACAGTACAAACATACATGTATAAAGACTTTCTAGCCCTCTTTCCTAAATCATTACCTACACTATGCAAGAAACAAAAACTAACATAGCATTCAGCCATAACATAGGAAGAAACAGAAATGACTAGCCGATTCAATATACAATTTGTCATTTAACTTGAGTAGATAATAAGTGCCATGTTTAATCAATCTATGGAATATTTGGTGTTTGCATTCAGCAGCTGTAGATACAAAATTATTGCTAATCTGATGTTGCATTTGTTGTATTCAATGATATAATTTAAACCAAACATGGTACTTTTTAAGATGCGGCAAAAATATAAATACAAAAGGTGGCAAGACAATCTCTGGTTGTCAAGCTTGAAGCATGATGCAGAATGCGTTCCATTCGAGATAGAGAACAGTAACAGAAACAGTACAAACACAGATGCATAAAGACTTTCTAGCCTTTTTTCATCAACCGTTGCGTTACATATTCTTTGTAAATGAGTCAAAATTGCAAGTCAAATACTTGTATTATAGTAAGAGCATAATATGAAGAAACATATTCATATTACTTTTGCATTTGTTATGGATGTGAAGGCTGCCATGTTCCTGGATTTTGTAATCTGTATAACAAATGGTTAGTTATAACAAAATGATAACATTGTAAATTGAAGAGAGGACATATTTGAGAGAAAACATGTTAAGGCATATGTTGATGTACCTTCTATTTGTTAGTTGACATGTAATAGCTCACTATCTTCATTGAGTGTGAACTTGCTCTGAATTTTGAAGTCACGTAAGATGTAAACAGTGGTAGCTTTCTGTTGCAAATATGTTTCATATGACATTGATTTTAAATCAGGAAGTAAGTCATGTAATAAGGGCTCCCTGATAATGCACTGGACAAAGTTATTTGTAATGGATTCTATTACAGCATTTATACAATGCTTGTAGAGGAAAGGGCAATTATCATTGCATTGTGAACAGAAAATTGTTGCATTAGCTATTACTATGGATGAATTCACTGGGGAGTTACAAATTGCATAAACAGGTTCGAAAGGAGTTGAATATGGATTTGTTGCAATCAGAATACCTTCGACCTGTTTATAAAACATTCAAGCGTTAATTTACATTATTACATGGCAAATGCAAAGGCAGCAAAAACATTATTATTGCTATACTTACAGCATAGGTAGATGTAGTTAGTTTTCTTAGATTGTTGAGTGCATCTATGTTAAGTTCAGTCATGAACGTTGACTTCGATGCTCTGAATATTGTTTCTTTTGTGTTTACCTTTTTTGTTAAATTTTTGAAAAGGATGAGCGGAAAGTGTCCTTTTTGCAATTGTTTTTCCATTGAAAGGAAAAATTGTTCATATGTGTCAAAGAGTTGCAACTGCAAAACAAAAATTGTTATGTATTGAAAAATACAAAAAGTAATATGCAAATACATTGTTCGTATGCATTGAAAAATTGCAATTGCACTAGACAAATTACAAAAACTATAGACAAATTACAACAACTATGTATTGAAGTGATGCATGTTATCTACTGAAAATTAGGAATAAGTAACATCTGAATACATACAGTTGCATTGTCGTTTTCAGAATCTCCATCTTTGATATGGAGTATGTAATGCAATCCAACTCGTTTGGCAAGTGTAACGGCGGCAGCGATTGTGCCAATTGGGTACATTTCTTTTTTGTTTGCAAATTGCCTAATGGTTGTATTGGGAATGAAGCAATATTCTTTGCAAACTTCAGGTACAGTTTCTATGATACTTGATTCATTAAGCAATATTATTTTGTCACAGTCACCGCGATCATAAACAGTTTTAGGCAATATCCTAAAATTTGTAATTGAGATGTTGTTGCCTTGCAAAATTTTGTGTTCATGTCGCTCCACCAAATGTGCAGGTACACTCAACGTTATAGTCATCATTCCTTGAGCATCTGTCAAATCAGCTCGCAATACTTGACGTGATTTGTTTGCTTTATCAAGGAATGCAGTATAGACAACCATTATGTCTCCAACAAATAGCTGCCCAATTTTACGACTATTGAGATCTTCAATTGATACTTTAATTGGCAGTATCTGTTTTTGCCTATTAAAATTGCTTAGTTAGAAATTGCTATAAACATTTGTAGAATAGTATGTTTCTCCTAAAGACTGAATAAGTAGAAATAGATTAGAGTGTTGTGTTTCATATGCATACCTTTTTGATGTATCATTTTGTACATTTGTTGAATGAAGTTTGGCTGCGATTGTTTCAGTTGGACTAACACAGGCAAACGCATGGTTCAATATGATGTGGATATTATCACATGTATTTTGTCATAAGCAATCAATAAAGAAATTGTGATATGTAACCTGTACATGTCTTCTTGCTGCATTGTTTGGGGGGACTTACTACTAGTGCTTTCTTCACTCGTCCAAGATTTTCTAATTTATATACATTTAAATATAGATATGTAAAAAGAGAAGATATATATAGTAAACATTAATATGATATATATACATTTAAATATAGATATGTAAAAAGAGAAGATATATATAGTAAACATTAATATTTTAAATAGAAAATAGCATATTTGTATAGTTGTCATACATACCTTTTCAAAGCAAGTGGTTGGTTTGCCTTTTCTAATTGAGTTATGCGCTCTATTTCTTCAGTTGTTTGTTTTCCTTTTTCAGGATTTATGCTATGTTATAGAATAACAACATATATTTAGTTCAATTTGAAAGAGCATATAGAAGTAAACAGTTAACAAGGAACATTAAAACCATAGAACCATACATATGTAAAGATAGAATGCATATATAGTAAACATTAATATTCTAAATACAAATTGGCATATTTGTATAGTTGTCATAGACATACCTTAGTGAACATTATTATTCTAAATACAAATTAGCATATTTGTATAGTTGTCATAGACATACCTTTGCAAAACAAGTGGTTGGCTTGCCCTTTCTAATTGGGTTATGGATTCTATTTCTTCAATTGTTTCTTTTCGTCTTTGAAGATTTAGGCTATGTTATAGAATAGTAACATATATTTAGTGCAAATTAGAAGTAAAAAGTGAACAAGAACATTAAAACCATAGAACCATACATATGTAAAAATAAAAATAGAATGCATACATAGTAAACATTAATATTCTAAATACAAATTAGCATATTTGTGTAGTTCTCATAGACATACCTTTGCAAAACAGGTGGTTGGGTTGCGCTTTCTAATTGGCTTATGCATTCTATTTCTTCAATTGTTTCATTTCCTTTTTCAAGATTTATGCTATGTTATAGAATAGTAAGACATATTTAGTGAAAGTCAAAAGAACATATAAAAGTAAAACTTGAACAAGAACAGAAGATCCATAGGAAAGGAAAGGCAAAAAGAATATACTCTGTTTGTTTATGTTACATGTTGTTGTTCTTTTTTCTTGGTCGTTCTGTTCAATTGAAAAGGGTTTTACTAGCAGAATCTGCATCCATAAATAGATGAGGTCATATCTGCAAATTTATGATAGGATACTTGTGTTGGTTAATTGAAAAGGTTGTCTTTGGCATAACTTGCATTGATCAATACAGAACGCCATATATGTAAATGCACAATAGAATGCATAGTATGTATGATGTTATCACTTCGTTTAGTACAAAAAGGATATTGTAGTATGCTTTAGTAAAATAGATATGGTAAAACCAATGAGGTATTGCAAAAATGTCAAAATTTGGAATTTTGTAAACTGTTTCATGTGTATATCATAGCTGAAGGACAAGAGATATTGTATCATGGTCAGACCAATATGTATCCAATACGAAAATTCTATATTTTATATTAGCTAGATTTGCCCAAACATGGTCAATCAATGATTTGTGCCTGCTATTAGTTTTGTCAACTAGGAAATGAAGATTGTAGTTTTGCATGTAGGTTTCTAGCTGCTTTGTTTTTTGATTGCAATGTACCATATCAATATTGAAGTCCCCTAATATAACTATGATATTGTTTAGATCTAAGTGGTATAAAGCTTTTGCAATGACATTGAGGATATTGTTTAGGTTTGCATGTGGCGATGCATATATATTGAGTATTGCAATTTGTAATGTGTGAACTTTTATTTTTGCGAGCAATGCTTCTACAAAGCAGTCTTCAAAATGGGTATGTTCAAGGATAATGATATTTTTCTTTATCAATATCATTACTCCATGCTTAATGCAACTTGAGATGCAATTGAAAATTTTGAAGTATTCATTTTCCATACACAGCAACATATGTGTTTCTTGTAAGCACAAGATATTAGATTGCATTGTGTCATAGTCATTGCATATGTCAGTAAGACGCACATGAAGATTGCGAGTGTTCAATGAAAGAATAAAGATGGATCGCAATGATTGTATTGATGAAGAGTCATATTCTAATTTCCATTTTGCAGTGGTTTGCAAACGTTGCATTTCACAATTTACTTTTTGCTTGACCTTGAAATTATTATGTTTAAGAGGATTAAGCAAATACAATGATTCTATGTTTCTGACACGTGATAGTGTTGTGTATACTAGGCCATGCACTTGTACTCCAGTAGGGTCGAATGCAAGCCTATCCAAGGTTAAGCCTTGTGATCTATGTATTGTGCGTGCACATGCAAGTTGAATTGGAAATTGTTTTCGTATTTTCAATGGGGCCATCTTTGATGTCATAGGCATTGCTTTTGATATTCGCAATATTGATGTCCAATCATGTGGTATCTTTGAAGTATACAAATGAGCTAGTTTTCTAGATTATCGATGACCAATATTAGGGTCATGGAACTTTATCCATAGAACATCGACCTTATCTATATGGGTATATGCTTTAACTATTCCATCTGCACCATTCACTAGCCCATCTGGTGCATCATAATTGCAAGCATACATTTCAACTAACATGTTCAACTTTATCAAAAGGTGCGGAGGCAAAATAGCCGTATGTTGATGAGTTGGGAAATTGTCGTTATTCTCCTCATTTTCGTCAATTGCATTAATTAAAATTTCTTTGCCAGGCATCAGCATCAACATTTTCTTGTTATGCATTGCAACATCTTTGTTTTTGTAAAATAAATAGGGAAATGTTGGATCATTTGGTACAGGGCGCATGCAACTTGTATTCATGTATGTTATATCGTCAGATGTTTGACAATTTGTTCGCATTCTATTTAACACTGATATGAATCTCTTATTTGTTTGTCGCATCGTCATATGCAATTGGAAGCACTTGACATTATCCTTCCAGAAATCATGTATTATTGTTTGATTGTTGATTGTTGGTTGTTCAAAAATAAGAGAGTCTTGAATAGGTTGTGCTTGATAGAAATCACCACAAAATATGATGTCAATGTTCCCAAAGTATTTCGTTTGGACATGTTTTATGTTTCTAAGTCTATTGTCAATAGAATATAAGAACCGACTTCCAATCATCGAGATCTCATCTATGAAAGCTACTTGCAATTCTTGATATAGCTTTGATAAGTTGTCCAATACTTCTTTGCTCAGTGAGAACAGTTGAGACTTGTTAAAAGGCATTAGCAATGCAGAATGGATTGTTGTTCCACCTGCATTATATGCAGCTTTTCCTGTGTATGCTAATATTAGACCTTTTGGTTTCATAGGATCAGTTGTGTTTTGTGAATCATAAATTCGTATAAGCATTTGGAAAATCGCTTTTGTTGTGAGCGTTTTACCTACACCTGCTCCACCTGTAATAAAAAGGTAAATTGGTTCCTTGGGGTTTTTTTTTTTTTTAATTGCAATGTCTTTTACAATTGCTTGTTGCTCTTTGTTCAAGATTCTTCTAAGTTTGTAATATTCATTGTTCTCCATTAAAAATGGATGGGTAGTAATTTGAAATCCAAGATTGATTTTTTTCTTCATTTCAAATTGTTTTGGAAATTGCAAGTCCGATTGCAAATCATATTCCTCATAATGGGAATTGTTCTCTTGGTTTTGCATATTCATTTGGTTAATATTCAAAGAACTAATTTGCTCATTTGTTGCAGTCTCTAAATCACCCCATGTTGGATTGATGTTATATGTAAATTTGGCTTCATTGACTTGAATTGTTTTTTCATGTAATGTATATGCAGAGAGCCATGTAGGCAATTCTTGTTTCAATGTATCTTCACAATTTTCAAATGGCATATATAACAATAATTTCTCTCGACAAAAGTTTTCAATATCATTGTGTTTGTTATATTTGACAAATCGTATAACATTTGGTTTTTTCCTTTTAGATATGGGTCTGCCATCTTTCTCGTAATTTGATACAAATTCTGCAAGGCAGATTTTGCTAATGGAACTTGGTCGTCCAATGTAGTAGTCAACAATGGAATGGCACATAACATCTTCTGAATCATCAGGTTCTTGTTTCAAAAGAATAGGCGGTTTAAGCATAAATGTGCGTTCATCAACTGGAGACGTGTTTACAAATATACATTCCCTTGAACTACAACTCAATGGCAATGAGAGTGCTATATGCACTGCTTGTTGAGCTGACATTTGCTGTAGATTGAGTAATGTATTTCCAAGTTTACGAATCATTTGCATAGCATCAATTTCATCTTTCTGATGCTCTTTGCGTATTCTTCTAAATGCATTTGTCATAGACTTGTCAATTTTGGTCATATATGAACTACAATATGACGCTGCAGCATATGCATTTAGCACAAATTGTGCATCTGTATTTGCATTCCATAAAGTAGGCATAGCCTTTGCAAAACTGTTATTCCAAATGTGAGAAGGTTTTCGTTTCAGGAAAATTGTTGGTTGCTTTATTGTATGTTGTAATAGTTCTATGTACTCATTTTCTAGTAGCCCTATTTCTAGGAGGAAATTGTCATGTGTTATTGAATCATTGTAGTTTGTTTGCTCCAAGAATGCAAAAAACGATATTGATTTCTCTACGATTTTTTTATTTTCTGCATTGGTTGGTTCAATGATCATTGTTGATTTCATTGGTGGCATGGGGAAGTTGTATCTGCAATTCGAATTTTTTCGCTTCTTACAACTTTTTGTATGGTGATGTTTATGCAATTTAGCAACATCTGGCTCCAAATGATCTGTATTACAAGTGATGTAATTGTCAAGAAACTTCTCAATTTCTGAATTGCTTTCTTTTCCATATATTGGAGCATTCTCTATCCATAACAGTCCATGTTCATGTTCAGTTCCTCTATTTTGGAATTCTGTTACGAAATAGTAATCAGATATTTTTCCAAAGAATGTAGTATCTTGAGATATCAATCGCTTTATAGCATTAATTCTATGTCTATAATATTGGCTACATGTGACTGGATATTTTCTTATAAGGTAGTCAATGTCATCATCTTCTAATATATCAATAGCATTTTTATTTGCTTTATTTCTAAACAATGTGACGAGTGTATCTACTAATGGTTTCCATCGATGTTCTGCACTTGTGAATGTCACAAAGAAAGTTGGAGGCCCCAGTTGTCGTATCATTGCAAATATGTTTTTCCTAATTTGTTCCAAATGGTCAGAAGATATGCGAATGTTTTTGAAATCTATGTATCCAATGTGAGACTTCAATAACTTTTCCAAATTTGCTCGATACTTAACATCTTTTGCTAATATTTTCCTGCCTTTTAGTTCTCCTTTTCTTATTCGTACCCATATGCAAGAAAGCACTTTATCAATTATTATTCGCATTGTCTTGAAAAAAAATTTTGTTGTATGATATTGGAAGTCACCACTTGCTTGTAACAATTCCCATTGTACAATTTTTTGGTAACTAAACCTATTTGTGATGTCATGATCACGTACATTGCCATAAAATAATGTTGGAAAGTTCATTTCTTCTGCATATTTGTCCTTGAAAATGCCTAATGGTCGTTGTCCTTCAGCAGGTGCGAATTCAATAATCTTGTCTTGCAAATCGTAGATGCGTTGTGATTCTATTAATCCATGCACCAATGTTTCAGTTGGTGTTTCATTATTTGCATCACTATCTGTATCACTTTCATTGTCACTGTTTGAATTTTGTACAATGTATTCATTATTCTCTTGTAAAACATGGGCCCAATTCTCATTTATACAAATGTTGCTAGCTTTATAAAGACTTCTAGAACATAGTTCGTTCAATGCTTTCATGACAATAATTGGACGTACTTTACCTCTTTGGTATGCATTTTTGTATTGCAATCGTCTTTTCAATGCAACTGCAATTGTCATTGTATCATTTAGATATTGTGGCAATGCTTTTTGCACAATGTCCATATGAACTGGTACATTGATAATTGATCCTGTTAAGCCAATTTGTGATCGTCTATGTCCCCATTGTCTGATTTGTGAAAATGCAATTCTCAATGACACAAGTCTTTCTTGTAGGTCTGAAAGTATATTTACAGTTGGCAATGAAATTTGTTACGTCTTATTTATTCAGGTGTTGCAAATTGTGGTAGATTTCCATTCTCGAGCGCTTTCTTGCAAGAAACACATATGTTTTCATTGCTAAAGGTCCTATTGTTCAACGTCAAATTCATATGCTTTTCTTGCAAATCTATAGTGAAGAATCTAATATTTTTTGCAAAATGCAATTTGTTGCAAACTGCACATGTATTCCTAGGCGTGTCTTCGACTTTTTCCATATAAATTTGTATTGCATTTTTCTTGCTTGTAATTCTTGACTTCTTATTAGAAAATGGTTTTTTGCATTTGCGTTTTGTACATATGAATTGCTTTAACTTGTGATAATTCAGCCTACAATCCTTAGTTGGTTGCATTTGATCTAAATGACATGCTATCTCAAATGCAATATTATTGCTAAAATGTACTTGAGATATACATTGCTCTTTTTCTAGTATATGCTTATGACGCAATTGATTACAAATGTCATTTGCTTCCCTGTGCAGTTGTTGAGAATTGTGAACATATTCTTGTATCATTGCGTGGTAGTGAATATGTGATGTATTTGTCATGAATGACAAGATGTTAACAATATCATTGCATCTCGAATAAGCGGAACTGTAATGGACAAAGTTATTAGCAACAGAGGACCATACTTGGATATTGACTTTGAATATCAAAGATATCCATTGTAGACAAAATGGTCCACCTTCCACTTGTCCTTTTTCATATGGCATTGCCATATTTATCAGATATTGTTGCCAGTTGCTATTCATTGTATAGTGTATCGCATCAACTACTAGGTATTGCTCTAAACAATACAATGCCTCTTGATTCTTATGCATAAGTGCATTGTAAAAAGATTGCACAATGTAAAGTCGCAAACACTCTGCATTGAATTCTGTTGCTACTAAATAGCAAATTGCATTAAAGAGACTGTCACCACAATTAGATGTCACTTGCTTTGCAATTGTTAGTCCATTTAAAAGCATATTATTTGCAATGTGCATCCAATGGCTTTCAATATCTTTGCAAATAGGTGACAGGTAGATATTAGACTGGTTGTAAATGCAAATTGGAAACTTTTGGTAAACCAACGGTTCATAATGACCACTAACAGGATTTGCATCATGAAAGAGAATGCAATATGGAATTGCATTTTCATGTTGATTAAAGAGCAAATATCTCGTTTTTCTTGTCAATGACCAAATTGCAATTGATATATATAGCCATTTAGCTAACCAACGTATGCAAAAGGTATCACCCCATAAACCTCGGTCAGACTCCTTTATATTTGTAGATGCAGAATAACGCAATTTATGAAGATATGTACCAATATCATTAACACCATGTAACTCGTATAGCAAGTCAGGTTCTAGTTCATACTGATATGACTGTATTGCTTCAACGTCATTGTTCTTTAAGCAAAAAAGAAAGTGGTCTATTAACCCATTTCGCAATTCATTTGAAGTATAACGAAAATGTAGAAGCATTTCGAATGAGTCAAATAGACAATCTCCTACAGTATATGAAAATGCATTTAGTCTAAAAAGACCATTTCTTTTTAATACAATATCAATGTTCTCAGGCAAAATGCATTGCAATTTGAATTTGTAATTGTCAACATCTATTATTTCTTCCATCATTTGCAATTGCTTACCAGAGTTGCCTTTTGCAATTGTCTTGTACAGCTTTGCAAAAAATATTGATGAAGTTAGCAAAAACTGAACATGATTGTTTTGAACAAAATGTATGTCTATTAAAAAAATAGGCTATTGCATTATGTTGCTAAACAAATATCAAATTTCTAGCAAGAAGCCATATTTATAAATAACAAAGAAATTGGAAATGGAAACAATGCAAAGACATAATGAAAAAATGGAGCATAATTTTAACAATATTTGTGCAAGTTAACAAAAGGAAGCAATGGAAAGACAAAATGAAGTTAACAAAAGGAAGCAATGGAAAGACAAAATGAAGAAATGCAGCATAACTTTAAGAATATTTCTGAAAGTTAACATCATTGTCAATTGCATTTGTGAAATAAAATAACTGTGAGGCTATTTATGAGTTTTACATAAGTGGTGCACCAATTCAACTGTCAAAATATAAAAAGTATTGTCTCCAATTTGTGCTAGGTTGCAACTCCAATATATTTCAAGGTAAAAAGTTTCCTGCTATTCGGTATCAGACTATGGTTATACTATATGGATCTAAACAGAATTCAAGGATCAAGGAACCCAAACAAGGCATTGAGAACCAGATACGAGTAGTGCATAAGCGTACTTCCATAAGGCTTGTCAAGAAGATCCATCATTATGTAATGCTGGAGGTATGATTCATATAAATGATGAACATGTAATATGTTCAAAGGACAACTTTGGCAAACACAGCAACAATCTGCCTGAGCAAATTGTCCCAAGGTTGTTGCCAATTGTGGCACGTGAAAAAAGATGCCCAAAAATTACAGATCTTTGATGATTCACAAATTGTGGTGAATTGGATAAATGGAACAAATTCATTGGATAATTATAAATTTCAGCCTATATTTCAGGAGATTCAACTTGCTTGAACAGAGTATTTAACACATTATCTTTCAACATGTCTACAAAGACAGGAACATGGAAACTGATGGACTGTCAAAAGCTAGATTACACTTGGTAGCACGAGCTTGGATCATTCAAGAGAAAGTGGAAGGGCAGCTCATGGAATGTCTTGACACACTTTTCATATAATCATGGGACTGTTTAAATGTGAATATCTATATGTATATCTTTTTATGGCACTGTTTATGAACATATCTAGGAGCTAATTTTTTATGAGACAAAACTGGTTTCAAACCTGCGATATATGTCAGAATGATCATGATAGGGCTGTCATATTGACATTTTTGAAAACTGTTTATGAAGCAAGATATCTTCTCAGCCATACTTTTATCACTTCCTATGCTTAAGGATATCTCTATATGTATATTTTTTTATGGGACTGTTTATGGACATATCTAGGAGCTAATTTCTTATGAGACAAAATTGGCTTCAAAGCTCTGATATATGTTAGAATGACTATGATAGGGCTGTCATATTGACATTTTTGAAAACTTTTTATGAAGCAAGATATGTTCTCAGCAATACTTTTATCACTTCCTATGCTTAAGGATATCTGTGAAATGCAGAAACATATATAGTAAATGTAATTTTGTTTTCATAATAAAATTATTTTTTCTCTCTGAGGAGAATAAGGTAGTTGAACATCATATCAGAACCAATCTGGTTATAACTAGCTAACATGAGATTTTAATCTAAGGTTTAAATAGACAAAATGTCTTGATACATCATTATACGGAGCTAGTTGGATGCATTACCCAACTTCTACTTGTTGGGATCATCTCAAATAATATTATTGTTATGATTATAATAATTAATAATATTAATATTAATATTAATGTAAACACAGAATAAACAACGACGATTCCAGATTTGAATTCCAATATAATTGAATGAGAGAAAAAATATAAATGAGCCAATACAGCTTAAATATCTATATTTTCTAAAACAATCACGGAGTAACTCGACTATAAACATAGAGTAACTGGACCATAAACCTACACAATGCAAAAATTAAAAGCCTAAAAAATTGACAAAAAGCAATTAATAGAAAAATTGACAAAAAGCAATTAGTAGAATAACGTCGTACCTGCAACGAAGCCGAGGGTTCAAATTCCTTCTCGTCTAGACCATATTCATGCACAACACAGCTTGTACGAGTACCATGAGAAAATGTGCAAATGACGAAATTGGTTAACGAAGTCTCCAGAAGCCCCTGGAAAAATACTTGCAGGTCTTTATTCCTTTCTCCAAACCATAAGACATTCCATTAATAAAAAGGCAATATGCGGCACATACATAAATACTTGCAGGTCTTTATTTCTTTCTCCAAACCACACTACATTCCATTAAAAACCCAATATGCGCCACAAACAGTTCAAACAGTTCAAAAACTCCAATTCATTTAGATCTTCATGTGCAAAAACACTTCAAACTACAAAAGACTGCCGCTCAATTTGTACCAAGAATCACAGCTTCACACAGGTCGTCTCGGCCCAAATGACAAGGAAATCACATGGTGGTTGAAACTGACATTTACGGAAATTTCCATAAAACCCATGCAGGTAAGAGAAACCCTCAGTATCACGGAAAAGCTTATAATTTTTGCAAAGGAAACATTTCATCCAATATATAAACAACAGCAAACGAAGAACATCTAGTACCAGTATAGCAAACCTTCAATTCAACAGTTCTTAACAAAGCAAATGAACTTAACAATAACTAAATGAACTTAACAGAGTTCTTAACAAAGCAACCTTCCGCTCTAGGAGTAATGTCAGAGTCGAATATTCATACATCCATAACAGAATTACAAACTTAAAAAAACATTATGCACCAAAGTAAGCATACAGATAAATTATACAACCGAAAAACCTTGAATACACGCCTAAGATAGGAAACCGTGCAGTTACAAAACAGACTGCAATCTTAAATATTTTAACATTTCGGGCAAGCAGAACAACAAAACTTAGCGACAGGAAGAGCAGTCTGCTCAAGCCTGACAACTGGTGAAACCAGACCCTTGAATTTAACAGAGGAGTACCAGGCAAACAACGCTCCTTTCTCCAAACCATAACACATTCCATTAATAACAATACATTCCATTAATAAAAAAAAAGGCAATATGCAGCACATACATACATAAATACTTGCAGGTCTTTATTTCTTTCTCCAAACCACAATACAATCCATTAAAAACCCAATATGCGGCACAAACAGTTCAAACAGTTCAAAAACCCCAATTTATTTAGATCTTCATGTGCAAAAATAGTTCAAACTACAAAAGACTCCCGCTCAATCTGTACCAAGAATCATAGCTTCACCCAGGTCGTCTTGGCCCAAATGATAAGGAAGTCACATGGTGGTCGAAACCGACATTTACGGAAATTTCCATAAAACCCATGCAGGTAAGAGAAACCCTCAGTATCACAGAAAAGCTTATAATTTTCGCAAAGGAAACATTTCATCCAATATATAAACAACAGCAAACTAAGGTAATTCAATTGGTAAGCTCTCGTTCTCTGTCCTTCTCAGAAACCATGCCAACCTTCTTCCTATCTCCGCCCTGTTAACCAGAATGCCATTAACTTATAATGCTCAAATAACCATAGACTCTTGAGGGAAACGAACAGACAATACTCTGACAAACATCAACGCCAGTGGAAAACGCCAAACGACAGAGGAACAAACATATAAACAATACATCTGCTTGGGAGTCGCGGGACCACGTGCCCTTCACATCGAACGATGCGAAGCCCGCAATAAGACCCCAAAACCTTTCCACCCCCAAAACTTTGGTTCGACTTAGGTTATATTGTTAATATAATGAAAAATCACGTCGGTCAACCAACGGTCAGCGATCGATCGATCGCATATAGTCCCCGGCAGGGATCACGGAGTAACTCGACTATAAACCTAGAGTAACTGGACCATAAACCTACACAATGCAAAAATTAAAAGCCTAACAAATTGACAAAAAGCAATTAATAGAAAAATTGACAAAAAGCAATTAGTAGAATAACGCCGTACCTGCAACGAAGCCGAGGGTTTGAATTCCTTCTCGTCTAGACCATATTCATGCACAACCCAGCCTGTGCGAGTACCATGAGAAAATGTGCAAATGACGAAATTGGTTAACGAAGTCTCCAGAAGCCCCTGGAAAAATACTTGCAGGTCTTTATTCCTTTCTCCAAATTCAGCAGTTCTTAACAAAGCAAATGAACTTAACAGTAACTAAATGAACTTAACAGAGTTCTTAACAAAGCAACCTTCCGCTCTAGGAGTAATGTCAGAGTCCTCAGTATTTAACCAGAATGCCATTAACTTATAATGCTCAAATAACAATGGACTCTTGAGGGAAACGAACAGACAATACTGTGACAAACATCAACGCCACTGGAAAACGCCAAACGACAGAGGAACAAACATCTAAACAATATAGTAGCCGAACTTACCAAAGCGACACCAGACAGTTGAGGCATACAAGCCGGACCTGGAACAACAGAACCGCAACCAAACGTTTGCTATACAGTTAACCGAGCAGGCAGGAACCGCACTGTGTTTTCACCGCAGACAATACAACAAATACAAAGGAAAAATCGCAGAGACTGCAGAGCTAAACAACCAAGTAACAATAATAACCCAAAGGGCACGAACAGGGTAATACCCAAGCCGAGTAACTTTCCATTAATAAAAAAAAAGCCAATATGTGGCACATACATACATAAATACTTGCAGGTCTTTATTTCTTTCTCCAAACCACAATACATTCCATTAAAAACCCAATATGCGGCACAAACAGTTCAAACAGTTCAAAAACCCCAATTTATTTAGATCTTCATGTGCAAAAACACTTCAAACTACAAAAGACTGCCGCTCAATCTATACCAAGAATCACAGCTTCACCCAGGTCGTCTCGGCCCAAATGATAAGGAAGTCACATGGTGGTTGAAAACGACATTTACGGAAATTTCCATAAAACCCATGCAGGTAAGAGAAACCCTCAGTATTTAACCAGAATGCCATTAACTTATAATGCTCAAATAACCATGGACTCTTGAGGGAAACGAACAGACAATACTGTGACAAACATCAACGCCACTGGAAAACGCCAAACGACAGAGGAACAAACATCTAAACAATATAGTAGCCGAACTTACCAAAGCGACACCAGATAGTCGAGGCATACAAGCCGGACCTGGAACAACAGAACCGCAACCAAACGTTTGCTATACAGTTAACCGAGCAGGCAGGAACCGCATTGTGTTTTCACCGCAGACAATATAACAAATACAAAGGAAAAATCACAGAGACTGCAGCGCTAAACAACCAAGTAACAATAATAACCCAAAGGGCGCGAACAGGGTAAAACCCAAGCCGAGTAAGTTTCCAGGATCTCGAGGAGGGACAGTTGTCCGCCAATAAGACCACCACAGTACATGCCGTCCGCTTGGGAGTCGCGGGACCACGTGCCCTTCACCTCGAACGATGCGAAGCCTGCAATAAGACCCCAAAACCTTTCCACCCCCAAAACTTTGGTTCGACTTAGGTTATATTGTTCATATAATGAAAAATCACGTCGGTCAACCAATGGTTAGCGATCGATCGATCGCATATAGTCCCCGGCAGGAACTAATAAAAATGATATCTATTCGCAAAAAAATTATATTCTATCTTAATGATAAAATAAGAAAAATCAAAATATGTTAACACTTGTTCAAGGTAATACCACAATAAATTTAAGGGCATTTATTTGAATGAAAATAATCCACCAACCCTCTTTTATGATCATAAAGGAAAATATTAGATCTATATAGTTTCACTTTAATTTAAATTTAATATGGAGTACATTGTGAATGTTTAGATTAGGGTCGGGAGAAATTAATTATTAAAACTTGATTTTGCTGAATTTTTTAATTAAAAAACTTAATCATTGTAACACCTTTTATTATTCAATAAAAAACATATAATATAATTGTAATAATATTAATATAATAATAGTTAATAATGGTTAATGTGTTTGAATGAGTAAATAAATTAAATTAAATTTTAATAATATTAAAAGAAATTAAAGTATGCAATTTTTAACAAGATTATAATAAGTATTAATTTAAATAAAAATAATATTTAAAAATATTTATAACAAAAGAGATATAGCATAAATAATCATATAATACATGAAAAATAATCATGAAACCTTTGGAAGTTAATCACGTTTTTGCTAATTGATAATACTAAACCAAAAATAATATCACTCATAACTTTAAATATCATTGAAAGATACAAAAATATCCTTTGTGCCATCTTTTCTAAATGCAAACCAAATCAAATGATTTATATCATTTCTCACTCTAAACATTGCTAATAGATAGTGATTATAACTTCAAACCTTTATCATGGAAAATTTAGTTAAATATGCAAATTAAATATGCTATTTAAACTAACGTTTTAATAATGCAATTGATAACACCAAACCAAAATAACATAATCTCATACCTAAATGATAACTTTAAAGATCATCGGGGAGACGTCATTGTGGGGGAAAGCGCAGAACGAGTGTTTGGACCAACAAGGGATTACTGCTGGTAGCCATGGAGGGGCGAGGAGAGGTGAGTTCTACTCCCTCCTATAGCCATGTAGTGGCAAACAGAAGCAAGGAAGCGGGTTCGATTTGCTTCAAAAAATCAATGGAGGTAGAAACTGAGAGGATTAACATAGAAAAGCTGGAAAACATCAGTTCTCATGAGCAGGAAGAGAATCATGAGGAAGTTAGAGGAGAGAAGAGAATGGAAGGCAACACTCAGAGAGCTAAGCATAGGAGTGTGATAGGACTCTACAAACCCAGGTCAGCCATTAAACCCCGAGTTGTTTTAAATAATTCGGTGCTACACGAACACAGGGATCACATGGTGACATATGCAGTTATATGTAAATTTATGGGGATATGGCCAACGGAGAAGGCTTTGCAGGTTTGGATAAGAAACCAATGGAAACCTAAGGGGGAAATAACCCTCTTCCTTGGGTCCAAGGGTTTTTTCACAGTGGTGTTCACAAACCTAGAGGACAAAGACAAAGTTTTCGAAGGAGGACCATACTTTTATGTGGCGGCTGGCCTCTACATGCGACCATGGGTGATGAATTTTTTCCCAAAACGAGAAACATTCACATCAGTATCGGTATGGATATGACTCTACTCCCTACCTTTAGATTACTGGCTTCCTAAATCCTTAAAGGCCATAGGCAATAAATTAGGTCATTTTTTAAAAATATCATAAGCGACTCTGCAAAGGAAAATACAACTCCTTTGCTCGCATATGTGTAGAAATAGACCTATCATGAGAACTTCCGAATGAAATCATTCTAGACGTTTATGATGAAGAATGCGTGCAGGCGGTGGACTATGAACATGTGCCATTCAGATGCTGTAAATGTCATGAACACGGGCACCTCATCAGAGATTTCCCTTTCAACAAACTAGAGGACAATATGAAAACCAACAAGGGAAAAGACCCCAAAGGCTTTACCAAGATGGGAGGCAAAGGGAAAGGAGGAAAAAAGTACCAAAGGAAAACTAGCGAGGATAAACACCCAAGTCATAACAGTGTCAAGATTTTAGAAGAAGAAGTTGGGAACAATGCGATGTACCAAGCATCGAAGGATAATCCTGCAGAGAAGGAAAAAGATGCTAGCATGGAGGGCGCACCTGAGAACAACAAACTAAATGAAGATCTGCCAAGCGTCATGGAACTTGGCAGGGACCATGAGATGACCCCAAGTGAAGTTGGAACAGAGGACCACGAACTACAGAAGATTCTTGAGAGGGAGAATCTCGATCTAGAAAAGTTCTTGGAGCAAGGAACCACCAAAGGGGTTGATTCTCTACCACAAGTGGAGTTTGACAGAGTACAATAGCTCTTCCTCTGGAGATCTCAAACAAAGGGTTCTAGAGTCAAAAGAAACCATGGCAGCCAGGAAAATAAAGGGGTTAAAACGATGGAGGCAACATCAGGACATTCTTCCAAGAACCCAGGCAGGAAAAGAGGAAGGAAAAGACAGAATGAGCTGCTGACAGAGTGGGAAGCTCATGATTAAATCAGGTAAGATGAAAGATATTACTAGTTACTCATTTACAAATCTTTCATAATGAAGCTCACAACCTGGAACATTAGGGGTCTAGGAAGTAAAAGGAAACAAAGAAATCTTAGCAATAGAATAAAAGAAGAAAAACCAGACATGGTGTTTATCTAGGAAACAAAATGTTCAATAGATAAAATCAGAAAGATACATAGAAAATGGCTCATTAAGTATGAGTATCTAGAAGTTAAAGCAGACAACATGGCAGGCAGGATTCTCACACTCTGGAATCCCCAGAAACTTGGAATCCTGGATGCTGAAGCATCCAGGAACTACCTTTCAATGGTGATCCAACCTTTGGGTGATAAGGAAATATATATGATCACAAATGTCTATGGTCCTCAAAAACTTGAAGACAAACTCAGGCTTCTCACCTCACTGGAGGAGTTGAGAGAGAGACATCATGTTATGCCTTGGATTCTGGGAGGGGATTTTAATATGATCAGATCTCTTACAGAAAAAAGAAGAAGGTGGGACCAGAAAACTAGGCAGAGACTCCATTTCCTTCCAAAACTTCCTAAAAGACATTAGGCTAGTGGACATGGAGACAATAAATGGTACTTTCACCTGGAACAATAAGAGGGGAGGGTCTTCTCAAGTTGCCTCTAAACTCGATAGATTTATAATCTTGGAAGACCTCCTTCTTACTAGCCCTAACTTGACTGCATCAATTCTTCCTTTTGGAGGCTCAGATCACTGGCCTATCCAACTTGAAACTTCTTCTATAGGCACTCTGAGGAATAGACCTTTCAGGTTTGAAAATGTCTAGCTCACTCACCCTGACTTCATCAGTAATATTGGTAAATGGTGGGTGGAGGATCTGCCCGTTCAAGGCACTAATATGCTCCTTCTACAACAGAGACTGAAACACATCAAACTCAGGCTTAAAGAAGGGAACAAAAAGGAGTTTGGCAATATTTTCAAAGCTAAAAGAGAGGTTGAACATAAACTACAAGTAATCAATCAGATCCTTATCACAAATGGCCTTACCAAGGAAAGAAAAATGCAAGCTGATACTCTTCAACAGGAATTGGAAGACAAATTCTAGCAAGAGGAGATATTCTGGAGGAAAAAATCGAGAGTGCAATGTCTTAAAGAAGGGGACAAAAACACAAAGTTTTTTCATAAGTCAACCATGGATCACAGGTCACATAACAGGATTTCAAAACTCAAAGACACTCAAGGGAAAGAGCTCAGCACACACAAAGAAATGGAATGTGCTCTGGTACAACATTTCCAAGGCATAGCAGAGGAGCCTCTCGTAGACAAATCATAATTTATCAATAACTTCACAAAGTACATTCCAAAGCTTGTAACCAGGGAAGACAATTACAATCTTAATAGACCAATGACTGAAGAGGAAGTTACTGAAGTCATTAAAGAAATGTGAAATGGGCAAGCTCCAGGACCGGATGGGTTCAATGTTTACTTCTTCAAAGCATGTTGGGAAATAGTCAAACAAGATATCCTTGAAGTTGTGGAGGACTCGAGAAGATCCAAAACCATTTTGAGGGAGCTTAATTCTTCTTTCATAGATTTGATTCCAAAGGAGGAAAAAGCTATGACACCAGACAGATTTAGACCCATAGATTTATGCAATGTGGTGTACAAAATTATCTCCAAAGTAGTTGCAAACATACTCAAGCCCCTACTTCCAACGCTTGTGTCTGAGGAGCAAACTAGTTATGTGGAAGGAAGGCAAATTCTAAACAACATCATTCAAGCTCACGAGGAGGTTCATTCTCTTAAGAGAAATAAGAAATCGGGGATGATCATACAGCTTGACCTAGCGAAAGCTTATGACAAGCTCAACTAGTCGTACATCAGGGAAGTAATAATAGCGTACGGCTTCGACCACCACTGGATAAGATAGGTAATGGCCCTTGTTACTACAACGAATTTTTCAATCCTGCTTAATGGCTCTCCATCTAGAACCTTTAGGCCTTTGAGAGGCCTCTGACAAGGAGATCCGCTCTCCCCCTTCCTCTTTATTCTCATGATGGAAGGATTAGGCAGAGCGATTAAATCTTCCAATATAGAAGGAAGAATCTAGGGTCTCAAACTCACCCCGAATGGGGATTCCTGGACTCATCAAAAATTTGTGGATGACACTATGCTCTAGGGTACACCCACGGTTAAGGAAGCTAAAGCATTCAAACAAATCATCAACGACTTTTCTATGGTCGCTGGTACAGAGGTAAGCCTCACAAAATCAAAAAATTTCTTTTTTAATACTGACATTGCTATTCAGAGAAACCTCTCCAGAATTCTCGTCTTCCAAAGAGATCAATTACCATCCAAATATCTAGGAATACCTCTCACTGATAAACCTCTAAGCAAGGAAGTTTGGGAGCCAATTACTAATAGACTGCAAGATAAAATCAGGAAATGGACAAGCAGGTCTTTGAATTTAGCAGGACGACTAGTGCTTACAAAGGTTATCCTGCAAACTATTCCCACCTTTATGTTTTCAACTCTTCCTGCTCCTAAAGGAGTTTTGCAACTCATCAGGAATATTCAAAGAGAGTTTCTTTGGGGCGAAGGGGAAGAGAAAAGGAAATGGGCTTTGGTAGCTTGGGACAAGCTCTGCAAACCTAAGAACCATGGGGGTCTGGGACTTCATGACCCTGAAACCCTTAGCAAAGTCTCGAGGGAAAAAATTTGGTGGAGGCGGCTAAAGGAGTCGGTAACCCCATGGGCCAAGGGATCATATTCAGATGTCTGGGCACATCAAGGGCTCACACATTTGGAACAGTGCTTGGGAGAATAGAGCCATAGTTCAGAAGCACAGTTTCTGTGAGATCAAAGATGGAAACCTAGCATGGTTTTGGGAGGATAACTGGCAGCAGCAACCTAACTTGTGTAGAGAATAATTAGCCAATCTTAAGAATGACACTAACAATAAAGGTTTACTCAGGGTAAGTGATTTCTAGGATCAAACAAGATACAAGGATAAATGGAGAACATGGAAGAACCTAGGATACAGTGAAGAAACCCCTTTGAAGTCCCAAGCAGAAGCTCTTGCAATCATCTTGGAACAAAGAAAGATTTTAACATCTACATTGTCTGACCAAATAAGATGGGGAAGAAATAATGAAGGCAACTTCAACCTTAAAGAAGCCAAAAGAATTTCCATTGGGCTTGACTTTCCAAACCCTAATAAGACATGGAAGGACCTATGGCAGAACTCGCACTGGATGAAAATTAAAATTTTCATGCGGTTGGTGCATCATAAAAAGATTCTGACTTGGGAAAATCTTCGGAAAAGAGGTCTAGTTGGTCCATCTAGATGCCAGTTGTGTGGTCTACAAGAAGAAATGATGGATCACCTACTCAACCTCTGCCCATTCACCTCTACCTTGTGGAATTGGGTAACCTCAATATTCAGGCAAACTGACAGGGATTCTTCCACCATTACTGGCACTTTAAAGAATTGGCGGAAAGACTTCTCAGAAAATGAAACAATAAAAAAAGCCTGGACTCTGATTCCAGGTTTTTTGATCTGGGATGTCTTGAAAGAACGCAATAACAGGATTTTCAAGAACATAATTGGCTCAACACAGAGCATCATAGCTCAGACTATAAATCAGCTCAAAGAAACTGTAAGTATTTGTCTAAAGAAACCCCCTAAAAACCCTCCTCTAATCCAGGATGCAAAAATACTTTTCCAATTGGGTCTCCAGTTGCCGATCCCCCAGGGCTTAAGCAAGAGCGCAAGCTATACAACAGTGGGTAAGGAATTCTGGAAACCTCCTCCACATGCTTTTCTGAAATTCAATATAGATGGAGCCTCTAAAGGAAACCCTGGAGTGGCTGGTTATGACAAAGTAATAAGAGATGAAAAGGGATACATACAAATCATCTTTCATAGTCATTTTGGGAATGCCACTAATAATATGGCGGAACTCATGGCCTTAGAGCAATGCCTAGAAATCTTGATTAAGTTAGATTTACACAATGCTATTGTAGAAGCAGACTCTGAATTGATAATTAATTCGGTCAAGAAGATATGCAACAGTACAACACCAGAAAAAGTGTCAAAACACTAGCAGTTATTGCAGGTCTATCAACGTATACAATCCCACCTGAGAGCTTTGAGAGCACTCCAACTTGTTCATGTACACAGAACAACCAACAGATTAGCGGATCACTTGGCGAATGAAGGAGTGCTCTGTTAAGGAAGTAATAGAAGATATACTTGGGCATTGACACCCTCAGGGACATTGCGCGAGGACTATCATAGACATGCGACCATAGACAGGGAGTATTCTCAGAACATGTAAATTCAGCAGTCAGGGACTAATGAAAACAATGGAAAATGGACCAAGCACAAGGGGTAATCAGCAGACTTGTTAGCAGGCAGCTAACCAATAATTGCCTTGAACTCCACCATCCTTTGGATTTCTGGCGGAATACCACACAAGGGTTAAATCTTCAAACGGACCCGAAAAACGTTAGTGTGGTGAATAATGATACTCATCGGGTCCGAAAAATAGATTATTGCATGGGCAAGTTACCGACCCGAAACCAGCTTTGGATTGTCGGATCTCCAAGCATGGGATCGCACGATGTTGGGGGTGAAAAAATGATCGATGACTACTCCTCAAGTGGGCCTGAAAAGAATTTAGAGAGGTGGTTTTGTTTCTCTTCGGGTCCTAAGTTAAAGTATCGAGTGGGCAAGTTGATGGCCCGAAATGAGCTATTGACTGTCGGATCTTAGGGGGAAGGATCGCACGGCGTTGGGTTGTAAAGACGATCAAAGGTTAAGGAATGGCAAAAGAAATAGATGTCGACCATCCGATTGACAAAGCAACAGATTGACGATCATCGCATGGTGAAAGAGTGCAGAAGTTAACGCAACGAAGAGATGGTTTCTCAAAACCTTAAGTGGTATTTCGGGCGGAGGTAGGATGGTAAGTGGTACTGAAGGGTAGTCACCCGATTCCACTTACCGAGCGACATGTAGCAGCAGAGGAAAAAACAAAAACCACTTTTTGGGCAGGTATTCTCTGTGCTATTTGTCGACCTGAAATCGTTGTGGACTGTTGAATCCACTAAGCGCAGATCAACGACGGAGGAGTGTTGTGCAGTTTGATTGAGCGAGAAAATATTTTGACCGTTGGATCGTGGAAAGAAATGGACGATGGAGATCGGTTTAATTGGCAATCGGAGGAAGGTTAAGTGAAGGTGCGATGGAATGTCGTTAAGCGATGTGCCAATAGCGATGGAGTGGAACCGATGAAGTTATGAACGGGGGTGATTTCTTTTTGAAGTCCGGCAAGGACCGAGGAAAAGGGCGAAAAGGTAAGGTATTACGTGTTTGTGGTTATTTCTATTATAAACATATTATAATAGAAATATAGCCCGATTAGAAGGTTTATATGATAAGCGAGACTTTTGACATCAAGAGCTTAAGAGTTCGTGCGCGTTTTTTATCCAGAGAGCCACTCTGAGGATGGTTAGATAGACGGGGCAGTTTTTGTGTACTCTCTAGTGAGTGGATTGTTTTGACAACAATCTTGATATAGTTTTGATTAGTCAACCTAGCTGTCTGTAGAGTGGTTCACAGAGCTGGTGTTGTTGTTGTACAATATGTATTTTCTCTTGACTAATGGAAGGTTCCACTCTTACTTGATAAAAAAAAAAGATAACTTTAAAGATCATCTACATATGAGAAAATAAATTACCTAACACCTTCTCTAACTGCAAAGCACGTAAAATGATTTATATACATTTTCACTCTAACTTTATTTATAATGTTATATTGTTAATAAGTAGGGATTAAAATATAATTAATAATATCAAACTAAAAATAACATAATTTAATTAATGTATCTTAAAGGTAATATTAAGAATAGCTTTAAAGATCATTTACATTTATGAAGTTAATTTATTTACAAATTTTTTGAAATACAAATTAAGAAAATTGATTCACATTATTTTTAACACTTTTATATTCTTAATGAGATATAAAATTTTTAGAAAAACATAATAACTAAAACTTAATTTTCAAAAACTAATTCAATATGAATTAAGTATTTCAAAATATATGAATCATTTGTTTTTTCCAATTTACTCTAGTTGTTCCTCCAAACCATTAATAATATTTAATTAAATAACTAAAATCTTTTTTAAATCTTCTAATTAACTTAACCATTTGATTTTGAAGTGATGACCTTGTTATTTATTAAAATCACAAATCCCTAGACAACTTATTCACATGAATTTAAAAAAAAAATGGACTCATTTCCATTTTTAGTTGTCATATACATGGCATATTCTATAAAGTTTAGAATTGTTTAAATGGTAAATATGTATAATTGATTTGGGATATATTTTTTAAATATTTAAAATTTAAATTAAGTCTTTTAATTAACTTAACCATTTGATTTTGAAGTGATGACCTTGTTATTGCTTAAAATCACAAATCCCTAGACAACTTATTCATATGAAATTAAAAAAAATGGACTCATTTCCATTTTTATTTATCATATACATGGGATATTCTAATAAGTTTAGAATTGTTTAAGTTGTAAATATGTAAAATTGATTTGGGATATATTTTTTAAATATTTAAAATTTAAATTCACAGAATTATGAAATATTTAAAATATTATTTTTATTAAAATTAGTATTAATATATTTTGATTATAGATTTGGTAAATATAAAATGATGTATTTTTTTATACGTAATTTTTTTTAAAAATAAAAAATTGAAAAAATATTTACACCGTTAAAAATTTAATCATTTTAGAAGTTTGTTATATGTGTGTGTGTGTGACGAAACTTCTAACATATCAACGAAGGGAAATGAAGGCGATAGAGTAATGAATGTGTTAGAGTATTGACACCTAACTAACTGGGAATGAAATAAAAAAATGTTTGGCGGCTAATCAATCAAGAAATGAACCTCCAAATTTTTGAAAAAGAAAATAGTAGAAAGAACCACTGTGATACTTGTGATGTACGTGTTGGTACTCACCATGAACCATCTGTAAATTATATCAAAAGGGATAAATACTAGCATTTGCACTAGATGTTGCAAAGGAAATGTCGTAACGCATAAATTGAAGAACACAAATACAACAAAAGAATACTTTGATAACCGTCCCGCCTTCCCACTCCTGGACTGTTTAATGATTAGCTTCTGCTACTTATGAATCTCGGTGCTGATTTCCATTTCTGACTCTGATTTCTTTCTTGACAGGTAATTCGAATTGGGTATGGGATGTTACACCATACTAATTCCAATATGGGAGATTCCAATCACATTCCAAGGAATTTTTTAAAATGTGGATGTGACAAAAGGTTGTTGTGGAAAGTGTTGTTTGTATATGGGAAATTTCTTGATCATTTTGTATAATCTTAATGTTGATAGATATGTCTACTAAGTGGTTCTAGTTAATGCGGCATTGATTTGAGCGTTCAATATATTTTTATTCTTTATCAAAGTATTCTTTTGTTGTATTTGTGTTCTTCAATTTATGCCTTACGACGTTTCCTTTGCAACATTTGTGCAAATGCTAGTATAATTCCTTATAATTATTGCTTTTACCATTTATAATTCTTTCGTATAGATCTGCTTATATCCAAATTAACACACTTTGTAAAGTGTATTTGTACTAATTGAAATTAGTTCACACCTCTCATTAACTTAATTTCACACCTCTCATTAACTTTTTAATTAAATTTTATATGGAGTAGAATTCTTTAAGGTTAATGTTTAATTTATCCAATTTTGTTGTTTTGTTAGATAAAAATAATTAAACGAAATATGAGTTTGATGTAAACCAAATTGAATAAAAACTATTTAAAATATTGTTTCTACTAAGCCCATACTTTCATTTAAATATGTTTTTGACGCAATTTACTCTTCCATAAATTCGACTATTCTGGAATCACATTAATTGTTAATTTTCTAATTTCATAAACTCAAATGCGATTCTCAAAACTTGAATACACAACCTAAAAGCATGATAAATGTATAAAATTAATTCATATTATAAAATTAATATGAATTACTGTGAGTATATTTTCAAGATAAGAAAAATTCCCAATATGATATTTATGTAAGCTTATATAGTGAATAAATATCAAGCTTATATATTGAATAAGTATCATCCTACGTAGAGATGTGCAAAAGCATAATCTTGGTTACAACTTTTCACGATATTCCCAACTCATTGCATAATGAACTAATGTCGGATTTGGGATTGAACTATAATAATGAAGCTTTAAGATTTGGAATTGTTTTGTTGCAAAAACACTGGTTTGAAAGATAAATCTTTATTATAATGTTAATTAATTTGGATATTTCTTATTATTATTAAATTATAATGATAACAATAATAATTATCTTTCATACCTACATAATTTTAGTAGATAATAATACTTAATTTATTGTGATAAAGTCCAAGTGAACGTTATGTCACTAATATTGTTGGGTCCCTATAATACTAGTGATTACCCCATTACTATTGTAGTTGTATCCCTTATTAATATTGGTGTGCCCCTATTGTCCCCATATTGTTATTATTGTGCCCCATAGAATCCCTCTATTGTTGTTTGTGTGGCTTTATATTATTATTGTTAGGTCGGCTGGGTTATATTGTGACTCCTTAGACTCCTATATATAGAAAGGAGGTTTTGTCATTTGAATCATCCAAGAATTGTTCATTTATGTAATGTAAAGGAGGTTGCCCCCTCGAAGAGGCTGAATTCTAAGGCATCGATCTATCTTTTCTATCTTTTTCTTGAGCTGGTTTCATAACATTTGGTATCAGAGGTTTGGATTCTAGGGTTTCGCTGCTCCAAACAGGTTAGCGTGGCATTTTCGCTATAATTTTTTTTCTGCGACGTTTCAGAAGTTAAAAAAAAATCCATTTGAGAAGAAATCGTGTTGAATCTCAAGTCCGAATTTCAAAGCTTTTCGCTCTATATTTGCGGAGATATGATCTGAGGAAGTTTGTCTTTTTGCAGACTCCTGAATTACATTCCAAACAGGTGACCTGGGGAAATCATCATAACTTTCTCTCTGAGCATCAGATTAAAATTTCGTAAGAAGGTACGGAAATAGGACGGACTGTAGTTTCTTGTAATTTTTCAGAGCCAAAGGTCGAAACAGTGACTCGTGGCACGTCATACAAGTTCGCTCTACTGAACTAGTCTATAATAAGGTCACTATGGGAGATTTCGCATAACTCTTCCTTGGAGAATCCAATTAGGATCACACTGGTGGCATTGGAAAGAGACACAGAGGGCTACTACAGGTCGCAATTTTAGAACTGGATGATTCGAAGGTACAGAGATACATTAGAGGCAATATCGAGCTCCTACAAAGTGAAAAAAGGCGTGTAGATTTTGAAATTTTTGCTTAACCCTGGTTTGAAAATTTATTTTGAAGGAATTCAAAGGGCGTAGTAGAGCATTATATTGGTAACTGATGCCTCGAGGAGAGAAAATGCAAACACTTAGTAAGCAACCTGAAATCTCTAGCATGACTCATGAAGAAGAGGAAGAAATGCTACATGATATATCAAAATTACAAGACCAAGTGCAACAACTTTCACTCTCACAAAAGCTAATAGAAGCTAAGATAAAGGGCGTGGAAGCTAAGATGGACGATTTGAAGATAGATTTGAAGAGAGACATGGTAGATTTGAAGACAGATTTGACAAACTTTCTACAAGAAGTACTTACTAATGGTGAAAAGGTAGTAAAAGAAACTCATGATGCGAACAAAAGAAATGTTAATCGTGATTTCATAGACTCTAATGTGGGATCGAAGACCCACCATATTCCAAAAATTGATATGAGGAAGTTTGATGGCAAGGATCCCGCAACATGGATATTACAGAGAGAGCAATTTTTCAATCTCAATAATGTGCAAAACACACAAAAGGTACGTATTGCAACTTTATATTTGGAACCAAATTAGTTTGTATGGTATTAATGGCTTTACTCTTGTAAACAAATTATCATTTGGACAATTTTTACAGAAGAATTGACAACACATTATGAGGATACAAAAAGTAACACTTTTTTAAGCCAATTGATAAGTCTCAAGCAAAAGGGTTCAATAATGGAGCACATTGAGGAATTCCAATAATTGAACATAAGGGTAAAAAATATTCCAGAGGAGCATAGGATTTATGTGTTCATAGGGACTTTAAAGGATAATATCCAACATGATGTTTGCCTTTAGGAACCTGATTCATTAGAGAAGGCATTCAGGTTAGCAAGAAAAATGGAAAGCAAAATTATGGCAACCAGGAAGCATACCACTTACAACTATAAAGATGGAAGTGTTGTTGCCCCTAGTCTTCCATAACCTATAAGGTTGACACCACAAAAATTGAAAGAAAAAAGAGCAAAAGGGCTTTGTTATAGTTGTGATAGAAAATACACTAAAGGTCATAAGTGTGCTGAGAAGAAAGTATTCTACATAGATTGTGAAGAGGAAGAAGAAAAGGAGCAAGAAAGGTCAAAAGAAGAGGATATACTCCAGGAACAAAGCCTAGATAAAGAAGAAATGAATCCCACCATATCTTGTAATGCATTGGCGGGAATTACCACTCCTCAAACCATCAAGATAGAAGGACAAATCAAGAAGAAAAAGGTAATAGTGTTGATTGATTTAGGAATTACCCACAATTTTATTCATTGTAAGGTAGCAAAAGAATTGAATTGCTTCTTATATCCAGCACCAGTCTTAGCTACACTAGATTTCACAAAAACCTTTATTGTGGAATGTGATGCTTCAGGAAATGGAATTGGTGTTGTTTTAATGCAGTATGAAAGACCCATTGCTTTTGAAAGTTGTCCAATCAAGGGAAAGCTTTTACACAAAGCTATTTATGAGAGGGAAATGTTGGCAATACTCCATGCACTTAAGAAATGATGACCCTACCTAATGGGAAGACATTTCAAGGTAAAAATGGATCATGATAGCCTTAAATACTTTTTAGAACAAACATTATCCTCTGAAGAACAACAAAAGTGGGTCACAAAGATGTTGGTTTATGACTTTGAAATCATCTACAAAAAAGGGAAGCAAAATGTGGTGGCAGATGCACTCTCAAGAAAAGGTGAGGATGTGGAAGCATTGTTGTGCACCATTTCTATTATCCAACCAGATTGGATAAACAAAGCAAGGGAGGAATGGAAGAATGACGAAGAAGTGTGGGCACTTATTCAAAAGTTACAACAAGATTCCATTATGTCTGATACATTTAGCTGGAAAAATGATTCGTTATGGTACAATGATCGCTTATACCTCTGTATGAATTCCCAACTAAAAAAAAAGATTCTTATGGAATTGCACACTTCTCCCTTAGGAGGGCACTCAGGATTTTTAAAAACTTACCACAGGGTTAACAAGGAATTTTTTTGGGAGGGCCTTAAATTAGATATTCAAAAGTTTGTGGCGGAATGTTTGGTTTGCCAACAAAATAAAGTCGAAACAATTAAGACACCAGGTCTATTACAACCTTTATCCATTCCAAGCCAACATTGGGAGGAGGTTTCAATAGATTTTATCACAGGTTTACCCAAGTCTGAGGGAAAGAGTGTCATCATGGTGGTAGTTGATAGACTTACCAAGTATGCACACTTTTGTGCATTATCACATCCATTTAAAGCCAATATAGTTTCTACTGCATTTATGGAAACAATTCAAAAGCTACATGGAAACCCAAAGATTATTGTAAGTGACAGAGATCCCATTTTCACTGGAAATTTTTGGACAGAATTAGTTTCTTGTCTTGGTACTCAGTTAGCTCATAGCTCATCTTATCATCCTCAATCTGATGGGAAAACTGAGATAGTAAACAAATGTTTGGAAGGATATCTTCGTTGCTTTGTATCTGATAAACGGACACAATGGGTCAAATGGTTGCCTCTGGCTGAATGGTGGTATAACACTTCCTTCCATACAACAACAAAAATGACCCCATTTATGGCACTTTATGGATATCAGCCACCATCCATCACATCATATTTAAGAGAAAATTCTAAGGTTCAAGCAGTGGAACATCACATCGAACATCAACAACAAGTCCTCCAACTCTTAAAGGATAACCTTGTGTTGGCGCAGAATAGAATGAAACAACAGGTATATCAACATCGCAGTGAAAGAAGTTTTGATGTAGGTGATTGGGTATTCCTACGGCTACAACCATATAAGACAATGTCCCTCAAGCAAGCTAAGAAGGATAATAAATTATCACCAAAGTATTATGGTCCTTACAAGGTGTTGCAAAAAATTGGTACTATGGCATACAAATTGGAGCTTCCTGCAGCTTCTCGATTGCACCCAATTTTCCATGTTTCATGTTTAAAGAAGGTTATAGGCGACAAGCTCCCAGTTCAAACAATATTGCCAGAACTTGACAAGGAAGGAAAAATTATATTGGAACTAGAAGCAGTTAGAGAAAAAGGAACTTGATAGTTACGAAATCGATCAATTTCGGAGTATCTTTTCAAGTGGAAGAACTTATCCGCTGAAGATTCCACATGGGAGGATGAGAATTTTATATAGAAGCATCCAAAACTACTCAAGCGTTGAGCACAACACTTTTTTGAAGGAGAGGGGCATGTTGGGTCCCTATAATACTAGTGATTACCCCATTACTATTGTAGTTGTATCCCTTATTATTATTGTTGTGCCCCTATTGTCCCCATATTGTTATTATTATGCCCCATAGAATCCCTCTATTGTTATTTTTGTGGCTTTATATTATTATTGTTAGGACGGCTGGGTTATATTGTGACTCCTTAGACTCCTATATATAGAAAGGAGGTTTTGTCATTTGAATCATCCAAGAATTGTTCATTTATGTAATGTAAAGGAGGTTGCCCCCTCGAAGAGGCTGAATTCTAAGGCATTGATCTATCTTTTCTATCTTTTTTTTGAGCTGGTTTCATAAAAATATTTTATTAATATGATTAATATAATTCTAAAATATGTTAGAATTTGATTTTATTATTAATTGATATTAGAATTTAAAATCCAATTATAATAAGAAATTGTTATTAATTTTCTTTTCAATAATATGATTTTAACACATACATAATTGTAATAGCAATTGCAATTACATTTACATTTACATCTTTTTTTGTTACAAATTGACATCTTGTATTTGGTCATCCATAACATAGTTAGATGTACTCTTGATAAAAATATGGTAAATTCATTTGATACGATTAATTAATTAATTAAATATCACAATGCTTATTTTTATCAACAATCACAATCATATTTACAATTTTTATTTATTCTTAAAAATTGGTATCTTGTATTTAGTAATCTACACTATAGATATTTTCTCAAAAAACTTATATAAATTTATTTAATACAAGTAATTAGTTAGATACTATAATAATTAATAAGTTGAATGTTATAATTTTCAAATTTATGTTTTATTTACTTTTAGTAATTTTGTATATTAAATTTATTATATTGTTGATTTTTTTTAACTTTACTCTACCCTTTTTAACTTTACTATTTACACGGTCACATAATTTTTTTTTATTTTTTGGTAATAAGCATTTGATTAGCGGCAACTGTACAATTGTACGACACTGTTTGTCTCATATGATTTTCTGATTCGATAGTACCCATCACTTAATAAACTATTTAATGTTTGGTGACCTGGCTAGTTAGCTGGCAGGATTTTTCGCGATGGTTAATTGATTTCTTTTATGCTGGAACTCCACGCAGCTAAAGGCTCACTCCCAAGGTATTGCATGCAGACCGCGGTAGCCTTCACATGGCCTCCCATGCCTACTGCCGCTGTCATTAATTCCACAGCTCCCGCCCTGTACATGGCCTGAGCAGGTCGTCCGGCCCTGACACTTCCTCTCGGAATTCCAGCCTCATCAACGGTGTAGCTTACACCTCCTGAGATTAGCTCTTCTCCGGAATGGTTTGGTATGACCTCATTTGTTTTGGCAATTCCCCTACGGAGGCCGCTCTGAGACGGCCCTTCCTTAGCCTTCCAGCGCGACTAGATACAACTATACCAGTGTGAATGACAGCCTTACTGCCTTCGAGCTCATGGTCCAGCTGCAGCCAAGACTGCTTCAGGTAGCACTGCCATTTGCAGTTGAATTTATTCGGTTTCTTCTTTTATTTTATTTTCTTTTCTTTTCTTTATTCTTCAAGCTGGTCTCGTTACTAGTGTGACAATCACCTCATTCGTTTTCATGTGGCTTGTAATCTTCGCAGGGATTCTGGTCACCGGTTTGGGGTTCGCACCTGCTACAGAGGAGAAGGCACTCCTCCAAAGCTACGCTACGACAACAACCGGGTAAGCATCCTTCTGGTTGGAAAAGATTACGGCCCTGTCTGTCATATGGCCTCGGCCCACTTCAGACTATCTGCTCTTCGTTAAATGGCATACTATCGCCATTTGTTTGAAAGTTCTCCTTTGTTAAATAAGAGCGCTCCTTTGTTTTCTTAAGGGTTTCACTTATGAGTGTTGAGGGCTTAGTTCCCACTAAGACCTCTGAGCTCCCTGATACACTGCTCTATTTCATTCCGCTATTTGCGCTTAAAAGTGTAAGGGGTTTTGGCTACAGTTTATAAGTTTAACTCCTCGGTTGTATTACAGTTATTCGATACAACCAGAACAGTGTGATTATGTTTCGATTTCTTTAATACAATACATATTTAAGTTTTTTGCATGGATCTTCCATTACTTGTTTATTTATCTGTACTGTATCTGTTCAGTTTTCCCTATATTTGTTGAGTTCTCTGTATCGAAAATGAGGGTTCTCGGCCCTGATGTGGCCCTGGATTCCAACTTGTAAATTGGTTCAAATGAATGATTTTCTGGAAGGTCTGTTGTAGAGATTTCTTGTAATTACGTTTGGGCTTTGGTGAACAATTAACAGAGTCGCGCTTCCAAAACGAAGCTTAAGGGTTTTTCTCATTTTCTGGTTTTCAATCCTTCTGTGGGTTCCGCTCTCCATTAGCATTTCCAGGATTAATAAATAGTATAATTTGTCAGTGGCATCCGCCAACAACTTTTACTTCCTTTTACAATACCTTTAGTAAAAACAGTGGGCAGTGTGACCTTTTAATTTTTTTTTAACTATGAAGAAAAGAACAATAATATAATGTCTTGTTATACGAATATCCATATCCCGTCGAACATTCATAACAAATGACATGTAATTTTTTTCTTTTTGTTTACAATAGACTTGCCTGACAGCACATAAAAATTCCGAATGGTTGTTTGAAATATCTTGGTAAGCAAGGACAATACTACCCTATTTTAATTTAATGTATCTTACCACTAGACCGTGACAGCGAGGCCTCCACCTCGAGTCTACTCAATCTAACCTCTATCCATTATCTTTCTGGCAATGCCGCCTTAATGGCATTGCAGAGGTGTGAGGTTGTCTCGAACTCAGCAGACGCATCAATGGTGACAATCTAAGCCTTACCATCGCACGATGGTCATTGCTCCAGGGAACTTTTTAGGTTCGATGCAAGGGTTTGGAACTCATTTGCTACTCAGGGTTTCTGCGTTCTCTTGGGATACCTCTGTTTTGGTGGAAAGCTGCCCGATCTGCAACCTTAAGGTTTTCCTCTCATCGCATGATGCAGGGAAGGTCTAATGATTCACTCCCATGGGGGCTTAGTCTGCTCGCCCTCCTGCTAGGTGAAATTTGTAAATAATCTGGTCGTTCTCTTTTTCCTTTTGCACTGTTATACCCTTATTTCATTTTCCTTTCTTATATGAGATGAAGACAGTGTCACCACCTGCAAATTTGCTGGTTGCAGGTTGTGTGTCAGTGGAAACGTGGAGGTTTGTACGTGGTGAAAGGCAGTTTCTCTCCCAGATATGGCGCGCGGGTTTCTTCCGGGTATGTGTTATTTGGCCGTCCACCTAAACTTTAAGACTGTGGAGGAGAAATTACGCTCACTCGAGTGGTGTCTTGCTTCGTCTTTCCAATTACCCGGTTGTTTTCCAGACTCTTCCATAGAAGGGTTTTTGGGTTTTAATTCCGAAAGGCTTCACGCCTTGGTATCCTCTGCCCGAAAGGGAAGGTTTTTTGCTGTAAGTATTTTATGAGCTCGAAACGTTGCAGTTTTAGTTACAGTACCTTGGGTTTGGCCGCCCATATGTAAGGGCAGGACCTTGTAGGGTTTTGGTGCCGGTTTCACCTCGGCTTGAAGCTACTTAATTTTTGTGTATTTATCTCTTCTCCAAAATTTGTATGCGTTTAAGTTATTCGACTTTATGTTTAAGTTATGGATATCGGTTTGTTTCTTCCTTCTAGCATGTGTACATGGATATTTTTTTTTTTGTGTAATAATGCTACAACATAGTCAATTTACCTGAATTCGAATATTTGGTTCTATTCCGGTTTGTTTTCCATTATATATTCGCGTGTAATACTGTCGTGGGAATTTTCTGGGTTCAAAATTCTGAGTTAAAGGACGGATTCTCTTATAATTTGCAGTAAGGTCTCTATTTCGAATAATACATGCATTCACACTAACTACAGCTATTACACTGTACAATGAGGGCTTTAAGATGAGGGCTTCGTCTCTATTTTTTGTGTGAGATACTCTTTTAATTCCGTGATGGGTTCTTTGTTGAAGGCCTCTATCTGTGGCTAACCCTCAAGGGTTCGCAGAGAACGGCATTCACGCCACAATTTAAACAACTCTGTTAACAATTTCACATCTGGCCTCTTAAATTTGAATTTCTGGTTAGCTATAGTTCCACTCTTACACAGTTTTTATTTCTTAATTCAATTCCACAAGAGAAGAAGGGAGATTTCCTGTCTCTCATTTCCATTCCTATAGTCAGAGAGGGTCATTTTAATGTTTTCTTTTCAGAGCAGTGTCTTTCCCCATTTGTTTAGATTCCCCTCCAACTTCCGTAAGGTGCTATGGTATGGCCGCAGGAGTAATACCTGTGCTCAGACTTGCCTAAAGTTTTCCTACAGTGAGGATCCTCCAAGGTCCACATAGGGTTTCCCACTCGATGTGGTTTATTTTTCTTTTCACTTGCGTTGTTATTGTTATGAAACCAGCTCAAGAAAAGATAGATCAACGCCTTAGAATTCAGCCTCTTCGAGGGGGCAACCTCCTTTACATTACATAAATGAACAATTCTTGGATGATACAAATGACAAAACCTCCTTTCTATATATAGGAGTCTAAGGAGTCACAATATAATCCAGCCGACCTAACAATAATAATATAAAGCCACAAAAATAACAATAGAGGGATTCTATGGGGCACAGAAATAACAATATGGGGGTAATAGGGGCACAACAATATAAATAAGGGGTATAACTACAATAGTAATGGGGTAATCACTAGTATTATAGGGACCCAACATGCCCCTCTCCTTCAAAAAAGTGTTGTCCTCAACGCTTGAGTAGTTCTGGATACTTCTGCATAAAATTCTCATCCTCCCATGTGGAATCTTCAGCGGATAAGTTCTTCCACTTGATAAGATACTCTGAAATTGATCGATTTCGTAGCTGTCGAGTTCTTGTTTCTGTGACTGCTTCCGGTTCCAATATAATTTTTCCTTCCTCGTCAAGTTCTGGCAATATTGTTTGAATTGGGAGCTTGTCACCTATAACCTTCTTTAAACATGAAACATGGAAAACTGGGTGCAATCGAGAAGCTGCAGGAAGCTCCAATTTGTATGCCATAGTACCAATCTTTTGCAACACCTTGTACGGACCATAATACTTTGGTGATAATTTATTATCCTTCTTAGCTTGCTTTAGGGACATTTGCTTATATGGTTGTAGCCGTAGGAATACCCAATCACCTACATCAAAACTTCTTTCACTGCGATGTTGATCTGCCTGTTGTTTCATTCTATTTTGTGCCAACACGAGGTTATCCTTTAAGAGTTGGAGGACTTGTTGTTGATGTTCGATGTGATGTTCCACTGCCTGAACCTTAGAATTTTCTCTTAAATATGATGTGATGGATGGTGGTTGATACCCATAAAGTGCCATAAATGGGGTCATTTTTGTTGCTGTATGGAAGGAAGTGTTATACCACCATTCAGCCAGAGGCAACCATTTGACCCATTGTGTCTGTTTATCAGATACAAAGCAACGAAGATATCCTTCCAAACATTTGTTTACTATCTCAGTTTGCCCATCAGATTGAGGATGATAAGATGAGCTATGAGCTAACTGAGTACCAAGACAAGAAAATAATTCTGTCCAAAAATTTCCAGTGAAAATGGGATCTCTGTCACTTACAATAATCTTTGGGTTTCCATGTAGCTTTTGAATTGTTTCCATAAATGCAGTAGAAACTGTACTGGCTTTAAATGGATGTGATAATGCACAAAAGTGTGCATACTTGGTAAGTCTGTCAACTACCACCATGATGACACTCTTTCCCTCAGACTTGGGTAAACCTGTGATAAAATCCATTGAAACCTCCTCCCAACGTTGGCTTGGAATGGATAAAGGTTGTAATAGACCCGGTGTCTTAATTGTTTCAACTTTATTTTGTTGGCAAACCAAACATTCCGCCACAAACTTTTGAATATCTGATTTAAGGCCATCCCAAAAAAATTCCTTCTTAACCCTGTGGTAAGTTTTTAAAAATCCTGAGTGCCCTCCTAAGGGAGAAGTGTGCAATTCCATAAGAATCTTTTGTTTTAGCTGGGAATTCTTACAGAGGTATAAGCGATCTTTGTACCATAACGAATCATTTTTCCAGCTAAATGTATCAGAAGTACTGGAATCTTGTTGTAGCTTTCGAATAAGTGCCCACACTTCTTCGTCATTCTTCCATTCCTCCCTTGCTTCGTTTATCCAATCTGGTTGGATAATAGAAATGGCGCACAACAATGCTTCCACATCCTCATCCTTTCTTGAGAGTGCATCTGCCACCACATTTTGCTTCCCTTTTTTGTAGATGATTTCAAAGTCATAACCCAACATCTTTGTGACCCACTTTTGTTGCTCTTCAGAGGATAATCTTTGTTCTAAAAAGTATTTAAGGCTATCATGATCCGTTTTTACCTTGAAGTGTCTTCCCATTAGGTAGGGTCGCCATTTCTTAAGTGCATGGAGTATTGCCAACATTTCCTTCTCATAAATAGCTTTGCTTAAAAACTTTCCCTTGATTGGACGACTTTCAAAAGCAATGGGTCTTTCATCTTGCATTAGAACAACACCAATTCCATTTCCTGAAGCATCACATTCCACAATAAAGGTTTTTGTGAAGTCCGGTGTAGCTAAGACCGGTGCTTGGCACATTGCCTCTTTAAGATGTTCAAAGGCCTTTGTTGCTTCCGGAGTCCATGAAAATGAATCTTTCTTCAATAATGTTGTTAGAGGTGCTGCTATTCTCCCATAATTCTTAACAAACTTGCGATAATACCCTGTCAACCCAAGAAATCCTCGCAGATGCTTTATGGATGTGGGGATTTTCCATTCCTTAATGGCTTTAATTTTGCTAGGGTCTACCTTAACTCCTTCATGAGATACAATATGACCCAAATATTCCACCTCCTGGACTCCAAAGAAACATTTGGATCTTTTTGCATATAATTGTTTCTCCTCCAATAGTTGTAGCACCCTGTCAACATGTTCAACATGATCCTTCCAAGACTTGCTGTAGATTAGTATATCATCAAAAAATACTAACACAAATTTTCTAAGGAATGGTTTGAAAATTGAATTCATCAAACCTTGAAATGTTGAAGGTGCATTGGTAAGGCCAAAAGGCATGACCAAAAATTCATAATGACCCTCATGAGTTCTAAATGCCGTTTTCGGAATGTCTTCAATCTTCATTCTGATTTGATGATATCCCGAACGAAGATCCAACTTGGTGAAGTAAATTGATCCATGCAATTCATCCAGTAATTCATCAATGACAGGAATGGGGAACTTATCTTTAATAGTGAGCTTGTTGAGCTCCCTATAATCCGGACACATGCGCCATGATCCATCCTTCTTGTGCACCAATACTACTGGAGCTGAGAAAGAACTTTGACTCGGTTGAATTATACCAGCCTCTAGCATTTCTGCAACCATACGTTCAATTTCACTTTTTTGGACATAGGGATATCTGTACGGCCTGATGTTTGGAGGAACACTTCCTGGAATCAGATGAATAGCATGATCATGATCACGCATAGGTGGGAGACCTTTGGGAGTCTCAAATACCTTGGAATGATTGTCCAGGACTTTTTGGAGATCTGGAGAAATAGATGATTCCAATGTGGAAACATCTAGCGAACATAATTGTGCAATTACACCTCTTTGCTCCTTTTTTAGAAGCTTTGTCATGCCATTAGAGCTGATTATCTTTCCTGGTTTCCCTGCAATACCCCTTAATTCAACTTCCTTTCCTTCCGTAGAAAATTTGATGAAAAGTTCTTGAAAATTAAAAGCTATTGTACCCAAGGATTGTAGCCATTGGACTCCTAGTACAACATCAGCACCTCCCATTGGAATGGAAAGCATTGGGCTAGTCAATACATATTCTCCCATGGATAGCTTGATATTATGGCACTTTCCAGAGCAATTTATTGTTCCTCCATTTGCAATCATCACTTGACACTCTGGTGCTGGATATAGGAAGCAATTCAATTCTTTTGCTACCCTACAATGAATAAAATTGTGGGTGCTTCCTGAATCAATCAACACTATTACCTTTTTCTTCTTGATTTGTCCTTCTATCTTGATGGTTTGAGGAGTGGTAATTCCCGCCAATGCATTACAAGATATGGTCGGATTTATTTGTTCTTCATCTAGGCTTTGTTCCTGGAGTATATCTTCTTCTTTTGACCTTTCTTGCTCCTTTTCTTCTTCCTCTTCACAATCTATGTAGAATAATTTCTTCTCAGCACACTTATGACCTTTAGTGTATTTGCTATCACAACTGTAACAAAGCCCTTTTGCTCTTTTTTCTTCCAATTGTTGTGGTGTCAACCTTATAGGTTGTGGAAGACTAGGGGCAACAACACTTCCGTCTTTATAGTTGTGAGTGGTATGCTTCCTGGTTGCCATAATTTTGCTTTCCATTTTTCTTGCTAACCTGAATGCCTTCTCTAATGAATCAGGTTCCCAAAGGCGAACATCATGTTGGATATTATCCTTTAAAGACCCTATGAACACATCAATCCTATGCTCCTCTGGAATATCTTTTACCCTTATGTTCAATTTTTGGAACTCCTCAATGTGCTCCATTATTGAACCCTTTTGTTTGAGACTTATCAATTGGCTAAAAAAAGTGTTGCTTTTTGTATCCTCATAATGTGCTATCAATTCTTCCGTAAAAATTGCCCAAGTGATAAATTGTTTACGAGAGCAAAGCCATTGATACCATACAAACTGATTTGGTTCCAAATATACAGTTGCCATACGTACCTTTTGTGTGTTTTGCACATTATTGAGATCGAAGAATTGCTCCATCTGTAATATCCATGTGGCGGGATCCTTGCCATCAAACTTCCTCATATCGATTTTTGGAATATGGTGATTCTTCGATCCAACATTAGCGTCTATGGAATCATGATTAACATTTCTTTTGTTCTCATCATGAGTTTCCTTTACTACCTTTTCACCATTAGTGACCCTTTCTTGTAGCAACTTCTTCAATTCTTCCATGTCTGTCTTCAAATCTATCTTCAAATATGCCATGTCTCTCTTCAAATCTGTCTTTGAATCATCCATCTTAGCTTCCATGCCCTTTATCTTAGATTCCACGCCATTTATCTTAGATTCCACGCCACTTATCTTAGCTTCTGTTAGCTTTTGTGAGCGTGACATTTGTTGCACTTGTTCTTGTAATTTTGATATATCATGTAGCATTTCTTCCTCTTCTTCATGAGTCATGCTAGAGCTTTCAGGTTCCTTACTAGGTGTTTGCATTTTCTTTCCTCGGGGCATCAGTTACCGATAATAATGCTTTACTATGCCCTTTGAATTCCGTTAAACCAAGCTTACACAAAAATTTAAAAAAAAACTACACACCTTTTTTCACTTTATAGAAGCCTGATATTGAATCTGATGTATCTCTGTAATTTCAGATCATCCAGTTCTGAAATTGCTACCTGTAGTAGCCTTCTGTGTCCTCTTTCCAATGCCACAAGTCTGAGCCAAATTGGATTCTCCAAGGAAGAGTTATGTGAAATCTCCCACAGTGACTTTTTTTTAGACTGGTTCAGTAGAGCGAACTTGTACGACGTGCCACGAGTCACTGTTTCAACCTTTGAATCTAAAACACACACACAAGAAACTACAGCCTATCCTCTTTCTGTACCTTCTTACAAAATTTCAATCTGATCTCCAGAGAGAAAGTTATGACGATTTTCCCAGGTCACCTGTTTTGAATGTAATTCAGGAGTCTGCAAAAGGACCAACTTCCTCAGATCATATCTCCGTAAATATCGCGAGAAAAGCTCTGAAATTTGGACCCAAGGTTCAGCGCAATTTCTTCTCAAATGGGTTTTTTTTGCGACTTCTGAAACGTCACAAAAAACAGTTATAGCGAAAATGCCACGATGACCTGTTTGGAGCAGCGAAACCCTAGAATCCAAAGCTCTGATACCAAATGTTATGAAACCAGCTCAAGAAAAGATAGAAAAGATAGATCAACGCCTTAGAATTCAGCCTCTTCGAGGGGAAACCTCCTTTACATTACATAAATGAACAATTCTTGGATGATACAAATGACAAAACCTCCTTTCTATATATAGGAGTCTAAGGAGTCACAATATAATCCAGCCGACCTAACAATAATAATATAAAGCCACAAAAATAACAATAGAGGGATTCTATGGGGCATAGAAATAACAATATGGGGGTAATAGGGGCACAACAATATAAATAAGGGGTATAACTACAATAGTAATGGGGTAATCACTAGTATTATAGGGACCCAACAGTTATTCTGTTTACAGAATTCCCTCCTTGTCTGCACCGACTCGGGTATCTCTACAGGTACGGCAAGTCACCCATAGTATATTTAGCAGTAGACTGTTTCCCACCAATTAAGGCCACTGACATATACTGTGGTTTACGTATTTGGAAAAGCAAAAACACTAACAGAACCATCCAGATTTTTCTAACGAATAGAACTCTGTTTTTAGCATTTCCAGTACAACAATAAATTAACTTTTAAAAACAGAGATTACCATAAGTTCTACTTACCTGTATTCCAGAGCACTCAAATCTTCTTACATACAGGCTTCGTCACTTAACAATGTTCCTCATGGAAATTTATATATAAAAACAAACTTAATCACAATAATGAAATATTAGGCTCAAAAAGGATTTTTGAACATAATAAAACTACACTTAAAAAGGCCTTTAAACAAATAATTTTTTTTCTATATAATTAACAATGGAACATGGAAATTTCAGATTAAGGTGTTTATATAATCTTAAAATTCAAGAAACAAATCCAGGATACTGGTTGATTTTAGTCTCACATATTTCATGTTGGCCATCCAAAAATAAATATATCCTTATAAAAAGAAGGGAGCACAACCGAGTTTGATTATTGTTACCTTAATACCTTGTATACCTGCAGGTTATCTTTACAAATTCACCATAGTATAAGTTAGATGTAAGCTAACAATTTTAGCTTGACAAAAAAAAATAACCAGTACGTGTAGGAGAGAGCGGCAGCGAGAGGCCAAGATTGACCGCGGTGAAAGTGGTCATGACCTGGTTATTCTGACGTGCAGGAGAGAGCGGCAGCGAGAGGCCAAGATTGACTGCGGTGATTGTTCTTAATCTTCCCCGATGACGACAATCTGTAAAGAAACACATTCAATTCAGAGAAAAAATAAAAGCATTAGAGAAGGGAATCAAATATGGAAATCAAGAAAGTGTGGGTCTAATATTGTGTAAAATAAAAAAAGTGCCATTCTTACCTATTGCAGAAAATCAAGAAAGCTGCACTGCATAAACCAAGTCAATAGCAAGGTGCCCAAGAATCCGCGCATTCAGGTATCTCTTCTACAGTCAGGTCCTCTAAAGGTCCAACATTGGGTAGATCGGTTAGGTCGCTTGGTTAGTTTCAATGTTGGGTAGTTCTCAACATGGGAAGATGATGGGTAGATAGTTTTTTCATCCAGGTGCCTGCAACTTATGATTCTTATCTGCAAATAGAGGAGAAAATTTGCTTTAGATTTAGATCCCATAACAATGTTTTTTAATAGATCAAAAGTGTTGAATAACTGAAATTTCTTATAATCTTGACAATAATAATAAAAAAAAGGATGTTTGCAAACAACAAAATATATGCAATTACGCTGGCACAAATGAGCGAGTGGGAAAACCTGCAGCGAGGGATCGAATCGTGCTAGCAGTACTGAGAAATAGAATGACAAAGACAAGTAAAACGAGTATCATGTGCTATCTATTTGTATCAGCCATTTCCATTGGGCTCTTCATAGAAGGATCTGGGAAAATATGGGTGCTCTAATGCGATTTCCACAAGCAGCCGAGATTTCAAAATGATAACAATCTTTGAGCCGCAGGAACTGAGAAGCTTCTCCATGAACGGAACACGCTTCTTCATTAACTGTTTTTTCTGTTATTCATAGCTTATTTCAGGTTTGGATCAACGATCAAACTTCGTTCCATCGTCTAACACCACAAATCCACGGTGAACAATAGGACACGGCGGCTGCTGGGGCAATTCATTTCAAAGGGAAACGTCTTACGGTGTAACAAGTACCACATGAAGGATAAAATATTATATGCCATAGTGATCATTACAGTGAATGAAAGGTTCATCTTATATATCCCTCAAAAGGAGCGGTCACAATGAAAAATTGTGGCACAACATATTAATTTACTTACAAAAAATTATATTAATACATATTTTTAATATATTCTTCTTCCATCTATTTCACTTTGTCACAAATTTCTTGATCTAGGATCATTTAGGATGAAGGGGAACTCCCCACCCTTTAAGTTTGTGGATTCAACACTCAATAGAACATTCAAAAATTAAGTATGTGTACATCAGCTTTCATGAAATCAAAGGAATTCAAACTATCAAAAGAGAAACAAGGATAGAATGAATATTCATATATAATGTTGAAATTGAGGAAGAGGTAGGAAGTTGGGTTCTAGATATCGAAAAATTCAAAATTAGGTAAATTGAGTATATGGAAACAATTGATGTATTGATTGTTAAAGAAAATAAGGGGAAAAGTGTTGATCAATGCTTAGAAACTTAGTAAAAGTATTTAGTATGCATTAATGAAGTGTATGCACATATGAGGAGGTTAAATGATTGGGATTTATAAAAAAATACAACACTTCGAGTTCTTAATTCAAAAGAGAATACTGAAGTTCTAGACATCATCCAAGTGGACTCATCATGTAGGAAAATTCTCTCTATGATACTTTTTACTATGCATGGTAGTAGTAGGACGTCATCAACGATATGAGAAAAAGGCTTTTAGTTTCTCAGTAAATTACTAGATTGGTTTAGGTATTTTTATCTTTCTAATTTGTTATTATCATCAAACAACTCATGTGGGCTTAATCCATACTATCACATGACTAGCTTGGTTTTCTTAGTTATAGTCCAGTAGTCATCACAATATATGTATGTATCTTGGACAAAAACTCAATATAAATGGTACCTAATTCCACAAAAAAAAAATGGTATATTTAATATGTTAAGAGACCATCTTAGACATAATGCAAAAACTTTCTACAAAGACCACATAATTCTTGCATGATGATAAAATGAAAAGAAATTGCAATACAATACATAGGTTTAAGAGCCTAGAGAACTAAAGATACTACACAAAGGTTGTCGAGGGTTAAAGGGCGAAACTCACACTCTCAAGGTGATCCAAATACGAGCATAAGTGATCGCACATAATTTTTTTTATGAAGCATTACAATAAATCAAAATAGTGTAAATCAAAAGCTTCAAGACAAACAAGTCACAAAATCGATTTGTTTGTATATTGAACTAGGGAGCATGTTTAATGTAATGAAAAGGACACTTGGAACTAGATCAACTGAATTCATAGAATGAATGAATAAAAAAGATTCTTTGAAGTGATCTATATGATGGCTATTGTTGGGAATAATTATCATTTAGATATGGTCATGTGAGGGAAAGAAATGTTAATGTTAATGTATCCTTATTTAACTAGAGAAGGGAGCAAGGGTTTCAACTAGTTGGAAATGACATTGGACATGATTCTGTTTATTACATTGCATTGGTCAATTTCTTTGAAGTATATTGGATCAATGGCATAACTCATTTTTAAAATTAAGGTAAAAAAGGTGGCATTGAGGGCTGGCAAAATTGATCTATATTTTTTGGATTCTTCGACTAAACCTTGGAATATTTCTTACCTATTGCATCCTACAATGATAAAAATATATTATGATGTCCATATTTTATCATGGACTTGTGAAAGAATTTTGTATTTCATTGGCCCTCCTTTATTCAATTGATTTGGAACTTTTAATTCCAAAGTGTCTCCTCTTTCTTTCTCCATTCCTCAAGCTAGGTAAATATGCTCCCTTATTTCCGAGAGATGTCCTTGGTACACCCTTCTAATATTATTTATCATTGATTGGCATCCATCTAACTTTTTGTTTGATAGTTGGATTAGAATATATTGCTAAACTCTTTCTTATTCCATTTCTTAATATAGAATTTAGGGATTTTGAGTTTTTGTTGAAATCAAAACATGGAGGAGGGGCTGGTGATTTATAAGTCTTGCCACAATAGCTTGACTTTTTCTAGAAAGGAGGGATCTTGAAGCAAGAAGATCTTAAATATGAAGGGTGTGATATCCCCTAGTAGATAATGTTGTTTTAATATATGTGTATAATAAATGACAGAGGATCCATAATACTTTGAATAATTATTGTAAGTATTTTTCTTATTATTAATAATAATAAAAAAGAAAATCTATATTAAAGGAAACTATGCACTCAAAGAAGACACTCAAGGATAAGATTGTTAATTATTCATGATTAGAATCCTAGAATATTCTAAATAATATTAAGGGGGAGAGATAAAGTCCCTCAGGAAAAGCTTAGTTGAACAAAGGGGCTAAGACTGGTTGCCTTTAAAGCACCGTGGGAGAGAAATGCCGACTTTAAAAGAAAAAATCCTAGGAAAGAAAGTAATAAAAATTTATAAAAGCGGGACGCTGCTGAAATGGAAACAATATCTTGAAGAAGGATAATAATTAACCAAAGGGAGAATCAATGAGGTGGTTGATTCTCTGGGAAAAACAATCGAGCTCAGGGGAGAACTAGAGGTAGTTTGTGGTTGGGAGGACAATGTCTTTCTGGTGCAAGTTTTTGGTAAGCCAAATAACTAAAGTATCTGGTTTAGTCTATGTTGATTATAATTATGCATCAATTGCTATAGATGTATATGATTTATTGTTGTGATTTTATTAGAGGAAGTAATTTACTGTTCTTGATGAATATAAATATCTCTTTCTATTGCTGGAATATATATATATATATATATATATATATATATAAAATAAAAATAAGAAATTCTTTGGTTCAAAAGATTAGGATTAATATCTTTAGTTTCCACCGAAAGTGGTGGGATATTGTGAAAAGTGAAGGAAAACATTGCTACAATTCTAGTTATGTGGATACTAAGGAATTACATTAAAACTACTTGATAAAAGAATCACAATGTTGTTAGAATTTATTTTGTGCATATAGAGTTAGATTACAAGATATGACCGAGTTGTTGTATTATCAAATATATTGAGGGTATGACCACCCAAATGCGCAAGAAAAGGGAAATGGGAATTCCAAAGGGATAATAACAAGTATACTTAGACTAAGTAATATTATAGCATTGTGAAGACGGTTATCAAATATATAACTCAGCAAAGCAGAGGAAGAGGAGAGTGTGATGTACCCTATGAACACTCGATTCGAGCATCTACAGGTAGCAGCCCACTTACAACTATAAAAACGAATTTAAGCATGAAGTCTGTAGAAAAAGAAATTCTCACAAATATAAAGACAAATTTAAGTAAGAAATCTATACGCCGAGGAGTCATTACGACTATCCATAAGAACATAACAAAGGTATCGAGACTTACATAGTTAAGTTTTTGACTATTTTAAGAAAATTCCATTGATAAATAAAAACCATTAAATAAACGATTTAAGAAAACCTCATTGATAAACAGGAACCATTAAATGGACAAGGGCGCTCATGAATTAACCCTGGATTATCATTAACGATTAGGAGGTGTGATATAAAAAGAGTTATAGCACAAATTACAATAGTCTTTCCATCTGGAATTGTTAATACAGTAACTAAAAATGAAACTCCTATGGTCTATATAGGCCTTATGCCGATTTCGTACTGCCATCGGAATATAAAACAAGAGATGTTACAATATAGCTCTCGAGAAGATTTTCAAAGAAAAACAAATACCAATGTCCTTGTACAAGAATTCCATCTCTTCCTAATAATCAAGATATGTTATAGGGAGATAAACTCCCTACTCATCAATAGAAGAATTGAGCTCCCAATGCAGAGTAGGTGGGTAGCTCAAGGTTGGTATTCTGAAGCCAGTCTCCATTTGATGAAAGAGTGTGGTATGACCATGGAAGGCAATACAAAAAAGATTCGAACCACTTGAACACACCTGTAGGGTCATGAAGGTCGAGAGATCAATTCACCCTTACACTACAACTATACCTTCAATATAAATTGACAGCAAAAAAAGAAAACAAAAACCCAGAAAAGCTACCAAAGTACTAGAGCAACAAACCCCTGAAGCGCAGGACAATAAACTTGTCACACACATTCTCAAAGAGTAGACAGGGAGGATGAACCATGAAAGGAAATCTGGTGAGGCATATCAACACCCTAGAAAAGGGATTTGGGAAAACCCCCAATAAGAATTAATGCAAGAAAAATTTATCAAATATACAGAGACATTCCTTAACCCTCCTAGCCTAGAGAACTCAAGGAGTCATTAGCAAGGTAACCACCAATGGCGATATCACATAACATGGAAGAAGAGGAAGGTAAAGCCAAAAATAATACCAAGGAAAACCTAGTAATCCTACAGCTTAGAGGACATTAACCGTATACCTTCTGACAGTACATATAGTATACTCGGATAAGAAGTAAGCAGGAGTTTCTTTTTCCAGTTTGGGTTACAGAAACCATACATGTAGCCTAACAGAGCACCTGAATGAAAATGCGCATTGTTCCCATGCCATTTCATGGTAGTTTCCATTCCTCTATGTCATAAAAATGGCATTGAAACCAAAATATTCACAAGCAAACCAATACCCTTAAATTCGTAGAACAAAAGTAAGAGGAAACTGAGTACAAAACAGAAATTTAAAGACCTGAGGTTATTATAGGGGTAATGATCACTGAAAGTGTCCTCTAACCCTACAAGTTCTCGAGCTAGGTCGAAAACTCCATGAATACCATCTGCTAAGATAACCTGAAAAGAAATTCAATGTAGGAGTGGTGCTAAATGTAAACCCAAAATATGCATTTAGCAAGAGGATTCCAAGACTATCGCACTTGTGGACTACTATGGGGGTTTTCATCATAATGCATCCAGTAAATTCATGAACTCGAAGGAGAATACAGACAAATGTGTGTGTCGATGGAGGAAGGGTTCTCCATAACCAAATAATGAAATGATAAATAAGTAGGGTTTGGTCTTGGCATAAACGAAGGCACGTGAATTTGAGCCCTCGATGCTCAACAATGCATCCCGATCATCCACGACCCCTAATATTGGCCACCACCATGTGCTCCCATGTGATCTGGCCCACTTGGAAAGAGTATACTAGACCACAAAGTGCTTGAGAAAAGGTGTTGAAGGGGGAAGGGATGGGATATTAATGTTATGGTCCAAAGTTAGTGTCATAGGATAATGAAATATATATATTGACCTATCCATCATGTTCATAACCTAACCAATGTATTGATTTAGAATAGGTCCATTGCAATGGAAGAAAATATACCACACAAGGTAAGGGAGAAACTAGTGGTAAGGGTGGAAAAAAAACTAAATGTTAGGGAAGAGCTGCTAAGGGAGAAAGGGGTTAGACCCAAATCTTAGGAGTAAATGTTGAATGTTGGGAATCCATCTAATGGAAAAAAAAAATAAGGTGGCAAGGTACATTACATATGGTATCAGAGCCCAGCAACATCACTGGCCCTCGACATGCTATAGGAATTTGTAGAAAGAATTGGTACAACTCAGAAGCAGCAATGAGAGGTTGCTGAAATCCAGTGAAATAGGAGAAATTGATCATGTGACTGATAGAAAAATCAAGTCACAAGACAGTGGAACCAGAAGTAGAGAAAATGGGGAAAAGAGGCATTGAGGTTGAACCTTCAGAAAGAGGGGGCAAGTCTGATAGGACCTATCCATGAAATCAAAAGAAAAAGAAGCAAAATGAACTACAAGGAGAATTTCGTAAAATAAAACCCCCTACTTTTGATGGAGAAAAAGAAGAAGATGCAGAGTCATGGTTGTTGAACATGACCAAATATTTCCAGGTATATGAGTATGGGAGAAACTTGAAGGCAATATTGGCTATTTACCAACTACAGGGTAAGGGAGCTCTCTAGTGGGGGGAAGTTAAAGGAGTACATCTACTTGAGGAAAGGACCGTGTCATGGGAAGAGTTCCAGAAGCGGTTTAAAAATTGATACTTAAGTGAATAGTATTATGATGATCGTGCTAAGGAATTTCATGAACTCAGGTTGGGACAATTCTCAATGGATGAATTTGTGGCAAAATTCACAAATTTGCTGCGATATGTACCCTACATTAAGGAAGAAAAAGCTAAGGTACAATGTTTTGTGAACTACCTACCCAAAGTATATAAGGAGAGAATCGAGTTTGATAACCCGAAGATCATTGAGGATGCAGTAAGAAAAGCAAGAATGTGCTATCAACAATTCACAAATAAAAGAGAAAACTTGAAATTTTGGCCAAATAAGGATAGAAGTAAAACTACTATTGGTGCAAAATGACGGAAACCAGCGTACCTAGATTTTTTTTGGGAGAGATCATACGTGGAAAATGTTTATCAAAGGAAATGCCAACCCTCTGGCACAGTGCCAGGTAGGATCAAGGACTATGAACCTGGATGGGAAGAAGAATGGACGAGGAAAGGAAAGAGAACCCCTGAAAAGCTAGGGATGTGAGGAGCCTCATCTGTTGAGGGATTGTCCCCACAATCCCCAACCGGTGGAAAATATTCAAATTGTACAAGAAGCTACCACGGTGAATGACATTACCCAGAGTATTCCTAGGATACGTGTTACACTGAAGGAAAGACAGGCAGAACATCAATAAAAAATTACTGAAATTGAAGGTTTTCTCTTCCAATGCGTTTCTGTTTTAATTGACCCTAGGGCTAGCTTGAGCTATATTGGACCTCATATGGTAGAAAAATTCTCTCTTAAAACTGAAAAATACAAAACTGCATGGTTAGTGCAACTGGCCATGGGTACCAAGAGAAGAGTGACCAATCAAGTAAAACAATGCCCTTTAGATTTACATGGGTATGCAACTATAGTAAATCTAAATGTCCTTCCCTTAGGATCCTATGACATATTAATTGGCATGGATTGGCTTAAGAAGCATGGAGCAATAATAAATTGTTTGACGAAGACAATAAGTTGTGTAGGACTACACGGACAGAATCAGATTATTCAGGGAATGCTCAAGCATGTATCAATATGACAAATTTTAGTAATGCAGATGAAAATGAGTGTGAGGAAAGGATTTCAATTGTATCTAATGAAAGTGGAGGAAGGTAAACAACAATCACAAGAGCTAACCTTGGATACCTTACCCATTGTTAAGGAATTTCGAGATGTATTTCTAGAAGAAATTCCTAGTTTACCGCCACACAGGGACATAGATTTCACCATAGATTTGGTACCCGAGGAAGAACCTGTGTCTAGAGCCCCTCTCGAATGAGCCCACCTGAATTGTTGGAATTAAGAATGCAGTTGCAAGAACTGTTAGATAAGGGTTATATCAGACCAAGTGTGTCACCTTGGGGGGCACCTGTGTTGTTTGTTAAGAAAAAGGATGGCACATTCAGAATGTGCATTGACTACCGCTAGTTGAACAAGTTAACTATAAAAACAAGTACCCATTGCCCCGTATCAATGACTTATTGGAAGAAGCACGTGGAGAAACTCTCCTTTCCAAGATTGATTTAAGAACCAGTTATCATCAACTGAGAATCAAGCCAGACGATGTCCATAAAACAACATTCAGAACTAGATATGGACACTATGAGTTTGTTGTATTGCCATTTCGCCTCACCAAAGCCCCGACAACTTTTATGTGTCTAATGAATAACATACTAAGAAAATTCTTGGATAGATTCGTGCTAGTTTTTATTGATGACATCTTAATATAATTCAAGAATGAGGAGGAACATAATGAATGCCTAAAACATGTAGTGCAAATGTTAAGGGAGAATCACCTATATGCCAAATATAACAAATTTGAATTCTATAAAACCAAGATACAATACTTGGGTCACATTATTTCTAAGGATTGGTTGTGTCGATCAAGAGAAGGTGAAGGCTATGCAAAACTGGTCAATACCGAAAGATGTTTCGGCTATCTGATCTTTTATGGGGCTCGCAGGGTATTATCACTAGTTCATTGAAGGCTTCTCTAAAATAGCTCACCCCATCACATCTTTACAATGGAAGGCATTCAAGTATGAATGGAATGCAAAATGTTAGCGAAGCTTTGATAAACTCAAACAGTTATTTACCACAACACCCATCTTGAAACTAGCAGATCCAAATGAGGAGTTCACAATGTGCATCGATGCTAGTATAGAGGGATGAGGAGGAGTGTTGCTACAACATAACTTTGTAATTTCTTATGAATCCATAAAGTTAAAGGTACATGAAAGAAATTATGCAGAGTATGATTTGGAGTTAGTTGCAGTGATACATGCATTAAAAGTGTGGAGACATTATTTTTTGTGCAAGAAATTTTTTCTAACCACAAACCATATCAGTTTCAAATACCCTTTTAGTCAACCATATTTAAACATTAGGAAAACGAGGTGAATGACCTTTCTTAGCGAGTTCAATTTTGATATAAGGCACATAAAAGGGAAAGAAAAGAAGACAGTTCATGCCCTGAGAAGATATGCCCATAATTTAGTGAGCATAAATGTTAGCAGCATTAATGCCAATTTCTTTGAGAAAATCAGACATGGTATGCTTGATGACCCAAAATATCTGGAAATACAACAAAGGTTACAACACAATGATGTCTCGGGTTACAGCGAAAATCCTGAAAATTTTATGATGTATAGGAATAGATTGTATATTCCTCCAGTGGAGGAATTAAAACCACTGATATTTGATGAATATCATAAAAAGCCTTATGCTAGACATCTAGGGTATCAGAAGATGGTTACGACATTAAGACAAAAAAAAATTTGGCCCGAAATGAAGAAAGATGTAGCATAATTTTTGGCAAAATTCTTAGAGTGTTAAGAGGTGAAGGTGGAAGACCAACACCCTGCAGGGTTAATAAATCATTTACCCATTCCTGAATGGAACTGAGAAGTCATTTCCTTATATTCTTAACCATACTACCTAGCACAAAGAGGTAGCATGATTCCATCATGGTGGTAGTGGATATGCTAAGTAAAGTAACCCATTTTCTGTTGGTATAGTCTACCTTTGGTACTGCACAAATTTCACAAATTTTTATGAAGGAATTTTTTCAACTTCACGAGATTCCCAAAATGATAGTGTCTAATAGGGATGCCAAATTTACATCCAACCTTTGGAAAGAATTGTTTCGCGGCTTGGGCAAAAAATTGAACTTCAGTACCGTATACCATCCCCATACTAATGGGTAGACGGAGAGAACAACCAAGATGCTAGAAGACATTCTTAGAATGTATGTTATGGATCAACCAACAAGATGGGAGGATTTATTACATTTGGCTGAATTTTCCTATAATAATAGCTATCATGCATCCATTAAAATGATCCTATTGGAAGCCTTGTATGGCATAAAATGCCATACACCTCTTAGTAGGATTCATTCGGAGGATAGACTAACTCTGGGATCATATGCATTACAAGAATTAGAGTAGATAGTGCAAAGAATTCAATATAATATTAAGGCCGCCCAAGACCAGCAAAAGAGTTATGCAGAAAAATGAGGACACATAGGGAATTTAAAATTGGGGAGCATGTGGACATCCGAGTGAAAACAAAGAAAAGCACACTGAGAATGAGTTCTTGCCCAAAATTGGCAGCCTGCTATTGTGGGCCATTTCAAATCTTGGAAAAAATAGGAATTGTAGCTTATCAACTAACTCTCCCCAGTCACATTAAAGTTCATAATGTTTTTCACATTTCCTTGCTAAAGAAATATGTACATGAATTCTCTCATGTTATTGATTGGAAAATGTTACAGGTTGAGCCTGAAGGAGAATTCACGGAATAACTACTCTACATTTTTGATCAAAAAAATATTTGGCTCCAGAATCGAGTTGTCGCTCAGTTTAAAGTGCGTGGAAGCACTATACCCCCAAGGAGGCCACTTGGGAGGGAGAGGATGAAATGCAGAAAAAATTTCCATCATTTTTCCAGTAGAATATACATGTTAATTGGACACCGAGGACGATGTGAAAATAAAGGGGGAAGGATGTGATATCCCGTAGTAGATATTATTGTTTTAATGCATGTGTATAATAAATGGTAGAGGATACATAATACTTTGAATAATCATTGTAAGTATTTTTCATATTATTAATAAAATAGAGGAAACTCTATATTAAAGGAAACTATGCACTCATAGAAGACACTCAAGGATAAGATTATTAATTCATCATGATTAGAATCCTAGAATATTCTAGATAAGATTAATGGAGGGAGATAAAGTCCCTCAGGGAAATCTTAGCCGAAGAAAGGGATTAAGAGTGGTGGCCTTTAAAGCACCATGGGAGAGAAAGGCAGGGTTTAAAAGAAAAATCCTAGGCAAGAAAGAAATAAAATCTTACAAAAGCGGGATGCCGCTGAAATGGAAACAATATCATGAAGAAGGGTAATAATTACCCAAAGGGAGAATCAATGAGGTTTTTGATTCTCTGGGAAAACAATTGAGCTCGAGGGAGAACTGGAGGCAGTTCGGGGTTGGAGGACAATGTCTTTTTGGTGTAAGTTTTTGGTCAGTTGGATAACTAAAGTCTTTGGTTAGGTCTATGTTGATTATAATTATGCATCAATTGTTGTAGATAAATATTATTTGTTGTTGTGATTTTATTGGAGGAAGTAATCCACTGTTCTTGATGAATATACATATTTCTTTCTGTTACTGGAATATATATATATATATATACATTGTTGTAATAAAATTTTAAAAAAAAATTCCTTGGTTCAAAAGATTAGGATTAATATCTTTAGTTTCCATCGAAAGCGGTGGGATACTTTGAAAAGTGAAGGAAAACATTGCTACAATTCCAATTATGTGGATACTAAGGAATTAGATTAAAACTACTTGATAAAAGAATCACAATGTTGTTAGAATTTCATTTGTGCTTATAGACTCACTAAATTATAAGATATGAACGAGTTGTTGTATTATCAAATAAACTGAGGGTATGATCACCCAAATGTGCAACATAAGGGAAATGACAATTCCAAAGGGATCACAACAAGTATAGTTAGACTAAGTAATATTATAGCATTGTGAAGACGTTTATCAAATCTATTGCTCAGCAGACGAGCAGAAGAGGAGAGTATAACCTGGCTTACCACAAGATAGAGATAGAAACCCAGATACTCTCGCTGCGGATTCTTATTGTATGTCGAGAACATACTTGTGAGGAACAAAGAGTGACAAATGCTAGAGTAGTATGTAATAAAATTACAGTGCTGGAAAAGATACAAAGTAGATGGTGAACTTCAGAAAAAGAAGAAAACCACCCATATATGAATTAAATGAGAAGTGGTACATTAAACTAGATTGAGATTATAAGTAGATACACATAGACCAAAGTAAGTGTGTTCTCTGCGCTAGAAGTTATAACCATTTCATATCTAATTTAAATATTAAGTTATAGGTAGAGGAGTTTGTGCCCTATGAACACTGAATTCGAGCATCTACAGGCAGTGATGCACTTACAACTATAACCACAAATTTAAGCATGAAGTATATAGGCAGATAAATTCTCACAAATATAAAGGCAAATTTAAGTATGAAATCGACAAGGTGAGGAGTCATTACGAATATCCATAAGAACATAATGAAGGTACCCAGACTTAGTTAAGTTGCTGACTCTATTAAGCAAATTCCATTGAGAAATAAAAACCATTAAATAGACAATTTAGGAAAATCTCATTAATAAACAGGAACCATTCATGAACAATGGCAGTCATGAATTAATCCTGAATTATCATTAACGATTAGCAAGTGTGATATAAAAAGAGTTATAACATAAATTACAATAGTCTTTCCATATGGAACTGTTAATACAGTAACTAAAAATGTTAATACAGTAACTAAAAATGAAAATCCTATGGTAGATATAGGCCTTATGCTGATTTCATACTACCACCAAAATATAAAACAAGAGATGTTATAGTATAACTCTCAAGAAGCTTTTCAAAGAAAAACAAATACCAACGTCTCTGTACAGTAGTTAAATCTCTTCCTAATAATCACCATAAGGTATAGGGATATAATCTCCCTACTTAGTAATAGAAGAACTGAGATCCCAAAGCAAAGTAGGTGGGTAGATCAAGGTTGGTATTACGAACCCAGTCCCCATTTGATGAAAGTGTCTGGTTTGGCCATGAAAGGAAATACACAAAAGATTCGAACCACTTGAACACACTTGTAGGGTCATGAAGGCCGAGAGATTAATACACCCTAACGCTATAACCATACCTTCAATATAATTTGACAGTAGATAAAGAAAACAAAAACCCAGAAAAGTTACCAAAGTACTGGAGCAACAAACCCTTAAAGCATAGGATAGTAAACTTGTCACACATTTTGAGAGAAAAGACAGGGAGGATGAACCATGAAAGGAAATTTGGCAAGGTATAGCAACACCCTAGACAATGGATTTGGGAAAACCCCCAATAAGTAGTTATGCAACAAAAATTTAACAAATTCCAATCGATGCAGAGACATTCCATAACCCTCCCAGCCTAGAGAACTCAAGGAGTCATTTGCAAGGTAACCGCTAATGGCGACATCACAAAACATGGAAGCACAGGAAAATAAACCTAGAAATAATACCATGGAAAACCTAGTACTCATATGGCTCAAAGGCCATTAATCGCATACGCTCCGAGAGTACGTAGAGTATAGTCGAATAAGAAGTAAGAAGGAGTACTTGTAGCCTAACAGAGCACCTGAATGAAAGGTGTGCACTGTTCCACTGCGATTTCCTGGTAGTTTCCATTTCTCTATGTCATACAAATGGCGTTGAAACCAAAATATTAACAAAAAAAACAATACCCTTAAATTTTGAGGAAAGAAGTAACAGGAAACTGAGTGAAGAACCAAAATTCACAGACCTGAGGGTTGTTGCAGGGGTAGTGATGGCTGAAGGTGTCCTCTAACCTTGCAAGTGCTTGAGCTAGTTGATGGCACCATGAATACCATCTTCCAAAGTAAACCCAAAAGGAAGTAAATGAAGGAGCAATGTTAAATGTAGACCTAAAAGATGCATTTAGCAAGAGTGTTCCAAAAATGACCAACATGTATACTACTGTGGGGGTTTTCATCGCAATGTACCCAGGAAATTCAAGAAGTCGGAGGAGAATATAGAGAAACCTGTGTGTCGCTGGAGGAAGGGTTCTCCAGAACCAAATAACGAAATGAGAAGAAAGTAGGGTTTTGTCTTGGCATAAACGAAGGTGCCTGAATCTGAGCCCTTAATGCTCAACCATCCATCCCAACCATCCATGACCCCTAACACTATCCACTACCATGTGTCCCCGTGTGATCTGGCCCACTTGGCAAGTGTATACTAGACCACAAAGTGCTTGAGAAAACATGATGAAAGGGGAAGGGACACGATATTAACGTTATGATCCAAAGTTAATGTCATAGGATAATGAAATATATATATTGATGTCCTAGACCTGAATTAATGAGTGCAACCCTATCCATCATGTTCATAACCTAACCAATGTATTGATTTAGAATAGGTACATTGCAATGGAAGAAAACAAGCCACGTAAGGTAAGGGAGAAACAAGTGGTAAGGGTGGAAAAAAAAAAAACTAAATGTTATGGAAGTGTTGCTAAGGGAGAAAGGGGTTAGACCCAAATCTTAGGAGTAAATGTTGAATGCTAGGAATCCAACTAATGGAAAAAAACACTAGGTGGCAAGGTAAATTACAAAGGGTAAGTTATTAAGGGATGATTTTAATTCTATCTCAAGGAAGATGGGTCGATGGTCAAAGCCATAGGAGGTGAGGATAGGTGCTTCGATAAAATTATATTTCTAAAGAAGGGTTTTAGAAATAGGAAATCTATCAAGATGACAAGCGATTTGGTTGTTACCTCCTATTTTTATGTTCCTAGTTAATGTGTCATGGAATATGTTAATATAGAATTATAATGCTCAAATATCTGATAGTTTCCTTGAACAAATGAGAATCAGTGTCCAGGATTCTAGTACTTCCATTCTTTTCTTCTAATGCTTTAATGATATTGAGATCGTCTCTAATAATGCATGTATCCTCCTATGTCCTCTTTCTGAGTTGAGAGAGTTATTTGAGAAAAACCTTTTTTTTGTTGGAATACCTCGAACATAGGAAACCAAAAAAAAATGTTATTCACTTGACACTAATAGTTTGAAGCACCCCACAATGATGGGATGGGATCTAATCCAATTGGTGAATTATAACTCTGTAGATTCAATATAAGTATTGGTCCTTTAGCATGAGAAGTGACTTCTAGTGATACTGAGCTACATTATTTCCAAGTTTTTCAAAGCTATAGAATCTATTGTTTCATTGGAAAATTTGGTTTCCTCAAATATTACTACACTTGGAAAAAAAATTTGATGCAATATTTCAAAAGCCGATGTTTCCCTTTGCATTTTATGCCACTAATGTTTCATGATAATTTTCATTGGGAAAAGGATTGAGTGGAGGAAAACACCTTTGAGATAAGTGTGACTGTGGCAGAGTTTGCCAATATTTCTCCTACGCCTTGGATCGGTTCCTTCTTTTTATTTCCATATATTTCCTTTTCCTACTAAGATGACTTAAGAGTATCTTTGAAGGAGTGACTGTGGACCTTTGGTACAGAATATAAGTGGTTTGATCCAATTGAAGTAAGGGCTTCTCTTCCTTTTCCCTTTTAAGTAGGGTAAATGAAAGAGTGTCATCTATAGTTTTGGGATGGACCTTAGGTATTTCCCTTTCCACTCTTTTATTGTTATTTATAAATACATTTCATCTGTGTCCATCTCTTCAAATATATTCTATGATGACGAAGCTTGAGCTTCTGATATTTCTATTTCACCTCTTATTTGAAGCTCCTTTGATTTTCCACATTTTCCTTTTTTTATCAATGCATCATGTTTGGGGTCTTATTGGGATGTTAAGTCTTCTTGATTATGCATTGGGTAATTTTCCATTTGTTTAGTTACTGCTAATTCTCCAAAACTATTCTTGGATTGAAGGTACTTGCTTGTAGGGATAACATGGGCTTTCATGTTTCCCCTTCTCTTATTCACTTTATGGAAGCCCTCAAGGTCTATGGCTAGGGTCTTTGATGGTGTTATTGTGGGTTAGTTCAAAGGGAATTCTTTGACTAGATTGTTTTACTCATGACAACATCTGTAATAGAATGGGACATGCTCATAATCCAAAGGATGCACTAGTTCTTCACAATGATAGAAGAATTCTATTTATTCTAGTAGGGGTTATAAAATGTGCATGTAAATGTAGATTTTAGCATATGTTACATACCTTCCTCTCTTGGTGACCTATGACATTTTAAACAAGAATACAATTGGATTTATGATGCCTTCTCATATTTTTTCTTCCCAACACTGCTTCAAAGCAAGAAGAGTCTAGAATAAATTAGGGTGACTAAGAATTTTTCCTTTTCTGAGTAGTATCTTGGAGGTCAAATATTAAACACTATTCAAGAAATAAGGGCCATTTTCAAAAAATTGGATTTTCTCTTCAAGCTTGGAAATCATCACTATGAAAATCCCCTTAGCTACGAGCTCTATATCTATGTGTCCTTTTGGTTTGCATTTTTTCTTTATTCACACTATTAGATCATGCTCTAGTGGTCATATGCATATGAACTTGAAGATCAACGCATGATCTTGCATGTGTTGAATAAAACCAACTATTTTATCTAATTTAACTTCATAGATGGGGTTTTGCATTGGCTTTGGGATACAATGGTTTTGTTTCCGACTTTTCCACACCACACCTAGTAGTGGATTATCAGAGTATGGATTTATATTTTTTAGTTGCAAAGGGTTTCCTCTGGGTCGATTGGTGAGGTGACAATGTTGGGTTCTTCTTTTCTCCGACGCATGAATCTCTTGAAACAACATTGCGGTAGGAGTTGTTTGCACAACAAATACTTGATAATAATAGTGAAATATATCTTTATTTATTGATATGAAATAAAATTCACAATTTCGATGACTTATTTTTATTATTTTATTATGTTTTTATTATAATTAATTAAATTTTTTTAGTGTTATATTCTTATAATTTATCACTAAATAACCTCTTCTTTATCCCTTCATCTCTCATTCAACAACAACATGATACATGTCATATTTACAACGCTTTATTAACGACGACTTACTCCATTGGTAAAAATGAGTTGTTAATGTAATCTCCACAATGATTCAAACGTTACTAATTACTAAATAAATTATAACTAAGTATATAATAATTTGAACTCAAACTTTATCATATCATTTTTTAGTTTCTAAGTCTTAACTATGCAAATTTTCAAAATTGTAGCTATATTTCTATTTTATAAAATAGAGTTATTTATATTTTCTTCAAGTCACTTAGGTTCCCCATTCCCACCTCTTATGAACACAAATCCTTTATAGGTCATATCTTTAATGTTTTTACATTAGACCTTGCCTATTCTTATTATCATGGTTATTTATTATGAAATCACCTTTGTAAAGCCTGTTAGATAAAAACATATTGTTATACTAGATTCTTCTACCTTAACAACTAACTTGTAGTTGTAGTTAGTATGAGTGATTATTTTGGTTGAAAAAATAACACATATTCATGTATGTAAATTTTCAACAAAAATAATATATAATTTACTGTTAAAACTTGTAATTTCTCAATGAATATTTTCAGCTTATTGTATTTATGTAAAAAAATAGGTTATTTTTTTAACCAATTGAATGAAATTTTCTTATAAGAATTATTATATTGTCTCTCTCTGATGGATTTTTCTAGTGAAAATGGTTGTGGATAACTTCAAGTGTTTGGTGGCTCTTTAATGGTCATAAAATGAGTTAGTGAGATTCAAAAATATCGTAGTAGTCACCTGGTTCATATTCTAGAGGATTCACAAAGTATAAATCTTAATTATTCATATTTTTCATCCACTCATATTTAGAGGGATAGAAATAGTGAGGTGGATAGGCTTTTTAAGGAAGGCCTACGCTTGGATTAGGGCTCTTGTCATATTGAAGAAGTCCTAAATGATGCTCACTAGAGCTATTATCATAGGCCTTTTATGGATGTTCAAAACTCACATCACTAAAAATATTTCTTTTTGGTCTTTTTATAGTTGATATTTGATCATATAATCTATTGTCTAGTTTATCATGGAAATATTATTTGGAGCCTTTTTGGCTATCACTTCTTGCTATTTTTTAAATTAATAGCGAGTATATTTTTTGGGCTCTCATTTGACCTATAGATTCTGCATCTATTGTAATCTTCAAAATGGTCTCATTACCTTTTGTTTTTTTATACCACTGAAAAATATAAGCATATCCCATTGAATACACTCTTGACTATAATTCTACAAAATATAATTCTATTTATCATTACAAATATAATTAGGATTTGTTTCTTAAAAAAATAATAAATAAAATTTCATCCATAAAAATTACCTTGCATAAAATTATAAATCAGCATCACATTCTCTAGAAAACACATCCCAAATTAATTATATATTTATTTATATATTTATATATATATATATATATATATATATATATATATATATATATATATATTCTATCTCTATAATGTGATGAAATAAAAACATTGAATAAAAAACATTGATGTGTGATAGAATAAAAAACGGAGTCGTCTAACGAGGCGGAGGAATTGTCCGTACGGCCAAAAGTGGCCGGAATTCAGGGAAAAAATTTTCAGAAAATCTTGTAGAGTCTGTGTTTGAATCGTGTTTTTGATGGTGGAAATGGCTTCAACACCATCAAAAACGTCTAGGACACCTAAAATTTTGAAGTTTAACAATTATAACTTGGATTTACAAAAATCCTTGCCGGATTTTCTCTAAATATGACCAGAATTTCCAAAACTTTCCTAACAACTCCTCCACCTCGTTAGACTACGTGATAATAAATATTGACGAAAGTTAATCATCTCATTCCATTGGCAATTTTATATATATATATGAAAACACATCCAAAATAAAACTTTTACATAGATGATTCCTGATGGAATAAAAAACATTGACGAAAACTAAAATTTTCCGTAACATCATCTCATTCCATTGCAAAAAACTATGAAAGTCTATCTATGACTTTGTTTCAGCTGTTTAACACAGATTTTGATCTTGTATACGGAACTTTATATTTCCTTAATATAATCCATTATGGTTTTTATCTCTGAAGAAGAAAAAAAAAAAAAAAAAACTTCAAAGCAAAGACATGTAAAGGTATGGATTATACTCATAAAATATTTTAATCAACTTCGATGGAGTATAAATAGACATGCTATACAAACCAATGATTCATTTGCATAAAGCAATTGTTTTCCACCATTTACCCTTTTACATACCCTCTCTTAAATATCATTTACCCCTCTACATATTCTCTCTTTGGCCTTACTATTGTAAAACTCCCCAATCTCAAATTTTAATTATAGTGTGTTTAATCTCTTCAAACGATTAACAACACCATCGCAAAAGGCAACGTCCATACCAAAGAGACGTCCATACCAAAGTGACAGAGCAGAAACACATCAAAACATTTGTCTATATTGGTGTGGAAATGCCGAAGGGATTTTAAGGAAGGATTAAGTTGGTTGCATCTCTAAACGACAAACATAGCAAAAGACAATTCGTTATTAAAGAAGTCTTCATTTTACATGGAGATGTGTATTTCGAGTCGGTAGGTTGTCAAAGTGGAAGAGAGAAAAATACTTTACGGTTATTCATATGTTCCACTTATTTTTATATTGGACATATTAATAATAATGTTGTTTTAATTTATATATAATTATTTTATGTTTAAGGTATGGAATAATGTTAATATAAAATAAATATTTGTTCAATCATTTTAATAAATATAAAAACATCATATTATTAAAAAATTTAAAAAATTATCAAATTATAATATTATTTTAAATCATCATTTATATGAAAAATTGATATATGAATTAAACACGTATATATTAAAAAATTAATGTAATAATATTTTTAATTTTAAACATCAATGTTTGTTTTATCATTTTTATTTTTAACTCAAGTAAAATTTATTACAAAATTATAAGGAAATATTATGACTTATTAATATCATATATCTGGAAAACGAGTTACTTTTGAATTAATTTTAACCTTTCATATGTACTTATTACTAAACATATTTCAAAATATTTAGTGTAGTATAAATTATTAAAATCTACCCATAATTAAATTAAATTTATGTAAATTTTATTTCAAAATAAACACATCTATCAATATGATTAAAAATGTTAAAGTTAAAGTTGCACAATATTCATGGAGCTTACGATGATTGACAAACAACCAAGTTGAAGCATATGCCTTTTATTAGGGGGTTCAACTTCTCTCATTGGTTTGGGAGACTCCCTTATTATTCAACATTTAGTGAAAGACTTGAAATGATTCTCTTCAATAACATGTTTCCATATTCTTCATGATCTCAATAATGAAGGGTGTAAATGAAGATATGAAGATTCTAAAATCAATGATAGAATTAGACACTCTCTTATTCCTTAGAACTAAATAGAATACCTTTACACAATTATGAAAGATTGCATTATTAATTAATTATAATTGTACATATAAATTTTATGTCATTAGGCACTCTCTTATTCATTAGGCACTCTCTTATTCCTTATAACTAAATAGAATACCTTTACACAATTATGAAAGATTGCATTATTAATTAATTATAATTGTACATATAAATTTTATTTTTAACTTGATTACTTTTATAAAGTGTATACCTCCAAAATCACTTTTCTGTTTTCTAATTTAAAATCTTTCTAGAAAATTTATATATATACTAGATAAAAAAAGCTCGCTATTATTTTTAAATATATATACCTGATATATTTGTGATCTAGCCATAAACTTATATATAAATACAAAATTATCATTCCTAAGAAAATTTTAATATTAAAAATTAAATACAAGTTAATCTTTCAGCGGTAATTCTATACTTATATCAACATATAAATATAATTGTAAACATCAAATTTAATAAACAGAAAGATGGATAAAAAACTATAAAATCTATAGTTTCAAATGAGTGATAAAAACATTTATAAATGAAAATTTGAGCGCCACAATAATTGACGCTAAAACAATAAATCATTGAATACACTGCATGCAACTTGCATGTTGCACATGCAATACGTCTAATCAGGTACTGCGTGGAAGTAGAAACCCAACGGCTTCATTTATCTTCCACTGAATTTTTGCCTTCAAAGTCCAAAAAGACGCACTGTGCCAAAACATCAACATTTAATCCACCGACGATAACTTACGTTCGACGTTTACGTCTTGTAAACAGCGGGATTCACGTTTACAAGCTCTTGTAGGACTCCATGGTTTTCTAGTTTCCATGGCGACCCACTGGTCCGCTGTTGTATTCACATGACAGACCCAAGTATGGGCAATAAAGCGTCCTGCAGGCCAGGGTGGTAGGCAACTACGGTGAGAAAATGATCGAGGTGGTTAGCTCAGGGGACACCCTTCGTGTCATGACGTTGGAGACAACGGTGGTTTTTCAACCGCGCTTGGCAAGGTGCGGCACCACCGAACACTTTCTTTTCACCAATACTTATGTTCGTGGACTATGCCTAACCACTTATCCTACTTAGTTTGTGTTTCGCAACCAAGTATTATTAATGTTTCCTTTATACCAATGAACACCCATACACATTCATTATCAACAACAATTATAAACGAAGAACACAATTGCACAGTATAAAGGGAGGGGCAACTCCCTGAACAATGAGTTTGCCCGAATAATATATTATACAGTGTTTCAATATTACAAAGCTTTATAAGTATACTTGGAAACACCAAGTTTCATACTTAGCCAAATTTACAGCCTCGTCACACCACCGTGTGACAACCAAGATTTCTTTCCCCAAGGCGGGTGGGCGCCCTCACACGAGTTGCCTTCCGCACTTCACAACCGAATCTTGTCTTCGTGCACAACGGGCGGGTGACTCCACCAAGTCACCAAGACACCCTTCGTTTACCTCCGCACAGTGGGCGGGCGACCTCACCCAAGCCCCCTTCTCCACCTCCGCATTTGCCTTCACATGACGGGCGGGTGCTCACCCGAGCTGCCCAAGAACTCATGCCAAGTCTTCGCACAACCGGGTGCCCACGCCTTCACCCGTGCACGCCCTTGCACAACCGGGCGCCCTCGCCTTTGTTCAACCGGCGGGCACTCCTTGCCCTATGCCTTCGTTCAAATTTCGTGCACCCTTAAGCGGCCTACCAAAGACTTTGGGCGCATACGACCTGCACCTATCTCCTTGCTGCGGCCCTTTTATCTGCGCACTACTTCATACAAGACTTGCTTGATCAAATGATGATCGATGCTCCAAATGACATCCTCCATTGCTAATATATACGCTAATCACACGGTCATGTTATCCCCTTGGCCGACCCGTGCAATTCATCAACCAACGCTTTGTTCATGTTTGTGGCTGGTCGGCCCGTCGACCAACGCCATCAACATAACTTCTCCATTGTCGACTTCACTTAGGTGAACGCCCACGCTGTCCACCATATAAACACATAACCGTTCTCAACACTTTGCATTATTTTTCAAGTCACTCGTGCGCTCTCCTTCACACTTCGCACCGACGGACGAGTTATGAACCACAAGTCCTTACATCCTCCTCCACCTGAAATCATTGTCGTCCTCGACAACATACCATCCTGGTAGCCATCCACCAAGATCAACAACATTAACTGCTTCATCCTTGGTCCATGATATCAACTCCTCCACATACTGTAAACATCCTTGCAACATATGTAGAACTGCCATCTCCATCATGTGTCATCCCATCCTGTGAACTGTCCTCCTTGCCTGCTTGATGCCAACATCTCTCCGTGCACTTCCGGACCCCATGTTTGAACTAGTTGGGTAGCTAATCCAACTATCACACTCAAGCCATGAGAGTGAACATCCTTACGCCTTCACCAGTCTATCTTGGATTCTGCCACATCCTGGACTCACCAAGAATCTCACCCATGATCAGGTCCATGGAAACTCCATCCCATCTGCAACATGTCATGATGTTTGATGCCGAGCCATCCCTGCACCATCTGTCATACCTGTTCAACCTGTTTTAAGGACTCACTGCCATGAGTAGCTAACAATGAGCCCCATCTTCTTTGTCATCTAAGAAGATGTGGAGGGAGTAGAGCCTGAAGGCTCACCCTCACTAATCATCTCAATCCATCTGTCAGGATTCTCTATCTCCATCCTCTGTAGATAAGTGACCCGATCCTCCTCCCAGACATTCGGCCTCACATATGCCTCATCATCATCATCATCATCATCCTCCACCACTTCTAGCCTTCTTGACAAATCCAAGATACTATCTGAAAGTGTCCTGATGACTAATGACTGCTCGGTAAGCTTTGTCTCAACCGTAGACAACCGCTTACTCATGTCTTCCATTTGCTTCTCATCCTCCATTTGCATCACTGCCAACTTACAATCAGGCCTTGTCACACCAATGGGTACATCTTCCTTTCCATCGTAAATGTACAGCTTCTTCAAATGTGGAACAATCATTGTTAGGATATTCTGACACATAGGATATAGTTAAGTTCAACTTGGTCTAGTGTAGAGTTAGGTAAAGTGTGTTTCTTTACCGTTGTACATTTTGTAACTTACAATCCGACGGTCACGATATGTAGTGATTCGACGGTTCACTCTCTCCTCGGTATTACCGACACTTGATCCGTGGCTTGACACCCGATTGGTCCATGAGTTCTATTTAAAGCGCATGGAGGGTCATTGTTCGGGTAATCCGTGCATGAGAGAAGCTTATGTAAATTTTCATTCTTTGATTAATAAATTGCCTGTAGTAGCCACGTTGGCGCAGGCCGTGGACTGTTTCCCTCTTTGAGGGTTTTAACCACGTCAAAAATACTGGTGTATTGATCTGTGATCTGGTTGTGAGCGGTGTCCTTTTGGTGTTCTTTCTGAGGAACTTACCCTGTAAATTCCTACATGGTATCAGAGCTATTTGAGGGCCGCGTCCGTTGGTGATCCAAATCTGAAGCCGGTAGAACTGCATGCGGCTGTCGTTTCCTAGATCTGCTGTTTCTGTTTGCTTTCGGGCCGAGAGGACTGCTCTGTTGCGTTCGGAGCATCTGTTCCAGTGAGGAACCCCTTTCGTTTCATGCGAAAAGGTTTCTGGTAGCCCTAGCTACGTCATTTTTCAGATTGGGAGGTATACAGTGTTTTTGCAGTTTACTGTTATTTTCTCTCTGCTTATTTCGGTTTCGGTTTATTTAGCCCTTTTTTTTAACTGGATCTATACCTTTCATCTCTGCGTATGCTCTTTGCCCTGCGACTCTGTGCGATCTGGGCAAATCAAAAACAGAAAGGAAGGATTTTTCTCATGCGTATGCTCTTTTCCCTGCACCTTAGTGTGATCTTGGAAAATCAGAAACATTGAGAAAAATATTTAGTTTTTCGGCTAAAGCTAACTTTGAGATTTTTTTTAAAATATCTAGTTTTTTGGCTAAAGCTAACTTCGAGCCGCAAGGTTCGTTTTTCTTTGCATATTCGTGTTGGGTTTTGTGTTTTGTGTTTTGTAGGGAAAAAGAGCTTTCTCAAGGCAAGCACGCAAACCAAGGCTCCCCCCCCTCTCTCTCTCTCTCTCTCTCAAATTTTTTGTATAGATTAATTGGTTCAAAGCTATTTTAAGAGAGTAGAGGTCTTGGGTTCAAGTCTTTCATTCCCGCACATTCGCGCACTTTGCCGGCAACTTCAACATTTTTTTTTCAAAAAGCCATAACTTCTTCATCCGGAAGCCTTTTTCAGAGCCGTTTTTCTTAAAACAGCCTAGTTTTTCGAGATCTATCCATTGGAACACTTACTTTCAGCATCTTCAGCTTCAGTTTAAAAAAAAAAAAATGGAAAATCCATGCCAAGTCATTCTTGACAGCACTAACTACTTCCAATGGATAGCCTACATGGAAGATTTACTTAGAAGTAAAGGTCTCTACAGAATAGCCACAGACCAAGAGAAGAAACCAAAAGATGAAAACAAGGCTGCAAAATGGGAAAATAGACAAGATAAAGCACGTGGTTTGATAGGGATGTCTATTTCTCCTGATCTTAGATTCCATATTGCAGAACTTGAGACTCCTCATGAAGCATTGGAAAAAATCGCTAAAGTTTTTGGATTAAAAATGAAATTAGAGCCCATCAACTTGAAAATGAGTTGCTTACTTTGGATCCTAATAATTTTTCTTGCATTGAAGATTTCTTGTCCAAATTCAAGACCCTTAGATATCTCTTAGAAGGTGTTAAGGTTAAGAAAGAAGATGGTAACCTTATTTATTCCATCCTTACTAAGTTGGGACCAGCCTACTCTGTATTTGTTTCCACCTTCCATTCTACAAGGGAAGCTTTCATTTGTCAAGGAAAAGACTACAAGGCCCCTTCCTTTGACTCTTTTTGTGATTCTTTAATAAGAGAACAAGAAAAACTCTTACAGCTTGGTCTTCTTAATCTTGGAAACTCTTCCACGAAAGCGTTAGCCGCCCAGCAGCAACCAAATTCAAAGAATCCTAAGAAGTCATATCCTCAAAAGAATGGTCTTAAACCAACTCAGCCTCAAAATGAAAGATCATTTCAGCAAAATGATAAGACCAATAAAAACAAATGGAAGAAGACTGATAGACATTGTAACTTTTGTAATCGAGATGGCCACTTAGAATCTAAATGCTTTAAGAAGATGGAAGCCTTGGAAGCCGCAATGAAGAAACATAACATCCATGTGGAGCATACTTCAACTTCAACTTCCGGAATGGCACTTTCTGCATGTCGTTGTCAATTATCTCAGTCTGGTTATGCATTAAATGTATCTTCTTCCTCTCCTTCTCATGAGTGGCTCATTGATTCTGGAACCTCTTATCACATGGCCAAAAACCAAGCCATGTTTTCTTCTTTAAATGATTGTAACACCAAAAATATATATGTTGGTGATGATAGATCTCTTAATGTTGTAGGGACTGGAACTGTTCATCTAGACAATGGTCAGTTTAATGATGTATTATGTGTTCCAACCTTATCCTGCAACCTTCTATCTGTATATCAGATAACTCATTCAGGTGAAGGTAAAATTGTTGAATTTTCACCTCATGATGTTGTAATCAAGGATCTAAGAGATCCTAAACAGATTCTAGCTACTGGTATTGCTGATGATTCCACAAGGTTGTATAAGTTTCACAACTTTGGGTCATCAAATCTTCCCTCAGTATTTGTTGCTCATAATGATGAAGTGAGCAAACTTTGACATGAGCGATTTGGTCACTTAAACTATCGCTCCCTTCAGCATCTATGTAAAGAAAATATGGTGACAGGTCTTCCTATGGTATCTTGCAGAGATGGTGTTTGTTCCAGATGTGTACTCGGAAAACATCATCGGGACAGTTTTGACAAACGTGCCTCTTGGCACGCCTCAGCCCCTTTACAGCTTGTGCACAGTGATTTATGTGGTCCACTTCCTGTTGCTTCATTCTCTGGCTGCAAGTATTTCTTAACTTTCATTGATGATTTCTCCAGACGCACTTGGGTATACTTCTTAAAAATCAAGAGCGAAGTATTTAACACTTTTTTGGCCTTCAAAGCCTTTGTTGAAAAACAATCTGGACATCAAATTCTTAAGCTAAGAACTGATAATGGTGGAGAATATGTTAAAAACACATTCATCAACTTTTGCACTGAAAATGGAATTCAAATGCAACATACTGTTCCATACACTCCACAACAAAATGGTGTAGCTGAAAAAAAAAAATCGCACCTTAAAGGAAATGGCTAATTGTATGCTGCAATCTAAAGGACTCAGTCTTAGTTTTTGGGCCGAAGCAATTAATTGTGCAAATTATATAATCAATCGCACTCCTACTAAGGTTCTAGAGAATATCACTCCAGAAGAAGCTTGGAGTTCCATTAAACCAGATGTAAGTCACTTTCGTGTTTTTGGAAGTGAAGCATGGGCCCATATTCCAGATGAAAAGCATAAAGCTTTAGAACCTAAGAGTGAGAAATGTACTTTTGTTGGATATTCTGAAGATGTAAAAGGTTATTGACTTATTCCATTTAAGTCCAAAAATGTTATCATTAGAAGAGATGTAAAATTTGATGAAAATAAATCGGCCTGCGAGCCTAGTCCGGCGGATGTGCCACCTCTTCCTATCTCTTCTACTTTTGAAAACATTTCTTCTTCAGATGATGAAAGTGAGGATGATAACCCTCCCCCACCTTCTCAGGATCCTCAACTTCCAAGATGGGTCCGTGCTACTCAGGATGCAGCAGGTGATCTTGCCGGTGATCCTACAGATCAGCGACGTACACGTTCTCAGTTTGAAAGAGCCTCTTCTTTACTGGCTCAAGCTCCAGTAAATCATGATCCTGACACTTTTGCAGAAGCTTCAGGCCATCCACATTGGGAAGCAGCTATGAATGAAGAATACCATTCATTGATGACAAATGATACATGGGATCTTGTTCCTCTACCAAAGGGACGCAAACTTGTTAGATGTAAATGGGTTTACAGAACCAAGTATGGACCAGATGGGAAAGTTGATAAACATAAAGCTCGTCTTGTTGCTAAGGGCTTTTCACAGGTTGAAGGCATTGACTACACTGAAACCTTCTCCCCTGTTGCCAAAATGAACTCTATCCGCCTTGTTCTTTCCCTTGCTGCCTCTTTAAAATGGGAAGTCCATCAGATGGATGTTAAATCTGCCTTCTTGCATGGGGACTTGCAGGAAGAAATCTATATGGAACAACCCATTGGCTTCATACAAACAGACTCCAGCCTTGTTTGTCGACTTAAGAAATCCCTTTATGGTCTCAAGCAAGCTCCTCAGGCTTGGTATGCCAAAATGGATAGCTTTCTTTTAGAATCTGGCTTTTCTAGGTGTTATTCTGACAATATTGTCTACACCAAGAAAGTGGGCAACTCTCTTATCATCCTTGTTCTTTATGTTGATGATCTTATTCTTACTGGTAGTGATCCCAACCTTATAAACCATGTGAAGTCCAGCCTTAAAAAGAAATTTGAAATGACAGACTTAGGACACTTACACTATTTTCTCGGTCTTCAAGTCTTGCAATCCAAGGAGGGTATTTTCCTTTCCCAGTCCAAGTATGCTTGTGATATTCTTCGTCATTTTCACATGGAAGACTGTAAGCCAGCCCCTTCTCCCTTTCAGTCTGGAGTCAAACTTTCAGTCTCTTGTACTTCTCCTGAAGTTGATGCTACCTTATACCGTCAACTTGTAGGAAAACTCTTGTATTTAACCCATACTCGTCCTGACCTTTCCTTTGCTGTTGGCCTTGTTGCTCGTCTTATGCAAAACCCCCGTGAAAGTCATTGGAAAGCAGCTAAAAGAATACTTCGTTATGTTCGAGGTACAGTACAGTTTGGGATTCATTACAGTGCCAAAGCAGCTCCTCTATTAGTTGGTTTCATTGATTCTGATTGGGCTGGTGACCCTGATGATCGGAAGTCTACTGCCGGTTATGTCTTCACTCTTGGTTCAGGACCTATTACATGGGCTTGTAAGAAACAGGCTGCCATTTCTCTTTCGTCAGCAGAAGCAGAGTATTATGGTGCCGTGGAAGCTAGTAAGGAAGCCTTGTGGCTTCGTCAGATCCTATCAGAGTTTGGCTTTGAGCAGCAGCATCCAACCACACTTTGGTGTGATAATCAAAGTGCCATTCAGCTATGCAAAGATCCAGTCCAGCATCAGCGCAGCAAACACATTGAACTACACATGCACTTCATCAGAAAGCTCATTCATGACCATGTTCTTGAAGTGCAATATTGTTCAACAGATGATCAGGTTGCAGACATCTTCACAAAGGCTCTCACAGAGGCGAAGTTCACTAAACTTCGATATATGCTTGGAGTTCAGGAAGTTGTCACTAACGGGGGATAGGGTCTAGTGCCTCCTTCCTTCTCCTATTGTGTCATATTTGTAAATCCTTCAATCCTATCCCAAGTTGTTCTTAAGGGGGGATGTTAGGATATTCCGACACATAGGATATAGTTAAGTTCAACTTGGTCTAGTGTAGAGTTAGGTATAGAGTTAGGTAAAGTGTGTTTCTTTACCGTTGTACATTTTGTAACTTACAATCCGATGGTCACGATATGTAGTGATCCGACGGTTCACTCTCTCCTCGGTATTACCGACACTTGATCCGTGGCTTGACACCCGATTGGTCCATGAGTTCTATTTAAAGCGCATGGAGGGTCATTGTTCGGGTAATCCGTGCATGAGAGAAGCTTATGTAAATTTTCATTCTTTGATTAATAAATTGCCTGTAGTAGCCACGTTGGCGCAGGCCGTGGACTGTTTCCCTCTTTGAGGGTTTTAACCACGTCAAAAATATTGGTGTATTGATCTGTGATCTGGTTGTGAGCGGTGTCCTTTTGGTGTTCTTTCTGAGGAACTTACCCTGTAAATTCCTACAACCATAGCATCAAATTGTTTCAAGAATTCCATTCCCATCACAGCTTCATAGTCATCAATCCGCACTATAGTGAAGTCGACTTTCCTTGTCCACTCACCTAGTGTTGTGTCCACCTTTTCAGCTACACCAAGAGCACAATTAGGAGGAGAATTGACTGTCTTCATTTGTTCTTTCACCGGTACAAATTTCAGCCCAATCCTTCTCGCAGTATCTTCACTCATGAAGTTGTGAGTAGCCCCACTATCCACCATGGTGAGTATATCAACACCCCCAATCTTCATTCGAACATACTCCAAACTATTCCTCTCAGGATCCCTTCGAGAGATCACCTTTGTAGCAGCAACAACACCAAGGATCTGCATCATCCCCACAGAAGCTTCTTCATTCTTCGCATTAGATTGTGCAATAGCAACCACTTTCGGCCTTGAAGGACAATTCTTCACCGTATGTGGTTCAGCACATATCCAACACTTCAAGGCTTTCTTCATCTTCAACTTGTCATTCGATTTCGAAGCATCATCCTTCTTTTTCTCTTTCGGCTTATCAGACTTCTTCTTCCTATCATCAGAAGTCTCATCATAATGCTCCACCAACCTGTCCACAGCAGCAAAAGCTTCCTCAAGTGTTTTAATCTTCTACCTCTTCACTTCATTGCGTGCCCAAGGCTTCAATCCAATAATGAAGTTGAACACCTTGTCCCTCTCCGCCATGTCAAGAAGTTCTAGAACTGCACTTGCAAACTCCCACTGATATGTCTGTAGGTTCCTTGTCTGCTTTATGAACTTAATCTTCATCCTTGCTTCCCACGTTTCATCCTGAGGACTGAAATGGGTCTGCAAAGCCTTCTTCATCTCATCCCACGAAGTTATGTCACCAGCACTGCCATTGGCAATCTGATCCATCCTCCTTCGCCACCACATCTTAGCATCCTTTGTCAAGAACTGAGCAGCTACCTTCACCTTCGTCTCATCATCAGATAGACCCAAGCGTTCCAAGTATTTCTCCATGTCCCATAGAAAGTTGCCAAGAGTCTTTGCACTCCTTGTACCATCATAAGATTCTGGTTCTTTGACTTTCACATGAGGCACTCCTCCACCTGAGTTATGCCTCACGACCTTCTTCAACACCGCGATCTCATCTCTGGCTTCATCAAGAGATTTCTGCAAGTCCACGATCTCTGCCAAGCCTCGGTCTCTTGCCTCTTCAATCTCCTTGACCCTTACTTCAAGTTGTGTACACATAAGATCAGTGTACTCGTGTTGAGTCCGGAGTTCATCGAGCTCTTCCCTCATCTTTGAATTGGCCTCTTGATCCTTCTCGACCAAGTCCATCTTCTTAGTCCAGTAAGTCTCTAAGTCCTCCATCTTTTCCAACACTTTTTCAATGAATGCCATAGTAGCATCCTTCGCACCGTGACTAGACCCAACCTGAGATTCAGCTGCCATTGCTAACAGCTTCCTTCTTCTTTGCGATCTAGTTTCAACCATCCAACAGCTTCACCAAGTTGCCTGCAACCTGAACCAGCCCTTGTTCCACTTGTATGTGAAACAACTTCCTTCACCTGCAAGTACCTGCTTTCACTGTCATCAACTGTCAAGTGTTTACACACCTGCTTCACCCAGCTTCCTGCAAGACTCCTCCAAGTCTTCAGACTAGCTCTGATACCAACTGCACTTCAGTGGAGTTGTGTAGCAGCTTCAACCTTCAATGCCCGAATCAGCTGCTCTAATACCAACTGTCATGACGCCAGAGATGACGGTAGTCTTTCAACCACGCTTGGCGAGGTGCGGCACCACCAAACACTTTCTTTTCACCAATACTTATGTTCGTGGACTACGCCTAACCACTTATCCTACTTAGTTTGTGTTTCGCAACCAAGTATTATTAATGTTTCCTTTATACCAATGAACACCCATACACATTCATTATCAACAGCAATTATAAATGAAGAACACAATTGCACAATATAAAGGGAGGGGCAACTCCTTGAACAATGAGTCTGCCCGAATAATATATTATACAGTCTTTCAATATTACAAAGCTTTACAAGTATACTTGGAAACACCAAGTTTCATACTTAGCCAAATTTACAACCTCGTCACACCACCGTGTGACAACCAAGATTTCCTTGCCCAAGGCGGGCGGGCGCGCCCTCACACAAGCTGCCTTCCGCACTTCACAACCGAACCTTGTCTTCGTGCACGACGGGTGGGTGACTCCACCAAGTCACCAAGACACCCTTCGTTTACCTCTGCACGGTGGGCGGGCGACCTCACCCAAGTCCCCTTCTCCACCTCCGTGTTTGCCTTCACACGACGGGCGGGCGCTCACCCGAGCTGCCCAAGAACCCGTGCCAAGTCTTCACACAACTGGGTGCCCACGCCTTCACCCGTGCACGCCCTTGCACAACTGGGCGCCCTCGCCTTTGTTCAACTGGCGGGCGCTCCTCGCCCTATGCCTTCGTTCAGACTTCGTGCACCCTTAAGCGGCTTGCCCAAGACTTGGGCGCATATGACCTGCACCTATCTCCTTGCTGCGGCCCTTTTATCTGCGCACTACTTCATAGAAGACTTGCTTGATCGAATGATGATCGATGCTTCAAATGACATCCTCCATCGCTAATATATACGCTCATCACACAGTCATGTTATCCCCTCGGCCGACCAGTGCAATTCATCAACCAATGCTTTGTTCATGTTTGTGGCTGGTCGGCCCGTTGACCAATGCCCTCAACATAACTTCTCCATTGTCGACTTCACTTAGGTGAATGCCCACGCTGTCCATCATATAAACACATAACCGTTCTCACCACTTCGCATTATTTTTCAAGTCGCTTGTGCGCTCTCCTTCGCACTTCGCACCAGCGGACGAGTTATGAACCGCAGGTCCTTACACTTCGGATCCTTCATAAAGCAATCAGTGCCAACCGAATCATGCAGGAATTCCCTGAATATTTAGTGTGCCACTCTGGTTCGTCCTACGTCAGCCAGAAGATGCCCGTGCTTTCGCAAAACGATCAACTGAAGGTAGGCAACAAATATTTCCTCCTGCCTCAATCTTTTTTTGAGTCTCCGTTATCGCTTGTATCGTTGGCTTCCCTAATATTGCTAACGACCCCTAAAGTTCCTAATTCTCCCACTGCTCGTGTATGATCCCCTTTTCGCAATATTGGACGTGAGGCTACTCTATGTCAGCCGTTTGAGATAGAGAAGTCCAATGTCCCCGGAGGCGTTCGTATCAGAGGGTCGGCAGACTTTATTACAAAGATTATGTTGGACGGAAGGTTAAACTCCAATGAGGGTCGCCTTGCAGTGGTCAGGGACTTTGCAGATGATAAGCTGCTTGGCCTCTGCAATACTCCGCAATTGGAGAAAGATTATGCGAAGTTGGTCACGGTCAGAGGCCAATCTTGGAAACCCAAGCATGAATGTATAAGGGAAAAGCATAGGTGTGGATGCCGTAAGAGATTCATAAAAATTATTAGGCAATCACGGTAGGACAATTTTTGAGTTCTTGATTAGTTAAATGTGACCAGTTTTACCAGGGTTTTGATGAAATTGCATTTGAAACAACACTTTCGGCAAAAAAATTCCTGTTCAAAATAATACGCAGTATAAAATTATGCAATTTATACTTAATGTACCTAACAATAATCAGAGAAATTTGTTAAGGAAGATGACTTATCCATGCAGGAATATGAGTATCATCCTGTTAGATATCAACCTCTTTCATGGTTTGATCGCTCGAACCAGACAAATATGTGTCACTGAGAGTATTGGACCCAGATAGGTATCTCATGAACATTATGTTAGTCGAGGATAAAAAGAAAAACGGGCTTTCTAGGTAGTATAGTCTTCTTTCTCTAAATAAGATAAAATTAAAGAATTGTAGTTCAACATGTGAGTTAATGTATATTTATATGTTTTGTTTTTGGAGAATCTCATTTCAATCAATTTTTAGGTGGTTTTTTTGTTTATTTAAGTATTCTAGTTTAGTTTCCGTTAGTTAGTCCAGTGTCATTGACATAATTTATTGTTAATGTCTTGAAGGTAATCTTATTTAATTTATTGTAATATTGAGAGCAATTTTTACTCTATAATTTGTTTTATTTTTGTCATAGTATCGGAGCTCCAAATCACACAAAACTCCAAAAAAAAAAAGCAACATAAGTCTAGCAAAACTATAGGACTAAAAATCTAAGTCGTGAAAAAGCTACTCATGGAGAAGCTAGATAAGCGTGGCAATTTTTAAAAAGAATTAACGTGACCAACACACTTATGAAACCGTAAAAAAGAAAGGCGCCTCAACTCATTCTGCCTCTGTCGAAAGGTGCATTCACCTCATAACATCAAAATAGTGCAAACTCCAAGTAACATTAAAAAAAAATATATTGATGGATTTTTTAGACATTCGGCAGAAAAAATTGAGATGAAATATTTATTTGTGTTATTTTCACTGGTTTTTTAACAGTGCATAAATTCAACACCGTAAAAAACTTTTTAAACAATTTGATTCTACAAAATTACCTATCAAACTCTTGATTTTAATAAAACAACTCAAAAAAATAGTTTTTCAAAAATACAAAACGACAAACCATGTTTATTTTCGAAGTCTATTAACGCAGTTTTCCTCTCTTGAAAAGTGCGTTGACAGCATAATGTCAAAAATAGTTCGACATTAAGAAAAAGGAGTGTCATTTTTTAAAGGTGCAAAACGACAAACCAAGTTTATTCCCAAAGCGCCGAGCTTATCTCGATTGCATGTAGCTCGACCGCCTCTACGTGGAAAAATGGGCCCCTCCATCTCCATCATGGTCTCCATTAATAATCTATCCAATGTCGTAGCGGAAAAGTTTTAAAAAAAAATTGGGGAGCTGGGTAAGTGCTAGTGTACGTCGAATTAATTGTCAAGTTAATGTTGCAGGTGACAGGTCCAGGACTCCTGATCTCTTTCCAATTCCCAACTCCCCCCAAAATGAATTCAAATCATCCATTTTCAGTGGCAATTTTTTAATTCTTCCGGGTATCCTTCCAGATCCCTTTCCAATCCCCAACTCCCCCTAGATGAATTCAAATCATTTATTTTCGGAGGGGGTGGGGTGGCAGTTTTTCAATTCTTGCGGGTATCCTTCCTTCAAAGCTGAGGCCTGCAACTCTATGCAGTGATATGGAAGAAGCAACGATGAATAGATGGAGCTTTAAGAAACTGAGAGACGCTTGCAGCGAATTGGGCTTCTTCCATATTATCAATCGCGAGTCGGCACGCATCATCTTCCAAGTTTTGGCCAGAAATCTCCATATGTTTATTTTTTTCTTTTATGAAAAATTAAAACCTGTACTTATGAAGTCAGCCATATCCAGAATAAGTGTTTGATAGTTTTTATCATGTCTTGCAGAGAGACGATCCAGAAATACATGTCCAAGATATAACAAGATGATGTGGGTGGCCTCCAGATCCAAACAAAGGAAGGAGAGTGAGTTGATACCGAGCCCATTCCGATGATGTGGGTGGCCTCCAGATCCAAACAAAGGAAGGAGAGTGAGTTGATACCGAGCCCATTCCTGGATCATTAGGTCACTCTTTACAGGTGAGAAACTAAACTATTTTTTTGTTTTCGAGGCTATTAGAATAGGGTTGTAGGGGTATTCAAACAAATATTGATTTAAATATTAATTAGAATTAGGTTGTAGAAGAATATTTAAACAATAGTTAATGTAAAATTGAATGGCACATTTGAAGTAATGGCAAATACTGCAGCCCAGAGCACCAGTGGTTCATGGCGAATCCAAAAGGAACAGGTTGTCTATAGACTTCTTTTTGTTATTTTCAGAGGAAGCGGAAATTGTTACTCCCTGAGAACTGATCACCTAGGAGCATCGCCAACTATACAGAGCAGTTACAACAAGTCGAGATCTCAAGCTGCATGTGATGCAAATATGGGATGAAGTATTGGCAGATCGCTTACTGACCATGGGTTATTGTGAATGGCTTAATCGTTAGAGTTACTATGATGTTAACACAAGAGTGTGCATTGGACTTCTGTTTTAATAATTTAATAATGAACCAAAAGCTTTTGGTTTCCATTTTTTTTTAACTTCTAGATTATGCATTAATTTATCAATGTTTATGGCTTAACCGTTAGAATTTCAATTGACCATGATGTAACACAAGAGTGTGCATTGGACTTCTTTTACTTCTAAATTATGCATTCATTTATCATTGTCTTATATCCACCTGTCTTAACGGTGTCTTTATTGGCATGACACATTTCTTTTAATAAATTTCAAATTTTTTACTTTTATGTTATGCGTTAATGTTTAAAACTTGGTATTTAATTATTATTATTTTTTTGATAAAATATAAATTTAGTTTATGTTTAAAAAAACTTAACTTAAATAAATAATATATATTTTAATAAAATATAAAATAATATTTGATATTTGGTTTATGTTTAAAAAATGAAATTAAATAAATAATAAAATATTAAGATTAGAGATTATTATATTAAAAGAAAATTCATTTATAAAATATAAACTAATATTTGATATTTGGTTTATATTTAAAAAATGAAATTAAAAAAATAATAAAATATTAAGATTAGAGATTATGAGATTAAAAGAAAATTTATTTATAAAAGAGAAATTAATAATTTTTGTTTTGAGAATTAGAATAAAAATTAAGTAACAATTTAATTATGTTGATAGACGTGTTTATTTGAAATAAGACTTCTCAAATGTTTATTTAATTATTAATAATTATTAGGTGGATGATAGAGATTTAACCTCTACATAATATTTATAGTAATATACATAAATCGAAGGTTAATATTTATTTGCAAGGTTTGTACTTTTAATTAAATTGATCAATTAAAAATAATGTCATATTAAATTAGTTAGTTCATATGAATAAATAATTTAATTAGTTTTTTTAACCTTTTTTAATTTTAGTAATATACATAAAAAATATCAATCTTTCTGGATGGCTGGACAGGATAGAGGCTTTATGGAGTAGGAGGAGGGACTACACTATTTGACATATTGACAGGGATAAAAACAAAAGGGCAGATGCTTTATCCAAAATGGGCCTATCTTCTCCCCAAGGTGTCTGGAGGATGCAGATCACGGTGGACAACATCTCCTACCAGATCCAAGACTTTTGCTTACTGGGTACATAATTTTCTTTCTAATGATGAATATCTGGTATGTATCTTTTTCCCCCTATTTTCCTTTCCATTGTGAAGGAATTCTCATATATTTTGTCATAAGGAACAGTTTCCTCACTATCTGTTTGTTCTTATATATATTTTTCTCCATATGTTCTATATGTAGCTGAACAGGATACCTTTTCTAAGTCCTTTCCACTTTGTGTGGCTTTGAACTCATATCTGCCATAGATGCCAGTTTATTTCTCATATATATGTTTTTGATCGTTCAATCTTCTTTGATGAGCACAATAAAAATATATATAGCTTTTTTTCGTGCTGAAAAATAAATCAAAGGTTGATATTTATTTGCAACGTTGTATTTTAGCGTCTAGGTGACATTATGCACAACCACAAAAATGCAAATTCTGCACTTGAGGAGACCAACAAATTTCTAAATGACTTCCAAGAGGAAACCACCTTTGTTGACTACTTTCGAGCACGATGGTTGGACATAATAGGTTTGATTTCTGTAGCTTTAATTTTCATATTTTTGGTATAATTGTATTGACTATTGACATACTTTATTTTGTGTTAATCAGAAATGTGGGCAAAATGTTGTCGTCACTTAAAGCATGCTGGACAAGAAACAAATGGCGCTATTGAGTCCTACCATTCACATTTGAAACAAGTTCTTTTGAAGTCAATACGAGCAACTTCACATCGTCGAGTGGATTGGTTGGTGCATCAGTTGTGTTCAGTGGTCCACATTTTTTATTGGTGGCGTCAATGTGCAAAGGAAAATGGTTTCCATAGAAACTATAAGGTGGAGAAAATAGAAGCTCATTCATGGCTAAGGGCACAATCTATTCCAAATTGTAATGTGAGTGGATTGGTTGGTGCATCAGTTGTGTTCAGTGGTCCACATTTTTTATTGATGGCATCAATGTGCAAAGGAAAATGGTTTCCATAGAAAATATAAGATGGAGAAAATAGAAGCTCATTCATGGCTAAGGGCACAATCTATTCCAGATTGTAATGTGACACTGCACCACTCAGATTCTTCAATAGCATGGGTGCAAAGCCAACATGATATAGATAAATCATATATGGTATGCCATTCAAGTTCAAGTTTTGCTATGTGTGATTGTGATTGGGAGAAAAATGGATATCTTTGAAAACATGTCATCAAGGTTAGCATGATGAGGGAAAAAATAAGGTTGGAACAAGAAAATCTAGAAGCAAGAATCAATGCAACAACCAAAACCAGGGGATTTGAGTATTTCATTGAATATGTAGATCAATAATAATAAATAATAGTCATTGTGATCTAATACTGTACAATGTTTTGTTCACAGATACGTGAAAATGATGACTTTGAAAGTGTGGATAACTTGGATGTTGATGTCATGGTAATAATTTAATAACTCTCTAAATTTTATATTTGTTATCACTCTTTTAATATTGTTCTGACTAGTTATTTTTTTTCTTTGTAGGTAGATGATAATGTTAATGCTTCCATGGATTCTTATGTTGATGTCATGATAATAATTTCATAATTTGGTTAATTTTATGTTTTCTATCACTCTTTTACTATTGTTATGACTATTTTTTGTTTTGTTTTGTAGGTAAATGATAATGTTAATTATGTTTTTTATCACTCTTTTATTGTTGTTATGATTGTTTGTTTTTTTCTTTGTAGGTAAATGATAATGTTAATTATTCCATGGATTCTTCCACTAATGTTGATCCAAGCCACAAACGAGAAAAGATCTCACAAAATATTAGGCATATTTTCAAGTCACTTATGCAGTTACCTGGTGATGAGTCACATTTGCACTTCTTAGAAAAATGCATGGAAGATGTTGCAAGTGAATTCAAAACAACATTGACATCAACCACGTTGGGGTTGGACCATCCATCTGCTCCATCTTTCCAACAAGTGCAAGATGGATTTGGATATACACTTGGGCGTGAAAGAGATTTCTGGGAGAGGATGGTCACTCGTAAGTGCTCATATACATCATCTAGCTTTGCACAATTTCCTCCTCCAACACAAGGTTCAAGAAGGAAAAAAACATTTGCTAATGAGCTTGATAGAGCTGCTACAAGAGACAATGAAAGAAATACAAACATATGAAGGTGAGAATTATATATCTCAAATGTGAATGTTAGTTTCAAATGTTTTAATTTAAAACATGTATAATCTAAACTTGCAAAGAAATGCCAAGGAAGTTATTTATTATATGGTTGGTAATGTAGGATCTAAAAAGTTTTTTAAAATAGTTTCAAATGGAATAACTAAACTAAGAAGTTTGACTTATGTACCAACATCTATCATGTTCATTTTTTTGGTAAACATGATGTTTTTCCTTGCATTTGTATTTTCTTTCCTTGTTGCAACTCTTTGTTTTAAGTGTAGTATGTGCACAAAGATATCATTAATTTACTTAGTATTTTGATTTCATTAATTTTCTTAGTGTTTTTATTTCTTTGCAGTGCCAGCATGGGAGAGATTAAAGCTATGGAAGATTGAGTGTTTTAACACCCTACTTTGCAATTTTGTTGGTTAAGTAATTATTTTGCTCAGTGGTTAGATTGATTTAGAGGCCTGAGTTATATTCCACACAATCTCCATCCAGTGTAATCCAAAATTAAAAATAGACATGCTAGTTTGGAGATTCTCTTATAACTCTAAATCTGGCAAGAGAGAATTATCTTATCTCAAGATAGCTTGTGTGAATCTGGTGGGCCTTGAATCTGAATGCAAACTTCTAAAAACTCTATTATATTAAAGTTAATTTGATTTTTCTGTTATATGAATTAATTCGTTCATATGATTTTTGTTGGACATTAGTTTTGGATTTTCATTTCAATAAAAGTAAGAGAATATATGTTTAAATTTCATCATAGGTGTAATTTTTTATCATGATATTTGATAATATCAATTATTTTTATTTATTTATATTAAATTATAAGTATATCAGTATTATTTAAATTACAAATTTAGCAATTTTATGTCATCAAAGGATTGTTAAAAGTAATGATATTTAAAAACATATTTTATTTAAGTGTAACTTCAATTTAATTTAATTAACATTTCCCAAGATACTATAAAATCTTGATTATCTTCGGTTGTGGAAATATCACAATAGTGACAAGGTCGGAATACCATAATATCATCTTTTGTAGTGGAATAGGATAACTTATGGGTTTAATGTATTTTTTTTTTAAAGAAAATTGTGAGCTAGCTAGTCCTTAAAGCATCACAATTTTTTTCTCTAACACGATTGTGGTTGCAACAACATTGAGTTATGTTTGTATAGAGTATACATTATAATTAATAATAAATTATTTATTATCAAACTCATATAATATATTATCATATTATAAGTTGAATGGGAAAATTATAATGGATGAGTTTATGTATACTAGGATTGTATTTTTATTCATTGTTAAATTAAGTTAGAATATTTTATCTAAAAAATATGTGAATAATTTTTATTTGGCTAGAAACATTTTGATTAAAATGTTAACTTAGTTTGGTTTTATCCATTATAATAGTTTACAAAAATTAGTAAATGAAGTATTATCATGTTTAGAAGATATTTTATTTTGCATAAGAATTAGTACATCACCTTTCCAATCTTATATTAAAATACCTAACTTTAGGAATAAAGCTAATCATAATACCTAATTAATGAAATATATTATAAATTATAGATAATATTTATTAATAATTAAATTTTATGAAGTATTGACAAAAAAAACTGCACATATCTATATCATAAGTATACTCTACATAACATATGTAGGCCTTCTAGACTACTTAGTCATTACAAAAAAAAAATCATTATGAGTTTTGATGTCATATTATAAATTAAACCTTAATTTGTTACATTCATAGATTCTTTCTTTTCCTAATGTTTTGGAGGTATCTTTTCTCTTGTAAAGCTATTTAAGGTTCTCATTTTCTTAATAACAAATCATTTTAACATTTAATCTATAAAAACTCATATCATGAGTGGGATTTATCATATCATTGTGAAATGCCACACAAAATAATGTAGATAAAGCATCATTCCATACTTATTTATTTCAATGAGTTTCCTTTCATATTCCTAATAATTGTAGATAATTTACCAAATATTTATTCTCGAAATGCCTCTCCCCTAATTTTTTAATAGGTGACATTTTTATTCCCGTCTTGTAAGCTAGTTTCCAACATTTATGTGTTTCTTCTTGCATCGAGTATTATATTTATATAAGTATCTATTTTTTTAGCCACCCAATATCCTAAAGATTCTGTGGTACATTTTTTCTCTGAACAATAGGCTTAGTGTTTGTTAATTCGGGCTTTCAATATCTTGAAATACTAATCCAAAACCTTAGCGTTTTAGTTACAACCCATTTTCTCTTAAAAATATTATTGGCTAGAATACTCCATGATTATACTAACCCCTATTTAACTTTATTACAATTCAGTTAAATTTTGAAATAATCATTTCATTTGTTAGTTCACAATTGTACATAGAAAAAATATGAATTTGAACAAAAAATTCAAACTATAATAATTTCCTTTAAAGAAAAATATATCAAATAAAAATTACTTGAATAAATTTGAAATCCTATTTTTTTTAACACTATACAAGTAATTTTTTAATCAAAATTTCTTTGATCTTAAAAAATCCATATCTCATTCTCCATATGTAAAAAAAAAAAAAAAAAAAAAAAAAAAAAAAAAAATCACTTAAATCTTACATCCATGGAAAATAGACTTTTATCCTTGGAAAATATACTTTTAGTATAATTTACATTTTACAATGATCTAGAAAATCATAAATATATAATTTCATGATAATATTTCTTTAACATTAATATATTTTTTTCTTTTTACTTTAATCAAAATCACAATAATAATTCCATTGAGTGACACATAAATTATTTCTCAAAACTATTGTTGCATTCTTTTTATTCAAAACAAATGAATTATTCATAATTAAAACATATATCCCAACAAACAAACATATCCAATCTTACAGAAATGGATGGAAGACATCACAAATAAGTTCAAAACAACATTGACATTAACAACTTTAAGGTTGGGTCGTCCAATTGGTCCATCTTTCCAACAAATCCAATATGGATTTGGACATACATTGGGGTATGAAAGGGATTTCTTGGAGAGGATGGTCACTTATAAGCACTCATATACATCATCTAGCTCTGCACACTTTTCTCCCTAACACAGGGTTCTAGAAGGAAAAAAACATTCGCTAATGAGATTGATAGAGCTGTTACTTGAGACAATGAAAGAAATACAAACATATGAAGATGAGAAATATATACCTCAAACATGTAGGTTAAAATAAAATGATTTATTTACAACATGTTTCATATAAACTTACAAAGCAATGCTAGAGAATTTGATAATTCTATGGTTGGTAATGGAGGATATAAAAAGCTTGTTAAAGATTACTTCAAGTGAAACAACTAAACTAAGAAGTTTGAATTATGTACCAACATCTATTATGTTCATTTTTTTTTATAAACTCTCCCATCGAAGAGAAATTAAAAAGGAACATGAAAGTTCACCTCCACAGGGTGTATGACTGTGTGGATAGGGAATTTCTCTCAATGATCCTGTATAAAAATGGTTTTTTGCACAAGCATGTGAAGTGGATAATATCTTCCATAACATCAACGTCTATGGTTTTTCTCATCAACGGGGTGCCAACTCATTTCTTCAAAATTTATAGGGGGCTTCGCCAATGATGTGCACTATCTCTGCTTCTTTTCATTCTGATCATGGATGCCTTCAACAGGGGAGTTAAGGAAAGGTTTGAGGAAACATTGATATATGGATGAAAAATCTCCAAAGGATGAAAAATTTCTCAATTGATGCTTGTTTATGACGCACTGTGTGCTCGTGAAACAATACTCTCTAAGTGGGTCACTTTTCATAGGATCTTCATGGATTTCGGTAAATCTTTTGGGCTCTACATAAAAAAAGACAAAAATTGAATTGATAGATGTGGTGGTGGATGACCTAGAAGTACTTGAAATAGCTTCCCTGTTTGGAATAAAAATACTCTCTATGATAGATGGTTTTAAATACTTGGGATGTTTTCTAAAGCTTAGCAAGTACTTATTGAATGATTGGGAATGTCTTCTTTCTACTTAAAAAAAAAAAAAAAAAACTATTTTGTTGGGACCAAAGATGGTTGACATTGGGTGGAAGAGTCATTATGACAAAGGTTGTCTTGACTGGTGTCTTGATCTACTAGATGCATCTCTTTCATCTTCCCGAATATTTCATTAACAAGATAGACTCAATGGTGGCTAAGTTTGTTTGGTTTGGTTTTTGGTGCAGTAAAGAGGATCCATCTAATTGGGTTAATGTCCATTGCCAAGTCGATTGTATGTGGAGGCTGGGGCATTATTGACACACGATCCTTTAACCTAGCCATTTTTGCAGCAAATTTTTGAAGGTTATTTTGTGAGAAAGGGTTCTAATAGAGCATATGAATACAAATACTCTCTTCAATGCATAATCAAGGAATGGATTGTTGAGGGGGCACCTTTAGCTGGTCGACGTTCCAAGATTTGGAGTAGTATTAGAGTTTTCCTACCGTGGCTAAGCAGTAACATTCAATGGGTGATTGGAAATGGATAAAGGATCCACATTGGTTTAGATTCCATCAAGGGTTTCAGTGGACGCCACTCTCTTCCAATAGAAATAATCAAATCTCTCTCCTATATGGCGATGAACACCCTTGCTGGCCTGTGGGAGAGATATAGACTTATTTGTGTTGCTTAGGATTGGTCACATGCATGGCAGATTGGTTTATAGGAGGACATGACAGCTGAGTGGGAAGATTATCACAGTAGTCTATGCATGGTCGATATCCACTTACTACTGAGTTTGGATAAGCTAGTGTGGGGGGGTGGAGATGGGGGTAAATGGTCAATGACAGAATCCCTCTCAAGGAGGCCTACGACCACATCACTTCGACCTCTCTTCCCCTACCATTCACAGAATTCACCTTTCTCATTTGGAAATGGGATGCTCCCTTAAAGCTAAAATTCTTCTCTTGGCTCGCCATCCATAATAAAGTATTGACCTAGGACAATCTTCTCAAGAGAGTATTTTTTGACCCTCAATGGTGCCTTCTTTGCATGTTGGATTCGGAGAATGGCCCACACCTATTCCTGCGCTATCATTTTGCCTCTAAAATGTGGGCAGAGGTATCAATTCGTTTTGGAATCCCTACTATTAGTAATGTACCTTCCATCCATGATTGCATACTCCTTTGGAACTACAGAATCAAGGCCTACAAGATTGTCCCTCTCGATGTTCTATGGGGCATCTGGAGGGCTTGTAATGCCCTTATTTTTTAAGGAAAATCTCTTGACATCAAACGAGGTACTATAGGTATAGTGGAATTATTCCAAGAGATTGTCTCTTGGCAACCGAAAATCCCTCGTTGATCTATCTCTTATTTTGATGTGGAGAGAATTTATCCAATATGTTTCTTTGATGGGGCTTCCTCCGGTGGTGACTATGAATGTGCGGTTGTTCTTCAATTTGACCTATATGTTCACTTCCATTTCTCCTGGTGTTAGCACCTAAATCTGCGTTAGGCTGAAGGAAGGCAAAAATTAGGGTAACCACAAACCACGCTCAGTCTGGTAGCTAGCCCTACCAGAGCAGGAGAAGGCTCTCTCCGAGTCACACTCAGTGAATAGATAAGAAAAATGGTCTGAGATGACTTACAATGCAATATTTACCTTAGGCTAGTAAGTGAAAAGGGATTTTGAAAACAATTTTATGAATGACCGAGCTTCTGGGATGTATATGGGACTGGCGCTCAGCAAAGAACAGAGAATTGAATATGAAGGCACAGATTATTCCGTGAGGCAAGGTAGGCGGAAAGAGCAGCAATTTCTGTTTAAGGTAACGCGGAATGGAAAGATTGCTAAAGAAAGTGAAAAGGGCATAGTCGCATGAATCCTTTTCAACAGAAGAATAACACTGCACATGAAATTTTCCCACAGGCAGAGCAATATAAATTGAATTCTACCTAATCTCACTTAGAAAATTTCACTGAAATGAAACGTGAATTGAATTATGAAACATAACAAGATACATATGGAACATAAGAACACATTTGCTACACTCACAACCACAAGAATCTCATGAAACAGAGTCGCTGCCTTTCATTAATTCTCTGTCAAAAATACATAGTGCAGAAACAGAGTTTCTTTCCCACAGTCTCCTAGAAGTTACAAGCCAGCCAACCCTTTGCAAATAACTTGCATACAATATATAGAATGTGTGTGGAAGAGATAGAACGCCCAGGGGTTGGTAAGTTACTCAAATCATTATGAAAAGGAGATGAAGAGCCAACCATCAGCTACAGGTGCAATGCTCTCAAGCATGACATTTGGCTGGGGTGACCCTTTGCATTCTTTTGCCACTTGGATAGATGCCCATCTGGAGAGAAAACTCTTTAAATGCCACCTTTGGTGCCAAAAAATCGAATTGTAGATGACTAGGCCCACTTGGAGAAGTCGCGACTCGAAATTTCGCGAAACGGGAGCAAATTGGCAGTTTTTTCCTCTGTGCGCCGCGCCAAATTCTCTGTGTGTCGTGCCACTTTGGAGCCTGTTTTGGTGCACTTGTAGGTGTCCAAAATGTGCCCAAGTGGGCTTGTTGGAAAGCCTGTCCTGTCTACTTTCTAACCCCACTGGAATTTCCAAATTTGGGGCTCATTTTCCCCTCCAAATATTCATTCTCCCAAGACTGCTTTTTGTGTGTCAAAAAAGTGGCAGAGAGGCCATTTTTTGGGTTTTTTTTACCTTTAGGAGACCCAGATCTTGTCAACATTTCTTGCCCGGACCCCAGTAGTCGTATTTTTCGATGCTGAATCCAAATATGCAAGTCGTTCCTTGATTGGAGCCCTAGAGTTTTAGCGTCGCGCAAGTGGCGTGGCGCACAGGGAGGAATTTCTTGTTTTGTGTCCAAAAAATTTGCCTGTGACCAAAATTTGCCCAAATTTTTTGAAATTTGGGTTGGAGGTTCCCTATGAAGTGCTATGCTGTGTCAAGGAAGCCTCAGCCAAGATTCAAAGCCAATCTTGCTCCTTTGCCTCCTTTGCCTCCTTTGTCGCTTTGCTCAATTTTGCCTTTAGGCTCCTGATTCTTGCTTTTGAGCTCATGTTTCGAGCCTGGTAGTGGTGAGTCATGCGCCTCAGCATATCTTTCTCCCTGTTAGCTTTATCCAACTGCTGCTCCAAGTGAACGTTCACTTTTTCTAACACACACTTCCTGTCCTCGTCTCTTTGCTCCATAGGTCTGCCTTGTGCTGCCAGGATGTGTCATCGGTTTTCCTTGATCATTTGCAACTCTATCTCAGCTAGACGATCCTCAAGTTGCTTGTTCCTTTGCTCCAGATACTGCACGTTCCAGTTGGCCCTCTCCAAGTCTAGGGATAGGTTCTCAATCACTGATTGCTGCTCCTGAAAGATCTCCCCCAGCTCAGCATTCGTAGGTTCTGCATCTGTCTCATCGTCCTGGAGGAGAACAAACTCGGTCTCTTGCTCACCTGATGGCCCTTCCTCCTGCACTGGCTCCTTGCCCTTACCCTGCTCCCGTGGTGCTGATGTCGGAAGTGAGGCCCCTTCCACCCCAGGTGGAGATAACACTCGCTTTGCTGCTGCAAACAACGGTCTACTGCCCTTCTAGTATGTGATGTATACTGGCATGGTGGCAGTCTCATGGCACTCAAATTGATGTGAAGGACCCTCCACCTCATGCTCTGCCTCTGATACCACCGGTGGAGCGCTGAAGAAATCACGCGAGTTGAAGTCCTCCCAAGAAATACCCTACAATCCCAACTGATGGTCCACCAAAATCCCGATGAGAGCAAAATGATAGACACTATTTAGCTGCTATCGAGGGTTCTTGCGCTGCATGAAGTTTTTCATCTTCTCAATGTTGTTGCAAATGAAAAATGGGAGGCTCATCATCCGCACCCGGGTGAAGTGCATGAGCAACTTGATGTGATATGCATAAAGGCGTGAAAACCTCCCCTCGCAATTGAAATACTTCATGATCAATCTCATGAGTGGGGCATACTCATCTCTCAAAAATCTGAATGGAAAAACTCTGGTGAGCTGGATCAAACAATTGTTCTTGATGTAAGGCTCATAGTGATGCCTCTCCACCTTCTTTTTCTTATGCCACTGTTCCCCAATGTTAGGTATTCCTGTTGCCACTGATATGGTTTCCGGTGTCAATGTGAAAGTGACCCCAGCTAGGACAGATTGACCTCCCTGTAGATGAAGTGCAAAAAAGGCGGGCCAACTCATGATGGACTCTGAAATTTGCCACCCTTTGACAAAATTCATAACATGCCAAGTGCTGGAAACAAGACATGGCAAGTGGGCATGCCTGCAGCTCAATGAGGGTGTTTGGCTCGTCTCTAAGATGTCTGTCGCTCCAGTGACGTCTTCTATGGGCTCTCTCTCCTGAAGATGTGTCACTGTGGGTCCCCTCCTCATAATCTGATGAATTTTCTGATGCCATTACTGATGTTTGTACCCTGAGTTTTATGCTGCCCTCTGAATCCAATGTAACTGATAGATGCTCTGAAAATCTGTCACCAAGGGGACACTAAAACAGGGAGTGTTAGGAGGGGGATGATGAAAAGGGGAATAGGAGTTTAAAAGGAGAAGTTTATTAGGGATTTGGGAGCGTTTTGGGTATGGTGTTTGATGGGGTAGGGTTTGGGTATTTTGAGACATACGAATAAAGGGAACGAATGGCTATGATTACAGTGGAGCTAGGGTGATTATTAGGGGAAACTGCTACAGGGGAATTATTTGATAGAGGTAGGGTAGGAGCATACTTTAGCAATAATGTCACTGTAGCAAAACCCTAGCTTCTTGACCTTCTTTGTGTCATCTTTGTTTTATTTTTTTTTTTAAAATTACATTTGATTCATGGTCATCAAAATCATATTCCTCTTCAAGTTTAAATGCCAATGGTGAAGGTAGTTGGGCTACCTCTCCAATCTTGAGGGTTATTCACAAAAATTTTGGCAATTTGGTAAATTTTTGGGCTTATAGGTCTGTGCGTCGTGCGCTCTGCCCAGTGCGCCGTGCACCGGGTATGCGCCGCGCCAGTGGCGATTTTGCACTGTGGCCGGGCTCCCAGTGCGCCGCGCGCCCTGAGTGCGTTGCGCCACCTCGTGTGTGCGCCGCGCGCCCTGAGTGCGCCGCGCCACCTCGTGTGTGCGCCGCGCACTGTAAAAGTCGCCCAGCTTGCTTGAAAAACAGGGGAGAGGGTTTTAGGGCGGTTTTAGGGTGGTTTCTTTAGGAAACATGATGGAATGGAGGCGGGAACGATGAGGAGTGAGGGGACCAGGGGAGGGGAGCAGAACCTTGGTGCTTATCATCACATTTTGCAACCCCATTTCTCATTTTTCTTGATGATTTTTTCATGGTCGATATTGTGCTTTTGGGGTACCATTTAAATGTCTTATGCACACCAAATTATTGACAAATTTGAGAGAGGAGAGGTGTCAATAGGGCCTACCTCTTGATTTGCTATCCTTCACTGAGATTTGGAATGATTAGCACTGTTTTTATGCCCCTGGTTGCGTGCATCGCGCGCCAAGCCCAGTGTGCCCTCCGCTGGGTGTGCATCGCGCCCTTGCAAAAGCTGAATGGTGGGCAGGCTGCCTGTGCGCCGCACCCTCTGTGTGTGCCGCGCTCCCTGGTGTATGCGCTGCGCTACCCAAACCAACTCTCACTCACTCACACTTTCACGATTTCTCTCTCCCACCTTTTGTAATGTCTCTCCAAGTCTTCAATGCCATAATGGCTTTGCTTTGGGCCACAACAAGTATATATATAGGCGTGAGAGAAATTGGTTTGATTTTTCCTTCCTTGAAAACCCACTTTCTAATGTTTGTGTTTTGCACTTTTTCATTGACTTTAAAATACCCTGATTTTCATTTTTCTTTGAAATTTTGGCTCTCATGATGGGATTTTCGACATTTCTTTGCGGGGACTATGTGACTGGGCATTTGGCCATGGAAACCATGACTGCATCTGAAAAATTCAACTGGCGATTTTTTGGAAAATTTTGTCATAGTTGACCTTATTTGACTTTTCTTTGACTTTTCTTCAAAACAAAGTTTTGAAGAAGAGTCGATGTCTCTTCAGGGGATGATGAAGATTTCGGAACCATAGCTGTATAAGGTCTCCCTCTGGCCTGCATGGCTTGTTCTGGACATGTTTTTCAAAGACCACATTGATGATTTCCTAAACCCAAATATAAAAGATGACTTTGTCCTGTAATATGACTAGACCTTGACTATCATGAATTTCATTGATTATGGACTAAGACCTGAACCAGCAGGGGCCAGACATGAGGGAAAATGACTAGCATGACTTTCTCCGTTAGATCATGGCATGTCCCTAGCGAAATGTAGCTGAGTGAATGGAGCGGGACACCTAAAATTGAAATGCACAAAGAGTTTTGATCTCTGATGGAGGGCTGACAAGACCAACTCTAACATTGGCTCCAATGGGGGATGGTAGCTCCTTGGAGGTGCCAAGAACAGCAGATCTCTGGAGGAATTAGACAGTGCCTTTTGTCCATTGGGATATGGAGTCATCATTTGATAAACATCACAGGACTCTGACTATTTATAAAACTTGAATAACCAAGAAATTGACTCAAACTTGACATTGACATAACTCAAAAACTGACTTTACAGACTGAAACCAAACTGAAATAAAAATGGTATTTACAATGACAATGGAAGCAGCGTTAGTAGATCAACAGTGATACCGCTTGAGCAGCTAACCATTGATCGGCCCTCCAAGACAGTCTTCCCCGTTCATTTCCTTCAGAAGAAAGGCATTTTGCCCCCTATATGCTGCGATCTTGAAAGGACCTTTCCACAGATTTTCGAACTTTCCGTGCTTGCCTTTCTCTTCATTCCTTGCATCCCACTTCAGCACCACATCATCCAACTGAAATTTATCCGCTTTTGCTTTTCTGTCATAGATTTTCTTTATCTTCTCCTGCAACTTGGATGTGTTTTTGAAAACTTCCTCTCTAGTTTGCTGCAAGTGGATCATTTGATTCAACCTCCTCTGCATGGGATCTTCCTCACTGCCAGCCTCCTGAAGAAGTTTGACCATCGGGGCAGCAAGAGAAGCAGGAAATACTGTGTCCACTCCATAAACAAGCTCAAACGGTGACATACCAATAGACTTTTTCTGACTGATCTGATCTGCCCAAAGCGAATGGACCAACCTCTTGTTCCAACTCTTCTTATTTATTTCCAGCAGCTTCTTGATGATGTTGACAAAATATTTATTCGAAGATTCCACCAATCCATTCCCTTGCGGATGATAGGCAGTTGAATGACCCAAAATTATGTGATATTTATGACAAAATTCTACCATCCTTTTCGATTTGAAAGCTGTTGCGTTATCAGTGATTAATTTGTTTGGACAACCAAAGCTAGACAAGATGTTATTTTCGAGAAATGAAATGATTACCGTGTCCGTCGCTTGTCTGGTAGGGGCTGCCTCAATCCATTTTGTGAAATAGTCCGTCGCTGTAAGGATCCACATATGATGTCCGGAAGAGGCGGGATTAATTTCCCCAATGAAATCCAACCCCCACTGCTGGAAGGGAGCGCTCACTTCAATAGGCTTAAGTGGCAAAGGCTGTAATTTCTGTTTCCCTTCGAAAATCTGACATTTATGACACCACTTGACCATCTTATGCACATCAGCAAACAAAGTATGCCAGTGGTACCCTGCTCTCAAAATCTTGTTCGCTGTTGACTTCCAAAAAAGATGACCTCCACATTCTCCTCCGTGGAAATCCTCCATGACTTTCTTTGCCTCCTCTTCCACCAGACAATTCAACAAAATGCCACCGGGATCTTTCCAATACAATGCAGAATTCAAAATACAAAACTTGGCAGCTTTCAATTTGAGTGTCCTCGCTTTGTTTCTAGTCATGTCGGGCGGTGGTGATAGATTTTTCAGCACACATGTTATATCAGAATACCATGGGGACAAAGCAAACATTTCGGATACCTGAATTGACGTTCCTTCCTCATTCTCATCGGACATGGCAGCGATCAGATTTATGTCCAATGCATGCAAATTTGATTCAGCCATTAGCTTCGCCAACCCCTGTCCTTTGACCAGTTTTGTAGGCTTTATCTCCACATCGTATTCTAGCAAGGCTACGATCCATTTGCCTCTTCTCCCTTCCGGATCAGTCTGCACTAAAACATCTTTTACAGCAGTATTAGGAACATAGGCCAGAATGTGAGAATGTAGGATATACACCCGGAAATCCTTCAATGCCTTCACCAATGCCAGGGCTTGCTTCTCAATGATGTTGTACTTCAAAGCTGCATCCCTTATAGCCCTGCTGAAGAATGCAATGGGTCTTTCATGATCATCCCTCTTCTACAATAATACCATTGCCATAGTGTGCTCAGAAGTAAATGAAAACAATATGAAATCTTGAGTGTAGTCCGGGCTAACTAGAACTGGAGCTGAAGAGAGGGCCAATTTGACCGAGTTGAAAGATTTTACAGCCTCCTCTTCATTTGATCTGGTTGTCCTTCTTAAGCATGTTGGTCATTTATTTCAAGTGTTCTGCAAGATTAGGCACAAAACGACGCAGAAAATTCATCTTACCATTGAATGATTGTATTTCCTTTTTGTTCCTGGACAGATCGATTTGCTGAATTGCTTGCACACGTGCTGGGTCTATACGGATGCCATCCTTTGAGATGATGTGCCCAAGTAATTTGCCCTCCTCCATGGCGAACAAGCTCTTCTTTGGATTCAAGGATAGACCATATTTCCTGCATTTTTGAAAGACAATTTTTAGGTGATGCATGTGCTCTTCATCAGACTTTGAGAACACCGTCAAATCATCCAAGTACACCACCAAAAACACATCCTTCTCATTCGCAAATGCCAAGTCCATTGCCCGCTGAAATGTAGCACCTGCATTCTTTAAACCGAATGGCATTTTGGCATAGTGAAAGGTTCCCCATGGAGTGGTGAATGCTGTCTTGTCCCTATCATCTTCATGGAAAGAAATTTGGTTATATCAGGAATAACCATCAAGCAGTGACATACGACATGCGCCCACTACTCGCTGAAGTATATGGTCCATCTTGGGCAGCGGATAGTTGTCCTTCAATGAGACCTTATTTAGATTTCTGAAATCGATGAATAGGCGGATCTCACCAGTCTTCTTGTGTACAGGTACTAAGTTTGATATTCAATCTGAAAATCTGATAGGCACAATGATACCTGACTTGTACAACCTATTTACCTCCTTTTCGATAGATGGTAGCAACTTTGGATTTATCCTTCTCAAATTTTGTCTAAATGGTTTTTGATTGGGCTTGATAGGTATTGTGTGCTGAATGATATTTGTATCATAGGTCTTTAAATCAGAATAATCCCAAGCAAATACATCTGCAAATGAATCCATCAAACTGATATATTTGTCCTTGATCTTTGGTGGTAATGCTTTGGACAATTTTACCAACTTTGGATTTGCAGCTGTACCAATGTTGACCTCTTCTACACCCTTCTCTGTCGGCTGCAATGTTGGCTTGTGGGCTACATCATCCTAATCAAAAAGTTCCTCTAGGGGTATCAAGCCTTTAGGAATGATGTTATTCTTCAGCTGTAATACGTCCATTTGATTGATCTGCACTTCATCTGTACCATTCCCTTTGCCCTCATCATTTTCCACATCGATTGAGGTTTCTTTGAACTTGCCTTTGTTGAGCAGAAAATCCTTAATCTCCTCATCATCTTGGAACACTTGCCAATGTCGCTGATTGTCTGGAATGGTTGGACGATGCTTGACATGGATTTCAAATTTATTGCTGGAGTTCATGGGAATCTTCAAGCTGCTCGCTGCCTTGGCAAGAGCATCAGCAATACTATTTTGTATACGTGGCACACATGTCAAGGTGTATTCGGAAAATAGCTTCAAGATGTCCAAAACTGCATTACGATAGGCCCACATCCTAGGATGTTTTGCTTGATAATCACCTTTGATCTGTTTTATCACCAACTTGGAGTCGCCATGTACCGAAATCCTCTTTGTATTCAGCTTCCTTAGAATCTTCAGGCCAGCAATCAGAGCTTCATATTTAGCTTCATTATTTGAACATTCAAAGGCCAGCTTGTAAGAGCAAACTCTCACGCTGCTAGGCACTTTGTTTGGGGTGGAGAAAGGACTGCGTACCCAAATACCAATACTAGTGCCATCATTCCCTACTGTTCCATCAAAATCCATGGTCCACAAGCCTTGTTCGTCTTCTTGCGAGTGCTAGAAATCTGTTTGCTGTCCATCGTTTTCAGCTGATTGCCCAATCTTTTGCTGCTTTTCTTGTCCTTCTTTCTTCAAGATTTCTCTGAAATTTTCTGCTATTTCCGGAATGTCGTCTGCTTCTACTATCTGACTATCTATCTCATTTAAACTATCTGAAAACAAAACAAAAGACTCTAAATCTGTATGTACGTAGTTAATAGGATGATTTATCTGTTTCTCCTTGCTTGTGATCATATATTTCATCTTTTGTTCCCGGTATAACTTCCTCATTTTTCCAAGCACTGGGATTGTTGCATAGGAGAAATCCAGCTGTAGTGTCCCTTTCAATTTCGCTACCAAGACCTAGAAAGAAGCATGCCAAACCTTGGAGGAATATTTGCTACCACCACATCCATCAGAACATTTTTCATAGGAAGTTGATCCAAACTCACAACCAAGTCTTTGATGAGTCCTATACATCTTACTCTGCTGGAATCGAATGAATATAAATCATGATATTGCTGGGTGATGTCCAGACCAAGGTTATCCATGATAGCCTTGGGCATGAGATTATGAGAAGCTCCGGAATTGAACATGGCGTTATGTAACACAAAATCATGCAATTGTAAACTGATATAGAAGGGTGGCACATCGCTATCGGGAGACTCACCATTTGTTGCTGGTCCAAAAATCATTTCAGGTTGATCATCTTCTACATTTACCATGTCGGACATTGGGTCCAAATTCAACATTTTAGAAATCTGTCCTCTATAACTGTTGTTCTTCATGATTTCAGTCAAAGGGATGGATACCTTTAGCTTAGAAATCTCATTCTCTAGGCTGAAAGCGGGAGTTCTTTCTACCTCTTTGACTGGGATCTCTTTCCTTTCCTTCTCTTTTGATGTGGCTGGTTGTTGTGATTGTTCTATTGATTTTGATTTGCTGCTCTCCGGAACAACCACCTCCTTTCCCTTTCTTTGTGTAGCTGATGGATCATTCTTTGTTGTTTCACCCTCCTTCTTTTTCTGAATTGGTTTGGCTGGTACATCTCTGTTTCTAAGGGAATATCGCTGCTGTTGTGCGGATTAGCATTCATATACCCTCTTTGATATTCTTCTGATTCTTCCTCCAACACGGTGTCGCTAGCTAGAATAAAACCGGTGTCTTGGTGTGTAGTTGAATTTACTGCACATTCTTCCTCTTCGGTGATGTAAGTAGGCAGCTTATCTGGAGTAAAGAGATGGTTTTCCTCACCTATTACATTCCCGTTCTCATCTGACTCTGGTCCATGCACAAAATTCCGCTGCAAAGGTGTTTGTACCGGTTGTTGTGCTGTCTGCTCTTGAGTTCGTTGATCTCTTTGTCTTATCCTATATTGTGGCTGCTGTTGGCCACGAAAGTTAGGATTCCTAACTTGTGGCTCTGGCTTGTCAAGTTTTACCCTTTCAAGCATCTGTTCTACCTTTTTGAGCAGTTGATCCATTGAAGAAGATTCTTCTTTCACCATGGTTTTCTTCTCTGCTTTCGCTCTAGCTCTTTTGGACAGCAGATTTGCCTCAACGCTGACCGCAATTTTCTGCATGTCTTCCATTGTAGCCGGTTCTCTTTCTCTTAATTGGTATGCCATGTCAGCATCAAAACCATATGGAAACTTCATCATCGCTAGTCCCACAGGTGGCTTTAGATGGTCTGGAATTTCGTTGTAGACTGCATTAAATCTAACACAATAATCTTGGACCGATTCACTGGCATTCCGTTTGATTTGCTCGTATTCGGCCAGAATTTGAAGGGGATTCTTTTTCACTTCCCACCGGTTCAAAAACTGTCTTTGTAGTTCAGCCAAGGTAGTGATACTTGCAGCCATCAAACCTCTGAACCATTTCCTCACATCACCTGCAAATGTTTGTACAAAGAGCCTCATTGCCACGTTCTCCGCATCGATCTCATGAAGTTCATAGAAGTCTGCCATTTTGTCCACATGTTGCTGAGCAGTAATGCTATTAGGAGTGCCATCAAAAAACGGGATTTTACTTTGATAATCATTTGGCATGTCATCTAGGACTTGGGGCAGAACAAGGGGTGCGAAACGGGCAGCCATCATTCTCGGTGGATTTGGCCTTGGAGGTGTTGGAGGAGTGTGCACAGTTTGCAAGGGGCTTGCACTTGGAGTTTGGGGCTGTGTTGCAATGTAATTATCAATTAATCTATTGGCTCTTTTTGTTTCAATATCTATAAGAAATTGCGGATTGTGAACGGTATAATCGACAGCCCTTTCGGATTTAGATTCAAACAAAGATATTTCAAATCGTTCGTCAAACTCAAGCTCCTCATGATACTCAAAAATATCGGGACATGAATGGGATTTGAACATGGGAGTTATGGTACTTTCTTTACGAAGGAGTCTTCGGATCAAATTGGGGTTTTCGTAAATATGAGGAGGGTCCGGGTCTGGATTCGCTCTGGTATATCGTCTCGAAGCCAGCGTGCTATTGGGAGAAATTACGGGACACAACCAACTTACTCAGCCTTTCCAATCCTAAGCTCATCATCCGGAAGCCTAGAATTATTATGAAACAAGGGGATTTGATTTTCAACTTGTTCCCCAGTATGGTTGCCACTATGTTAGCACCTAAATCTACCTCAGGCTGAAGGAAGGCAAAAATTAGGGTAACCACAAACCACGCTCAGCCTGGTAGTTAGCCCTACCAGAGCAGGAGAGGGCTCTCTCCGAGTCACGCTCAGTGAATAGATAAGCAAAATGGTCTGAGATGACTTACAATGCAATATTTACCTTAAGCTAGTAAGTGAAAAGGGATTTTGAAAACAATTTTATGAATGACCGAGCTTCTAGGATGTATATGGGACTGGCGCTCAGCAAAGAACAGAGAATTGAATATGAAGGCACAGATTATTCCGTGAGGCAAGGTAGGCGGAAAGAGCAGCAATTTCGGTTTAAGGTAATGCGGAATGGAAAGACTATTGAAGAAAGTGAAAAGGGCATAGTCGCATGAATCCTTTTCAACAGAAGAATAACACTGCACATGAAATTTTCCCACAGGCATAGCAATATAATTGAATTCTACCTTATCTCACTTAGAAAATTTCACTGAAATGAAATGTGAATTGAATTATGAAACATAACAAGATACATATGGAACATAAGAACACATTTGCTACACTCACAACCATAAGAATCTCATGAAACAGAGCCGCTGCCTTTCATTAATTCTCTGTAAAAAATACACAGTGCAGAAACAGAGTTTCTTTCCCACAGTCTCCCAGAAGTTACAAGCCAGCCAACCCTTTGCAAATAACTTGCATACAATATATAGAATGTGTGTGGAAGAGATAGAACGCCCAGGGGTTGGTAAGTTACTCAAATCATTACGAAAAGGAGATGGAGAGCCAACCATCAGCTACAGGTGCAACGATCTCAAGCATGACATTTGGCTGGGGTGACCTTTTGCATTCTTTTGCCACTTGGATAGATGCCCATATCGGGAGAAAACTCTTTAAATGCCGACTTTGGTGCCAAAAAACCGATGTGTAGATGACCGGGCCCACTTGGAGAAGTCGCGACTCGAAATTTCGCGAAACGGGAGCAAATTGGCAGTTTTTTCCTCTGTGCGTCGCGCCAAATTCTCTGTGCATCGCGCCACTTTGGAGCCTGTTTTGGGGCACTTGCAGGTGTCCAAAATGTGCCCAAGTGGGCTTGTTGGAAAGCTTGTCCTGTCTACTTTCTAACCCCACTAGAATTTCCAAATTTGGTGCTCATTTACCCCTCCAAATCTTCATTCTCCCAAGACTGCTTTCTGTGTGTCAAAAAGTGGTAGAGAGGCCATTTTTGGGTGTTTTCTGACCTTTAGGAGACCCAGATCTTGTCAAAATTTCTTGCCCGGACCCTAGTAGTCATATTTTTCAATGCTGAATCCAAATATGCAAGTCGTTCCTCGATTGGAGCCCTAGATTTTTAGCGTCGCGCCAGTGGCGCGGCGCACAGGGAGGAATTTCCTGTTTTGTGTCCAAAAAATTTGCTTGTGACCAAAATTTGCCCAAATTTTTTGAAATTTGGGCTGGAGGTTCCCTATGAAGTGCTATGTTGTGCCAAGGAAGCCTCAACCAAGATTCGAAGCCGATCTTGCTCCTTTGCCTCCTTTGCCTCCTTTGTCGCTTTGCTCAATTTTTCCTTTAGGCTCCTGATTCTTGCTTTGGAGCTCATGTTTCGGGCCTGGTAGTGGTGAGTCATGCACCTCAGCATATCTTTCTCCCTGTTAGCTTTATCCAACCACTGCTCCAAGTGAACGTTCACTTTTTCTAACACATACTCCCGGTCCTCGTCTCTTTGCTCCATAGGTCTGCCTTGTGCTGCCAGGATGTGTCGCCGGTTTTCCTTGATCATTTGCAACTCTATCTCAGCTAGCCAATCCTCAAGTTGCTTGTTCCTCTGCTCCAGATACTGCACATTCCACTTGGCCCTCTCCAAGTCCAGGGATAGGTTCTCAATCACTGATTGCTGCTCCTGAATGATCTCTCCCAGCTCAGCATTCGTAGGTTCTGCATCTGTCTCATCATCCTGGAGGAGAACAAACTCGGTCTCTTGCTCACCTGATGGCCCTTCCTCCTGCACTGGCTCCTTGCCCTTACCCTGCTCCTGTGGTGCTGATGTCAGAAGCGAGGCCCCTTCCACCCCGGGTGGAGATAACACTCGCTTTGCTGCTGCGAACAACGGTCTACTGCCCTTCTGGTATGTGATGTATACTGGCATGGTGGCAGTCTCATGGCACTCAAACTGATGTGAAGGACCCCCCACCTCATGCTCTGCCTCTGATACCACCGGTGGAGCGCTGAAGAAATCACGGGAGATGAAGTCCTCCCAAGCAATACCCTGCAATCCCAACTGATGGTCCACCAAAATCCGGATGAGAGCAAAATGATAGACACTGTTTAGCTACTGTCGAGGGGTCTTGCGTTGCATGAAGTTTTTCATCTTCTCAATGTTGTTGCAAATGAAAAATGGGAGGCTCATCATCCGCACCCGGGTGAAGTGCATGAGCAACCTGATGTGATATGCATAAAGGCGTGAAAACCTCCCCTCGCAACTGAAATACTTCATGATCAATCTCATGAGTGGGGCATACTCATCTCTCAAAAATCTGAATGGAAAAACTCTGGTGAGCTGGCTCAAACAACTGTTCTTGATGTAAGGCTCATAGTGATGCCTCTCCACCTTCTTTTTCTTATGCCATTGTTCCCCAATGTTCGGTATTCCTGTTGCCACTGATATGGTTTCCGGTGTCAATGTGAAAGCGACCCCAGCTAGGACAGATTGACCTCCGTGTAGATGAAGTGCAAAGAAGGCAGGCCAACTCATGATGGACTCTGACATTTGCCACCCTTTGACAAAATTCATAACATGCCAAGTGCTGGAAACAAGACATGGCAAGTGGGCATTCCTGCAGCTCAGTGAGGGTGCTTGGCTCGTCTCTAAGATGTCTGCCGCTTCGGTGATGTCTTCTATGGGCTCTCTCTCCTGAAGATGTGTCAGTGTGGGTCCCCTCCTCATAATCTGATGAATTTTCTGATGCCATTACTGTTGTTTGTACCCTGAGTTTTATGCTGCCCTCTGAATCCAATGAAACTGATAGATGCTCTGAAAATATGTCACCAAGGGGACAATAAAACAGGGAGTGTTAGGAGGGGGATGATGAAAAGGGGAATAGGGGTTTAAAAGGAGAAGTTTATTAGGGATTTGGGAGCGTTTTGGATATGGTGTTTGATGGGGTAGGGTTTGGGTATTTTGAGCCATAGGAATAAAGGGAACGAATGGCTATGATTAGAGTGGAGCTAGGGTGATTATTAGGGGAAACTACTACAGGGGAATTAGCTGATAGAGGTAGGGTAGGAGCATACTTTAGCAATAATGTCACTGTAGAAAAACCCTAGCTTCTTGACCTTCTTTGTGTCATCTTTGTTTTATTTTTTTTTTTAAATTTACATTTGATTCATGGTCATCAAAATCATATTCCTCTTCAAGTTTAAATGCCAATGGTGAAGGTAGTTGGGCTACCTTTCCAATCTTGAGGGTTATTCACAAAAATTTTGGCAATTTGGTAAATTTTTGGGCTTATAGGTCTGTGTGCCGCGCGCTCTACCCAGTGCGCCGCGTGCTGGTTATGCGCCGCGCCAGTGGCGATTTTGCACTATGGTCGGGCTCCCAGTGCGCCGCGCCACCTCGTGTGTGCGCTGCACACTGTAAAAGTCGCCTAGCTTGCTTGAAAAACAGAGTAGAGGGTTTTAGGGCGGTTTTAGGGTGGTTTCTTTAGGAAACATGATGGAATGGAGGCGGGAACGATGAGGAGTGAGGGGACCAAGGGAGGGGAGTAGAACCTTGGTGCTTATCATCACATTTTGCAACCCCATTTCTCGTTTTTCTTGATGATTTTTTCATGGTCGATCTTGTGCTTTTGGGGTACCATTTAAATGTCTTATGCACACCAAATTATTGAAAAATTTGAGAGAGGAGAGGTGTCAACAGGGCCTACCTCTTGATTTGCTAGCCTTCACTGAGATTTGGAATGATTAGCACTGTTCTTATGCCCCTCGCTGTGTGCGTCGCGTGCCAAGCCCTATGCGCCGTGCGCTGGGTGTGCGTCGCGCCCTTGCAAAAGCTGAATGGCAAGCAGGCTTCCTGTGCGCCGCGCCCTCTGTGTGCACCGCGCTCCCTGGTGTATGTGCCGCGCTGCCCAAACCAACTCTCACTCACTCACACTTTCACGATTTCGCTCTCCCACCTTTTGTAATGTCTCTCCAAGTCTTCAATGGCACAATGGCTTTCCTTTGGGCCACAACAAGTATATATATAGGCTTGAGAGAAATTGGTTTGATTTTTCCTTCCTTGAAAACCCACTTTCTAATGTTTGTGTTTTGCACTTTTTCATTGACTTTAAAACACCCTAATTTTCATTTTTCTTTGAAATTTTGGCTGTCATGATGGGATTTTCAGCATTTCTTTGTGGGGACTATGTGACTGGGCATTTGGCCATGGAAACCATGACTGCATCTGAAAAAGTCAGCAGGCGATTTTTTGGACAATTTTGTCATAATTGACCTTATTTGAGTTTTCTTCAAAACAGAGTTTTGAAGAAGAGTCGATGTCTCTTCAGGTGATGATGAAGCTTTCGGAACCATAACTGTATAAGGTCTCCCTCTGGCTTGCATGGCTTGTTCTGGACATGTTTTTCAAAGACCACATTGATGATTTCCTAAACCCAAATATAAAAGATGACTTTGTCCTGTAATATGACCAGACCTTGACTATCATGAATTTCAGTGATTATGGACCAAGACCTGAACCAGCAGGGGCCAGACATGAGGGAAAATGACTAGCATGACTTTCTCCGTCAGATCATGGCATGTCCCTAGCGAAATGCAGCTGAGTGAATGGAGCGGGACACCTAAAATTGAAATGCACAAAGAGTTTTGATCTCTGATGGAGAGCTGACAAGACTGACTCTAACACCTGGTATGGTAGTAGAGGACACAACGGTAGGGCTGAGTTATTAGCTCTTTGGGGCGCCCTGCAATGTGCTTCCTCGCTTGGCATTGACAAAATCTTAATCATTGGAAACTCCTTATCTATGATTAACTGGGTGAAAGGAATATCATCTCTTGATGTCCCCGATCTCTACAACTGGTTGCTACAGATTAGGAATTTCCTACCTCTCATCCCGGAAATCAACTCCAGGCATGTCTATCGAGACAAAATTTGGAGGTAGATTCTCTTTCCACTCTCGGCCTCTCCATATACCTTGGGTTCATGTTATTTTAACTCTTTTATGGTGGTTAGAGCAATGACATGGTTTTTTTTTTTAGATCTAGTTCCCTCCCCTATCTTTGTTTTTTTTTGTTTCCATTTTTGCATTGAACTAAATGGCTTTTTGTTGGTTTCGCCTGTTTATTATTTCCTTTTTTTGTTGTGGCCAGTGATGCATCTCTCCTCTCTTTCGATTGATGATTTGACACTACAATAGATTATGCCATGAGACAGATGTTGGTGGAACATACTTACTCTTGTCTGCAATCTATCTTGTAAAGAATCATGAATATGTAAAACTTTTTCTTTATTGAATGGAAGTTATATTTTTTTGCCCAAAAAAAGAGATCCTTTGCTATAAATTATTTATTCTTGTAAAAAAAATTTATTCATGATGATTACCATAAAATATTTGAGGATTGTATTCAAAATGGTAGATAGATTCAGAATCTCTAATACAACTCTTTCTTTTGACTCCCTCACTGTTTAATAACATTATAAACACTTTGGCGAACTTTTTAAATTATGATGTAAATGATTCATTATTAATTGCTCATGTATGCAAACAATTGTATCAATATTGACTTTTGTAAAAGTCTTCCAAACTAAATGAAGATGAAACATGGAAATTTTAAATAAATTTAATACTTGGATCAAAAAACTATTTTTAATAATTAACACAGTCATTATCATTAAATAGGTCAGCGCTTATAAGAAATATATCTTAATGTTATAAATATTCTAGAGAAAAAGAAAATGAATAGTCTTTTAAACATAAAAATTGACAACCACGAGATTTTTATTTTTGGAATGTTGAAAAAAAAATATTGGGTTTTCCCCTTTTAAAATTGAAAAAGACAATAAAGAAATAATGATGACATGACATAAACAATATACACATTTGTAAAAAAATAAATGTGGAAATATTCTCTTTATAAAATTTAGTCCTCAATAATGTTCCCACATAAAAAAAATTCATATAATTGAAATGTATAATTTTAATAAGTTTTTTTTAAGTATATAATAAACTATATTTTATATATCTATATTTATAGTAATAAAAAAAATTAACTAAAAAAAACTTCAAATAATAACTAATAAAATAAAAATTGTTTAATATTTAGATATTTATAAATTATGTAATAATATTTTATATATATTTATTATTAATATATTTTTTAATGCTATTATTATTTTTTAAATAAAAAATAAATGATATGTATAAATATATAAATATATATATATATATATATATATATATTTTTAAATACTACTCTGTTAATATTTTTTTAAATAAAAATTAAATGAATTCTCTTATAAACCAAGAAAATAAAATATGTTAATTTTAAAAAAAAATCTAATTCCGATTATGCAGCTAAGGGGAGTGACTTTCATTAAATTATAAAGTGAAGACCGGAAGAGCCTCAATCTCCCTCCACGTGAAGGCACGTGGATATCTTATCTCTCCAGCTCCGCGATTAAAGCTGAAGGCACGTGCATATCTTATCTCTCGAGCTCCGCGATTAACGCTAAAGGACAATACAGTTGTAATACACTTTAAGCGAAAGAGGCGGCGTTGAGAAAGTTTCCGGCAGCACCATTCTCCGGTGAAAATAATTTCGTAATCAATATTAACGTCCGTCAGTATAAACGGAGATAAAAGGATGGGTCCACATTTCCATGTCAGCGGGTTTATCGAACCTGCAATCGGGATAAGGGTGGCCCTTTCAAAGTCTGTTAAGTTTCCAAACGATTTCATGTTTCAAAGGCAGCGCTCGTTTTTTTCCATCCCTTAATTCCGCGGGATTGATATTTATTCTGCAAGGCATGACTGATGTAGCTATATTGATCGAATTGAAACCCCTCCTTGGATATTCGAAGTTTTTAAAGAAAAATAAAGTTCCTTATTTGTATTGGTATTTGTTTTAAAAGCAGAATATGCATTTTTTTCAGAGGAAAAAACCTTCATAGCTAATATTAAGAGAATATAATGATCTGATACATAAAGTAGATGGAGAACAGATTTTCCAAATATACCAGAAAGTAGCTAGATACACCAAAAAACTAAAATTCTTAATAAAATATCACATCAATCAAAACCATTCAGATTCTTTGAGACCAGTCAGCCAAAAAAAAAAGCAGAATATGCATTGCCTTCACATAGTTGGTATTTGTTTTAAGAAACTTTTGGAAAGAAACCTTTTTTATTCAAAGTTATTTAAAAAAAAAAGGCAGTCAAATATTTTTTCCAAAAAGGAAAATAAATTAGAAAATGGCAGTCAATTTTTTTTTTCCAAAGCGGGTATATTAAAGGAAAATAAATTTAAGAAAGGGCAGTCAAATATCTTTTTCCAAAGCGGGTATATTAAAAGGAATAAAAAAGGGTGCAGGAAATCTCTTAAAAAGTGTTTGATCTATCTGTAATGGTATGATAAGGTTTATTAAAAAGTGCCTGATTTATAGGGTATGGGATGGTTTATGTTTGGAATTGAAAAAAAAAGTGATAAAGAAAGTTAGTGTGGAATAAGAGTGAAGTTTTAGTGCTAACAAAAGTATGGACAAGGATTGAGCCATTGTACACAGTGATTATGTTTGTAGTTTGATTGGCTTGTTGAATTGTAGTGAGCCAACACTCAACAAATGAGAAAATCCAAGAGGTCGAAAAGGTCAAAGCGACGATAAAAGATGTTTGAGATATTTTTAGATTTGCAGGTGAAAAGTTAGAAGAATGTCATTTTTCCCCACTTCAGATGCCAAGACAACCAAGGAAGCTTGGGACACCCTTAAGAGGAGTTTTGGTGTAAGGAGAAGTATTGAAGTTGAAGATGAAGGTGGATCTATAATAGATGATCTACAATGAGATGAAAAGTTTGTTGAATCTCAGTGTGCTGAGCCACAAGTGGATGATGTTTGTGAAGAATTTAGAGAAGAAGCAGAGAAGGAGCACATAGATACTTGTGAATCACACTATGCACAACTGCAAGTGGATGAAGATTTGGTGAATCTAGCAACAGACCTTGTTGATGAAAGTGAAGTTGCCATTGGAGTAGTCAATGCTATTGTGAATCCTAGAATTAATATTGTTGATGTAAAATTTGATGAAGAATTATTGACTAATGATGAATGGTGGCAGACAATGCAACAAAAACATCATATTGACATGATTCCATTTAGTGAGAGAAGCCCACTTGAGTTTGAAAACCAAGTGGAAGACAACCTATCTGCAGCAACACAAGATAGTAAAGAAATGGAAGAGACATAAACAAAGATAGAGACAGAGATAGAGGCAATGGCAAAGAAGGAATCCCACAAAGAGAAAATAGAGGCAGAGGCAAAGAAGGAAGCACAACAAGAGAAAAATCTCATTGTAGACCAGAAGGAACAAAATCAATGTGGTTATGAAAATATTTTTACACTTACCATTGATTTCCAATGTGCACGTAAACATGATGATTATGAAGAAGAGTTAAATTTCCTTGAGGCATGGCTTACAACACCATGCCTAGATGAGGTCTACATAGAAACTGCAGAAATGAATGTTGAAGACAACATGCATGATGAACACATTAATGAAATTTTCAGGTGTTGGAGTTTTGAAGAGATAACATTTTATTTTCATCTTATGTTGCAGCAAATTGATGATGAAAAGTGCACTACAAAAGATAATATGTGGTAGTAACCTACATACAAGCAGTTTTTTGAAGAAGTCTAGGACATGCCTAGACAATCTGGAATGATGGAATACCTGTACCAACAAATGAAGAAACTAAGGTTTGAAGGATACAAGAAGAAGAAAAAGTTGAAATAGTTAGAGGCTATAGAATCTAGAAAAAGAGAATAAGAAATGTTGAAATGAATTTTTCAAATTGTAAGCCCAGCTGAGACATAGACCAGTAGGCATCTTAATTGAAATTTTTATGTGGTTGTAATTAAGGGGGAGTGTTGGAGAATCTATTTCGAACTACCTGCTTGGTGGCACATCTGTCCATCTAAGTGTCCCAGTTCAATTTCATTTTGTCCAGTTTAGCTCAGTCTCATTACAGTCATTTATTGTTGATGTCTCTAATGTAATCTTATTTAACTTATCGTAATATTGAGAAGAGCAATCATTTGCTCCACATATTTCATTTTTCGTCATTTTTTTGGGTTTTTATTGATATCCCTGCCACCCGTCGATGTTACTCTGTGGATTCTAGGCTGACTACCTAATATATCTGTCAAACATCTAAATAATTTACAACTCCACATAGTGGAACTTTACAAATTAATTTTTTATTTTTTATTAACATTTATCTCTAATATTATTCACCCTGAATTTGAACATGTTATTGGGCCATGCTTCTAACTCGTGATATAATATTTATGATACAATAAATACCTAGCTTTTCAAGTAAAAAATAACATATGATTCCATTGTCAGCAGATCCCGTGTTATGGTACAATTGTCGTACAAATTAGAAAAAAACTCGTACTATGAAAGATAACCAAATTGACCAAACCGCAATTACGACTTTACCTAGGATCTTTCGAACTTGTGCATAGGAAGTAGAACCTCGATCTAGAATGGCTAGTTTGCTTGTTTCCTAACCACATTAAATGAACTACATCTATTTGCGATATTGGAAAATTTGTACACACAATCCAGGAAGTTAACTGGGCTTTTACATTTTCAATTCATTAACCAAGGCGACAGGTCTCCCATCAACTGTAACTACAGAGACTTCATTAATTAGTCTCGAGAGATCAAAGTCCCCAATTGAATTGAATTGAATTATTATTAAACTAATTTAAACGTCCATGTCATTTAGAGCGTTTTTCCTCAGGGACTCTTGAGTCACACTTGAGAATATATTTATAATCATTTATCAATAATTACAAAAATATTTATAAATTATTTATATTAATATTATTAAATTAATATTTATATTAATTAATTAAAAAAAATTAATTTATAATTATTTTAAAGTAAATAATATTAAATAATAATTATTTTTATTAATGAGTAAGATTAATACTGATTTTAAACTAAATAACATTAAATAATAACCATTTTTCTTCATTAATAATATTTATAATTTTTTTAAAATTATAATGATAGTGTTATTTGCTCAAATAAGTCAAATAATTTTCAATTTAACAAAAATGGAACTTTACAATTTTTTTTTTAAATTTTTGTAAAATTTTTTATTAACACTTATCTTTAATGTTATTAGTTTGAAATTTAAAAATGTTTTTTTTAAATAAGATGAGCTATATTATTGTATAGACGACGTATTTATAAAAGTTGGTTTGTGCAACACTGTCTCTCCAGTACAAGAGCCAACGACCCTGGCCATTTTGGCAGCCAAAATGACATAATTACAATGAAGCTTAGCAAAAAAGAAGCTCTATATGCTATGAGAATTACAATGGTCTGAACCAAGTAGACAAACAGAGAGCAAAATTGATGTTGACTCAAAAAAGAGACCAGAAATTTGAGCGAACCGAAACTGTTTGTTCCCAGGGCCTTTATTTTTTGCTCTGAAATTGTCTTCGTGCTCTTAGCCGCGACCTCGAATCTCAGGGGGAAAAGAAACAAAAAGGATCTTACTGTGCGCATTAGAGGTTGGCGGTGACCGAGTCATCGTCCAGGTTGATTGGGTTCTCCTAGGTGCTCCCTTCCTGCAGTGCCATGGTAGATGGCTGACTAGAGGAGGCTCATGCCACTTCTTTCTTCACACTGGGGGAGAAATTTGTAGGCAAATGCATCTTGGCGGTAGCCCTTTTCTTTAAGACCGTGTAGTGAGAAGAGTCTCTTGTAACAAAACGATCGTGATGGACAGACTGCAGATAAACCACAATTTTTTTGGTGAGGATGTCAATTTTTTTCTCCAACACCTTCGAGAGTTATGCCTGCTCTTGCATAGCCAGGCCAAGGATGGTCTTCATTTTCCACCAAATATTGATGGAGCGCACATAGATATTTTCCCTTGATTTGGTGAGAGTAGGGTTTGGGATCCAGGCGAAGTCAACAAAAAATTCATCCGAGGAAATTCCTCTTCTTAGAGCTCTAGCCTGAGCCTCTAAGTTTGCAATTCTTCCTTGGGTTTCGGGGTTCACAGCTACAGAGCAATTGAGAGCCGCGCGCCTTATCGAGGACTCTGTGTGAGTGGTGGGAGGAGAGTCTAAGGAGTTCCGGTGCGAGGACTCTCGACCTCGGTCGTGCCCCCGACTGGGAGCGAGACTAGAACTTCGCTTGGGAGCCATGGGAGGGGAAGGGGCAGACAACAAGTTGATCACACAGGGTAGACAATAAAACCAAGGGACCAGAGAAGACAGGATGACAAGGAGGAGACAGTGAGGGGGGTTATTCATAGGGGCGGGACAGCCTCGAGGGGCGGGAGAGCCTCGAGGGGCGAGGAGATGAGGGAAGGGGAATGAAGTCAGAGTGTGGGAGGTGCCAAAGTTAGGTGGTGTCGAGGGTACCTTGCATGACTGAATGGATAGAAGGATGACATCCCTAGAGAAGAATAGAGTCGTGGGAGGTTTATAAGGCACGACTATCATTAGGAGGGCAGCTCAGGGCAAATATTCGTCAGATCCGTAGTCCTCCAAACTTCTTAATCCATCATTGATGTGACTTGGGATCTTCAAATAATTGATGTTCATTTTTTTGGTTGTCCTTGGCATTTATGACTTCGCAATGTTAACGGTGATCATTGTATTCTAGGTCATTCCATGACCTTGATTGCAACTAGAGGTTATTTTCCGTGCCTTCATTAGCCAATCTATCAGCCAACTTGTTCCCTTCTCTTATGATTACCTGGAAGTGAAGCCCTTCCATGCTTTCTATATTGTTTTTTATTCTCTGTAAGATTTTGTTTAAACGCCAATTTTCAGACACCTTGGCAACGTCCATTCCTTGTTGAAGTTTCCCACTGAACTCCGTATCCAAAGTTGAATCACCTTCGATGATTAGAGGACAAAAATTGTAGCGTTTTGCAGTGGCGATCATGTGTTCCAGAGCGGGAAGTTCGATAGCATTATTGGTAGAGGTGCCAATGTTTCCCTCATAAATCCACAAAATTCTTAAAGAACCCCACATAGCCCGCTGAGCCCAGGTTTGCTTTTGCCACACCATCGTAGTTGAGTTTAAGGGTCCCTGGCTCTGGAGGTGACTGCTTGCAAGCAGGTCACCTATTTCTGGAAGTAGAGGAGGTCATAGGTGTGAGAGTGAGATGGAGATCCAACAAGGAAAGAATGTTCATATCTGAGCTGCTAGGAGGGTCGATGGGACCCTGAAGAATTGAGGAAGCCATAGATTCCCAAATAGTTTTCTTGACAATGGAGAGGGTGACTTCCTCCTGAAGTGAGGTTCCCCAAAATATTTTAGCATTTCTTTCCTTCGAGATTGCCCAACATATGATACCTGGGACTAGATTCCATGCCCTGTTAACAAGAGGATTGGAGGAAAAAGAGGATCACCAATTTTCGATGGTGTTTAGAATTGAGGAGGGATCCTGATCCGTTTCTCTGAACACCAAATACACCCAGTTCCAAATACTATTTGCATAGGGGCATTCATTCAGCAAATGATTTGTAGTTTCTTCTTTTTTCTGACATAGGTTGCATACGGAGGGTCCAATGAATCCCCTTTTTATGGGATTATCCCAAGTAATAATTTTCCTGTGCATTATAAGCCATAGGAAGATAGACATTTTTGGCCAGTGTTTCCTTTCCTACACCATTTCCATTTAAGATTCGGTTGAAGTTGGTCATGGAGAGAAATGTATCTATAAGATTCCTTTATATTGAAGTCCCCATCTGGGTTTTTCCACTATCTGATATTGTCCTATGAGTTGTCATAGAGAATTTGTCTTTTTCAAAGTTCACTTGAGAGCTCCTGCCACACTTGAGGGCTGATTGGGGGATCCGACTCTTTCTCATCTATCCATTCAATCCACCGATTGCTTCCTATGATGGGTTTCTAGGAATATTCCTAAAAAAGGTCCTTGTCCCCATTTCCCACCTCCCAGAAACCGTGTTTATGGATAATTTCCCTGTTTTCCCACGATTGGTTCCATATGACCGTGTTAGAGTCGGTCTAGTATCCCTCCATCAGAGATCAAAGCTCTTTGCATTTCATGATTAGGTGTCCCATCAGTTTGATCAGCTGCATTTCGTTAGGCATGCCATAACTCTGATGGAATGGTTTTGTGTCATTTATTCCCCTCGTGTTTGGCACTGCTGGTTCAGGTCTGTTTAAGTAAATAAAGTCTTCAAAGGTCATTCATCATCATGTTTTAAATTTCGAGGTTTTAGGTCTAGGGTTGAGTCAATTTTGTCTTGAGAAGTCTTAAAAGACCAACAGGCCAGAGGGATGTCCTTTATAGATCATCATTTAAATAATTTTCATCATTGTACAGCTGAATAAGGACTTTTCTTCAAAACTCTGTTTTGAAGATAAGTCGCATCTCATTTTTGTAAAAAATTGTCAAAATTTCAAGTTCTCCAAATGTTGCAACGCAGCCTTGGTCTCCTTTGCCAAAGCATATCAGAGCCATCCCTGCAAAAAATTATCAGAAGAAATCATTATTTCAACCAATTTTTCTTAAAAAGGGAAACCAGAAGTCAGAGCCTATTAATTTGAAAAAGTGTCAACACCCAAACATTACAAAATGGGTTTTGGTCAAGTAAAAATTAAAGGGGAGCCTATATAAAGACATTCCTCTTCATAAACAACTCATTCACCTCTCAAGAGCAAAGTGCATCCCTGCTAAGGTGATTTTACAAGTTATTGAGCAAATCGGGCTAGTTTCAGGGGCGCGCTACGCATCAGCTGAGGCGCGCTACGCACCCAGGGGGCGCTACGCATCAGCACGATTTTTCCTGTGTTAATTTGTTCGTGCGCTACGCACCAGAGGCGCGCTACGCGTTGGGTTTTTCGCCCAGAAACTTGCCAGCAAGCATTCAAATCCTTTCTTAACTCAAGCAAATTACAGGTAGGCTTCATTTCCATGGCTGGTTTTGGTTTTGCAAGATTAATGTGAAAGAATTATGATAAATATGCCATGAAAATTAAATGTAAAAACCCTAAGTTGCTGTGTGGATTTAAAGGCCTAGTTTGCTAGGGTTTCAAAGTTATATGCTGCCCAAGGTTTTCCCATTTTAGTGCTTCTTTTCCCCCCCATATTCACCAGCATTTCCCTTAAAATTCCCCATAAAATTCTATACTATCCCTCCACAAAATCCCAAACCCTACTTCACCCCAAACCCTACAATATCATAATTTCTATGCCCTTTCCCTTCCCTAAATTCCTTGTTTATTTTCATTGCCCCTAATTCCCTCATGTTTCCCTTTCCCTAACAATTCCCTTGTATTTATGTCCCCTTGGTAACAACATTTTGAAAAAGGAAAAAGTCAAACAACAGTCAATTGTGTGCACAGTCAGCATATACATTTCAGCCATCTTGCCTTCAAAACTATGTCAGAAACCGAATCAGCTTATGAGCAGAGTTATGACAGTGATTCAACACCAGAAATAGAGGTGCCAAGGAGGTATCACAAGGGTGGCAAAGGTGGTCGGCATGTCAGGGAGGAGCCCACTTCTTTGGCTCATTTGCAAGCTTGTCCACTTGCAATGAACTGTTTTCAGTACCAATCATGTTTTGAATATTGTGAGCGGATCTCACAAATCCAACATCACCGAGAACTAGTTCGCTTATTTGTCCTACATTTGCAGAATGGTCATGTAAACCTTGCTGGAGTGGATTTCACCTTGTCACCTGAGATTATTGCTCAGGCCACCGGGATACCAAATGTAGGGGAGGAGTGGAATAAGCGCCAACAGTTAGACAGATTTCACTATGAGCCATATATCAAACCCGGGTGTATGAGGCACTTAACTGTTGTTTTTCCTTTCAGATTCCTAAGGGATGAATATGCACCGTTGATGAGACTTATTATTCGTTATTTCACTTGTGAGGGCAAATTTTCACGTCTATATTCGTACCATATCCGTTTGTTGATGCATTTCACAAGGGTATGAATGATGAACATTCCATTTTTCATGTGTCTCAACATAGAGAGGATGGTGCCTTTAGTACAAAGGAAGAGCCCATCACATCAGCATAAGAGCATCTATCATTATGCACTGATTAAGATCATAGTGATGCATCAGTTGGCACAGCAGGGTATTGCTTGGGAGGAGTTCATTTCTCGCGACTTTTTCACGGTGCCACAGCCACCTCCCGAGATTGTCCATGATGAGGGAGGGCCTTCACATCAGTTTGACATTCCTGAGCCCGAGCATGTCAGCGCTCCTTCATATGTTACATATCAGAGAGGCCACAGGGCCTTATTTGCATCTGCACGGCGAATATTATCTCCACCTAGAGTGGAAGGGGTCTCGCCTTCTTCATCAGTACAGCGAGTATTATCTCCACATCAGGTGGAAAGGGTCTCGCCTTCTGCAGCATAGGTACAGGCACAGGTACAGGATAGAGGCAAGCAATCCATGTTGGATGAGGGACCTTCAGGAGATCCGGACACAGATATTATTGATCTTGATATCAGTTCTCCTAGCTCGGAGCTAAAGGAGGTCATTCAACAACAAAAGGCTGAGAATCACTTGTTGCAACAGAAATTGGAAATGGCCAATTGGACAATCAACTACTTGGAGCAGCGCAACAAACAGCTAGAAGATGAACACACTCTTTATGAGTTGCGGCGAATCCGAGAAGACCGAAACTTGGCCCGCAAGAGACCCGGTGATTTGACACCTATTGAGCGAGAGTCTATGCTCATCCGGGTGAACACTCATTTAGAGAAATTGTTAGCCAAGGCAAACAGAGACAAAGTTATGCTCCGCCATATGAAGAATCATTACTGGGCTCGCATGCATGTTTGCAAAGCGAAACTGAAGATCCTTAAAGGGCGATTGAGCAAGGCACTAAAACGGAGAAAAAGGGCCGATCCACTCCAAATTTTGGCCGAAGCTTCTTTGAAGGAGCATGGTACTTGATGAAACACCCCCAGCTCAAATCTCAAAAAATTTGGAGAAGTTTTTGTCAATTTTGAAATTTTTGTATTAAAAACAGGTTTTTGTCCTCAACGCATAGCGCGCTGCGCGCTACCCTGAAGATGGGGAGGTCCAATTCAAGAAAGGTTTGCATTTTTGGATTTTTCATGATGAAATACATCTGCTCAGCCACTTCCAAGGCATTTCATCAAGGTTTGGGTCCCCAAAAGGTCAAAAAACATGCAAAAAATGACCTCACTGCCCCTTTTTGGACACACAGGTAGCAGTCTTGGGAGAATGCATTTTTGGAGGGGCCAATGGGCACCAAATTGAAACATTCCACTTGGGTTGGAAAGCAGACATCCAGACCTTTCCAACAAGCCCACCTAAGCCCAATTTGGATGTCGGGAAGTGCCCCAAAAGTGAGCTGCAAGGTGCGCTACGCGTAGGGTTTTGGCGCGCTACGCATCGGGGTATTTTCTAAGTTTTTCATCTTCAGCACAGGAAAACGCAACTATTTGACCATTTTTGACTTTTGATGGGATTTTTCACCCTCTTTGATGTAATTAATGTATTTTCATGTTGACATGACACTTATTTACCTATTCTAGAATATTCATTCATAAAATAGCAAAAAATTAATGAATGAATTGGTTTCCTAGCTTATAGAGGCAAGTTGTTTTGATTGCCTAGATTGTAGTGCTTTGTTTAGAATTGGTTGAAACAGCTCCTAGGATGATGAGCTCGGCCCCTAAAGGCAAGGAAATGTGTTAGCTTGCCTATATTATGTATCTTCTTAGTCATTTTCATGGTTGGACTCTTGAGGGATAAGCTTAGACTGTATTACACATTGTATCTCTGCAATTTTGGCAAAGGAAAGACCAGGGTTTTGCAGCACTATTTGGGATTCCTGTGGTTATTTGTGTTGATGGTGTGTTTCTCTCATGTACTTGTAAGTTTGTTATGTGTATCATTTTCCTACTATTCTCTTCTGCAAATTAAACAAATGAAGTGTTGAGGTAGAATTCATAATCTTGTATGCTCTGCCTTTAAGTTTGTTTAATATCTATGTTTTCATCTGTTTAAGGAGAACTCCTGAAATTTTCTCGCTCTCCTTAGCTCCTCACCAGTCATATCTATCCATTCAATTCCTTTAAAGACATCAGGACGATTGCCTATCTTGCCCCAAAAAGACCTCTGCAAAAACTGTGTCACATCCTCGCACCCAAAATTGCCTTTCCCTGTTTTCCAACAAAACCCTACAAATCTTAAATCAAACTATCTTTATCAATTTACTAGCCTAAAATCAGTATTCATATCAGTCATCTCAGCCCCTTTGAAGACCTTTTGCTGAGATAGACCCGGAGAGAGCCCTCTCCTGTCCTCGTAGGGCTAGCTACGAGGCTGAGCGTGGTATGATGTTGCCTCGAGTTTTGCCTTCCTCAGCTTGAGGCAGATTTGAGCGCTAACAGACCGAACCCTTTATTCCCCCATTGAGCCTTATAATTTGTTCTTACGAGTGGGTGGGAGCATATTTTACCTTCCAAAGGGTTCCCCAGGGGGAGTTGGGGTTTAATATCCATCGCCATAGAGTTTTAGCTCCCAAGGCTTTTCCTAGGATTTGAGGGTCCCTGAGTCCAAGGCCACCATCTTTTTTGGGCTTACACATTTTTTCCTAGGCAACTAATTCCCACTTCCATTGCTTTTATGAAAATCTCCATAGGAAGTTCCTTTACATATTTTGATTAGGTTAGAGATCGCTTTATGGGCAACCAAAGCCGCATATAAATAATGAGGAGTAACTTGTAAAAAAGATTTCATTAGAATGAGGCGGTCTACTAGATTTAGTGATATGAAGGTCCAAATGGCCAACCTCTTTTGTAACTTGATTATCAGAGCTTCCCAAGTAGAATGAGCCATTGGCTTGTTAGTGAGGGGAACACCGAGGTATCTAGAGGGGAGGTTGCTTATTGGAAATTCAAGGATTCTAGCAATGTTTCCTTGAATAGCCAGAGGGGTATTGAAGAAGAACAACTTGGATTTTTCTTGATTGAGGGAGGTAACAGAGGTTAGTGAGAAATCATAGAGAATGACCTTGAAGGATGAGGATTCTTTTGCATTGGGGAGACGCATGGGCATAGTATAATCCACAAATTTTTGGTTCGTGGAAGGAGGAGCGGAGGTGTAGAGTTTGAGGCCAAAAATGGCATTAGAAGACAAGGCAATAGTGATGGAGTGGCTGAGCCCTTCTACCATTATGACAAAAAGAAAGGGTGAAATCGGATCCCCTTGCCAGATGCCTCTAGAGGGTTTGAAGGGTAGAGAGGGGGATCCATTCAGGAGGATTGAGAAAAAAGCTCCTAAAACCATCGCCATTATCCATTTTATGCAATCTTTGTGAAACCCAAAAGTTGTCAGTACTTCTCTCATGTAAGCCCAACTGATTTTTTCAAAAGCCTTTGACATGTTCAATTGTATCATCATATCGGGTTTCCTTTGGATTTTGAGGGAGTGGATTAATTCATAGGAGAGGATGATACTATCCATAATTTTCCTACCTTCCACATAGCCGGTTTGGTGTTGGGAGATCAAGAGAGGCAAGATGATTTTTAGTCTGTTAGCCAAAAATTTAGAGATGATCTTATATATAACATTGCAGAGGGCTATGGGATGAAATTTGTCTGGGGAGTCTGCATTGTCACCTTTAGGAATTAGAGTGAGAAAGGTGGCATTGAGAGCTTTTAAGACAAATTTTTGGATTCTAGATTCCTCCACCAGGGCATGGACCTCATTTTTTAAGATAGGTTAGTAAGCTTTATAGAAGTCAATGGTGAACCCATTTGGGCTAGGTGCTTTCTCATTGGGCATACTCATGACTACTTCCTCCACCTCTTGCAGTGAAACCTTTCTCAGAAGCATCTTGTTATGTTCCTTAGTGAGGATCGCAGGAATGTGGTTGGTAATTTTTTGTATGTCCCCTACCTGATCATTCCTTGGCTCCATAAGGAGAGTGTTGAAGTACTGGTTTAGATTCTCTTCCATTTCCTCATGATAATGAATGAGGTTTCCCTCTCTTTTATTTAGAGCCAGTATTCTATTATTCTTTTTGTGTTGGATCATCGATCGATGGAAAAAAAACATACTTCCTATCCCCACATTTTAGCCAATTTATTCTGGATTTTTGATGCCAAAGTTCCTCTTCTTGTAGAGCCCTGTCCTCCCAGCTTTATTGTAGCGTAACCTTTGTTATCGGGAAAACTAGTGTCCATTCAGAGCTGCTAGTCCCACTAAGACGGGTAGCTATCTTAGAAACAAACAAACTAAAGTTACTTGTGTCTTCCTTTATGAGAGATAGATGAGAGAGAAGCAGAGAGTACCAACCTTAGTCTTTCGCTAGTCTCCTTGCTCGTTTCCTCTCTCCTTTGATAGAGCTTTCGTCAATCCTTTCTCACTTGTTCCGCTTCAAAGAACACCTGTAGAGTCAAAGCAGCGAAATACCATCAAAGAATAGATATCTATAACCATAAACAATGTAGGATCAGATGTACATTAACCATATAAATGCATATACAAATACAAGATTCAGAGATATACAAGCATATGGAGGAAAACTCAAATAACTTTATTGATAGAAGTAGTAGAAGAGAGGATTACAACCAAGCTGTATGATCTAGCATCATCCTCCCAGCATGGAAGCCCTTTTCACCTCATACAAAGCAAGATCACCCAACAATGTCTTCAAAGAGAAACCAACAACACTTCCTTGCAAATTACAAAATTCCAGCCCACGGATCTCTAGGATGAGGGATACATATATAGATGTTTGCAGGAGAGTGAGTCAGCTTCTAGGATTTCAATTAGTGTCATTTCACTAATAGTTCTTGGTTCCACTTGGAGATTTCATGATCTCTTACTCATCCCTAGGCGAATTCAGAGAGGCAAGTGTCATATGAGCAATTTCTAGAAGATTCTTTGGGTTTCCACTTAGCAAACTGCTTCTTCCAGTTGTTTGCTCTCGCTCATCATACCCTAAAGAAGGGATTTCCAGTGTGAATCGCACCCCTTGTTTGTAATAGGTGAGATGCATTGCACCCTATGCATGGAGCAGTCTGTATGATCCAGTTTTGACTAGTTCTGAGTAGTTTTTCAGGAAGAACTTCTGGGAAATGATGTAATCAGCTGACCTTGCTCCTTTAGGGTATGAAACAACACTTTTAGGGGCTTAGACGCCCTTGGTTTATGGACATGTGTGATTGGCGTTGCAGTGCCCAAATATGTCTATAACGGTTGCCCCCTAAAGCATGAGGTCGTAAATCTTCTGATGTCGGGTGAAATGCTTTATAATGAGGATCCGCGGTTTTTCGAACTGGAAGGTGACCTGTAATAAGATACAATACAATACATTATCTTCATAATATTTTCATGATCTAGCTGAGGCGGGCATTCCCATGCTCAGCTTTATAAATTCATTTTTATGTACATAAGACAAACAATCGTCTATGTGGCAGACTGATGATTCTGGTAGAGCCAACATCCTTTAGTTTGGATGATTATATGTGCAGCTGTGGTGTACATTTGATGTCTTTATTTTCTTGAATATATCACAGCCCGGATGGATGAAACTAGATCCGGGGTCTTCAAACTTGTTCAATCTTCGCCTGAAGTACAAGCTGATCCATGTGAAAAGATGTTCTGGTGTCGAACATGGAAAGACATCGCCTGATTACTAGCCAATGATGTAAGTTGTTAACAAGAGCGAGAGGAATCATCGTTAATGATAATGACCCTCAAGGTATTGCAGTACAATTCGTGTGGTGTGAATACATGAGTTGATGTCTAACACCACGCAAAAGCTTTCGGTCGAAGGCCATTGATGTAAACCTATCGCCGGAAGTGAGAAACTTGGCATTGAGGCATGCAAGCTTCAAAGTACTGAAAGGGTTGTTCCTAAGTCAACTTCTTGGATAATGAGCTGATGTCGACAAGAAGTGACCTGTTGTAGGAGGGCCTTAATGAATCCCACATCTACGACACAGAATGGAGCAAATGATTTTGTGGAGGTGAAAACGATCTGTTGATACAAGGTTCAGGGTGGCGGTCATGAAAAATGGAGAGTGAAGGTATTGCAGTGGATGAGGCGTTAGCTAGGTTGGTGAATTCTCTGAGCAACTTCTCTTGAACATATCGACGACACTGAAATGGATTGGTAGCGTTAACCCCAAAAATGGATGGTACGGTGGACCAATGGTGATATGACCGGTGAACGGAATAACCCAACCCGACTCAATCATGGTGATGGAGTGAAAGTGTCATGTTCAAGAGCGACCTACTACCAATGAAGTTATTCAAGTTTTCTTCCCTTTTTCCCCAGTCATTACTGACCAGTACCTCTTTATTTTTGTCAAGCTTAAGGAGGACAACATATGCTTGTTCTATAATTTGCCCTTCAGGTAGACCTGTTGCTATGTTTTAATGAGCCTAGTGACAGTGAAACTCGCTCTTATCTGCATGGACAAGTTTGTCGCTATTGTTTTAACGAGTTTAACGACAAAGATAACTCGGTCCTTTTCAATTTTAGAGAGTCTAAAAAGAGACGTAAAGGCAACTCTAGTAGTCCTTTTTCGTAATGTAATCCCTTAAGTCCAAAAAAGTATAAAATAATACGAAAGGGATGACTTTTCGATAGTTTTAACGAGCCGAACAAGACAAGTGCTCGATCTTTTTGTGTAATGATCCCTCAGGTCCAAAAAGATTAAAATATAGAGGAGGGATGGCACTTCCAATCACTTTAACGAGCTGGAGAGGCCAATTTCTCGGCAATCTTTTCATATTTTACGAGTCAGATGAAAAGAGCTTAAAGAAGACTTGTTTTTTGAGGAATGAGTGTTGTTTTTGGATAGCAACTGGTTCCAGGTAAGGTTTGGAACTTTTCAATCATGGAAGTGTAAAGAAGGTGGCTAATAGAATCACTCGTCACAGCTGTTCCTCAAAAGGGTAAACAATCAAATGGAGGCGTATGATCGGCTAAAAAAGAGTGGAGGTGATGGTAAGAACATGACCAAGGTTCAAAAGCTGATAATTATGTGATCGCAATGGTTATTTACCAAAGGTGGGTTCATTTTTTAATGAGCTTGAACTCTGGGGGAACATGTGCTCATTGCTAGGTTTATTTTTTAACGAGCTTGAACTTCGCGTAAAACTGCTCGTGTCAGTCATATAATAAGGATGTCTCATCGATAGGTTCATTTTTTAGGGAGCTTGCCCCATTCTAAACTTTGCTCCAGAGCTTTTTGTTATGCAAGCTAGGAACGACCAACCTACGAGTTTAAAGGGTTAAGGGCCTACAAACTAAGAAAATAAAGGATCGCTTTCCCCAGGTATAAAGTAGAGTTTCCAGGTCACCATATGGAAGTTCTTGCATTAGCAAGATTGTTCCATCTACGTAGCAGACAAAACACTTCCTTGGCGATGTCCATCGAAATGGACAAAGGTGACTGTTGTCAGTGCCAATCACATAACCTTTGATGGGGGAATCCTTTTCCAATCTACTTCCATTTTCCTAAAAGGACAGGGGAGTCAAACTAGTCATATTCCTACGCGGAAACCTACCTTATATCTGGGTTTTTTCTGCCGAAGCAGACCAGGGCGCATGCCTCCTGGGTTTCAGTCACAATCACCGAATCACTCGCACTCATCAGGTGGATGGATTGGAGTTTGATGAGACATTCCTTGTGCAAAAAGACTAGTTAGGGATGGCATTTGACTAGTAGCTATGTTTGAACCGGGGAATGAAAGCTGCTCTACGAGCTTGACCATTTTTCCTTCATGCGGAAAACACATCACTCGAAAGAGTGAGGAAACGATTGCTCTCATGCTATAAATGTAGTCACACCCAAGGATTAGATTGTAATCTAGAGGTCCTTGGACTAACATCACGTTTAGATGAATGGTTCCTTCTCAAAGTTATAGGCAAATTTGGAAGGATCCCCAATGGTTGACTGGTTCCTTTGTTGAAGAATGTCAGATTTCGAATCTCAGGCAAACGCGATGGTGAACCAAGCGCTTTCCAAGCAGTTGAGGAAAGGATACTCCCAGAAGCCCCTTCATCTATGATAGTACCAATCATGATCATTCTGTAAGCTTGTACTATGATTCAGAATGGCACATTAGATGGTAGGCGGGGTCTCCCTAGTAGATTCCAATTGAAGGAAACGACTAGATTGCTTGGAGGAGGGACCGAATAAATGGCCGGGTAAATCTTTGATGAATATCCTTCCTGCGGTAAAGGAATGGGTAGATTTCCCCCATGTTCATCGGATTCTGTGTTAACGAAAATAATTTGAACGATGTCGTTCTCATTCTCTTTGGTGACAGTATCATCTGAAGGTGGACCTTCTGAAGACAAGATTGGGTCGACTGCCATCTCGACCTGTTGACTTTGGTCCGGTGTGGACTCAGAGGGTTTATCTTCAATGATAGGTGCTTCAATCGACAACAAATGTGTGTCAGTCAGATTTTCAACTAGCGATGGACTTGGCAAGAGTTTCTTGTATCCAGGAGGAAGTCATTGCGGTGACGCAGGACGGTTATCCAAGAATCTTTTAGCTTCGTCTAGGAAAGGACAGCGGTGGAGGACATGATCGCCTTCACACAATCTAGAAGGAAATTTAGATCTTCCTTTCTTTCCATTGGCTTCGTTTTCACTAGTTGATGGTGTGCTCTCAACATGATTGTTAGAGGTTGAAGACACCGGATTGTGCAAGAGGGGAGACCAGTCCCTCAGGATCCATGGGATGTAGGGACAATCTCGATGATAGTGGTCTCCTTTGCAAATGACACATGGAGATTTAGGTTTGGAAGGTGCAGTGTGTGGATTTTCTCCAGATGATGCATGGTTGCCCCCTTTCGCCGTTGGCTTCTTCTTCTTCTTCTTCTCCTTCCCTTTCTTCTTCTTCTTAGTTACTTGGTTTTTAGCGTTACTAGCTTCACCAAGCGAAGAGGAAGAAGGAGAGGGAGAAAAAAATGAAGTAGAAGGTGGGGGAGCGACTTCGGGATCATCTGGTTGCTGATTTGATTACTGAGGAATTGCAGTGTTTTGAATGACAGAGGTCGAGAAAAGCTATACTTGCAGGCCAATTGTGAGTCTTGGAAGGGACAATGTGGCCATGTGTGGAGCACCAACATCCCCCCAAGAGGAGAAGGGACTAGGATTTCCCCCAAGGGGAAATCCTTGATTGGTAGACTCCATTTTCTCAACTTAAGACCAATGAGGGAACAATGACATTATTTCGATTAAAATAAATTTTATGACACTTTGACATAACTTGATTTTTCAATTTTTAAGAGTCGAGAAAAAGCTAAAGATGACTCTATTCGCCTTCGATTTTTAATGAGCTTGAAGTGACAAGTGCTCAGATGGACCTTTTCTTTTAGGGATTCTGAAAAGGAATGAAAATGACTTCTCTGGAAATCTAGACAGAGGGATTACCAAACCAATCGCAAAGCTGAAAAATACTTTTTACAGTACGGCAATCAATCTTCCCAAATGCTGTGTTCAGTGAATTGCGATCGATAGGGCGGCAGACACGGCTTCCTAAGGATAAAGGATGTAGCCTATTGTGGTCTCCCAATATATACTCGACAGTACGTGGGAGCACAAGTTCGTACTGGCACTTGTCGTCTCAAAGAGGAGGAATCACCCAACCTACGATGAAAGCGATAGTTACCAGGCTTTACGACGCTGGAATACGTCTCTAGCCTAGACTTCTAGATATTGTGCGTTAGGTTCCAAAGCGTTTTTATGTTCATTGAGGTTTATTTTACAGTTGATCTTTTTTAAGAAGTTTTCCTTTAAGGTTCACCGCGTGATGTAGATATACAATTCCTAAATATGCAATCTAAGATGATAAACAATCGTTCACTTTCTTTTTGCAATGAAAATCCTAGCTACTAAGGAAAGAGAGATGAAATTCTTTCAACATAGAGTAGAGAGCACACACTAGATGCACTTTTCCTACATCAATTTCAGCATGCAGTCTAAATGCAAATGCACATGCATGTATTGTTTTTCAGTTTCCTTAATGTGAGAATGACAAAAGAAAACTAAGTATAGATCTGAATTATCTTCTTTCAAAGCGACAGTACTAACAGTTTTCTCTTCAAAAAACGAAAGGAAGGCTAAGACGACACGTTACGATTTCGAATTTAAAACTATTTTCGAGACTTGAAATACTATTAATTCAAATCAAATACGATGGCAAAAGTGTAATCAACTATCTATAAGAGGAATGCTTTGTGACACTCTTTTTCTTGACTAAAAACGACACTTGTGACACTTTCAAATCAAAAGACGACAATTCGATTAAGCTATTATTTGCAAAGGAGAACTGTAAATGGTGAAAAATACATAAAAACATTCACAATTCCTTTTGATGGAGGATGAAATAATGCAAAGGAAGATGGTTTCAACAGCGATATACTGATCATTGATAGCAAAACTACTGAATAAAGCTGAAGACAATGAAGAAAAAACCAAAATTTGGAGGCAGAAATAGTCTCAGTCAATCATCACACCTATAACATAGGGAAATAGGGATGCATCTCACCTAAAACACACGGGAGGTGTGATGCATCCAGATTGCCAAGAAGAGACAATGCGATGGTCTAGGGACGAGACTGATCTTGGTTTTCACTCATAGTTTGCAGCTAATTCAGGGATTTAGGCTGAGCTAATGGTTGTCAGTAAACACAAAGTATAGGGGCTGATCTAATGAGGTTATTTGAGCTACCACTAGGGCACTTAGGATGTTTGCAAGCTAGATGTTCAATTCTTAAACCCACCCGGAGATTGACTAAAGCAACATTGATCTACTTTGCAGTTGCATAGCAAAAGCAGTTTGAAGGCTAGCTGGCTTAACTTCAGGCTCCATCTATGGTTTATAAAGCAAATAATAGTAACAAAACAAACAAACTATTCGTTCCCCAGTGGAGTCGCCATTTTGTTATCGGGAAAACTAGTGTCCATTCATAGCTGCTAGTCCCACTAAGACGGGTAGCTATCTTAGAAACAAACAAACTAAAGTTACTTGTGTCTTCCTTTATGAGAGATAGATGAGAGAGAAGCAGAGAGTACCAACCTTAGTATTTCGCTAGTCTCCTTGCTCGTTTCCTCTATCCTTTGATAGAGCTTTCGCCACTCCTTTCTCACTTGTCCCGCTTCAATGAACACCTGTAGAGTCAAAGCAGCGAAATACCATCAAAGCATAGAGATCTATAACCATTTAATGTAATATCAGATGTACATTAACCATATAAATGCATATACAAATACAAGATTCAGAGATATACAAGCATATGGAGGAAAACTCAAATAGCTTTATTGATAGAAGTAGTAGAAGAGAGGATTACAACCAAGCTGTCTGATCCAGCATCATCCTCCCAGCATGAAAGCCCTCTTCACCTCATACAAAGCAAGATCACCCAACAATGTCTTCAAAGAGAAACCAACAACACTTCCTTGTAAATTACAAAATTCCAGCCCCCAGATCTCTAGGATGAGGGATCCATATATAGACGTTTGCAGGAGAGTGAGTCAGCTTCTGGGATTTTGACTAGTGTCATTTCACTGATAGTTCTTGGTTCCACTTGGAGATTTCATGATCTCTTACTCATCCCTAGGCGAATTCAGAGAGGCAAGTGTCATATGAGCAGTTTCTAGAAGATTCTTTGGGTTTCCACCTAGCAAACTGCTTCTGCCATTTGTATGCTCTCGCTCATTGCACCCTACAGAAGGGCTTTCTAGTATGCATCGCACCCCCCGTGTGTAATAGGTGAGATGCATCGCACACTATGCATGGAGCATTCTGTATGGTCCAGTTTTGACCAGTTCTGAGTAGTTTTTCAGGGAGAACTTCTAGGAAATGATGTAATCAGCTGACCTTGCTCCTTTAGGGTATGAAACAACACTTTTAGGGGCTTAGAAGCCCTTGGTTTATGGACATATGTGATTGGGGTTGCAGTGCCCAAATATGTCTATAACAACCTCTTCATGTTTTTGTTGATTTATGATGCTGTCACTGATGATTTGTTGCTGGAGGAGTTCCATTTTATGCTCCAAGTTCCTTTTGTTGGTGATTATATTGCCAAAAGTTTCCATGTTCCATTTTTTGATTTCCTCTTTGATGGATTTTAATTTCTGCTAAAATGTATACATCTTATTTCTAGTTCTTGTATTCAAGTTTCCCCACCATTCCCTCATGTTGCCAAAGAAATCCAGGTGGTCAAACCAAAAGGATTCGAATTTGAAAGGCCTGTTTTTTGGGCCAGGAGAGATGTGAAGCTTCAGGGAAATTGGCCAATGATCAAAACCAGCTTGAGGGAGAATTCTTGCCTCCATTTCCCAGGAGGTGAGGTAGACTTCTTCTGAGAGGAGGAAATGATCTAGCCTGGAAGCTATTTTTCTTTCTCCCCCTCTTCTATTATTCCAAGTGAAGGTGCCATTACTTGTAGGGATATCTATGAGACTGAGGCTTTCTATGGTGGATAGAAAGGCTTCTGAATCCTTATCAAGTTTCCTTATTCCTCCCTTCTTTTCCCTGAGATTCATTATCATGTTGAAGTCCCCTGCGAGGATTTTAAAAGGCAGATGGGTGGAATCCAACAGATTGGAGATACACTGAAGCATCTTGATTCGATCAACAACCTTATGGGGGGCATAAATATTGGTGATACAGATACTTTCATTGGAAACGATAATTCTAAAGATAGTGGTTATGGAGTGATGAGTAGCGAGATCATACTGCGAGATTTTCCATATGGTCTTCCTCCAACCAATCCTATGGCAAAATTGGCTATGTAATTGTAATGTTTGAAGCAATTTTTTTGCTAGACAGAAAGGTGAGCTATCTGAAGTTTAGTTTCTTGAATGAGGAGGATATTTGGTTTATCAACAAGGATTCTATTTTTCAAGATTCTTTTCTTTCTTGGACCATTAATTCCTCTAATATTCCAACTAATGCAATTCATTGGTACAGAGAGGGGGTTAGGACTAGGTCATTTACCTTTCCTTCGTTGATGATTTTGGCGCCCAGTTCTTGAAGAAGTTGGCAGGTGGTTTTCCTTCCCCTTTTGTGGCTGGGTCCTTTCAGGCTAAACCTTCCCGTTGTTATATTTTCGATGATTCCTTTAGATTCGTTTTTGTCAGATGGTGGATGATATGAGTTGTGCTTGAGTTCCTCTTGGAGGAGATATGCTCCTATTTTTTGGAGTTGGTGTTCTGGGATTTCGTCTATTCCATTTGTCTTCCATTCCTCTACTATTGATACAAGGTATAATCCTTCTAATGCTTCTTCTATAACACTTTCATTTGTGGTTTCATCCATCAATATTTGTTCCATTTCTATGTCCTCCTATGAGATCTCATCTTCCTTATTGTTGTGATCTGAACCTCTGTCCTCTTGCTCCTGGTTTGCCCCACTGTTCTTGTCTTCTCTTGCTTCGTCCTCTGTCGGGTTACTTGGAGATGACTATTCTTGCAGATTGACTAGGGCCTCGAATTGGTTCTGAGTGACCGCCTGTTGTTTTTCCTTCTTTGTATTATTTTTCCTTCTATTTTTATTTCTTGTGTTAACTCTCGTAAAGCCCTCGTTGTCCTTTTTATTGCTGCCCTGCTCAGCGTTTTGGGGGATTTTGTTTTGGGGACAATCCCTGAAGAGGTGTCCGTGCTCATGTCACTTCCTGCACTGGAAGGGGATATGTTCATAGTCTATGCTCTAGAGCTAGACTTCATCCCTGAAAATTAGTTTTATGGCTTCTGGGAGGGCTCCGGAGACATCTATATACACACATATTCTGGCATAGGAGACATAGTGTCCGCTTTGAGTGCCTTCAGACATTTTATGTACTCTCCCATTTGGTCTCCTATGCCTTTAGGGACCAAATGAGCCTAATAATCCGTTGACAAGGAATAGAGGCGCACCTAGACTGGGAGTCTTGTGAAGTCCTCTTTCTTAGGGGTGAAGTTTTCTTTCCAAAATCTCATATACAATCCTGCTGAGTTGAAGAAGTAGAGACTTCCTTCAAATATACTGTATTTATCCTCTAGGAGGTCGAAAATAACTGTGTGAAGAACCCCTTTGAGCCAAGTTGGAGTTTGATTCCCCCCCTTGGTTTCAATTTGGTTTGGATCCACCAGTTCAGGGCTTTCTCTGTGGGCCAAATGCCCATGAGTTTGCAGATTACTGCATGTTCTTGCATGTATTCTCTATAAACAACTACTCCTAGGTCTTGGATTTCCAACTCCGGAATTTTCTTGGCTTTTGGGTTACATTTACTCCTTGATTTTGTTCTTTCTTGCTGCACCTGACCCTCTGTAGTGATAGCTTCCATTTATGAGGGAATGGCAGAGGTGGTGCCTTTTGTTGAGTGATTCTCAACATTTTTGCTTTTCTCCTGCCTCTTAGCTCTTTTCTCGGGGTTTGCTCTGGAGGAGTGGAAGGTTGTACTGGAATCCAGCTTGGTGAAGAAGGATTCTTGATCTGGCGGGTGACCTGTCACCATCTCTTTGAAAGAAAGAGTGTCGAGGCCAAATTCCTGCTCTGCCATAGGAAACGGACATGTGGGGGGTGCTGACAAGAAATACTCGCGGTACACCAAGGGCAACTACCAGGAGGGATTCGAAGGGTCTACTTAAGGTTTTCAAGGTGCTAGCATTCGCTCCTCACACCGATAACACATTTCATGCTAGAAACTTTAAATTTAAAAATATTAATTATACTAATCAAATAAACTAAATTAATACCATTAATACTTAATTAATATAAATTAATAAATTATTAATTAATTAAACTAAATAGCAGACAATAATTACTATTAGAGAAATTCAATTTGAGATATTGCCCATAATTTATGTATGACGTTTAATATGTGAAAGCTAATAAATGTTTGGTTGAATGGTATGTAAATTAGAGAAAACCTATTTGCAATAATATTAATATATGATTTAAAACAAAGTCGCTTTGTAAATACATATCATTAATTAAATAAATAATTTGAATAACAAAATTGAGCCTTACATCATCAATTAATTTATCCTAAAATGAATTTTTCCCTCAACACTTATGGAAAAAAATTCAAATTCAAAAATAATAAGTCTAAAATAGGCCATTAATACTTAGTGTACCTGACCCGAATCAGACTAGTAAAAGAAAATAAAAATTAGTTAAGAAGATGAATAACATCCTGCTAGATATCAGCCTCTATGATGGTTTGACAGACTTGTGTGATTGAGAGTATTGGACCCAGGTAGGTATCTCATGAAGGTTAGGTTGGTCGAGGATTAAAAGAAAAATGAGTTGTTCGACTAGTATAGTCTTCTTTCTTTTAATAAGTTATAATCAAGGAAATGAGTCAAATGCACTATTCAGAGAAGTAATGCCTCCTTTTGGAATTATTTTGTTGCCTCTGGTATCCTATAAAATGAATCGCTCCTCATCGCGAGAGATCTAAATTGTACATTGCGACCAGATGAAGTTTGGGGGAAGGGGAAAAAGCTGACCCTATTGGAGAGAAAATCAGAGAAGCTATGCTGTAATACAACTATGTTGACATCTGCTCGAAATATTTGTCCCCTACCTGGGACAAAGGTCGTTCAAGGGAAGCCTATATAGCAAAAAGACTGGACATATACATCATGCACGAAAATCTACTGGAGAAATATGGTTTCCCAAGCTCTCACACTTTCCCTGTTTTTATGTCGGACCATCGGCCGATTACTCTACAATGGATGAACCCAAGATCGCGGAAAAGCTATCCATTCAAATTCAACAGATATTGGCTAGAAGAGGAAGCATTTAACAACATGGTTCGCGAGTTTTGGATGGCCAACAGTTCTTCAATTGAAGCCTCTCCATCGGAAAACCTGATTGGCAAAATGAGCAATCTTAAATCCAAAGTGAAAGAATGGCAAATTCAGAAAAAACAATCAAACTGTATAGAACTGAAGAAGATTGAAAAAGAACTATCTGAAATTGCCGATGGTATGACTTCCCATTCCATCCCATGGAGCACTCGGGCACGGATCTGGGAACTTGAAAAAAGGAAACAAAATATATTAAAGATTGAAGAAATCTCCTGGCGGCTCAAAAGTCGAGCAACTTGGCTGAAGGAGGGTGATAAAAACACCAAGTTATTTCACAGTTTTGCCAGCAAAAGACGAGCTTCAAATACTATTTGGCAAATCAAGAATGAAGAAGGAAAACATCTGTACTCCCAAGAAGACATTTCCATAGAGGCTGTCAATCATTTTAAAAAAGCATACAAACGAGAGCCTAACAGAGAGATAAATGATATCTTATGGGGCATAGATCCTTTTCCAAATATGTTCGATGAAGAAGATAATGAAAGACTATTTGCTGCTGTAACGGAGGATGAATTACTCTCTGTAATGAAATCATTTAAAAAGGACAAATGTCCTGGCCCAGATGGCTGGACCATAGACATTTTCATCCACTTCTTTGATATAATGAAAAGAGACATCTTGGGGATGGTGGAAGAAACAAGATTACAAGGGAGAATTCATCAAAATATTTCATCCACCTACATAGCTCTGATTCCAAAAAGAAAGGACTCCTTTTCTTTTGTTGACTACATGTTGATTTCCTTATGCAATGTCATCTATAAAATCATTTCTAAAATTATAGCAAAGAGAATCTGCGACAACTTATCAATTCATATCTCTAAAGAACAACATGGGTTCTTAAGTGGCAGAAACATTTTAGAAGTCGTGGCCATAGGTGAAGAAGCTTTGCATTCAATGCAAACAAGAAATGTTGGTGCTGCCATTCTTAAAATTGATCTTAAAAGAGCCTTCAATTGCCTTGACTGGAGCTACCTGAGATGTCTACTTATCAAGATCGGGCTAAATGACCTGTGCACAAAATGGATCATGGCATGTGTAGAAGGAGTCAACTACGCGATTCTCATAAATGGATACCCCACAACTTTTTTCCGGGCTGAAAGAGGTCTCCGCCAGGGGTGCTCGCTGTCTCCAATTTTATTCATCTTGGTCATGGATACCCTTAGCCTACACATCAAAAAAGCAGTTACAGCGGGGAATATTGACCCTCTTCCCATCTCCAGAGGTAACTTTCTAACACACAATCTCTTTGTGGATGACGTTCTCCTGTTCGCTATGCTTTGCAGATTTACATGGCATAAAATGCTTGAGATAATAAATTTATTTCAAAGGGCTACAGGCTTGTATGTCAACGAAGGCAAATCCACATTTCAATATGGTAAGGTAGATGCAGAAGAGATGGAATATATCTCACGACTATTTAACATACATGCTGTTTCCTTTAAAGAGGGGTTTAAATACTTAGGGTATCATCTAAAACCCTCGGGTTACAATACTTCTGATTGGTCATGGATCATAAACAGATTTTATAAGAGAATATCGGGATGGGAATTTAAAAGCTTATCACTAGCTGGCAGAGTGATATTAACACAGTCTGTTCTTGCTCAAATATGTGTATATTGGGCGCATCTGTATTACCTCCCAACAACTATAATAAAAAAGTTGAACAGTTTAATGGCAACCTTTATCTGGGGAGGATGCAAGGATAAGAGAAAATTTCATCTTACTAAATTGGAAAACATCTCCCTTCCAAAAAAAAAGGGAGGCTGGGGCATCATGAACCTGCGTCTCTTTGGCATGGCTTTACTGTGCAAATCTTTGTGGCGAGCGGTCTTTGGGAATAGCTTATGGAGTCAAACTATCAAAATGAAATACCTTGGAAATGAAGATATTTACTACTGGTACAGGAACAGTTTTAAATGGCCTTCTCAAGGATTGGCGATTTGGAGAAGTCTACAAAAAATTCTTCCTTTTTTCTACAGAAACCTTATATGGAAATTACAAACTGGAAACAACATCCTCATTGGTGTTGATGCAATCAAGGGCGTAGAAATGGAACCTCCAATCGCTCCACAGCTGCTCTCGCTCCTCCACCAAAAAGGATTTTTCTTCTGGGCACAGGTTATAGAAGGATGGAAGGATGCCATACCACAATGGAAATTGGACAGAGGACTGGGCCTAGAAGGAGAAATGGCTGTAGGTTCTCAACGATGGTGTTCCGGTTTGGTTATGGTTTCATAAAGCATTTCACCCCTCCCACTATCTCGGCCTTCATGCTTTAGGGGGCATCTGTTACATAGTAATTTGTCACTCACCCTGTATCCCCTAATCTCGAATAAAGTCAGTCCCTGAGCGACATCTTCTCTGCGTCATACCTTAAACAAATGTGCCCACATCTTTCCAATCATGTAAATAAGTATAACAAATGCTTGTTAATCCTGAAGATTGACCCTTTTTACCCTTGTTTCAAGATTTCGCAAGTAAACCTCATTCTGCCTGCAACGATTTGCTCTAATGAACTAGAATGTTGCGACATCGTCGCAGGGGTACATTTGTTCTCTGCAACGGTTGGATTTTAGGGCTCGTCACAAGTCCTCAATATCTTTCTTGTGAAGATAACTCTGAATACACTCTTGCCCCGCGACATCGTCTTTGAGTCCCATTGTTTGACTCGCGATGATCCAAATATGGAAAATTAGTTCAAACAGAATGCTTCTGGGTGGTTCTGGAACTGGTTATTGGGTCAAGGAAGTTTGCCTTTCCTCCTCTGGGATGGTGGTTGCGCCTTTTGAGAAACCTCTCTTGAGGATAAGCTCCTTCTCCCTCATTTAGGAGGCTCCTCCTCTTATAAAAGAAATCCCCATTGCTATGATCAGCTAGTTTTTGGTTGGGAGAAAATTAGCTAGTTTTGGTGTGAGATTGATAGTTTGCAATGTGAATTATTGAGAGTCTAGCAATTGGTTGTGGATTGCCTTAGCCTTGTACTAGTGCTTTTGAGTGAGAGAGAGAGTTATTGACCTCTTGGGAGACCCTTTTGAGAGTGAATACTTGAAGAACATATTGGCTGGACCCTTCGAGGAAGCTTGCGATGTCAAGGCTTGGTTGTAAGCTTTGCTTTTATTCATTTTAATACAATAAATGGTGATTTCATATGTCATGTGTAAAATATACTTGATAGCTTATGGTTCCTTGACTCTGTAAGTGAATAGATCATTTTTGTGCTCTGTTATGTGTTCTATTGTTCTTTTGTGTTGTTTCAGGTGAATCGCTCATCAAGGAAAAGGAAACGATAGCTGAAGCGGTACAACGAAAGCTCCATCAAACACTGGTTTGAGGCAGGCTCTTTCAACAATGACTGTTTAAGGAAATTAGTTGTTGTTTTGTCTTGTTGTGACTAGACCCACTCTAGGTCTAGACGGGTTGCCTTTGTCTGTAGAGGGAACATTACCTACATCACACAACCAAACATAATATATATATATATATATATATATATGTTAATGGAGGGTTGGGCCACAACCCTTGGGCCCTCCCCCACATCCCACGGAACAATAATGAACATGGGCTGGGTGGCCATGACCCCGCAACCCCACACCTGGGCACTGTAACAAACATTGCAGTTGTGTGGGCCGGCCCTTGGGGAACGGACCCAACCCCCATTAATAAACAAACCAACGGCCCATTACCAAAAAATTCAGAGATGGAGCATGGACGTACAGTGGGCGAGCCGACCAAGGTGGGTCTGAACCAACCAAACATTTATTTTAAAAAAAGATGTGTTTATAATGTAAAAAAAAAAGGAGGCGGGGTTTGACCCCCCGACCTCCTCCCTATTAATCGGATCCCCAACCAACTGCCCTACAACAATTTCCTTGAAGAATTCACCAGCGATTTTATACTTAAAGGTAGTTTGGCAGTGTGCCTAGGCAGAGGAGGCGGTGCACACAATTCGAGGCAGAATTTTGCAGGAGGGCCGAATTTTCACTTTGTCAAAATTTGACAAATTTTATATGGTTTTAGCACTTCTCGATGCCACGAATGCAAAGGCATTGTCTGTTTCTCCATCATAGTTTTTCATTTTTCAGTATGCAGGTGGAACCATGACTACCGCAGAAACAGGGAGCGGAACCATGATCTTGGAAATTTTCCCAGGGAGGTAATTTTTCTCCATGTCGGAATATAGTCAAGTTTATAGTCGTTTTTCATGGTTTTCCACAGGGATCACAATGGCGAGTTCAAATTTGAATTTTGAGTTGCAGATATCCAGTCCACCCATGGAGTGGAATCTCTGAGGAATCTAGGGGGAATCTAAAAGATTCCTTGAGCCCCAAATTCTCAATTTCTCAGAATTCAGAAATTTGACAGTCGATTTTGCACTATTCCACGCCAAAAATCTGATGGTGCATTCAGATTTCTCATTTGCCAATTTCATTTTCCAGCGACTTGTCTAAGTGCCAGTGCAGGTGTCAACATTCATGTGCAAGCAGCCATTTCCATGCAATTGATGCCGTGAGATCGATGGTCCGAACAACTTCAGCAGTTTGACATCTGCTTCTTCAGATGGCCCTTGGTTGTGAGGTATATGTTGTGTTCATGTGCTTCTTCTTTATGCATTGTGCTGCACAGATCCTTGTTGATGTTGATGAGGGATCTTGTTTCTTACTTTGCTTCATGATTCCTGCTTGATGTGACGCAGAATCATCTATGTGATGTACTTGTTGTCATGATTCGTCATGTTGTGTTTTGAGATCCCTTTGTTTTATGTTGATGGGATAATCATGTTGTCTTCATGCATGTTTGCATTGAGATCCCTTTTATGCCATGTTGGCAGGATGCTCATCATGCATGAGTTTGTGTCATACTGATAGGAGTCTTTTGACTGAGAGTTCCTGTAGTGGAACATCTCTTGGAGCCACTCCTGCATGAGAGAATTTTCCTTGTATGATAATGACATCACCTCTATGTACATCGTCACTATTGATAGCACTTAATGCAGCGGCCTACACCATCTTAACACCGGGGCCCGAAGACGTAGTCCCTCCTAGACGAACTCCGTTATCAATGGCTTATGTTTTTATGTTGTTGATGATTGTCTTATTCTTATTCTTTACAACATGCACATGTATTCATTTATGTTCTTTTGAAAATTCAATTTAACATATCACAAAAGTAAAAGGTCTTGGAAGGGTCCTTTGTCACACCCGAACCTGGATTAGCAGAGCTAGCTTCCAAGTCCAAAGTTGGTATGTGGTCACCTCTTTGGTTTCCTTTTTGTTGTCACATTAAATGGAACCTGCAACACAAGTTCTTCAAGAGACATAGAAAGCTTCCTAGAGACAACCTCTGGGTTGATTGTAGACCAATGCCTAGGACATCTTAAAGAGAGGAGTGTATGGACAATTATATGTGAGGCGGTTTCTGCAACACTCCAATTGTCACATAATTAAAAGAGATAATAAAAGGGGCTTGGTTCGATCAGCCTTCATGAAGGTATATTAAAGACCAAGATATGGACCCCAATGTTTAGGGGGTAAATCAAGCCAGCCCCAAACAGAAATTCCTTGTTCTGGTGACTGACACACAACAATCACGTAGCTTAATATTGAAGTTCTAGTAAAGGTGAAGAGGAAGAGAGAAAGGGGGAGATTCGATGCATAGGGATGTAACAGAACCCTAAGCTCCAATGCCTCAGCAGAGGTATGGAAGATTGAAGAGGTGGAATGGTAGAAACAATGGAGTGCAAATGAAGGTTTTCAGGCCATATACCTCATGGGCACATTAGTATCCAAAAGCTCAAGCAAATATGGGCATATTACAGGTACTTAAGTAAATTGGTAACTAGCACAGGTATTGTTGCTACTTGGAAACAAGTATACAACCATGAATAAGAGGAGAAATTGACAGCTTGACTACACTATTTCAAAGGGAGAAAAACATACATGAAGTGATAAACATAAGAGGAAATCTACTGCGCATTGATCTTCTTGGAATCACGGGAATAGTTTCATTGACACTTGAAGGGTCATAATAACCATTGCATTACATTCAACATGCATATCGTTCAAGTCCCTCATGAACAAGGAAGTAGAACCAAAAGTGGAATCGTTGAATTCAGACTCTCAGGTGCAGAATTATGGAACCTTTATTAAGTATTTCTCCCCCTTGTTTATACAGAGAAGGGGGGTTTTGAATCCACATTTACAAAATATCTCAGCTTAGGGCCTGCTGTCAAAATGTCAAGCTTGCTAGGCCTGTGATAGCTCTGTTGTGCCAAAACGATTTCTAAGGATTTGATTCCTTTCCTGGAAATACATAAAAACTTTAGAATAAACAAAAAAGGCAGAAAATAGAAATAAGGGAATTTGAATGATGATGGAGGAAGTGTCCCTCTATTGTTCCTATGAAGGCCTCTGATCAAGACATGTATCTTCCATAATGTGCCTTTCTTGCTGCTCGGCCGGTTCCCGTCACTTTCATCTTAATTGCTTGACTTCCCCACTCTCTGTAGCTGATAGTGATTAGATATGTTTGCGTGTCACAAAGCATAAACATTGTTAGTCTAGGAAGTGCTTCGTTTTGTATCTAATTGGAGATCCATGTTGAGCCATTAAATCTTCTTGAGCCCCCCATACTAATTTTACCACTACACCATACATCATTCAATGCTTTAGTTGCCAACCCATCCACATTCAAAGCCTTTTACCATACTATCGGGACTTTATGGTAGCGAGAATTTTACTCTAAAAGGGACTGCAGAACAACAGGTTTCGGTGCTCCTTGGCCCCTTTTGGTTTAGCCCCTATCTACATTTCTTCTCATATGACCGGGGGCTATGACTGGGGGCTAGCCCAATATCAGAGGCTTCTCAGCGGCAGCTTGTAATCAGGGAATTTTAACTTGGAGTTGTGACATTTCAACTTCATCGAACGTTGATATCCCTTTAGTTCTTAGTTCTTGGTTCTTTGGTTCTTTATGTGACCATGGGCCAGATCCCCTATCAGAGCCCCTTTTATCGGCGGATCGCAATCAAGGCTTCAACTTTAATGTAACAACATGCCTCAACAAGCAAATGTCAATTTCCGATCTCCGATGTGACATCATCCTCTGCCAAATGTCACCTTATGAGTGGTGACATGTGTCACCCAAATAGACCTTGGATATGCCCTCTTTGGACCCTTGAAGATTCCAGATATGCATGCCACGTGTCCCTCTGTACCACCACGTCATGCTAACGTCAGTTGCCATGTGTCTTTATCAGGACCAATCTTGTGCTTCCACGCGTTCTGTTAGAGGAGAGATAAAAGGCCCACCCGCCCTTGGTTTTTCATTGATTTCCTTTGTAAATATTTTTTTGGCCCTCCCAATGCTTTACCACTAATCGTATCACAAATCGCGATATCGCAACTTTTTGGAGTTGTAACCCTGCCGACGTGCCGATTTGCTGATTGCCGATGTGCCTAGACCTTGACATTTCTCAAAACCATAATGCATAACCTTTCGGGTCCATCACAATTGCAAGTTAGAAGGGAGTTCAGTGGAGGAGGGAGGAGTTATCGCAATCAGTGAAGAGGACCTTATCACAATCAGCGGGTGGAGAAAGGACTTAGATGTGACAATCGGCAAGGAAATTGCGATATGTGATATCGGCGGAGTTCGCGATATCACAATCGGAAAGGGGAGACATAACTTTATTGCGGTGAGAGGGAAACTTTGTGATATGTGATATCACAATGGGAAAAGGATAAGGGAGATGAGCAGAGATTTATGAAAAATGGAAATTTGCCGATAGCGATTTGCAATGGGCTCTCGGACCTCCAATATTCTCTTATCCTTCATTTCAAAGGAAATAGAACCCCCATATTTAACGAGTCGTATCTTCTGATTCCGAGGCCCATTTGAGGGTTTCCAAATATCGATGGATAGCTTATTATGAGCACTATCTGATGGTGTGGGTCCAATTTATCTTAGAGAGATTTTGTGGCTTGAAATATGGCTTCAAACTTCACTTCTTTTTGGCCCTTTGGACTATTGAAAACTCATAATGTAGTGAGTGACAACATTGGCTCCAACTGGGGATAGTGTCATTTTGGCAAGGTGCTGAGAACATGTAGACAAATATCCTTCACCATTGGGCATGGAGTCAGAAATATAATGAATCAATACAACCAAAAAATCTCCATGTGGCTTTATTTGTTGGGGGTACTTTCCTCATCAAACTAAAATGTAGAAAAATAAATTCTATCAACCGGAAAGTAAACGCTCAGCTAGTGAGCTTATTTATATACATTCCTACTTATGCACAGGGCTCAATTCACCTAAGTGAGTTCAACCCTCTAATGGAGCTAGGCCAACATTTGGGTGCTGGACCTAGTGCCCCCATGCTGCTAAAAAATAAAAAATAAAATAAGCATGCACCATGAAAAGTCTTCAAACAATGAACTTGATACATACTCCAGAAACAACCTCTATTGTTGACCTAAGAATGTGGTCATGTAATCAACTACATGGTCATATAACTGACAAGGAAAGTTTGCAGCTGCCTTATTTTCATGAATAATCTGCTGACCAATATCTTCTTGGTCAGGGCAGCCACAAACACTGTTCAGCTCCTCGGCCTTAGATTTTTTAAGAAAAGCTCGTTGCTGATATTTTTCTACCCATTTATCAAAGGGAAAACCCTCATAGGAATCTACAATAGAATCTTTAGTTTCTTAGCTATAAGAGTCATAGACTAGAGGGTCTATAAAGAATTCCTGGTAGGAATATTTCTACAACAAGCAGCTGCAAACCCTACTTGGTCCTTCAATTTCGAGCTCTTCTTGTAAAATTTGTTACAAGAAATCTACTCCCTACTTGATGGTAAACAAATCCCTTTGAACTTTCGCTGCCATGTCATCCTCCTCTGAATAATATGGATCATAAATCGGAGGAGGTTCTTGATCTCGTTCTCTAGGTGAAGGATGTGCATTGTAAACTGGAGCGTCTTTGTTGACCTCCTGGTGGGCGTCCACTTCTTGTGAAACTTCCCATGACTGGTGGCATTGTGGCTCTACATCACTTGACTCTCCATCACAGTAATATACATCATAGGAAGGAGAAACATCAAATTTGGCAGAATAAGACCTCGGAGGGTTTATTTGCAGCTTGATGATGTTTCCTTCATTTATTTCTTTCTCATTTGGTGATGCTTCTTAATGCGAGTAGATGTTTTCTTGGAGCAAAGCTCCACAGACATCTTCAGTAGGTTCATAAACCTCGGGAATGTCTTGATCATTAAAATGTGTGCAACAATATTCAAATAGAGCATTTAGTGGATATAGTATTTTGCAATAGTGATTGAATGCTATATGAAAACATTTTAAGGAAGATATGTTGCCTTGAGGTTATTTTTTGTACCAAACTCTAGCATCTGCATATAAAGAATACATGAACAATTTCATTTCTACATCTTCAAGAAAAATACCATGTTGTTCCATGCATTCATGAAATTATTTGAGGTGCTAGTCAGGCCTTCTATTTATGCTTCCACTCAATCTAGGAAAATAGGTATACCATTCATGAGATGAAGGGACATGATTGGGACAAAAAACAATAGAAGAAAAATCTAGTGGGGAAAATTTGTTGGCCGGGAATGCAGAAATGGCCATCTCGAAAACCTCCCTAAATGAGTGATTGTAGGTTTAAACGTAGGGAATTTTTTCGGCTGCTTTAGCATGAGAGCGAGTATGAGGCAGATTGAAAGCTAGGATTATCAAATAGAGATATAGACATTGGAGTTGCCAAGATGTTTACCATAAAATTGAAATAGTGGAGTCGCCAAGGTGAGAGATATTCAACCCACACTTCCCTTGCTCACTTAACAAAGGGAATGTAAAAATTTGTCGTACCCAGGGAAAAATATTCTAATCCGTTCCCCGGAAATGGTGCCAGAAAGATGTTGTCACTTTAAATGGCACCTGCAGCACGAGTTCTTTGGGAGACATAACAAGCTTCCTAGAGACAACCTCTGGGTTGATTATAGACCAGTGCCTAGAACATCTTAAAGAGAGGAGTGCATGGAAGATTATATATGAGGGGGTTTCTACAGCACTCTAATTGTCACATAATTAAAAGAGATAATAAAAGGGGCTTGGTTCGATCGGCCATCATGAAGGTAAACTGAAGACAAATATATGGACCCAAATGTTTAGGGGGTAAATCAGGCCAGCCCCAAAGAGAAATGCCTTGTTCTATTGGCTGATAGATAATAATCACACAGCTTACTATTGCAGTTGTAGTAAAGGCGAAGAGGAAGAGAGAAAGTGGGATATTCGACTCATAGGGATGTAACAGAATCTTAAGCTCCAATGTCCCGACAGAGTTATGGAAGATTGAAGAGGTGGAAAGGTAGAAACAGTGGAGTGAAAATGAAGATTTTGACGCCATATACCTCATGGGCACAATAGTATACAAAATCTCAAGCAAATATGGGCATATTACAGGTACTTAAGTAAATATGTAACTAGCACAGGTACTGTTACTACTTGGTAACAAATATATAATCATGAATAAGGGGAGAAACCGACAACTTGACTACATTATTTCAAAGGGAGAAAGACATAGATGAAGTGATAAACATAAGAGGAAACATACTACGCATTGATCTTCTTGGAATTACCAGCATAGTTTAATTAATAATTGAAGGTTCCCAATAACCAGTCCATTAGATTCAGCATGTGTATCGTTCAAGTCCCTCATGAACAAGCAAGTAGAGCCAAAAGTGGAATCGTAGAATTTAGACCCTCAGGTGCAGAATTATGGAGCCTCCATTAAGTATTTCTCCCCCTTATTTATAGAGAGAAGGGGGGCTTTGAATCCACATTTACAAAATATCTCAGCTTAGGGCCAGTTGTGAGATTGACAAGTTGCCTAGGCTTGCGATAGCTCAGCTGCCCCAAAATGATTTCTAAGGATTAGATTCCTTTCTTGGAAATACATAAAAACTATAGAATAAACAGAAATTATAGAAAATATAAACAAGGGAATATGAATCATGATGGAGGAAGTGTCCCTCTATTGTTCCTGTGAAGGCCTCTGATCAAGCCATGTCTCATCCATGATGTGCCTTTCTTGCTGCTCGGCCATTCACATCACTTTCAACTTAATTTCCTAACTTCCCCACTCTCTGTAGCTGATAGTGATCAATTGTGTTTGGGTGTCACTAAGCATAAACATAGTTAGTCTGGGCAATAATTTGTTTCATATCTGAGTGGAGCTCCATGCCAAGCCATTAAATCTTCCTGAGCCCCTCATACTGATTTTACCGTTGCATCATACTTCGTTCAATGCTTCAGCTACCGACCTAGCTTCCTTCAAAGCCTAGTATCGTACTATCGGAGCTTTATGGCAACAAAATTTTACTTTGAAAGGCGCAGCAGAAGGATGGGTTCTGATGCTACTTGGCCCCTTTTGGTTTAGCTCATGCCTACATTTCTTGTCATACAAATGGGGGCTATGACCGGGTGGTTAGCCCAATATCAGAGGCTTCTCATCGACGACTTGCAATCAGGGACTTTTAACTTGGAGTTGTGACATTTCAACTTCGTCGATCATCAATCACTGATAGCCCTGTAGTGCTTAGCCCTTGGTTCTTCGGTTATTTATGTGTCTATGGGCCAACACCCCTATCAGAGCCCCTTTTATCGACGGATTGCAATCGGGGCTTCAACTTTAATGTAAAAATGTGCCTCAACCAGCAAATGTTGATTTGCGATCTCCGATGTGACGTCATCCTCTACCACGTGTCACCTTATGAGTGGTGACATGTGTCACCCGGATATGCCCTCTTTGGACCCTTGAAAATTCTAGATTTGTGTGCGACGTGTCCCTCCATACTGCCACGTCATGCTGGCGTCAGCTGCCATGTGTCTTTATTAGGACCAATCCTGTGTTGTCATGCGTCCTATTGGAGGATAGAGAAAAGGCTCGCCTTCCATTGGTTTTTTGTTGATTTCCTTTGTAAATATTTTTTCGGCCCTCCCAACACTTTACCACTAATCGTATTACAAATCACGACATCAAAACTTTTTAGAGTTGTAACCCTGCCAGTGCGTCAATGTGCCTGGACCTTGAAGTTTCTCAAAACCATAATGCATAACCTTTCGGGTCCATCACAATCGCAAGTCGGATGGGAGTTCAGCGAAGGAGGGAGGAGTTATCACAATCGGCGAAGGGGACGTTATCGCAATCGACGGGTGGAGAAGGGACTTAGATGTGACAATCAACAGGGAAATTGTACTATGTGATATCGACAGAGTTCGCGATATCGCAATCACTGAGGGGAGACAGAGCTTTATTGTGGTGAGAGGAAAACTTTGCAATATGTGATATCGTAATCGCCAAAGGATAAAGGAGATCGGCGGAGATGTATGACAAAGGGAAATGGGGTGATAGAAATTTGCAATGCGCTGCCGAACCTATGATATGCTCTTCTCCTTCATTTCAAAGGCAACAGAACCCCCATCTTTAACATGCCACATCTTTTGATTCAGGGCCCGTTTGAGGAGTTCCACATAGCGTTGGAAGGCTTATTTTGAACATTATCCGATGGAGTGGGTCTGATTTAGCTTAGAGAGATTTTGTGGCATGAAATATAGCTTCAAACTTTACTTCTCTTTGGCACTTTGGACTACTGAAAACTCATAATGCAATGATTGACAACACTCTCTCAGCCTTGTGAAACTGAGTGCTAACAAGTACCCTATCTAATTCAAGTATTTGGGTTCAAAGTAACCCTTTCCCTATTGGGATTAAACCTGGAAGGGAAATGTAAATGATCCCTCATGTGATATTGATGTAATAATAATATATAACCCTAATATAAATAACATAAAAAAAATGTTGTCCTAAGTAGAAATTGAATGTTACTTGGGTAAATTTAAAGACATGTTACAAGTGTCTTCATTTTCTAGTGGAGGGTGATGGAGTTAACACATTCCTTTCATTATTCCCTTGTGTGACCAGGGTTAGGGACCAAACCAACAAATTCAATTTGGAATTCACTGTCTAAATAAGCTTGACGGTCATTAATGGTAAAGGCTTCTAATCGTTCAATTTTCAATTGAATTTTAGGTAGGGTGGTAGAGTGGAAAATTGTTGCAGTAGACTGGGCTTGAGCATGGGTTCAAGATCTACCCAAAGAGCGAGGACCCCCAGACCCACAATGAGATATTATCCTCTACCTTGTCATGGCGTCCAAGTAAAGGCAAGAACTAGAGCTAGGGGGTGGTGAGGAACCATAAGCTAAGAAGAGTTTAGCTAGAAAAGGTGTTATAGACATATTTGGGCACTTCAACCCCAATCTTATATGTCGATAAACTAGGGCTCTTTAACCCCTAAAAGAGTTGTTTCATACCCTAAAAGAACATGGTCATCTGATTACATCATTCCCCAAAAGTTCCACCTGAAAAACCATCCAGAAATGGCCTAAACTGAACCATACTAACTGCTACACTAGCCAGGTGCGATGCATACTGAGAGATACACTGCTCAGGTGCGATGCATATTGTTTGGGTCTTCTATAGGGTGTGATGAGCGAGGATGGACAAATGTCTGGGACAGTTTGCTAAGTGGATGTTCATGGAATCTTCTAGAAACTTCTCCTCTGACACTTGCCTCTTTGAATTCGCCCAAGGATGAGTAAGAGATCTAAACTTCAGTTATCTCCCCTCTTGTGGAACCAAATGTAACAAGTGGAATGACACTAATCAAACCCCAGAGGTGATTCACACCCTTGCACACATCTATAAATGGATCCCTCATCTAAGAGATCCAGAGGCTAGAATTTTGTGAATTGCAAGGAAGTGCTGATAGTTTGTATTTGAGAAAGAGCATTCTATTGTTGGTGTGACCTTGCTATTTCATGAGGTGAAGAGGGCTTCATGCTGGGAGGATGATGCTTGATCAGACAACTGGGTTGTAATTCTCCCTTCTATATAATAAATTTCTTCGAGTTTTCTTCCATATAACTGTGCAATTGTGAATGATATTATTCGTGAATGCCATTGTATGTTCATTATATTTCTGATTCTGTAATGTGTATGTTGTAATAGATCAAGATGCTTTGACAGTTCTTTGTTACTGTGTTTCTACAAGTACTCTCCAAGCGGGATAAGTACAGAGAGGAGTTGCAAGCTCTGTCAAGGGGGAGAGGATCGAGCAAGGGATTAAGCGGAAGATCCATGTTGGTTCCTTTGTCTTTTTCTTATCTATTATGCATAGAAGAAATCGCGAATTTCTTTAAACTATTGTTTCTAGGGTCGCTTCCAAACCTAGAGGGCTAGCTGATCGAAAAGACACTAGTTTTCCCAGAAACAATAGGGTCGTGTGGAGAGTGGGAATGGACACCCAAGATAATCATGAGGAATGGTTGTGAAACACGGGGGGAGAATTGGTAGTCAAAAGGAACCAAAGAAAACCAAATTACACTAGGAAAACTAAACTCCATAGGGTCGCCCTGCTTACGAGATACTAAAATCCACTATGTATAAGAAACCAAATGAGAATAATTACATGTGTTGGACAAATAAGAGTTTAGAGAGTTACCAGTGACCCTCCTAGGTTTGTTTGTTAGAAGTTGTGGCCCTCCACACCATTAGGCAGCTCTCTTTCCGTATGTGTCCTCCCTTGAGGCCGCACTAGTGCTACAGGTTCCTTTCCTTGCCCAAGAACGAAAACTATAGAGGTCCAAGCTAGGAGAGACATAGGCCTTCCTTCACCAATTTACAGAAGAACCAAACTTTGTATGGGAAATATCCCACTTGCAGCGTGAAATGGATGTGGGTGTAGTAAAAATACGTGGGTTGATAGTGGCTCATGTAGGAAAGTGTTGAGGATGTGGAGAATGCCATCTTAATGTGATTGGAGATGGAAGCTTGTAGCATGTGTGAATCCCTCTTTAATGTCAAGAGAGGCGGTGGGGTGGCGAGCTTCTTTCCGTGTCCACGCTCTTCTACCCCTCTCTCCTTCAGTTGGCTCATTTTTCATGTCCTCGTTGAGGTTGGTGTGTGTGTCTATATATATATATATAAGTAATCAATATAGATCCATCTTAAATCTAGATTTATCATGCACTTAAAGAGATCAAATCATTTAAAGTACAGACCTTTCTTTATGTTTTACGCTCTAAAATAATGTAAAACATGATAAAACTGAAATTAAAATTTCTTCACTACTACATATACATATTTAATCTCTCTTATCGCAAAATAAAACCAAAATCAAATTTTCTAAACTAATATTTATACATATCACATAATTCAAATTTTAATAGCAACACACATTACCTTTGCCAATTAAAGTTTAAATCACGATACACATTAATTATAATTCAAATTTTAATCACAACACACATTAGCTTTGCCAAGTTTAAATCACAATACACATTAATTTAAAACACGCATGACCTTTGGTCAATTAAGATATCAATATATGAGGAGAAAATTTACTTAACTATATATTAAAAAAAAAAAAAAATAGTCACCGAAAATATTTTTGCATCTATTGACTCGCTCTCAAAAAGAAATGCCCACGGAAATATTTTTTACACATGGTACCCGAAGATTTACAAATCTATCCGATAGAACTTTTGTCACTGTTATATTGGAATAGTATATAAGTCAGAACTTTTTTTCACCTTATGTTGCTTCTAATTTGTTGTAAATTTTAAAGTGTTTTATAAAATTCTATACTAATTGCAATTTTTATTAAACAAAAAATTAAAATTAAATTTTAACCATTTTGAATTTGGTACTTGGTTCCGATAGGTTACGATGGGACAAATTATATGTCATCTGAAACTTTTTGAGGCAAAAAATAATTCAAAATATAAAAATAGTATAAGAGAATTCATCATTTCGCATGGTCCCGTTCAACTGGACACCCTAACTCTTTTGGAATCTAAGCCGAACGGAACTCCATCCCCACTTTGCCGTTCTCACTACGTCCACTTATTCCCACGCAGTTCCGGGCTACAGAATTATAAAGGATTTGGGAGTTCAATCTCAATTTCACCCAGAGAAAAATGCCACATGCCACTAAATCGCATTGCACAGGCGAGGGTTTCCAATTAATGCCTGAATTAACGCCTCTCTAAGTCACTTGTGGTTACTGTCGGGCTAAGGTTTAGTAGCCATACTGGATTTCGGAAGGCGGAGAGAATTGGATGGATAGAGGAATTAAAGTGTGATGGCCTATTCTAATTATTTTATGTTTTTTTTCAAAAGCATTTTATTTGTTTTGTGTTTTTAATTTCATCATAATTGTTTCTGGAACCGTAAATTTTTATTATTTATTAGGTTAGTTATATAAATTGAATCACTAATAATATTAATAAATATTTATTTATAATAAATCGAACTTAATTGAATCATAAAACTAACCAAATTATAATTTTATTTTAGATTTTATTATTATTATTTATTATATAAAGAATTAATATAAGTTCATATATATGTCGCTAGGGCGTAATTTAATTAGTTATTGTGATATCAAGTATTGTGTAAGCTAAGAGATCTAAAGTTCAAATCTCTTTGAGGAGTAGTCCAATAGTATTATGTAAATTAAGAGATCCAAGGTTCAAGTTCTCTCGAGGAGTACTTCAGTCTACAGAGAGCACAGGTCATAATGTCCAAAGGTATACTGGTAAATGTAACAATCAGGCTTATATTTGGCTTACGCTTGTCATGTAAATATTTCTTTCTGTATTTGAATTTTAAAAATATAAATTGGTTGAGTAAGGGACATGAATTCCAAGGTACTAAGGGAGGTCATATGCTTGGGAAATTCAGCGTACATGCTAAAGTAAGGAATTAGATTGTTGGGGACAACCATTGAAGGTTAATTGTTGAGATTTAATGAACTAGTATGGTGTTTTAATGAGGGATTGGTGTTGCAAAAATTAAAATTGCAAGGAAGGGACATATCCCATACTTGTTGAACTACACTGGATATGAAATGACAAACTTTAATGCATGGGAAACTACGTGGGCAATGTGGAAAAGGAATGACTAAACACAAAAGATGAGAGAGCATATGGTGGAAAAAAAATGAAATACGCATAGGAGAAGGCGATGGCACACAACAGGGACATGCACATCGACCGTGGAGGAGCTCTTTGAGCAAAAAAATTATTTAGGAAAGACGGAACATGCGAAGAGAAAAGGTGAAGAGAGAATTCTCTGAGTAATTATAAAACAACGCAAGGAGGCACGAACAAAAATAGTTGAAGATTTCTACAACATGACTCTCTCCACCATGCACAAAGAAGAGAATGCACAAGAGTTGTTGTGGACAATTGTGAAGAGCTTGACATGTTCACTAAGGAAGGCATGAAGTGCTCACCGTGGATAACAAAAGTATGGAGAATTTATGGTTAGCAATAATCACTGACATCTATAGCATTGTGGAGGACATTAGGTTCTTTCACCACTCTCAGAAGACTGTCTTACCTTTGTTAAGCACGAGGAATATGGGAGGAATTCCCTCCAGGTGAGGGTAAATCTCAAGACACCTCAGGGGTTTGGAGGGTGGAGATGTTGTTCTCTAGAGTCCCTTGACAACTTGGGGTAGAGGTTTAGCCCTTAGAATCCTAGTAGAGGAAATTATGGAGTCCCCTTTGCATATTTAATTAGATTTGGCACTGAGTTCTCGATTCCCTTCACTAGGTGGAACAAATGTGTTGCATATTTCCAGGGTAGAGGCGAAGCCTTTTGACTCCCTTGACTATGTGTGGTTATTTTATAGCTAGAGAGTGGAGGCAATAGGCCTCTAGATTCCCTGTCCATTGGTTGACTACTGAAAATCTAGTGGGTGGAGGTGCGAGGACCTCTAGAGTCTATGTGTTCAGTTGGTAGTTAGTGTTTATTCCCTTTAGTAAGGCCCTCTTAGTCATTGGAATTTGGCTCGGGGTGGCAATTGCAAGTATCTTGGAAGCAACTTATCTATGGTTTGGTGGAGAGCTGCAGTCCTGAACTCACTTTCCCATCCTCATTACAAATCCATGGTAACTTCATCTAGTGCATAATATTCTATGAATTCCATGTTAAAGTGTGAATGAATGATGTGCGAGATGTTTGCATGACAAGTCTTGGTTCACTTGTGTAAATATGTCGAATTTCTAGTTATAATCCTTATGAGGATGTGTTGATGAGCATTAATGTTTTAATGGGATTAATTTCCTTATACTAGCATTTGGTTGCATATATTTATTTAACTATGTGTTGTAGCGGCTACAACCACCCTCCAAAATTTTGCCTTAGCCCGTTTTGGAGCCTCCCTACCAACCTTTCATTGCGCCTTGTCTTTCTTCATCAAGTACATAAAGTTTAGTGTTTTTGATGCACAAAGATAGCATGTTGATCACAGCTTGATGCATTTCCCTCACAAGCTATTCAACCGGACTTGATCCAGCTACAGGTTGAGAAGCTTCGCCAAGAAAATTGTGCATTTCTGGAGGGCAACCTTGCTTCTCTCCAGAAATTATGCAATTATCTCAGGCAACCTGTTAGGAGCCAGAATTGTGCAATTCTGCCAGCTAATACTCCTAGCAAGAATTGCACAAATTTCCCCCGTAGGGCTGCTCAGCCCAGAATTTGCACAAATCTGGGCAGCAATTAACTGCTCTACCAAGAGATTACGGAAACCTCCTCGGCAATCAACCCAGCTCCCAGCAAGAAATGCACATTTTTCTCAAGTAGTTGAGCAGTTTCATGCATGAGCAGTCCAATTGACCAGTTCCACCTGGGACCAAGGAAACTTGTCTTGCATGCATGCATGACTTTGTTTTTTCCAGAATAGCAAAAGGAAGCATGCAAAAGGCATCCCATGATTCAGGGAGCTATTTTTAGCAGTTAGGGGTTACATGCAAAGTTGTTTTAGAAACTTCCCTCCAAGTGTCACTTTTTCGTAGATTTGTGGCATGCACGTCATGAGCCCAAGCTTATTTATTCAACGCATTAGAGCTAATTATTTCACATCGATCTTGGAGCTCTGACATCCCATAGCACATCCAGGACTCTTCGCAACATCGGCTCAACTATTCACGGGTAAGTGGCCTCAACTTGTATTTTTCAGCAATTCTGTCACTTTTTTTGTATTCACTTGTGCGAGTGTTGTTTTCTTGATTTATTTGAATGATTTTTGTCATTTACATGTATACTAGCTTGTCCTAGCTTTATTTTAGTTTTCATTGCTATCTCACTGTTGTCGCATGCATGAAACCGTTTTGCACGAATGCTCACCAAACTGGCGAATCGCTTCACCCGCATGCATGTTGATCTGTTTGTTGAATATTTCATTCATGTTTTGCATGCACTGTCAATCACTTCTTCTTTCACTTAGTGTTGCCATGCATTCACTGTCTTATTTGCTTTCAGTTGCCCGTCGGCGAGTCAGGCCAACCTTGGCCGGAACTTTGCCTTCACTAAGATTGCATTGCGCAATCTGGGGAAGAAAGGCTCTGCCTTCCTTTGCAAAAATGTGCATTTTTTCCCAGCACTACCCTTCAAGATTGTTTTCTGCATTTCTGAGGAGCAGTGACTATTGGCCTAGAAAATTGCGCAATGTAGTCCCTAAGCCTGATGTCACTCCCACCTGGAATTGTGCGTTATGAAATCCTAGCAGCCAACAGCCAGTCTGGAATGCACATTGCGCAGATCAAGAAGCCAGTCCTGCCTCCCAGACAACCCACACTGCCATTTGCGCAGTTCTGGTAGCCAATCACCCAGCCTCCCAGAAGAAACTGTGCAATCTTGCCCATCAGTTTCCCAGGTATGTGCTATGTCATTCTTGAATTTGCTTTGGTTTTCGCTAACAGATTTTTTTCCATTCATGTTGCTTGTCTCCAGATCTTTGAGGTGTTCATTTGTCTCAATGGCTTCCAAGAGAACAGGTTCAAAGGACACTGATGGAAATGCAGCTGGAGAAACAATTAAGAAAGTGTCCTCTATTCTGCCGATCTATGAAGATACAAAGTTGTATATGGCCAAGGACATCAAACTGAAGTGGAAAGAGGTCAATGAAATATTTGCAGGCACTTTTGGGGAACACCTCGAAGACCGTCAGGTGTACGTGAACATTCACAAGTCCAACTTCTACCAGATTGCATGAAGATATCCTGTGTTCCCATGCGCAGACATGATACACTGGATCGTCTCTCACACTGATCCTGAGATGATGACCTTGACCAGTGTTAGTGGGATGAAGCTTACGACCTTTTTGGAACACGATTATGATGATATGTATTAGATGTAAGAGCCTGTGATTGTCATGGAGACGCCATTCAGCTTACTCAACAACAATGCTAACTCCAGAGACATTATGAAGAACTGGGTAAAGGAGCCAGCTCAATTCAGGTTGGCACCCAATCAGATCTACAAGACAAAGATGCCAAGGAAGGCATACCAATACTTGATCACATTTTCTTGTCAATTGTATGGCCAAGCAAGCATGGAAACCTTGCCACATATTTGGGTGGTTGCATTGGACCAATTGGATAGAGAAGGAAAACCATGTAACTGGTCCAACATACTGGCTCATCAGCTGAAGGAACAAGTAACGAAGGCTCGACCGTCACCCAAAGGTAGACATGCAGAGATTTACATGTCCACCTACATCCTAGATGTAGTTTGTGCCCGACAAGAGTTCCCGGGCTTCGAGTGGGCATGGTAACTAATGGAGACTATTGTGAAAATATATTTACAGTTGTTGTCTGAATGCAGCTTCAAACGAGTAATCACACGGTTGCCTGATCATTTTGTCACTCCTGTGTACAAACTGATATTCGAACAGGATCCACCTTGCATGTCAAAGGAAGCAATGGAGGCATTGATAGGCATTACAGATTAGTATGCCTCACCATCCGACACTTTCATCCGAATGTTCAATGTGGAGAAGCCTTTTCATGTTCTGCCAAAGTTTTCCTTGGACGTACTTGTCATGCAAGAAGTAGCATATCACATCTCACTAGCATTGACAACTACACTGCATCGGAAGAAGAAAGCACCTTGGCCCGCTCTTCCATTGTGGATTGGGTTATATGAGATCTGGAGTATCAAGCAAGCGGATGTCGAAGCAAAACTGATGAAGAAGTACCCATTCGACCTCCGAAGCTACAATCTGTATGATCTGAAATGAGGGTCTTGATAACTTGTTATGCTTACAAGAACCTCCCACTCCAAATCTTAACAAATATATGATCTAGCTTATGTTGACAATTGCAGAATTAAGTACTTGAAACAGGTGTATGTCTTTTCTTATTTTTAATTGTTTAACTGCTTTAATTCCATTTGTTTCTGATGATATTAAACTCACATAACCACCATATAATGCAGCAAATAAACGTCAACACATAATAAATTTTTTTTAATTAATCTAGGAGTTCACCCAAATATCGTGGGCTACATCTCCTTGAGCTTTTGTCATGTTGACTTGGCTCTTTGGGATTATGGCAAAGTTTCTTTTACAAGTTCCACACTTAACTACAAAGGTTACTGAACTGCACCAATGGGCTTAGAAATCCATCTATATCCCTGTCATGGTTTTCATCACCCTGCAAACAAATCTAAGGTCCCTTAGACTTGATTCCTTCAATCGGTGCACTGAGCTACCCTGCGCTTCTTGATGGCCCTAACTCCTTCAAAATTATTCAATTGTCATTGAAACCTCTTATACTGTCTCCAACATATATTAGACATCAACAATAGACTGTTCATTTGCTCAAAATGAGAACTACATCCCTAAACTAGGCCTTCCTCCACGGTTGGCACTAGGCTGCCTGCAACTTCTATGTAGCATCTCGGCCTTTAGAAGTATCCAAATGATCCTGAAAACCCCTACAATGGATTTAGAAGGCTCATTACCATCAGGAATGACTATTGGTTTGCTAAGAACGAATACTGGTAGCTCCTGCAACTGCCTCCAACCCCTGGTGGCCCTAGCTCCAAAATCTCCCTGGATGAAAATCTCCTTGAAGATGGCTTCTTCAGCTTCTCTGAACTATTCCATTGGCTTTAGAAGGCTCCAATTAGCCTAGCTAGCCTCTTGTTTCACTCTCTCTAGTCGAAAACAACTCTTGGAATGCATTTAGTCAGTGTCCCCTAGGGATACTCCACTAAATTTGGTTAACTGCACTTAACTATAGTTAAATTTGGCAAAATACACCTTTTTTAGCGGCCTGCTAAGGTAAACCATAGGAGATGACCGTTAGTTTAACCAACAGTGCGCATGTGATGGGTTAACCCCCCGCCAGTTAGGGATGAGACCATTGAGCTGGCGGTCAACACGCAACCATGTGGTTTGTTGCTGCAGTTGGCTGTTATCTCGGCATCAAGTTCATGTGAATGGTTTTCGAGACTGCTGCTGGGTAAGACTTCTGACAGTTCTAACCCCCAAATCTGTAATGGTTATAACATTAATATACACTGCAACCCATAAAGGTTAAGAAACAATGGTAGAGGAGGTGGTAGTGCGTTGTGCTAGCTTACCGGAGGTCATGGATTTGATTCCGTCAAACCCCAACAAAATTTTACATGACCATTCCAGGGCCACGTGGCAGCCTCTGGGCTTGCCACGTGTCAGCCCCTGATTGGTCAGCCAAAAAGGAATATTATGGGGAATATTCCTTGGAATATTCTTTTTTAAATATTTTTAAAAATCAATTTATTCTTGGTCAAATGTCCATAAATTACAGTTTACTGGAATTTTCAGATTGCGATAACTCCTTCATACGGTGTTAGTTCTTCGAACTATTCACGGCACTGGAATCAGGAAGACGATATATATTTGGTTGCTTAGGTTCGACACTCTTTCGAACACTTTGAAATTTGAGCTATCATTATGTTTTCTTGTATTTTGACAAGATATCAGAAGAAGATTTGCAGCAGCAAAGGTTGCCATGGAAGTGGCTTGGAAGTGATGTTCAGCTACCTTCTGTAAATTCTGAATGAGTTCAAGGAAGATAGTTCTTAACAAGAGGACAAGCGCATCCAGGAAGGAAAGTGTCGACTACCTTCGAGTTTTGGTTCAAAGGCACTAGCTATGCAAGGCAAGTGTATGGAGATTGAAAGAAGAGGGTGTTGTACTCTCATCTATTGTTCATATCAGTATATCAGTCGTTCAGGGTCCAAAAGATTCCCAATGGGGAGGAGTGATCAGATAAGGTCCTCGATCAATATCTAATCACTCCTCCCCATTAGGAATCTTTTGGACCCCAAAAGACTGATATACTAATCTGAACAGTAGATGAGAGTACAACACCCTCTTCTTTCAACCTCCATACACTTGCCTTGCATAGCTAGTGCCTTTGAACCAAAACTCGAAGGTAGTCGACACTTCCCTTCCTGGATGCGCTTGTCCTCCTGTTAAGAACTATCTTCCTTGAACTCATTCAGAATTTATAGAAGGTAGCTGAACATCACTTCCAAGCCACTTCCATGGCGACCTTTGCTGCTGCAAATCTTCTTCTGACATCTTGTCAAAATACAAGAAAACAACTTGATGACATAAATTCTTGCTCCATCAAAAGAAACAAATTTCACATCATGTCTTTACATCTTGTATACAATTGATTGACTAAATCACAGCCGACAAAAAAAAACATACCTTTTCAAACATTTTACCCTTCAAGTCAAGAATGTACAAAAATAATTTTAACGATTCTTTTTCAAAGATTAAACACTTCATCATTATCTCCCTTTCGCAATCTTGGAGACCAAATCAACTTTTCCAAGTCGACATAACATTGCATGCATGTTTAAATAAAACGATCGACCATCAAGTCAATTACACATACATGTTTAAATACAAGGAAATCATCAACATCCCTGTGTTCATACATATCATTCTTATGCATGTATTCGATTCTTCAACTTTCTCTTAAGCACAATCATAAGTACAAGATCCTCGATCATATGTACATGTACTTTCAAAGTGGAAATGAATATAATTTTGCTGCAATAAAGTGAGTCTACATACTCAACTTTTCCATCCCGCAACTTGCATTCCATTAGCAAAGAAATGCAAATAGATGTGATGAATTTCTTTTCACATCAAAAGATATGCAACTTTAATTGGATAATAATTCTAACCATTTCTTACCAACCCACATCAAAGGTGCTTCCTTTAACTACACATCGACATCGATATGTGAATCATCCTAACACACATCAATTATGGAAACTTCCTTTCCATTCTCGCCATACTCTTTTTCCACTTTCTTCGAATTTCGTGGAAGCATTTTTAGATTCAAAGTCCAACACCTTTCAGCAATATGTCCTTTCTTATGGCAATAAGTGCAACACATTTTCATCCTCTTTACAACATAACTTTCCTTGTCCAATGGACCTTTGGATTCTTGCCTTCTTTCCTTCAAAAGTTTCTTGTATGTGGCCATTCTCTTCTAACATCTAGAAACACTATGGTTAACCAAACCACAAAAGGAACATGCAATTCTTTTCCAATGCTTATGTGGAAATTTACCATGATTTACATAATCAAAGGAAATATGATTGAAATCAGATTTATACCTTTCTCTTTCACCTTTATTACCTTCATGAGGAGGTGAATCGAATGAAGAAGTGGCTCCCTTTGGAACACCATCAATCTCTTCAATGATTTTAGAGCTTTCACAACTCTCTGGTTCAAGTGCATGCTTATGAACACCTTCTTCCTACAAAGTATGTTTCAAACTATTGCATTCCCCAAGAATACAATCTTTACACTCTTGAGGTAGAAGACCTGAAATGAAACTCCTTCTAGGAACTGTTTCAATTACCTTCATGACTGCTTTTGAACTTTCTCCATAAGATTGTTCATATCCAAGACCCAAATACTTAGGACTTTCTTCAACCATTATTGGCTCAACAATGCCTTATGCATGTTTGCCCAATCATTTTCCTTCATATCCCATTTTTGACATCAACTTGGACAATATGCCTCTTGTATGTTTTTCAAAAGAACCAACATTAACATTCTTAGAGGAAATTGAAGACAAACTAGAATTGTTTACCTCTTCTTCAAGCTGATACTTGACTAAGGCTTCTTGGGAAACAAGGAGTTGTGTCTCCAACTCATGCATCCTTTCCAGGTTCATATTTTCAATATGAAGTTGGCTCTCCATTTCCTACAATTTTTCAGAAAGAAACTGCTTCTCTTCCTTCATAGAATTCAATTGCTCTCGAAGTTTGGTGCTCTTCCTTTCATCCTCATACATTTCTCTCACCATATCCATAATGATGAACATGTATCACTTAATGTCTTCACCAAAGAATCTTATGAAAGAGGAGGATTTGGAAAACTCACTTGTAGAAGTTGTCATCATCAAAATGAACAAAATAACTTCAACAAAATTCACAAAGCAAAGAACTAATGACAAATTTCTGAACTAAATAGCAGTAGAACCAAATTCTTATTCAAGCAACCTTTTGTAAACAAACCCTCTTGTGCTTCAAGGGTTGCCTTGAGGTCCTTGGGGTAATAAGAATGCCTTTAGCACTTCTTCCTTCTTGTCCTCTCCTAGATTTAGCTATCAGTAGCTTTCTTTTCACCTTTGAAAACTCAAACAATAGTCAGTTTAAAAATAATCAAACAGTCAAATTCTTTGTACTGTTTAAACACCTTTCAAGTCAAACAAGTAGTCTTTTGATTTGTCAATCAAGCATCCTGCTCTGATACCACCTGATCTGAAATAAGGGTTTTGATAACTTGTTATGCTGACAAGAACCTCCCACTCCAAAGCTTAACACATATATGATCTATCTTATGTTAACAATTGTGGAATTAAGTACTTGAAACAATTGTATTTCTTTGTTTATTTTTAACTGTTTAACTGCTTTAAGTCCTTTTGTTTCTCCTAATATTAAACACACATAACAGACATATAATGCAGCCAATAAACATCAACACATAACAACAAAATTAATCTAGGATTTCACTCGAATATCATGGGCTAGGTCTCCTTGAGCTTTTGTCATCTTTACTTGGCTCTTTGGGATTATGGCAAATTTTCTTTTACAAGTTCCACACTTAACTGCAAAGGTTACAGAACTGAACCAATGGGCTTAGAAGGCCATCTATATCCCTGTCATGGTTGTCATCACCCTGCAAACAGATCTAAGGTCCCTTAGACTTGATTCCTTCAATCGGTGCACTGAGCTACCCTAAGCTTCTTGATGGCCCAACCTCCTTCAAAATTCTTCAACTATCACTGAAACATCTTCTACTATCTCCATCATATATTAGACATCAACAATAGACTGATCATTTGCTCAAAATGAGCACTGCATTCCCAAACTAGACCTTCCTCCACAGTTGGCACTAGGCTGCCTGAAACTTCCTTGTAGAATCTCGGCCTTTAGAAGTCTCCAAATTCTTTTGAAAACCCCTCTAATGGATTCAGAAGGCTCATTTCAATCAGGAATGATTGTTGGTTCGCTGAGAGCGAATACTGGTAGCTCCTGTAATTGCCTCCAACCCTTGGTGGCCCTAAGCTCCAAAATCTCCTTGGATGAAAATCTCCATGAAGATAGCTTCTTCAACTTCTCTAGACTGTTCCATTGGCTTCAAAAGGCTCCAATTAGCTTAGCTAGCCTCTTGTTTCACTCTCTCTAGTTGAAAACAACTCTTGGAATTCATTTAGTTAATGTCCCCTAGGGATACTCCACTAAACCTTGTTAACTGCACTTAACTGTAGTTAAATTTGGAAAAATTTGCCTTTTTTAGCACTCCACAAAGCTAAACCGTTGAAGGTGACTATCGGCTTAACCGTCAGCGCACATGTGATGGGTTAACCCCCTGGTAGTTAGGGATGAGATCGTTGAGCTGGCGGTCAACATGCAACCGCGTGGTTTGTTGCTGCAATCGGCAGTTATCTCGGCATCGGGTTCACGTGAATGGTTTTCAGGACCGCTGACGGGTAAGACTACTGGCAGTCCTAACACCCAAATCCATAACGGTTACAACATTAATATACACCGCAACCCATAGAGGTTAAGAAATAATGGTAGCGGAGGTGGTAGCGCGCTGTGCTAGCTTGTTGGAGGCCACAGGTTCGATTCCGTCAGACCCCAACAAAATTTTACATGAACATTCCCGGGCCACATGGCGGCCTCTGGGCTTGCCACATGTCAACACCTGATTTGTCAGCCAAAAAGGAATATTCCTTGGAATATATATTTTTTTAATATTTTCAAAAATTAATTTATTCTTGGTCAAATGTCCTTAAATTATAGTTTACTAGACTTTTCAAATTGCGATAACTCCTTTATATGGTGTTGGTTTTTCAAACCGTTCATGGCACTGGAATCAGGAAGACGAGATCTATCCGGTCACTTGGGTTTGACACTCTTTTAAACACTTTGAAATTTGAGTTATCATTAAGATCCTGGATCAATATCTGATCACTATATGACCCACATTTCATTGTTAAATATCACTTCATGAGAGTTTAGTTAAACTGGATCCACAGGGCATGTGATTGTGCTGAGGAGGACCCATGAAGATATTTCTATACTTCCTCCAGACATAATGAACTGGTCGGCTTCACTGTGGAGTGGTTAGCGAAGCAACATGAAACATCATCAAAGAGAGCACCAGCAATAGCAGAAGTGGCAGCAGAGGAAAGCATACCAGTGCATGACAAAGGTAAGAGGAAGATTGTCGATCGCATGGAAGAGGAGAAAATCCTGCAAGTTTCGAGCGGATCTACTTGTAGAGAAAGAAGCTATGGCTATAGAGGCAAAGAGGCAACAGCGCGACAAGCGAATCACGCAAAGGTAGAATGACAAGAAGAGAATGGAAGAAGCAAAGAAGGAGTTGCATGAGCTGAGGGAGAAATGCTGAAAGGAACAAGAGCTGTGAAAACAAGAGAGGGAAGCACAGCAGTAGTAGATACAACAGGGGGCGCAACATGGGAAAACAGACGAAGCAGCACATGTACAAGTAGTTGATTCATCTGAATAGCTAGCAATAGGAGAACATGGTGAATCATCATAGGGGCAAGACTTTTCTCATGAGATAGAAAAATCACTTCGATAGCTGGATGCAGACATGGAGTAGTAGGAGTTGGAGTAGGACACCGACCTCATGCCTCACCACAAAGAGGTCAACTCACCTGCTTCAATGCATCTAGATGATGATCAAGTCTCAGATGACCAAGGAGGCACTGAGATCTTTGGTGATTAGCCAGAAGAAGAGATGCACAACATCTCATAATCCCAACATAGAGTTGTGCAGTCTCACAGAGTGTCAACTCTAGAGGATCAAACATCTCCTACGCAAGTTGAAGAACGAGTGATCGTGAATGATGTGTGCAAACATCCAGCTGCCTTGGCTGATGCAACCAGAGTGTATGTTGAAGCCACTAGCTCAAGTGTTCGCTTCCTAATAGCTGAGAATGAGCAAATGGCAAAGGAACTACAAACGGCCAAGCAAGGAGGAGACTTGGTGACAATGTCTACCTGAGGTGAACTGAAGAAGGAAATACTAGATGAAGTATTGTCCCTTGACATAGTTATGCAAGCATTGTATTCCAAGTTTGGTACCATGCACAAGGCAGTCATCCATCTCAACAGATGGCAGCAACAATGTGTTAGAAGAGCACATATCTTGATGAACTTGCATGTTATTGTTTATGACATGCAAAAATGGACGACGAAGTACAAGGGAGCCCCACTTCACTTGCCTAAGATGATGAGGGTCAATGTGGTCGAGCTAAAAGCACGTATCTGGAGTCAGATCCAGAATTATGAAGAACTCCCGTAGTTTATCACTAACATACAAGATTCCCATGCACGTGTAACCAAGAGTATGGATGTTGTGTTGCACATACATGTGATCCCATCACTTGGGACTATCAACCAGGCGAAGACAAAGAAACAGGTCCGACTTGAGATTGACTTGTACTTCGATGAGTTGATGTGCATTGCCACCAGCCCAGACTTGCCCATTAGTGCAGACATCATGCACAAGTATGTTGCTAGTCTGGCCACCCTGAAGACAATGATGCACATGCTTTCAAATGAGTTGGACAGAGGAGCCCGAGCAGTATACCCCGATGCTATGGATGCAAGGGTCAGGTTTCAGACAAATGTCACCATGGAACACACAAACACCATCAAGGACTACAGATCTTGGTATTAGTATGTCACTGTTGATTAGCATGAAGATGTTGAGGAGTTGGACTTCCGTCGTTGTCTAAGTTAGAGTGATTTCTAGTTTGGCTTGCTCAAGCCAGTTGTGTTCACATGGGGACATGTGCATTGTAATTTTGAGTCATGTCAAGTGTAAGTCAAGTGTCAATAGTGGATATAATAGTCATAGAGTAGGTGAAGAGTCATGAGGGTAGTTGAACAGTCACAAAGAGGAATGTCAAGGGCCACCCCACCCTTTGCTATAAATAGTCCCTCATAACTCATTATATAGGCTTTTGGTCAACCAAGCTTCTGATAAGATTATCTTGGAGAAAGCTTGGACAGTATTGTAATGCACCTTGGCTTCTCCACTACACAAAGCTAGTACATCTCTTTGGAGGAGCAGGCATGTGTGGCTGTAACGTTCCGCTATTGGGGCTAGAGGGTTTACATGGATGTATTGTATGATTGGAACTTACACTTCTTTATATAATAAGAGCCAACACGTTTCATGCATATGTTGTTATTGTAGTTGGATTGTTTCGGTTGCTTTAGCAATGTATGTTGTTTAACATATATAGTTGTGTATGAATGATTTTGTATGTAATTATATGAATCTTGCTACAGATGTGTTGTTGGTTTAACCATCACTTTGGATTGCAAGATGACTTGCTTTCTAGATTGTAATGTATCTTCACTCATGTGTTCCCTTCCCAGCTGACATTATTACAGGTTGCGAAGGGGTGCACTCATCTCACCCCCCATGTGTTATAACCTCTCATACACCTTCCTTAACTCACTGCAACGGTCATACCCTTGCTACTCACAGAGTTATCTTACTTTCCCATGTGTAAAATCGCAGTGAAGACATTACCATGTGACCGACTGTTGGGACTCCTACACCAAACGGTCTGAGGTCTAATTGGGACCTCTTACCGGGGAGATCCCCTTGACATGTTGGCGCATCCAGCACTGTCAACATTTCTGGCACTAGAAGGAGGGCATGATGACAAACTGTGTCCTCTCATCCAGTTTTGAACATTTTCATACCTTTCATGGATTCTTGCACTCTTCTCCCTCTGCGATGTTTTTCAAATTGTCACCATGTCTCCATCACGCGGGAGTTTTAAGATCTCTTGTCCACTTACATGTATGATGGTGAAGGCGAAGTGGCATGGCTTGAGTACTTACATGACTTTCTTTCCATGCTTCATGAGGAAGATGGGTGCTCTAACGAACAGGCTAGCCTACTGCTTGCACACACACTTCTCGAATCTCCACGTCATTTGTTGCTTAGCCTACTAGCTGACAACGTGCACTGCCTTGAGCACTTTTTTGATCTCATTGAAGACACGTTCTATCATTTTGATCCAGACAATATTGACCAAAAAATGTTACAGCAACAGAAGGCTCCACATGAATTGGATACTGATTTTCGGCAATGCTTCCGTGACATGCAGTTTCAAGCTCTGAGGAGCCAAATGAAATTTTCCTATCTTTTGGACCAGTTCAAGTATTGCCTTAAGAAATCTGCCCGTCCCAAGAAGAAGCTTGAGTTGAAGCCTCGCTCAACATTCTTCACTAATGGAGTTGCCCAATCTCATGTGGATGCGGTCATTGTCTCGACTGATTGTCCACCTCCCTCTCATTCAACATCTGTACCACTACAGAGCGATTTTGAAGATCATGCTCACACACCTATTCAACTCTCACATCCTCCCAACATCACTTCACTTAATTTTTGAAGAGATTTGGTTGTGAGTCCTTCGAGTTCTCATATGCATTCTGTTCTACGACCTCCGTCTTCGCACTCAGGTGTTCCTTCAGATGATACTATCTTTTGTTTATCCATTTTGGACTCTTCACTTGTTTTGAACAAGGAACAACCCATTGACAAAGTTAGTGTTGCACAACCAACATGCGCTATCATTCATGAAGATTATGAATGGGAGCTTGAGCATCAACACTCGGTGAAGGAGGACTCCCTTCCGTCCAAGAAACTTTCTTTCTTTCCTAACATATTTGGTGAACCTTCCATGCATGATTTCGCATGTGTGTCTTCATCCACGGATGCACCCATTGTTGATCACTCGCAGGACTCACCGGATGTTGGTCCATCATTTGAAAATGGAGAGGATAATTTATTCATTGAAAATCCACTCGATCTTTCATCTGTATTTTACAGAAACACAGACGATGAGTTTGTTCGGTTTTCATCTACTCCTCTATTTGATTCATCTGATCATGAGGATGTTGATGAAATCATTGATTTTTTTTATCGTGGTGGTTGTGATCCATTTGTTTCTGTATTTGATCACGATCATGATTCTATCACAGTTGATATTTCAAAGCCACCAGTTTATGATGATCTATCTGATGATGAAGTTGAAACACCCAAGACTATCGAGGCACTTCAACCCAAGATGATGGTTATGTCAGGTCCTCGCTCTCTTGGGGTTGTTCTCACTTCTGATCATGAAACTGTTCAATCAACCAAGGCTCCTCATCACTCATTTGTATGCATTGAAGATCAATCTCACACACAAATCATACTTCCTCCACTCGACCTGCACGATCCCATCGCTCATGCATTGGAGGAATCTTGCATTGCAAGAACACGTGTATGAAGCAATTTATATCTGGTTCTTTCATTTTTTTGCATGTCTTAGTTGAGAGTGTGCTTATGCTCCAAAGTTTCACGTAGTGTCACACAACACCATGATAAGTCCATAGACTACTCGTAATGCACTTGCGCTCACTTATATCCTATGGGAACTGTCAAACATGAAGTGTGGTTGTCTTCATTGTTATATCTTTCTTGCTTGCTAGTTCACACAACTGGGTTGCACATGGACTAAGCCTTCACCAACATGGGTCAACCAATGCGCCGATGGATGCATTGGAAATATCACTTCACGTGATCAAGCCCATGCATCGTTAGTTTAGGAGTAGGAGTAGTGTTTGCTTTCAATTGTTTGCTTCCATTCTTGTTTGCTTACTCGCTTTGTTTGTTTTCTTGTCTGCTTTCTTATTTTCTTACTTGCTTTGCTTTCACTTTTTATTCTTCTTTTTCTTTGCTTTGTTGTTTGATAGTTTTTTCATTCATAGGTTAGTTTTGCATGAAACCATGTATGCCTCTTGAAACGAGATAAGTGAAGTACAAGAGGGCTTGTACAACTATCACTACTTGGTTATCTGTCATATTTCCTCTGTATGAAGAACATGTTACTTTTAGTCCATGATGCTTCAAAGGAAAACATGTAGTAGCAAGAGTTGGAATAAGACACTGACCTCATGCCTCACTATAAAGAGGTCGACTCGCCTGCTTCAATGCATCCATATGATGAGAATGTCTTGGATGAGCAAGGAGGTATTGAGATATTTGGTGATCAGCTGGAAGAAGAGATGCACAACATCTCATTTAATGAATCCCAGCATAGAGTTGTGCAATCTCGTAGAGTGTCAACTCCGGAGCATCAAACATCTCCTATGAAAGTTGAAGAACAAGTGATCGTGAATGATGTGCGCAAACATCCAGCTACCTTGGCCATTGCAACCAGAGTGTATGTTGAAGCCACTAGCTAAAGTGTTCTCTTCCTAATAGTTGAGAATGAGCGAATGGCAAAGTAACTACAAACGGCCAAGCAAGGATGAGACTTGGTGACAATGTCTGCTCGAGCTAAACTAAAGAAGGAAATACTAGATGAAGTATTGTCCCTTGACACAGTTATGCGAGCATTGTATTCCATGTTTGGTACCGTGCACAAGGCAATCATCCCTCTCAACAAACGGTAGCAACAATGTTCTAGAAGAGCACATATCTTGATGAACTTGCATGTTTTTTTTCATGACATGCAAACATGGATGATGAAGTACAAGGGAGCCCCACTTCACTTGCCTAAGATGATGAGGGTCAATGCGGTTGAGTTCAAAGCATGTATCCGGAGTCAGTTCCAAAATTACGAAGAACTCCCGCAATTCATCACTAGCATACATGCTTCCCATGCACGAGTATTTAGGAGTATGGATGTTGTCGTGCACACACATGCGATCCCATCACTTGGGACTCTCACCCAGGTGAAGAGAAAGAAGCAGGTCTGACTGGAGCTTGACTCGTACTTCGATGAGTTGATGCACATTGACATCAACCTAGACTTGCCCATCAGTGCAGACATCATGCACAAGTATGTTGCTGGTCTGACCACCTTGAAGACAATGATGCACATGCTTTCAGATGAGTTGGATAGAGTAACCCAAGCAGTGTACCTGAATGTTATGGAGGTAAGGGTCAGGTTTTAGACAGATGTCACCGCGGAACACATGAACACCATCAAGGACTACAAATCTTGGCATCAGTATGTCACTGTCAATCAACAAGAAGATGTTGAGGAGTTGGACTTCCATGGTTGTCTAATTCAAAGTGATGTATAGTTTGTCTTGCTCAAGCTAGTTGTGTTCACATGGGTACATGTGCATTGTAATGTTGAGTCATGTGAAGTGTAATCCAAGTGTCAATAGTGGATGTAACAGTCATAGAATAGGCAAAGAGTCATGAGGGTAATTGAACAGTCACAAAGGGGAATGTCAAGGGCCACTCCACCCTTTGCTATAGATAATCCCTCATAACTCATTGTATAGGCTTTTGCTCAGCCAAGCTTCTGATAAGACTATCTTGGAGAAATCTTGGACAATATTGTAACGCGCCTTAGATTCTCCACTGCACAGAGCTAGTACATATCTTCGGAGGAGAAGGCAGATGTGGTTGTAACGTTCCATTGTTGGGGCTAGCGGGTTTACATGAATGTATTGTATGATTGGAACTTACACTTCTTTATATAATAAGAGCCAGCATGTTTTCATGCATATGTTGTTATTGTAGTTGGATTGTTCCAGTTGCTTTAGCAATGTATGTTGTTTAACTTACGTAGTTGTGTATGAACTGTTTTGTATGAAATTATATGAATCTTGTTGCAGATGTGTTATTGGTTTAACCATCGCTTTGGATTACGGGTTGACCTGCTTTCCAGCTTGTGATGTATCTTCGCTCATTTGTTCCCTTCCCAACCGAGTACTATTACAGGTTGCCAAGGGGTGCACTCATCTCACCCCCCATGTGTTAGAACCTCTCATACACCTTCCTTGACTCACTGTAGCAGTCACACCCTTGCTACTGACAGAGTTATCTTACTTGCCTCTATGCGAAATCATGATCAAGGCATTACAATACGACCCATTGCTGGGACTCCAACACTAAATGGTTTGAGATCTAATTGGGACTTCTTATTGAGGATATCCCCTTAACATGTTGGCAGGTCCAACACTGTCAACGCTATGATAGTGTTGGGGTTGCACTAGTGAAATGATTATAGTGAAGTTAATGGTCATTGTGGAACGCTTGTCATCTTGTGATGATTGAATGTAGAATGGCTGAGAAAGTCTTTTCATGGGTTGTTGTATACATGTTGTTCCAATCCTTATGGTTTCACCCCTTTCCACTTGAATATGACTATATGCAGGTGATATTGAATCCTAGTTCATTCATTGTTAAGCTAGAAGGGTTGATGGAGCTAAGGGGAGTATATTTTCTATTCTTGATGATTTTTTCTATATCTTTGAGTCCTTAGAAAGAATTTCATATGGAAGTGGTTATTTTTTGGTGTCATTCCTTGAGGGAATGTTTATCAAGTTGTTCCTAATATTTTCTCTAAAGTTTATTCCCATCAAGTGTATAGATTGACGCTTGAAATAGCTGAGAAATTATAGAAAAATCGTGACAGAATTTGAGTTCTAGAGCACTTCCAAAATGTTGTAATAAGATCAAAAAAATTAAAGTTAAGACCTCGCAGGTTAGAGATTGGAAGGTTGGCCAGACGAGTATGACCTTGGCGTGTCTCCGCCCAAACCTATGGTAGGGGTCAGGAGCTCAGGCAGGGTCAAGGTGTAGGTGAATTTGGAATTTTGGATGGGTCAGTGGCCATGGTTGACCACAACCCAATATTTCACCATTCCAGTATGAGGAGGGTTGACCCTAAGTTAGATGAGAGGTTGGGGGTTGGGCCTAAAATGAAAATATAATACGTGAACCGATTGAAATGAAGCTGACTTCTGATTGGTCACTTAGTCCACCTACCATGTGGTCTTATCCATGGTGGCCATAGTGCTTAGATAGTCACCACGTGGCCCTCTAGGTGGCTACCATGTGGAGACCAAGATGATGTGGCAAAGTAGAATGGGCATATCTTTAAGAGGGCATAACTTTCAATTTGAGAGTCAGATTGAGACAAACTTTATATCATTGTAGTTGTCTCAATGAGATAGGCACAACGATTTCATTTGATGGAAGTTTTAAGGAAGTTGGAAAAAGTTAAAATTTTTAGGTCTCATTCCCATAACTATACATTTGGATTTGGATATGTGTCCTGACTAACTTCTTCTAACTTTGGTGGGGTATTGAGGTTAGGAGGGGGTGTTACAGTGTAGTATTAAAGCATATAGGTTCAACATATGGACTAGATAGGCTCTATCATGAGAAAGCTAGCAACAAAGTTCCCACACATGATTTGATGATGATTGTTGGGCATCAGATCCCCCCACAACATGTTTTGAGGCTCAAAGCCCAGGTTTTGGTCAAATGTATTGGAAGACTCCATGAATTGTGGGCACGGAGCACGAAGTATAGGTTGAGTCATAGGGTTGTCCACCCTAAGTTTTTTAATGTAATGTAATGTCATGTCGGCCTACCCATGGTCTGCGAACCATGGGATTGTATAAATAGAGCGAGGCTCTATGTTGTAAAGATAGCTAATTAGAGAATTAGAGATAGAGGAATACGAATGGTTCGAGCATAGAGTAAGAGTCTGAGTGTATTGGGTCATAGTAGTAGGAAGAGGCTTTGTAGCTGGGTGCGCAGAGGTCGAGTAGAGTCCACAGCTGAGTGCACGGACCCCTGCAGCTGAGTGCACAGGGTGGTGTCGAGTCTGTAACCTTGAACGAAGAATAATAAAGAGAAGTTGATTCCAAATTCTGTGCATCTGCTTGTGTATTGCATTCTATACATTTATACTGTTTTGTTTATCATGTGCACTTATACGATTGTTGGATATACTATTAATTACCACTAGTCTTACACAAATAAGTTAAGTAATCAGGCAATAATAGGTTAAATAGTAAGGAACTTGGGTATAACACAGATCGTGCCCCAAGTAGGGCTGCGCGAAGGCAGCATCACAGGTTGCAAAGGCAACATCATAGGTTGCAAACGCAACATCATTAGACATCCCCAGGGTGTAGAAACCTAGTTCTAGCACCCTCCCATACTACTTCGGGTGAGACCTCTGTCCGCGCTTTGTGGACTATTGCCAAAAGGGCAAGTAGTACCGGGATTTGTTTGGATAAATCACCTTTGAACTTGGGTTAGGCCCCTACAAGAAAACAAATGGTTCCGTTCTCGGGACCGGGATCTACATAAGGGATGTTCGATGTCGTGCCATTGGATTCCAACAAAGAAAGAAATTGAAGGGTGGTTGGATAAGAAGATTCACGAGTTCGCGGCACAGGAAAACAGAGATCTGTGAGTATCTAAGGAACAGTGGTTGGAGGGCTACTTGTATACAGAAATCCATAAAATTTTCTTTGCATCCTATCAGCTTGTATGGGCCTGACCTAGGTTCAAAAGTGATTTAGCCAAGCAAATCCCGGTACTACTGGCCCTTTCGGCAACAGTCCGCAGAGCGCGGACTGAGGTGTCACCTGAAGTAGTATGGGAGGGTGCTAGAACTAGGTTTCTACACCCTGGAGATGTTTGATGAGCTTCTGGAGGTACGCTATTTGACCCTACACACACATTTCTACGTGCACCTAATAGTCCCTCGCAACCTGTGATGCTGCCTCCGTGCAGCCTTACTTGGGGCATGATCCGTATTATACCCAAGGTCCTTACTATTTAATCTGTTATTACTCGATTACTTCAATTAATTCTGTAAGACTAATGATAAATTAACAATATATCCAGCAATCATATAAGTGCGCGCGATAAGAAAAACCACATAGATGTAAAGAAGGAAATATACAGAATATGCACAGAAATTGGAATCAACTTCTCTTTATTTATTCTTCATTCAAGATTACAAACTCGACACTGCCCTACGCACTCAGCTGCAGGGGTCCACGCACATAGCTGTGGACTCTACTAGGCCTCTGTGCACTCAGCTGCAGAGCCTCTTCCTACTACTAAGACCCAATACACTTAGACTCTTACTCTATGCTCAAACCATGCGTATTCATCTATCTCCCCATTATGCTTTCTTTACAACTTAAAGCCTCGCTCTATTTATACAATCCCATGGTCCATAGACCATGGGTAGGCCAACATGACATTACATTACTTTACAACACTTAGGGCAGACAACCCTATGACTCATCCTATACTTCACGCTCTGAGCCTGCAATTCACGCAGTCTTACAATACATTTGACCAAAACTTGGGCTCTGAGCCCCAAAACACACTGTGGGGGGATTCCATGCTCAACAGGCCCCCAACACAATCATTGTGACTCATCCTGAGTCACTCTGTTGGTGAGGTGATCTTCGCGCGGAGCCCCTCCAACTAGTCTCGTACTGCTGGGAGGTTCGCGGCGCACCGTTCTGCGTTTGCTGGACCTGCTGCATGCGCTCTTCTGATGCTTCTTTGTGAGGATCAACTGCCTACCTTAGCACGTAGAGCCCTTGCATATGTACGATCTTGCCGTCAATATCGGCCATAATAGTGAAAGCCTCATCAATCCATGGCTGGACACACGCTTTGAGAAGTGCCTCTTTCTATCTTGCGGCATCCACCTACCCTTTCAGTGCCCTCTCTTGCTGCATCTTTGCTAGCCGTTGAGTGAGGACAACTATCTGCGCAATTCCCCTTACACTATCGTACTTCTCCTGAAGCTCACGCACCTCTGTTTCGAAGCACTGTATGTTGGGGTCCTCTTGTAAGGATGTGAGGACGTCAAAGGCTTGGTCCAACATACCGGTATAGTCCTGCACTGCCCGTCCAATTTCTTCAAGTCCTTTTTGAATAGCACTAATGCACTACTCTCTAACTTCTGGAGGAGTGGAAGGCTGCACCTTCAGCCGCAGCTCGGAAATCTGGAGGTTCATCTCTAGCTGCACTCGCATTTTTTCGTCATGCGCGCTTCAGACTCCAGTTGCCAGACAATGGATCCGCATTTTTGTTGGTAGATCTGCGGCGATGGACAACTCAGGGACTCACCAGCACACTTCATCAACTGTTTGCACTATCTACTGGTTTTGTGACACCAGTTCGTCATGCTGCAGGTTGAGCTATTCAATGTTGATCTTTTTCTCACTTATCACCTGAATCGTGCAGCCATCCCTAGCGTGGAGCTCTGCTATTATGCCATCCTGCAGCTGGTACAGTGTGTCTCGCAGAAGGGCAGCCAAATAAAGGCCAAGTCCCTTGATCCTGCCTACCGCTTCTATGTCGATCTCATTTTATGTTGTTAGCGCCCCTTCCGGTAGCACTATGGTGTTGGCCATCTTTGCTCATCGCAGCTACTCCATTGCTGATGTGCTTGCTACACCGTAGGTGGCTACAGTTCCTTTCTGTGGGGGCCACACCTATAGTTCCTGCAGCTGCACCCTTGGGGCCCCCAACACAATCTGCTGCTTCGACATGGCTTCTTGGAGCACTTCCTTGGTTACCTCGCGAACCGTGTCACTGATGTCGTAAAGGTCGCCTTTTTGTTACCATGATCGGGTCGATGACCAATTTGGAGGCCTTGACCTTTTTTCATGGATCCGATCTCTCTGTGATGTGCGACCTTTTTAGTTGGGTGGAAGTTGTGCCTAGGTCTGCACCTTCTTCTGCGAGGTTTGTGTCCTCCACCTCCTATCCTGTAGACAATTCTGGGCCCTCTTCTTCCTGCGTTGTTGCGGCCCTTGTTGTCTGCGCTGTTGCTGCTACTTCAACGGCCTTTGCCTGCTCCATGGCTGCCTTTGTTGCCTCGGGGACTGCCCTTATCTCCACGACCACTTTTTCATTATGACTCTTCTTGGCCAACTTTGTGACATGCAACTTGGCCTCATCCTTTCTTTTCTGTGTGGTTGTACTATCCAGCTCTGCCAAATCTGGGGCACACCACTTGGGAGGCCATGATTCTAACACTGAAAAAATTGCATCATCAATGGCGATGAAGGGGAGCTTGGTCCATTAGTGTGCTGGATCCTTACACGCCTTGATGTAAATATTATGCATGTCCACCTTGAAGTCTGCAAAGCTCCACAGATTGTTGTGCATTGTGGGGGATAGGCGTGGCCTTCTATTGATCCACATTCGGATGCTCGCCTCCATGAGCACCCAGAAGATCTTTGTCTCGCGAATCCGCTTTGCATCCTTGGTAGCCTAGAGCGACGTGTACTTTGCGGCCTTTGGTAAGTCTTGTTCAATGCTCGGGAACTGACTGTCCTCTGGCAGTTCTCCCGTTACCAGCAAAATGGACAAGAGCAACCACGCGTAGTGGAAGGTCTTGCCCTGCTCCTGGGCTTCCTTGCAGTTGGTCAAGAATTCCTCGCAAAGGAACTTGGCCCAATTGAATTGGACCCCCTCTGTGCATTGTTCGGCCAACGCAACTACCGACGCTGGTACCTCATCGCCGTGACATTTTCTCATTACCTTCCCGGCCAGGAGTTGGGTGGCTACGCACACCCCTTTATCTTTGATGTTGTTGATTGTGTAACCCCTCTTTTTCTTCTCAAGCTTGTATTTTTTCTTCATGGCCTCCGCGAGCGCCAAATATCTGCTTTTTCCTGCTATCGCCGCAGGGTCCTTTCCCTTACAAGGGAGCTAGGAAATTTTATGGATGAGATCCACCGTGATGGGAATAGGCTCCTCCAGCCATAAGTACCCATCGTGCACCAGGCAAAGCAGCTGCTTGATGACAAAAATAGTGATAGGTGTGCGGTGAAAGTGTGGAATCCACAACAGATGAAGCAATAGAGCCTTCTCCGCACTGCGTAGCCATTTTTGCAGCTCTAATGTTGTGACTGGCCCCTCCGTGCTCTATTTCATGAGGCTGTCTGTCTCTAAGTGTGGGAACTTCTTGATGTCTGCGAGGTCCCAATCTTCAAACTTCATTGTGGGAACGCGGCCCAGCTGCAAGCCCTCAAACAAAATTCCATCAGGGAGGAGCGGGGTCTAGAGTGCGCTCTTGGTGGAATCTAGATCCTTTGGTATCTTAGTGTTCCCTTTCCATAGAGGGATGTACTCAGGAAATCTTGTTGTAGAGCGCACTAGCTCAATTTCCTCTTCCATGTCCTCTGCTTCCTCTATCTCATCGATGAGAGCCTATAGGTCCTCCTCCTCGTCATCTATTTCAATGGTGACAACCTTCCCCTTTTCTTCCATTGAGAGCTTTCCGAACCGCAGATTCCTCGAGGACATGTAGACTGGTCCCACTACCAGATTATCTTTCTTGGGCCTCGACGTCCGAGGAGATTTCGCGATTTTCGGTGTGACCCCAGTATCTTTGGGAACATCATGTACTGTGGGGTTTTGTGTGGCCTCGTCAGTGGTTCCTTCTATAGAGCCCAAACCTCTCCTGGTAGTCGCCATCCTGTTTGAACTGTCTGTGGTCATTCGTGAACCTCGGGGCTCAAATATCACTCGGCACTCACCACTCTGTGCGCTAATCAACTACTCAAGTCTCAAGTGAACAAGTGTTGTCTCATGGCTAGCCACAGGAGTTTTATAGCACCTTTTGAATTCAAATTCGACCGTTCCCCCCAATTTTGGGCCATAAATGCTTTCTTGGCGGCAGATTTCCCCAAATATTGCCCTTAATTCGTGTCTTAAATGCCTGCCACTCGCTCCCTTTTGCCTTAACTCGGACATCCCATCAAAAATAGTGACACCAACGATCATTTCCCACCCTACTTGCGCAGCAGTGTAGCCCCTTGTGCGTGGTCACGACCTTTGTGACATGCTGATTCTACGCACACCTCTCTCATCGAGCACCTCCCAAACAAACTCTTTTATAGTCCCGCGCTCTCTTTCAACTGCCTAGAGTGCTAAGATTGTGCTTCCTACGCTAGTCAGGTGGTCGCACCACCTGAATGAGACTTCAACTCACCTTCTAGTATAGTTCACGAAAACTCCTCAATTTCCTTCGCGATAACTGGTGTCGTGCATTCTATTGTATGTAGTGCACTCGCTTGGTTACTGTGTTTGGTGAGGTGTGGTCATAACCATGGCAGTAGAGTCCTAAATTCTCGGTGACAATCTTGTATTCCAGTGGTATTATCATCCGCACCTTATTTTTTCATCCTTGGCTTATCGAAGAGACATGCTTGCTTGACCTCATTTTCTAGCCTCTTAATCTCGGCATCCATTAACATGCTTTTCTTCCTCATTCATACCCAGTCTTTTTCAAGTTTGCGAAGTCTAAGGTTCCCTCGCCGAATGGCTTCCTGAATCTCTATGTGTTCAACCTCACATAGCTGTATGATTTCTTCGTCCTGATCTTCGTGCACTATCACAACTGCGGGAGCTATCACATGCGGATTCGTCTTTGCATTCTCTTCAGAAATTACGGTCTCTACTCTGTTTCGCACCTTTGGAATCGTTTCCATGGTCAGGGTTTTGCACATGGTCTTATAGGCCCATCGAACCACTGGTACATGCAAGTCCCAATCAGTGCGTCTTGCCTAGTGAACCCTATTCAGTACCTTCCACAGCTTATCGAATGCTTCTTTGTGGATAATTGGTAGTGCACGTCGCCTTTCTTGCTGCTACGGTTTGTTCTAATTCTTTACTCTGGGAGTGGTGTGCACCTGTGCGGACTGTACATCATATATCCGTACCCATCAGGAAAGATGGGCGCATAAGTCACTCCACCCCTGCTGGCTGGCTTGTGTTCTAAGCCGGGGTTTTCCAAAGTGTAGGCACATCATTCGCGCCAATCCTCAAAATTCCCTTGATGCATACCCCACCATTGTGCGAGCGTCGCATATTGCCCACTTCAGCGCATCGAACCGTTGTTGTTCTGGTACTGCACTTTCAAATTTGCTAAGGAATTCATCCACCGCTGTCAACCCATCACATGTCAGCAAATCCCTTTCTTTTGTAGTCACACAGCACAGTGATCTAACCATCATGTTGCAATTAAGCATTGTTACTTCGTGCAACCGATTTTTACATAACTCTATCTCTTCATCTAAATCCGAAGTGTAGGAGCTTTCGCGCTCCCATGAAATCCTTCCATCTGCAGTCAGATTCACCCAATCCTCTTCTCATCCGGTTATCTTGTATATACAATAGAGATCGTCATCACTATCATCTTCATGCACCAGTTTAGTGTATTGCACTCCTTCGACTGGATCTAGTGGTACTACTACGCGTAGTGATTTCTTCTAAAAGATCATTTTGAACTTCTTCATATTTATGACTCCATTCATATCAATGGCCCAGTCTATTCCTAGTAGTGCAGGATAGGGATTACTGTCATCAACAATCTCTATCAGCTCAAAATCCGCCTGTGTGCTCGCACCTTCAATATCTACTGTTACCCCTTGCAATCTTCCCATGAGCAAGATCTTCACTTGGTTAGCCATTCGTAACTGAATAGGAGACCATTGTAGCGCAGGTCTCCCCATGTGTTCCCATGTTTTTTTGGTAGTACATTCGCATCTGATCCCAAATCCAGGATTACCTAATCCCTTTCATATTCGCTGATTTGTGAAGTCAACCTCATTTCCCTTCCTGTGTGCAATGCATGCCTTCCAAGTTTCCAGACCATACGCGGTTGTCCTGACCCCGCGCGCTTAGTGATAAGTTCATGTAGTCCTTTTACTGCCTTGCTGTCGTGTAGCAGTTTCATGCATGTCTCCAGAAAGGTAGTGAGCATTGAAGGATCCATTTTTGGTTCTAATTGATCCTTACTACCTGAAGTGGAGGCCTCCATGAAGCTCTTCTTAGCTTCCATGAATGTCTCCTTCACACGTTCTAAATCAAATTTAGGTTCCTTAGTAGGAGCCTTTTGAACCCACGCACTTTCTTCTAGCTGCTTCCCTTTATCATCACCAGTGGTCACACCGCTCCTAAGCATCATGTTTACATTCAGGTCTTCTTTGCACGGTTCAGACCTCATCATTTGCAAATTCTGAGTTGGAGGGGGCTGAAGTACCCCTTTTTCGCATAGTCTCGCTATCAAAGTAGGGCAGTCTTCTGCCTCGTGATCAAACTGAGTACAATATAAACATGATGTCCTCATCATGTTTGTACAACCGTGAGCATAGTGCCCTGACCCTTCGTAATTATAACAAATTAACTATCTGCGACACCTTCTTGGTCCTATTCCACCTCGTCCTCATCCGTGCCCCTGAAATCCAATGCACACCATTCCTACATTCGGGTCAAGGGTTCACGTTTTAGTCTGCACCCTGTAGGTAGGAGTCTGATCCATCATTATTTCATAGCTTCTACAGGTACACTCATCATGGCCTATCGACCTGTAGAAGTTACAAAACAATTGTTGGGACGTTTGCATGTACTTCTACAATAGATGACAATTATTTGTAGTGTGTTTCCCTCCTATCTGACAGATCACACACCATAATGAAGGCGCCATGCTTGGCCCTGTCTGTGCCTCAAGTCTTAACGGAATCAACCCTCCTCCTGCCAAGTAGTTCATGAACACTGGACAGTGGTCCTTGTCATACCCCTGGCCTTTGCATTTCATGCACCATACCTCCTCGCACACCTCTGGTCGAGGTGTCCTATCCTGTTTCAAACTTTGCATTTCAAGACATAGATTTTGTAGTTGCGCATGGATTTGTTGGACTCCCAAAATAGGGTCTTGTATAGGGGTCTCATGAAATCTCATTGCCATTTCTAAATCTTCGGCCTGGATGGAAAGTTTTTGATGTGACAGCGTCGTCCTTAAGTGCGGTGTAAGTGATGCTACAAACCAGGTGCAGTGTTGTCCATTTGTCAACGTCATGTTGGCTTCCCGAATCATACCCTTCAGTATTTGGTCTAGATCCCAAGGGGTCTCGCCCAGGAGCATTGTGATCTCCTTAAGCCCGATGATTAATTTTGTTTCTGACTTTGGCCTTCTAAATTCCTTGTTCAGCACGGCTTGGATCTCTGCAATTCCTGTGTTTGGATGGTTATTAGAATGCTTGATGTACCATGTTAATGTGCGATCCTGCAACTCGGTCACCAGTGTAGACTTCCTGATATTGTCATCTGCGACACCTTATGCTTCCCATATTGTTCTTACCACGAACCATAATTGGTCCAGATCTTCATTCCCTACTCTTCTGAATACCGGTAGTTTGATCTCACTTGCCAAACTGAATTGTGGTGGTGGCAGAGGTGGGGTGGGTGGAGATGTAGGTGAGGAGGGTGAGGTGGGTGGCGGTGTAGGTGGAGGTGGTGAATGCGGAATGCGCTGCCTTATCAGACTGACCGCGCTTCTCGTAGAAACTTTCGCGAGCTCTTCCTCACTTTCCCACGAGGGGAAAATTAAGGGAGTGGTTTCCAATTCTTCACTACTTCCGCTTCTGTATATCTTCCCACTTCACGTACTCCCAAACATTAATTTATTCGCATAGCCCTCTTTTCACACAATAGCATCTTAATCCAAGTGTTCAAAGATTTAATATACGTACCTCGCGGTCCCTTGAGGAAACGTCACTCCACCTCACTGTATCTGACTGTCGTATCTACCGCGAACTCAGTGATATATCCTCCTATAATTCAGTCGAGCCAATGGTCCACAACTTGCGTGATCTTATATACTGACGCTTCTAGTCTGCACGATAATTCCGGTGTCCACACGATTATTTTGTCGAGCCTACACCTTCCCTGACTATTTTCTAGCTTCGGGATCCACTCATATAGCTCAAAAGGAAATGATGCAAAGAAAATTTCATGGATTTCCATATACAAGTAGCGCTCCAGCCACTATTCCTTAGATACTTGCGGATTTTTGTTTTCCTGCACCATAAACTTGTGAATCTTCTTGTCCAACCACTCTTCAATTTCTTTCTTTATTGGATTCCAGTGGCTCGAAATCAAACATCCCTTATGCAGATCTCAGTCTCGGCAACAGAACTGTTATGAAACCAGCTCACAAAAAGATAGAAAAGAGGGATCCACGTCTTAGAATTCAGCCTCTTCGAGGGGCAACCTCCTTTACATTACATAAATGATCAATTCTTGGATGATTCAAATGACAAAACCTCCTTTCTATATATAGGAGTCTAAGGAGTCACAATATAACCCAGCCGACCTAACAATAACAATATAAATCCACAAAAATAACAATAGAGGGATTCTATGGGGCACAATAATAACAATATGGGGACAATAGGTGCACAACAATATTAATAAGGGATACAACTACAATAGTAATGGGGTAATCACTAGTATTATAGGGACCCAACATGCCCCTCTCCTTCAAAAAGTGTTGTCCTCAACACTTCAGTAGTTTTGGATGCTTCTGTATATAATTCTCATCCTCCCATGTGGAATCTTCAGCGGATAAGTTCTTCCACTTGATAAGATACTCTGAAATTGATCGATTTTGTAACTATCAAGTTCTTGTTTCTGTGACTGCTTCTGGTTCCAATATAACTTTTCCTTCCTCGTCAAGTTCTGGCAATATTCTTTGAACTGGGAGCTTGTCGCCTATAACCTTCTGTTAACACCCAGGTTGTTCCCTTTGACTCCCAAGGGAATACGGCCGGGGTAACCACTAACCAATCTTTGGATTACAGCTTCTAGCCAAACTGTAATCAGAGAGGGCTCTCTCTTTAAGGTTTGTCTATGTCTTTGTGAAGATTTTAGGCTAGTTATGAGTTCAGGGTTTGGTTTTATGTTTTGGTTGAGGGATATCTTTCTGTACCTAATGTGGAAACCTTCAGATAGTTCTAATCCATTGGGCTATGGAGTCTGTGGCTACAGGTTGTTTGAAATATTGAGTTGAGTTGCTGAAATTACAGGGCCATTTAAATACTTCATGAAACAAACTTGAGATTGTGATGGTGAAGTGTGTTTAACCAGTGGAAAGCAATTAAGAATTTTCCACTAAGCTGGGAGTGTGAGAAAGAGATATACTGCACAGGAAGCAGACTTGAATTTCCTGAAACAATAATCACTGTGAAAGATATAGTGTAGAGGTGCAGCAATTAAGAATTACACCTTTATTACTGTAACTGAAGAAAACATTTATAATAGCATAGATTGAGTTCAGGGTAATCTGTGATTAAATCCTAGAACTATTCTTTTTCCTTGCCATTAACTGTGAAACACAGAACATGAATGAGCTATGAGAAGATGACAAAACACATAACGAAGAGTTTAAAGAAAACTTATTGAGCCATGAAATACGCAGGAATCCTGTAACATTCAGCTAAACACCACAATGCATCAAATAACGCAGAGCTTTGGAAATTCCATCAGCTTTGTATTAATTCTCTGAAAGTTTACAGCATAAGAAATCTGGAAGAGAAATCAACAACAACCCCTGCAAGCTTATGCGAGGGGGGAATATATACAAACGGTGATACAAAAATATCTGAAGCGTTGAGTCATCTGAGAAATAAATATCTTCACCAACTTGTACAGAACAACAGATAAGAAGTTATTACAGCTTTGAATACAACATAAATGCTCTTCAATTCTGTCAGAAGACTTTTTGACCTTTGGAGGTCACTGAGTCGGTTGAACGCTCTGTTATAAATGATGAATGACGTGTCTTTGTAGCTCTGTCCTCCTGTAGCTTTTCGGCCCTGTCATCCTGTGACTGTCAGTGCTGCTTTAGTGGCCGGATAGTTTTGCTGAGTTGGCTCAGCCCATTCTTCTCCATACATGCTGATTTTATCAAAATTTTCCTGTGCATGATAACTTATATTTTTTGATGAAAAACTTAGTGAATGGCTTCTTGTCTATAATATCACCTGTATGGTCTTAGTCCACCATTCCTGTGTGGGCAATTGATGTCTCAGAATTGCCTCTAAGGTCTCATCTGCCTCTGTGTATTTATAGAAATTTGGAGGCACATCAAACAAATGTTTGATCTCATTCATGATGAAAAATAAGTTCTCTACCCTGTTGTAGAGACTTTGTCCTGTTGCTGGTCCTGGTTCTTCAGAGGTACTGGGTCTTTCAGTGATCTGATTAGTAGCAAATGTATTGACCCTCTTGGCATACTGCTCATGAGAAAGTAGCCTTCCTGCGCTGTTCAGTAAGCCAGGAAGACCTCTGCTTTGTAATGCTGCAAATCTGTCCATAAACTTATTAACCTCTGTCTGCATGTCCTGGCTTCTTCTTTCCAATGTCTGCACCAGGCTTTTCAATGTCAGGACCCTCTTTATCAGCTGGATGGTCTCGGTTCTGCTTGTAATTCCCATTGTCACCAGCTGAGCACTTGTTCTATTATTAAGCACATTAATCATTTTGTTGGCAACCTCAGGCATATTTCCTAGAGATGCCTTTGCTCTCTGGATTTCTCTATGTGCTTTCCCTATGAGCTCTATTTGCTCATGAATAGTCTCAATGTATTGCCATTGATCAGTTATGGATTGGCCAATGTTGGCCCATAGGACTGTCTTGAGCTCAGCTGTCACTTTGTCAAGTGTGAGCTCCTTCTCCAACTCCTTTATCCTCTCTTTGAGAGCCTTTATCTCTCTTCCTTTCTCAGCCACAGTCTGCTTGGATTTATCATATTTTTCATTCAACTTGGCTAGATTCTCCCTGGCCTCATTTAGTTCTTTCATTTGGGCTTCCAGGGCTTGGATTTCACTTCTTAGCTTCTGCATATCCAGGCTTGGAGCCTGCTCAGTTGTTGGTGCTGGCATTGATGTAGATGGTGCAGTAGTCTTAGGAGGTTCCTCCAGGTTGATTATCTCTGGAGGAGGCTGAGATGTTTGTCCTCCTTCTTTTTGTTGTAATGCTGCCTGCAGTGCAGCCTGTGCAGCCTCTGATTCTCCTAATTTCTCCTGTGTTAGGATCAGCTGTTTGTATAATGAGACCAGCAAAGCTGATGCATCTTGGTCATGTCTCAGCTGGGCAACTTCTTCAGTTTGAGGGTGAATAGTTGCTGGGACTTTGATCATTTTCCTCAATGCTGCCATGTCTGCATCCCTCAATTTCAATAATGCTTGTATGCCCTTGATGTCCTTGGGATCATGCCCAATTTCTATGATTATATCTTCTAAGGCTCTGATCCTATTGTCCTTTGCTTGAGAGGATGCTCTCTCCAACTCAAGTTGGGCAGTGGTGTTGTTTAGGCTATTTTCTAGCCTGTAGTTCACCAAAGTCTTGTCTGCCAAGGAGGCATACACCATCTCACCCGTTTGCTTATGTAGTTCAATCTGATCCATCGGGTGGATGTCCTTGGCAAGGACCTCAAGATTGGTCCTCAAGTAGTCTGCAGGGGACTGTGGTTGCAATGCAGTTGGCATGAAGTGGCTCATGATCATTTTGCCTTCATGGACATCATATGCAGACATTAGTCTTTGCTGGTTAGTGGGAGCCATTTTCAACAAATGATTATATAGCTGTATTTTTATTGGCTCATTCCTCCTCTTTATGTCAATGAACTGCTGTTTGATGCCCAGTTCACCTTCTCTCTGCTGGCTTGAGGAGCTGACTTCTCCTCCCACTATCCTCTCTTGTTCCTGCTGGAAGGAACTTGCTGAGGCTTCCATACTTGGTGGGCCCATGCCCAAAGATTGCCCTATAGGCATTTCCTCCTCAGAGAGGGGATTCATCCTGTGTCTTTTCTCCCCTTGAGCTGTTGATGTTGTGAGGGGAGTCTCTCTGTCCCTCTTTCTACTTATGTCTTCTTTCTGTGGGGTTTGAAGGACTGAGGCCTCCACTGTTGTCTCCTGCCTAGGAGGCACAATTTGTTGTGGCTGCTGCTCAGTGGAAATTGGGGCCTGTTCTGTTTGCTCTTGATGCCCTGATTTCTCTTTTTCTTGCTGCCCCTCTTGTTGTTGCTGCTGCATTTCCTGCTGCTGTTCCTGTTCATGTTGCACCTCTTCATGAGGTGGCTGCTCTGGCTCCATCTCTTTCTCCTTGCCTTTGCTAGAGGTTTGATCAGTGGCTTTGGCTGCTTGTTGATGCGCTGTGGAGGATGAGGCAGCTGCTCCCACTAGAGTGCTTGGAAGAGCAAATACCTGTGAACAAAGCTCCAAGTCAGCCATCTTTTGGAGATTTTTAACTGCTCTTTGATTTAATTCTTCTTGTGTGGTAGCCTCCTCTAAGGTTCCTCTCCTCCACTTAATTTGATTTGCATACTTTTCTATGTGAGGCAACCTTACATGGTCATAACCGGATAGCCTATATTTGACCCTTCTTAAAGTTATGAAGTGATTGGGGTCATAAGGTTTCCAAAGGAAACTGGTCTGTAGGCCAAGGGATTCTAGCATTCTGTCTGCTTCTTGCCAACCTTCCTCCCTTTTGTTGTAAATGAAGTGGCCTAATTGGTTTCTTACCTTGAGCTGTGCTTTCTTGCCCTTGCCTGAAAAATGTAGCACATCAGCATTCCCAAACTGCCTGAAGTATTCAAGGGCAAACAATCTCATGGGCACATATTTGGGCAATCTGTATGGGGGCAACTCACACCCATATATCCTGATGACTGTGTGGTTTTGGTAATAATACCAATCCCCAATGCTGTATACCTTAGATAACTGAAGGACTCTCTGCATCTCATCAGTTAGTCTTGGAGGAGGTGAGCTCATAAGCAAAGACATTGCTGGGTGGATGAAGAGGTCTATAAACTCACAGTAAGTGTATGGAGAGCAAGATCTGTGGTGGAAGATAGAGGACCAATAAACCACTGACCTTGGATTTCCTTGTGCATCCACTCTCTTCATAGCAAAGTGAAATTTCTCATGTTGATAATACAAAATTAGGTGGTAGATGTAGGAGGTGTATCTGAACACCCTTTCTCTTGATAAGTTCATTAGTTGCTCATGTATTTTGTCAGATATGTAGGTGGCATAGTCATAGCAGATTGGAGACTTGCCAGGGGCAAACATGAGCATCATCACCAGCACAGTTTCATCAACAAACTCAATAGAATTATAGCCCAGAATGGGACTGATCATGTCTACAAGGTCTCTGCCCAATTGGTTGAGGTAAACATGAGAAATGGGAGGGTACTTCACGGTGTCAGACCCAATGTACAACTGATTTAGTTTGGTGATTTGAGCCTCTGTCAATTTAGCTCCTTGCTTAATTAGATCCATCAGTGATAGAGGAACTAATTTCTTCTCAGTTTTGAAGTGCAGCATCTCTCTGATGGCTTCAGGGGTGACATAGAAAACAACTGAACCTGAAGGGTCAATCACAGCCCTCTGAGTGGCATCATAGCAGTCAGCACATAGGTGGATTAGGTCAGGGAACTGTTTGACCTGAGGGAGCTTGAAGATAGGGAGGAAAGAATCCCAAATGCCCAATACATCTGTTCCACACTCATGTTTAATCTTTAACTCATTCAGCAAGTGAATGTGGAACTTGCTGTGCATTAGCATTTCTTCTGATATCTGATAATCCAGGTCTGCTAATGGTTGCCATTCCAATTCCCTCTGAGGGGCATTTAATGGGGCAATGTTCAGGGCTACAGGAGCTACTGGTGCATCCATGGTTACTTTAGGATTCTGTTGGTATGAACTGGTGTTACTGTGCAGAGCAACACAAAGGAGTATTTCTTGAAAAGAGAGGGGATTTACTGAGGAACAGAGGATAAAATGGCAATGGCAGCAATTGAACTACTGCACAAAGCACTGATAGGGCAAATGCTTGGCCTTAAAAAACTCTCCTTACGGTGAATTGGTGCAGCTTAGGTTCTCAGCTCGCGAATGCGCGAACTTACAGTATGTTTTGTGAAAACTCGGGTAAACAAGGCTCTGCAGACGAATTTCGACTTTACAACTGAAAATAGAGGCTAGCCACAGGGGATTTTACCGGTAGACTGTGCGTTTTTTCACTCTTTAAGCTATTCTTTGGACAATGCAGGATAAAACCAGGCGCAGAGGTAAATTTGATAAATACCTGGTGAATTGCTTGGCAAAGTTTGCAAATGCAGGTGAATTTGGTGCGGCAGCGGTCCTTGGGTTGAATTCAGCAGGTTGACGCTTATTTGGTCGTAAATTACATGCAGAGGAGCAAATAGTCATTTTTGCAAAAAGTGCGAAAAAGACGGTTTTTTGGCCAAAATATGGATTTTTTGGAACATTGGTGCTTTTTTGGATGACGTCAGCATGACGTCATCAGGTGGGGTCAAGGTCGGATGACGTCAGCATGACGTCATCAAGTGACGTGGCGGCCTGTGAGTGGTCCACGGGGATGGTGAGGTGGCGGGCAGGTTAGAGCAGTGGCGGACGGGGGCGCTGACGCGGCGGTGATGTAGCAGTGACGTTGGCAAGGCGGGTTAATGGAAACCGGGAATGGTAAGCATTTGATATCGCACCGCCTTCTATACGGAAGCGGGATTGTCAGAGGGCACTCCGATACGATTTGGGGGTGACGCGTGGCCGAGGCCTGACGTCACCCTCTGACAAATATCGGAAGCTAACCTACGGACGTCGGGGCCGCTCCGATATTCATGTGGGCCGTCCGATGAAAAAGGCTAGATCCGACGGTTGACGGATCGTTGAGATGCCAGGACAATACGACAGCGGGCGGAGAATATTTTAATATTTTCTTTGAAAGGTGTGCCTGGCGGGGACTTAGGACTTCGGCAAATTCATATGGTTTTCAATGTATTTTTCATAAAAATGCGCATAGCGCCCGAACTTTGGGTAAAATGAAAAAGTGGGTTTTTTCATATGTTTTTGCAAATGAAGCGGGTTAGGGGTGCAAATGGGGGTTTTTCACAAGGTTCTTTTACAAATGAAGGGTTTAATGGTTTAGAAAACTTCTGAAGGGGAAAGAGGGGTAAGGCTTTGGGTTCTTAAACTGACCAGATGTCAATTTAATCCCTGATAGTGAACATATGGCTATAATGCCAAGGGGAAGGGATATTTATAGAATGCTTGGGGTTTATACACCATAGTGTTTATAATAATAGGGAAAGGGTAACATAGGGGATTTAGATAATAAGAAGTTAGGGGTTAATATGAATGGAAGAAGTGAATGAGGGATGAAATCACTAAGTTTATGTGAAAACAACTTAGCTTAGGGAGTAGATCAAAATGAAAAGAATTTTAGACAAGAAATGTAGCTTTTACAGGAATAAGAACCAACATAAAACCTTAAATTGTTTCAGGAACACAACTGATGAAGGGATGTTAGTAATGAATGTGAGGGGGGGGAAAAGGAAGTTAGTCATGCTCCTTTGCTTTGCTGCAACATGATGGAGAAAGGAGTTTCTCTATGCACTGATGTTTGCTGTGTGTTAGATCAACAAGATTCTTTTAAAAGAGATGACATTTCTGCAACCCCATCTGCCTACCCATCTACTTGCCTAGCATTTTTTGTTTCTTCTTGGAGGGCGCACTTAGACTTGCAGACCCTTATTTTCCTTTTCTTTTCTCTTGGCTTTTTCTTTTGATTTTCTATCTAGAACTACCCTTATTGCTTCCAAGGTCCCTGATTAAGCAGTTGGGAACCTTACTTCTCTACCTAAGCTACTGGTCTGCCAAGATTAAACAGTTTGGACAGACTTATTTCTCTATTCTACAACAGAAAATTAAAACATGGCATGATCCAGATTAGGTTGTTGGACCACCCATCAAAATTGAGTCAACATCAAGCTATATACACACATTGTCTTCTCTTGGAAATATGGGATCTTTGTATCACCAAAGCAGAGCATATTTGGAACTTTCTTTGCCAATCATGAAATATGAAACCTATTGGTATAGGTAGCTAACACCTTCTTTAAACATGAAACATGGAAAACTGGGTGCAATCGAGAAGCTGTAGGAAGCTCCAATTTGTATGCCATAGTACCAATCTTTTGCAACACCTTGTATGGACCATAATACTTTGGTGATAATTTATTATCCTTCTTAGCTTGCTTGAGGGACATTTTCTTATATGGTTGTAGCTGTAGGAATACCCAATCACCTACATCAAAACTTCTTTCGTTGCGATGTTGATATGCCTATTGTTTCATTCTATTCTATGCCAACACGAGGTTATCCTTTAAGAGTACGAGGACATGTTGTTGATGTTTGATGTGATGTTCCACTGTCTAAACCTTAGAATTTTCTCTTAAATATGATGTGATGGATGGTGGTTGATATCCATAAAGTGCCATAAATGGGGTCATTTTTGTTGTTGTATGGAAGGAAGTGTTATACCACCATTCAGCCAGAGGCAACCATTTGACCCATTGTGTTTGTATATCAGATACAAAGCAACGAAGATATCCTTCCAAACATTTGTTTACTATCTCAGTGTTCCCATCAGATTGAGGATGATAAGATGAGCTATGAGCTAACTGAGTACCAAGACAAGAAAATAATTCTGTCCAAAAATTTCCAGTGAAAATGGGATCTCTGTCACTTACAATAATCTTTGGGTTTCCATGTAGCTTTTGAATTGTTTCCATAAATGCAGTAGAAACTGTACTGGCTTTAAATGGATGTGATAATGCACAAAAGTGTGCATACTTGGTAAGTCTGTCAACTACCACCATGATGACACTCTTTCCCTCAGACTTGGGTAAACCTGTGATAAAATCCATTGAAACCTCCTCCCAACGTTGGCTTGGAATGGATAAAGGTTGTAATAGACCCGGTGTCTTAATTGTTTCAACTTTATTTTGTTGGAAAACCAAACATTCTGCCACAAACTTTTGAATATCTGATTTAAGGCCATCCCAAAAAAATTCCTTCTTAACCCTGTGGTAAGTTTTTAAAAATCCTGAGTGCCCTCCTAAGGGAGAAGTGTGCAATTCCATAAGAATCTTTTGTTTTAGCTGGGAATTCTTACAGAGGTATAAGCGATCTTTGTACCATAACGAATCATTTTGCCAGCTAAATGTATCAGACGTACTGGAATCTTGTTGTAACTTTCGAATAAGTGCCCACACTTCTTTTTCATTCTTCCATTCCTCCCTTGCTTTGTTTATCCAATCTGGTTGGATAATAGAAATGGCACACACAATGCTTCCACATCCTCATCCTTTCTTGAGAGTGCATCTGCCACCACATTTTGCTTCCCTTTTTTGTAGATGATTTCAAAGTCATAACCCAACATCTTTGTGACCCACTTTTGTTGCTCTTCAGAGGATAATCTTTGTTCTAAAAAGTATTTAAGGCTATCATGATCCGTTTTTACCTTGAAGTGTCTTCCCATTAGGTAGGGTCGCCATTTCTTAAGTGCATGGAGTATTGCCAACATTTCCTTCTCATAAATAGCTTTGTGTAAAAACTTTCCCTTGATTGGACGACTTTCAAAAGCAATGGGTCTTTCATCTTGCATTAAAACAGCACCAATTCCATTTCCTGAAGCATCACATTCCACAATAAAGGTTTTTGTGAAGTCTGGTGTAGCTAAGACCGGTGCTTGGCACATTGCCTCTTTAAGATGTTCAAAGGCCTTTGTTGCTTCTGGAGTCCATGAAAATGCATCTTTCTTCAATAATGTTGTTAGAGGTGCTGCTATTCTCCCATAATTCTTAACAAACTTGCGATAATACCCTGTCAACCCGAGAAATCCTCGCAGATGCTTTATGGATGTGGGGATTTTCCATTCCTTAATGGCTTTAATTTTGCTAGGGTCTACCTTAACTCCTTCATGAGATACAATATGACCCAGATATTCCACCTCTTGTACTCCAAAGAAACATTTGGATCTTTTTGCATATAATTGTTTCTCCTCCAATAGTTGTAGCACCCTGTCAACATGTTCAACATGATCCTTCCAAGACTTGCTGTAGATTAGTATATCATCAAAAAATACTAACACAAATTTTCTAAGGAATGGTTTGAAAATGGAATTCATCAAACCTTGAAATGTTGAAGGTGCATTGGTAAGGCCAAAAGGCATGACCAAAAATTCATAATGACCCTCATGAGTTCTAAATGCTGTTTTCAGAATGTCTTCAGTCTTCATTCTGATTTGATGATATCCTGAACGAAGATCCAACTTGGTGAAGTAAATTGATCCATGCAATTCATCCAGTAATTCATCAATGACAGGAATGGGAAACTTATCTTTAATAGTGAGCTTGTTGAGCTCCCTATAATCCAGACACATGCGCCATGATCCATCCTTCTTGTGCACCAATACTACTGGAGCAGAGAAAGAACTTTGACTCGGTTGAATTATACCAGCCTCTAGCATTTCTGCAACCATACGTTCAATTTCACTCTTTTGGGCATAGGGATATCTGTACGGCCTGATGTTTGGAGGAACACTTCCTGGAATCAGATGAATAGCATGATCATGATCACGAATAGGTGGGAGACCTTTGGGAGTCTCAAATACCTTGGAATGATTGTCCAAGACTTTTTGGAGATCTGAGAAATAGATGATTCCAATGTGGAAACATCTAGTGAACATAATTGTGCAATTACACCTCTTTGTTCCTTTTTTAGAAGCTTTGTCATACGGTTAGAGCTGATTATCTTTCCCGGTTTCCCTGCAATACCCCTTAATTCAACTTCCTTTCCTTCCACAGAAAATTTCATGAAAAGTTTTTGAAAATTAAAAGCTATTGTACCCAAGGATTGTAGCCATTGGACTCCTAGTACAACATCAGCACCTCCCATTGGAATGGAAAGCATTGGGCTAGTCAATACATATTCTCCCATGGATAGCTTGATATTATGGCACTTTCCAGAGCAATTTATTGTTCCTCCATTTGCAACCATCACTTGACACTCTGGTGCTGGATATAAGAAGCAATTCAATTCTTTTGCTACCTTACAATGAATAAAATTGTGGGTACTTCCTGAATCAATCAACACTATTACCTTTTTCTTCTTGATTTGTCCTTCTATCTTGATGGTTTGAGGAGTGGTAATTCCTGCCAATGCATTACAAGATATGGTCAGATTCATTTCTTCTTTATCTAGGCTTTGTTCCTGGAGTATATCCTCTTCTTTTGACCTTTCTTGCTCCTTTTCTTCTTCCTCTTCACAATCTATGTAGAATAATTTCTTCTCAGCACACTTATGACCTTTAGTGTATTTGCTATCACAATTGTAACAAAGCCCTTTTTCTCTTTTTTCTTCCAATTGTTGTGGTGTCAACCTTATAGGTTGTGGAAGACTAGGGGCAACAACACTTCCATCTTTATAGTTGTGAGTGGTATGCTTCCTGGTTGCCATAATTTTGCTTTCCATTTTTCTTGCTAACCTGAATGCCTTCTCTAATGAATCAGGTTCCCAAAGGCGAACATCATGTTGGATATTATCCTTTAAAGTCCCTATGAACACATCAATCCTATGCTCCTCTGGAATATTTTTTACCCTTATGTTCAATTTTTGGAACTCCTCAATGTGCTCCATTATTGAACCCTTTTGTTTGAGACTTATCAATTGGCTAAAAAAAGTGTTGCTTTTTGTATCCTCATAATGTGCTATCAATTCTTCCATAAAAATTGCCCAAGTGATAATTTGTTTACGAGAGCAAAGCCATTGATACCATACAAACTGATTTGGTTCCAAATATAAAGTTGCAATACGTACCTTTTGTGTGTTTTGCACATTATTGAGATCGAAAAATTGCTCCATCTGTAATATCCATGTTGCGGGATCCTTGCCATCAAACTTCCTCATATCGATTTTTGGAATATGGTGGGTCTTCGATCCAACATTAGAGTCTATGGAATCATGATTAACATTTCTTTTGTTTTCATCATGAGTTTCCTTTACTACCCTTTCACCATTAGTGACCATTTCTTGTAGCAACTTATTCATATTTATCTTCAATTCTTCCATCTTATCATCCATGCCATCAATTTTAACGTCCATGCCATTCATCTTAGCTTCCATGCCATCCATCTTAGCTTCTACGCCTTTCTTTAAACAATCCATCTTAGCTTCTACACCTTTCTTTAAACCATCCATCTTAGCTTCTACATCTTTCCTTAAACCATCCATCTTAGATTCTATTGCTTTTTGTGCAAGTGACACTTGTTGCACTTGGTCTCGTAATTTTGATATATCATGTTGCATTTCTTCCTCTTCTTCATAAGTCATGCTAGAGCTTTCAGGTTTCTTACTAGGTGTTTGCATTTTCTTTCCTCGGGGCATCAATTACCGATTCAAACTAATTTTTCAAACCAAGCTTATGCAAAAATTTAAAAAAACTACACACCTTTTTTCACTTTGTAGAAGCTCGATATTGAATCTGATGTATCTCTGCAATTTCAGATCATCCAATTCTGAAATTGCAACCTGTAGTATCCCACTGTGTCCTCTTTCCAATGGACCAGTCTAATCCAATTTGGATTCTCCAAGGAAGAGTTATGCACAATCTCCCAAGATGACCTGATTATAGACTAGTTCAGTAGAGCGAACTTGTACGACGTGCCACGAGTCACTGTTTCGACCTTTGGATCTGAAAAAGATATACAAGAAACTACAGTCCGTCCTCTTTCTATACCTTCTTATGAAATTTCAATCTGATTCTCAGAGAGAAAGTTATGACGATTTTCCCCAGGTCACCTGTTTGGAATGTAATTCAGGAGTCTGCAAAAAGACCAACTTCCTCAGATCATATCTCCACAAATATAGTGCGAAAAGCTCTGAAATTTGGACCCGAGATTCAACGCGATTTATTCTCAAATGGGTTTTTTTTTTAGCTTCTGAAACATCGCAGAAAAAAGTTATAGCGAAAATTCCACGATGACCTGTTTGGAGCAGTGAAACCCTAGAATCCAAAGCTCTGATACCAAATGTTATGAAACCAGCTCACAAAAAGATAGAAAAGAGAGATCCACGCCTTAGAATTCAGCCTCTTCGAGGGGGAAACCTCCTTTAAATTAAATAAATGATCAATTCTTGGATGATTCAAATGACAAAACCTCCTTTCTATATATAGGAGTCTAAGGAGTCACAATATAACCCACCCGACCTAACAATAACAGTGTAAAGCCACAAAAATAACAATAGAGGGATTCTATGGGGCACAATAATAAAAATATGGGGACAATAAGGACACAACAATATTAATAAGGGATACAACTACAATAGTAATGGGGTAATCACTAGTATTATATGTGTTGGCTTGTATAGGCCTGACCCAGGTTCAGAAGTGATCTAGCTAAGCAAATCTCGATACTACTGGCCCTTTTGGCAAAAGTCCATGGAGCGCAAACTGAGGTCTCACCCAAGCAGTATCGAAGGGTGCTAGAACCAAGTTTCTGCACCTTGGGGATGTCTGATGAGCTTCTGGAGGTCAGCGGTTTGACCCTGTGTGCAGTTCTCTATGTGCACCTATGAGTCCCTCGCAACCTGTGATGCTACCTTCGTGCAACCTTACTTGGGGTGTGATCCGTATTATACCCAAGGTCCTTACTATTTAATCTGTTATTACCTGATTACTTAAATTAATTTTCTAAGACTGATGATAAATTAACAGTATATTCAACAATCATATAAGTGCACATAATAAGAAAAACAATATAGATGTAAAGAAGGCAATATACAACAGATGCACAGAAATTGGAATCAACTTCTCTTTATTTATTCTTCATTCAAGATTATAGACTCGACACCACCCTGCGTACTCAGCTGTAGGGGTCTGCGCACTCAGCTGCGGACTCTACTAGGCCTCTACACACTCAGCTGCAAAGCCTCTTCCTACTACTACGACCCAATACACTTAGACTCTTACTCTATTCTTGAACCATGCGTATTCATCTATCTCCCCATTATACTTTATTTAAAACTTAGAGCCTTTCTCTATTTATACAATCCCATGGTCCGCGGACCATGGGTAGGCTGACATGACATTACATTACTTTGCAATACATAGGGCGGACAACCCTATGACTCATCCTATACTTCACGCTTCGCGCCCGCAATTCACAGAGTCTTACAATACATTTGACCAAAACTTGGGCTTTGAGCCCCAAAACATATTGTGGGGGGATTCCATGCCCAACACATCCTTTCCTTCTGAGTTGTATTAGTGGATCACAAAGCTAGCAGACAGTCAGGGAAGGTGTAGGCTCGACAAACCAATAGTGTGGACTTCAGAAGTAGTGTGGAGGCTAGAAGTGTCAAGAGATAAGATCGTGCAAGCTGTGGACCATTGGCTCGACCAAATTATCGGAGGATTTATCATTAAGTTCACAGTAGAGATGACCATCAGCTACAGTGAGGCAGAGCGACATATCCTCAAGGGACCGCGAGGTGAGTATGTCAAATCTTTGAACACTTGTATTCAGATTCTATGTGTGAAAAGTGGGTTATGCGAATAAATTAATGCTTGGGACTACGCAAAGTGGGAAGGTCTACAGAAGCAGAAGTATTGAAGAATTGGAAACTAGTCCCTTAATTTCCCTCTCGCGGGAAAGCGAGGAAGAGCTTGCGAAAGTTTCTCTGAGAAGCGGTCAATCTGATAAGGCAATGAATTCTGCATTTACCACCTCCACCTACACTGCCACTCATCTCACCCTCCTCACCTCCATCTCCACCCACCCCACCTCCACCACCACCACAGTTCAGTATGGCGAGTGCGATCAAACTACTGGTATTTAGAGGAGTAGGGAATGAAGATCCAGACCAATTCTGGTTCGTGGTAAGAGTGGTATGGGAAGTACAGGGAGTCGTGGATGACAATATCAAAAAGGCTACGCTCGTAAGCGTGTTGCAGTATCGCGCATTAACATGGTACATCAAGCATTTTAATGACCATCCAAACGAAGGAATCGTAGAAATCTAGACCGCACTGAACATGGAGTTTAGCAGGCCAAAGTTGGCAACACAATCAATCATTGGGTTTAAAGAGATCGTGATGCTCCCGAGTGAGACCCCCTGGGATCTAGACCAAAGACTGAAGGGTATGATTTTTGAAGCCAACATGATGTTGACCAACGAAAAACACCGCGCATGGTTTGTAGCGTCACTAACACCGCACTTAAGGACGACACTGTCACAACAAAAACTTTCCACCGAGGCTGAAGTTTTGGAGATGCCAATGGGATTGCATGAGACCCCTATACAAGACCCTAGTCTGGGAGTCCAACAAATCTACGCACAACTGCAAAATCTGTGTCTGGAGATGCAGAGTGTAAAACAAGACAGGACACCTTAGCCAGAGGCGCGTGAGGAGGTATGGTGCATAAAATGCAAAGGCCAGGGGCATGACAAGAACAATTGTCCAGTTTTTGCGAATTACTTGGCAAGAGGAGGGTTGATGCCGTTAAGACCTGAGGTACAAGCAGGACCAAGTGCGGCACCTACAATATGGTGTGCGTTCTATTAGATAGGAGGAAAGCACACTATAGATAATTGTCATCTATTGCAGAAGTATACGCAGACGTCCCAACGATTGTTTTGTAATTTCTGCAGGTCGGTAGGCCATGATGAACGCACCTGCAGAAGATACGAACTAATGATGGATCAAACTCCTACCTACAGGGTGCAGACAGAAATGTGAGGCCTCAACCCAAATGGAGGAATGGCGCGCATTGGATTTCAGGGGTGCGGTCAAGATCGAGGCGGAATGGGACTAGGAAGGGGTCGCGACAATTAATTTGTTACAATTGCAGAGGGCCAGGACACTATGCCCACAATTGTACAAACTTGAAAAGGACATCATGTTTGTACTGTACTCAGTTTGATCATGAGGCAGAAGACTACCCTACATTGATAGCGAGACTGCGTGAAAAAGGGGTACTTCAGCCACCTCCGACTCAGAATCTGCAGAAGATGAGGTCTGAACTGCGCGAAGAAGACCCGAATGTAAACGTGATGCTCAGGAGCGGTATGACCACTGGCGATGATAAAGGGAAGCAGTCAGAAGAAAGTGTGTGGGTTCACAAGGCTCCTATAAAGGAACCCGAATTTGATTTAGAATGCACGAAGGAGACATTCATGGAAGCTAAGAAGAGCTTCATGGAGGCCTCCACTTTAGGTAGTAAGGATCAACTAGAACCAAGGATGGATCCTTCATTGCTCACTACCTTTCTGAAGACATGCATGAAATTGTTGCATGACAACAAAGCAGTAAAAGGACTATAGGAACTTATCAATAGGTACGTGGGGTCAAGAGAACAGCGCGTGGTCTGGAATCTTGGAAAGCATGCATTACGCACAGGAAGGGAAATGAGGTTGACTGCGCAAATCGACAAGTATGAAATGGATCAGGGAATCCTGGATCTCGGATCGGATGCGAATGTACTGCCAAAACAAACATGGGAATGCATGGGCAGACCCACGCTACAGTGGTCTCCCATTCAATTACGAATGGCAAACCAACAGAAGATATTACCCATGGGAAGATTTCAAGGGGTAACAGTAGATATTGAAGGTGCGAGCGCATAGGAAGATTTTGAAGTGATAAAGATAGTCGATGATAGTAATCTCTATCCCGCGCTACTAAGAATACACTGGGCCATCGATATGAATGGAGCCATAAATCTAAAGAAACTAAAAATGATCTTTGAAAAAAGTCACTACAAGTAGTAGTACCGCGAGATCCAGTTGAAAGAGCACGATACACTGAACCGGTGCGTGACGATGATAGTGATGACAATCTCAAATGTATTTACAAAATAACCGCATGAGAAGAGGATTGGGTAAATCCGACTGTAGATGGAATGATTCCATGGGAGCGTGAAAGCTCCTACATTTCGGATTCATACGAAGAGATAGAGTGATGGCAGAATTGGCTGCACGAAGTAACAATGCTTAATTGCAACATGATGGTTAGATCATTGCACTATGTGAAAACAGAAGCAAGGGATCTGCCTACATATGATGGGTTGATAGCGGTGGATGAATTCTTGAACAAATTTGAAAGCGTAGTACCAGAACAGCAACAGTTCGATGCTCCGAAGTGGGCACTACGCACAATGCCCGCACGATGGTTGGGTACGCATTAACGAAGTTTTGAGAACTGGCGCGGATGCAGAAGAATGATGCGCCTACGCTTTGGAAAACCCCAGCTCAGAATAAGATCCAGTCACCAAGGGCGGAACAACTTGCGCACCCACCTTTCCCGATGGTTACGGACATATGTTATACAACCCGCACAAGCACACACCACTCCCACAATAGTGAATCAGAACAAACCACAACAGCAAGAAAGGCGACATGCACTACCAATTATCCATGGAGAAGCATTTGATAGGGTGTGCGAAGTATTGAACAGGGTTCACCAGGTGAGATGCACTGATTGGGACCTGCGCGTACCAGTTGTTCGATGGGCCTATAAGACCATGTGCAAAACCTTGACTGCAGAAACGATTCCAAAGGTGAGGAACAGAGTAGAGACCGTAATTTCTGAAGAGAATATAAAGAGGAATCCACACGTAATAGCTCCCACATATGTGACAGTGTGCGAAGACTAGGACGAAGAAATCACACAGCTACATGAGGTCGAACACATAAGGATTTAGGAAGCCATTCGGTGAGGGAACCTTAGACTTCATGAACTCGAAAATATTGGGTACGATTGAGGAAGAAAAGCATTTTGATGGACGCTGAGGTCAAGAGGCTGGAAAACGAGATCAAGCAAGCATGTCTCGTCGATAAACCAAGGATGACAAGGCAAGGTGCAGATGATCATACCACTGAATTAGAAGAGTGTCACCAAGAATTTATGACTCTATTGCCATGGCTACGACCGCATCTCACCAAACGCAATAACCAGGGGAGCACACTACATACGATAGAATGCGCGGTGTCGGCTGTCGTGAGGGCAATTGGATACTTTCCATGGACTATACTGGAAGGCGAGTTGAAGCCTCACGCAGGTGGTGCAACCACCTGACTAGTCGTAGGAAATACAATCTCAGTGCTCCAGGCAGTTGAAAGAGAGCGCGGGACTATAAAAGAGTTTGTTTGGGAGGTGCACGATAAGGGAGCTGTGTGCAGAATTAGCATGTCACAAGGTTCGCGCCCATGTAGGGTGGGCTACACTACCATGCGGATAGGCTAGGAGGTAACTGTTGGTGTCACTATTCATGGCAGGATGTCTGATTTGAGGCCAAATGGAGCAGGTAGCGGGCATTTAAGATGCGAATTATGGGCAAGATTTGGGAGAACCTGCCGCCAAGAAAGAATTGATGGCCCGGAATTGGGGGGAATGTTCGAATTTGAATTCGAAAGGCACTACAAGACTCCAAGGGGTAGCCACGAGACAACACTTGCTCACTTGAGATTTGAGCAGTTGATTAGAGCACAGAGTGTTGAGCGCTGAGCGATATTCAAGCGGCAGCTACCAGGAGAGGTTTGGACTTTGCAGAAGGAACCGCCACCAAGGCCGCATAGGACCCCATGGTACACGATGTTCCCAAGGGTAATGAGGTAGTGCCAGAAATCCCGAAATCACCTCAAACGCCGAGACCCAAAAAAGATAAGCAGGCAACGGGACCAGTCGACATGTCCCCAAGGAATCGGTTGTTCGATAAGCTCTCAATGGAAGAAAAATGCAAGGTTATCACCATTGAGTTAGATGAGGAGGACTTACGGGCCATGATTGCCAAGGTTGAGGAGGAAGAAGAAGTGGAGGCGGACATCCAACCAATGCGCTCTACAGCAAAATTTCCTGAGTATGTCCCTCTACAAAAAGGGAAAGCTAAGGTACCAAAGGATGTGGATGAAATGAAGAGTGGGATTTAGACCCCGATCCTCCCCGATGGAATTACCTTTGAAGGTCCACTCCTAGGACGTGTACCTGCCCTAAAATTCGAAGATTGGGACCTCGCGGAAAACGAGAAGTTCCCACACATAGAGACAGAGAGCCTAATGAAAAATACTATAGAGGGGCTGGTGATCACATTACAACTGCAAAAATGGCTGCACGGTGTGGAGAAGGCAGCATTGCTTCATCTACTGTGGATAGCACACTTTCACCACCCGCCCATCACTATTTTCGTCATCGGGTATCTGCTTTTCCTGGTGCATGATGGATACTTATGGCTGGAGGAACCTATTCCCATCATGGTGGATCTCATCCACATAATTTCTCGACTTCCCTTTAAGGGAAAGGACCCTGTGATGATAGCAGGAAAAAGCGGCAATTTGGCTCTCACGGAAACCATGAAGAATAAATATAAGCTCGAGAAGAAAAACAGGGGTTACGCCATTAGCAGTATCAAGGATAAAGGGGTGCATGTAGCCTCCCAACTCCTGGCTAAGAAGGTAATGAGAAAATGTCGCGGTGATGAAGTACCAGCACTGGTAGTTGCATTGGCCAAACAATGCGCAGAGGGGGTCCAAGTCAACTTTGCCGAGTTCCTCTGCAAGGAATTCTTGATCAACTGAAAGGAAGCTTGGGAGCATGGTAAGACCTTCCACTACCCATGGTTTCTCTTGTCCATTTTGCTGGTAGTGGGATAACTGCCGAAGGACAGTCAGTTCCCAAGCATTGAGTGTGACTTACTAGAGGCCGTGAAGTACGTGTCACTCTGGGCTACCAAGGATGCAAAGCGGATTTGTGAGACAAATATCTTCTGAGTGCTCATGGAGGCAAGCGTCCGGATATGGATTAATAGGAGGCTGCGCCTGTCCCCCACAATGCACAACAATTTGCAGAGCTTTGCAGACTTCAAGGCAGACATGCACAATATTTACATCAAGGTGTGAAAGGATCTGGCGTAGCAATGGACCAAGCTCCCCTTCATCTCCACTGATGATGCAATTTTTACAGTGTTAGAATCATGGCCTCCCAAGTGGGGCGCATTGGATTTGGCAGAGTTGGATAGGACAACAACACAAAAAATAAAGGATGAAGCCAAGCTGCACATCACGCAGTTTGCTGAGAAGATGCACAATGAAAAAGCAGCAGCAGAGGCAAGGGTAGTCCACGAGGCAGCACATGCAGCCACAAAGCACGAAAAGGCCACCGAGGTAGCAGCAGCAATGCAGACAACAAGGGCCACAACAACGCAGATAGAGGAAGGCCAGGAATTGTCTACAGGACATGAGGCAGAAGACACAAACCTTGCAGAAGAAGGCATGGACCTGGGCACAACTTCCACCCAACTCAAAAGGCAACGCATCACAGAGAGATTGGGGCCACAGAAAAATATCAAGGCCTCTAAATTGGCCATCGACCCAATCATGTTAACAGATGCTGACCTCTACGACATCAGCAAGATGGTTCGAGATGTCACCAAGGAAGCACTCCAAGAAGTCATGTCGAAGCAACAGACTATGTTGGGGGCCCTAAGGGTGAAATTGCAGGAAATCTAGGTTCGGCCCCCATAGGAAGGAACCATAGCCACCTACATCGTAGCAGGCACATCAACAGCAGAGCATATGCTATGCGGAAGGATGGCCAATACCATAGTGCTATCGGAAGGGGCACTAGCAACAGAGAGTGATATCGACAGAGCCGCGGTTGGCAGGATCAAGGGACTTGGCCTTAATTTGGCTGCCCTTCCATGAGACACACTGTACCAACTGCAGGATGGAATAACAGTAGAGCTCCACGCTAGGGAGCGCTACGTGATTCAGATGATGAGTGAGCAAAGGATCAACATCGAATAGCTCAGCCTGCAACATGACGAACTAGTGTCACAAAACCAGCAGTTAGTATAGATAGTGGATGAAGCGTGCCGACATGTCCCAGAGTTGTCCACCGCCGCGGACCTGCCAACAAAAGTGCGGATCCACTGTTTGGCAAGTGGAGTCTGAAACCCACGCGAGGAAATAATGCAAGTGCAAATGGAGCTGAATCTCCATATTACAGAGCTCCGGTTGAAGGCACAACCTTCCACTCCCCCGTAAGTTAGAAAGCAACACCTTAGTGCTATCCACACAGGTTTGGAAGAAATTGGACGGGCAGTGCAGGACTATACCGGTATGTTGTACCAAGCCTTTGGAATCCTCACATCCTTGTAGGAGGACCCCAACATATAGCGCCTGGAAACAGAGGCGCGCGAAGTTCAGAAGCAGTACGACAGTGTTCGAAGAACTACGAAGACAGTCGTCCTCAGTCAACAGCTCGCAAAGATGCAGCAAGAAAGGGCACTGAAAGAGCAGGTAGATGCCGCAAGACATAAAGAGGCACCCTCAAAGCGCGCGTCCAGCCATGGATTGATGAGGCCTTCACCATTATGGCAGATATCAAGGGCAAGCTCGCACAGATGCAGGGGCTCTATGTGCTAAGGCAAGGATTTGATCCTCACAAAGAAGCATCGAAAGAGCACATGCAACAGGTCCAGCAAACTGCAGAACAGTGCGCTATGGACCTCCGAGAAGTGCGGGACTAGTTGGAGGGACTTTGCGCCAAGATCGTCGCGCCAACTGAGTGACTCAGGGATGAGTCACGATGTTTGTGTTGGGGGCTTGTTGGGCATCGGATCCCCCCACAGCATGTTTTGGGGCTCAAAGCCCAGGTTTTGGTCAAATGTATTGTAAGACTCCACGAATTGCGGGCATGGAGCACGAAGTATAGGTTGAGTCATAGGGTTGTCCGCCCTAAGTTTTGTAATGTAATGTAATGTCATGTTGGCCTACCCATGGTCCGCAGACCATGGGATTGTATAAATAGAGCAAGGATCTAATTTGTAAAGATAGCTAATTAGAGAATTAGAGATAGAGGAATACGAACGATTCGAGCATAGAGTAAGAGTCTAAGCGTATTGGGTCGTAGTAGTAGGAAGAGGCTCTACAGCTGAGTGCGTAGAGGCCAAGTAGAGTCCGTAGCTGAGTGTGCAGACCCCTGTAGCTGAGTGTGTAGGGCAGTGTCGAGTCTGTAACCTTGAACGAAGAATAATAAAGAGAAGTTGATTCCAAATTCTATGCATCTGCTTGTGTATTGCATTCTATACATTTATACTGTTTTGTTTATCGCGCGCACTTATATGATTGCTGGATATACTATTAATTATCACTAGTCTTACACAGATAAGTTAAGTAATCGGGTAATAATAGGTTAAATAGTAAGGAACTTGGGTATAATACGGATCACGCCCCGATTAGGGCTGCGCGAAGGCAGCATCACAAGTTGTGAGGGACTAATAGATGTGCATAGCGACGTGCACATAGGGTCAAATCGCAAACTTCTAGAAGCTCAATAAACATCCCTAGGGTGCCGCCCTCCCATACTACTTCGAGTGAGACCTCAGTCTGCGCTCCACGGACTGTTGCCAAAAGGGCCAGTAGTACCGGGATTTGTTTGGCTGAATCACCTCTGAACTTGGGTTAGGCCCTTACAAGCCAACAATGATTTATAGAAAATTAAACAAACTAATATTCAGGTTTTAAAATTCAATTTGAAATTAATTGATTGTGATTTCACATGCAACATAGCACTGATGATTAACAAGATTTTATCGTTGATTGATGAACTAACCAATTGTCTTGGATGATATATACATTTTTTGAATGTGCATGTAGATAGGATAATGCTTGTAGCTTGATTTTGATTAATATTTATGTGTTAACATGGCCTATATTTTTACAACTAGGCTAATATGGAAGCTCCGTGAGAGCTAGTTCAAGGTCAAGATTATGTTTACTTGATTATGATGTTATGCAACTAAAATTGTGTGTGAATTAGAACACATCACAATCAACCAAGGAAACTAAATAGTTAAAGGAATAAAAATGAATATGGTTCAGTATAAATTAAACAGGTCAGAGGATGGATATGAAGGGGCAAGAATGGATGAGGAAGAAAGATTAGTGGGAATAAGGGGAGGATCCAAATCTCCTGACTAGTTGGATACCTTAAGAATATTTAAGATTGAGATAAGAAGCTTCAAGGAAGATAATGAAAGGTTGGTAAATACTCAGGAGAGGTAAGTGGAGGTGAATGCATTCATACTGCAAAGTCTCTCGGACTTATAGAGACAAAAGCAGCATGAGTTAGGGGCTAGCTAAAGAGCTGAGTCGATCCGTTTGGAATCAAAAGATATAACAATTGGGGTAGATGGTAGAAGGTCCAGGAAGAGGCACAAAAGGGAAATCAAAGATATTATGAAGGGAAATGCACCATTTAGCACCCCTAGAGGGAGAACTAGCACTCATGGGCATCATTCTGGTAGGAATTCTAGTTATACTACCAGGGGGCATAATTCTCATTATAATCATCCTCATTTCCATCATCCTAATCATCATCATTAGAGAAAGAGGATGAGAAACTATATTCCTAAGGAGTTCGTGAATGCCAAACCACCTACATATGATGTGGAGGTCCAAAACCTTGGTTGCTTGGGATTAAGAAGTTCTTCAAAATTCATGACTATTCTAAGACATGAAGGTAAAGATAGCCAACTAAAATCTGAAGGAAGAATAGACATATGGTGGGAGGATTTGGAAAATGTTAAGGCATAATGGAAGAGAGGTTGAAATGGAGTGAGTTTGAAAAGATATTCAAAGAGAAATATTTATCAGACAAATATTATGACAACAAGGCAAAGGAGTGTTATGAGCTAAAATTTGGACAACTATCAGATGCGGAGTATATTACCATATTTATTGAAATGTTGAGATATGTTCCATATCTCAAGGATGAGAAGGCCAAGGTTCAATAATTTATTAGTGGTATGCCCATGTCATTTAGAGACCGCATCAAATTCTATGAGCCTCAAAGTTTGGATGGTGCCATCAAGAAATTCAAGTATTGTTACAAGCAAGAGAAAAGGAGACCCAATTTTAAAAGTGATTGGAAATTAAAGGGAAGCAGGAAAGATAAGAAAAAATGGCCCAAAAATGTCATTGATAAAATGTAAAGTGCGACCTTAGATGGTGAAGGTTGATTTTAACAGAAAATCATTCAAGGGGACAAAGGTCATTCATAGACACCTATAGGAGATCAGTGTAGGTCTAAGGCAAAATATCTACCAAAGTGTTGGATGTGTGGTGAGAACCACAGGAAAAGGGACTTCCCACATCAAAAAAGCACAGGACCTTAGATTTACAGCACATAAGAAGCTTGGACAGTGGGTGACATAGTGAAAAGCATGCCCAAAATTTATGCAGTGGTGGATAATCACTAGGAAGACCATCAGACATGTATCATTGAGATGGAAGGTAGTTTGTCCAACAAAATTATTTGTATTTTAATTGATATGGACTCTAACTATAGTTATGTCAGTCTAGAGCTCATTTAAGAATGTCAGCTGGTGAAAGAACTCCATGTAGAACCATGGTCAATTCAATTGGAAATAGGAACCAAAAGAAGAATTACTTATTGGGTGAATTCATGCCCATTTGAACTCAATGGCATGCCAACATTTGCACATTTAAAATTGTTGTCATTAGGACCACGTACAACATATTATTTAGCTTGGATTAGCTATACAAGAACAACACCAAGGTGGACTGCTTTGAAAAAGTTATTGAGTGCTTAGATGAACATCGAGAAAGAAGAATTTTGCAAGGCAAGAGAAATACAACTTCAGTGAGGTTGATCAGAGATATGCAATCCAAGCATAACAACAGGAACGGGTGCAAGTTTTTTGTGGTGCTAATATCTAGTAATGAGAAATATAACATCGATATTGAGAATGAAGAAAGCAAGTTGCTAAAAAAATATTCGGTTCTACAACAATATGCATATGTGCTTCCAATAAAGGTTCCTGGATTACCTCATCATAGAGAGACAGATTTCTCTGTTGAGTTGATGCCTGGGGTAACACCAACATCCAAGGTACCATACATGAGTAGTAGTTTTGAGTTGGTTGAGTTAAAATTGCAGCTAAAGGAGATGTTGGACAAGGGCTACATAAGGCTGAATGTGTCTCCATGGGGAGCCCTCATCTTACTTATGAAGAAGGATGGCACCCTCATATTATGCATTGACTGCAAACATTTAAACAAGGTGAACATAAAGAAAAGGTATATGGTTCCACATATTGGTGAATTATTTGACCAGTTGAGTAGAGAAATAATGTTGTCTAGGATCAACTTGAGGTTAGTTTACCCTCAAGTGTGCATCAAGAAGGAATACATCCATAACATTGCATTCCAGAAAAGATACATGCACTATGAGTTTGTGTAGTGGCACCCTTTGGGCTCACAAATTCCCCAACTATGTTCCCATGGTCAATGAACAATGTGATGTGTCCTTATCTAGAAAATTTTATCATTATTTTTTGTTGATGACATATTGATGCACTCAAATAACAAAGAAGAGCATGAGAAGCATTTGGCTACAATGCTACATTTGTTGAGGGAGAAAAGGCTATATGCAAATCTTAGCAAGTGTGAATTCTTCCAGTCACAGATGCATTACTTAGGGCAAATTGTATCCAAGGAGGGGATATCAGTTGATCCAAAGAAGTTCAAGGCCATCATGGAATGGCTTCTATTGAGGAATGTGAAAGAGATCAAATCCTTCATGAGGTTGGAAAGCTACTAAAGGAGGCTCATCATAAACTTCTCCAAGATAGGCCACCCTATCACATCCTTCTAGAGGAAAGAGAATAAGTTTGAATTGATAGGTGAGTGTGACACCAATTTTTAGCAGTTGAAGTAGTTTCTCACTAATGCACAAGTGTTGAGAATTGTAGATCTAGACAGAGATTTTGTTGTGTACACAGATGCCTGCAAGGAGGGACTCAATGGAGTCTTGACCTATAAAGGATAGGTAGTGTGTTATGAGTCCCAAAAATTGAATGAGCACAAGGAAATTTATGTGACTCATTATTTGGAGTTAGCCGCCCTTATTCATACGTTGAATATGTGGAGGCATTACCTCCTCGGTAGGAGATTCACAATTATGATAGATCATGGTGTGTTAAAATACCTGTTTGAACAACCTAAGTTGAATGCTAGGAAAGCTAGGTGGTTGGCTACACTTAGTGAGATTGATTTTGAGATCAAGTACATCAAGGGCAAGGAAAACATGGTCATTGATTCACTTAGAAGAAGGATTCAATTGAATCACTTGGAATCCATAAGGTGTTATGGACTAGACCTCGTGGAGAAGGTAAACAGTGCAGGGAAGCATGATCAGAGATACCAACAAATGAAGGAAAAGCTACAACAAGCTGGAGAAGGTGGAAAATATGTAGAGTATCATCTCATGGATGATGGATTGATTAGATTCAAGAATAGAATCTATATATTGAGTAATTTAGGATTTAAAGAGTCTCATCATGAGAGAGTTCTACACAAAGCCATATTATGGCCACCCAGGATACCGAAACACACTCATGGCCATCAAGAAGTTATATTTTTGGCCTAATCTAAAAAATAGAATGAATGAATTTCTTGGCCATTGCATAAAGATCCAATAGGTGAAGGATGAATGCAAACATCCAATGAGTATGTTGCAACTAATGCCAATTTTGAAATGGAAGTGTAAGGTGATCTCCATGGATTTCATTATAGGTTTTCCTAGAACCTCTAGGAAGCATGATGCAGTTATGGTGGTCGTTGAAAAGTTGAGAAATGTGGCTCATTTTGTAGAAGTCAAGTCCACCAACTTAGCTAGTGAGGTGGCACAAATATTCATAAAGGAGATTGTGAGGTTACGTGGAGTTCCCAAGAATATTATTTCAAATAGAGATGCCAAGTTCACTTCCAAGTTTTGTAAGGAACTATCAACATGAATAAGGACTGAATTGGAATTCAGTATAGAATATCATCCAAAAATGGATGGTAAAACTAAGAGGGTAAACCGAATCCTGAAGGACGTGTTGAGGATGTATGTAATAAACTAGAAAAATAATTGGGAACAATATCTTCCACTTAGAGAGTTTTCATATAATAATGGATAATAAGAGACATTAAACATGATCACATATGATGAATTATATGGAAGGATTTGTAATACTCCAATCAACTGGGGTGATCCAGTGAATAGGGTCCTTATAGGACCTAACATGTTAAAATAAATGGAGTATCAAATGCAAGTCATTAGGAAGAATTTAAAGGTAGCAAAAGACAGGAAAATGAGATATGTGGATCAACATAGGGTGCATAAAGAGCTCCAAGTTGGGGAACATGTTTACTTGAGAGTTAGACCCATGAAAAGCTCCTTGATGATTGGTCATGTGCCAAGTTGGCACCACAATTTTGTGGGCCTTTTGAAATCCTTGAAACGATAGGGTCGATGTCCTATAGGTGGGCCTTACCTCCTTCAGTTAAAATCCATTATGTTTTCCATGTTTGTTTTCTTAAAATACATTTATGAGATTCTAATTATGTCACTGATTGATCTGTACTATAGGTTGAAAAGAGGGAGAGTTCCAGCGAGAGCCATTGTGCATTCTAGACCATAGGAGTCTCATGCTCTGTAATCGAGTCATAGAGAAATTCAAAGTGCAATGGAGGCACTTTGGGCCTGAGGAAGGCACATGGGAAATGGTTGATGCCATGATGATAGATTATCCATTTTTGTTTTCTAGTTGAGGCAAATGAATATATGTGTGTGTGAATATTGTAAAGAGTTGTACATAAATATCCATGGACAATATGTTGTTTTTTTTCTTTTGACATGTTGTCTATGTTGTATATGGATAGAGAACTGAGGACGGTGTTCCCGCAAGGGGGAGGGGTTTGTAACAATCATGCTTATATTCAGGGAAAATTTTAAGGATACAAATTTATTTTAAATTTTAGAAAACTTGGTGAATCTTACTATTCACTAACATGCAAAGTATAAAATGTTTGAAGATACTTTTGTAAAAATATTCAAATTTATAATGGTTTTACATAGTGTTTGTAAAATTTTGGCATTTTTTAAGGTAAAATAATTTTATACTATAAAATTTGGGCAAATCATTTTTAGAAAAAAATGGAAATTGGCAAATCTTTTTTTTGGAAAAACCATGGAAAATTAGCCCACCTGCAAATATTAGCCCCTAAAATTTTCCATGCTTATATTTGGCTTATGCTTGCCATGTAAATATTTATTTATGTATTTGAATTTAAAATTTAAATGGGTTGAGTAAGGGACATAGATTCCAAGCGACTGAGGGAGGTCAATTAGGGACAAATTTGAATGTTGGGTGCAGCCATTCAAGGTTCGTTGTTTAGATTTAATGAACTAGTATGGATTTTTAACGAGGGAATGATGTTGTAAATTTAAAATTGCAAGCAAGGGACACAACCCATACTTCTTGAACTGCACAAGACATTAAGGGACAAATTTTAATCCATGGGAAACTAAGTGGGTAGTGTGGAAAAGGAGAACCTACACACAAAAGATGATGGAGAAGAGGGTGGAGAAAAAAATGAAATACACGCAGGAGAAGGCAGTGGAAAACAACAGGGACACACATAGAAACCAGCGAGGAGCTCTTTGAGAATAAATCTTACTCATGAAAGAGGGTAGCTTACTATGTGAGTAATTCTAAAAAAATGCAAAGGAATGCACAACAATAAATGAATATTTCTATAATAGGAATCTTTTCACATTGCATAAAGAAGAGAATGTGCAAGGGTTGTTGTGGAAAACTATGAATAGCTTGGCATATGCACTAGGAAAGGCATGAAGTGCTCGTTGAGGATAACATAGGTATGGAAAATTCATGGTTAGCATGGATCAACCATGTCTATACCACTGTGGAGGATATTAGCTACTTTCACCACTCTTAGAAGACTATCTTATTGTTAGTTTAGCATTAGGAGTACGGGGGAATTTCCTCCAGGTGTGGGTAAATTTCAGGACACCTCAGGGGGATGGAGGTTGGAGCTGTAATTATCTAGAGACCCTTGATAGCCTAGGGTATATTTTTAGCCCTTGGAATCCCGTTAAAGGAAATTCTAGAGTCTCCTTTGTTTGTTTAACTAGTTTTGATAGTGAGTTCTCAATTCCCTTCACTGGGTTGAACCCCTATTTTGCATGCTGCCAAGGTGGAGGTGAAGCCTCTCGACTCCTTGAAGAGTGTGTGGATATTTGATATCTAGAGAGTGGAGGTAGGAAGCCTATAGACTCCCTCTACATTGGTTGACACTTGAGAAGTTGGTGGGTGGAGGTGGGGATACCTCTAGAGTCTCGGTGTTTAGCTAGAAGTTGGTGTTTATTCCATTGAGAAAGAACCTCTCAGTCCCTAGAATCTAGCTCAAGGGTGACATCTGTGATTAGTTTGCCTCCAACTTGTCTATGGTTGTGGGGAGATTTGTTGTTCCCAATTTAGTTTCCCATCATCAATACAACTCCAATATAAGTTCCTCTTATGCATAATCTTGTATGAATTTCATGTTAAAGTGTGAATGAATGATGCACTAGATGTTTACATGACAAGTCTTGATTCACTTATGTACATATGTTGAATTTTCATTTATAATCCATATGAGGCATTGTTGATGAGCATGAGTATTTTCATGGGAATAATGTCCTTACAATAACATATTTTTGCAAATATTTATTTAACTATGATGGTGTTGTGGTTGCACTAGTGAAATGATTGTACAGTGAAGTCAATGGTCACTATGAAATTGTTGACATATTGTGATGATTGAATATAGAATGGCTAAGAATTTTCATAAGTTGTTTTATACCTATTATTTCCAAATTGCCAACCCTTAATGTTTCACCCATTTCCACTTGAATATGGCTATATGTAGGTGATGTTGAATCTCATTTTATTCATTTTTCATATGGTAGGGTTGATGGAGCTAAGGGGAGTGGATCTTCTATTGTTAATTATTTTTTCTAGCTCTCCAAGTCCTTGGAAATAATTGCACATGGAAATGGTTTTGTTTTGGTATCATTCCTTGAGGGAATGTTTATCAATTTATTCCCAAGATTTTATTTAAATTTCATTGGCCATCGAGTGCGGAGATCGACACTTCAAAATACCTAAGAAATTGCATAGAAATTGTGAGACGATTCGAGTTCTGAAACTTTGCCAAAATGTTGTCAAATGATAAAAAAATTGAAGTTGTGACCCCACAAGATAGAGATCGGAATGTCGGCTAAGCGAGCTGAGCCTCGGTGGGTATCCATCCTGACCTGTGGAAGGGTGACTACATAGTTGAAATGGATCGATAGCTTAGGCATGGTTAGGATGTAGGTAAAGTCATAAGGTTTGGTAGTTTGTGGATTGACATTGAGTTGGACCCAATGTTTCACTCCACCAAGAGGAGGAGGTTCGACCTCAACTTAGGTTGGAGGATGGGGGTCAGGCCCTGAAATGAAAATATAATATGTGAGGCGATTCAAACAAGGGCTACTTACGACTGGTCACTTAGTCTGCCAGCCACATGGCTCTGTCCACAATGGTCGCACTTCTTAGACACCTTCCACATGGGCAACGCAGTGGATACCACGTGGAGACGAAGATGATGTGGCAAAGTAACAGGGACATATATTTAAGAGTGCATAAATTTCAATCAAGGAGTTGGATTAAGGAAACCTTTATGTTGTTTCCATCTCTCAATAAGATACACTCAACGATTTCATATGTTGAAAGTTTTAAATAAGTTGGAAAAGTAAAAAAATTGGGTGCCACCCATAACTGTACTTTGGGAGTTGGATCTGCGTAGTGACTACCTCCTTCTAACTCTAGTGGGGTTCTAGAGTTAGGAGGGGGTGTTGCAGTAGAAGCTGGAATCAATCTTGTGTCACACATTTTCCTATTACTTTAGTTACGAAAAAAAGAAAAAGAAAAAAAAGTTAAACATATATACACTTTGAAAAACATGGAACAAGATAAATCTAACTACTTTGAAGGTAGATATGAATCTTTGATTTATGTTACTATTAAGAATATTTTAGAATATTTAGTGTAGGTTAAGTCCCTACCATCTAAAAATAATTATTTATAATTAAATTAAAATTTTAAAAACCCTATTCCAAAATAAACAAGCCTGTCAACCTAAAAATATACGATTTAATATATAAATAAATTTAATACTTCAAAAAAACTTTAAAATACTAAAATTAAATATATATTACAAAATAGAAATTTTTTATTTCAATAAAATATTGTCTAAATTGTTAATAAATTTTTAAAAATATATGCAAAAAAAATACTAATTACTAAAAGCATAGTCTAAACAGACAACAATTTCACCCTGAAAAGAATGGTTTTTTCTGGAACAATTTTGATGAAATCTGACATAAATGTTTTTGAATCCAGGTTATAGTTATCAATTTTCAAAATTTTAGGTGTTCTTGTGGGTGTTGAATCCATTTCCACCATTAAAAAAATAATTAAAACACTCTGAGTTTCATATTTTTGAAAAAAAAATCACATAATTCCATTGAGAAAATCGTCGTCCGAGAAAAATTGTCACCTGCCTAGAAAAGTCCATTAATAAATATGAAGAATATGAATTCATGTAACAAAATATGAAAAATTACAAGTGTGTAAAAATTAACCATAAAAGCAAAGATCAAATGTGTCTCCAAAGAAGAGAGGTATTGGGTTCAATTTTCTATGGAGCCACTTAAAATTATAACTCATAATGGAGGCATCTCTCAAATAGAAAGAGTCTTGGGTTCAATTTTCTATAAAGTCATTTCAAATTCTAATTCTTAGGGCACTTTACACAATGTTCTGCATCATTGCGCCGAGAGGTGCTCTCCATCCCAATATGGTAGAGATGTTGTAACATAATGTAATGTAATGTCTTGTAAATTAAAATTAAAAACACCTCAGATCTATCTTAACTCTAGATCTATCAAGCACCTAAGGGGAATTCCTATTTTTTTAGTGCAGAACTTGGGGAAATTTTTCAATCTCTAGAGAATTGATCCCTCTCAGAGCTTAATGAATCTACAGTTAAAATGGATCTAGGTTGGTATTAATAATAATAATTATAATTATTAATTTTATTTTATTATAGTATTTTATTTTTATTTTTATATAATTTCACTGAATCAAAATATTTTATTAATAATTATGATCATTTGACTCAATCAAAATGTTTAAATAGCATAACATAATAGGAAATTATAACATCCCTTAGATACTCGGTTGGAGAGTGTTTCTCTGCACAAAAATGTAATAAAATAAAATAATTTTGTTTTAATTTTTTATTGTGAAATGAGATATGGGTTTTGGGCATGTGGTATTGATGAGCCAAGCTATTCACCCATGGTATTGTAAAAAAGCCTATTTACAAGTTAATAATATAGATGGTAAAAGGGTAGTGAATATTCATGGTTAAAAATCTTGTTATATTGTAAGTATTAGGTTTTTATGTGCTTATTAATGAAATTTAAATATGGTTACAAAATTATTATTTTAATTTATATGTTAAAATAGATTGCTACTATTTCTATCTTATATATTTTAATGTGATAGAGGGTTTAGATATATCTCAAAAGTATATATATATATATATATATATATATATATATATTTAATTTTTTTTAGATTTAATTAAAAAATGTTATAAAATTAAATTCAAATAAAATATTTTGATTGTGAAATGAGAGATGGTTTTTGGACATGGTATTCATGAGCCATGGTATTTTAACAAATCCTATTTAGAAGGTAATAATATATATGGTAAAGTGGGCGTGAATATTAAAAATATTGTTATATTGTAAGTTTATTGTAAGTATTAAAGGTTTTTTTGTGCTTATTAATTAAATTTAAATATGGTTACAGAATCATTATTTTAATTTATAAGGTAAAATGGATTTTAACTTATAGTTACTACTTATATGTTATATATTCTAATATGATATAATATTACTTTTAACCTTTATTATTATTTAATTGAGCCAACATGTAAATGTTTACAAATCCATACCTTTTATAAAATGAACTATTATGTTTTCATTCTTACATTACACCAAAAAAAAAATTAATGTAATGTAAACATAATGTAAACATTTTGGGTCTATTAAAATAAAATAAAAATAATTAAAAAAGTAAAAATTACTCATGGTATTGAGAACACATGGTATTGAGCCATGTTATTCATGTGGAATATAGCTTATTTAAAGAAGTAAATTAAACCAACCTAGATCCATATTAACTCTGAAATTACCAAACATCGAGAGGGATCAAATCTCTTGAGATGCAAACCTCTTGATCCCTCTTGACCCTTACTAGATTTGAAGTTAAGATTAATCTATATTGGTTAAATACAATATAACTTAAAAACTCACAAATTGTATTTTTATTTGGATAAAGAAACCATATAAATACAATACACTTCGTTAAAGATGAAACCAACACTGAGATTAATTTTCTGGGATGTAACTTTAAATTATAGTTCGTATGGAACAATTCATAATTATTTTGGATGATTGAAGAAATAAGACTTAAAATATTATAAATTTTTATAATGTAGGTAAATATTTGTTTTATAAATTAAATTAAAAAATAGAGGTATTGAGTTAGTTAATTAAATTTATTTCTAGTGATTGAAAGAAATGATTATTATCTTTTTCATCCATTTCAACAAAAATTATGCTACTCCTATCTTGTAATTTTATCTTTTCTATGTATTAAAGAAAGATGTTTTGTTGCATGGAAAAAAAAGACCATAAAAATTATATCCAATATAGGTCTCATGAGAGGCTCAATAGTGATTTCAAGTGTTGTGTTAGGCCCCTATAATACTAGTGATTCCCCATTACTATTGTCATTGTATCCCTTATTGTTATTATTGTGCCCCTATTGTCCCCATATTGTTATTAGTATGCCCCATAGAAACCCACTATTGTTATTTTTGTGCCCTTATGTTATTACTGTTATGTCGGCTTGATTATATTGTGACCCCTAAGACTCCTATATATAGAAGGGAGGTTTAGTCATTTGTATCATCCAAGAATTGTTCATTTGTGTAATTTAAAGGAGGTTTCCCCCTCAACTAGGCTTAATTATAAGGCATTGATCTATCTTTTCTATATTTTTGTGAGCTAATTGCCTAACATTTGGTATCAGAGCTTTGGATTATAAGGTTTCGCTACTCCAAACAAGTCATCGCCACATTTTTTCTATAACTTTTCTTTTGCGACATTTCCGAAGCTAAAACAAAAACCCATTTGAGCCAAAATCATTCTGAACTTTGGGTCCAAATTTCAGAGCTTGTCTCGCTACATTTGCAGAGATATGATCTGAGGAAGTTAGGGTTTTTGCAGACTCCCAAATTACATTCCAAACATGTGACCTAGGGAAAACCGTCATAACTTTTGTTTTGAACATCAGATTGAAATTTCATAAGTTTCAGAAAGGGGACAACCTGTAGTTTTTTGTGTATCGGGTTCTAGTACTAAGTTTGAAACAATGACACATGGCACGTCATACAAGTTTGCTTGACGGAATTAGTTTATAATCAGGTCATCGTGGGAGATTTGGCATAACTCTTCCTTGGAGAATCCAATCTTGATTAGACCTGTAGGGTTTGAAAGAGGACTTAAAGGGATACCGCAGGACACGATTTCAGATATTCGAGATCCACAGTTATAGAGATACAACATATTCAATATCGAGCTCTTACAAAGAAAAAAAATTGCGTGTAGTTTTTTTTTTTATTTTGCATAAAACTGGTTTGAAAAATTAGCTTGAAGGAATCCAAAGGGAATAGTGAAGAATTATTAGCATTAATTAATGCCCCGAAGAAAGAAAATGAAAACACCTAGTAAGAAACCTGAAATCTCTAGCATGACTCATGAAGAAGAGGAAGAAATGCAACATGATATATCAAAATTACAAGACCAAGTACAACAAATTTCACTCTCATTAAAGGTAAATGAAGCCAAGTTGAATGGCATGGAAGCTAATATGAATGGCATTCAAGTTAAAATGAATGGCGTGGAAGCTAAGACAGATGATGTGGAAGCTAACATGGATGGAATGAAAGCTAAGATGAATGGCATGGATGCTAAGATGAATGGCATGGACGAGAAGATGGAAGAATTGAAGATAAATTTGAATAAGTTGCTACAAGAAATGGTCACTAATGGTGAAAGGGTAGTAAAGTAAACTCATGATGAGAACAAAAGAAATGTTAATCATGATTTCATAGACTCTAATGTTGGAATGAAGACCCACCATGTTCCAAAAATTGATATGAGGAAGTTTGATGGGAAGGATCCCAGAACATGGATACTACAGATGGAGCAATTTTTTGATCTTCATAATGTGCAAAACACATAAAAGGTACGTATTGAAACTTTATATTTGGAACCAAATTAGTTTTTATGGTATCGATGGCTTTGCTCTTGTAAACAAATTGTCACTTAGGCAATTTTTACGGAAGAAATGATAGCACATTATGAGTATACAAAAAGCAACACCTTTTTTAGCTACTTGATAAATCTCAAACAAAAGGGTTCAATGATGGAGCACATTGAAGACTTCCAAAAATTGAACATAAGGGTAAAAGATATTCCAGAGGAGCATAGGATTGATCTGTTCATAGGGAATTTAAAGGATAATATCCAACATGAGGTTCACCTTTGGGAACCTGATTCATTGGAGAAGGCATTTAGGTTAGCAAGAAAAATAGAAAGCAAAATTATGGAAACCAGGAAGCCTACCACTCACAACTATAAAGATGGAAGTTTTATTCCCCTAACCTTCCACAACCTACAAGGTTGACACCATAAGGATTGGAAGAAAAAAGAGAAAAAGGGCTTTGTTATAGTTGTGATAGAAAATACACTAAAGGTCATAAGTCTACTAAGAAGAAATTATTCTACATAGATTGTGAAGAGATGGAAGAAAAGGAACAATAAATGTCAAAAGAAGAGGATATACTCCAGGAACAAACCCTGGATAAAGAATAAATGAATTCAACCATATCTTGTAATGCATTGCCTGGAATTACCACTCCTCAAACTATCAAAATATAAGGACATATCAAGAATAAAAATGTAATAGTGTTGATTGATTCGGGAAGTACCCATAATTTTATTCATTGTAAGATAGCAAAGGAACTGAATTGCTTCCTATATCCAGCACCAGAGTGTTAAGTGATGGTTGCAAGGGGAGGAACCAATAAATTGATCTTAAAAGTGCCATAATATCAAGCTATCCATGGGAGAATATGTATTGAATAGCCCAATGCTTTCCATTCCAATGGGTGGTGTTGATGTTGTACTAGGATTCCAATGGCTACAATCCTTGGGTACAATAGCTTTTAATTTTCAAGAACTTTTCATGAAATTTTGCATGGAAGGAAAGGAAGTTGAATTAAGGGGTATTGCAGGGAAACCGAGAAAGATAATCAGCGCTAACAGTATGACAAAGCTTCTAAAGAAGGAACAACGAGGTGTAATTGCACAATTATGTTTGCTAGAGGTTCCCACATCAAAATCATCTATTTCTCTAGATCTCCAATAAGTCTTGGACAATCATTCCAAGGTATTTGAGACTCCCAAAGGTCTCCCACCTATTCGTGATCATGATCATGCTATTCATTTGATTCCAGGAAGTGTTCCTCCAAACATCAAGCCATACAGATATCCCTATGCCCAAAAGAGTGAAATTGAACGTATGGTTGCATAAATGCTAGAGGCTGGTATAATTCAACCTAGTCAAAGTTATTTGTCTACTCCTTTAGTATTGGTCCTGATTATAGGGAGATCAACAAGCTCACTATTAAAGATAAATCTCCCATTCCTGTCATTGATGAATTATTGGATCAATTTCATGGATCAATTTACTTCACCAAGTTGGATATTCGTTTAGGATATCATCAAATCAGAATGAAGACTGAAGACATTCCAAAAATAACATTTAGAACTCATGAGGGTCATTATGAATTTTTGGTCATGCCTTTTGGCCTTACCAATGCACCTTCTACATTTCAAGGTTCAATGAATTTAATTTTCAAACCCTTCCTTACAAAATTTGTGTTAGTATTTTTTGATGATATACTAATCTACATCAAGTCTTGGAAGGATCATGTTGAACATGTTGATAGGGTGCTCAAACTATTGGAGGAGAAACAATTATATGTAAAAATCTCCAAATGTTTCTTTGGAGTACAAGAGGTGGAATATCTGGGTCATATTGTATCTCATGAAGGTGTTAAGGTAGACCCTAGCAAAAGTAAAGCCATTAAGGAAAGGAAAATCCCCACATCCATAAAGCATCTGCGAGGACTTATCAAGTTGATAGGGTATTATCATAAGTTTGTTAAGAATTATGGGAGAATAGTAGCACCTCTAAAAACATTACTGAATAAAGATGCATTTTCATGGACCCCATAAGCAACAAAGGCCTTCGAACATCTTAAAGAGGCAATGTGCCAAGCAATGGTCTTAGCTACACCAGACTTCACAAAAACCTTTATTGTGGAAAGTGATGCTTCAGGAATTGGAATTGGTGTTGTTTTAATGCAAGATGAAAGACCCATTGCTTTCGAAAGTCATCCAATCAAGTGAAAGTATTTACACAAAGCTATTTATGAGAAGGAAATGTTGGCAATACTACATGCACTTAAGAAATGGCGATCCTACCTAATGGGAAGACACTTCAAGGTAAAAATAGATCATGATAGTCTTAAATACTTTTTAGAACAAATATTATCCTCTGAAGAGCAACAAAAATGGGTCACAAAGATGTTGGGTTATGACTTTCAAATCATCTACAAAAAATGGAAGCAAAATGTTGTGGCAGATGCACTCTCAAGAAAGGATGAGGATGTGGAAGCATTGTTGTGCGCCATTTCTATTATCCAAGTAGATTGGATAAGCGAAGCAAGGGAGGAATAGAAGAATGACGACGAAGTGTGGGAACTCATTCGAAAGTTACAACAAGATTCCAATACATATGATACATTTAGCTGGAAAAATGATTCGTTATGGTACAAAGATCACTTGTACCTATGTAAGAATTCCCAAATCAAACAAAATATTCTTATGGAATTGCACACTTCTCCCTTAGGAGTGCACTCAAGATTTTTAAAAACTTACCACGGGGTTAAGAAGGAATTTTTTTGGGGTGGCCTTAAATCAGATATTCAAAAGTTTGTGGCAAAATGTTTTGTTTGCCAACAAAATAAAGTTGAAACAATTAAGATCCTAGGTCTTTCACAACCTTTATCCATTCCAAGCCAACGTTGGGATCCATCCCTTCTCTGCTACACAGTCCCTCGGGTGATCCATCCCTTATCAAGGTTTCTTCGCATCGGAAGGTCCAAAAACCAAGGCATATCCTTTCCTAAAAACCATCATACTATTCATAGCATGCTCATGGAAATAAATGGAAATTATTGGGTAGCAGTGTCCCATAATGGCCCTGCTCCTGAAGTTCTTTACCAACATACTATTGTTTGTTCCAATTCCTTTTTTTTGTTGTTTCTAATTCTTACAGTCAATTTCAACCACCCAAACTAGGAATTTCCATGTTTTCCTATACCAAACACATAATTTCCATTAGACTAAAAAGGAATTGAAATTAACTCAAATCATCCCTCATTGGTGGTCCATCAATAAGGTACACTTGCAAGTCCATTTACTTCCTGTCACAACAAGTCAAACTAGCTCTTTGATTAAATCATTATGTATAAACATATCACGTCTAGTTAGCTCAAAAAACAACCATCACATAAATTAGAATCATATGTTACATGAATAATTAAAACTAAATTAAAATATTGATACTTATGTTTCAAATGGTTCTTTTGTTTTACCTTTGTTCTTTGTCCTTTTCATACACACACTTAATCAGTTGCAAACCAAGCAAGCACCAAATGCATTATCTTCTCTTTGAACATGTGTACAAAATCGATCAGTTTCCAAACCCAGTAAGTACCCAGTGCCTTCTCTTATATTCAAAGCAACAAGGGAATCTAGAGACTATACTGCCTCCTCCCTCAATGTTAGTAACAAGGGCATCCAGAGACTAAACCCCTTCAACCCTCAATATTAGCAGCTCAATATTGGTCTCATCCCAAGCTCTCCAGGGTTTTAGAAAATAATAACTCAACCCACAACCTTCCATGGCTCCAAATTTTATGTTCCAGCAGCGGCTCCAAGAACTAGTAATGCAACCCACCAAGGACTCTAAAGCATTTGTTCCAACCATCGAATCGAGGAACTAGTAACTCAACCCAAGTTGTTACATGCCTCCAAAGCATTCATTCCAATCCACAACCATAGGGAACCCAAGAACCAATCCCCTTTACAACACATACACATATACCCAGTGTACAACACCACTCATACACCCACACTCGGTGTACGACACAACACATATACGTACACACAATACAATACAATGAATACACATGTCATGATATAAAGAATACACAATACAAATAACACAGTAGCACATGTACTCTACACCACATGTACAACATGTATACAACAGTAGTGTTGTAAAGTGTAACTAGGTTCAGTCTTCATAACGACACGTAATTGTGACTTTTGTAAATGATGTAATGAAGAAAATAAAACTATTTTTGTAAGCCTTTCTTCATGGGTTTCATGAGCATGTGATTGTATTTTAGATGGCTCCCATTGAGAGCCTTAGGATTGGTCATTAAAATTCAAAGAGTCTATTTCATGTATGAAGAACCCTTCTTGGGGATATAACAATGTACTTGAGTCTATAATGTGTCTATATAGTCCTCCAACAACAAGCACATAGTCCTCTTCATATGTTGGCCTGCAAGATGAAATAATAACTCATGTCGGCTCAGTTACATGGAGACACATATATTCAAGATGTCATGTCGACTTAATATATCAAACAACCACTATAAATAGGGTGAACATACTTCACGTTTCCATAATCATATTTTCACATATCTCTCGGATTTCGGATGGGTAATAACATAAGAAAGTTTGGATTGATATGTTTGATATTTCAGTGAAGAAATGACAGAAAGGGAGGTTCAGATTACCTCCAATTTGGATAGATATCTCAGTGAAGGCTTCAGTTCAGAGGCTATAGTTGAAGGCTACAATGTTGTGGGAGGAAAAATGGGTTTCATATCCTTCTAAGATTAAGATCACAAGGACAATGATAATGTGACAAATTTGGATGTCTAATCATGAACAAGAATGAGGGAAAACTAGTAAAATGATAAGGGAGTGGCAAAGTGTAAGGGCTAAAGAGAATCTCAAATATCTCTCAGAAATTAGATCACAGAATAGAGGAGGTATCCCTGACTTCGAACCACAGTGACTAGTCTAGATCAAGTCATTACATGAATTTCAGCTCTTTGCTAGGAAGAGGTCTCATGGATTTAGAGCTATCTTTAATGACATGATAGTTCATTTTCATGAGAAGAGATGATATCAGCTTCTGCTATGAAGAAGGTCGAAGTGGAAGAGAAGACGAGAAGATGGAAAAAGGATGTGTGTCTTGGTCTTGGAGAGGCTACTAGGTCAAGGGACTGGGTCTTGGCATTCATCAATTGCAATCTCTATAAGAAGAATTTGTGCCGGTTTTCCTCTCAAAGAGTGAGAGGTTTTGGCCCTATCTCATAGCCTACATTTTGTTTCTCTTGTCTATTTATGTTGTTGCATTGGTTACTATTTGATGAAGAAGAACATTAATAATCTAACATGAATAAGATCTTTATCTAAACAAGTAAAAATCATTCTCAAACAATCACTAATCGAAGAGAAATCACCAAATGCTAATTCTCTATATTTCTCAACATGGTATTAGAGCTAAGGTGATAAATTCAAAGGAAGGGCATCTAATGAAAAAGACACTCAAGGATGGAGTTTCAAGAAAGGAATCTAAGCAAGTCAGAGGTTATCAAAGAAAAATATCAAGATCTACACTGAAGAATAAAAACCTAGATCAAAGAAGTAGTCTACAACAACAAAAGTTTTGGATCCTCTAGTCATCATCAAAAGACCACAAATACCCTCAAAGCAAGGTAGCTTGAAGGACATTAAAGATGAATATCACATCATCTTGAAGAAAGTCGAAACCCTAGAAGCAATTCTGATCTACACTCATTCACTACCAAAGTAGTCGAAGTATCTTGAAAGCAAGAAGGCATTATCATCATCTTCAAAGCTATAAGGCAAGTTCCCTCTCATTGAAGCAAGGATCCTCTCCTTTTCCTTGAAGAATATCATCCGAGGAAGCAGCAAAACATCCTCATTAATTGCCATCAACAAAAGGAGCAAGATCAAAATGCGTTGTGATCATAAAAGGAGCAATCTTCTTTATTGAAGGAAGGATTTTTCATTTGGAAGAATATTATTGAAAAGCGAGCACTAATACATCTTCTTCAAACATCATCAAAGTAATTAAGTTGAATATTTCATATTCACTTTTTAGGTAAGTATCTTTCATTCTTTAAATCAAATTTGGTAAAATGACTTCGTGTTTGCAAGGACATCTATAAGTTGGTTGGGTCATCGAAATTCTTTACATGGAAAAGAGGATAGACATAGTCCTCAAAGAAAGTGAAGTCATTGAACACATCAACAATAAGGTATCCTCTGAATGCATGGAAAGGGATTCTCATGATAGGTCCCCTCATATAGAAGTATTGGAGACATCAAAGATATGTATACGACAATCTTGTAAGACTATTATCTGAAGATGCTATAATGAAGGTCACATGAATTAGATCTTATTTACACAAAATTGAAGGTATCAAAGAATGAAGGGATATCTTCATAAGACCTCAACTGCAAGATCTGGTAGAAATGAGAAGAATATAATCATCATTGTTCTAAATGCACTAATTGATGAACAAGGTAACAACTTCCCATGGGGATAAGAAAGTTATCTCATTCAACAAATTGTAGTTTCTATGCAAGATAGAAAAAGACACGCTAAGGAAAAAAGTGTTGAAGGATAAAAGACTCAAACATTTGGAGTAAGGAAAGGGAAGTTTGGAAAACTTGTTCCTCGGAAAAGAAGAGAAGAAGCCCATATCACCAAAGAAGTGGAGTTGAAGAGAAGAAGTCCAAGAAAAGAGGAAGTAAGAGATCTCTACTATGTTGAGATAGTCTCCCTCACAAAAGGTCTTTTCATAGCTCCTAAATCTTTTGTTAGAAGATATGGCTATAATAAATAATAAGATGCATCATGGTATCTAGGAAGAATTAGAAATAATATCTCGTGACATCACCATATGAAACATGAAGGATGTCTTGAACAAAATCCATGTCAGTAAAATATGAAGGATATAGCTCTTGAGAACCTCATCACAAACTTAAGAAGAAGTCATCCAAGACAAGGCTCATCATACATTAAGTAAAAAAGGAAACATCTTCTGAATAGGGATATGCAATATCCTCAAGATTCTCTGATGGAATCCTCATCAGAGGTTCACTGATCTAGAGAGGAAGCAAGTGTTTCACCAGGAACTCCAACTTGTGGAGTTCATGGGATGATGGTATGATGACATAAGAGACGAAGTAGATCAAGGGGTTGAAGATATTTTCAATCAAGGAAGTTTTGAAAGAAGCCTATATGACCTAAAGGTAAATAAGGTATGATTGTATTTAATATTATAATGTCATGTCGTATGGTTGCAGGTAATATGGATCACTACTTCTATCTTGAGAAGCATGATCAAGGGAAAAGGATCTCCTCCTCTGAAACACTGCAGGAAGGCATAGGTCACATTAGATGAAATAAAAATAATATGTCCTCATATGGAGTATGAGGTGGTTGAATACTTAAAGGAACTCTTATTGGAAGCTCCTGGGAATGGAATGTGTGAAGAAAGGAAGGAAGAGATCATGAGATATACGACCATGATAAAAGAAATCAGCATCCAAAAGACCAAGAACATTTGACTAGGAAATCTCCCGGAAAGATATGAAGATTCTTATGGAAGTCTTAGAAAGATGGAGACCCTTGACAATGGATATCTTTGGGAGATGTGTCAAAATGCATGCAGGATGTTGATACCTATAGGACAATGTCATGATCAAATTCCATCACAAAGATAGTTTTGATTTAGGTGTTCATTTCTTAGTTTTGAACAAATATCTGGATGGGCTTATGTAGGACTTCCAAAGGGAAGAACTATGGATGAATTCCAAGAGGACCATATAGAAGCATGTAAGATCATTCCAGAAAATATGGCATGAAGAAAGAAACGTGACATGAATAAAGGCCAGATGAATACTAATGTATCACTTTATGATAAAAGGAATGATGACATTACTGACTCATGGATGAAAGTGATGGATGGTTTGTGACCTATGTAGAAGCCACACAGATGAAGACTCCTAGGCAAATAAATTCATGACTTCGAAGGAAGGAGTTCTTCTAGCAACTGATTAAGGAGTTGTTGTAGGTCACTAATTAAGAGGGAGCCTGAAAGAAAGTTTCTTACTTGGAAATGCCTAATCCAAGAGGGATCTTAGGTACATTCCTTCCATAGGAATGAGTACATTTTGTTATTCAAATTGATATGTCCTCCGTAATTGAGAGGGAGAGATAAACACATCATTTTTCTATTCACTTGGGAAGACATAATGGAGGATTGGGTAATCATCTAGCATCCAATACTCTTTGAGGATGAGATAAGGCATCCAAGATAAGATTAGTCACAAACCAATATTCTTTGAGGACTAGCAATCCAAGATAAGAATAGTCCAAAGAATTTCATGCTCTTTGAACACTCGGGTGGAATATGTACCTTGAAAGAATGATTTTGGTGTCTAGGAATCATTGGTCTAGCAAGCGTTATGCTCTAATCATGTGGATAGAGCTATTAGTCAAGGCCTTTCTATGTGATAATGTTGGTTGATATGATCCTAGATAGATGGGTTACCAATCTGATTCTTCTTATCAGAAATTATTAAGATTGAGAATGACCAAGTACCATCATGAATACCTCCCTAGTTAAGAGGGAGTGTTGAAAATTTTAACTAGGTTCGGTCTTCATAATGACATGTAATTGTGACTTTTGTAATGATGTAGTAAATAAAATAAAATTATTTTTGTAAGCCTTGCTTCATGGGTTTCATGAGAAAGTGATTTTATTTTAGATGTCTCCCATTGAGAGTCTTAGGATTAGTCATTAAAATTCAAAGAGTCTATGTCATGTATGAAGAACCCTTCTTGGGGATATAACAATGTACTTGAGTCTATAATGTCTAAAATTCCTCCAACAACAAGCTCACAATCATCTTCCTATGTCGGACTGCAAGATGAAATAATAATACATGTCAGCTCAGTTATATGGAGACACATCTATTCAAGATGTCATGTTGGCTTAATATATGTACCAACCACTATAAATAGGGTGAACATACTTCACATTTCCATAGTCATATTTTTGCATATCTTTGTGATTTCGGATGGGTAATAACAGAAGAAAGTTCGGATGGATATGTCTGAGATTTCGGTGAAAAAATACCAGAAAGGGAGGTTCAGATTACCTCCAATTTGGATAGATATCTCTGTGAAGGCTTGATTTTAAATGTTTCAATTGAATGCTACAATTTTGTGTGAAGAAAAAGGGAATTTGGATCCCTCTAATATTTAGATCACAAGGACAACGATAATATGACAAGTTTGGATGCCTAGTCATGAACAGGAATGAGGGACAACTAGTAAAATGATAAGGGAGTAGCAAAGTGTAAGGGTTGAAGAGAATATCAGATCTCTCTTAGAACTTGAATCACATAATAGAGGAGGTATCCCTAAATTCATATCACAGTGACTAGTCTAGATCAAGTCATTACCTGAAGTTCAGATCTTTGCTAGGAAGAGGTCACAAGGATTCAAAGCTATCTTTGGTGACATGATAGTTTGTTTTCATGAGAAGAGATGATCTTAGTTTATGCTATGAATAATTTTGAAGTGGAAGAGAAGACGAGAAGATGGAAAAAGGATGTGTGTCTTGGTCTTGGAGGGGCTACTAGGTCTAGGGTCTTGGTTTTGGCATTCGTCAATTGGAATCTCTATAAGAAGAATTTGTTCAGGTTTTCCTCTCAAAGAATGAAAGGTTTTGACCCTGGATCATAACCTACATGTTGTGTCTCTTGTCTATTTATGTTCATGCACTGGTCACTGCTTGATGAAGAAGAAAATTAATAATCTAACATGAAAAATATCCTAATATAAACAAGTAAAAGCATTCACAAATAGTCACTAATCAAAGAGAAATCAACTAATGCTAATACCCTAAATTTCTCAACAAGCAGTGCCACACATTTAGAGACCACATTGTCTCTACCAGGCAACCTTGCCTCTAGTGTCTTTCCACTATCCAGGATTTCCCCAACATGCAACAGATCACATTTTTTTCATTCCGCTGATGTATCCTTTAGAGTTTCCGGCCATAGCATAAACATAGGCACAGTTGTAAGAACATAATATCAAACCATATCCACATGATACTAACCTCATAGATCTGTTAGGGCTACTCTTCCTACTTCATTCCTCATAATACCAGGAACCTCTTAATGCCATTCACCTCCATAAGTAATCATTCTTCCACAAGAAAGATCCTTGAAAACCTTGTCACACAATGAAATTCTTATATATATATATATATATATATATATATATATATATATATATATAGATATATATATATATATATATATATATATATATATATATATATATATATATATATATATATATATATATATATATATATATATATATATATATATATATATATATATATATCATGGTCATCACACAATTACCATATATCATAAGGTCAAGGTTAAGAGAACTCCATTTAGTTGTGTACAACATGCACAAATTTGAGAACAACAACTCCCAACATAGGTAAGGCATTTGATGCCTCAAATTCATTTACTCTACCTTTCCTATTATGTTTCTCATGACTATGTTTCCACTGTCCATTTACCCCATTGGACCCAACCAACCCAATTGACTGTCATATTCTTAACTTCAATTTCCCTTTACTCATGCACCAAGCTTCATTCGTGTCTTTCATTATCTATTGGGTTTCATTCAGCTCTCCCCAAGCTCCATTACTTATCTATATATATATATATATATCATGGTCACCACACAATTACCATATATCATAAGGTCAAGGTTAAGAGAACTCCATTTAGTTGTGCACAACATGCACAAATTTGAGAACAACAAGTTCCCAACATAGCTAAGGCATTTGATGCCTCAAATTCATTTACTCTACCTTTCCTGTTATGCTTCTCATAACTATGTTGCCACTGTCCATTTACCTCATTGGACCCAACCAGCCCAATTGACTATCATATTCTTAACTTCAATTTCCCTTTACTCATGCACCAAGCTTCATTCTTGTCTTTCATTACCTATTGGGTTTCATTCAGCTCTCCCCGAGCTCCATTAACATTCTTCTTTCCCCAACCGATTCCTAAGATCCTTTAAACATGAAAGGAAAGAAAAAGAAGAAAACAAGAAGAAAACCATGGAAAACCAATATCAATACAATCAAGGAAAATTTTAAGGATGGAAAATTTTCTTGAAGTTTAAAAACATTGGTGAATCTCACTAATCCATAATATGCAAACTATAAAATGTTTATTGATATATTTGTAAAATTATTCAAATTTCTAATGATTTTATATGTAGTCTCTATATAATGTTGGTGATTTTTAAGGTAAAATAATTTTATAATCTAAAATTTGGGCGAATCATCTTTTATAAAAATTGGAAATTGGCGAATCTTTTTGTGGAAAAATCATGGAAAATTAGCCCATTGGGAAAACATTAGCCCCTAAAATTTTCCATGAATACAATACCACAAAAAAATGGCATGGCCATGCACCAAACACAAACAAAACTGAAAATCGAGTGCAAACAAATCACAAAATATCGAAAACTAGCAACAAACGCCATGACTCAACCTCATGGTTTCTAGTAGTTCTAAAGGAAAGCTCAACCTAAGCCTTCTTCAAGGTCTATGGAAATATCTTTTTCCATGCAATTTCCTACATCATACTGCCATAAACACATAATTGTCAGTGAATAAATTAATATAATGATATACCATTTACCTTGCCTTGTTGTGCCAAGCACACTGCCTTGTAACTAAAAATATGTTATTATTCCTACATCACACCACATTATCTTATGCCTTTATTCATGCCTCTACAAGATTAAAACTTAGTCTCTTCCCTCAAATATTAGCCTTAATATTAACAATGTTCCAAATGCATGTTCATGAATCTAGCACATATCGATGATGTCAGACAAAATCAAGGTTAAGAAGACTTATTGTATTATGCAAAGCACTCATTCATTTGGAATTGTGGTTTACAAACATAGCCAAAGGAATTATCATCCAATTCCATTTTTTTAACGTTTATTGTGCTACAATTGATTCTTATTATGTGTTATCACATCAACAAGCTATTATTTATATAAACAAATCAATTGTTACCTTGTCATTCTAATACCAAGCATTGTGTTTATTAGCTTGAAATCAGCCTTTACCAAAACTAACAACCATGTCATAATAAACCCATCGTCATTAGTCATAATATTACAACTAGCACCCACTTTCACTCAAGTGCATATCCGTTGTCTCGAAACATATTTTGTTAGTACAACCATCTTAAAACAAGATCATTCCTTCATGCAATATTATAGACACATACTCATATCATGCCACTTTTCCATTTTGTATATTTCATGCCAGGACTATAAGGGGAGTCATGTGAACCGTAGGCCATTACTTTGCTCTTCATCTATGATCTTCTATTTCCCACAACCATACCATGTTAGATAAACCAAATAGATGACATAATCAAACTCATACCTCAATGTATCTTAGGGGAGGCTATCACATCTACACAAGTCGATCCAGATTAGTTTGACAAAATATCACAAGTATATCAACTCATACATGAATATCATAAACATAACCATCTGCATAACCCAATCTAGATTAGCATGATACATATAACATAAATATCTTAAATGCAATGACCATAATCATCATGTGTATGACCACAATTCATATAACAACAAGTTAACTACCATGCATGATTATCTGACGCATGTGCATATGACCACACTAATCAACTAACATATATCATGCATGTAATCACAACATAAATAGAATGATAGGCATGTATATGAAAATAATTCATATAACAACCATTAACCATCATACATGCATGATCGACATATAACTTGTATGATGATCTTCTTTTACCCTGGGGTCTAATGTCGCAACCTCGCTCTAATAATTTGCATTTCCTGCTCCATCTCAGCCAACATATCAACATCATAACATACCAAAAACATGATAATGACACAAACTGCATAATGACCACAACGATGCATGTTTGACCTACTAGGTATGCATAACCATATACATTTAGCCTATCCAACCCATGTGTTTGAACCTGGAAGCTCTCATACCACCCTCTAACTAGCCCTCCCAACATTTACCCAATTTTACAAGCTCTGTGGGTAAATGTGAGGTTGAGTGCTACTATGACATGACCGGCCTCCAAGTTCCAGTTATGGAAGTGGGGCCAAAAATCTGAAAACTTATTGACACCTCTCAAGAGCAGTAGGTCACCCAAAAGTTAGTCCACAACCTCTAATGACCAAATCATGAGTTGGATTCTTATTATGTGTTATCACATTACCAAGCTATTAGTTATATAAAAATCAACTATTACCTTGTCATGTTAATATCAAGCATGTTTCCCTACAATTGTTCACACGTCAGTCACATGCTCCAAATATCAAGACATTATTTATATTAGTTTGAAATCAGCCTTTACCAAGACTAACATCCATGTCATAATCAAGTCACAGTCATTAGTCATAATACTACAACTAGCACCCACTTGCACTCAAGTGCATATCAGTTGTCTCAACACATATTGTGTTAGTAAAACTGTCTTAAAACAAGATCATTTTTTCATGCAATCTTATAGACACATACTCATATCATGCCACTTTTCCATTTTGTGTATTTCACGTCAGGCATGTAAGGGGATTCATGTGAACCGTAGTCCACTATTATTTTCTTCATCCCTGATCTTCTATTTCCTGCAACTATACAATGTCAGATAAACCAAATAGATGACAAATCAAACTCATACATGAATGTATCTCAAGGGAGGCTATCACACTTGCACAAGTCAATCCACATTAGTTTGATACAATATCACAAGTATATCATCTCATATCTGAATATCATAACCATAACCATCTACATATGTCAATCCAAATTAGCATGATACATATAACATCAAGATCTTAAATTCAATGACCATAATCGTCATGTGTATGAGCACAATGCATGTAACAAGTTAACTACCATGCATGATTATGTGACACATGTGCATATGACTGCACTATTCAACTAACATCTATCATGCATGTAACCACAACATCAATAGAATGATAGGAATGCATATATAAATAATTCATATAGAAACCATTAACCATCATACATGCATGCTTAACATACAAACTTGTATGATGATCTTCTTTTACCCTAAGGTCCAATGCTGCAACCTTGCTCTAATAATTTTCATTTCCTGCTTCATTTCAGCCAACATATCAAGATCATAACATACCAACAACATGATGATGACACAAAATACATAATGACCACCACGATGCATGTCTAACCTACTAGGTATGCATAACCATATACATTTATCCCATCCATTCCAAGGGTTTGAACTTGGAAGCTCTAAAACTATCCTGTAACTAGCCCTCCCAACATTTACCCAATTTTACAAGATCCCAAGGTAAATTTGAGGTTGAGTGCGACTGTGACATGATCCGACCTCCAAATTCCAGTTATGGAAGTGGGGCCTACAATCCAAAAAGTTATTGACACCTCTCAGGAGCACTAGATCACCCAGACGTCAATCCACAATTCTAATGACCAAATCCCGAGTTGGAACTAATTTTTGTCTAACCTAACCCCCAACCGCACCCACAACAAGGCATGCATGTGGTTATGAGGCTCTAACCAGACTCATAAGCCTAGATGCCAGCTCAAATCTTAAGTTTTGTGCCTGCGGTCCTGAGATTTGAGCCACTTTTCTAGGCTAGCCTTTAGATCACTTCCCACAACTTCTTGTAACTTTCCAGAATCATATTTCTCATAATAATAATGCTAATGATTCAAAATTGAAGACAGAACTTGACCTAGACTAAATAGAACATACTATACATTTCGTCAAACACATGGTAAACATGTAAGCTACATGTCATGAATGAATATCTGAGTGTAAATCTCTGTAATTTAGCTTAAAATCACTGAGAAGGTATAATTCCCTTTCATGTATCTAGAACAACACTAGTTAGTCCATGCATTCATCAACCAGTCATTAATTTATCAAAGCGTAACAAGATCCATAGTTAGAGCACATCGTAAATAATGCTTATAACCAAAATATAACCAGAATCTCAACCATGACAGAACAACCCCCAAAGAAACATAATAAAAGTTAAAAATTCTCATAAATTACAATATAAAAATAACTCTCATTAACTTATTCAAAATCCAACCAAGTTAAGGACTTCCACATACCACCCAACCATATATTGAGTTAAACAAAATCTTTTCTTCAACCAATCACCCTTGTGCCATATTACAAGCATGAATGTGAGATCTCATGGGATAAACCAAGGCATAATCAACCAGGGACTCTAGAGGTTAAACCGGCTCCACCTTCAACCTATCGTGATCTCACCTAAACTAGTCCTGAGATCACAAAACTTAAACCAAGTTTGGATGCCTCATAATTTCTTCACCATACCTTAAGGATTTTTCCTGTCTCCACCCACTTATCGAGGTCTTCTCGGTGAAAACCATATCCACCCCCAACCCTTGGAAATTTTCCTGAGAACACCTCACCTGGTTCTAAAACCTTCTAACGAAACAAATCTCAATCAAGAATGAACCCCATCACATCATGGCTATCCAAGAAATGGCAAGGCAAGACTAAAACCACTGTCAAACCATGAAAAAACCATGCCAATGACAACAAATGAACCAATAAAATAATGCATGAACCATGCATTCATACCTCAGCTAGGAAATCACACATGCTACATGTTACCTACACCACCTTTTTGTTGAATTTGTTAATCCAACCTTCTCCTTGCTTTCCTTCACTTTCCTTTGCTTCTCCTTTGTTTCTCCTTTGCTTTCTTATCCAAGCGCTTGTTCCTTTTCCTTTGATACACCTGCTCCAAAGATGGGAAAAGGCCATGAATTGATTCTCAGGTGCCTTTTTATCATTGATGTCTCTATTTTCTTCAGTTTCCTTCATTTTCTCTATAATTTCCCCTGCATGCAAATCTATGTCTCTTCACCTCCCTTTTTTCCTATTTTCCTTTATTTCCATAATTAATTTCCAATTATTGTCTCTTTTCCTTTTAAAATTCCTTTGCCAATTTCCATAGCCATTATTAAATAGAAAGTGATGCCCACTAGGATGTTTCCCCTCCATTCAGCTTGGAATGCATTTCCCATGACCTTGGTCTTATGTTTTTTACATGGAAATTTAACCCGGGGCTATCACAATTACTTTTATGATTTTTTCTAGTGATTTTTATATATTATGATAATTAAAAAAATGAAATTTAAGAACTTTTCCCATACAATGGTTGTTGAAAAAAAGAAATGTGATCATTTTTATTATAATAAAATCCTAAAATCCTTGTCTCATGAAGTGCATGCATGCATATATCACTTATTTATTGATATTACATTTCATTGTTGAGCATTGAAAATATCGTAAATATTCTTATTGTCTACGAGAAGAAATAATTCCAATTAGAATCAATCTCCCATTCTCTTGCCACTTGGATTTACTAATAGTAACTATTTCAAACCTTTAGTGGTTCTAGCTACAAATATTCTCTCTACCTACATTGCTTCCTTGCATTCACCGTGTGCTCCACTTGCTTGCATTTATTGCATCTTGTGCTTGCTTGGATTCTTGACTAGTATAAGCATGTCCTCTCTTTCCCTAGTTAGTGTTAAGAGAAAGAACTGGGCAACAAGGATCAAAATTTATACAATACGATTTTGATTCCTTATTATCAATAATTTGACACTAAATAAGTACTATTTAATTTTGATATATTTTCATTGACAAAAAATAATGTTATTTATTTTTCTCCTATGCATATGGTGTTTAAATTATAGTGCACATGTTCCAATCATTAGACTCGAAATTTTCATGGAAAAATATATTAGTAATATATCTATATTTTAGGGAAAATTGTGTTGTTGCAAGTTTTTAATAGTTATATTTTTTTAAATTTTTGGTTGAACTGATGCCCACAATATTGAACTTTGATTATTCTTAAAAAACTAGTTGTAGTTGTTTTAACATTTGGAACAATTACGCTATAAGAAAGAAGAACAAATTAATTGAATTTGAGCTATAGTTTCCAGGGGATGAAAGAGCAAATGGTCAAACTGAATATCCTCCATATGATTCCTATATAAACTCTAATACTAGTGAACTATTCTTGGGTACGTCTGTTCATTCAAGTATGACTAGAGTTCTTATTTGAAGACAATATTCTTCATTTGTGATTTGTAAAACTTGACATGATAGGAGGTAAAATGTATAAGGTATGCATTAAAATTTAAAATAAAAATATTTTTCACGTAAAAAGAATAGTTTATTTAAACTTGTAAATATTTAAAGATAATTGAGGTTAACTTTTGAAATTGAAATACAACTCTTCCCTTCATCCTATAATTGTTAGCCTTATTCTATCTCTTAAAGTATGTCTTTACCATGCTAATGTGCCCCTTATAATTAACCTCTACCTCAATTATTTAAAGTCACTAACCAAAATCACACCCCCTCAAATGAATACTTTTGTATTTTATTATATGAATTTGAGAGTTTTGAGGTTCCAATACTTAGCATCATTATATATATATATATATATATATATATATATATATATATATATATATATATATATATATATATATATATCTATATATATAACATCTTTTGTATATAACACTTTGTTATTATCATGTCCCTTTTCAAATTTATGTAAAACATCAAGTTCCATAGTGTTATTGTAATTCTATTCATAATAAATACATACATCATACATGGAAAGAAATTAAAATTCTCCCTATTGAATCTAAAATGTTAACATTGAATTCATATCTTTTATAATTCACAAAAATAAATTATATAATAAACAAGCATAGATCTTATGAAATAATTCAAAAAATATAAATTTTAGCATTTATTTAAAAAGTTGAAATTATATGATGAAATACATATTAAATAAAAGAGTTTCTATAAACCTCATGGTGCACATGATTTTTTTTATGTATTTGGAAGAAAAAAATAGCTTTTAACAAATCAAACTTATGTTTTATACCCAACTTTGCATAAGGCATGTGAGCAATCTAATGATATTGGGTAAAACTTGAGAGATTATGTCACGAACTGTTTAACACCTAATGTAAAATTCCATCGTTGATATGAGTAATGTTAATTTTTCTTAGGGATATATTGTTATTTGATTTGATAATTGCATTTCAACATTTGCATATTAAATTCACCCCATAGAAACTAAATATTATTCATAATTACTACATTATTTAGAAGCATATGCAACTATGTAAAAAGAACAACATCATCATCAATGCAGTGGAACATAAAAGATCAATAAAAGAAAATAATTCACACATAGAGAACCCAGGATTGGTCGGAGACCAGGGAAAACCCACTATGGGGAAAACCCTTTCAAACTATTATTCTTACTACATTGTCATTGAATGGTTCATCAAAAGAGAGTACAATGTTCCATATCTTCAATCATAATCTTATCCATGAAAAATCAACTAAAAAACATCCTGAGATGAACCCAATAATGCTAATAATCAAAACATTTCTTCAAAAGCTTGAAATCAATTGTCACTATCTACAGTCAACTACCAAACCCTACAATCAACGAGTGAAATCTATTTTGTGACTGATAAAACCAAAACCTAGGTCCCAACCGCGTGTAGAGAGTGATGTGCATGCTTTGAAACCTCCAACCACATGAATAGGTCTACGCACTTGTGGTTGTAGCCAAAAATTTCTAGTTACAAACATGTGGTTGTGACCCAAAACCCTAGACACGTGTGCGAGCTTTTGATCCTATAATGTTGGACCTATGCGAGCTAAACTCTGCAAACTGCCTCAGACCTGTGTGAGCCAAAACCAAAGAAGGGAATATAATATTTCTTCATGATGACATACAAATGAGGGTGACTTGACTTGTCTTTATATCCATCCATGGGTGTTCAATTTATCTTTTAGGTCATCCTGATCAAATATGCACATGTGGAGCTTAATTCAAAAAAAACACTTTCCCTTGTCCAAATTAAGCGCTTCAATTATCAAAATTGGTCCTCTCAAAAAGAGGGACCTTGTCCCACTATTGGAATTTGTCACTTAGATGCCAAATTAACACTCCCTCTCAGTTAGGGAGACATTTAAACTGCATCATGTAATCATCACAAGTATCCTATCATCAAATCATATCGTCTCTCAATTATCTTGTCATCAAATGTCATCATTTCTCATCTCAGTTCATCTATGCTTATTCCTTCTTATCTCTTGATTTTTCTTACTCATATGTTGAACATTTTCAAATCTAAAAGAAGAAAAATTTGACATTAGAGGGGAGCCTAAGCTACCACCCTCTATCATGTCAGAGAGCACATCTCAATCCGAAACAATATCAGGGAGCACATATCTACCTGAAACCACATCGGTGAACTTAGTCTCAACCTAGAATTGCATAGGGGAGCATATCTCAACCCAAAAATAAAATTGAGGAGCACATCTCAACCCAGAATCTCATTGGAGAGAAAAATATCTTCAACACCATATTGAGCAATAGGTGATCTATGGGAGCACATCTCAACCCATCCTATTTCGCACTGATATTCCTAATAATGACCCTCAAGTCATGTGGCAGAACACCTGCATCATAATAAGCTTGGGTTGTATACCTCCAAGCACTCTCTCAACCCATTGGCCAGACAGGGAGCAGTATTCCCAACAAGCCCAACTTGTGTGTATGATGCCAATTGGTGTATACTCTACATAGACCAAGATAGGGGGAGATACATGACTTGTCAAAATGGATAAGAATCACACACACCCTATGGGTGATAGAGAGGTGAGCAACATCTACAACCCTATTTTGTAGAGATACCTAAACCCTAGGAGCCCTCCATCTCAATTCCTCACCCCAGGAGCTAAGACAAGGGGGAATATTTGGCTCAGTTTTCTCGACCAGTCATGCTCTCTGTAGATCAGAAGCATATCATCGTGCTCATATCTTGTATCGAATTAATCATCATGTCGCAATAGAAAGAGTATCATGTTCACACAGGACATGAAATCAAAAATTATATTAGAACAAATATATATCACAAAAGGATACCATATTCATCCTCCCTCTCATGGAGGGAGAAACCACGAGCCTTATCTTGTTTCATATAAAAAAATTGTCTTAATCTATAATGATATACGTGATTCTCTACCAATCGGACCCCATTTATCACAATGTATCCTTTCATATTCGAAATATGATCAAACAACTTTCTAAAGACTTCTTCAACCTGGCTCATAGTTAGCCATGCTAGCAACATCATACCCAACCTCGGTCATGCTTCAAGCTATAGACTTCGCATCCAAGAATGTCATGGTAGATCTCATACTAAGGTAGCACCCATATTTCCTCATCTCATAAATAATGATTTAAACAACATCAATATATGCATGTAGTCATATATCATAGGAATAATATCTTAGACCAGAAATTGATCGTCCCATGAAAATCTATCGAAGGGTGCTTAGCGACAACTCAATGTGTATGAAGCGGCTCAATCATGAATTGACTAAGATTAAAAACATATAAATATACAGATAGGTGTTCACTTGGAACATCAATGCTTCAATCAAATTCCAGTTTCCAAGGTAGGTCCAACAATATCCATACATAATTCAATCAAAGTGTCCAAGGATTTACATTCCAATTTCCAACATTTATTCAATAGCTTCATGATATAGATCCAAACTTCAAAAAGTAATTCATCATGCCATGATTTTTCATTTAAAACCTTAGAGGCCAACTCCCTCTTACTTTGATCATAAAAGGCTCATTACTTGTCATGAATAGACCATCAGTATATAAAACCAAACTCAAAGTCATACCTTCGACCGTTTTTGAAGTGGAGGTTTGGATTGGCACATCTTCTTGGCTTCACCAGGTAACTGTCAATGTGGACATATCCGACTCGGAAAGCTTGCTTCAAACCATACAATTTTATTTGTAAACTTGACCAAACCAATATGCTTAACCTTACATAGATCAATATTATGGAAACAAATAAACTAAGTCAACTTATTAAGCCTTAGATGTCAGATCAATACTAATATCAAAATCATAAAAAAAATCCAATATCATTGTGAAAAACGTCTTCGAACCAAATGTCAAGTAGAGCTCACATCCAAATACCAAGTCAAGATTTCATCTATTGTCATGTCAACGCATTTTTAATAAGAAATATGAAATGCCATCATGCCATCCTAACATGAATTGTCACTAGATGCAAATGCATATGCCAAGGATAAGTGTCAAATGTTTATACTTCAACTAATGTGACAAAGCTAATGAATCCAATACAAAATCAATGTTAACATCAATCAATGAAAGTAACTATGCCCACATAACATTGTCATCAAGGCAAATCATCAGTCATCAAGTACCAAATCAGATCAAAACTCTAACTTCTTATCATTTTGAATTCAAACAATCGATAAGCCAAAACATATCTATGAACCATCAAACATCATGTCAAAGTTATAAAGCATCATCAATCATGCAAGCCAATATTCTCACTAAGTCAAGTCAATAAGCCAAATCTTTTCAAACCCTTGCAATTGTTATCAAATATTGCCATATACCAACTTCAATGATCAACTTAAAATAGCATATTTCAGTCCTCTCCAAACACAAGTTTTACATTCTCTATAGTAAGTCAAACATTTAAACTTCCCTCCTCATAGAAATTTTTTATGTCTGCTCCATATCTGTAGCACCATCATACTCTAGGTGCATTTCTTATTTTGTGCACGAGGCTTCAGATTTTGTGACCTATAGGAATAAATGAACCCATAGTCTTTCTTTTGTGTGGTTGGGAAGCTATAACCACACTCTTAAGCCTTCTTTCATGCGATTGGGGCTTAGACTAAGAGAAACCCTCTCTTCGCAGACTAGAACTTGTTGCAAACCAACAACATCAGAAATTTGTCTATTTATGTCAGAAAACCTCAAAAATAAGAAATCTTCTATACATTTAATGTGCACAATAATAGGTGGAGGGATTTTATGCTGAGTTTATCCCTATGAATGGGAAGCTACTTTAGTCATCATCATTCAAAGCATCAACCTGTCTATCATAATATTGTCATGTATCAACAAATATGTTAGACCATAAAATCAAACGATATTTAATTTTAATACATATATTCATCACAGAAATAACATGTTAGCATCAATTACTTCATCATCACATATGAACATGACACCATATTTTCATCAAGGGTTAGATTCATATGATTAGGGAAGTGGTAAAGTGCTTCCTCATACTTTAAGGATCATAATCACTTCATAACTTCTTTTACATTTATTCATTTATCAAATCATGGCAGCCAATTTATTATATGTCATAATTATAAGCCAAGGTCAACAAGGATATGTTGAGCAATAATATTATCGTTACACTTCCATCATCATGGTTACCATGCTTATCATAAACACTATCAATAGTATCAAGGTACCATCTATAAGAATCAATGTGCTAGCCTTCTAGCCTTCTTTATGGGATCAGGTAATCCATCATGTCTAAAATGAAATATGCTTTAAAAATATTGAAAATCAATGTTCTTATGTAGCTTTACCATGACCTAATAGAATGTAAGATACTTGTCGAATACTAAGTGCACCATATCATCATAAATACCATGAATCAAACTTTCATATGCAAGATCCATTTATTAAGGTGACATTCACATCATACCATAGGGATTACCTTGCCATCCAATATTGCAGCTGAAAAATAACATTAAAGTAAAGCACCATACATACCTTGTAGTGTTTAAATACTTGTGCACCTTCGTATTTGACATAGGAAGCTATAGCACTTTGTCAACTTTTCATCAAGTGCCTCTTCCTGCACTAGCCATGATACTCCAGAAGGATCCAGTTATCACAACTCATCTAGAGGCTAGAAGTATCCAAATAATCACATATACATGTAAGAATTATAAGTAATAAATAAATAAATAAATCTTAAACAAAAGTAAATACATAAATAGGTGACATAACTCAAAAGAATACTTATCTTCAATGAGATATGATCATCTCCCTCTTGAACTAGACTTCAAGAGTCGTGACAATCCATTGTCCATATAACACTTGTTTCCTTCAATATATTTCAACCAACTTCATCATGAAGGGTTACATCAAATATGGCATAAGTGCTAGAACATATTCACATTGATCATGCCAGATATTTTAGATCAAATATTTGCAATAATCCAAGGTTTCTCCCAAACCCTAACCTCATAATATCCATCAAACCCTAATACACAAATTTCTTAGGGTTTCATTCAAACCCTAATATTATTTTAGGTATCTGTCATCTTTACTTGCTTCCAACAAAGGTGTCTTCACAGGGGCGATCTTCAATGAATTTTCTTTAGTCGAACTCTAATACCATGTTAATTTTTATTAGGGTTATATTGTTCTTTTCTTTGATAATTACATCTCAACATTTGCATATTAAATCCACCCCATAGAAACTTAACGTTACTTAGATTTACAACATTATTTAGTAACATATGCAATTATTTAGAAAGAACAAGATCATCATCAATGCACTAGACCATAAAAGAACAATAGAAGAAAAGCATTCACACATAGAGACACCCAAATTGATCGAAGATCAGGAAAATACCCACTACAGGGAAAACCCTTTCAAAATGTTCTTCTTATTATATTGTCATTAAATGATTCAACAAAACAAAGTACAATGTTCCATATCTTCAATCATAATCCTATCCAGCAAAACTCAACTAGACAAAATCATGAGATGAAAACAATAATGCTAATAATAAAAACCCTGCTTCATAAGCCTGCAATCAACTGTCATTATTTACGGTCAACTACCGAACCCTGCGGTTAATTGATAAAATAAAAAAGGTCCCAACAGAGATGTGTGTGCAACTAAAACACTTCAAATTCATGCATGAACATACGTGCATGCAGGTGTAGCTGAAAATTGCTAGTTACAAGCCATGGTTGTGACCCAAAACCCTAGACACATGTGCGACCTTCGAACCCCGTAATTTCGAGTTTGTTCGAGCTAATCTTCATGAACATCCTTAGACTTGTGCGAGCCAAAAATAATTAGAAGAGGATAGAAGAGTGCTTCATGATGATATCCAAATGAGGGTCACGTGACTTATACTTGTAGACATTTGTGGGTGTCCAATTTATCTTTTGGGCCGACCTAATCAAATAGACACATGTGGAGCTTAATTCAAAAATACGATTTCCCTTATCCAAATTGAGCACTTCAATAGTCAAAATTGGTCCCCTCGAAAAGAGGAATCTCATCCCATGGTTGGAATTTCTCACTGAGATGCCAAATTAACAAGTAATCCTTTTCCTTTGGATTCCATCCCATTGCATCTTCGAACTTCAATTTCTAACTCTTCGCTTTTCGAAATAGATAGTTTCTTTTTATTGAAAAATGTGCATCACATAAAGTTTAAAAATATCTTTTATAAACCTTTACTAAATGTTACAATTAACAAACTAGATTGCATCATGTTCATGCGAAAGGTTAATTAATGAGACCCTTTTTTGTTTGATATGATTAACGGCCCTCAATCATAAAGCTTTATGACCATTGGATACATCCAAAAGAATCATTACATTTAAATCTTGTGTACCTTTCCACATTATTTTGAAATATACTCGTTGATTATCTCCTCCCAAATAATTTTACTCTTGTGATGGGATTTATTTTATTATGTTAAAAGTTTCAGTTGGAAGCTCTTTTTACTATTGTTTTTCTCTAAAGTTTGAAAATCAAAATCTATCCAAATTAGATATATTCCAATTTTCAGGATTTTTTCATTTATGGGTTCATTGCGGAGAAACATTTTACAAATATTTTCTCCATAATATAAAATTAATAAACTAATCCAATTATTTTATATAAAATACGAGACACCTAAAATACATTTTTAGGTCTATTGATTTTATTTCAGGTTATTTTAAGAAAATATTAATGTAGTCATGAAAATAAATTTACTTTAGTCCATTCTAAGTCATTAAGTAAAAGTCTAATTCTATTTTATTGTGATGCAGGAAAGTAAATTGGAGTTGGATTAAATTTCAACTTGGTCTGAATAGATTAGAACAAAGGAATAATTTATTTTACTGAATTACGTGGATTCAATGAGATGGAAAAGTGACTAAGAAATATTCAAAACAGAAAAATATATCTTGCAAATATATTAAAATTATTTGATATAATACTTAACTAAAAGATAGTTATGTAGCTAGTTGATGGGGAATTTGTTTATAAGGACCGCAAGCTTACTTTGAATGGGGGGTGAGAGCTTTCAGATGTGACACTTTATTTTTAATGGGTATAATGCACACATTATGTTATCCTATTCCATGATTATATTGTGATTTTGTTATATGAAATTATAATTAACAGTGCTTAGTTCAATGTTCTATGTTTTGTTAATTGTATGTCTGTATATATTGTTAGGCATGAATGATTATCAAGTTGACATGATTACATTTATAACTAATTAAATATATATTACTTGATTTATTATTTCTCAGATATACATTATTTGGAATATTCAAATGAAACTGTTGGTTAATATTTTGTAGACTAGAATTATATGGAGACATGATGTTATATTCTTTCAGTGCACACTTCATTTAAAATACAAATACACACTAATAATATATGTTTTATTGTACCTTTTTTTATCTTTCTTTGTTTGTTCTTTAACTTTATCTTTTGTTGATTGTGTTATGTACTTTCCTTGTAAGTTATTGGGATAAAAAGAAGTTCCTCTTTGAAACTTTAGCCACTCCTGTTATCTTATATGGCTGTGAGGTTTGGGGTTGCAGCATCTATAGAGAATCATGGAGAAAGATTGAGCAAATCTAGAAGCGTTTTATAACTTATAACCTGAAAATTAAATGTAATACACCCTATCCTATTCTCCTTATAGAAGCAGATCTTTCCCCTATTGAGAGCCTAGCTATGCTTAGGTTTCTGTTGTACAAGCAAAAACTCAATAACATAGACGATCATAGACTTCCTAAGCTAGCTTTAAATTCCAGCCAAAACCACCTGAGGCTCAATCGAGGGTGGCATAAAGATACAAGGGCCTAGTTAAACTATTGGGAGATCAACGAGAATGATGCATTGCAAAACATAAATAACATTAAAGATATTGTTACTTCTAAGTTCAAAGAAAAAATGTGGTGTGAGAAAGATTTAGCGGCTAAAAGAAAATTAAGTTATTATAAGAAGGTCATCAACCCCACCCTAGAAGATCAAAAGTATCTCTCTATTTTAACTAGCTCAAAGAAGAAAATTAATATATCAAAGATTAGAACGAGTTCTCATGAGCTCCATAGTGAAACAGGTCATTGGGCAGTTCCTAAAACGCCATGGATGGAAAGGATCTGCCATATATGTGAGAATAGGAACATCGAGGATGAAAACCACTTCCTCTTAGAGTGCCTCGTGTACAACCACATTAGATCTCAGTTTCACAATCTTTGTTACAATACTGACCTTCCTAGCCTTTTACAATGTCAAAATTATAGTGAGCTCGAGAGGCTTCTCTCCAAGATTTTTGAGCATAGGAATAAAATCTTAAATCAAAATAAATAATTTGTTTATTTAGGTCCGATAAATCATTGTTTGGTCTCAACAGACGTTAACCATCATTATCATAATTTATTGATCCAATTACATATTTGAATTTTACAATTTTTGTCATTGATAATTCATTTTTATACAATTTTCAATTATTAAACCTTACCATGTATTATTTTTCAAAACCCTCTATCTATAATTTTTGCCAATTATACAACTACCCATCAACTTTTCTTTCTTAATTATTATTCCAAAAAACTATTTATATTTTTTTAGTTTAACATTATTTATTTCTTAATCTAAACAATACAAAAAATACAAAGAACAACATCTCTTCCTATTAAAATATATAAAATCCCTCTCTACATTTAAAAATTCATAAATACTTATTTATATTTATAAATTACTATTGTTATATTTTTACTTTCCCACTCACATAATATTAATTACAACAACGACAAAAATTACATATAATAAAATAATAAATAAAAGACTTTAGATCTTAAAACAATATTTAAAAAAAATTAAACCCTTAATACATTTAGATTTTAAAAATGAATTAAATTAAGAAAACCAAGTTTAATATTTTTTCCCATAATTGAATTTTAAGAAAACCAAGTCTTATATTTTTAAGCTATATTTTTAATAAAAATATTTGATGAAAAAAAAAAACTAAATATTTTTACTTATCATTTTTATTTTTAAAATATATTTTAATTCAATATTTTCAAATTTATAAAGATAACCTTAAATATTTGTAAAATATAACTATTTCATATCTTTTAAATAATTAAATATTTTAAAGATTATGAATATTCAACAATTTTTTTAGCTTTATAACGGGATAATATTTATAATTCAATAAAAACAAGTTATATATAATTTATTATTATTATAATATATATTTTTTAAAAATAAATATTTAAATTATATAAATTTTATTTTATGTATTTAATATAATCTATTAAATTTATATATTGCTTTGAATTTTCTATTTAAAAATTATTAGGGATTTAATAATAATAACATAATTATAAAAACACTTTCAATCGATATGTTAAATTGACTTTTAAAATTTTTGTGTTCGTATATAAAGGATTTTTTTTTTCCTTGCACAATTTAATTATTAAAATTTATAAAGATATATACTTTATCTCATTTCAATTTATATTTATATCAAATAATAATGTAAATGTTATATTTGAGATTATGAAAATTATAAATTTTTATTTTTATTTATTTTTTTAAATAATATTTATATTTAATATAATATTATTATTTTTATATGGTGATGTCGTGTAATATTAAAGCATTTTATGATGTGAAATAAAAAATTTCTAAATTTTGTTGGTAAAAATTTATCTATGTTAATTTTTGGGTGATTGACCAATTAGATGCTTTTTGGTAAATTTTTCTCAAAGCAAAAATTAAAGATGTAATCCTTTCAGAAATCAAACAACTTGAAAAACAAAAAAAAATATGATAATATTATTTATATAATTATCAATTTATAATGTAAATGCTAAACTATAAAAATATAATTTCATTATTAATATTAAAAAGTTTTGGATTTAATTCATTATTAATATTAAAAAGTTTTGGATTTCTTTAAGTATATATATGTTATAATTTAATAATACTTTGAATTTTGAATGGTTATAAAAAAAATAATATATCAAATGTTTTTAAAACTTTAATTTATATGTTTTGAAATTTTTTATTTAAATTTATGATATTATTATTAATGATTAGTATCTAATTTTATTTAATTTTTAAAAGTATATAACTATTTTTTTTCTTGTCTTTAAATAAGTGTATATTTATTTTAACCTTAGATAAGTACTAATAGGAATAAAGAAAATTTTAAGGATGGAAGTTTATCTTAAAGTTTAAAAACCTTGGGGAATCTTACTAGTCCATAATATGCAAATTGTAAAATGTTCCGATGTAACACCCAATGGTGCACTAACATTTACTTATTACCAAGTTTTACTTAGTACTTTTAAATTTTATTCTCTTTAACCTTTATTTTTAAAGAAATATAGCTGAGAAGCCCAAACATATTTTTTTAATTATTAATTAAATGTTTTGAGCAGTTTGTAAAAGAACTGGAGAAATCAGTTAAATAACTCCTGAAACAGTTACAAGTAGTTGCCTATCTTTTCCCCTCAAAAAGGGAAATGACAGAACCTTGGGGGGTTGGAAAAAGAAGAGCAAGGACTATGTTGTGGATAGATTTCCTTGAGCTAGATGGATTAGCCAGTGGGAAAGGATCGTGAATAATAGTCGAAGGGTATGAGACTTGAGGCTGGATCATAGGTCCTGATGCCCAAGGTACTAGACTGCTTTTATTCACTAATAGGAGTTGGAAGAGCTCGGAGGGGGATTCTGGACGTAATTGCCAGATCTGTGGTTGGGTGGTGAGGCCTTCCAGATAGAGGAAATACGTGCATGTTTATAATTAAAGCAAGAAAAACAGATAAGTAGTATTTCTCTGCTTGGTATTCACTAGTAGGAAAAGATTATTTGGTTTATTATTATGTAGTGAACAGTTATCATGCTAATTAATTACTGGTAAGACTCTGTCATTGAAAATTAATAGGTATGTTTTGTCTTTCGTTACATTTCTAGCACATTCAGATATTTGCAGACATTGATGCATAAGAGAGATAACGATAATAGTGAAATTTCAACCACTGTAAAATAAAAATGCATCATCTATTTCAAGCAATAAATGAAATAACAGATTACAGTAGAAAGAGTTATATCCATGTTAATTGTCTAAAGACATATTGCCTTGCCAAAGTTTTAAAAGCGTACCATGTAACTGGAACCCTAACATGCATTCTAGAGTCATGGTCGACCCATAGAAATTAATAAGTTGTATTTTGATTAACCTCAACAAAAAACATACAAAATATCAGAGATAATGAAAACTCATTAAAAGGATGTTATTTTAGCTTTTTCTATTTTAAAGATTACTGGAGCTCTAACCAGAGATGTATATTAAACATAGTAGCCCGCGAGCATTCATATGGCTCTTGGTCGAGTTCTGAATGAACCCCGTGAGCCAACTATCCAAGCCAAACTTCATCTACTTAGAAAGAAAAACTAATCAAAAGAACAACAATCCTGAGATTTAACAGAGAATCAGAAACAAGAATAATCTATATTGTTCATGTTCGACAACGAATAGTCAAAAACCCAATACCGGTATACAGAAGACCAATCCAAACATTAGAGGAAGCCCTATTTGTGAGTCCTCGTAAATGATACAGGGAGAATTTGGAACCAGATAAATAGCAGTTATGTATATATTAAAACCATCAAATAAATGATATACATGTAAACCATAAATAAAACCCTTAACATCGATACTGCAAAATTAGTATGGGAATTATGAATCAGTTCAACCATTGCCCATCAATTTGCAACAATTACAATTGTAAATTTGGGGAGAGACGTAGCATCCCTGCTGATGAAAACCCAAAGATTTAAACATAAGGAAATACACCAACCCCTAGCTAATTAAGGCCAGTTGCCTGAAACACAAATCACCAGTGCAAGACGGAGGAACGACCAACTTGAAATTGAAGTTACAATTTGTGATGAGAGAGTCGCCTCGCTCCGAAACCCCTTCCAAATATACACATATTGCAACCAGAACATACCTACAATCCACAAAATGCCAAGGATTAAACCTTGACAACCACGCATAAGTGAGTATTTAACAGCGAAGTATTTGTGCAGGAATTTTGCTTACCTGAGATGAGATATACCGAATGATGGGAGGCGAGGCATACCTGTAAGAGCACGACACTGTCTTTATGGGTTTCTGGAGGGGTAAACTTGCATGAATACACTTCCATTACATTAACCATTACCTCTTGTTCACCAGAGGATTCCAAACACGCTCTTCTAGGGTGAAGACACCGGATATCAATGGCTTTACCTGTCACAATAGTCGAGTAAGTTGATTTGGGAACGAATGTCAAACAAGGGAAGAATTTAAAATACCAGGTGGGTTTTGGGTGTTTCTATCAACCTCCATGCTTTACCTAGCAACCGGTGGAGTTGGCTCTTGCGAAAAGTTGCTCCATATCATCGTCCGCCATTCTGGTTTCCCACAGTTGCAAAGCCGGGCTACAAGCCTCTCAGTGTGACCAAATGACCTAGGCATCGATTGGCATTATGTTATTCCACAGGAAAAAAACCCCCAAGTTATTGAAACCGTAGATCTCTTCTAATCCGACAATGTAGGCTAGGCCAAGTGCAGTCTAGATCCTTCAACCAATCCCTTCATCATTTAATGTAGGACTGTCGTGGTGTCAGTGGAAGGGCCTCGGGGTTCTCTTTCCGTTAATGGAACCCATGCTGTCAAATGTATGCCAGCAAGGAGGGAGTAAATGCTGTAGGAATGAATGTACACTTGGGTTTCGTAATTTCAACCACCAACTAACCGAAGCACCTCAGTGAAATTCTGAAGTGTGATGGTAATAATAATAAAAAAATCTTTATTTTGTTAGTTTCATGTATTAGTGTGTTACAAATGGTATCAGAGCGATAGGTTCGCACATGGAGACTTTTGGGATCAATATGAACATACAGATATGAACAAAAAAAATGTTTGTATATAAATCTATCATAAATAACCAAGTAAGTGTGAATGTGAACACGGAGACAGAGATCTACACTGAAAGGGCAGAAATTCAGAGGAGTTTCGAAACATTGAACTAGCTAGATGCAATGTATGTAGGGACCAACCTAGACATATGGATACAACTGGGAGAGGAGTCTTTCCAAGCCAATGTTGCTCTACTAGAAACAGTTCAACAATTACGTGCAGAGATGACCAATCTAAGGACAGACAATGAACGACTGAGGCGGGAACAAGAAAGAATCCTCAAAAGTCTGTCTGACCAACAAAATCAACGAGGATCAAGTCCTAGCACAGAGGATAGGGAAAGGACTCCAACAACCCACCATGGTGAAGATAATGCAGAGTCAGCCGAAGGCCACGGAGAAGATGAGGAAGGACGTTCAAATAACATTTCCGACCAGCGTAAAACCAAGAAATAGAAAATGGAATTACAAGGCGAATTTAAAAAGATAAAACCGTCACTCTTTGAAGGAGAATCTGAAGAAGCAGTTGAAGCCTGGTTAATTGACATGAGTAAGTACTTTCATATTTATGACTACACTAAAAAACTTAAAGCTCGGCTGGCAGTTTATCAACTAAGGGGTAAGGCCACCCTTTGGTGGGAGGAAATCAAAACTGTGAGAAAAATTGATGAGGAACAGGTTATGTGGCAGGAATTTCAGAAGCATTTCAAGGATAAGTATCTAATAGAGCAGTACTATGACGAAAAGGCAAAGGAATTCCATGAAATAAGGTTGGGAACCTTGACCATGGATGAATACGTAAAGCAATTTACTTCCCTGTTACGATACGTTTCGTATATGCAAGAAGAAAAATCCAAAATTCAGCAATTTATTAGCAGTCTACCTAATTTTATGAAGGAAAAATTAGAATTTGACTATCCGAGGACAATGGATGATGTGGTTCGAAAAGCCCACATCTGTTACCAACAAATGAGATAGAAGAATGAAGGTTCCAAAGGGGAAATAAGCGGAAAAGGAATGAATTTACCTCCAAGAAGACAGATAAAGAACATTAATGGAAATAATATACAGCAAAGGACATTCAACAAATTTGCAAGGAACCAGCCAAAAGTTACAGCATACCCCAACGGAGGGAGTCAATAAACTTGTAAATGACTAGCAACTAAAACAACCTCTGCAATGTTGGGGATGTGGAGAATCCCATTACTACAAAAATTGCTCACGCAGGTGTAGAACAGAACAACTTTGAAATATGCAAGAGGCCTCCATAGTTGGAGACGTAGCAAGGAGAATGCCCAGAATTAACGCTGCTCTGGACGATTATCAAGCAAAATACCAACCCACCATGATCGAATGTGAAGGTATGATTGTTGATCAACCTATTTTTGTTTTATTTGATCTAGGTGCTATCTTAAGCTATATAAGTCATAAAGTGGTAGAGAAATGCCAATTGCAAAGCAACAAGTTTAAGAAACCTTGGTTAGTCCAACTAGCCACAAGGACGAAAAGAAGAGTATCTGTGAAAACATAATGTTGTCCTATAATAGTTTCAGGACAATCAATCCATGTTGACCTTAATGTGCTCCCTTTAGGCTCCTATGATGTACTAATAGGGATGGATTGGTTGTGAGTGCGTTGATCCCTAGTCGACTGTAAAAGAAATCTGTAAATTATCTTACGGAATCATGACAAAGAAACGAAATACAAGGGATCCTAAAAATATTAAGCTATGCCCTATTTTTTCCAACTAATTGGGAAGATGTATTAGGAAGGCTTGTCAGTTTTATTCTATCCATGTAGGATATACCAATTCAGAGAGTAAGATGACTTCCCTGGAAGATATTCCTATAATCTAGGATTTCAAGGATGTGTTTCTTGAATCCATTCTTGGATTGCCACCTAAGTGTGACATTGATTTCACCATTGAATTAATACCGGGAGCGTTATCACTCCTCCAAATCTCCAAGGCTGAGGAAGAGTCCAGCTAAGGTAACCACAAACCAATCTTTTAGCTTGGTAGCTAGCCCTACCAAGCTGGAGAGGGCTCTCTCCAAGAGATCACAACCAAGAGGGTTGGATAGATTAGGGTTTTAGGCTAGATGTGAAGTGCAGAGGGTTTTTTGATTTGATTTTGGTTGGGTTGTTGGAAGAGGATTAGGTCAAAAAGACTAGGTTAGGGAAAATGAGGATATGATTGCAGATATCTGATGGAGCAAGTTAGGTAGGGACTCAAACACTTTAAGATTGTGAAGTTAGATGGATAAGACTAGTGAGGTTCTAAAAAGAGCAAGACAAGCATGAATTCTTTCTAAACTGAAGAAACTGGACAAACTATGTAGATTTCCCCAAAACAGAGCATGTAAAATGTATTATGCTTATCAACTTGAAAATCAACATATCATAAAAGTGAAATGCAATATGGGAGTACAAAACATTCAAACATATGCAACATAAGAAGAAACTAATTCAAAATTCCATACCACAAGTATTCCACCAAAATAGTTGCAACACTTCATTAAACCCTGCCAAATATTGATTACACTAGTGTCTGTGATCAATAACCAAACATCCAATTGATTCCAACCTTTTTCTATGATGGATAAAGGAACTAAATAGACATGAAAACCGCTTCCCCTCATCCTCATTGGTCGAATCCATGAGTTGGGGAAGATCTTACAAAAAAATATAAAGTGATAGCTAAATTGTTGGATGGTCCAAGTGACTCATTCCTATCCTAAGTGAGTTGAATCATTATACCTCATCTATTTGATTTACCCTAGGTAATAGTAAAAATGTGATAATTACATCGTCTTGATCAATTACATGAGTAAAACATCAATTACCCTTAGGTGAACGTGAGTTTAGAGTGAAATAGTGAAAAATGTAGAAGACTGTCAAACGCACCCTTAAACTAGAAAACACACCCTCTTAGTGTCAAATGCACCCTTCAACTTCAGGGCTGCTTTTGGATGCCTTCCCTATGTCTAAATTTTCTCCAAGATAGATCGTTGGAAACCCCTTCGAGTATAATTTCCAAATATGCCTTCAGTTTTTCATTTGGAGGTCATTTACCCTGTCAAAATTTCAATATCCCAAGACGGGTAAAAGCACAGTGACCATGCCAAAAAAGAGGTAGAAAGGTGGTTTTTTGACAGTTTTTTACCCTTTCGACTAACCATTTTTCCTCCAAATGCTTAGAAAATGCACAGAGTGCATGTCCTCATCACTATGAATCCAAAAATGCTGACCATTTTCTCATTGGATTCCCAAAAAAGAGCACAGAAAATGATAACTTGCCAAATTTGCTAAAAAATGGTCAAAATTGTTGGGCTGATAGCTAGTCATATGTTTGAGGCATGGAGTGATGCCTCAGCAAGAATATCTAGCCTCTTTTCCTCCTCTTTCTTGGTCAAGGCTTCAATTTTTGCATGGGCTCTTTTGAGTTTGGCTCTTGCAACTTTGCTTCTCGTGGTGTAGTACTTTGCCATCCTTCACTGAATCTCAACATCCCTTTTTGCCTTGTCTAAGAGACTCTCAAGATGACCATTTACCATCTCAAGCCAATGTTCTTGGTTCTCATTTACCATTTTGGAAAAATGCTCATTCAAGGTGAGCTCATTGGCTAGTTCTGCCTCCTTTTGCCTTTCTGGCTCCAAGGCTCTCTTTAGGCATCTAGTCCTTGGCCTTATTCTCAGTACCTTCTCATAAACATGTTCACAATATTGTCCATATGCCTCATCATGTAAGGCCTTAGCCTTTTCAGTCTCTCTCTTTGCTTTTCTGAGCTGAATCTCCATGAGCTCATGTTTGACCTAAAACTACCTGTTCTCCTGCTCATAGTAGGAAATAATGTATTTGGCCCTTTGCAAGTTGACTTGGAGCTCTCCTATGAGTGCATTCTTCTCCTTGATGACAATAGATATGCTTTCACTGTCATCATGCCCATTTGAGTCAACTAACTGAAAATCATGCTCTATCTCATGGAGGTCTTCCTCCTGCTACTGGATCTCTTCCTCTATAACCTTTTCCTTACCCTTTTGTACTTGCTTTGCCGACGAAGAAGGCAAGGCCCCTCCCACAATCAGTGGGCCTAACACTTGCCTATGCCCTCTCTGATAGGTATGTACCAAGGTACCTAAACCAACCTTTTTGGGCTTAATGCTGTCACAATGATCAATATGCTCTTACCCACTGCCTTCATCCCTACCAGGTGAATGAATAGGCTCATGAAATGGTGATGATGGAGGTGATGGTGTGGCTGACTCATCAGATGAATATGGATGATGTATGGGCTGAGGTGGAGGAATGGAGGTGGATGGGTGAGAAGATGAAGGTGCTTCTTGGCCATGCTGAATAGGTGGGATTGTGAAAATCTCATTGGATATGAAAGTGTCCCATGCAATGTTAAGCTGATCAAGGTGGTGTAGGACTATCATCTTGATGAGAGAGTGGTGAAATATGCTATGCATTTGATGATCATAATCCTTTCTTCGGGCAATGAATGACATCTTGTCAATGTCCCGGTAAAGATAGTGGGGTAGATTGAGCATTTTGACTCTTGTGAAATGCATGAGTAACTGAATATGATAGGAATAGAGTCTAGAAAACCTACCCTCACATGTGAAGTACTTCATGATGATTTTCATCATGGGAACATATATGTCTAGGAGGTAAGAGAAAGGAAAAATCCTCTTTCTCTCATTCTTGTACCTTGGTTTAAGATATGTCTCATAATAGTAATGATCCAATTCTCCTTGTTTAAACCATTTTTCTCCAATATTTGGGATCCCAGTGGCAGCTGATATAACAATAGGAGATATAGTGAAGGTGACACCAGCAAGGGTTGCCTGGTTGTCAAGGAGGTTGGTGATGAATAATCTGGTCAACTCAAGATGATGCTGGATCCTTTCCACTTTCTCACAAAACTCAAACATCCCATATGTTTAAATCTTTCCAAAGTGATGGGAGATGCCATAAGTTCTCTAGTGTTGGTTGGCTCATGTCTGATGATTCTTCCTCCTTTCTTATATCGCCTCCTCTCTTGTCTTTCTTCCTCACTCTGACTTTTGTGCTCTTCTTCTGCCATGAGTTATTGTTGTCAAAACCCTAGGGAGATGATAAAATGGATTGTGGGTGTGGGAAATATGGAATGATGTGAGGAGATTTGATGAGGAGGGAATGGGGATGTGTGGTATGAGGGAGGTGATAGTGGATAGCCTTTAAGTGATAGGAGTGGTAATGAAATGCTAAGAAATGTGATTTAAGAGTGAAAATATGTTACTAGGGTTTTGAGTTTAGAAATGACAGAAAATGACTATGAAACCCTATGTAGGTCAACAATGGAGGGAAGCACTGAATGTATTTCCCGCCTACCTCATTTACTGAAGTGTGTAATAACGAATTTCAAAGCTTCGTGGTGATGGAGGGTGCTCTTTCATGTTTTTGGTCCTCCCAGGAAAACACACAGCGACCCAGTCAAATGCACCCTTCAGCTACAGGAGCGCAACACCATTTAAAAATGCACTAAAATTTTTGGCAAACGCGCAGCGACCCAGTCAAATGCACCCTTCCTTGTCTAAATGCGTCCTCTATCTCTATTTTTCCTAAATTTGCCTTAAATTTGAAAATCTTCTTTCTTTGAGAAGGTTTGAAAGTGTAGGAGTGCAAATGGAGTTTGCATAGATGTCTTGAGAGCTTTTATACTTGAATTAGTTTGATTTATGAGTTGCACACCCACTTTGTAATGTTTCATGTCACTTTTCAAACTTTCATACTAATGCTTTTTTTTTACTTTCTGACCCTTTTTTCTTTTGACAGGTGGATGATGCTTTTGGCAATCTTGATGACCTTTGTTTGGATACTATTGGCAAATGGAATTGAGTATACAGCTGAAATAGTGACTTATTACATATAATAGACATAAAATTACATAGATGAAAATAAAAATTATTACATCTGTTTTGAAGTAAAAATTTACAAATTGGAATAAATTCCCTTTTGAAATCAAATTTGGGGCTTTCAGTAACCATGGTTACATGCTTGTAAACCTTTATTTAACTGAAAAAGATATTATTTGCTTCACTCTCATATTTTGCTGACCTTATGTAGTGAGATGGTGATTTAGTGGACTTTGGGAAAATAAAACCTAGGTGACCTAATGGAACCTTAAATGACTGAATTTCAGGTGAATTTTACCTATATAAAACATGATGAAATGAGCCTTCATGGTCAATGGATGCTCAACAAGACACATGAAGGTGGGCTAGCAAATACAAATTTTTGAGAGGGGAAAGTGATTTTGGATTTTGGGCTACCATCAGTGAGTAATTTTTTGCATGATGACCTCAGTGGAATGCAAAAAATTTCAACGGGACACTAATATGGTATAAAATAGAGATTTTCATCACTGATGGTAGTATGCAAATACTGACTATAACATTGCCTTTATTTGGGGATGGCAGTTGCTTGGAGGTGCCAAGAACATCGTAGACCAAGTAGCCTTACCATATGGGCCAATATGGTCAAAACTCAAAACTGACTCAAAACTAACTTGAAATTGACTTACATGACTAAGGACTGAATATAAAAAGAGCAGAAAATCAATGAAGCTCCATGCCCTTCACTTCGGGCTCCGAAGTCCAATGATCTTCAGCTTCACACTTTCAGAAAATTTAAAATGTATGTACAATAAAACCAGGAAAATTCAGGAAAGAATGCTTCAGGAGCCTACCATTGACTGGTCCTCCTAAGCATGGTTCTCCGTTCATCTCCTCCAACAAGGAAGCATTTTGTCCCTGGAAAGTTGAAATTTGATAAGGGCCTTTCCATAAATTCTCGAATTTTCCATGCTTACCCTTGTCCTCATTTCTAGCATCCCAACGAAGTACCACATCTCCGATTTTGAAATCATCTTCCTTTTTTTTCCAGTCATAGATCCTCTTTATCTTCTCATGAAGCTTGGAGGTGTTCTGAAATACCTCTTCCCATGTCTATTCTAAGTGAATCATTTGATTGATTCGGCGCTGCATATCATTCTCTTCACTTCCCGCTTCTTGTAACAATTTGATGACTGAGACTACTAATGATGTAGGAAAAACAATATCTACTCCATAGACAATTTGAAAAGGAGAAATCCCAAGAGATTTCTTACTACTCACTCGATCTTCCCACAATGCATTGATCAGTTTTTTGTGCCAATTCTTTTTGTTGGCCTCCAACATTTTCTTGATGATGTTGATTAAGGATTTATTGGAGGACTTTGCCAAACCATTTCCTTGCGGATAGTATGTTGTAGAATGTCCCAACTTTATGTTGTACTTGTCACAAAACTCAGTCATCTTTTTGGACTTGAATGTTGCCGCGTTGTCTGTGATAATCTTATGAGGAAAACCAAAATGGGACAAGATATTAGTTTCTAAAAACTGAATGATAACTAAATTAGTTGCTTTCCTGGATTGGATCGCTTCGATCCACTTTGTGAAGTAGTCAGTAGATGTCAATATCCACTTTTGTTGTTCAGATGATGATGGATTGATCTCGCCAATGAAATCTATGCCCCACTACTGAAAAGGCGCATTAACTGATATAGGTTGTAGAGGCAAAGGAAAAATATTTCTTTTACCTTGGAAAACTTGACATTCGTGACAACCCATCACTACCTTGTAGATATCTGCAAAACGTGTAGGCTAATAGTAACCCGCTCTCAGTACTTTCTTGGCCATAGTCTTCCAATACAAGTGACCCCCACAATCTCCTTTGTGGAATTAATTTATTAATTATTTGGACTCATCTTCTGTCAAACAGTTCAGCAATACACCTCCCGGATCTTTCCAATAAAGTGCACTGTTCATGATACAATATCTGGAAGCCTTCAATTTCAATGACCTGGTCTTAGCCTTAGACATTCCTGGAGGGGGATTTAGATGCTGAAGTACATAAATAATATCAGAATATCATGGAGACGAGAGAAATATATCAGATACCTGAATGAGATCCACTTCTTCTTGATTGTCCGACAATGCTGCCACAAGGTTGATGTCTAGAGCATGAAGGTTTGACTCGGCCATGAGTTTGGCTAAGCCTTGACCCTTGATCAGCTTTGTAGGCCTGATCTCAAGATCATATTCTAATAGTGCTACTATCCATCTTCCTCTCCTACCTTCTGGGTCATTCTGCACAAGGACTTCTTTTACCACTACATTAGGCACATAAGCAAGAGTATGTGAATGTAAGATGTAAACTCTGAAATCTTTGATTGCCTTTACCAAAGCTAATGCCTGTTTCTCAATGATATTGTACTTAAGAGCTACATCCCTAATGTTGCGACTGAAAAATGCAATTGGCAGCTCAATTTTATCCCTTTTTTGCATTAGCACCGCTTCCATAGTATGTTTGGAAGAAAATGAAAATATGATAAAATCATCGGTATAATCAAGACTAATCAAAACAGGGGCAGTAGTTAAGGCAATCTTGACCGCATGAAAGTACTTACGAGCTTCTTTGGACCATTTTACCTAATTATCCTTTTTCAACATATTGGTCATTTCTCTAAGATGCTCAACCAAATTAGGAATAAAGCTGCGTAAGAAATTAAAAGCTTGGATTTCCTTTTTGTTGTGAGGAAAATCAATTTGATGAATGGCTTCTACTCTTGAAGGGTCGATCCAGATGTCGTCTTTCGAACTGATGTGGCCAAGGAGTTTGCCTTCCTCCATAACAAACAAACATTTCTTTGGATTGAGAGAGATTTCGAACTTTCTACACTCCTGGAGAATGATTCTTAAATGATGCAAATGTTCATCATCTGAATCTGAAGATACGGTTACATCATCTAAGTATACAACTAGGAAAACATCTTTTTCATATGAAAATGCTATGCCCATGGCACGCTGAAAAGTGACCCCTGCATTTTTTAAACCAAATTGCATCTTTGCATATTTGAATGTGCCCCAAGGTGTGGTTAATGTTATCTTAGCTTGATCGTCCTCATACACTAAAACTTGATTGTAACCGGAATAACCATCCAAAAGTGAAAGCCGAGAAGTGCCAACAACTCTTTAAAGAATATGGTCCATTTTTGGAAGTGGGCAATTGTCTTTCAAAGACACTTTGATCAAGTTTCTAAAGTCTATGCAAAGCCTTATCTCCCCGATCTTCTTTCTCACTGGAACTAGATTTGATATCTAGTCGGAAAATCTAATGGGAACAATGATGTCCACCTTGTAAAGTCTATTAACTTCTTTTTCTATGGATGGCAACAATCTTGGATTGATCCTTCATAGTTTTTTTCTAAAGGGATTTTGATCGGGCTTAATTGTAATTGTGTGTTGAATAATCTTCTAATCATAGTCCTTCAAATCTACATAATCCCAAGCAAAGACATCAGAAAATTCAGACAGTAAACGAATGTATTTCTCTTTTGCTTCGGGAGATAATGATTTGGACAATTTGATCATTTTTTGTTTGTCTATTGTTCTGATATTCATGTCTTTGACACCTTTCTCTGTAGGAACCAATGTAGGCTTCCTTGCTACATCATCATGATCAAACAAGTCTTCCAAAGGTATCATACCTTTCGGAATATTGTTATCTTTTAGCTGTAGTATATCAACCTGAGTTGCCTCGATGACTTGATCATCTTCATCATAGACTTCGTCCATAGAACAATTTTCAAACTCTCCTTAACACTAAAGAAAGTTATTCAATTGTTTGTCCTCCCATAATAATTTCCAATATCGCAAGTTATCAGGAACTGAGGGCCGATGTTTCACATGAATCTCGAATTTCATGTTAGAAAAAATGGAATGTTAAAACTACTTGTAAGTGTAGCCAACGAATCCGCCATAAGTTTTTGAGTCCTTGGTACAGCTGAAAGTGTATAGTTGGGAAAAACTCTAAGAATATCTAAAACATAATTTCTATATTGTTTCATTTGTGGATGGTGAGCATGATATTCACCTTTAACATGCTTCATTACAAGTTCTGAATCACCAAACACGGAAATTATACAGCCACCTAACCTCTTCAAGATCTTCAAACATGTGATCAACACTTCAAACTCCACCTCATTGTTAGTGCAATCAAAAGCTAAATTGTATGAGCACAATATAACATGCCGAGGGAGATTACCTTGATGGTGATGATGTGGACTTCTAATCCAAATACCAATACCTGCTTCATCTTTCCCAAGGGCACCATCAAAGTCCATGGTCCACAGGACATTTTCCTCTTCCAAGAGTTGTTCATCTTTTTGCTGTTTTGAGTCAATTTTTTGAACTTTCACTTCAGACTCTTGGGAAGTTTCCATTACCTTCCCTGATGACTGATCTGAACCTTTTTCTACCTTGTCTGACGGCTATTTGGATGAGTTTGGAAGCACATCTCTTTCTTGGTATGAAACTGCCCTTATAATATTGAAAATATTCGGTACATATTTAATCTCTACAAGTTGACTATCTACTTCATTCAGTCCACTATCATTATACAAAATAAATGACTCTAAATCTGTATGTACAACATTTATGGGATGATTGTTGGGTTTCTCCTTGCTAGTTATCATAAACTTCATTTTGTTTTCTCAGTACAACTTTCTCAATTGCCTGAAAACTGGGATGGTAGCATAGGAGAAGTCTAATTGTAGCATGCCTCTTAATTTTTCTCCCCAGGATCTCGACAATAACATGCCAAACCGTGGTGGTATATCAGCTACCACCACATCCATTAAAACATTCTTGGCAGGGATTTGATCTAGAGATACTACCAAGTCTTTAATTAGACCAAGACAGCAGACCTTTCTGGAATCAAAAGAATACAAGTCATGATACTCACGAGTTATATCTAGACCCAACCTTTCCATGATGGCTTTTGGCATTAAGTTATGAGAGGCTCCGGAGTCAAGCATGGAGTTGTGAAGAATGAATTGGTGAATTCTCAAACTGAGATAAAATGGAGGAACATCACTATCACCCAACTGACCATCTATGGTTGGACCAAAAATCAATTTAGGTTGGTCATCTTCAATATTAATCATGTCAGATGTAGGATAAACTTTAATCATTTTAATTATATTGGACTTGTAATGGTTATTTTTGACAAGTTCAATAAGAGGGATTGACACTTTCAACTTTGAAATTTCAGTTTCTAGATTGAAAGAGCTAGTTTTATCTACCTCTTTTTGGACATTGTCTCTCTTCTCGGGCAGATCTCTCGGTATCTGATCCTTTCTTTGGTTGTCATGATCCTTGTTTGGAATACTTGTATATGGTTGCTTTGTTCTGCTTTGATCGGTTGCTGCCAGCTCTTTACCTTTTCTTTGATTTCCTTGAGGATTTGATTTTTGTTGGGTGTCTTTTTGCAGTGATGTCCTTTTCTGAATGATTGGGACATCTCTATTCCTCAAAGAATATTGATTCTGCTGAGAACTAAGAGCATTTAAATATCCTCTTTGATAATCATTGGTTTGGGTTTCCAATGCATTGTCACTTGCCAGTATGTAGTCCTCATCTTTAGGCTCCTCCACCTTCTCAACATACTTCTCACCTTCAGTCAAAAAAAATGGGATGGTGATCTTCCCTAAAGAAGTGATTTTCCTCAACAATCGGTTTTGTTTCATCATCATATTCTCCTTGAGAATAATTATGCTGCAAGGGTATCTGAATAGGCTGCTAAGATGTTGATGCTTCAGAAGCCTTCTGCTCTGCTTGTTTTATCCTATACTAAGGTTGTTGTTGATTTCTGAAGTTAGGATTTCTAACTTGTGGCTCAGGAAATCTAGCTAAATTTATCATCAGGTCAGCTATTCTATCCTTGGTTTTGATTAATGCATCTAGTTTCATATTAGTCGAAGTAGAAGGCTCTTCTTTGATGGTCACTGTCTTTTCTGGTTTCTCATGTTTCAATTGAGGCTTCTTGATCATCAAGTTTGCTTCCACACTTACCGCATTGTTCTGCATATCTTCAAGAGTTGTGGGATCCCTTTCCCTCAACTGATAAGCCATCTCTGGATCAAAAGCATCCGGGAAATACTGAAATGCCAAATTAGGTGGAGGTTTCATGTTCTCCGAAATAGGATTGTAGACCTGATTGAACCTTATAATGAATACCTGAACCGTCTCATTAGGATTCCTCTTCAAGGTGTTGTATTCTGCCAAGATCTTCAATGGATTCTTCTTTTCCCGCCATCTATCTAAAAACAACTCATTGAGCCTAGTTGAAGAATTAATAGAGCCTGTTGCCAAACCACATAACCATTTTTTCACATCTCCCGAAAAACTTTGAGCTATCAATCTCATTTTAGCATCATCTTCATTGACTTCCTCTAAGTCAATTAAATTAGCCATCTTATCAATATGTTGCTGCGTTGTTACTCCTGGGCTGCCATCAAGCAGAGGAAGCCTCTGGCCATAGGTCTGAGGTAATGTTGCTAGCTGACTAGGTAATACCAAAGGTGAAAATCTTGCCATAACTCCCGAAGAATGGTGGATGGGAACTGCAATGGGTTGTGTTGGTTAAGATGAAGATGGAGGGGGTGAAGTGGATGTTTTGGAGATGAAGTAGAGGGTATGGTAGAAGATAAGAGCTCAAGTTGATATTGGATATAGGCCTTTTCGGCAGTGATTTGTAATTGATCGGCTAGGCTCTAAAGTTTCTCAAAGTTAGACCAAACCTCGTGCTCAAGTTTTGCAAACTGAGAGACAGCTGAAGTTTGGTTAAACAAAGACTTTGAGGCAGGAAGATAGGAGTCAAACTTTATGGGATCAAAAACTTCTTCAGTAAGACAAGACTTGGATTTTGAACAAAATAAAGATAGTTCAAATTTATTGTCAATAGGTATATCCTCAATACTATGTAATTGATCTCACAAGGAAGTGCTCCTTTTCAATTTTATGGTTTCAATCTCGGGAAAGGGACTTTAGACTTTCTTAATAATATTTCGGGATTGTCAATTGGAGAAGGAGGATTTGGGTTAGGGTTTGACCTAGTATATCTTTTCGAAGCCAAAATCTTAAGAGGGTTGCAAACTATATGAGGTAAAAGGCCTAAGACTTTGAGCTGAACAGAGATATTTTCAAAGGAAAGTCTTCAATAGCGAAATCTAAAACTGGTAATGAATGAGATCTTACCAATGAAATGGAGTTTGATCGAACTTGTGATTTGAAACCTTCTTCATTTCTCCAACTAAATCAACTAGATCAGGATGTAGAATTTGTCTTCGTTGTCTCCTTGAGGTCAGCTTCTACAATCTTGACACTGCAATTTCTGAATCATCCTTTGTAAGGCTTAGTCCCATCATCCAGAGGACCAAACTTCAATGAGAACTATTTGTAAACCCAAGGAAAATGAACCTTTCGTTCCCCGGCAACGGCGCCAATATGTTATCACTCCTCCGAATCTCCAAGGCTGAGGAAGAGTCCAGCTGAGGTAACCACAAACCAATCTTTTAGCTTGGTAGCTAGCCCTACCAAGCTGGAGAGGGCTCTCTCCAAGGGATCACAGCCAAGAGGGTTGGATAGATTAGGGTTTTAGGCTAGATGTAAAGTGCAGAGGGTTGTTTGATTTGATTTTGGTTGGGTTGTTGGAAGAGGATTAGGTCAAAAATACTAGGTCAGGGCAAATGAGGGTATGATTGCAGACATCTGATGGAGCAAGGTAGGTAGGCACTCAAACACTTTAAGGTTATGAAGTGATATGGATAAGACTGTTGAGGTGCTAGAAAGAGAAAGACAAGCATGTATTCTTTCTAAACTGAAGAAACTGGACAAACTATGTAGATTTCCCCAAAACAGAGCATATAAAATGTATTTTGCTTATCAACTTGAAAATCAACATATCATAGAAGTGAAATGCAATATGGGAGTACAAAACATTCAAACATATGCAACATAAGAAGAAACTAAGTCAAAATTCCATACCATAGGTATTCCACCAAAATAGTTGCAACTCATTCATTAAATTCTGCCAAATACTGATTACACTAGTGTCTCTGATCAATAGCCAAACATCCAACTGATTCCAACCTTTGTCTATGATGAAGAAAGGAACTAAATAGACATGAAAACCACTTCCCCTCATCCTCAAGGGTCGAATCCATGAGGTGGGGAAGATATTACACAAAAATCTGAACTGATAGCTAAATTGTAGGATGGTCCAAGTGACTCATTCCTATCTTAAGTGAATTGATTCATTATACCTCATCTATTTGATTTACCCTATGCATTTACCCTAGGTAATAGTAAAAACATGATAATTACATCATCTTGATCAATTACATGAGTAAAACATCAATTCCCCTTAGGTGAAAGTGAGTTTAGAGTGAAACAGTGAAAAATGTAGAAGACTGTCAAACGCACCCTTGAACTGTCAAATGTACCCTTTTAGTGTCAAACATGCCCTTCAACTTCAGGGCTACTTTTGGATGCCTTCCCAGTGTCCAAAGTTTCTCCAAGATAGCTCGTTGGAAATATCTTCGAGTATAATTTCCAAATATTCCTTCAATTTTCCATTTGGAGGTAATTTTCCCTGTCAAAATTCCAATCTCCCAAGACTGGTAAACGCGCAACGACCAGGCCAAAAAAGAGGCAGAAAGGTGGTTTTTTGATGGTTTTTGACCCTTTTGGCTGACCAGTTTTCCTCCAAATGCTTAGAAAATGCACAGGGTACATGTCCTCATCACTCTAAATCCAAAAGTGTTGACCATTTTCTCATTGGATGCCCCAAAAAAGAGTGCAGTGCCCAAGGTGCTGCGTGTTTGACCATTTCACTGTGCTAAAAATACTTCAAAAAACACAGAAAATAATAACTTGCCAAATTTGTTCAAAAATTGTCAAAATTGGTGGGTTGATAGCTGGTCATATGTTTGAGGCATGGAGTGATGCCTCAGCAAGAATATCTAGCCTCTTTTTCTCCTCTTGCTTGGTCAAGGCTTCAATTTTTGCATGGGCTCTTTTGAGTTTGGCTCTTGCAATTTTGTTTCTCATGGCATAGTACTTTGCCATCCTTATCTGAATCTCAACATCTATTTTGGCCTTATCTAATAGGCTCTCAAGATGACCATTTACCCTCTCGATCCAATGTTCTTGGTTCTCATTTACCATTTTCGCAAATTGCTCATTCAAGGTGAGCTCATTGGCTAGTTCTTCCTCCTTTTGCCTTTCTAGCTCCAAGGCTCTCTTTAGGCCTCTAGGCCTTGGACTTCTTCTCGGTACATGCTCATCAAGATGTTCACCATACTGTCCATATGCCTCATCAAGTAAGGCCTTAGCCTTTTTATCCTCTCTCTTTGCTTTTATGAGTTGAATCTCCATGAGCTCATGTTTGACCTCAAACTGCTTGTTCACCTGTGGTGAAAGATGCTATTAATTTGATGATCATAATCCTTTCTTCGAGCAATGAATGACATCTTGTCAATGTCTCGGTAAAGATAGTGGGGTAGATTGAGCATTTTGACTCTTGTGAAATGCATGAGTAACCGAATATGATAGGAATAGAGTCTAGAAAACCTACCCTCACATGTGAAGTACTTCATGATGATTTTCATCATGGGAACATATATGTCTAGGAGGTAAGAGAAAGGAAAAATCCTCTTTCTCTCATTCTTGTACCTTGGTTTAAGATATGGCTCATAATAGTAATGATCCAATTCTCCTTGTTTAAACCATTTTTCTCCAATATTTGGGATCCCAGTGGCAGCTGATATAATAGCAGGAGATATAGTGAAGGTGACACCAACAAGGGTTGCCTGGTTGTCATGGAGGTTGGTGATGAATAATCTGGTCAACTCAGGATGATGCTGGATCCTTTCCACTTTCTCACAAAACTCAAAACAACCCATATGTTTAAAGCTTGCCACAGTGATGGGAGATGCCATGAGTTCTCTGGTGTTGGTTGGCTCATGTCTGATGATTCTTCCTCCTTTCTTATATCGCCTCCTCTCTTGTCTTTCTTCCTCACTCTGACTTCTGTGCTCTTCTTCTGCCATGAGTTATTGTTGTCAAAACCCTAGGGAGATGATAAAATGGACTGTGGGTGTGGGAAATATGGAATGATGTGAGGAGATTTGATGAGGAGGGAATGGGGATGTGTGGTATGAGGGAGGTGATAGTGGATAGTCTTTAAGTGATAGGAGTGGTAACAAAATGCTAAGAAATGTGATTTAAGAGTGAAAATATGTTACTAGGGTTTTGAGTTTAGAAATGACAACAAAGGACTATGAAACCCTATGTAGATCAACAATGGAGGGGAGGGCTGAATGTATTTCCCACCTACCTCATTTACTGAAGTGTGTGATAACAAATTTCGAAGCTTGGTGGTGATGGAGGATGTTCTGGCATGTTTTTGGTCCTCCCAAGAAAACGTGCAACGACCCAGTCAAACGCGCCCTTCAGCTACAAGAGTGCAGCACCGTTTAAAAATGCACTAAAATTTTTGGCAAACGCGCAACGACCCAGTGAAACGCATCCACCCTTGTCTAAATGCGCCCTCTGGCTCTGTTTTTCCCAATTTCGCCTTAAATTCAAAAATCTTCTTTTGCTGAGGAGGTTTGAAAGTGTAGGAGTGCAAATGGAGTTTGCATAGATGTCTTGAGAGCTTTTATACTTGAATGAGTTTGATTTATGAGTTGCACACCCACTTTGTAATGTTTCATGTCACTTTTCAAACTTTCATACTAATGTTTTTCTTGACTTTCTAACCCTTTTTGCTTTTGATAGGTGGATGATGCTTTTGGCAATCTTGATGACCTTTGTTTGGATACTATTGGCAAATGGAATTGAGTATATAGCTGAAATAGTGACTTATTACATATAATAGACATAAAATTAAATAGATGAAAATAAAAATTTTTACATCTGTTTTGAAGTAAAAATTTACAAATTGGAATAAATTCCCTTTTGAAATCAAATTTGGGGCTTTCAGTAACCATGGTTACATGCTTGTAAACCTTTATTTAACTGAAAAATATATTATTTGCTTCACTCTCATATTTTGCTGACCTTATGCAGTGAGATGGTGATTTATTGGACCTTGGGAAAATAAAACCTAGGTGACCTAATGGAACCTTAAATGATTGATTTTCAAGTGAATTTGACTAATATAAAACATGATGAAATAAGCCTTCATGGTCAATGGATGCTCAACAAGACACATGAAGGTGGGCTAGCAAATACAAATTTTTGAGAGGGGAAAGTGATTTTGGATTTTGGGCTACCATCAGTGAGTAAATTTTTGCATGATGACCTAAGTGGAATGCAAAAAATTTCAACGGGACACTAATATGGTATAAAATAGAGATTTCGATCACTGATGGTAGTATGCAAATACTGACTATAACATTGCCCTTATTTGGGGATGGCAGTTGCTTGGAGGTGCCAAGAACATCGTAGACCAAGTAGCCTTACCATATGGGCCAATATGGTCAAAACTCAAAATATTAGTCAAGTGAATAATTTTTTACATGATGAGTAAATTTTAGTTGAAAGTGAATTTGACTAATATAAAACATGATGAAATGAGCCTTCATGGTCAATGGATGCTCAACAAGACACATGAAGGTGGGCTAGCAAATACAAATTTTTTAGAAGGGAAAGTTATTTTGGATTTTGGGCTACCATCAGTGAGTAAATTTTTACATGATGACCTAAATGGAATGCAAAAAATTTCAACGGGACACTAATATGATATAAAAGAGGGATTTTGATCACTAATGACTGTATGCAAACACTGACTCTAACAGGGAGCAGCCCCTGTTTCAAGAGCTCCTTACCGCATGAGTATCCCTGAGCTAACATAACTAAAACTTTCACTTCAGGAACTTCTATATAAAGGATACATTCCCCCTAGTGTATCCCCTTGGGGAGCCCCCATGTTGTTTGTGCGAAAGAAGGACAGAACCTTGAGGTTATGCATTGATTATCGTCAGTTAAATAAACTGACTGTCAAAAATAAATATCCCTTACCACGCATTGATGATCTATTTGACCAAGTGCAGGGAGCAAGTGTATTCTCAAAAATTGACCTGAGGTCCGGCTACCACCAGATAAGGATAAAGGAAGAAGATATTTGCAAAACTACATTTTGAACTCATTACGACCATTACGAGTTCATAGTATTTCCTTTTGGCCTTACTAACGCTCCAGCTACTTTTATGAGTCTGATGCATAGTATCTTTCAGCCATTTTTAGATAAATTTGTGTTGATTTTCATTGATGATATACTGATTTATTCTAAAAACTGGGAGGAGCATGAAAAGCATTTGAAAATAGTATTGCAGATTTTGCGGGATAATCAGCTATACGCTAAGTATAGCAAGTGCGATTTTTTCAAAATTCAGATATAGTACCTGGGTCATGTGATATCGGTCGAAGGAATAACAATGGATCTAGAAAAGATCAAAACTATTATGGAATGGACCACCCCAAAGAATGTTGCTGACATTAGATCCTTTTTGGGCCTAGCTGGCTACTACCATCGATTCATTAAAGGTTTTTTGAAAATAGCCTTTCCTATGACCTCTCTGCAGAAAAAGGGGCATACCTTCCGATGGATAGCTGAATGTCAGCAAAGTTTTGAGCAGTTAAAACAATTACTTACTACTGCCCCTATCCTAAAGGTAGCAGATCCAGAAAATTCCTTTGTGGTTTGCACGGATGCAAGCAAGGAGGGTGTCGGCGGGGTACTAACTTAGGAGGGGAAAGTGATAGCCTATGAATCACGCAAATTGAAAGAATATGAACAATGATACTCTGCTTATGATCTCAAATTGACAGCAGTAGTGCATGCACTCAAAATGTGGTGACACTACCTCCTAGGGAAGAAATTTCTGCTGCTAACCGATCATAGCAGCCTTACTAATTTCTTTAACCAATCTAGTTTGAACGCTCGACAGGCCAGATGGACCACGTTCTTGAGCGAATTCGACTTTGACATGAAGCACCTTAAGGGGAAGGAGAATCAAGTGGCCAATGCTTTAAGCAAAAAATTACATTTCATTTATGAAGTGCAATACAATCAAGTATGATCTAACCTACTAGATGTCATCAGAGAAGCATCCCTCAAGGACCCAGAATATGCCTTTCTTTGGCAGCAAGCCTCGGAAGCTTGAGATAAAGGGGAACAGTCTGATTATTGTATTAATCTTGACAAAATGTTAACATTCAAAAATAGAATATATATTCCTAATCAGAATTCTGTCAAGCAATTATTATTGGATGAGTTCCATAGGAATCGTTACGTTGTTGACCCAGGATACCAAAAACTGTTTTCTGCCATCAGAAAGCATTATTTCTAGCTAGGTTTAAGGAAGGATGTGGCTAATATCTATCCAAATGCTTGGAGTGCCAATTGGTGAAGGCAGAACATTAGCATCCTGCTGGTCTATTGCAACCATTACCCATTCATGAGTGGAAATGGGAGACGATCACCCTAGACTTTATCATCAAGTTACCTCGTACTAAGAAGCAGCATGACTTAATCATGGCAGTGGTGGATAAGATGAGAAAAACCACTCATTTCATACCCGTAAAGTCCACCTATAAGACGGTGGAGATTGAAAACATATTTATGATGGAAATATTCAAGTTATACAGGATACCCCAGGTGGTAATCTCTGACAGGGATGTAAAATTCACATCCACATTTTGGAAAACCCTCTTCTTCGGGTTGGGTACCCAGATTCAATTTAGTACGGCTTACCATCCACAAACGGATGGCCAAACAGAGAGGGTAAATCAAGTTCTGGAGGACATGTTGAGAATGTTTGTTATGCAGCAACCGCATAAGTGGGAGGACTACCTCCACTTGGTGGAGTTTTCCTACAACAACGGTTATCATGACTCACTGGGCATGAGCCCTTTTGAAGTATTATATGGAAGCAAGTCCAGGGTACCCACATATTGGAACAACACCGATAATAGATTAACACTGGGTCCTGATATGTTAGCTGAAATGGAAGACACAGTTAAAAAGGTCTATAAGAATTTAAAAGCCACCCAGGATAGGAAAAAGATTTATGTGGATAAGAAAATATCTCATAAGGAGTTTCAGTTGGGGGATCATGTATACTTGAAGGTAAAACCCCAGAAAAGCACCTTACAGTGGAAGGGTTGTGCTAAATTAGCACCCCAGTACTGTGGACCATTCCAAATCTTGGAACGGATTGGACTAGTAGCATACAAGCTAGCACTCCCAGGCCATATCCGAGTCCACAATGTTTTTCATGTCTCTTTGTTAAAAAAAGATGTGTATGGCCCTCGGCATATTATTAACTGGGAGAATATAAAGGTAATAAAAGAATAAGAATCGATAACTTATGAATTGATATTTTGAAAAAATTCTAACAGCAAATTATATTTGTGCAGGTCGAACCTGAGGGAGAATTTCTGTTAAAATTGGCAACCAAGGAAAAACTTCATGTGGGTCATCTTATTCATGGCTAATAATATTTTTATTAGATTCTTCTTGTCGAGAGGTGTAGGATTGATATAAAGATCATCCAATTCCGATAAGTATTCATGGAGATATGAATTTATTTTGATTATGGAATTATTATCAAGCCGACCTACAACTCATGTAGGCTCAGAAGCCCAACAGTCGCATCTATTCACCCACCAACGTTGTGTATAAATATAAGAGAACTTTTCCTCATTTGGACTCACTCATCTCATCACATCTCTCTCTCTCTACTGCGCAGATATGAGTCTCTTCTCTACTACGCTGAAATGGGTCTCTCTCTCTCACACATGTGAAGCCGAAAGCTGTTGAATCTGAAGCTGCAACTGCAGAAGTAAAGAGTGACTTGCGTGGCCTAGAAGATCTCCTCCTTAGAACTACGTTGTAGGTTCATCTGAACCTCCTTTGAAAGCCGCAACTTTTGGTGGTGGAATGAAGTCAATCTGACGAACGGTTTGCAAGATATCGACTGCCCTAGTTTGAAGCTGGAAACTGCTAAAACTGAAGCTGCAACTGCAGAAGTAAAGATTGACTTACGTGGCCTAGAAGATCTCCTCATCTGAACTACATTGTAGGTTCTTCTGAACCTCCTTTGAAAGCCGCAACTTTTGGTGGTGGAATGAAGTCAATCCAACGAACGGTTTGCGAGATATCGACTGCCCTAGTTTGAAGCCGGAAACTGCTGAAAATGAAGCTGCGACTGCAGAAGTAAAGATTGAATTGCGTGGCCTAGAAGATCTCATCATCTGAACTGCGATGTAGGTTCATCTGAACCTCCTCTGGAAGCCGAAAATTTTGGTGGTGGAATGAAGTCAATCCGACGGTCGGTTTGTGAGATATGGTCTGCCCTAGTTTGATAATGAAGCCGCTAATACTGATGTTGTTGATCTAGGGTTTGCTACTACTGATATGAATCAGATTTATTGTACTATTTCTCTCTGTTGAATTATTGAAGATAAAAGAAGATTTGATCAAAGGGTTTCCCCACACATTGTGGGGTTTGTCCCTGGCTAGCCGCCACATCTTGTGTCTCTTGTCTTGGCTTGTTTTCTGTCGATCGTTTAATGTTCTATCTGCACTTTACTTTATGTACATGTGATTGCTAATCGGTGGAAAATAATAAGAAAAAGAAGTAAATTGTTATAAGCATAGAAAATACCATAACTTAACAATTTCTGGCAGATCCTCTTTGTATCCTCGATCAGAGAGAAACCATCTTGTGGAAATGAGCCATCACCTAGGTTAAAGTGCAGTGGAAGCACTTTGGCCCAGATGAGGCTACTTGGGAAGAGGAGGAAACAATGCAGAAAGCCTATCCAACACTGTTTTCCTAAAAAGAACACCAGGGATGGTGTTCCTCTCAAGGGGAGGGAGCTGTAACACCTAATGATGCACCAACATTTACTTATTACCAAGTTTTACTTAGTACTTTTAATTTTTATTTTGTTTAACCTGGATTGTTAAAGAATTAAGGCTGAGAAGCCAGAACATATTTTGTTAATTATTAATTAAAAGTTTTGAGGTGTTTCTAAAAGAACTAGAGAAATCAGTTAAATAACTCCTGAAACAGTTACAAGAAGTTGCCCATATTTTTCCCTCAAAAAGGGAAATGACAGAACGCTAGGGGGTTGGAAAAAGAAGAGCAAGGACTATGCTATGAATAGATTTCCTTGAGCTGGATGGATTAGCAAGTGAGAAAGTATCGTGAATAACGGTCGAAGGGTATGAGACTTGAGGGTGGATCATAGATCCTGATACCCAAGGTACCAGACTGCTTTTATTCATTGACAGGTGTTGGAAGAGCTCGAAGGGGATTCTGGATGTAATTGCTAGATCTGTGGCTGGGTGGTGAGGCCTTCCAGACACAGGAAATATGTGCAAGTTTATAATTAAAGCAGGAAAAACAGATAAGTAGTATTTCTCTACTTGGTATTCACTAGTAGGAAAAGATTATTTGGTTTATTATTATGTAGTGAATAGTTATCATGTTAATTAATTACTCATAAGACTCTTCCATTGAAAATTAATGGGTATGTTTTGTATTTCATTACATTTCTAGCACATGCAGATATTTGCAGGCATCGATGCATAAGAGAGATAACGATAATAGTGAACTTTCAACCACTGTAAAATAAAAATGCATTAGCTATTTAAAGCAATAAATGAAAGAACAGATTACAGTAGAAAGAGCTATATCCATGTTAATTTTCTAAAGACATATTGCCTTGCCAAAGTTTTAAAATCATATTGTGTAACTGGAACCCTAACATGCATTCTGGAGTCATGGTCGACCCATAGAAATTAATAAATTGTATTTTGATTAACCTCAACAGAAAACATAAAAAATATCAGAGATAATGAAAACTCATTAAAAAGGAAGTTATTTTAGCTTTGTCTATTTTAAAGATTGTTGGAGCTCTAACCAGAGCTGTATATTAAACATAGTATGTTATGAAACCAGCTCAAGAAAAGATAGAAAAGATAGATCAACGCCTTAGAATTCAGCCTTTTCGAGGGGGCAACCTCCTTTACATTACATAAATGAACAATTCTTGGATGATACAAATGACAAAACCTCCTTTCTATATATAGGAGTCTAAGGAGTCACAATATAATCCAGCCGACCTAACAATAATAATATAAAGCCACAAAAATAACAATAGAGGGATTCTATGGGGCACAGAAATAACAATATGGGGGTAATAGGGGCACAACAATATAAATAAGGGGTATAACTACAATAGTAATGGGGTAATCACTAGTATTATAGGGACCCAACATGCCCCTCTCCTTCAAAAAAGTGTTGTCCTCAACGCTTGAGTAGTTCTGGATACTTCTGCATAAAATTCTCATCCTCCCATGTGGAATCTTCAGGGATAAGTTCTTCCACTTGATAAGATACTCTGAAATTGATCGATTTCGTAGCTGTCGAGTTCTTGTTTCTGTGACTGCTTCCGGTTCCAATATAATTTTTCCTTCCTCGTCAAGTTCTGGCAATATTGTTTGAATTGGGAGCTTGTCACCTATAACCTTCTTTAAACATGAAACATGGAAAACTGGGTGCAATCGAGAAGCTGCAGGAAGCTCCAATTTGTATGCCATAGTACCAATCTTTTGCAACACCTTGTACGGACCATAATACTTTGGTGATAATTTATTATCCTTCTTAGCTTGCTTTAGGGACATTTGCTTATATGGTTGTAGCCGTAGGAATACCCAATCACCTACATCAAAACTTCTTTCACTGCGATGTTGATCTGCCTGTTGTTTCATTCTATTTTGTGCCAACACGAGGTTATCCTTTAAGAGTTGGAGGACTTGTTGTTGATGTTCGATGTGATGTTCCACTGCCTGAACCTTAGAATTTTCTCTTAAATATGATGTGATGGATGGTGGTTGATACCCATAAAGTGCCATAAATGGGGTCATTTTTGTTGCTGTATGGAAGGAAGTGTTATACCACCATTCAGCCAGAGGCAACCATTTGACCCATTGTGTCTGTTTATCAGATACAAAGCAACGAAGATATCCTTCCAAACATTTGTTTACTATCTCAGTTTTCCCATCAGATTGAGGATGATAAGATGAGCTATGAGCTAACTGAGTACCAAGACAAGAAAATAATTCTGTCCAAAAATTTCCAGTGAAAATGGGATCTCTGTCACTTACAATAATCTTTGGGTTTCCATGTAGCTTTTGAACTGTTTCCATAAATGCAGTAGAAACTGTACTGGCTTTAAATGGATGTGATAATGCACAAAAGTGTGCATACTTGGTAAGTCTGTCAACTACCACCATGATGACACTCTTTCCCTCAGACTTGGGTAAACCTGTGATAAAATCCATTGAAACCTCCTCCCAACGTTGGCTTGGAATGGATAAAGGTTGTAATAGACCTGGTGTCTTAATTGTTTCAACTTTATTTTGTTGGCAAACCAAACATTCCGCCACAAACTTTTGAATATCTGATTTAAGGCCATCCCAAAAAAATTCCTTCTTAACCCTGTGGTAAGTTTTTAAAAATCCTGAGTGCCCTCCTAAGGGAGAAGTGTGCAATTCCATAAGAATCTTTTGTTTTAGCTGGGAATTCTTACAGAGGTATAAGCGATCTTTGTACCATAACGAATCATTTTGCCAGCTAAATGTATCAGAAGTACTGGAATCTTGTTGTAGCTTTCGAATAAGTGCCCACACTTCTTCGTCATTCTTCCATTCCTCCCTTGCTTCGTTTATCCAATCTGGTTGGATAATAGAAATGGCACACAACAATGCTTCCACATCCTCATCCTTTCTTGAGAGTGCATCTGCCACCACATTTTGCTTCCCTTTTTTGTAGATGATTTCAAAGTCATAACCCAACATCTTTGTGACCCACTTTTGTTGCTCTTCAGAGGATAATCTTTGTTCTAAAAAGTATTTAAGGCTATCATGATCCGTTTTTACCTTGAAGTGTCTTCCCATTAGGTAGGGTCGCCATTTCTTAAGTGCATGGAGTATTGCCAACATTTCCTTCTCATAAATAGCTTTGCTTAAAAACTTTCCCTTGATTGGACGACTTTCAAAAGCAATGGGTCTTTCATCTTGCATTAGAACAACACCAATTCCATTTCCTGAAGCATCACATTCCACAATAAAGGTTTTTGTGAAGTCCGGTGTAGCTAAGACCGGTGCTTGGCACATTGCCTCTTTAAGATGTTCAAAGGCCTTTGTTGCTTCCGGAGTCCATGAAAATGAATCTTTCTTCAATAATGTTGTTAGAGGTGCTGCTATTCTCCCATAATTCTTAACAAACTTGCGATAATACCCTGTCAACCCAAGAAATCCTCGCAGATGCTTTATGGATGTGGGGATTTTCCATTCCTTAATGGCTTTAATTTTGCTAGGGTCTACCTTAACTCCTTCATGAGATACAATATGACCCAAATATTCCACCTCCTGGACTCCAAAGAAACATTTGGATCTTTTTGCATATAATTGTTTCTCCTCCAATAGTTGTAGCACCCTGTCAACATGTTCAACATGATCCTTCCAAGACTTGTTGTAGATTAGTATATCATCAAAAAATACTAACACAAATTTTCTAAGGAATGGTTTGAAAATTGAATTCATCAAACCTTGAAATGTTGAAGGTGCATTGGTAAGGCCAAAAGGCATGACCAAAAATTCATAATGACCCTCATGAGTTCTAAATGCTGTTTTCGGAATGTCTTCAATCTTCATTCTGATTTGATGATATCCCGAACGAAGATCCAACTTGGTGAAGTAAATTGATCCATGCAATTCATCCAGTAATTCATCAATAACAGGAATGGGGAACTTATCTTTAATAGTGAGCTTGTTGAGCTCCCTATAATCCGGACACATGCGCCATGATCCATCCTTCTTGTGCACCAATACTACTGGAGCTGAGAAAGAACTTTGACTCGGTTGAATTATACCAGCCTCTAGCATTTCTGCAACCATACGTTCAATTTCACTTTTTTGGACATAGGGATATCTGTACGGCCTGATGTTTGGAGGAACACTTCCTGGAATCAGATGAATAGCATGATCATGATCACGCATAGGTGGGAGACCTTTGGGAGTCTCAAATACCTTGGAATGATTGTCCAGGACTTTTTGGAGATCTGGAGAAATAGATGATTCCAATGTGGAAACATCTAGCGAACATAATTGTGCAATTACACCTCTTTGCTCCTTTTTTAGAAGCTTTGTCATGCCATTAGAGCTGATTATCTTTCCTGGTTTCCCTGCAATACCCCTTAATTCAACTTCCTTTCCTTCCGTAGAAAATTTGATGAAAAGTTCTTGAAAATTAAAAGCTATTGTACCCAAGGATTGTAGCCATTGGACTCCTAGTACAACATCAGCACCTCCCATTGGAATGGAAAGCATTGGGCTAGTCAATACATATTCTCCCATGGATAGCTTGATATTATGGCACTTTCCAGAGCAATTTATTGTTCCTCCATTTGCAATCATCACTTGACACTCTGGTGCTGGATATAGGAAGCAATTCAATTCTTTTGCTACCCTACAATGAATAAAATTGTGGGTGCTTCCTGAATCAATCAACACTATTACCTTTTTCTTCTTGATTTGTCCTTCTATCTTGATGGTTTGAGGAGTGGTAATTCCCGCCAATGCATTACAAGATATGGTCGGATTTATTTGTTCTTCATCTAGGCTTTGTTCCTGGAGTATATCTTCTTCTTTTGACCTTTCTTGCTCCTTTTCTTCTTCCTCTTCACAATCTATGTAGAATAATTTCTTCTCAGCACACTTATGACCTTTAGTGTATTTGCTATCACAACTGTAACAAAGCCCTTTTGCTCTTTTTTCTTCCAATTGTTGTGGTGTCAACCTTATAGGTTGTGGAAGACTAGGGGCAACAACACTTCCGTCTTTATAGTTGTGAGTGGTATGCTTCCTGGTTGCCATAATTTTGCTTTCCATTTTTCTTGCTAACCTGAATGCCTTCTCTAATGAATCAGGTTCCCAAAGGCGAACATCATGTTGGATATTATCCTTTAAAGACCCTATGAACACATCAATCCTATGCTCCTCTGGAATATCTTTTACCCTTATGTTCAATTTTTGGAACTCCTCAATGTGCTCCATTATTGAACCCTTTTGTTTGAGACTTATCAATTGGCTAAAAAAAGTGTTGCTTTTTGTATCTTCATAATGTGCTATCAATTCTTCCGTAAAAATTGCCCAAGTGATAAATTGTTTACGAGAGCAAAGCCATTGATACCATACAAACTGATTTGGTTCCAAATATACAGTTGCCATACGTACCTTTTGTGTGTTTTGCACATTATTGAGATCGAAGAATTGCTCCATCTGTAATATCCATGTGGCGGGATCCTTGCCATCAAACTTCCTCATATCGATTTTTGGAATATGGTGATTCTTCGATCCAACATTAGCGTCTATGGAATCATGATTAACATTTCTTTTGTTCTCATCATGAGTTTCCTTTACTACCTTTTCACCATTAGTGACCCTTTCTTGTAGCAACTTCTTCAATTCTTCCATGTCTGTCTTCAAATCTATCTTCAAATCATCCATCTTAGCTTCCATGCCCTTTATCTTAGATTCCACGCCATTTACCTTAGATTCCACGCCACTTATCTTAGCTTCTGTTAGCTTTTGTGAGCGTGACATTTGTTGCACTTGTTCTTGTAATTTTGATATATCATGTAGCATTTCTTCCTCTTCTTCATGAGTCATGCTAGAGCTTTCAGGTTCCTTACTAGGTGTTTGCATTTTCTTTCCTCGGGGCATCAGTTACCGATAATAATGCTTTACTATGCCCTTTGAATTATGTTAAACCAAGCTTACACAAAAAATTAAAAAAAAAACTACACACCTTTTTTCACTTTATAGAAGCCTGATATTGAATCTGATGTATCTCTGTAATTTCGGATCATCCAGTTCTAAAATTGCTACCTGTAGTAGCCTTCTGCGTCCTCTTTCCAATGCCACAAGTCTGAGCCAAATTGGATTCTCCAAGGAAGAGTTATGTGAAATCTCCCACAGTGACTTGCTTTTAGACTGGTTCAGTAGAGCGAACTTGTATGACGTGCCACGAGTCACTGTTTCAACCTTTGAATCTGAAATACACACAAAAGAAACTACAGTCCGTCCTCTTTCTGTACCTTCTTACGAAATTTCAATCCGATCCCCAGAGAGAAAGTTATGACGATTTTCCCCAGGTCACCTGTTTTGAATGTAATTCAGGAGTCTGCAAAAAGACCAACTTCCTCAGATCATATCTCCACAAATATCGCGCGAAAAGCTCTGAAATTCGGACCCAAGGTTCAGCGCGATTTCTTCTCAAATGGGTTTTTTTTGCGACTTCTGAAAAATCACAGAAAAAAGTTATAGCGAAAATGCCACGATGACCTGTTTGGAGCAGCGAAACCCTAGAATCCAAAGCTCTGATACCAAATGTTATGAAACCAGCTCAAGAAAAGATAGAAAAGATAGATCAACGCCTTAGAATTCAGCCTCTTCGAGGGGGCAACCTCCTTTACATTACATAAATGAACAATTCTTGGATGATACAAATGACAAAACCTCCTTTCTATATATAGGAGTCTAAGGAGTCACAATATAATCCAGCCGACCTAACAATAATAATATAAAGCCACAAAAATAACAATAGAGGGATTCTATGGGGCACAGAAATAACAATATGGGGGTAATAGGGGCACAACAATATAAATAAGGGGTATAACTACAATAGTAATGGGGTAATCACTAGTATTATAGGGACCCAACATAGTAGCGTGCGAGGGTTCGTATGGCTCTCGTCTGAGTTCTGAATGAACCCTGTGAGCCAACCACCCAAGCCAAACTTCATCTACTTAAAAAGAAAATATTATCAAAAGAACAACAGTACTGAGCTTTAACAGAGAATAAGAAATAGGAATAATCTATATTGTTCATGTTTGACAGCGAAAAGTAAAAAACCCAATACCAGTTTACAGACAACCAATCCGAATATTAGAGGAAGCCTGTTTGCGAGTCCTCATAAATGATACAGGGAGAATTTGGAACCAAATAAATAGAAATTGTGTATATATTAAAACCATCAAATAAATTATATACATGTAAACCGTAAATAAAACCCTTAACATAGATACTGCAAAATTAGTATCACAATTATGAATCAGTTCAACCATTGCCCATCAATTTACAACAACTACAATTGCAAATTCGGGGAGAGCCGTAGCATCCCAGCCGGTGAAAACCCAAAGATTTTAACACAAGGAAATACACCAACCCCTCGGCTAATTGAGGTTGGTTGCCTGAAACATAAATCACCAGTGCAAGCCAGAGGAACGACTAACCTGAAATTGAAGTTAACATTTCTAATGAGAGAGCCACTTCACTCTGAAACCCCTTCCAAATATACTCATATTGCATCCAGAACATACCTGTAGTCCATAGAATGCCAAGGATTAAACCTTGACAACCACGCATAAGTGAGTATTTAACAACGAAGTGTTTGTGCAAGAATTTTGCTTACCTGAGATGAGATATATCGAACGATGGGAGGAGAGGCACACCTGTAAGAGAACGACACTGTCTTTAGGGGTTTTTGGCGAGGTAAACTTGCATGAATACACTTCCATTACATTAACCATTACCTCTTGTTCACTGGAGGATTCGAAACACACTCTTCCAGGGTGAGGACACTGAATATCTATGGCTTTACCTGTCATAATAGTCGAGTAAGTTGATTTGGGAACGAATGTCAAACAAGGTAAGAATTTAAAATACTAGGTGGGTTTTGGGTATTTCTATCAACCTCCATGCCTTACCTAACAGCTGGTGGAGTTGGCTCTTGCGGAAAGTTTCTCCATACCGCCATCCGCCATTTTGGTTGCCCACAGTCGCAGAGCTAAGCTGCAAACCTCTTAGTGTGACCAAATGGCCTAGGCATCGATTGGAATTACGTTATTCCGCAGGGCAAAAACCCCCAAGTTATCGAAACCGTAGATCTCTTCTGATCCGGCGGTGTAGGTTAGTTTAGGTGCGGTCTAGATCCTTCAGCCAGTCCCTTCATCACTAAATGCAGGATTGTCATGGTGTCAGCGAAAGGGCCTCGGGGTTCTCTCCGCATTAATGGAGACCCATGCCACCAAATGTATGCCTGCAGGGAGGGAGTAAATGTTGCAGGAATGATTGTACACTTGGGTTTCGTAATTTCAACTGCCAACTAACTAAAGCACCTCGGTGAAATTCTTAAGTGTGATGGTAATAATAATAATAAATTCTTTATTTTGTTAGTTTCATGTATTAGTGTGTTACATTGGAAATATTTTTGTAAAAATATTCATATTTCTAATGATTTTATATTAGTCTATATAAAATTTTGGTGATCTAGTCCCTAATATGCAAATTGTAAAATGTTTGTAAATATTTTTGTAAAAATATTCATATTTCTAATGATTTTATAATTTATATAAAATTTTGGTATTTTTAAGGTAAAGTAATTTTATAATATAAAATGTGGGCTAATCATTTTTAGAAAAAATGGAAATTGGTGATTTTTTTTAGGAAAAAATATGGAAAATTAACCCACCTGCAAATATTAGCCCCTAAAATTTTTCCTGAATAGGAATCAAATCAATTGAGGTATAAAGTTGAGGTATAAGTTTTTTTAGTTTGCAAGTCTTGAAGAAAGATTTGCATCTCTTAATATTTTGTTCTCTCTAAAGACTTTTTTTAGTTTACAATTCTTGAAGAAAGATTTGCATAATATTTTGATCTCTCTAAAGCCTTCATAAAACCACAATTTATGTTGGTTTACTTTAAATTATTTTTCATCTTTCTAGACATAGAAAACATGTAAAATTATTTTAATTGAAGTGAGTATTGAAATTGTTGACACCTAATCCTCAACGGATGGGTGAACTGGAACGTGAACAGTCATCAAGAAGATGAACTGTTTCGTCTCCTTCTTGTATATAATCAATAGTTCTCTAATGAAATTATATATCAGTTTTTCTTCCGCTCATTCTGGAGTTACCCTGGCCTGACATGGTATCAGAGCACAGGTTCGAGGTCCCTTTTTCTGGCGTGCCTTGTAACTCCTCTGCCTCTGCCAGCCCTCTTTCCTCAAACGGCTATGACAATCTGCCACACCTGCTCTGTCCAAAATCGTTCCAGCGTTCCTCTGCGTGATTCTCTGCACCTCATTGAATTCTCTGCGCATCATTGATTGTCTGCGCCTCATTATACCCTGTGCATCTGCATGGTAACCGTTTTCAAACAAATTTTCCCATGACGAAATCGACTTTTGACCTGACCATCAAAGCCTGTTATGAACAATTCTCCAAAAGCCTCCATGTTGAGTTGCTCCGCCCAATATCTTTACCATCAACCAATGGTCGAACGAGTAGCTGTCCACTTCTTGCGCGAATCATAGCAACAGCTCTCCAGTGTTTTCCCATCTATCAATCTGCCCAAGAACATTCATCTCCATTGAGACAGGTAACATGCATCTATCGTTATACGAGCCACAACCTTCTTGTCTTTGAAGCGGATAGCCAAAACCAACTCTCCATTCTGTTGTTTTAAAGCTTCAAAAGAATTCTCTCCTTCAATTTGAATATCAAACTGATCCTGTCCCTTAGCTGTAAGCCAAAATCCTGTGCGAACAAATACAACCAATTGACAGATCCGATACAGTAAAATGCTGCCTTATATCGTTGCAGAGCAATCTTGGAAGGTGTTCTCCACATAGTTCTGCGGAACGAATTGGGATCCCTGGTCGTGCATGTAGTACTCGGCCTGAGAAGTCGATGCTGTGCCGGAATTTCTGCTTCATCTGTTAAAATTGAAGGCTTAGTGGAATCGGCTCTTCGCGACTTTTAAGCTGCTGGACGGACTACATTGTGCAGTTGTAACAGAAACTGAACAGACTTGACAGGCCAGCGGCCTTGGCCATTTGAATGCCGAGACTTTGCTTGGGCGGTACGTCCTACCCCGCCACAAAAGCGATGGAAAGGTATTGCTTGCTTGTGGGAAAGCACATCCTCAAGATAGGCTTTAGCCTTAGCCAAAGGTAACTTCTTCACAACTTGAGTTGTTTCCCGAGTATTCTTAAAATGGACACGTAGGTCTGACCCCCTAGCCTTGCATGATTTGGTAGGATTACCAGGCTTGCTTGAATACTTAACCATTGTGTTCTGATTTCTGCTTGGCGTTGTTGGAGCCGACTTGTCGCGGAGACTTGATACCATCGTTGGAGCTGTATTGAGAGAGCACGTTGGAGCATTTCTTGAATCATTGTTGGAGTATTGAGAGAGCACGTTGAAGCATTTTTTTGAATCATCGTTTGGTATCGAATCCTGCACGAATTCATCATTTTCTTTATCTCTGGATTTTAACGAGCATACATATCGAGCCGAAATTGGCACTAATTTTTTGTACACCCTCTGTAATTGAACTTTCAAATACTGCACTGCTTTCAAAATAGTATTACAGTGATATGTTGATATTTATTGAAGAGATATATTGAAGTGATCTCTTGAGCATTTTTTTTTCAAAAACATAGTAGTATTGCAGAGATATAAGAAATGTTGATGCTTCTATTAAACGTTAGAAGAAAATAAAGTGCGTAAGGTTGTGGCATAAGGATTTTTTTTTCAGCAGAAGAATTTTTACAGAATGCATTCAATCATTTCTATGGTCGGGATAGTTCTTACTGGCAAGGAGAACTATTCTGAATGGTCTCGGACAGGGAAAATTTTAAGAACCCCCCCTAAATTTATAAATATAATAAATGGGCGAATCTCCATGGTATATAGGAAAAATGGAAGGCAATTTTATCAATAATATAATATGTATATATAATTTTTTGGCAAATCTCTCACCAGGCATGGCGAATATTTTACTCAATTATAAAATCTTGTAAGATCTTGGCAAGTATTTCACTAAATAATAAAACTTTGTAAAGTCCTAGTGAATCTTAGCATAGGCTACATGTTGGTTTAATTCCCCCCATTTAAATATGCTACATTCCAGGTGAATACCATGGGTCAATACCATGTGCCATTTTGGTGAATACCATGGGTCAATACCATGTGCCATTTTTATTTTTATTAATTCTAATATTAGGGTTAATAATGGTTTTTTGCATGGTATTAATAACAATCTAGTCCATGGTATTTGTCCCATAGTATTTTGGCCATAGGTTTCACCTAAATATAACCCATTTTTTGAGTGTTGGTAAATATAAGGTGACTTATGGAGTAAATATAAAAAAATGTTTTATTTGTTTACCATACCTCTCGTTTATTTATATATTTGTTAATTTACCATACCTCTTTTACAAATATGGTATTTGGCCCATAGGATTCACTTAAATAAAACCTCTTTCTTGAGCCTTCATAAATAGAATGAGGGTTATGGACTAAATATAAAAAGAGGTTTTATTTATTTATGATACGTCTAGTTTATTTATATTTTTATTTATTTACCATACCTTTTGAGTAAGTATTAAAAGACGTTTTATTTATTTACCATACCTCCACTTTACTTATATTTTTCTTTGTTTACACCCTTACATGTATATAAGGTGACTTATGGAGTAAATATAAAAAATGTTTTATTTATTTACCATACCTCTCATTTATTTATATTTTTATTAATTTACCATACCTCTTTTATAAATATGGTATTTGGCCCATAGGATTCACTTAAATAAAACCTATTCTTGAAAATGGGCGAATGGATTCACTTAAATAAAACCTATTCTTGAAAATGGGCGAATGGAAGGTTGTAAGTCCTAATTTCAAGGGATAAATTTACCTTTTTTATCCTCTCCCTTAAAATAAGGTGGGCTATTTGAGGTGATTTGTAAAAATGTACTATGATACAAAATATTCGCCCACTAAAAATTTAAAACCCCTTAATTTCGCCAAAGGGCGAACATTCGCCCCTAAAATTATCCTTGGTCTCGGATGGTAAAACACACCCTCATCTACAATGAGTTGTGGAAAGGAGTGTGTGTCGGAGAAGAAGACAAAGACCCTGTGCAGCCTACATCAGATAAAGAACTTGTCATTTGGGAAAACAAGAACAGCAAAGCCTATGCATTGATCGCTGCATCTGTAAATGAAGAAGTAAGTCGTCATATTTCATCCTATTCCACTGCCTTTGAAGCTTTACAAAAGCTGAAAGAACTCTATGATTCACATTTTGCACTTGAAGTTGTTCAGCTCATGATTAAACTATTCACTCTTGAACTAAAAAATAATGATCCCCTTGCTCTTGCATCTGAAATAAAGTCTATAATGCATGATATTATATCCACTAAGGTTGAGCTGGATATCTCTCTTATTGCCTTTCTCAAAGCACTCTATCCTACCTACTCCAATTATCTTGAGTCTTTACAAGCAAATGGAAATCTTAAAGACATAACCTTTGAGTCTCTTGTGAAAAAGTTTGCTGAAAGAGAGAAAGCCTTTGGAAAGAAAACAGTCCCTGAATCTTCTGAAGAGACTGTTTTCCTTGCTCATAAAGAAAAGCATCCTGCTCAAGACTCTACAAGAGGAAGAGGTGGATGAAGAGGAAGATACTTCAGAGGCAGGGGGGGCAGACATTCTCAAGCAGAAAAGGCAGATCTGCATTGCATTCGCTGCAAACGAAATGGATCACATGATGCTTCTACATGCAAGCTACCATGGGACAAAATTGAGCAGAGAAGAAATCAGCAGAAAGGTAAAACTGATGACACAGACAAAGGTAAAGCACCCGAATCCACTCACTATATTGAGGCACAATGTAACATTGGAGTAAATGAAGATTTGTTTAATGCTTCACTTGCTTCTTCGAAAAATGACTGGTTGCTTGATTCAGGAGCAACCTGTCATATGACTCATAGGAAAGATTTTTTTGAAGATTTCACTGACAATGTTGATGGAGCAGTATACTTTGCAGATCAGTCAAAAATCAAGCCATCAAGGCTTGGCACAATCAGGCTTAAACTGCCTGGTCTTCCAGACTTTCTTCTGGACCATGTTCTATATCTCCCACAGCTCAAGAGAAACTTGTTGTCCTTGGTCCACATCTGCCAGCAAGGTCACTCCATTCATATGTTTGATGGCAAGCTTGAGGTAAGAAAGGCATCTGACCACTCACTTGTCATGAGGGGTATAGAAGAAGAAAGACTTCTTAAACTGCAAGGAACTTCTGCTCATGCACAACATTTCTCATATATTTCTCATCATGAAGAAGGTACACTTCCATCAAGTTTATTATGGCATGCTAGATTTGGACATTTAAACTATGACAGTCTCCGCTTATTAAAGAAAAATGGTGTTGCTCGTTTGCCTACAATTCCTAGAAAACATAAGCAATGTGATGCTTGCATTCTAGGAAAGCATAGCAAACAGTCTTTTCATGATTCACATTCAAGAGCACATAGGAAGCTTGAACTCATTCATTCAGATTTATGTGGTCCAATGCCTGTTCCTTCTGCAAATGGAAATAAATATATCATGACATTTATTGATGATTACACCAGAATGTGTTGGGTTTATTTATTGAAGAACAAATCTGATGCTTTTCAAACATTCAAGAATTTTCATAAATGGATTGAAAATGATGCACAATCTCATATTGGGTCTATTCACACTGATAATGGAAAAGAATATACATCAAATGAATTTGAACACTATCTTCGCCAACATGGGATTAAACATCAAACAACTATGCCTTATAATCCTCAACAAAATGGTGTAGCTGAAAGAATGAACAGAACAATCTTGAATATGGTACGATCCATGCTTTTCTTCAAAAATGTAAAGATAATGTTTTGGGCTGATGCTGTTCTATGTGCTGCATATATAAAGAATAGATGTCCATCTAGTGCTATAAGAAACAAGACTCCTTATGAATTGTGGTATGGACATGTTCCTTCGGTAAAACATCTCAGAATTTTTGGTTCCACCTGTTATGCTTTAATACCAAAGGTACATAGAAACAAACTTGGTGCTAGAAGTCGTAAGTGTATCTTCCTGGGGTACTCAAACACCTCTAAAGCATACCGTCTCTATGATGAAGTAAATAAAAAGTTTATTGTATCTAGAGATGTCATTTTTCTTGAATCATCCAAATCTGACAGTGTTGTTGAGCGGCAACTTGATCACTTGGATAGATTCACAAAACCGAAATCATTTCAAGAGTTTGATAATCAGATTCCACATCTTGAAGGGGGGATTCCTATACTAGATCAACATGTGGAATCTTCTTCTTCTGAAGAACAATCTCCCCTGCATGACACTCCAACAACGGATGATGCTTTAAGTGATGTAATTGATAGAATTGGGAGACTTAATCTTGATTCAGTCCCAACTCAATCAACAGAGCAGCCTGGACCATCTCATAAAGGTCCCCCAAAGTGGCTGACAAAGACACTTGAAAGTGTTCATCCTGATGAAATTGGAAAAACAAGAACCAGAAATACAAACCGACAAGATGGAGGTGATGTAGATAACTCTAATTCACCTGTTGATATGGATGTTACTTATGATTGTGAATTGAACTTGTCTACAGATTTTGAACCAACTTCCTTCAAAGAAGCTGCTTCTCATGATGAATGGAAAGAAGCGATGCAGAAGGAGTATGATGCCCTCATAAAGAATGGCACTTGGAAGCTGGTTGATCCTCCATTTGGAACCAAACCAATTGGCTGCAAGTGGGTCTACAAGAACAAGTACAAAGCTGATGGCTCACTTGACAAGCACAAAGCTAGGCTTGTGGCAAAAGGTTTTGCACAGAAGGAAGGGGTCGATTATGAGGAAACTTTTGCCCCCACAGCAAAATGGGCCACCATCCGGACACTCTTTGCACTAGCTGCTCAGAACGGTTGGAAAGTCCATCAAATGGATGTAAAAACTGCATTCTTGAATGGAGATCTAAAAGAGAATGTTTTTATGTCCCAGCCTGAAGGATTTGCTGTGAAAGGACATGAACACAAAGTATGCAAACTTGTGAAGTCCTTGTATGGCCTCAAACAAGCACCATGAGCCTGGTATGAAAAACTAACTGAGCATCTTCTGAAACTCAACTTCAAACATTTTGATCTTGATGATGCAACTTTATTTGTCAAGAAAGTTGGCAAAACAGTTGTATATCTTGTGGTATATGTAGATGATCTTTTAATGACAGGGAACAATGAAAGCTATATTGCATCCATAAAGAAAGAATTAGGAAAAAGTTTTGAAATGACTGATTTGGGCTATGTTCATTACTATCTTGGCATTGAAGTAACCCAACATCCAAAATCCATATTTCTTTCTCAAAAGAAATACATTGGAGATTTGTTAAACAGATTTGGCATGACAGAGTGCAATCCTCTTTCTACTCCAATGGAACAAAACTTGAAGCTCACAACTATTGAAGGAAAGGAATTTGAGGATGCAACAAAGTATAGACAGCTTGTAGGAAGTCTCATCTACCTCACTACTACCAGACCAGACATTTCATTTGTTGTTGGAATCCTCTCCAGGTTTATGCAAAAGCCTTGTGAGGGACATTGGTCTGCTGCAAAAAGAGTTCTAAGGTACTTGAAGGGAACTCAAGACCTTGGAATCAAGTATACACAGGTGGACGACTTCAACTTGATTGGATACTCTGATTCAGACTTCGATGGAGACAAAGAAACTGGGGTACCTGCTTCAGGATATGCTATGAGTCTTGGATCAGGAGCTGTCTCCTGGAGATCACGCAAACAATCAGTACCAGCAGATTCCACAACAGAAGCAGAATACGTGGCAGCAGCTGAAGCAACGAAAGAAATTGTGTGGCTCTGGAAAATTCTTGAAGATTTGCAGGTAAAACAAATACAATCAACTCCACTCATGATTGATAACACCTCTGCAATAAAGTTGGCCAAGAACCCAAAGTTCCATGATCGTACTAAGCACATCAATACTAAATATCATCTGATCCGACATCATGTTGAGGCCAAAACAATCCATCTCCGTCATTGTTCCACAAACGAGCAAATTGCAGACATCTTCACCAAAGCGCTTGGAAGAGAAAAGCTTGAAAGATTCAGAACGATGCTTGAACTCACCAACATCCCTTCAGATTAAGGGGGGGAATGTTGACACCTAATCCTCAACGGATGGGTGAACTGGAACGTGAACAGTCATCAAGAAGATGAACTGTCCCGTCTCCTTCTTGTATATAATCAATAGTTCTCTAATGAAATTAGATATCAGTTTTTCCAGTCATCAAGAAGATGAACTGTTCCGTCTCCTTCTTGTATATAATCAATAGTTCTCTAATGAAATTAGATATCAGTTTTTCTTCCGCTCATTCTGGAGTTACCGTGGCCTGCCAGAAATATTTTTATTTATGGTCCATATTAAAAAAAATGTTGAAATATTAGTTAACATCCATATTCAAATATTTTATTAAAAATACATATTAAAATACAAAAGTAAAAGATATAAGAATCTTACTACAATTTTTTGATCCCTATATAAAATTAATATAAATTGATATTAATTAATATAAAATTGAAATATTTTATTATGATTCATAATAATTTTTTATTAATATTTCTGTTATAAAAATACATGTTAAATATAAAAAAATTCACATTTCTTTTTACATCAATAGTTATTTAAATAATACTTATAAATTGCATAAAAATAGGAAAAATTTTACACATATCTTTGCTAAAAATATAAATTATTTACCAAAATAAAATAAAATTTAATATTTTATTATTGAAAAAAAAATATTATCAATAATATTCTATTTGATATTATTAATATTATTTTATTTCTTTTAAGAATTAGAAACGTGTATTTCCAAAAACTCTCACCATCAAAGTCAAAATAAAAAGAAAATGAAGTATGTAGACCTATATTATAGGTATTGTAATCTTATTTCCACTTCTTTCAAGAATATAATAAACTATATTCTCAATTCCATTCCCAAAAGCCTTTAATGATACAATAAACTATACTCTTATTTGGGCTTCCTTAAAACTTTAAGAATATAATAAATTCCTCTCATTTCCACTACTTTAACACATGATTATATACTCTTATTTCCCCTTCCTTAAAATATTAATAGTATAATAAAATGTACTCTTATTTCCACTACTTTTAACACATGATTCTATACTCTTCCATTTTTTTAATGGTATAGCAAATTATACTCCTCCACTTTTTTAACACCTGATTCACATGGAAAGATTCCAGAAATCCAATTTTTAGGTAGTCACCGGAAAAATACACATGATTCATATGGTCAAGATTCTAAGACTCCAATTTTGTGGCAGTAAACAGAAAACAAGGTGCTATCCTATGGAAACTAGGTCGGTGGAGATGTACGTATGGTTTCACGTGCCTAGCAGGAAAACCAAAATAAACAAACATGTGCTTGACAATGAAGGGCACCAACAATCATCTGCTGCTTGACTAGTTCTACTCCAGTCCTGCACGTCTCTTATTTCTGTTTTACAAAGACTACTGGTTTTACACTATATAACACACCACTTTGCGTTTCTTCCTTGCATCTCCCGGTTTTGGTTTCCTGTATTTTGGTGGTTCGCGACAAACAAAATAAGATATGGGCAACCGTGCGTCTTGCGTGACGATCGGCAACAGCAAGGAAACCATCCAGCTGGTTCTCTCAGATGGCACCGTTCAAATCCTTCATAAACCCCTCTGCGCCGGCCAAATCATGCAGGGTTTCCCTCAACATTTAGTCTGTGATTCCCACTCCTTCTATATCGGGCAGAAAACGCCAGCCCTTTCTCCAAACGGCCAACTGAAGCTGGGAAACAGGTATTTCCTTTTACCCGACCACTTCTTTCAGTCTCCGTTATCGATCGTATCGCTGGCATCCCTAATATCGCCGCCGCCGCCCCCAGTTGCTCCACCTATTCCCACTCCCCGGGTATCACCTCCTCTTCGCAGTATCAGCCGTGCGGCGGTTCTTTGCCAGCCGTTTGAGATACAGAACTGCGATGGCGGCAGCGGTCTCCGGATCAGAATCCACCCGGAATTTATTTCGAAGCTTATGGAGGACAGAAGGGTTAATCTCAATGAAATTGGGCAGTCAGTGGGCATGAATTCTGCAGATTATCGCCGTAGGCTCTGCAATACACCCCAATTGCAGAAAGACTACGCGCAGTTGGTGAAATCCCGAAGTCAGTGCTGGAGACCAAAGCTCGAGAGTATCAGGGAAAATGAGAAGAAGGGCAGCCGCAAGATAATCAAGAAGATTAGGAGATCGCGGAGCGCGTGAACAGTTTAACGCACACAGATCAGTCAAGATCTGCAGTGCAGTTAAAATGCCTTGCCTACCTCCTTGTAAAGATGTTTTTACCAGCGGCGATTAAAATCATTTCCTATAAATTATTGGAATTTGGAATTCATCGGGAGAATGGGTTTGACGCTGCACAGTGATCATAACACAGACGCACAGGTACATCCTTTTGTGATCAATTTTAAGGGCATCCAGCTGTGCATTGTACTTTGAACGGCTTTTAGTTTTCAAAACACCGTCCATGTTTTTATTTTGTGACTTGAAATATAATTTGTGAGTCTCAAAAGTTAATATTCTCAACATCCAGTAGGTCAAAAGTAAGTATTTCAGTTTTTGAAAATCACACTTACGGTTATTTTTTCATCATTGTATATTAAAAGCTTACCTGACACCAAAACACCTATCAAAGTCCTTGCATTTTAAAGCTATCATAAAAGTGCTTGACGTTTATAATTTAATACTTAAGCTATATCCGAAAGGGGAAAAAATAATAATTATTATTTCATTTCAACCATAAATGAATATTGTAATCTTAACTTTAAATAAAATATATATAACAACAGTACCATCGAACAACATAAGTTTTTATTATTCACTTCAATTTTAAGATATTAAAAAATTCTTCCACCTAGAAAATTATATGATTTTTTCCAATAAAATGTTTAGCTTATATAATTTTTTTGCTACAACACTTGACACAGAATAAAACCCAAACTTTTTCACCTTTAGATATTAAAAAATTCTTCGACTTAAAAAATTACATGGATCTTTCACAAATAATATGTTTAGCTTATATAAAAGAATTTGCTATAAAAATTGACAAAGAATAAAACCCAAACATTTTCAATTTTTTCACCATGTGATGCAAGGTTTTTGTGGAACGGGGTTACCTGCCTGTATTAGTCTTCAAACCTTTACGGTTAAGGCCCCTTTAAATAAACCCGAGCAGAATGAATTCATTACAGTAGCCTAGTTTTATAAACCCTCATAAACCTTCCACTAACCCTTATGCCGCATATATAATCAGTTCCCACATTATCTTATGATAAGGTTGGACTTACACATAAAAACATGTATCAGCGCTTTGTCTCATTTCATTATAAACCCTTTATAAGGGAAATACACATAAAACACATCTTTTATGCCTTCTTCCGCCTATTTCATGGCTCTTGCACAATTCTCGAGGCTCCTTTATCGCTAATCGCAGTCGTCGTCTCTCGTGGGTTTCCTTAACACATGCCTCTATCGCTTCCGATATGCGATAACGCAATAACGGATTTCAAATCCCATTAAACTATGTTTATATATTATCAGGTCCGCCTTATCGCTAGCATCAATACTCCTCCACCGATTAAATGTTGCGATGCGATCACTCCGATAATCGCGTCGACATTCACTGACTAAATCCCGCCGATTAAATCCCCGCGTTTGATCCTCCCCATAGATCTAATGATCCTCACTCTATCGCTTGATCGCAATCGGCGATCGCCCAAGGTCAGGGTTATTCACGCCCTTTTGTGTTCCTCTGATGCGATAGTTAAAACTCTGTTCATTCTCCGCGATCAGATCTCAACCGTTGATCTATTAGATCCAACGGTCCCTGAGCGCCACTTCCTCAATCTTTCGCTCCTCTATTATTTGGGTCTTATAACACTTTCCGCTATGCCGCGAGCAATTCTTCTCTATGTATTCAATCTCCTCTTTGAGTCCGCCGAATTCACCTACACATATATATATGGTACAGAAGCTCTGATTCACATTGAATTCATCATTCAATCATCTGAAACACACATTTATACTGGTTTGAATTTACCTTTGCACATAACAAATAAACAAAGGATACATATTGAGACTTTGTCTCTCTCTGTGGCTTTCTCTCCTAATACGAGTGGCCTTTTTTACATTCGGCCCATAGTGTCACGCCCCCAATCTTTTTTTCTTTTATTGGGCGGGTGCGGCACCACCAACGCTCACCCTTTTAACGGATTTACGTTATGGACTACGCCTTAACCAGCAATATACTTAATTCAACACTTTAATTAAGCAACCGCATTAATCTTTCATCAACATATACATCATTATCATTGCTCATAATAAACATGAAACCGAACCATATAAATAACAATTACACATATGTTTCACGGGAGGGGCAACTCCCAAACGAGTTCGCCCGAATCCTTATATTATGAAAACCATTCAATAATACAATATACAACAATACGTGTTGCCGGGCAAGATCCACGGCCAACACAACCGATTACAACAAAGGGCCAATGCCCATACAACCGTGCGTACGCACTTATGGCGGAGCTAGCTCACCCGAGCCTCAACTCCCCAACTCGGCCACGCACCCACCGTGTCACCCGTTTACCCAAACCGTAGACAACTCGGGTCTGCGCACAATTCGTGTCACCGGAATGTTAAACCTGCAGCCAACTCAGCCTGCGCATAACCCTGTGCCACCGTATGACAGACCTCTGCTGAACTTCGACCTGCGTCCACGTTTAACACCTCCGCTCGTCTACACAGCCAACTTGGTAAAACAGCGCACAATCTCTTGCTGCGCATGAGATGTGCGCATAACATCTGCGTCTTTTACCCTTGTGCGAGTGTAGAGAGAGCAATCCAAGACTTGCTTGATTTCCAAATGATCCTTGCGTCCATCCTTTTATACGATGCTCAGCTCATTTGTTGGAGGGGTGTCCGCCCTCAAGCCGACCCCCGATTTTAAGTTTAGAAGCCCCAACGATTTATCTTAGTGGGTCGGCCCGTGCCCAAGTGCAAGGCCGCCCCACGCTCTTTATAAACTCGTTGTTCTTCCTTCGCATTTTCGCTAAGTGTATGAGCGCTTCACATACGTCGCTGTTGGCTCGTCCCTCCGTCGCATTGCTGCACGCTGCCGTTGCACGTTCCTGTTACACGCTCGCCCGTCCGCTATTTTGCACCGTTCGTCGTATGGCGGGGCGCCCACACCCGGGCCGCCCGCTATGCATACATGCCGCCCGCTTGCTGTAGCGTCCGTCGCGCCTTGCTGAACTCCGCCTGCGCCTCTACATGCCCATGTGTCATCGCTTCAACGTTTTCATCCTCGGCGCGGGTCGCCCTTGGGCCGCCCGCCCATCATGTGCGGTGCGCCCTCGGGTCGCCCATCCAATACACACCTGGTTCTTGTCCGCCCACCGAACATACCTCCGCACGCCTGTTCAGTTATGCCGCGCCCGTGTTGAACCGCCCACAGTCATATCATTCACCCCTTGGGTGCGGGTCGCCCTTAGGTCGCCCGCCCGTCGTGTGCGGTGCGCCCTCGGGTCGCCCGGCTCGTCCTCAACTCGCCTTCGTTCATGTGTTGCCCGGTCGGGTTGTCACACCCGCGTGCCGTGTCGCTGCCTCCTCGGGTGACTCTGCCCAACCGCCCATCGCAAACGCGCCCGCCGGGTCGCCGTGCACGGGTCGCCCTGCCCGGTCCGCCCGCGGGTCATGTCTTTGCCGGGTGAAACGTGGAGCGCGCCCTGCCCAAACTGCCAGGGCGTTACACTCTCCTCCACCCGAAGACGTTGTCGTCCCGACAACATATCGCCTTAGTGAACCTTTCACCAAGACAACTCCATGAGCCAACTGCCCATGCATAACAAGTGTCACACTCTAACCATGTGCCAACACTCATCTTCACGGTTCCATGCTCAGGTCCATGGAAACCCCATCTTTCTGCAGCATGTCCTCATACCTGCCCAATCACCATGTGAGGGCTCACTGCCTTGAGCAGCCAACAATGAGCCCATCTTCTTTGTCCTCTAAGAAGATGTGCGGGGAGAACCTGGAGGCTCCCCTTTACTAATCAGTTCGATCCACCTATCAGGATCTTCAACTTCCATTCTTTGTAGATATGCTTCCCGATCTTCCCTTTGGATGTTCGGCCTCACATATAGCTCCTCGTCATCATCATCGTCCTCCACTAACTCTAGCCTCCTCGATAAGTCCGAGATGCTATCTGAGAGTGTTCGGATGACTACAGATTGTTCTGCAATCTTTGCCTCCATCGTGGACAACCTCTTGTCCACCTTCACCTTGTCCTCCATTTGCATACCTCCCAACTTACGATCGGGCTTTGTTACACCAATGGTTGGAACACCAATGGGCACATCTTCCCTTCCATCGTAAATGAAGAGCTTCCTCAAATGTGGCACTACCATGGCTTCAAACTGTTTCATAAATTCCATCCCCAATACTGCCTCATAATCATCAATCCGCACTATGGTGAAGTCTACCTTCCCGGTCCATGCACCAAGTGTGGTGTCCACTTTTTCGGCCGTACCAAGGATCGCCATCGGAGGAGAGTTCACTGTCTTCATTTGTGCCCTTGTAGGTACAAATTTCAGCCCAAGTCTCCTTGCAGTGTCTTCACTCATGAAATTGTGTGAAGCCCCACTATCAACCATAGTGAGTACATCGGCCCCACCAATCTTCATCTGAACGTACTCCAACCTGTTCCTTTCCGGATCTCTTCTAGAAGCCACTTCCGTAGTAGCAGCTGCACCCAGTATCTGCATCATCCCCACGGAAGCATTGTCATCCTCCTCAGCAGGTTGTGTAACAGTAGCTATCTTTGGTTTAGATGGGCAATTCTTCACCGTGTGTGGTCCTTCACATAACCAACACTTCAAAGGCTTCTTGATCTTTGCACCATCCTCTGATTTCGGAGTATCCTCCTTCTTCTTGTCTTTTGGTTTATCGAACTTCTTTTTCTCACTAGAAGTCTCATCATAATGGTCCACCAGCTTGTCAACTGCAGCAAAGGCCTCTTCAAGTGTTCTAATCTTCTGTCTCTTCACCTCGTTGCGGGCCCAAGGTTTCAACCCAATAATAAAGTTGAACACCTTGTCCTTTTCCGCCATGTCGGGAAGTTCTAGAGCTGCACTTGAAAACTCTCGCTGATATGCCTGCAAGCTTCCGGTTTGTTTGATGAACTTGATTTTTGTCCTTGCTTCCCATGTTTCATCTTGAGGACTGAAGTGGGTTTGCAAGGCTTTCTTCATGTCGCACCACGAAGTGATCTCATCAGCATTACCGTTGATAATCTGATCTACCCTTCTTCGCCACCACATCTTGGCATCATTTGTTAGGAACTGAGCGGCCACCTTAACTTGTGTCTCACCATCGGGTAGACTCAATCGTTCCAGGTACTGCTCCATGTCCCATAAGAAGTTACCAAGAGTCTTTGCACTCCTTGTACCATCATAGGATTCCGGTTCTTTGACCTTTACATGAGGTACTCCTCCACCTGAGTTATACCTCATGGCTCTCTTCAATATCGCAATCTCATCATTAGCTTGATCAAGACTCTTATTTACCTTGTCAAGAGTCCCCTTCAAGTTTGTAATCTCTGCGAGACCTTGGTCTCTTGATTCCTCAACTTCTTTGACCCTTCCTTCCAATTGTGTACACAAGAATTCCGTGAACTCATATTGTGTTTTGAGCTCCTCATGTTGTGTACGGAGTTCCACCAGCTCTTCCCTGAGTTTCAAGATAGCTTCTCGTTCCTTAATAAGCGAGCTCACATCTTGACTCCAAGTAGACTCCAATGTCTCCATCCTTTCGATCACCTTCTCCATGAATTCATGATGAGGATCCTTTGTGGGATCCTTCATTGTGTGACTGGACCCAGCTTGAGAATCAGCGGCCATCTTCTTCTGTGATCTTGTCCCGACCATTCACCGGCTTCTCCAAGTCACCTGCTTTAGAACAAGCAGATTCACCTTCAATTTCAACCGAGACAACCTTGTCCAAGTTCCAAATGTTTCAACACCAGCTCTTCGACCGAGCTCTGATACCACCTGTCACGCCCCCAATCTTTTTTTCTTTTATTGGGCGGGTGCGGCACCACCAACGCTCACCCTTTTAACGGATTTACGTTATGGACTACGCCTTAACCAGCAATATACTTAATTCAACACTTTAATTAAGCAACCGCATTAATCTTTCATCAACATATACATCATTATCATTGCTCATAATAAACATGAAACCGAACCATATAAATAACAATTACACATATGTTTCACGGGAGGGGCAACTCCCAAACGAGTTCGCCCGAATCCTTATATTATGAAAACCATTCAATAATACAATATACAACAATACGTGTTGCCGGACAAGATTCACGGCCAACACAACCGATTACAATAAAGAGCCAATGCCCATACAACCGTGCGTGCGCACTTATGGCGGAGTTAGCTCACCCGAGCCTCAACTCCCCAACTCGGCCACGCACCCACCGTGTCACCCGTTTACCCAACCCGTAGACAACTCGGGTCTGCGCACAATTCGTGTCACCGGAATGTTAAACCTGCAGCCAACTCGGCCTGCGCATAACCCCGTGCCACCGTATGACAAACCTCTGCTGAACTTCGACCTGCGTCCACGTTTAACACCTCCGCCCGTCTACACAACCAACTCGGTAAAACAGCGCACTATCTCTTGCTGCGCATGAGATGTGCGCATAACATCTGCGTCTTTACCCTTGTGCGAGTGTAGAGAGAGCAATCCAAGACTTGCTTGCCTTCCAAATGATCCTCGCGTCCATCCTTTTATACGATGCTCAGCTCATTTGTTGGAGGGGTGTCCGCCCTCAAGCCGACCCCCGATTTTAAGTTTAGAAGCCCCAACGATTTATCTTAGTGGGTCGGCCCGTGCCCAAGTGCAAGGCCGCCCCACACTCCTTATAAACTCGCTGTTCTTCCTTCGCATTTTCGCTAAGTGTATGAGCGCTTCACATACGTCGCTGTTGGCTCGTCCCTCTGTCGCATTGCCGCACGCTGCCGTCGCACGTCCCTGTTACACGCTCGCCCGTCCGCTGTTTTGCACCGTTCGTCGTATGGCGGGGCGCCCACACCCGGGCCGCCCGCTATGCATACATGCCGCCCGCTTGCTGTAGCGTCCGTCGCGCCTTGTTGAACTCCGCCTGCGCCTCTACACACCCATGTGCCATCGCTTCAACGGTTTCATCCTTGGCGCGGGTCGCCCTTGGGCCGCCCGCCCATCGTGTGCGGTGCGCCCTCGGGTCGCCCACCCAATACACGCCTGGTTCTTGTCCACCCATCGAACATACCTCCGCGCGCCTGTTCAGTTATGCCGCGCCCGTGTTGAACCACCCACAGTCATATCGTTCACCCCTTGGGCGCGGGTCGCCCTTGGGTCGCCCGCCCGTCGTGTGCGGTGCGCCCTCGGGTCGCCCGGCTCGTCCTCAACTCGCCTTCGTTCATGTGTTGCCCGGTCGGGTTGTCACACCCGCGTGCCGTGTCGCTGCCTCCTCGGGTGACTCTGCCCAACCGCCCATCGCAAACGCGCCCGCCGGGTCGCCGTGCACGGGTCACCCTGCCCGGTCCGCCCGCGGGTCATGTCTTTGCCGGGTGAAACGTGGAGCGCGCCCTGCCCAAACTGCCAGGGCGTTACACATAGCCTTACAATTATACTCTAATTCGGCTAACTCTCTACTCTTCTCTCTTGTTCTTCTTTTCAATACATCATTAACAGTTTCTTTTATAGTTCGAGGAACTGTTTCTCAGTTATGAAACAGTTGCTCAACAATTTCTTCAAACAGTTCTTAACTAATCCTAACTTAATCTGTTTTCCTAATTTAAGAACTAACAATAGCTGAGTCAGCCTTAATTTTAAATGAAACAAATTAAAACAGAACAAAAATATTTCCCAGTTGTCACCTCTTCATTCGGATGCTCTTGCATCACCATATCTAATTTAGTATATATTTTTTTGCCACAAAAACATGTAGCCAAACTTTTTCAATTTTTTCAACTTTTTCATTTTTTTCACACTGTCTAATTTAGTATAATTCTTTTTTTACCAAAAAAAAAACTAACCTATCTTGGAAAATAATATAAAAAAGAAAATAATATAATTTTTTTTCACAAAAACTAGCATGTTTTGGAAAATAGTATAATTTAACAAAAAAAAAATAATGTTTTGGAAAATAAAAATTAGTTATACCTTGGAAAATAAAAATCAGCTAGAAATAGAATTAAACTAGAGAACTTCACCTTGAGCTATTATTTTTTTTACTACTTTAAATAAAATATATTAATGGTAATTTTATACAAACTATTTATATATTAATAAATTTGATAGATTAATTTTAATAATAAATTATAAAATAATTTATTTTATTTTAATATAGTGTATTGATTTAAATGATGATAGATTTGAAAATTTACAAGTTATATTTATTTAAGAAATTACTGGATAAAAGTATCAACAGTAATAAGGAGCGAGGGTGAGTTACATTACTTGTTAAAAGCCAAATAATACTAATAAAATAAAAGTAAAAATACAAAAGTATATATTATAAAAAATAAGGAAATCCATATATATATGGTGATGATGATTAATGTTTATTATGACTAATATAGCTTAACTAATTTTAAGAAATGAATGAATAATTGAGATTATTTAATATTTTGTTTATGTGACCAAAAAGAAGGCAGAGAAGCATTCTGAGGTCACAATAGTTAAGCCAAGAAGGTTGGTGGCGTGGAAAATGTTTACAAAAGGGGAACTGATATGAATAAGGGTCGGACAATCTATGAGAAAAAAAAATTCATCTTAGACTCCCTTACTATCACAGAGGAGGCATATTCTTTCGTCCCAAGGTGTTTTGGGAATAGACCAACGATCGGTTTCCTTCCAAAGCATGGATTTGATAGGATGCCATACATGATAAGTATATGAAGGATTCTGACATTGAGACTATATATAGAGATATCAAACCCAACAACAAGAAAGGTTCTATGATTTGGAGGTGTTTTTGTAAAATTATCCACTGGTGGCATATGGGGATGGCATGGGAATTTGGCAATCGTCATAAAATTCTTATTGGAGTAGATAACATAAAGGACATAGAAAGTGATTTGCATATTATGGGACATATAATTGATATATCACATCGCAGAGGGTACTTTCTTTTATGCAAGAATATCAAGAACTAGTAGGCGTGATGCCTTGTTTGGAAAGAGGTTGTAGAATTGGGTTTGGATGGAAAACGTGTAGTGGAATGGAAATGATATGTTACTAATCTCCATCAGGTGGGCCTCTATTATAGTGCTCTTGGTGACTTTATTACTTGGTACGAGAGATTACACAAGTATGGGCCTATCATGGATGAGACATATAAATTTTTATTGAGATAGATTTACAATTTTCACAACCCTTCTTGGTTCTTCAAAATCTGGAAATGGCATATCCCTATCAAAATTATACTCTTCTCATGGCTCGTGTGGAGGAACAAAATACTCACATTAGACAATCTTCTAAAGCTAGGTTACTTGGGTCCCGAATATTGCATTTTTTGCAGGGCGTCATGAGAGTCTGTTAATCACATTTTCTTGTTTTGTCCCATTACCCATATGGCTTGGAATCACATTACACTTTTTCTCCAGACATCATAGAGTGGGGCTCCCAACTTTGAACAATGTGTCACAACCTGGAACGCTGGAAATGGAAAATACAAGGAGATGCCTCTCTTCATTATATGGGAAATATGGAACGTGCGTAATCAACATTTATTTGAAGTGAAGATGGTTAACATTAGCTAGATATGTCACATAATATTAAACTGGATGTCATCTCTCTCACCTGCGACTACGTCCCCCAATGTCTCTTCCCAATGATTAGTTTCATTGACATTTTGCCTCCTAGCTGGATACTTCAATGGGGAAGCATAACTTGTCATGTGTGGATGTGGTGTTTTCTTAATGATAAACAAAAGATCATAGTATGATTTTTCTTGGAATGGAGGTCTAAGTACAAACACAAGGGCTGAAGTAATTTCTTGATGTGGTCTACTTTGGTCGCACATTAAAAGGAGCTAGAGAGTCTTCACATTTATAGTGATTCCAGATCTCTCATGGAAAGAATATATGGGCATACATATTTTGATCCTCCTTCCATATCTAGCTGGATAAACAGGATCAAACACTTTATGGACTCTCTCACATCCTATACTATTTCTCATATATACATGAAAGCTAATATGGAGGCAGACAAATTGTCAAAGGATGGTCTCCACGAGGAATATGGAGTCATGAAGTACATGTACACAATTGACAACTCAACCAGGGAAGAGGGACTAATCTACCTTCCATAACATCACTTGCTACTTTTTCCTTGTATACTGATTTTGGTTTCTGTATACATTGATATGCTGACTACTAGATCGACAAATACATTTCTCACTATACTTTACATCTTATAGTTTTATATTATGAAGAAAACTCGATACATGAGGGATTTAGCAGTATATACATCTTATAGTTTTATATTATGAAGAAAACTCGATACATGAGGGATTTAGCAGAGTATATATATATATATAAACATATATCGGTATATGTACATTTTTCAGAAATATAACTGATATCAAGACAAATATACTAATTTTTATCATATAATAAAATCCAACATTTTTCCCAAAAAAAACAAAATGACGAAAAATTTTCATTCCAATATTCTTATAACAACTTAAAATACAACCAACAACGATGAAAAACATATGATCGGTGCTCCTAACATTTTCTATTAAGAATAAACGTTAAAAACGCATCAAATCTATAAGAAGAAATTATAAAAACTCAATACACAGCATTCGTGGTAGGCACAAAGTGGTGCAGCCATCAAAGCGATTATGGAAAGAACGTTGAGAAAGGAATGACTAAATCGTTTAAATCAATAATCAACAAGTATAAATACTACAAACAACAATCAATAAGCAAAAATCAACAATTATAAATACTACAAACAACAACGAATAAGTAACAATGCACCTTTTTCTTTTTAATTTTAACATGATAATTGAAAATGTCTTTTCTAAGACCATTTAACAATGGTTTACAATAATCTGCATATTTTTTAAATGGACTAATAAAAATGCCAAAGTGATTCCATAAAAGTTTTCATTTTTTCTTTTTAATTAAAATATTTAAAATTACTATAATTAGAAATATTGATCCATGTGTTAAAATATGTTTCTTGAATTTAATATATAAATTTGCCATCAGCTCAATTGGTACCAAGAAACCATGAATAGCATTGAAGTAAAGTTTAAACTCAGACTAAACACAGTAAAAGGAGTGAACCTCCCAATATGAGAAAACCACATAAATTTTGATCTAACATTCTCTTTCTCCAGATATCTTATAATGTGGAATTCCCGTCACCATAAGTCGTTACTGCTTTGTCAAGGGCATTCAGATATTATGGATAACATTAAAGTAAGCATAAAGAACGCCTAAAGCATTGTATCCCCTCTTGGTTGTGAACCACATAAGATTGAAAGTAATCTTTAGTTTACATGTCCACAAATTAAATTATAATACTTTCGAGCAATCAGTACATTAAATACATTCAAGAGATATTACTCATAAAGATGCCATCCATATATGTACAATCTAACGAAAATGGTAAATTGATTTGCTGCATTATCTCTATACAAAATCTCAGAGATATGTTCAAAATGTTGATTAACTTTTATTTTTATATAAAATATAAAATGTTTTAATTTGTATTTTTTTAATAACGTATTTTATCATTAATAATTTTAAATATAATAAATTAAAAATTTGTTAGTTAATATTTTATTTTTTAATAAATTATTAGTGCTTGGTAGATTCAAAGTTAAGATGGATTTAGGTTGGTCTTTTCCCTTTTAAATAGATTATATTCTACATGAATACCATGGGACAATACCATGGGTCTTATTTTTATTTAATGTATCACTATTTTCATTTCAATTTTTATTATTTTGTTGTTCTCAGAGACGCTCTGCACTCTAGTATAAGAGAGATGTGCAGGTGTAATGTAAGTATGTCAACATATTTCAAATTTCAATATATATATATATATATATATATATATATATGACATATGTAGGCATAATCTAAGTAAGAAGTAAGTATGCCAACAATTTTTAAATGTCAAGAAATAAATAAATGTGGTTTTTTTAATTAATATTTGAATTAGAAGAATGTAAAGTGTAAAATACAAAATGTAAAATGTAAGGCATGTAGTTACCAGTTTAATTAGAGGAAATTTGTCTCTCCATCATGTGAAGTTAGCATACGATTGTTTCTTTAACACGTTGTTTCTTTATATATTATTATTAGTATAATAATCAATATTATCAATTATTATTATTCCAATATCTAATAATAATAATCTCCATTATAAGTATTATTATATTAGACCATACATACATTATTGATTACAAAGAGTGACAATTCTCGACCATATGGATGGAGGGGGGGAGAGTGAGGGTGCGAGAGAGAGAGTGAGGGTGATGGGGGAGGGAAAGAGAGGACATACGACAAAGGAGGGGAGAGAAAGAAAGAGAGAGGGAGGGGGAGAGATGGAGTTGGACGGGGAGATAGAGAGGGGAGAACAAAAAAATAGACAAATAGAGGTAGAGAGAGAGCGAGAGGGAGTGACAAGGAAGAGATAGAGACAGAAAGCAGGGGAAAGAGGAAATGAGGTAAGAGAGATAAGGATATTTGAGAGAGATTGAGAGAAGTGGAAGAGAGAGAGGGAGACACAAATATGGAGGGGAGAGAGAGGGGGAGACAAAGAAGGAGGAAGGGAGGGAGACAGTGACAAAGCTAGATCGAAGAGAGAGAGAGAGTGTAATGTGGGGAGATAGGGATTGAGGAAGGTGGGAAAGAGAGGAAGAGTTATGAAGGAGGAGAGATATGAGGGGAGAGAGAGAAAAAGAGAGGGAGGGAGAGAGATATGGAGTTGGAGGGGGTGATAGTGATAGAGCTGGAGGGTGGAGAGACAAAGAGAGAGACGGCAGGGGAGAGAAAGAGGGAGGTGGGAGAGAAACAGAGAGAGGGCACTTGAGAGAGAGATAGTGAGAGAGGGAGGGAAGAAGAAAGACACAAGGAGACAAAAGTGGAGAGAGAGAGAGAGGAAGTACCAACAGAGAGATAGAGAGAGAGAGAGAGAGAAGGAGAGAAGGGGAAGGGAGAGAGGGATATGAAGAGGGAGGGATAGAGAGAAAGATAGATATGGAGAGGGAGTATATTTTTTGGGGGTGAGATATAGAGACAAAAAAGGAGTGACGAAGGCAGATAAAGACATAAATGAAGGGGGAGAGAGGGAAGAAGAGAGAGATAGAGAGACTAAGGGATGAAGAAATATATATATATATATATATATATATATATATATATATATATATATATATATATATATATATATGGAGAGAGAGTGTGTGTGTTTTTGGGGTGAGATTGAAGTACAAACGAGGACAAATGAAGGAATAAATCGATATAAATGGAGGGGTGAGAGAGAGGGAAATAGAGAGGCATAGAGAGAGAGAGAGAGGAATGGGGAGACACAATGTTATTCATTGGAATAGATGCATTTATTTTAGTGTATATGTTGATTCCTAATCCTATTTTATTGATTGCACTAGATGCATTGATTTCAGTGTAAGAACAAACAAAAAATATTGATGATGTGCATTGGTTTATGTGTTACAATAATTCAACCATCAATAAAATACTTTAATTTTCATCTTAAATAAAATGTCCACTTAAATGAAATGTTTGGTTCTTGGAACTATAAATTATTTGTAATTGAATACATTCTAATTTTTGTCATTTTCTATCATTGAACATTGTTAGTCACTTTGCATTCAAACAAGGTAATAGAAAACTACTACTGTTGAAACTTACTTAGGTTTTAAAACTCCTTAAGTGATAATGATTGAATATGGGGGAAGCTACTAATAATATTAGAAAGCAAGGGACACAAGGTATGACATTTACTACAATAGATGGAGTTAAATATTTGAATGGTCTATGATTTCACTGAAATAATTGCATTGGTTTTAGTGCAGATGTTGATTCCTAATCCATTATTATTGGGGAGTGAGATAGAGAGGCAAAGAAGGAGAGACCGAGGGAGAAAAGGATATAGATGAAGGGGGGGAGGGGTAGATGGAAGAAGAGAGAGATAGAGAGAGGGAGGGAAGGAGAGACCGAGGGAGAAAAATATATAGATGAAGGGGGGAGATATGAAAGAAGAGAGAGATAGAGAGAGGGAGGGAAGGAGATATAGATAGATATGGAGAAAGAGTGTGTGTGTTTGCAGGGGGTGAGATATAGAGACAAAGAAGTAGAGATGGGGGTGATATAGATATAGATGGAAGGGGTAGGGAGTGCTAAAAAGAGAGAGACATAGAGAGAGAGAGAGGCGGGGGCATGGGGCGGGGCAAGCGGGGGGGTGGGGGAGCGCTACAATGTTTTTGACTAAAATAGATATATTGATTTTAGTGCAAATGTTGATGCCTAATCCTATTTGATTGATTCCACTGGATGCATTGATTTCAGTGTAGTTGCTTATTTCTAATATTATTTGATTGATTCCCCTCGATGCATTGACTTCAGTGTAATTGTTGATTTGTAATTGTATTTGATTACTTACACTAGATGCTTTGATCTAAATGTAGAAGATGGTTTATAATCCTATTTGATTACTTGTATTCAATCCATTGATTTCAATGTAGATGTTGATTTTTAGTCCTAATTGATTGCTTACACTAGATGCATTGATTTCATTGTCAATGTTGATTTATGATTTGATGTAACTAGATGTAATTTCAAAGTAATTAGCTTAGTAGTGTGCGTTAATTTCACTATAAGCGCAATTTTTTTTATTGACAACATGCATTGATTTATGTGTTACATTAATTCAACCATAAATAAAATACTTGAATTTTCCTCTTAAGTAAAATGTTCACTTACCTAAAATATTTGTTTCTCAAAACTATAAACTATTTGTAATTGACAACATTCTTATTATTAAAATTTTCCATCATTCAACATTATTAGTCATTTTGCATTCAGAAGAGGTAATACAAAACAACTATTGAATATTAGTTTGTATTTAGCGCCCCATAAGCCACAATGATTGACTTTGGAGAAATATACTACTAATATTGGAGAATAAGCGAGACAAGGTAAGACGTTTACTACAATAGCTCAAGTTAAATATTTCAATAATTTATGACTTTCACCGCCCTTCTCATACGATCCATATGAAAAGATGACAAACCTAACAAGTGTGACAATAAGAACCATAGAATAAAATAGTTTTAGATTGATCACAATGAAGACTATTTGTAACTGATTACATTCTTATTATTCACATTTTCTATCATTCATTACTGTTACATTGTTACTTTGCATTCAAAGTTTTTATTTCATATTTTTTCATCATTTAAGCTATCAACAATCTCTATTATCTCAACAAACTGAGGTGAGTCAACAAATTTTAAAGTGAAATGATGAGATTAGTTTTATACGTATTTAGCATATTTTAAATTATCACAATAATTATATGTTAAACAAATTTTCCATGGGTGCACAAGACTAGGACCAACCTAGATCCATCTTAACCCTAGAATTATGAAGCGTTGAGAGGGATGAAATCTCTCAATTTGCAAACATGTCCTCGAGTTTTGCACTCACAAAAGAGGTTTGCACCTCAAGAGATTTGATCTCTTTGAGTCCTTGATCAATCCAGGATTAAGATGGAACTCGAGAACCGAAAAACATAAAATTAAGTTTCAAAAACAAGAATTATGTACAATTAAGTAATTGATGGTCATAAGAAGTAATTGCTCACATGTACTGACAAAATAAAAAATCTTGTACCATGTTCAGGTAGGAATAAAATTGTAGGAAATAAGTGGCCTGCCAATGGGAATTAAATGAGTTAGGGTTGTATAAGCCCACTGTTGGATTTTGGCAGGGCAGTTATCTAATGGTGAGCATATACAACACCGCTCATTTAATGCCCATTACAACCGCACTCATTTAGTGCCCATTGACAAAATGTGTATTTGTTGCCAAATAAAATGACTCTAAATCAAAGCAGTCAATTGCTCGTAGCCACCGACAAGATCAAAAATCTTGCACCATGCTTAGGTAGAAATAAAGTGGCTCTAAAGCGGAGTAGTCAATTGTGTTTATGGATAAGATAAGTTCAATTTATGGATAATTTAATTGAATGAAAGAAGGGCTATGATGCCTTGAATATAATATATAGGAGTCGTCTACGGAGGCAGAGGAATTGCTCGGACGACCAAAAGTTACCGGAATCTGGGCAAAAAAATTCCAATTTTTTTTTTTTTTTTGTAAAGGTAGTGTTTGAATCATGTTTTTGATGGTGGAAATGGATTCAACACCATCAAAAACATCTATGACACCTAAAATTATGAATTTTAACAACTTTTATTTGGATTTACAAAAGTCACTGTGAAATTTTTTTCAAAATATAACAAAAATTTCCATAACTTTCAAGGCAAAAAAACATAAACGGACTTCTGTTTCTGTCTATAGCTCCCCGTGAGCTTTCCCAACTATCTGTTTGATGTTCTCCCATGTTTTGTGCAGCCTGACCTACGTTGTCTATAAGTCTTAGATTGCCTTGTTGCCTCTTAGGTGTTTCTACGCAGTTGTCTATAAAGCAACTTTTTGAAAGTCTTTCTGGCGGGTTTTTCCGGTCAAAATCCGGCAGGAATTTATTGGAATCGCAAGTTTGATAGCTAGTTTCTGCACAATGAAAGCGTCGCAGGGGTTTTTCAGGGTGCTGAATCCAAATATGCAGTTAAAAAACCATTTTAACTGCAACAAATCAAGATTTAACCTCAATTTCTTCCACTGGATTCCGTCACCGGAATCTCCAAAAAGTCGCATTATAGACAACTCCTGTTTCTACTGTCCCATGAGAATCCTTGCCAACAATATCAACCAATGATCCGTATGAGTTGAACCCAAATTAATTAATCCAGGATGTAGCTTGTTAACATGTATTTGTGCATTGAATGATCCGTATGAGTTGAACCCAAATTAATTAATCCAGGATGTAACTTGTTAACATCTATTTGTGCATTTTGAACCCAAATTAATTAATCCCAGGATGTACCTTACTAACATGAATTTGTGCATTTGAACACACAAAATTAAGGAGGTCGGCACCGCTATCGAGTCTCAGTGGGAGGTCGGCACCGCTATCTTCTTCAAGATATGGATTTACGCGCTGTCTTCTTCAAGAGATGGATTTAGGCAATCCGTCAGAGTCCAGGCTGCCCCACCTTTTGACTTATATGCCCTGACTGCACCTTCCACCGTCATTTCACTAGTTTTCATGACCTCTCCCGCCTTCTCCTCCACATCTCCCGCCTTGCTTTTCTTTACCATCCGGCTTTTCTCATGCGGCTCCACCGAAGCAGCCTGGAATGTGGTGATCAGAAAACCGGACAACAGAATCAACACCACCACATTAATAATACCCTTTCTTTTCGGCCATATTGAAATTACCAGTAGGTATTTCAATATAGATATGGTCAACCGTAACAAAGCCCTGAAGTTCGCAACGCTAAGAACCCTCGTAGCAGAGAGCGAGGAGTGCCAGCGACCGAATAGTTGCAGTTTCCCAATGGGCTAGCCGAGTAACGAAAGGAAGACTGTGGGCTATGACAATGGCAGTCTGCAAGTCCGAAAGGACAGGACAGGCATAAAAATGTCGCTGGAGGACTTGAGCCATTGCTTCGGCGGATCAGAATCGTACTGTTGCTTTGGTGTTATCGCCGTATCCATCACAACCTGAATTCTAGATTCAAAATGCGATCGGGATTTTAGCTGAATTGAAAACGACAAATTGATGCAGAATACTGCTTCTGCAAAGGCGGTGCTGCCAGTCAGTGGGGGAAAAAAATATACACAAGGACAACATGGCCGAAGGACAGATGGACAATAATTGTCACGAACGGATCTCGGTTTCACAGTGACAATTATACCCGGGAATGATCTAACATGAAAAATGGAATGCTCGTCCCAAACGTAATCGTTTACTCTGTCGTTTTTAACATTGGGATGACCAGTTTTATGCAAAATCTCCTAAATATATGCATAATAAGATATTGGATATTGCATCCATCGAATGTGCGATTTCAATAAATGTCCACAATGCTAGAGGACAAATTGTTGCAGCTGACCATGGCAAAGTATTTGGGAAAGAAATAAATTACAAACATGCATTTTCACATTACCCTATAAATATTTAATTTTCTCTGATTGTGATATACACATTAACTTTTCACACTAATCTATGGATATTTAATTTTATTTAATTATGATCTACACACCAATATCAGACCTATTTTGGGTGGAGAGAGGTCAAATCCTTAGAGGTGCAAATCTTTTCTCAAGTTCTACACACCAAAAAGAAGGTTTGCACATAGAGGGATTTGATCCCTCTCCACCCATGATAGATCTGGTGTTAAACAGATCTAAGTTGGTTTCTGTTGAGGGTTACAATGTCACATTTTTAGATTATCATTATTATGTATATGTTTGAGATAAAATTCAAAATTCACATTATGTTTTCTTTGCTAGGCATGACCATATCATTTTGTTTTTTATTTTGGTCTGTGTTGCTTTCCTTGAATGGTTTGTACACCTGTGTTTGGATACTTTGAGTGGTTTGTGTGTTTATGTGTTTGGATTTGGATGGTAATGTTTGTGAATGTTATAGTTGTTGTATTATATTTTTATGTGTATGAAATTGTTTATTAGTAATTAGTTGGTGATAAAAATTGAGACAATCTTGTTAATAGTTCAATAGTTCACACTAGATTGATATTGCACATCTATTTCATTTAATTTTAGGTATCACAACTTTTGACAACTAATTAATTCTAAATAGTGTTCCTCCAAATATTACAAAATATATCTTGAAGAGTAGTTTTAATAATTTAATGCGTCAAGATTACTCTTGAAATAATTTGTTTCTTTGTTTATGTTTGAAATAATTTATTTCCTTCAAGAATATTTTGATGATTTTTTTAATCTATAGTCTATTTTGCAAAGTCAAGAAATAATGTATTTTTGATTTTTTTTTAATGAGTGACCAAATTTATAAAATCTTTACATTATTTGTTTCTCCAAACAATTATCACATCTCCTTCAAGAATATTTTGATTTGTTTTGATGTTTATAAATATACATTTTCCTCTTATAAATATTTTGAATACATTGTTGTATGCAATTACTCTATTAGTAATTTTGAATATATGTAATTGTCTATTAGTAATTAGTTGGTGATGAAGAAGGGAGACGATCTTGTCAAGGATTAATTTTCACTTTGTAGGAGGATTGATTCTGCACATCTTTTTCATTTTAATTCTACGTATCACAACTTTTGACAACTAATTATTTTTTAAATATATCTTGATTTTTTTTTTTTTAATAATCTACAGTTTCAATATTAACAACATCTAATGCATTTAATGCAAAGAAATCAAATAGGATTAGAAAACAACATCTATATTGAAATCAATGTATCTAATGCATGCAAACAAATAAGATTAGAAATCCACATCTATATTGAAATCCATGCATTTAGTGCAAGCAATCAAATAGGTTCAGAAATCCACATCTACATTGAAATCCATGCGTCTAGTGTAAACAATGAAATATGATTAGAAATCCACATCTACACTAAAATCCATGCATCTAGTGGAAGCAATGAAATATGGTTAGAAATCCACATCTACACTGAAATCAACGCATCTAGTGCAAGAAATCAAATATAATTAGAAACTAACATCTACAATGAAGTCAACACATCTAGTGCAAACAATCAAATAGGATTAGAAATCGTCATCCACACTGAAATCAATGCATCTAGAGAAAGAACTCTTCTTCCCTCTCCCCCCATCCATCTAATCTTGAAAAACATTTTTAATAATTTACAGTCTCAATATTAACAACATCTACTCTAGGTAATGCAAGAAATCAAATAGGATTAGAAAACATCATTTCCATGGAAATCAATGCATATAATGCAAGCAATCAAATAAGATTAGAAACCAACATCTACACTGAAATCAATTCATCTAGTGCAAGCAATCAAATGCAATTAGAAATCAACATCTATACTAAAATCAATGCATCTAGTGCAAGAAATCAAATAAGATTAGAAATCACCATCTACGTCGAAATCAATGCATCTAGAGCAAGACATAAAATATGATTAGAAATCAACATCTAAACCGAAATCAATGCATCTATTGCAAGCAATTAGATATAATTAGAAATCAACATCTATGCTAAAATCAATGCATCTAGTGCAAGCAACCCATCGTCTACGGTGAAATCAATGCATATAGTATAAGAAATATTATTCCCTCTACCCCTCCATATATATATATATATATACTTCCATCTCTCCTTATTTGTCTCTCTATCTCACCCCCCAAAACACACAAACACTCTCTCTCCATATCTATCTATCTCTCCCTTCCTCCCTTTATATCTCTCGTCTTCCTTCTCTTCACCTCCCATCTATATCTCTATCTCCCTCTACCTTTACTTTGTCTCTCTATATCATCCCCAAAACATACATATTCTTTATCCATATCTATCTCCCTCTCTCTTCTCTCTCTCTCTTCCCCTTCACTCTCTCTCTCCCCCGTCTATCTCTCTTTCCTTCGGCACTCCTCTCTCCATATATCTCTATCTCCCTTATCACTCCCTCTTTCTCTCTCCACATTTCTCCCTCTATGTATTTCTTCTTACCTCCCTCACTCTTTCCCCCCAACTCCATCTATGTCTCCCTCCCTCTCTCCTTCTCTCTCTCATGTTCTCTCTCTCTTCCATCCTCTCTATGCCTTTCTATCTCACCTCCCTCTATCTCTCTCCCCCTTCCCTCTCTCTCTTCACCAACAAACTCTGCCACTATCTCCCTCCCTATCTCTTTCTCTTCCCCCTTCCTTCCATCTCTCCTTCTTTGTCTCTCTATCTCACCCAAAACATACACACTCTCCCCATATCTCCCTTGTCACTCCCTCCCCCTCTCTCTCTCCACTCTTCTCTCTCTGTGTCTTTCTTCTTTATTTTATCTCCATCTATCCCTTGTCACTCCACCTCTATTACTTTATGTCTTTGTTCTTCCTTCCACACACACACACACACAACAAATTGAACTAATATTGTATTAATCCAAAATTATTAAATTTAATAATATTAGTATTAGATTTAATAATGTTTTTTATGGCATGGTAACAAAAATTATAATAAAAATACATCAAATTAATATTTTTAAATATTAGAACTTTGATGCAAAAATATTTATGTTTGTAGATATTTTAATATATCCATAGGATATTATTTCTTCCTTTAAATTTTTTGGAGCAGGATTCTTTGTGTTCAATTAAACATTTTCCTTTGATTTAAAAGACGCTATTAGCTTTAGTAAATCTGAGTAAATATGTTTATTATTCTACATAGTTTGAAATTTTAATGAGGTAATTTTTTTTTTAAAGGTAAATTTATGATCCATTCAAATTATATATAATAATACATAGCATATTTCAATAATTAACCTTAGTCCATTCATAGATTAAAAGATTATATATAATTTAAGATTCAAGATAATGTTTTGGCCGACATTAATAAATTTTCTTTTGAGAACGTGACATACTTACACATTGGGGTAACACTGGCAGTTATCGCAATAACATAAGAAACACAATAATATAAGAAACACAACATAACATAGTTTAAGATGTGGGAGTGTTCATGATAAGAAGTTAAATATGTTTAATTAATGTGGTGTTTTTAATTAAAAATGGAAAGAGTTGAAGTAAAACTTACAAAATATATTAAAATTTATTTTAAAATGATAAATTGTAATAATAATAAGTAATAAAAGAATGCAAATATCAGAAAATATTATATATTTATTAATGAAAATAACTTTGAATTACCTTCAAAGAACAACGTCCATTACATTACTTTTTTTTTTTTATTTCTTTATATAATTTTATCAATTTCTTTAAAAAAAATTTATTAGGTAGAACTTTCTGATAACGTTTTTTTTTACAATTATTGTTCTCACACTATATATGTTACATAGACCTTATTTACTATAGATGAATTTAGTACATAGAAACATATCTATATACTTAATGGGAGTAGGGTAAGACTTTAAAAGATAATAATACCATTAAAAGCTACAAGTGTTGCATTTCTCAAAGAGATGGAAAAAGCCAAAGAATAGAGTGAACCCACTTGCACAACAACATATGCTCAAAAGCACATGAACCTAAAACGAACAAAATCGCAACATATGCTCAAAATCACATGAACCTAAAACGAACAAAATCATAATAAAGAGCTAGAAATCAATGTCCATCTCTCGTAGGCATTCATTTACCCATACCATTACTAGAGAAATAGTACAAATTTCTTGTGACCTTTCTTTCTAACCCTTCCATGCAAAATTAAATTAAAATATAGAAAATCCCATAATGATAGAACCGTAAGAGTCCACATGCAATTCTTCATCAAGAGAAAACCACTATAACGAGTAGGTAACCACACGGAATCTAACAACCCCATCCACATAAAAGACATACATTCCCTTAATGGAACAATTAAAAATACAATTAGAAACCACAATAATACATCCTTTCAAATAACGAGAGTGAAAAACATCACCTACTAAAAACTAGATTGTACTTCTCCATCCACAAAACACATTTAAAAGTGTGGTAATCTAGAGACAAGAAAAAATAAGATATCATTCTTGCAAACCTCTATACAAACCAAAGGACAACCCACAACAACAATAGATATAAACTCTTAGATTGAATCTCTTTATAGAGAACAAACGTAGCACAATGAAGAACCTATCACACAATTCACAACTAACTACCTATGATGAATATGAATTTCCATCCATTCTACCGCACTAAATGCATATTGAAACACTTTCCCCCTCAAACTAGCTAGAAGACGTGCAACACGCATACCTTTTTATTCATTTCTTATAAAAACCCAATCAGTGATCCAATCATTATTCTAGTATTATTAAAAACCCATGTTCAATCAAGGGCAAGTAAATACAATTTCTAAATATTGCTATTTTTAAATAATAGAATTGTAACTATAACCCAACCTTGGACTAAATAAAATTTGAATTTCATGTCTATCTAAACAAGCCATCAAATAAAATCTTAAGTCCATTTTCACGACTAGAAATACAGTTCCGAGAATGGTAAAATCATAAGAGATCACAAGAAGAATACTCACTATAAAATCACCCATATGAAAAATAATCACCAGAAAATCACCAATATGAAAATCACTTCACCATCAAAACCCCAAAACCCTCTAGATATAGAGACCCACTTATGGATCCAAGTAAGAGGTTGAAATGTAAAAAAGTTCCCACGCAATGCAACCTCTCGCATAAAAAATTTAAAAAATATTGTTGGTTTAATGTAGGAGTGGATTTCCATGGCTCTCAAGCAAGTTTCGAGAAGACCATTATAGAGGAAGTGGTGGAGAGCCAAAAAGATAACAATACAACACACATAAGGTTTTTCACAAAGCAAAAGATAAATGAAAATCCATAATAAACACAAATACCTCTTTAATTAACTTCCTCTGGCATTCCTAAAAAGCTCAAACAATAAAACCAAGTTTTTAGTCCTGGCCACTCGAGCTAGAAATTATGTTTTTGGAAAAATCGTATAAAAAATTATAATCTACATTGGTATGCAAAATTGTTTATGTAACTTGCTTGGTGGGAGGTAACCACTAGTAAGTCTACATGTTTACACTTTTACTCCTATATAAGAGGTGAGGAAAAAATAAATAATGGTCAAATTAGCTCCCTTGTAAGTGTATTTATTTACATCTTATTCCTACTCCTATGCCCTTTTTATGGAAAACTTAAATTATGGTGGGAAGTAAATAATGGTCGGAATTAGCTCATTGTAAGTATATTTATTTACATCTTACTCCTACTCCTATGCCCTTTTTATGCAAAAATTCACTTAAATTATGGTGGGAAGTAACTCAAACTATGGTGAGAAGTAACTAAGAATAAATATTTTATTAACACGAGTATTTGATAAGTAGTCTTTTTAATAATATTGAAAACTAAATATTTTTTTTTTCAAAATTAAACATTATGAGTATTCCAATAGGTGACAATTTTACCCTAAAAGTATAGATTTTCCTCGCATGTTTTTGGAAAAATTTGGTTGAAATTTTTGGAAATCTAGGTTACAATTGTTAAAATATAGAATTTTAGTGGCCGAGGAGTTTTTGAGGGTGCTAAAATTCTAAACCAAGATTGTCGAAATAAAAAACATATAGTGAAAAAGTTATCATCTAGGCTAAATTGTTGCCATATTTGAGAACACCTTAAACATTATAAGTTGCATTGGTTAATGCTAAACTAATAGTGATCAAAATAGAAATTGATTGCTAGAGTCTTGGCAAAGACTAATAACCCTTTACCTATTTCACTACTAGCAAAACTTACTAAATACAAATTAGCATTCCAACTACTTCTTATAAATATACACTAAATTGTTGATCACCTAAATTAAAGTGTGTGTACATATATATGTAATTTTATTTTTTATTTCATTTATTACCATTCCACCATCACCACACCACACCAATTTACAAACCATGCACAATAATTACAAATTTAACAACCACGAACTTTAACAGTTGAATTGAACGATTTTTCTTTTTAAATTATTTTTATTTCATATTTTTGAAAATGATTAGAATTATATATTAACTAGTTTGGATTTATCTTATCTTTAAATCTATCAAGCTTCTAAGGTGATCAAATCTCCTATTATTCTAAAGGATTTGATGAATCTAGACTTATTTTAATATTAATTATAATTATAGTTATAAATATTAATTATAATTATAGTTATAAATATTAATTATTTTATTTTTATTTTTATGTTTATGTTTATGAAATTTGACCAAGCCTAAATGTTTTATCAATAATTATAATTATTGATTATTTATATTATTTTATTCTTATTTTTATGTAATTTTACCAAGTCAAAATGTTTCAGATGACTCTACATTATAACACCTCTTCCATGCTAGGATGGAGAGCCACTAAACAAAATTATTAAAATTATATAATTCGAAAAAAAATGTGGAATTAAATTTCAATACTATTTTTACTAGTGTAGATCTATTTTAATCTTTGATTTATCAAGCACTCTCATGTATTAAATATTTTATAGTGAAAAATCTCTTTTAAATCCAAAAAATTCAATGAAAACTAAACTATTTTAATTACTTTTACTCCATGGATTTGGCAATCATGGGCTAAGTGGAAAGCCCAGAGGAAAAATTTAATATTTTAAAAATGTTATGGCAAGTCTTGGAATTCACTAGAAAAAACTCTAGATGAATATTTTCATTTACCAGATAGTTAGAAGACGTTTACTCCTCTCCATAGAGATAAATAATCCCAGTGGGGACAAGGAAGCCAAGAGGTTGATAGGGAAGAAAAATTTAGATAACCTTGGAGACTTGCTTCTCTCCATAGAGATAAATAATCTTAGTTGGGACAAGGAAGCCAAGAGGTTGAGAGGGAAGAAAACTTGATATAACCTTGGAGACTTGGTACCTTGATGGAGGAGGTCCAATGGAGGACAATCAAGTTGTAAGCTTGTGTTGGGCATGGAATCCCCCTCAAGGCATGTTCTGGGGCTTAAAGCCCAAGTTTTAACTGAATCTTGTTGTAAAGCTCCGCGAATTGCGGGCGTAGGGCACACATGTATGATAGAGTCACAGGGTTGTTTGCCCTAGTTTTGTAATGTAATGTCGGCTGGATAGACCTACCCATGGTCCGTGGACCATAGGATTGTATAAATAGAGCGATGCTCTAAGTGTAAAAGAAAACTAACTAGGAACAAAAGAATGAGAAGTCTAAGTGGTTGAGTAAAGGTGTAGAGGGTATCTGTGGATCGTAGAGTAGGAGAAGGCTCTGCAGCTGTGTGCACAGAGGCCTAGTAGTTCGCAGCTGAGTGCACGAACCCCTGCAGCTGAGTGCGCAGGGCGAGTCAAGTTTGTAACCGTGGAACGCATCAATAAAGAGAAGTTTTGCTATAATTTGGTGTATCTGTTCTTGGGTTAATGCATGATTTATATAATTGGCAAGTATATTGTTTATTTACTGTGCACACCTGTATGAAGGTTCTATGTTGTTAAGTATAACTTAAAGCCCTTAAGTAGGCAAAGATAATTAACTAATATTGGGATATAAGCAAGGCTTTGGGGAATAATGCAGAGCACAATGCATAACCCTTAGGTAGGGCTACGTGAAGGCAGTATATCAAGCTGTGAGGAACGGGAAAGTGCACAAAGCAACCTGCATGAGGAGGGACAAACTGCTCACGAGTCGAACTCATAGGACATCTCCAGGGTGTGAAAACCTGGTTCTAGCACCCTCCCATACTACTTTGGGTGAGACTTCAGTCCGCACTCTGCGGACTGTTGTCGAAAGGGCCAGTAGTACCGGGATTCGTTTGGCTAATTAACTTCAAACCTGGGTCAGGCCCCAACAAGCCAACAAATGGTTCCGTTGCCGGGACCGGGATTTGCATAGAGATGTCTAATGTCGTATCAGTGGAATCTGACTAAGAAAGGAATTGAAGAGTGGTTGGACATAAAGATTCACGAGTTTGCAGCGCAGGAAAATAGGAATCCACGACTATCAAAGGAAGAGTGGTTATATTTCTACTTGTATACGGAGATCCACGAAATTTTCTTTGTATCCTTCCCTACTAAGTTGTACGAGTGGATCACGAAGCTAGCAGATAGCCAAGGAAGGTGTAAACTCGACAAACCTATTGTGTGGACTTGAGAATTGGTGCGCAGACTAGAAGCATCGGAAGATAAGATCTTGCCCACTGTCAATCACTAGCTGGATCGAATCATAGGAGGATTCATCACTAAATTCATGGTAGATACTTTAGTGAGCTGTAACAAGGCAAAACGACACTTCCTCAAGGGACTGCGAGGTAAGTACGTTAAATCATTGAACACTTGGATTAAAATGCTATTGTGTGAAAAACAGGTTATGCGAATAAATTGATGTTTGGGGCTATGTGGAGTAGGAGAATCTATAGAAAGAAAGGTAGTACAGAACTAGAAACTACCCCTTGATATCACCTCCACGAGGGGGCAAATAAGAGATCACGAAGGTTTTGCCAAGAAGAGCGATCAACTTGATAAGGCAGATAATTCTGCGCATACCACCCCCACCCACACCACCACCAGTTTCACCATCATCACCCCCGACTTTGCCCATACCACCTCCACCACCATCGCGAAGCAGTATGGCCAGCGCGATAAAGCTACTAGTGTTCAAGGGAGTAGGGAATGAAGATCCAGACCAATTTTGGTCCGTGATAAAAGCGGTATGGGAAGCAGAGGGTGTCATGGACGACAATATAAGGAAGGCAACGTTGGTTAGCGCTTTGCAGGATCGCCCAATGACTCAATACATTAAGCATTCCAATGACAATTCGAATGCGGGGATAATGGATATCCAGACTGCGCTAAATAAAAAATTTAGTAGACCAAAGTCGGAGGCATAGTCGATCATTAGATTCAAGGAAATCTCAATACTACCAGGTGAAACCCCATGGGAGTTGGATCAAAGACTGAAGTCTACAATTCGTGAAGAGAACATGACCTTAGACGGGCAACACTGCGAATGGTTTGTAGCCTCGTTAACACCGCATATATAGAACGCGCTATCGCAACAAAGGATAACCACTCAGGCTAAGGCTTTAGATGTCACAATGAGATTGCATGAGACTCCGATACAAGATCCTAACCTGGAATCCACTAGATTCACGCATTGTTGAAAAACTTATGCCTTGAGATGCAGAGTTTGAAACAAGACAGGATGGCTCATCTAGAAGTGCACGATGAGTTATGGTGTGTAAAGTGTAAGGGCCAGGGGCACGACAAGGACCATTGCCCAGTGTTCACGAATTACCTCACGGGAGGAGGACTAATTCCATTGAGACTGGAGGCACAAGTAGGACCAAGTGTGATGCTTGCATTGTGGTGCGCTATTTGTTAGATAGGAGGTAAGCATGCTATAGATAACTACCATCTATTACAGAAGTATAGGTAGAATTCCTAGTAGTTGTTCTGTAATTTCTGTAGGTCAATAAGACATGATGAGCGCACCTGTAGAAGTTATGAATTGATGATGCATCGGACTCCTACCTACAGAGTTCAGGCCGAAACACAGGACCTCGATCAAAATGCAGGAATGACACGCACTGGATTTCAGGGGCACGGACGAGGCCAAGGTGGAATTGGGCCAAGAAGAGGTCGTGGACAATTGATATGTTACAATTGCGGAGGGTCGGGGGATTATGACTGCGATTGTACAAATCCAATGAGACCATCATGCTTATATTGTACGAAGTTTGATCATGAGACGGAGGACTGTCCCACACTGATAGCGAGGTTACGTGATAAAGGAGCACTCTAGCCTCCCCCGACTCAAAACCTGCAAATGATGTGGTATGAGCCATGCTAGGAAGACCCCAATGTAAATATTGTGCTCTTGAGTGGCATTATGACAGGGGATGACAAAGGTAAGTAGCCCGAAGAAAGTACCTGGGTTCACAAGGCTCCAACAAAGGAACCAAAATTTGATTTGGAGCGCGCTAAGGAGACATTCATGGAAGCTAAGAGGAGCTTCGCAGATGCCTCTACTTTAGGAAGTAAAGACAGACTGGAGCTAGAAATGGACTCATCAATGCTCGCTACATTCTTGGAGACATGCATAAAGCTGCTGCGTGACAGCAAGGCTATGAAGGGGCTGGAAGAACTCATAACTAGATGTGTTGGTACCTCTCTAGGAGAACCGTGTGTAGTTCGGAAACTTGGGAAGCACATGACGCGAATAGGAAGGGAGATGAGATTGACTGTGTAGATCAGGGAATATGAGATGGACCAAGTGATTCTGGACCTAGGATTGGACATGAACGTCCTACCGAGGCAGACATGGGAGCACATGGGCAGGCTTGCACTACAATGGTCTCCTATCCAACTGCGAATGGGGAAATAGCAAAATATTCTACGTATGGGGAGATTGCAAGGAATCATAGTAGACATAGAAGGAGCGAGTATGCTAGTAGATTTCGAAGTGATAGAGATTGTGGATGACAACAATCACTATCCCACGCTATTAAGAATAGACTGGGCCACTGACATGAATGGAGTGATAAATATAAAGAAGCGCAAGATGATCTTTGAGAAAAAGTCACTACGCGTAGTGGTACCTTTAGACCCTGTAGAAGGATCACGCTACACAGAACTAGTGTGCGACAATGATGATGATCTGTACTGCATCTACAAGATAACTGCGTGGGAGAAAGATTGGGTAAATCCAACCACAAATGGTTGAATCTCTTGGGAGCGCGAAAGCTCCTGAACATCATATTCTGACAAGGAGATAGAACGATGGAAGAACTGGTTACACGAGGCAATTGCGCTCAACTGTAACATGATGACTAGGTCACTGCGCTACGTAGCAACAAAGGTAAGAGACCTACCTATGTATGACAGGTTAAGCAAGGTGGATAACTTCCTGAACAAATTTGAAAGAGAAGTACCAGAACAGTAGCATTTCGACGCTTCGAAATGGGTACTACTTGTTAAGCCCACAAGTTGGTGGGGTATGTACCAAAGAAGTTTTGAGGACTGGCGCGAATGTAGAAGGATGATGCTCATATGGTTTGGGAAGCCTCAGGCGCAATTGAAAGATAAGTATGACAAACAAACCAGCTCGTGCACCCACCTACCTAGGCGGATACAGGCATATGGTGCGAAACCCGCATAAAGAAATACCATCCTTGCAGTATGAGACATGATCAGTAAGCAGGAACGGGTAAGGAAATGGCACAAATGGTTGGGACCATGAAGTATGGAAATACCAAGTGCGCGAAAGAATATATACGTAGAAGTGTTTAGCAAAGTACGCGATGTGCTAAACAAGGTCCACCATGTGAATCAGACTGACTGGGACCTGTGCATACTAGCGGTTCTCTGGGATTATAGGACCGTGTGCAAAAGCTTGCTCACACAGGCACCGCCAAGGTTCGAGTATGAAGCAACCGTAGTAAGCCTGATAGTACTTGAGGAGCTTAGACTGTGCCCGACAACACCGATAAATATGACGGTTCGTAGAACCTTTGAAGTAGAAATCCAACAAGGAAATCTCAAACTCCAAGAAATTGAAGAAAAAAGGTTACGGGTAAGGAAGAAAAGCACTCTGGTAGATGTGGAAGTCAAGAAGATAGAAGAAAAAGGGTATGGTTAAGGAAGAAAAGCACTCTGGCGGATGCGGAAGTCAAGAAGATAGACGACAAGATAAAGGAAGACTTTCTTGGCAAAGAGACCAGGGTTGTGATCCAAGTCTGGGTATAACAAAGGACCCTTCCAAGACCTTTTACTTCCGTGATGTGTTAGATTGCATTTTTAAAAGAACATTAATGAATACATCTGCATGCTGTAAAGAAGAGGAACATGTCAATCATCAACACATGAAATAACAAGACGTTCATAACAGATTTCGTCCTGGAGGGACTACGTCTTCGGGCCCTGGCATCAAGATGGTGTAGGCCACTGCATTAAGTGCTATCAATAGTGATGATGTACATAAGAGGTGATGTCGCTATCATACAAGGAAAATTCCCTCACATAGGAGTGGCTCTAAGAGATGTTTCGCTACATGATATATCAAAATTACAAGACCAAGTGCAACAAATTTCACTCTCACAAAAGCTAACAGAAGCTAAGATAAATGGCATGGAATCTAAGATAAAGGGTGTGGAAGCTAAGATGAATGGCGTGGAAGCTAAGATTGACGATTTGAAGATAGATCTGAAGATATATTTGACAAATTTTCTACAAGAAATACTTACTAATGGTGAAGGGTAGCAAAGGAAACTCATGATGCGAACAAAAGAAATGTTAATCATGATTTCATAGACTCTAATGTTGGATCGAAGACCCACCATATTCGAAAAATTGATATCAGGAAGTTTGATGGCAAGGATCTCGCAACATGTATGTTACAGATGGAGCAATTTTTTGATCTCAATAATGTGCAAAACACACAAAAGGTACATATTGCAACTTTATATTTGGAACCGAATCAGTTTGTATGGTATCAATGGCTTTGCTCTCGTAAACAAATTATCAATTGGGAAATTTTTACAGAAGAATTGACAGCACATTATGAGGATACAAAAAGAAACAAATTTTTTAGCCAATTGATAAGTCTCAAACAAAAGGGTTCAATAATGGAGCACATTGAGGAGTTCCAAAAATTGAACATAAGGGTAAAAAACATTCCAAAGGAGCATAGGATTGATGTGTTCATAGGGAATTTAAAGGATAATATCCAACATGATGTTCGCCTTTGGGAACCTGATTCATTAGAGAAGGCATTCAGGTTAGCAAGAAAAATTGAAAGCAAAATTATGGAAACAAGGAAGCATACCACGCACAACTATAAAGATGGAAGTGTTGTTGCCCCTAGCCTTCCACAACCTATAAGGTTGACACCACAACAATTGGAAGAAAAAAGAGCAAAAGGGCTTTGTTACAGTTGTGATAGAAAATACACTAAAGGTCATAAGTGTGATGAGAAGAAATTATTCTACATAGATTGTGAAGAGGAAGAAGAAAAGGAGCAAGAAAGGACAAAAGAAAAGGATATACTCCAGGAACAAAGTCTAGATAAAGAAGAAATGAATTCGACCATATCTTGTAATGCATTGGCTAGAATTACCACTCCTCAAACCATCAAGATAGAAGGACAAATCAAGAAGAAAAAGGTAATAGTGTTGATTGATTCAGGAAGTACCCACAATTTTACTCATTGTAAGGTAGCAAAAGAATCGAATTGCTTCCTATATCCAACACCAAAGTGTCAAGTGATGGCTGCAAATGGAGGAACAATAAATTGCTCTGGAAAGTGCCATAATATCAAGCTATCCATGGGAGAATATGTATTGATTAGCCCAATGCTTTCCATTCCAATGGGAGGTGCTGATGTTGTACTAGGAGTCCATTGGCTAAAACCCTTGGGTACAATAGCTTTTAATTTTCAAGAACTTTTCATGAAATTTTATGCGGAAGGAAAGGAAGTTGAATTAAGGGGTATTGCAAGGAAACCGGGAAAGATAATCATCTCTAACGGTATGACAAAGCTTCTAAAAAAGGAACAAAGAGGTGTAATTGGACAATTATGGTCACTAGATGTTTCCACATCAAAATCATCTATTTCTCCAGATCTCCAAAAAGTCTTGGACAATCATTCCAAGGTATTTGAGACTCCCAAAGGTCTCCCACCTATTCGTGATCATGATCATGCTATTCATATGATTCTAGGAAGTGTTCCTCCAAACATCAGGCGATACAGATATACCTATGCCCAAAAGAGTGAAATTGAACGTATGGTTGCAGAAATGCTAGAGGCTGGTATAATTCAACCTAGTCAAAGTTCTTTCTCTGCTCCAGTAGTATTAGTGCACAAGAAGGATGGATCGTGGCGCATGTGTCCGGATTATAGGGAGCTCAACAAGCTCACTATTAAAGATAAGTTTCCCATTCCTATCATTGATGAATTACTGATGAATTGCATGGATCAATTTACTTCACCAAGTTGGATCTTCGTTCAGGATATCATCAAATCAGAATGAAGATTGAAGACATTCCGAAAACAACATTTAGAACTCATGAGGATCATTATGAATTTTTGGTCATGCCTTTTGGCCTTACCAATGCACCTTCTACATTTCAAGGTTTGATGAATTCCATTTTCAAACCCTTCCTTAGAAAATTTGTGTTAGTATTTTTTGATGATATACTAATCTACAACAAGTCTTAGAAGGATCATGTTGAACATGTTGACAGGGTGCTACAACTATTAGAGGAGAAGCGATTATATGCAAAAAGATCCAAATGTTTCTTTGGAGTACAAGAGGTTGAATACCTGGGTCATATTGTATCTCATGAAGGAGTTAAGGTAGATCCTAGCAAAATTAAAGCCATTAAGGAATGGCAAATTCCCACATCCATAAAGAATCTACGAGGATTTCTCCGGTTGACAGGGTATTATCGCAAGTTTGTTAAGAATTATGGGAGAATAGCAGCACCCCTAACAACATTATTGAAGAAAGATGCATTTTCATGGACTCCAGAAGCAACAAAGGCCTTCAAACATCTTAAAGAGGCAATGTGCCAAGCACCAGTCTTAGCTACGCTAGACTTCACAAAAACCTTTATTGTGGAATGTGATGCTTCAGGAAATGGAATTGGTGCTGTTTTAATGCAAGATGAAAGACCCATTGCTTTTGAAAGTCATCCAATCAAGGGAAAGTTTTTACACAAAGCTATTTATGAGAAGGAAATGTTGGCAATACTACATGCACTTAAGAAATGGCGACCCTACCTAATGGGAAGACACTTCAAGGTAAAAACAGATCATGATAGCCTTAAATACTTTTTAGAACAAAGATTATCCTCTGAAGAGCAACAAAAGTGGGTCACAAAGATGTTGGGTTATGACTTTGAAATCATCTACAAAAAAGGGAAGCAAAATGTGGTGGCAGATGCACTCTCAAGAAAGGATGAGGATGTGGAAGCATTGTTGTGCGCCATTTCTATTATCCAACTAGATTGGATAAATGAAGCAAGGGAGGAATGGAAGAATGATGAAGAAGTGTGGGCACTTATTCGAAATTTACAACAAGATTCCAGTACATCTGATACATTTAGCTGGAAAAATGATTTGTTATGGTACAAAGATCGCTTATACCTCTGTAAGAATTCCCAACTAAAGCAAAAGATTCTTATGGAATTGCACACTTCTCCCTTAGGAGGGCACTCAGGATTTTTAAAACTTACCATAGGGTTAAGAAGGAATTTTTTTGGGATGGCCTTAAATCAGATATTCAAAAGTTTGTGGCGGAATGTTTTGTTTGCCAACAAAATAAAGTTGAAACAATTAAGACCCCGGGTCTATTACAACCTTTATCCATTCCAAGCCATGGTTGGGAGGAGGTTTCAATGGATTTTATCACAGGTTTACCCAAGTCTGAGGGAAAGAGTGTCATCATGGTGGTAGTTGACAGACTTACCAAGTATGCACCTTTTGTGCATTATCACATCCATTTAAAGCCAGTACAGTTTCTACTGCATTTATGGAAACAATTCAAAAGCTACATGGAAACCCAAAGATTATTGTAAGTGACAAAGATCCCATTTTCACTGGAAATTTTTGGACAGAATTATTTTCTTGTCTCAGTACTCAGTTAGCTCATAGCTCATCTTATCATCCTCAATCTGATGGGAAAACTGAGATAGTAAACAAATGTTTGGAAGGATATCTTCGTTGCTTTGTATCTGATAAACAGACACAATGGGTCAAATGGTTGCCTCTGGCTGAATGGTGGTATAACACTTCCTTCCATACAGCAACAAAAATGACCCCATTTATGGCACTTTATGGATATCAACCACCATCCATCACATCATATTTAAGAGAAAATTCTAAGGTTCAAGCAGTGGAACATCACATCGAGCATCAACAACAAGTCCTCCAACTCTTAAAGGATAACCTCATGTTGGTGCAGAATATAATGAAACAACAGGTAGATCAACATCGCAGTGAAAGAAGTTTTGATGTAGGTGATTGGGTATTCCTACGGCTACAACCATATAAACAAATGTCCCTCAAGCAAGCTAAGAAGGATAATAAATTATCACCAAAGTATTATGGTCCGTACAAGGTGTTGCAAAAGATTGGTACTATGGCATACAAATTAGAGCTTCCTACAACTTCTCGAGTGCACCCCTTTTTCCATGTTTCATGTTTAAAGAAGGTTATAGGTGACAAGATCCCAGTTCAAACAATATTGCTAGAACTTGACGAGGAAGGAAAAATTATATTGGAACCAGAAGCAGTCACAGAAACAAGAACTCGACAGCTACGAAATCGATCAATTTCGGAGTATCTCATCAAGTGGAAGAACTTATCTACCGAAGATTCCACATGGGAGGATGATAATTTTATACAGAAGCATCCAAAACTACTCAAGCGTTGAGGACAAAACTTTTTTGAAGGAGAGGGGCATGTTAGCTCCCTATAATACTAGTGATTACCCCATTACTATTGTAGTTGTATGCCTTATTAATATTTTTGTGCCCCTATTGTCCCCATATTGTTATTAATGTGCCCCATATAATCCCTATATTATTATTTTTGTGCCTTTATATTATTATTGTTAGGTCGGCTAGGTTATATTGTGACTCCTTAGACTCCTATATATAGAAAGGAGGTTTTGTCATTTGAATTATCCAAGAATTGTTCATTTGTGTAATGTAAAGGAGGTTTCCCCCTCGAAGGGGCTGAATTCTAAGGTGTTGATCTCTCTTTTCTATCTTTTTGTGAGCTGGTTTCATAACACTCCTGTACCTGCTTCTTTATCTCTGCATTCTCTAGAGCTGATAACTTGTACATTCCAATGTTAGGTAGTGGAGCATCTTGATGCAAATAAATTTCATATGTTATCTCTCGCTTGGGTACAAGATCTTGAAACAGAATATCATAATTAGAAACAATTTTAACTGGATTTTCTTTCTATTTAGGATTACAACCTTGGAATACATCGGATTTATCAAGATCCTTTGCTTTTACAATCATTAGTAAAAATTGCTTACTTTAATTTACAATTCTTTTCATCTGTCATGAATTTATGAGAGCAAAGTTATATTTGAGCTTATGAGCCCTTACATTATATTCAATTCCATCCTTAGTGAGTTGGTACTTATTTTCATCTCGATAGAAGATAGCTTTTCTATCGTACAACTATGGACTTCCTAACACAATTCCACATATGCCCAATGGGAATATATCTAACTCAACCTCGTCTACAAATGTTGACCCAATAGCAAGATGAAGTTTACATTGTTTTGTAACTTGTAGCTTTGTTTTATCACACACCAAACCTAATGGATATGGCCTTTTATGAGGTTTTGTTTCTAGACCCAACTTCTTTACAATTCTTTTAGAAATCAAATTAACTTGTGACCCACTATCAAATAAAGTATCAATTTTAGTGTGCTTGGAAATGACTCTAATATGAAATAGCTCATTTCTTTTCCTCTCATAACTTTCATTATCAATAGATTTTGAAGAATTACTTGTAGATGCTTCAGAATCTTTACCTTTTATACCTGTAGGTGTAACTGTTGTTTCGTCACCTGAGTCTGATCCCAAGTCCTTTTGAATGGTAGCAGCATTCTTTTGCTCTTTACTCCTGAACTTCTTAGGCTTCAATTCTGGACGCAAAGACCAGCAGTGTGCCTCATCGTGTCCTTCCTTATTACAATGAGTGCATGAAGGTTTATCCTTCTTCACAGTGTTTGTTTTCCTTTCCTTCCATTTCAGTTTCTTCTTGCCTTTATTCTTATTCTCAATAGATTTGGATGATTTCCCAATATCTGGGGTTACATTTTTACCTCTATCCTCTAGATGAGTTGCTTGAACTGATACATCATCTAAGCTAGTGGGATTAAACGTAAGTATAGTATGTTTCAAAAAAATATGAAGACCACCTATATATGTTAACAATGTCTCTGGTGAGTCCAATGATATGCCTAATGTTAAAGCTCTCTTACGAAATTCCTGAGTATAACTCTGAACACTTTGACCCTTCAATTAACGCAGTCTTTGCCAACTCATCATTTCTTGCTGCATATAAGCCAAAGGATAAAATTGCTTTTTAATGGCAAAAATAAATTCATTCCAAGTTGAAATGATTTTACCATGCTTTTGGAGATTTTCTTGTGTCTTGTCTTCCCACCACACAAGTGCGGTTCCTCCAAGTCAAAGGCTAGCCAGCTGGATCTTCTTCCTTTCTGAATCAACTTTCTGCACCCTGCAATATACATCAATTTGCCTTATCCAATTATCAAGATTTTCAACATTAAGTTCTCCATCATAAATTGGCAAATCAAATTTTACATCTAATTTGATCAAAGAGGCTTTCTTTTTCTTCTTCTTAGAAGAACTAGTTTTATGAGAAGAAGACGATGACGATGACAATGATGGTGATGATGGAGGAGATGGAGGAGGCTTTTCTCCTTTTCCTTTATCTTCTTTATCTGGAGGGATAAAAAGAAAAGGTTCCTCTGCTCCTTTGTCTGGTTTAGGTGATGAAGTGCCTTCACCTTTACCGTTTTTAAATTCATTATACATTTCTTCCACCATGGAACGTATCATCACGAAGCTATCCAAGAACTGGGATTCTGACCAAAGTGAAGTTTCATCTGCCATCCTTCTTCGTGAAAAGACCATTCCAATCTCTGGATTCGCCTCAACAAGTTCACCTTCACCTCGTCTGAGCTTCAACCTAGTAAGCATTCAAATCTCCACACAAACTTGCCAAACCTTAAAAACCTTAAGCTCTGATATCACTTGATCCGAAATTGAAAAAGGTATTACAGACTATGTGTGAAGTTTCCTATGTTACTTAATGCAATGGATTGATAAGATTGTAAATAACATAAACACTTAAACAATTATAAAAACACAATCAAACACATCAACACAACCAAAATTGATAGAGGAGTTCACCAAACTTCCTGGCTACGTCCCCTGGTCCTTTATCTTCTAGTGCTTACCTCTTTATTATGTCTTCAAATAGTTGTTACAGGCATGAGCTCAAAAACAAAGTCTCAAACATGAAAATGGATCTCACCATTGTGTTCAGCTCGAATCTTCGAGTTGAAACGAGTATACACTCGACCGTACTTGGTCACTTTAAACTCTAGACCCCCTGGAACGGTTCACAACACACTCCCCTTATCAACGTTTTTGTGTTATGGTGTTTATATAACACGTACAGTTACAAATTGCAATAAAAATGGAACAATACGTTTATAATAGAAACAAACTATAAATGAAAGGACCGGCGGGTGCAGGGTGGACCCCAACCGTCCGGCCTTTCCCTGGCATTGATCTCGAGAATAGACCATCTGATGGCTATCACGTCCCGCTCGTCAACTGATCTGGACATTCCGCACCATTGATATTTCATGTGGGATCCGACAGCTATTGCGCGATCTTGCGCTCCAGCTAGCACGTTTACTAATTCTCCAAAGGCATGTAAGAAAGTGGTTTTTGGGAGGCTACGTGTCAAGCGCTAAGTGGAATCATGTGCTCTTGGTTTAAAACTGCTTCCTACCTTGGAGGCATGCGATAAACCATTTACATCTTTCCTGTCGGAACTCAAAGAGTTTAGCTTCTTTTTCATAACTTTATCACATCCGTTTTCCAGGATAACCTACGTGCATGTTTCGATGCGATATGCGTCGATCTCCTTTGATTGGACAATCTCCACTCTTGATTGATGATCCCCATCGCCTGTGGTATGAACTAATCGCAGACTACCACATCATCTTCTGCGCTGAGATCATCAAGAACCTGTGACTCTTTCCCAGGTTGCCACATGTCGTGCTGATGTAGGCATTGACTTTTGACCTGAATCTTTAATTGGCTCTATTTTCCTTATCCGAACTCGAATTTGCATGTTGTTTGTACCTTTGTCTTCATATTCACAAGCACTTCAACATTATTCCATTTTAACATGTATTTGAAGAGTTTTGATATGGAAGCTATGCTGAATCCATTTTGGATCATATTTTTTTGAGTTGGAGGATGTTAAAAGCGGTATTAGAGGTGAAGGTTCAGCATTGTGGTCTGACTAAGGGAAAATGGTACTAAACTATGTTGTGTTCTATAGTGAAGAGGAATTGAGGACATGTCAAACATTTTCACTCCTACCATTTTAATATAAAATAAGGTTTAAGTTATAAATCATTAAATAAGAGTTGGAAATGAACCATAATAAGAAATAAAATAGATTTATGTAGCTAAGGCAAGAGAAGTAAAGAGTCTTGTGATAAATATTGTAAATAATTTAGAAAATATTACGAAAGGAAATAAATTTTTTATCCTAAAAAGAGTAATCTTACTGGTGTATGGGGAGCAAGTTGAAGAAGGAAAGAAACTATAGCAACATTGTGAAACTCTCACAAACATTGTGAGTAAAAATACATGCATAAATATGAGTGAGTGGTAGGTAATTGGTGGGAATGGTTGGAAACCTTTCACCAAACTAAAAATTGGAAATTGATATTGGTGATACTGACAGTGATGAAAATAAGAGATAAAAACCTATCTTTCAATAGTATACCTTAGGTTCAAATAATCCTATTACAATAATAACTTCCTCATATATATTCCAAATAAAAACCTATATGCCAATAGTATACCTTAGGTTCAAATAATCCTAATACAATAATAACTTCCTCATATAGATTCCACGATTGATGAAAATAAGGTCCAAGTAAAAAAGAATTAATGAACAAGCCTTGTCATAAAGAGGGCTGCCAAAAGACTGGTAGAATGATTGGCACACCATCAATAATGTGGATTATACATAAATTTAATTTATATCATTTGATAAAGTTTCGACGTTTCTTGTGAATAGTGAAGTATCATGGTATATTAATTGGGGCATGGAGCATAGTGAAAAAGTTCTCTTGAAACAATCAAAGCAATATACATAAATAAAATAGTCAAGGCAACTGAGAAGTATAGTAGAATTTCTAATTAAAATCCTTGTCTTAAAAAAAGAGAAAAAGGAGGTAAGTTGTGATAAATATTATAATAATGTTTGATGGAAAAGGGATTAGTCTCATAAACAATGAAGTAAGCAACATAATTAAGGTTTTTAAGGTGAAAGTAACATGAATTACTCCAAGACATCAAATGGATGTCGAAGCACATAAGAAGAATATTACTGATATCTAGAAGGATATTCACCTTACATCAATTCCATAAGAATAAAGTAAGTAAGATCAAAATCAATTTTAAAAATATGAAAATCTACTGGAGGAGTGCAATGGCCCTAGAATATAGAGGAGGAATCTAGATTGTTTGAAATTTTTGAATGTTATAAATGCAAAGAGCTTAAGAACACTGTGAACTACATGCACACAATATTGAATCATGGAATGATTCATTAAATGGATTAGTTTTTGACTGCCTTGCAGTTTGGAAGGTTAAATATGCTTGGAATTAGGATGACAAGAGAGTTTTTTTTAATTAATTGAAATGAACATTAATTATACTTCTGATATATAAAGATTTGAGATAAGTTAATACAATAGGATGAGATGCACACTAAATTTTATGGGAAATTTCTATAGAATTGCATAAATTATATAAAACCAAAAGATACATCTATAAATTATTATGAGAAAACTGTTATCCTCATCTTGCTAAGTCTAATGTTTTTTGGAAGAATATCATAATTTGAAAAGACAACATAAGAATCTATGTTTATTTAAGCATGTAAGTACACTCAATGACGAGTGTGTACATTGAATACTTGAAGGAATATCTATCTGAACATGGCTTGAAATATTGATGGTGGGTGTAGGTGAAGTGTCATCAGAAATATGGAGATAGTAGAGAAAGGTGACCAAAAGAAAACGTGACACAAAAAACTAAAAAAATTAAAGTTGTGATAAGGGAAATACTGGAAGCATAGTGGCACAAGAATTACATATGTCTGCTGACATGTTCAGTGCTACCATAGAGAGTGCAACATGCCACTGATTACTGATACATCAGCAATTGTCAGAAAAGTATTGTGGACAAGATTGGGTCCATTGGAACAAAGGACAAGATAACATCACTATGAATATGGTAAGTTGAAGTAATTATCTTAAAACTCAACAATGTTATGTGGTGGTGTATTGGATATCATGAAATTAGGATAGTGCCTAAGTACATATTATTGTTCACAAGCCATCATGGGGATATGGTAAGGAGAAAAAAAATTGAACACTTATATCTATATATATATATATATATATATATATATATATATATATATATATATATATATATTTGATGATAACATGTGCGAATTTGGTGATAGTGGTATAATAAGATATTAGTTATTCTTATGATTGATATAAAGTTGTTATTTAGGGTTGTTCCACTAGACTTCAGATCTCGAATGTATTTGATTTGCTAATTGAATGAAGTAAAGAACCTACTGTGAACTAAAATATAAGGAAAAGAACTATGCTATAGTAACCTTGCAAGTCCAAGACCATTAATATGCATACAAATGAAAAAAGGAGAACTCCACTACTATACTTGGAAGTAAAATTGTGCATAACCTTTATCAACAACCTACAATGACAAGGCGCCAAAATTGAAGGAATGTTGATTGTGCTAAAAGAAGATAGCCAAGCAACCAAGGGTGGGCTTGACCAAGTTACTTGGAAAAGTAAAATGCAATATTTCCACCTTGAACATGACAGGAAAGAAGAAGTTACCCTAACCATGAACTCATGTATGAAAAATGCATATATAACCTTTGAACCAAGATTTCTTAAAAAAAGGGCATAGTAATGCTACTTAGTACGACAATATACTACTTGCAATCTATTATAAAGATTAAAAAAAACAGTGAATGGTTTTTGAAATATTATCATTACTATGAAGGTAGTGCAAATGGAATTTGTAGTTCCATGGTCTGAAACTAACAATGGGACCACATGAAGGGTTCCTTGTCAATTGGCCTAACCACTAGCTAAATTTAAAGAAAAAAAAGAAGGAAATTTATTGTTATTGTTGATGAAATTAAAATGATGTTGCTAACTATTAGTGAATGCAGGTCGATAACCCTTAATGGGTTGTGATTCATGATGATGACCCTTGTTGGGTACATAAATAAAAACTGATGGTGTCTATCATAAAATTGGAAATGATAAATATACATATGTGCATGTGTGTGTGTTATTAAATGATAATGGATAGAAACTAATGCCAACCATAATGATTGTGGATGTAGGAAAAACCAGATGGACTATTCCTCATTGGACCTTGGTGTATTCTCAATCAAAGAAAAAATATACTATAGAAGCAACTGCTTACCCAGGATAAGTGTAGTGGAAGTACCTCAGCTAGAAAGGCTACCTGAGAAGACAAAACAAAAATATTAGATGCAGGAGGCCTACTCGAGCATCTTTTAAAGGCTAGGAAAGACTCAGGATGGTGTTTTTCTTGAGGAGGGGAAGATGTAACACCCCTCAATGAAAAGTAAAATATTTTAATTGCTTTCACTCCATGGCTTTGGTAATCATGGGCTAAGTGTAAAGTCAAGTGAAACTTTAATTTTAAGTTATTTTAAAAAGGTTATGGCAAGTCTTGGAATTCACAGGATAAGATCCTAGATGAAAATTTTCATTTACCAGACAGTTAGAAGAAATTTACTCCTCTCCCTAGAGATAAATAATCTCAATTGGGACAAGGAATCCAAGAGGGTGAGAGGAAAGAAAACTAGAGGCAACCTCAGAGACTTCGCAGTTGGATGGAGGAGGCCCAAGAGAGGACAATCAAGTTGTAAGCTTGAGATCCTCAGATAGGATGTTGTTGATGGAGGAAATACACTGGTAGTTGGGGAACTCTCAAGCTGGCTTGTGGCCAGTTGAAAACCCCAAGACAAACTATGAGTTTGTCAGTTCTCTTGTTGGACTAGTGTGGTCTTGACACCTAAGAAAAAACCTTGCTAGGTCATTGTCTATCAACTACTCTAGGATTTCAAAAGGGTCAAGGGGGGTGGGAATTAGACATGATTTTCATTCTCACTGGATGGGAGGAGTGGTCTTTCTCCTAGTTGAATTCCCTAGATGCGAAACCTAAACATATAAGTATTTCAGTGCATGCTGGTAGAAATAATATACAAATTATTTCTTTCTGTAAAATGAATTTTAGAAGAAATTATTTCTGCAAACTATCTCTGTACTTTTGGAACTTTTCTATGTTTGTTTAATTGTTTTAGTGGCAATTTTTTCTAAAAAACCATACATTTATAAAGAATGTGATAATGGTTACTGTTGCAACATTGAGGGAAAGGGTTGGTAACAATTCAGAAGCAGTGGCTTGAAATTTAAATCAGACCTCATTCGTGATATATATATACAAGTACATTATTCCCAGAAAGGATGTGAGGAGTCCCCTTCAAGGACTAACTTTCCAACTGAATGAATTTAATATCGATAAGTATACCTATAATGTCCCCAGCTCTGTCACAAAAAAAGAAGATGTATACATAATGTGTAGACATGTGTACTTTTGAAGTTAAGATTATATTGTAACTAACAAACTTGATACAATGATGAAATATGTTTTTCTTCTTCCATAAGTACTCATGAAGAAGAATTAGAAATCTGGAATAATGATAATGATTTCGTACACTCTATTGGATTCAGGTTTGTTTAAAATGGGTAAATAAGAGTTAACATAAACTCATAACACAAGATTGACTTGTAGGTATGTGAATTAAATATATATTTATCACATATTTCTAATAAATGAAGGCACATGAATGTATCGACCCTCTAATTGCACAAATATTGTTCTAGGTAAATTGAACAATCATCAAGATGAGAGGGAGACTGGAACTATCCCACGTAATCCTTTTCGAGAAATAAAAGAAAAAAGAGATAACCTCCTTGTAGTGGTGATGGAATTTCAAAGAAAGTATATTAAAATGTTATGGGCTCAAATGAACCCCTTCCATAAGAAGAAAAAATATGTAGCAGTCGGGTGGATCTAGTGGCCACACAATAAGACCCAAGTTAGACTTATAGTTAAGCCAGAAAGACCCGAGAACCATATGGATAATCCTAGGGTATTGGATTAATTATGTAGGAGAACAAGAATTCAGGAAGATTAAATATATTGTAGACAATGTTGAAAGTTGCACATTTAAAAGAATAAAATGCAATCTACAGTTAACAATTGAAATTGCATGGAAGAAAATGCAAGGGGTTGGAACAATCCATATATTTTATTTAAAATCGACAGAAAGAAACCCGAAACTATCTGCACACAATGGCAATATTATAAATTGAATCTGGCTTAAATAATACTTATAGAATGGTAATTAACTAACAGAAGGAAAAATAAACTCTTTCTAGAACTCGGTACTTTAGTGCCACAACAACCCACTTAACTAGTAATTCACTAAAGAACTGACTGGAAAGGGTATTTCATTAAACCTTTGGGTATTTTCACTTGTATGACGATTATAAATATGGCAGTAAAGTGTAACCAAACACCTGTAGGAGGCATGTTGGGAACAACCCTTGAAATTTGAAGTGCTACACGCTCCTGTGGGGTTTTAACTCTTGAAAACCCTCCCCTCTTTTCATAAAAAGAAGAACCTGAGACAAGATTAGCTCTCCGAACGAGCTAGTAAGGAAAGATAAAGAATAATACATATAATGAACAGTTTCAAGAGAAGGGATCGTCGAGAAACTTACCGCAACCGTCCCAACAAATCTTAGAATCCTGCAAAACGATAATATGAGAAAGTATAAGGGAAGAACTTTAAAATAAAATAAAAATAATATAATAAAAAACTCCAATCAAGACCTTTTCTTTCTAATTAATTCCTTATACAGTCTTACGGAAGGTCACCACTCTGGAAGAGAGATCATTAATGCTCATCATTTCACCGGAGCAAAGTAGTTTCGGCTCGGTGACAAACCCTGGAGATTAGTGCAAGAAAGAAGTTAGCAGCTCAGACCAAACCCATAAGAGGAAAAGATATCCTTATAACCCTGAGATCTGATTACCTGGTGCAGAGAAAACGAACTGTGAAGGTTTCCAAAGCTGATATTGGCATTACAAAATGTTGTAGAACTGCTCCCGAAGAGAAAGGGTTCGAATGAGCCATAGAGTTGCCGTGTGGGCAGGGTGGTTACCCAAAAACAAACTTTTAAACCCATCAGGCGTCAGATTGTCGGGAATAGATATAACGATGGACCTTCAACCACCTGTAGGCAAAGAAATTTACAACCTACCGAAAAACCCTACAGAACTTGTCCTTACCTCGAGTTAATAGTACCTCGATCGGGTATTGACCCACAACATAAGGGTTAAAGTTTTGAAAACCATTGAAAGAGAGAAAACTTAGAATGATTATTTGGTGAGAGTGCAAGCCTAAAGTGTGTAAGATAACAGAAGTGTAAGTTAAATTGATTAAAACGTGAAGTCTTGCAAGGTGGTGTAGCATTATTACTACAAATAGGACTTGAAAATATATATGTATAAAAATACAACCTCACGTGGGACTATTAGATGTGTATGTAGTAATTGTATGGCTAAAGTTTAAAAGTTGTGTCAGTTGTATGTTCAAGACATGTGACAAGTAGTAGCCCTTACATTTCCATGGCAATTGCTTAATTTAGATAAATAGTTGGTCATTACAATAAGAAGGAATTGCAGTAAGGAGGACAACATATGAACAGGGTTGCAGAGCACCATAACCTCCCTCCAAGGCTGTAGATCGTTGATTTGAACCATGAGGAGGTAGATCGTTGATTTGAACCATGAGGAGGAAAAACATGGATTTGTTGACTGCTCACCAGGCCTTCACACTTCGAAGTAGTAGTAGATGGCAGATACATCTACCATATTTGACGAACATATTCGTAATCACCAACATATTTGTAATGAAACATAAATGGCTGACAGAGATGATTAGAAAACATAATTCATATATTAAATTAATCGTCTTCCAGCAAAGTATAAATGGTCGCAAGTGTCAATAGGTCAAGGAATATTCACACCATGATGGACTAGGAAATTATTGAATAGATATATTTCTTTATGTTAGATAACAAGCCTTGAATTATCACGGGGAAATGATGGTCTAAGCTATGTATTACATTACAATATATTAGTTGAGGAGCTCATACATATGATTATTCCACACGTTTTTTATGAGGGTAAATCTAAATAATTCTGATTTTTTTTTTTTGAGTTGAGGATGTTTCAACCATATCTATAAATTGGATCCCTCTTGATGCATGATAGCTTTATAGTTAAAATGAATCTATGTTGATCCATTAAAAGACAACATGCTAAGCATGGAAATAATTACACATCTCATTTTTTGGACCAAAGCACTAATGAAATATTTTAACTATTATTATATATCCATCTTAATCACAAATCTATCAAGAACTTAGAGGGATAAAATCTCATGATATGTGAACTTATTCTTTAGAACAAATGTTAACTGTGGATCTATCAAGCACCAAGACAAATCAAATATCTTGAAGTGAAAACCTTTTTTATAGTCCAAAATATGAATAAATGTTTTTCACATGAAGAAATTTGATCTCTCTCAATCTTATGTGCGCACACATACACACACTTAAAGCACCTTTGCTTTAGAGAGGTCACGATTTTAATTCTCTTGACACTCTTAGGGCCATAGTTTGTGGTTGAGTTGGCAGGAAGTGATCACTTAAGGTGGATTTGCCTAGTACAAATATTTCATGGACATAGTGGTCAACGTTCATCGAGGTTCATGAACTACACACAAAAACCATAAATCAACATGGAAGACATTACATTATTTTATTTAGAGCTAATATCATTTTTACACACACACACACAAACACACACCATAAATCAACATGGAAGACAATACATTATTTTATTTAGAGCTAGAATAATTTTTGTTTTTTTAAGTGTTCTTGATTGTTGTGTTTTTTTGTTTTGAAACTAGGCTGCGTCTAGGTTGGGGCCAAACCCTCGGATCCTATCATGAGGATTGTGTGAAGCTCGATTGAGCTTGGATTCCCTTTGGGATAGTTTAATTCCCCTAATATGGCTGTCATCCACAACACATCCCTATGAGATTTGAACCTATGACTTGGTTGGGGCTAAACCCCACACAAGCTACTTGATTTACACCTCATGGATATGTTATTTTCTTTTTAGCTTACATTTTATTTTTGCTTTAAAAGCACCACATGTCAACTTCATATTCATATTGAGTCTAGAAGGAATTACACATCTCCCTCATATTGGGCTATAAAACTTGCCTTTTAGAGCAAAAACGAATTTATAGATCCATCTTAATACCCTTTTTTAGAATGAAAAAACTTTAAAAAGGTAGTTAAATATGTAGTTAATATGCATTCGGAGGCATCCAAATTTATAGATCCATCTTAATACCTTTTTTGAGAATGAGAAACTTAAAAAAAATAGTTAAATATGTAGTTAAGATACATGTAGACACATCCCTCTATATGCTTGATAAATATGTAGCTAAGATGCATCTAGTCTAGTTTAATTATTAACCATCCATCTTAACCAAAGATCTGGCAAGCATCGAAATATTTCCTTTTTGAGATTATATTTATTTGTTTAACTCTCTCTATATGAATATATGTGAAATTGATCTTGGAATAAATTAGTTATTACATATATTAAAAATGTTTATTAAATTAGTTTATTTAAGCATTTTGAAGTATTCTTATAAGTATTATACTTCTGACTCTTAGTCAAAAGTGAAAATATTAAAATTATGTTATTTCACATTGATCTTGCACACACCAAACACGTTCTCATTTGAAGTATTCTTAAGAAGTATAAGAAGTATACTTCTTGCTCATAGTAAAAAGTGAAAATATTAAAATTATGTTATTTCACATGCATCTTCTACACACCAAACATGTTATCTTATTTTTGTTTTTTAATTATATCTAACATTGTTCATTTTTATTTATATAATGTTTTGATTTTACTTTAAAATCTACATTGAACACTCACACATCATCCAACCTAGGATTTTCCTCTGCATAATAATTATTACTTATTAATACCACTCACTCTCGAAACAGTAATTATTACTAAATAATAATTATATTTATTAATTATTATTATTTTTGTTGTATTTTATTAGCTTAAGTTTATGTAATTTGACCTAGTAAATCCAAACTTTGGTTATGAGCTAAATTTGATCGAAATTTTCTAGTCAAAAGATGAGTTAATAGCTGGTCAATGCCCAAGTGATTGCTATAGTCCCTACTCTGCTGTAGGCAGGGACTAATAAGAGCAGAGCACTATTGTTAATATTTTTATTTTTACTATACCCACTTGGCCAATTTTTTTTGGGGCACGATTTCGTAGGTATTACAACACTCAAATGTTGACAGATAAGAGTGATGTGTATAGCTTTGGAGTAGTCTCGCTGGAGATCATATGCGGTAGAGCACCCATTGATGTAAAACTACCAGTAGATGAAGTAAACATCATTCGTTGGGTAAGGAATCATATCATTAGTCGTCTGAAATATTTACAAAATAACCATATTCAGAATACACATAACTAATAATTTCAAGCATAACTCATTATCATTCACCCTAGCTTTCAACAACGTCCATTCACACGTTGCTATTCTTCCACACACTACTATTATTTACAAAATATCCATATTCAAAATACACATAAATAATACTTTCAACTGTAACTCATTATCATCCACCCTTTCTTTCAACAATGTCCATTCACATGTCGCTATTCTTCCACAAACTATTATTATTTACAAAATAACCCTTTTTAGAATACACATAATTAACTATTGCAATTGTAACTCATTATCATCCACCCTTTCTTTCAACAATGTCCATTCACATGTCACTATTCTTCGCCACTCTATGCCTTACAACATTTCTTTTGCAACATAAGGTGCAAATGCTAGTTAATAATGGTTTAGACAAAATGGCCTTTTCACCGAAATCTGACAATACAATCTCAAACAAGATTGTGATTTTTTGTTGTTTAAACTACATAGCAAGATTATGATTTTTTGTTGTTTAAAATAGATTTTTGAATGTATAAATGGATTTAACACTCTGAAATACCCATGGGGCACTGGAATTATATAGTTTAAACAACTTAAACTCATGTTTTTAAAAATCTCTACCATATTTGATTAAAATTAACCAGAAAAGTGCCCAAAAAGAGGGGCATTTCATCTCGAAGTTAGACTATGTCATAAATAATTATAACCATTAATTATTATTATTATTATTATTATTATTATTTATGTAATTTGATGAATTTTATCATGTCATTACCCAACATTTCTTCCATAGTGGCTTGGAGTGAGCCTCTTGGAGCAACAACAAACCAACCGAGCACAATGAGAATGAGATTGTTGATATTTTGTAATGCTTTTAGCTAAAACTAACAAAATATGTATAAACATTTATGGTTTTATTATAGCCCATATTAGTTTTTTATTTAGAGTTTTCTTTTTTAAGGAACACATACACGGACAAAATCACACATTGTCCTCATATTGGACTGTAAAATGTGCCTCTTAGCACATTTTAAAAATTTCTAAATAATATGTTTATACCTCTTCCTAAATAGAGTGATTTAATGACATGATTTTTTTAAGTAACTTTTTTAATTTAATCTTACTTAAAGAAACAGTTCTAGATTATTGAATATACATAATTCTAATGCTTTTAAAATTTTCCAAAACACTAAATCCAAATTTAAATTTAAAAATACAATTTAAATTAAAAATCTTAGCAGATCCTTTCTATTCATTTCAAAGAAAAACATGCAGGTTTTACATCCATATCCATTTGGTCAAGTGGCCTCAACCTCCCCACTTGGAACCAGTTCTGTTGGCCACCTTACCGCATTATAATCCATCCAAAAATGAAAGAGTTTGAGACTATCTAACATTGATATATAGGCCTGATTGTCATTCATTCTCTTAGTGACTATATAACTAAGACACAACATCAAAGTCTGCAGATCCTTCATTTATACATAGAAAAAATTGAGAACCAAACTATCCAAGTCATACTACTACTCATCAGATGAGTCAACAGGCATTGAATATTTTGCACTAGATCCCGATAGTTTGGTCTGAGGGAGGAATTAAATGTGCTTCTCTATGCGACTAAGACAAACATTTTGTTGTTGAATCTGAAATTAAATAAGATGAAATTCCTTATGGATTTCATGTAATTCTATTTCAGTGTTGGATCTTCCAGGAGAAGATGTCACCAAGTCTTTAGCCACAATGTTCTTCATCAACCAATAAAAATAAACGGTCTATTTAAAATGAGTGGACCGAGCTCTGGAATGGCTAGGGTCTGGCACAAGATCCCTCCATTCTTCCATATCCAAATTTGTTCTCCCTTCCTGCTGATTTAAGTTAGACTCACACCCAGAAATTAATTAACAGATCTGAGGCTAAGTGTTGGCCTGGTAGGCCTAGGCATCTTCCCAAATTAGGACTGAGATGGATCTATGACCTCATCCCCTGGATGGACGTGGTTGGGTCTGGCTTCCTCCAGGCTCCTATCCACTACCCTGAGTTCGGCCATAGCCTCCCCTTGCTGATTTATCTCTACTCGAGGAAGGATGCATCATACTATATCGATGCCAACCACAAAGATGATAAAAGAACCAGTATTCAAAAGCCAATACCACTAGCACCACAAAACGTGTTCTGACTCGATGTTAGCGCTCAGGAAGATGACCTAGCGTAGGGTCCTGACAAAGACAATGAGGGTTCAAACCTATGGAGATGAAAAAAATGAGTACAACGTGACAATAAGAATATAACGTAGAAACCAAAAAGTTCATCACGATATTGAACTAGGTTTGAGGAAGCAAGCCATTAACAACATCCTAAAGGTCCTCGAGATTTCTTGGAGTAGTAACTGTTATCCATTCGAGGGTTTTATTTCCCAAAAATCCCCTTATCATGATAAGAAATAGGTTCATAAAGATGTTAAATATTGAAAAAAATACCCCATGCAAGAAGTGCGGACTAAGTTCCATTGCTCAAACCAAAGTAGATGCCCATCCTAAAAAGAAAAATTCCATAACATATAGAGATAATTTGACGAAGACAACCCATCAAGGTAAACTATTCTTTCCTCCCATATTTCCTGGGAGGTTTCCTTTCTGCCCTAAGACGTCATCTCAGAGAGACACTTCCAACGAATTATAAAATATCATATAAATATAGGGATAGGGGAATGCATGAAGCTAACATAATTATCATACTTGCAATAGCTATCTACTGAAATAAGGGTGATGTCGTCCACACCTGTTACAGGGAAAAGTGTCTACACAGAACTGCTTATCCCACTAAGGTGTGATAGCTACCTTAGAAACAAACAAAGTAAAGCTACTTTCGTTTTTCCTTTATGAAGTATAGATGAGAGAAGAACAAAGAAGACCAACCTCTGTCTTGCGCTAATCTCCTAGTTCGATTCCTCTCTCTCTTGATAGTCTTTCGCTACTTGTTCCCTTACACGCCCAGCTTCACAAAGTACCTGTAAGATCACAGTAGCATAGCACTATACAAGAACATGGATCTATAATCATAAACAATCTAGGATCAGATGGAAATTGACCATACAAATGCAACAAACATGAATGACACGAGTATGGAGGAAAACTTGAATAGCTTTTATTGATAAACAAGAAAGAGCCAAGGGGAGTTACAACCAGTTGTTCTGACCCAACATCATCCTCTCAGCAAGTAAGTCCCTCTTCACCTCATACAAAGCTTAGATCACCCAACAATCTGATGTTGTCTCTAGAAACCAACAACAATTCCTTACAATATGCAAAATTCCAGCCTCTGGATCTCTGGGATGAGGGATCCATATATAGATATCTGTAAGGCAGATGAGTAAGCTTGTGATTTGATTAGTGTCTTCCCTCTGATAGTTCTTACTTCCAATTGGAGATTGATGATCTCTTACTCATCCTTGGTCGAATTTAGAGAGGCAAGTGTCATAGGAGAAGTTTCTGGAAGTTTCCATGTCTCTCCACCTTGCGGAATGACATTGCCATTTGTCACTTCTCGCCCATCGCACCCCATAGAAGGGCTTTTTGAAATGCAATGCACCCACACAGTATGTTTAGGTGAGATGCAATGCACTTTGCCTATGGAGCAGCTGAAATGATCCTGTTTTGACCAGTTCTGAGCAGTTTTACATGGAGAACTTCTGGGAGAAGCTGTAATCAGTTGACCTTGTTCCTTTAGGGGTTAGAACAACACTTTTAGGGACTTAGGAGCCCTTGGTTTATGGAAATTTCATGCTTGGGGTTGTAGTGCCCCAAAATGTCTATAACAGTTGCCCCCTAAAGCATGAGGTCATTAATCTTTTGATGTCGGGTGAAATGCTTTATTATGAGGATCCGAAGTTCTTTCAAGCTGGGAGGAGACCTGTAATAAGATACAATACAATACATTATCTTCATAATATTTTCATGATCTAGCTGAGGTGCGCATTCCCATGCTCAGCTTTATAAATTCATTTTCATGTACATAGGACAGACAATCGTCTGAGTGTAGACTAATGATTCTCGTAGAGCCATCATCCCTTTGATTGGATGATTATCTGTGCAGCAATGATGTACATTTGATGTCTTTATTTCCCTTAATATGTATCGCAGCCCAGATGGATGAAACTAGATCCGGGGTATTCAATCTCGTTCGATCTTCACTCGAAGTAGAAGTCGATCCATGTGAGAGATGTTCTGGAGTCGAACATGGAAAGACATCACCTGATTACCATCCAATGATGTAAGCTGTTAACAGGCGCGAGAGGAATCACCGAAAATGATAATGACCCTCAAGGTACTGCAGTACAATTCACGTGGTGCGAATAAAGGACTTGGCGTCGAACACCATGCAAAATATTTCGGTTGAAGGCCATTGATGTAAACTTGTCGCCGGAAGTGAGAAACTTGCCATTGAGGCATGCAAGCTTCAAAGTACTGAACGGGGTGTTCCTAGATCGACTTCTTGGATAATGAGCTGATGTCGACAAGAAGCGATCCATCACAGGAGGGCCTTAATGAATCCCACATCAATGACACGGAACGGAGCAAATGATTTTAATGGGGGTGAAAATGATCTGATGACATACGATTCAGGGTGGCAGTCATGAAAGAATGGAGTATGAACGTATTGTAGCGGGTGAGACACAGGTGAATTCTCTGAATGACTTCTCTTGAACATATCGACGACACTGACATGATGGATTGGTAGCATTACCCCAAATGTGGATGGTGTGATGGGACCATGGTGATGTGACCGGTGAATGAAACAACCCAACCCGACTTGGATGCGGAGTGGAAGTGTCATGTTCAAGAGCGACTTGCTACCAACAAAGTTTCTTCAAGCTTTCTTCCCAATTTTCCCCAGTCATTGCTGACCAGTACCTCTTTATTTTTGTCAAGCTTAAGGAGGATAACATATGCTTGTTCTATAATTTGCCCTTCGGGAAAACCCATCGCTATGTTTTAACGAGCCTAGCGATAGTGAAACTCATTCTTGTCTGCTATGGACAAGTTTGTCGCTATTAAGTTTTAACGAGTTTAATGACAAAGATAACTCAGTCCTTTTCAATTTTAGAGAGTCTGAAAAGGAACGTAAAGGAAACTCCAAAACTCCTTTTTTGTCATCTAATCCCTTAAGTACGAAAAAGTATAAAACAATACAGAAGGGATGAATTTTTGATCTGTTTAACGAGCCGAACAAAACAAGCACTCGATATTTTTGTGTAATAATCCCTCAGGTCCAAAAGGTTAAAATCTAAAGGAGGGATAGCACTTCCGGTCCCTTTAATGAGATGGAGAGGCCAATGGCTCGACGATCTTTTCATATTTTACGAGTCAGTGGAAAAGAGCTTAAATGAGACTCATCTTTTGACGAACGAGTGATAAAATTGGGTAGCAGCTGATTCCAGGTAAGGTTTGGAATGTTCCAATCACGACAGTGTTACAAGGATGGCTAGTGAGATCACTCTTCGCAGCTGTTCCTCAAAAGGGGTAAACAATCAAATGGAGGTGAACGATCGGCCAATATAGAGTGGAGGTGATGATGAGAACACGACCGAGGCTTTTAAAGGCTCAAGTACTTCATTCACGATGGTTATTTACTGGGAAATAGTTCATTTTTTAGTGAGCTTAAACACGGGGGGAAACATTTGCTCATGGCTTATGTTTATTTTTTAACGAGCTTGAATTATGCGCTAAAACTGCTCGATGCGGGTTTATTTTTTAACGAGCTTGAACTCTGCAGTAACACTGCTCATGGCGGGTTTATTTTTTAACGAGCTTGAACCCTGCAGTAACACTGCTCGTGATAAGTTTGCATGCCCCCAGCATAATAACGCAAATCGAGGTGCGTGCCCCCCAAGCTTCATTGCATTCAACTCGGTGGTTGGAATGAAGGTTTATCTTCAAGGTATTTGAAAGACTCGACTTTGATTTTACGAGATCGTAATCAAAGACTCGATTTGGAAAGGGGATTTGTTTCATTTTTTGATGAGGTTGACACAGTAAAAGAACTATCCTCATGACTCCTTGTTTCATTTTTTAAAGAGGTCGATACGAGATAATAACCATCCTCGAAATCCACCGTATTTATAGTATTGGATAGAAAATAAAAAACTGAAGGATGATTAAGGTCATTGGAATAATCTTCGCAATCTGGAAGAAGGGAACGATGGTGGTAATCATCCCATGGTGCCCCTTCAATTACCATTGATTGAACAATTCCTTTGTCGGTGACATGCACTCGCGACCAAGGATCTGAAGGGGTACCATATTCCTCAAACCTATCTATCCAAACGCTTGATGAGCGTTGATTTGGGTTTGCCTCCCATGCTAGGAACATTGATTGCTACAATATTTCTGTTGGGCTGGGAGGCAAAACCTGTGCATGATCCATGTCGATATCGTTTTCTGAGATCTTTTTAGAAGATATCATATTGCAAGTTCCTACCGATGCTACTTCCGCCAAATTGATTGGAGGTGGAAGGGTGAAAGTTCCCATTAATATAGGATCTTTTAGTAGGCCTACTCCGATATTTTGAAGCAAATGGGGTCTTGTTGAGAACCATTGGGGAGGAAGTTTTGTTGATCGAAAATTGTAATCCCTCCTTGAAAGGGAAATGCAATCTTCCTAAAATAGGTCGACACAACAACAGCCATGGCATATATCCATGGTCTTCCCAGTATGATGTTGTAATCGAGATTTCCGTCGATTACCTCAACATCTATTTCTACTGTTTTCCCTCCTAGTTCAACCTTCAAGTTATTTAGAATACCATATGGGGTATATGTTCGTCCGTCAAATGCTTTTAATGTCGTCGAAGATCGCGACAAGGTTGGAGATCCTAAAGTTTTCCAGAAACTCATCGACATAATACATGTAGATGCCCCCTCATCAATAATTGTTCGATGAACAGTTTTGTTGAGGGCTTTCACTTGAACGAGGAAAGCTAGTTGAGCTGGTAACTGAGGATCGTATCCTTTATGATCAAAGGATACAAGATTGGAATCCTTTGGCTCTATCCCACCAATGGCTGATAATAAAGCCTGCTTTTGGGATGGGAAATTTTGTAGTACCTCAAGAGTCAACATAGCGGATGGCGATTGGGCCAAATCTTCCACTATATTATAATGTTGTGCCGCTCTAGCGCGGGGATTAAACATCGACTTATGTACTACTCCCTTAGGCGTTTTTATTGTCAACTTGGGAATGATGGGTGGTGAAACTTCTGTCGAAGTTGTTGTCGAACTACTAGGTTGATCTTATCCTTGTTGTTCAACAGCTGTGGATTCCCATAATCTTTGTTTCTTGTCAATATCAAAGCATCATTTTGCTATTTGGAAACCAACAAAATTAGCACTTGAGACGGGGAAGCATTTCCACTGTCAACCAGATTTGTCCCTGGATTTGGAAACGGATTAGTTAATACTACTGAGGTTTTTGAATTCTTGAAGGATTTTTTAAGCTCAGCTCTGTGTGGACAATTTGCGGTCCAATGATCCTCATCGCATATAAAGCATGGATTTTTTGGTTTCCTATTTCCAGGAGGGTTTACAGAAGATTTTTCAGGTGATGATTCTTCCTGTTTCTTCTTCTTCCCTTTGCCTTTCTTCTTGCCCCCTGGTTGCTTGGTTTCTTTGCCCTTATCTGTCGATACGACATTTACTTCCGAGGCAAGAAGTTCCTCATTTGCATTTTGACCGGAAATCTTACGGGCCTTTTTAGATGTAGCCTTTGTCGATTTCGTGTCTATTGCGCCAATCACGCCATCGCCAGCATGAGAGTCATTGTTTGATTTAGGAGGAGGAGGAACTGAGAATTCCGTTCTAGGAGCGTCAGGTATTTTATCGTAGAGCGTGATGTACTGAGTGTAAATCAAGTCCAAATATTGCGCACGAGCGATAACCTGCTCTTTGGTGACGACTCCCCCTTTTGCCACATCTTCCGTGATGGAAGGTAGTAGTGACTTGATAAACCATTCAGCTAAGAGCTTATCGGGAACATACGTTTTCACCATTCTACGACGACGTCGCCACTCATGTATATGATCAGATATGTGAGTGGCCGTCGTTTTTTTGAAGTTGGTAAGAAGTTCCATTCCCGTTTCGTACCTTATCGGTAACTGAAAATGGGTTAAAAAGGTTGTGGCTAGGGTACTGAAGTTGTCGAATGAAGCTCTAGGCAATTTGATATACCATTTTGCTGCCGGACCAATTAACGTCCTCTGAAATAGGCGAAGCCTAATCGAATCATCGTTTAGGGTGTTTGATGAACACCACAGATGAAAGGTCATCACATGATTCGAAGGATCTTCACCTGGATTTCCATTAAATTTAGGAATATCTGATGGAAGTTTATGTGGAATCGCTGGCCACCAAGGGGCGTAAGCGATTGGATCATTTGTTAACCGATTTAAATCAGGTAACTCTAAAGTTGCCACGAAGGGTAACTGTTGATTCAGGTTAGGTGAAGCATACCCAGGATAAGATGGTATTGCCTGAGCAGTTGGTCTTTGCATACCAGCATAATGCATTTGATGCTGGTAACTTTGGTAAGGTTGGTGGGCATGACCATTGTAAAATGGTTGATTTTGACCGTTTTGAATATACGGCTGCCCACTATTCGTAAATATTTGTTGCTCAGAACCTTGGTATACTTGTTGGAACTGCGGTTGTTGGTATTGTACTAGCCATGGTTGTGAAGCCATGTGATGTTTCCTGATACTAACTGTTTGACCAAGATGAGGGGTAATTGTACCCGTTTGAACCTGTGTCATTCCACCAGTCGGCGATTGTGGTTGAGTTGCAGGGTCAAGGGGCTGTTGCATTACAACTTGAGAAACGTGAGGTTGGCATACAACAGGAAACACTTGAACTTGCGACACCGTCACAATAGTTGGCGTAATTGGTATACTTGACATAGGTAAGCATTGTTGCATCAAATATACAACTCTTGGTTGTTGAGGTAGTATCGGTACCCAACCGCTTGAAGTAATTCCAGCATAACCTGAATTTTGTTGTGAACTCCCATATGGTTGTCCTCCCGGAGGGGATAATGAAAGGGCATACTGCCCCCCATACGGTGGTAATCCGGTACTTAAGGGAATGGTTTGCCCTTTAGGGCCGGACTGCCCAAATTGACCTCCAAATGGATCAATTTGTTGAGACCCAACATAAGAGTTTCTGGATATTATTCCGGATGAACAAACAGGAACAGACCATACCGTCGAAATGGCCCCTGAGTGGGCTCCTTCTAGTGATTGAGAGCTAGTTGGGACAGATGGTATACTGGCGAACATTGTTAGAGTGATAGCAAGGAGTTCTGTCGTCGCTGTGTCAGACGACACAGTCCTCGATGTTGATGGTTGTTCAGACATTTCTAGTCTATCCAAAAGATCACCTAGCGTTTCTACATGAGCTTCCGCTGGCGGTAGACTAACTTCTGATGAAGAAGGATACAGAGTGATCCCGACTCCAAATTGCGATGGAGTACTAGATAGAGGATCTTCCACAATCTCTTCTATAGCAATCAAACTAGGTGGAAGGGGTAGATCGTTAGGTTCGTATAATATTTCTGGTGCCAAAGAAGGTATGGAATTTGCAGTGACAGATGTTTGGGGGGGCAACACTCTCCGAACCGGTTGTAGATGGAACGGGTTCAGTGATACAAGTTTTTACCCTCAGACTAGGATCAGTACCACTATCCTTCTGTGGCCGTTGAACTTCTTCTGTAAAGGCAGGGATACCATAAATGTTTGGAGTAACCGGAATCTCTGATGTTGTTGGAACACTTGTTCTAACTTTAACAGGAGATTTGGAACCGGTTAAATGAGTTCGCTTTGTCCGTACTAGCTTCGATTCCGGAGACAAAGACGATTGACTCGTAAGCCTCCGCGAACGACGGGGTTTCAATTGACTTTCTTCCACGATTGCGGATTACTCGATCAACTAGAAATAAAGGGGGAGTATGTTTCCGAATTAGATGAATTTTAGATGCTTTGACACAACTTATTTTTTCAATTTTTAAGAGTTGAGAAAAAACAAAAGATGACTCTAGTCACCTTCGATTTTTAATGAGCCTGAAGTGACAAGTGCTCAGATGGACCTTTTCCATTAAGGAGTCTGAAAAGGAACGAAAGGGACTGCTCTGGAAATCTAAGTAGAGGGATTACCAAACCAATCAAAAAACTGCAGAATACTTTTTACGGTACGGCAGTCAATCTTCCCGAATGCTGTGTTCAGTGCATTGCGATCGATAGGGCAGCAGACACTGCTTCCTATGGATAAAGGATTAAGCCTATTGTGGTCTCCCAGAATATATTCGACGGTACGTGGGAGCACAAGTTCATACTGGCACTTATCGTCTCAAAGTGGAGGAATCACCCAACCATCAGTGAGAATAACAGTTACCAGGCTTTATGACGCCGGAATACGTCTCTAGCCTAGACTTCTAAATGTTGTGCGTTAGGTTCAAAAGCGTTGTTAGATTCATTGAATTTATTTTATAGTTGATCTTGTTTATGAAGTTTGCCTTTCAGGTTCACCGCGAGATGTAGATGTGTAATTCCTAAAATGCAATCTAATATGATAAACAATGTTTTATCTTCTTTGTGCAACGAAAATCCTAGCTACTAAGGAAAGAGAGATAGTATTCTTTCACAAAGAGCAAAGAGCACACTCTAAATGCACTTTCCTAAATCAAACCAATCAAACGGTCTAAATGCAAATGCACATGCCTGTATTTGTTTTCGGCTTTCTTAGTATGTGAATGGAGAAAAGAAAGTTAATGCACAAATCTGAATTACTTTTCAAGCGACAATTATCAACAAGTTTCTTTTCAAAATAAAAAATGGAGGCAATCACAACATTTTACGATTTAGAAATGAATACTTGCTTTCAACACTAGAAAAATTACAAATTCAGACCAAATACAATAGTAACAGGATAATCGACTATCTACAGCAAGCAAACTCTTTCCTATGACTGAAAACGACACTTGCGACGCTTTCAAATCAAAGGACGACAGTATGATTACGTTACTTTTGCAAAGGAGAACTGAAAATGACTCAACAAATACACAAAAACATTTACAGTTCTTTCGTACAAAGGAGGCGGAATAATAGCAAGGAAAAGGGGTTTCAAACAGAGATATACTGATCACAGGTAGCAAAATTCATGAATAGAACTGGAAAGAATGAATCACAGGAACCAAAACTGGACAATGCCTAGTCTGATCAGCGCACTTGTAACACAGGGAATTTGAAATGCAGCGCACCTACTACACTCGGGAAGTGCGCTGAATTTCAGATTCACAGAACAGTACCTGCACTGGGTCAGAGACGAGACTTGGCTTGGGTTCTGGGTCACAGTTTGCAGTTTAGTTCATGGGTTTTGGCAGAGCAAATGGTAATCAATAACGCAACAATCAGGGGTAGATCTAAAGAGGATCTAAGAGCTATCACAAGGGAAATCAGAGAGTTTGTAAATCAGTTGTTTAATTTATAAACAAATCCGGGAGATTGACTGAAGCAACATTTATCTACTTTGCATTTGCATAGCAAATGCAGTTCGAAAGCTACCTGGCTCGACTTCAGGCTCCATCTGTAAGTTTATAAAATAGACAACAAGGAAGATAAACAAACAAACTAATTCCTCCCCAGTGGAGTCGCCATTTTGTTACAGGGAAAAGTGTCTACACAGAACTGCTTATCCCACTAAGGTGTGATAGCTACCTTAGAAACAAACAAAGTAAAGCTACTTTCGTTTTTCCTTTATGAAGTATAGATGAGAGAAGAACAAAGAAGACCAACCTCTGTCTTGTGCTAATCTCCTAGTTGGATTCCTCTCTCTCTTGATAGTCTTTCGCTACTTGTTCCCTTGCATGCCCAGCTTCACAAAGTACCTATAAGATCATAGTAGCATAGCACTATACAAGAACATGGATCTATAATCATAAACAATCTAGGATCAGACGTAAATTGACCATACAAATGCAGCAAACATGAATGACATGAGTATGGAGGAAAACTTGAATAACTTTTATTGATAAACAAGAAAGAGCCAAGGGGAGTTACAACCAGTTGTTCTGACCCAGCATCATCCTCTCAGCATGTAAGCCCCTCTTCACCTCATACAAAGCTTAGATCACCCAACAATCTGATGTTGTCTCTAGAAACCAACAGCAATTCCTTACAATATGCAAAGTTCCAGCCTCTAGATGTCTGGGATTAGGGATCCATATATAGATATCTGTAAGGGAGATGAGTCAGCTTATGATTTGATTAGTGTCTTCCCTCTGATAGTTCTTGCTTCCACTTGGAGATTGATGATCTCTTACTCATCCTTGGTCGAATTCAAAGAGGCAAGTGTCATAGGAGAAGTTTCTAGAAGTTTCCATGCCTCTCCACCTTGCGGAATGACACTGCCATTTGTCACTTCTTACCCATCGCACCCCATAGAAGGGATTTTTGAAATGAAACACACCCACACAGTGTGTTTAGGTGAGATGCAACGCACTTTGCCTATGGAGCAGCTGAAATGATCCTGTTTTGACCAGTTCTGAGCAGTTTTTCATGGAGAACTTCTGGGAGAAGCTGTAATCAGTTGACCTTGTTCTTTTAGGGGTTAGAACAACACTTTTAGGGACTTCGGAGCCCTTGGATTATGGAAATTTCATGCTTGGGGTTGTAGTGCCCAAAAATGTCTATAACAACACGAGGGTGGCTAACCTGATGAGTTAACATCACAAGTGTCCCGAAATTTTTTTATGGACCTGTTATAATACCACAAAACCAAGCTTATTTTGTTGCATAAAACTCCAATGATGTGTTGTCTCATTGGTCTCTACTCTACCATTTAATTTCTATCACACGCCTTGCCACCTTGTACCTGAAGGAGTATGTGCGAGGGTCGTCAGTCGGTCGCCTAGTGTCTTTTCTCATAATCTTCCTAGCCGTGGCACAGATCCCATCAATGCCCATTAGTCAACTCTTACCATGATTGGGAATTAAGTTACAAAATAATAAAAAGAAAAAAAAAAGTGTAATATATTAAAAAGGAAAAAGAAAACACAATCTCAACATAAGTATAGTCCTAAGTACTTCCAAGGAGTAATTTGGTTTTTAAACCATATTCACAACCATCTGTGAGCTAGCCACAACGTGTCTCTCACGCAGGGAGAGCTAAGACGCTCTACAAATCAGGATGCTAGAGATTTACATGTGTTCTCAATGTGTGCACATGTGTAGCAATGAAAGTCCAAGAAAACGGTTTTTGGCCATTATCTTAAACAATCATCCACATAGTGGAAGGGCACTGAGAGTTATTGGCTAGTTGAATTGATCCACTCTGCTCTCCCACCTTTCTCTTTGATTCAATGATCCCTGGTTTGGTTTTATAGTTGATACCCATTATTCCATTCTTTTTATATTTTTATGTAAGAACCAAAAGTTTAGAGTGCATAAGTAGCAATTTGAAAGCCAATAGTTTACGTGTAAGCAAGTGTGCAAAGTGTTTAATATCTATCCTTGCATGAATTTAAGACTCTAAAAAAACCCAGAATATATTTTTTTTAAATAGTTATTTTAAGCAAGTTGACAAATCTATCATAACTCAGTTATCAAACCGATAGTGGAGATAGTTATCATTGGTTGTTATCCACAAATGAAATTTAACTCATCACTATTACCATGTCATTTGGAATTACATTTTGATGGTCCTTAAAGAAGCAGGATTTCACTCGTGAAAAATGTCTCTACATTTTGGGTCGTTACCATGTTTCCTTATGCCCAAGGAAGACAAACTTTTAGCAAGAAAAAACAGTTCGACGAATACTCCAAACCCTCTTTAAAAACTATATGTTAAAATTTTTCTTTTTCTTTTTCTTTAAATCAAATTTTAGATAAAATTGGGAAAAAATACCCATTAAATACTAAAAACTCCACTAATTTGACTAGAACACTAGCATTCAGAAGCCCTGAGGGATAGCTCAGTTGGTCGTGTTCCTGTTGCTAAGTACCTCACCTATCGAGAGGTCACAGGGTCAAATATCCTCGATGCCCTTAGCGTTAGGCCTTACTTGTTTGGCTGATGGGTAGATCCCTTCGGGCCGATCTACTTGGATTTTACTGTGGATGTAGTGACCACTAGTCTATGAACCACATTAAAAAATCACTAGCATTCAAACTTCATTCCAAGGCTTATTAAGGGGACAATACCTATTGTTCTTGAAAGAAGACATTTAGTGGGGAAGGGTTTTTCAAATGATCACCATTGGCTATGCAATACTCCCAAATTGCAGAAATAGTACATGCAGTTGGTAGAGAAATGTTGGAAATTGAAGTTAGGCACAAAACATTTATGAAAATCAAAATCAAGGTCAAAAGACTTTAATTCTAGTGGTTAGGTGAACGATTTATTTGTCTAGTTACATGGATTCAAGCTTTAAAAAACAAATTTTTTATTTATAATGTGTAGAAGGAGAGATCAAAATTAAAAAAGAACTCTTGATGAGTTGAATGTGTTGGTGTACATATACATTAGTTATCTTTAGTTAACTTGAGTTCTTTCATGTGATGTACATGCACATTAACATAACATAAAGAACACTTAGCTTTAGTTATACTTCATTAGTCTTAATGCTTGCATGCCGTTAATCTTAACTCGACTACTTTATGTTTTGCTTTTGTCATCAATATTGAAATATCAAATTCATTCTCTCTTCCAATTTTCTTTTTCAATTCTAGCAATTTTATGCAATTGTTCTCCAACTAGGTCTTTACCTGTGCTCTAATAAATTTTCATGTTGTTAAAGCGCATAGGGGTATGGAGAAGATGCATGAACAATATTTTGTAGGTTTTAATATCAAAGCACTGGAAACTCTGGATATATTTGATTTGCAAATCCAAATATTGGAGAAATGTTGCAACATCCAAAAGGTGAAAGAATGGAGTTTCCATATTCCGTTATTCTTACTCCATATAACTAATTCCGATGGAATCAAACTATTTTGCTTCACCTTAGAGGCAAAAGCTTCTAGAAGATAGTTATGGATATGAAAATTGAACTGAATTCCACCATTAAAAAATACAAATACATCAACAGGATGGACAAGGACTTTGGTCTTTTATCGTTAACAATATCTCCAAGATTACATTTCCATGTGTACACATGAACCAATCTGAATCAATTTTGGAAAATCAGTGAGAATTTATATGGAAAGGACAACAAGATGCGAGATGATCTTCTAAAAAATTATCTAAATTCCTTAGATCTACGCAGCTTCAAGAACATTCAAGATTTCTTTGTGAAATTCAAATCATTTCTCCTTTAATTACAGGATTGCAGGATCGAGAAATCCAAAGAATATAGTGAATTGATCACTTCCATTTTTTCTAAATTAGGTCTTGAATATTCTATTTTTATTTCTACATTTCATACAATCAGAATTTCAACTGGAGATAAATGGAAAATTCCCAAACTTGATGTATTTGTTGAGTCACTTAATCATGACAAATATTATCTCATTAAGATGGATTCATTAAAGTCATCAAAATCACATGCACTTTCCATGCATGAAAATGGAAATTCCAACTCAAAACCAAATTATAAATCCAAAGGAAAAGGAAAGGCAAGAGATCCAAATCGAAGAATGGGAAGAAATCCAAAACCTCTACAAGAATATTGCAACTCCAAGGGTAAGAAGGGAAAGAAAGTAAACTCCATGTGTCCTTATTATAATAGAGTCTATCATCTTGAATCCTCTTGCATGTATAAGACTATCGTTTTGATTGAAAATACTCTTCAAAAAAATAATCTTAGTCATCACCTTCCCAAAAGTGCTAAGAAGAACACAAAAGAAAAACCTTCAAAAAGAAGGGGTAATGGTCATGGTTTGATTTCCCTTCATTCTACACTACAAGAATGGACCCTTGATTTAGGATCTTTGCATCACATGGCTTCTTCAAAAGAATCTCTTTCTTATCTACAAGCATACTTGGAACCTCCTATTCTAATGGGAGACAATTATGTAGCTGAAGCAACTAGAGAAGGAAGAGTGTTGTTCGAAGATGGAAGTTTTAAGAATTTCTTGCATATTATGAGTTTTTCTATAAATATTCTTTCATTGCATGAAATGACAAACACTGGTAGTTGAAGGAAATTGGTATTTACCCCAGATTCTGTGAGCATCTATGATATGAAAACTAACTCAAAGATTGGATTTAGTAAGGTAAATAATTACTCATATATTTATACCTTTTCTAATTTTGTTCCTCGCTCATATTCCATTTTTCTACCGATGCATGCAAAATAAGAAAGTAGTATTTGGAACTAGATATTTGGATACTTGAATTTCAAATATACGCAAAAGCTTAGCAAGTAATGGATGGTTAAAGGACTCTCGGCCATCAAAGTTTCAAATGTTGTTTGCAATGGATGTGCTCTTGGAAAACATCCGCAAGACGAATTCAAGAAGGGGCCTACATGGAGAGCATCTTCACCTTTGGAGCTTATACACAGTGATGTCATTGGCACATTTCTAGAACCTTCGATGAGAAAAGTGGGATATATGTTGTCATTTCCAAATGATTACACAAGATTCACCTAGATTTTCTTCCTGGAAATCAAGCCTTAAGTTTTAAGCATCTAAATAATTTCAAAATGCATGTAGAAAATTAATGTGGAAAACACATCAAAATATTTCATGGAGACAATAGGAAGGACTATGTCAAAAATACATTCAAAAATTTTGTAATGAAGTGGGCATACAGTTGCAACACATGGTTCCTTCCACTTTGCAACAAAATCTGGTGGTCGAGAGGAAGAACAAATATTTGAAAAAGATGGCCAATTGCATGTTGCATGCAATATCTCTTCGATCAAAATTGTGGACTGAAGCTATTAAATGTGCGTCATACATCCAGAATAGATCTCCTCATAAATATGTCAGTGGAAAAACACCATTTGAAGCCTAGACTCACATGCAACCTGAAGACAGTTATTTCCGCATTTTCGAATCTCCAACATGAGCCGACATACCTACAAAGAAGAGAAAGGCTTTAGAGCCTTAGAGCAAGGAATGCATGTCTGTTTTCTATTCCGATGAAGTCAAAGGATACATATTTCTTGATATCAACATTGAAGAGATCTTTATTGAAAGGAGTGTAAAGTTTGAAGAAGATCCTTTGCATGCACCATTAGATGAACTTGTTACAAATTTACCCTCACCACTAGTTGATGAGTATGAAAATGATGCTTTGGATCAAATTCCTAATCTATATGATCCTTTACCCATGACACTTGTTGGACCACTAGTTTTTGAACATCGAGATAATACTTCCTCATGTAGTTCAGAAGATTCTTGACCACCTCCGACACAAAAATGGCACAACATGAGTATTCTCTTAGATGATCATGCCACTAAACCTCAGTTTGAGGAAGCTCCGCAACAACTCTGAGGCATGTAGCCATGCCCATGCATGCTTATATAATACACACATGTTATCCACAAACTTATACATAAGTAGTTGGGCATCCTAAATGGGAAGAAACTTTGGATGAGGAATAAAAATCTCTCATTGAGAACCATAATTGGGACCTAGCTTCATTGCATTCCAATCATAAGCTTGTTAGGTTCAAGTGGGTTCACCGGACAAAGCAAGAAGCATATGGACAAGTTAGTAAATATAAAGCACAATTGATACTCAGGATTTCAACAGTTACATGGTATTGACTATGATGAGACTTATACTGGGCAAAAGTTTCACTTTTTGTGTCATCATCTTAGGGTGAAGGACACAATTGCCTAGATGTTGTCTTTTTTTTAGTTTTTCATTGTATTTTTAGGGGGAGTTTTTTTTCCCACTTGGTTTTCCCTCTTTCCTATTTCATGCATTGTGCATCGGTACTTAAAATGGCATCGTTGTCGAGACTAATCCATCTTGCATTATACTCACTTAAATTATGCTTAAAGGAAGGTGTTGGTGTATATGTACATTAGATAGTTTTAGTTAACTTGTATGTGGTGTACATGCACATTAACATAGCATAAAGCACAGTTAGCTTTAGTTAGCATTAATGCTTGCATGTAGTTAAACTTAACTAAGTTGCTCTATGTATTGATTCTCTCATTAGTTTGTTAGCATTAGTGCTTGGATGTAGTTAAAATTAAATAAGTTTCTTTATGTATTGATACCCTCATTAATAATATTGATATATCAAATTCATTCTCTCTTCCAATTTTTTTTTTTCAATTCTTGTAAGTTCATACAATTATTCTCCAACTCTAATTTTACGAAATGCATGCCCTTGTAGTTGTTTTTACTAATAGGAAGATATATTCTCTCTAATTAAATTATCCTTCTGGTAAAGAAGAAGGAAAAAGGCTAAGAAAGAACTCTTGATCAGTTGAATGCACGATCCTTACATGTGGCAACTCTTTTGATTGATTGGTCAAGATATTTCATGTAATTACAATGCATTTCCTTCTTGTACCGATCTCATTTTTATAGTGACTATGACAATAATTTCTTTGTAAAGTAATTAAATTCATTTGGACATGGACAAGACACTGAAAAGTGACCACATCAGAGCATCAAAACACCTGTACCATGTTCATCTAGAATAGATTGACTCTAAAATGGAGCAATCAAATTTGATTATGGATAAGCTCACACTAGAACCTTATTTATTCACTAATTAGATTGACTCTAAGCAACGCAAAAATTGCTATGAATATATTAATGATATATATAGGGAGGGAAAATTTGTTTAGAGCTACCCATGATCTTTAAAAGCTATATGCTTGACGTTATTCCCTTTTTTTCTGGACACTGACTTGCATTCTCTAAGAAAAATTATGTTTCCTTCTTTCCAATTTCATAGAACTTGGTTGCTTCCTTCTTCAGAGTTTTAGTTGTCCTGTGAGAATCGTTCCCAACAGTATCAACAGATGATCAATATGAGTTGAACCCTAATTAATTAATCCCAGGATGTGCGTTGTTAACATGATTTTTGCATTTTGATCCACAAAAAATTAAAGACTATATAATATATCTATCGTGTCTCACTCATACCATAATGGGACTTGGCTCTGTTGTATTCCAATCATAACCTTGTTAGGTTCAAGTGGGTTCACCGGATTAAGCAAGCAACATATGGCCAAGCTAGTCAATATAAAGCACAATTGATACTCAGGTTTTCAATAGTTACATGTTGTTGACTATGATGAGACTTATACTAAGCAGAAGTTTCACTTTCTACGATATCGTCTCGAGGTGAAGGACATAATTTCCTAGAAGAGGTCATTTTTTTTAGTTTTGTATTTTTTTTTGAGGCGGGGTTTTGTTCCCACTTGGTTTTCCCTCTTTCCTCTTTCATGCATTGTACATCAGTACTTAAAATGGCCTTGCTGCCGAGACTCGTCCATCTTGCATTATACTCACCTAACTTGTGCTTAAAGGAAGGTGTTGGTGTACATGTACATTAGTTAGTTTTAGTTAGCTTACTTGTATGTGGTGTACATGCCCATTAACATAGCATAAAGCACACTTAGCTTTAGTTAGAATTAGTGCTTGCATGTAGTTAAACTTAACTAAGTTGCATTATGCATTGATGATCTCATTAGTTAGTTAGCATTAGTGCTTGCATGTCGTTAAATTTAACTAAGTTTATTTATGTATTGATCCTCTCATAAATAATATTGAGATATCAAATTCATTCTCTCTTCCATTTCCTTTTTCAATTCTTGCAAGTTTATACAACTATTCTCCATCTCTAATTTTATGAAATGCACACCCGTATAGTTGTTGACTAATAGGAATATATCTTCTATCTAATTAAATTATCCTTCTGGTAAAGAAGAAGGAAAAAGGTTGAGAAACAACTATTGATCAGTTGAACGCACGATCCTTACATGTGGCAACTCTTTTGACTGATTGGTCAAGATCTTTTGTGCAATTACAATACATTTCCTTCTTGTACTGATCTCATTTTTCCAGTGACTATGACAAACATTTCTTTGTAAAGTAATGTAATTCATTTTGACATGGCCGAGACGCTGCAAAGTGACCACATCAAAGCATCAAAACTCATGTATCATGTTCAATTAGAAATAGATTGACTCTCAAATGGAGTAGTCAAATTTGATTATTGATAAGCTCACACTAGAACCTTATTTATTCACTATTTAGATTCACTGTAAGTAGCGCAGAAAGAGCTATGAATATATTAATGATATATATAAGGAGGGAACTTTTGTTTAGAGTTTCCCATGAGCTTTACAAGCTATATGCTTTATGTTATCCCCTTTTTTGTGGAGTTTGACTTGCATTCTCTAAAATATTTTATGTTTCATTCTTTCTAATTTCATAGCACTTGGTTGCTTCCTTCTTCAGTGTTTTAGTTGTCCAATGAGAATACCTCCCAACAATATCAATGAATGATCAGTATGAGTTGAAACCAACTTAATTAATCCCCGGATGTACCTTGCTAACATGAATTTGTGCATTTTAATCCACACAAAATTAAAGACTATATAATATATCTATTGTGTCTTATTGCGAACATAATTGGGACCTGGCTCCACTACATTCCAGTCATAAGCTTGTTAGGTTCAAGTGGGTTCACCGGACCAAGCAAGCATCATATGGCCAAGTTAGTCAATATAAAGCACAATTGGTACTTAGGTTTTCAACACTTACATGGTGTTGATTACGATGAGACTTATATTGAGCATAAGTTTCACTTTCTGGGGCACCGCCTTGGGGTGAAGGACACGATTTCCTAGAAGTTGTCATTTCTTTAGTTTTTCATTGTATTTTGAGGGGGGGGGGGGGGGGGGGGGGGTGTTTGTTCCCACTTTGTTTTCCTTCTTTCCTCTTTCATGCATTGTACATTGGTACTTAAAATGGCCATGTTGCTCAGACTCATCCATCTTGCATTATACTCACCTAAACTTATGCTTAAAGGAAGGTGTTGGTGTACATGTACATTAGTTAGTTTTAGTTAACTTGTATGTGGTGTACATGGACATTAACATAGCATAAAGCACTCTTAGCTTTAGTTAGCATTAGGGCTTGCATGTAGTTAAACTAAATAAGTTGCTTTATGTATTGATTCTCTCATTAGTTAGTTAGCCTCAGTGCTTACATTTAGTTAAACTTAACTAAGTTCCTTATGTATTTATTCTCTCATTAATAATATTAAGATATCAAATTCATTATCTCTTCCAAATTTACTTTTAAATTCTTGTAAGTTTATACAATTATTCTCCAACTCTAATTTTACGAAAATGCCCTTATAATTGTTTTGACTAATAGGCATAGATATTTTCTCTAATTAAATTATCCTTCTCGTAAAGAAGAAGGTAAAAATGCTGAGAAACAACTCTTGATCAGTTGAATTCACGATCCTTACATGTGGCATCTCTTTTGATTGATTGGTCAAGATATTTCATGTAATTACTATGCATTGCCTTCTTGTACCGATCTCATCTTGCCAGTAACTGACAATCATTTCTTTGTAAAGTAATGAAATTCATTTGGACATGGTCAAGACACTGCAAAGTGACCACATCAGAGCATCAAAACACCTATACCATGTTTAACTAGAAATAGATTGACTCTAAAAGGGAGTAGTCAAATTTGATTATGGATAAGCTCACACTAACACCTTATCTATTCACTAATTAGATTGACTATAAGGAGTGCATAAAGTGCTATGAATATATTAATGATATATATAGGGAAGGAACTTTTGTTTAGAGCTGCCCATGAGCTTTACAAGCTATATGCTTGATGTTATCCCCTTTTTTTGTGGAGTCTCACCTGCATTCTCTAAAAAAATTTATGTTTCCTTATTTCCAATTTCATAGCACTTGATTGCTTCCTTCTTCAGTGTTTTAGTTGTCCTATGAGAATCCCTCCCAACAATATCAATGAATTATCAACATGTGTTGAACCCAAATTAATTAGTCCTAGGATGTACCTTGTTAACATGAATTTGTAAATTTTAATCCACACAAAACTAAAGACTATATAATATATCTATCATGTCTCACTGGAAGTTGGAGATGTTGTCTTCTTGAAACAGATGGATGTAGGCAATTTTCCAGAGGCCAAGTAGTGAATTAATGTCATTGAATCAGGCTACAATGAAGGGAATCTACAATATTAAGGCTTGGCGACTAGGCTTTCAATGTCCTCTACTAGGATTGATAGTTCAAAGCAGTATATAAACTGTCGTTTTTTTACCATCCACTGTATCCTGGGTAGAAGGTGTTTCTGCCATAGTCAATTATCTTTCTATTTCTGTTTTCTCCTGAATCTTAACATGGGGGGAAGAGTTGTTTCTGGCTTTTGCATGGACTACTGAGGAAGACATTATGGGTTTACACAAAAAGGTATGTCCTCATTACTAAACAGAAAGCCAAAACCATAGGAATAGATACATGTTTAATTGTGTTTCTGGGGTCAATTCCTAGCCTATTTTTTGTTGGAAAACTAAAATGTTGCATCTTTTTTGGGGTAAAATTTAGAGAACTTGTTTTCATCAGCTTCCTGTTACTATCTGAGATTATTACCGTCCATAAGATGATTTTCACTAGAAATTTTCATGCTAGGTAGATTATCTTCTCAATACACAGCAAAATCTTACGAGTTTCTTTTGGAATAACATTGGTATATAGGGTAAGTTCTTGGTTTTATGGGATTACATTAACTCCCCATTTCATATGCCATGGGGAACACAAAAAATTAAGGACAGCTTAATGGGTTTCTTAGCATTCTGCCTATTTACTAATTATTTCACCTGGCATTTCCCGTCATGGCTCTAGCTTTCCAATTTCATAATTATCTCTAGACCCTGTAAACAGTGCGGGTTTTGGCTATGTCATGTATGGTTAGTCTGTAACTGTTTTATTGCTACTGTCTGAACAACGAATGCTAATATTCATTGTTCCAGTCGCATAAAACCTTGGTATTTGCAGACTGCCATTGACATTCCTCCTCTCTTGATGCCAATAGACATTGTTTTGTTTCTCACATCTTTCTCAGTGTCATAGAAGCCCACCATAGCTTGCCACCCTCTCTCTTGACTCTTTCCAGTATTCGTCGGTTTTATATTTTTCTCAGGCAGTTTCAAATTTCCCGGCGGGGATGTGGGATACTATCCACAACTGACAGTGCATACCATTTATTTCACTCGCTCTATACGCGTCATTTGCACTCTTCTCAAGACACCTAGATACTTCAACATCAGGCCATATCTGTTGTAACATTCCTTTTGTCAGTTTTATAATAGAAAATTCCTATTTAGGGTTGTCAATGGTGGCGTCCAAACACAATATACCTTTTAACTCTGGTACCTGTCCCCTCCTGGATTGCATGTTTTTTTGGAAATTGGCAATCCTAATAGGGATGCACAGCTAATATTGTCAGACCCTCATCTTTCCCATAACATCAAACCACAACTCCTTAATTAAGCTGTCAGTACTCGCTATCTTATACTCCATATCATTCCCGGAAGTTTTAACACATGGCGGATTATCCCTCTAACGTCTGTGCCACCTCTGTGTTGAATCGGTGCTGATATCCATGTCAGCCAAAGTAACCCACGTTCACTTGATGCATGGCATAGTATATTAGGAGACGGTAATATGTCGGATGTCGCGGAGAGGCCTCTTGATTTTTTGGCTGGCAGACTTATACATCAACATCGTCATTCCAAACACCACTCCATTAAAATCGCTCCTCCTCCTTCAGCCTTGGCCTTGGACAGTGATACTCTGGTGGATCGTATTACTAGTTTACAAAAACCTGCCCTAGTTGGTAGATGGTACTTTTTGGAGATGGAAGACTCTGAAACATGTAAATGGATTGATAAGAAATGGAAATCGATATTAGGGTACATGCATATGGTTGTTAGGCTTTTGAAGGGATGGTATAGTTTTCACTTCCTTATTCAGGAAGATTTGGAGAAAATTATAGCTATCCCATGGATTCATGGAAGAAGTTTTCTTGCCCTCCACAAGTGGTACATTGGGTACAATCCCCTTCGTAATACTCCCTCCAACAAGTTGGTATGGGTAAAATTACCAGGACTCCCTCTGGAATTATGGAAAAAACAGGCTCTTACTGACATTGGTAATGCCAGTGGTGTTGTAGGGAAAAGTATCCGACTCGGATGACCCTATCCCACTCTAAGGGTGATAGTTCCTTAGCAACAACTGTAAAACAAACTACTTAAGGTTTACTTCTTTATGAAAGCAAAAGAGAATGGAAAAAATCACTAAGCGTTGCCTTGCGCTTAATGTCGAATCCAAACTCTTCTCTTTGGCCACTTGCTCCTAGCTCCTTGTTCTTTTGCTTGCCCAGCTACAATGAGATCCTGCAAAATAACAAAGAAGGAAACTACAAGAGGCATGCAATCATAACTGGTTCATGGATTAGTGTAAACCAAACATGCAATCATCACAATATATTATTGAAACAAGAGCACATAGAAGAACCTCAATAGATTTTATTAATGAAGAAGTAAAGGTTCTGAGAGTACTACAACCATTGAAGGCTCCAACCCAGCAACACCTCCCAGCAGAAAGAATTTCTCCTCTTCACCTCTCTCAAACAATCACCCAATAGTTCTATAGTGAAACCAACAGCATATCATTACTTTGCACAAAATTCCAGCCTCCTGAGCTCATAGGAGAGAGCTCAATATATAGATGAATTGAGAAAGGATGAGTCAGCTTGCAACTGATGTGTAGATGCCTTGTGTCCTCTCTCTCTTCAGTTAATCTTTAGTTGATCTTCAGTTCTTGAGTCCACTTGGAGAACCTTGCTTCCACTTGGAGAAATAGAGCCTCTGACTCATCACAAGGCGAAATACCTGATCCAAGTGTCATTTTTGGAAGATTCCAGAGCAATGACTCAGTGTGCCACTTGTCCCATCTCGCTCAGCGCAGGTGGCCTTTTTTCCACTTGCTTTGTAACGCAGGTACACCATGGAGGAGTTGAGTTTCAGCGCAGAAGCCTAGTGGAGCACCTGCTTTGATTTCAGGATTGCTTGTTTTTGAGTGTTTTCAGGTGGAGAACTGATCTGAGAGCTGTTGGTTTGCTGACCTTGTTCCTCTAGGGGTAAGAACATCATGTTTAGGGAACTTTGGATCCCTTGGATTATTGACAATTCATGCTTGTTGCTGTAAGGCACAAATTTGTCTATAACAGATGCCCCCTAAAGTATGAGGTCGTTTATCGGGTGAAATGCTTTATTGAGAGGATCCGAAGTTCATTCAATCTGCTGAGAAGTGTCCTGTAATAAGATACAATACGATACATTATTTTTCATACATTTTCATGATCTAGCTGAGGCGGGCATTCCCATGCTCAGCTTTATAAATACATTTTGGTACATAGAACAGACGATCGTCTGATTGTAGACTGATAATTCTCTGCTGAAATTATCATCCTTTGAGAAGGATGATCATCTGCTGCAATGATGTACATATCAAATGTCTTTATATCCTGAATATATATCGCAGCCCGGATGGATGAAACTAGATCCGGGGTCTTCAATCTCTTCCGATCTTTACTCGATGTACAAATCGATCCATGTGAGAATTTCTTGAAGTCGAACATGGAAAGACATCGCTTGATTACCGGCCAATGATGTAAACCGTTAACAAGCGCGAGAGGAATCACCGATAAGGATGATGACCCTCAAGGTACAGCAGTACAATTCACATGGTGGGAATAAAGGACTTGGCGTCGACCACCATGCAAAATCCTCTGGTCGAAGGTCATTGATGTATACCTGTCGCCGGAAGTGAGAAACTTGCCATTGAGGCATGCAAGCTTCAAAGTACTGAAGGGGTTGTTCCTAGATCAACTCCTTGGATAATGAGCTGATGTCGACAAGGAGCGATCCGTCAAAGGAGGGCCTTAATGAATCCCACATCAGTGACACGGAACGGAGCTAGTGATTGTGATGAGGTGAAAACAAACTGTGATGTATGATTCAGGGTGGCGGTCATGAAGTGGATGAAGGATAATGTATGGCAGTGGATGGGACACGGTTGACTCTTTGCAGAACCACATCTCTTGAACATATAATGACACTGATGTGATGGATCAGTAGCATTACCCCAATTGTGGATGGTGTGGCGAGGACCATGGTTATGAGACCGGTGAATGAAACAACCCAACCCGATGTGATACGGAGGACAAAGTGTCATGTTCAAGAGTGACTTGCTACCATTAATGCTGTGAGGTTCTCCCAATTTTTCCCCAGTCATTGCTGACCAGTACCTCTTTATTTTTGTCAAGCTTGAGGAGGATAACATATGCTTGTTCTATAACCTGCCCTTCGGGCAAGCCCATCGCTATGTTTTAACGAGCCTAGCGATAGGGAAACTCGTTCTCGTCTAAAGACAAGTTTGTCGCTATTTAATCATTTTAACGAGTCTAACGACAAGGAAAACTCGGTCCTTTTCATTTTTAGAGAGTCTGAAAAGGTACGGAAAGTTAACTCCAAAATTCCTTTTTCGTCTTCTAATCCCTTAAGTCCGAAAAAGTATAAAACAATACAGAAGGGATGAATTTTCGATTGCTTTAACGAGCCGAACAAAACAAGCGCTCGATCTTTTTGTGCAATAATCCCTCAGGTCCAAAAAGATTAAAATCTAGAGGAGGGATAGCTTTCCGGTCGTTTTAACGAGCTGGAAGGCCAAAACTCGGCAATCTTTTCATATTTTACGAGTCAGTGAAAAGAGCTTAAAGACGACTCGTCTTTCGAGGAACGAGTGATGAAAGGGGCAGCAGCAGATTCCAGGTACAGGTTGGAATATTCCAATCACGGCAGTGTCACAAGGATGGCTTGGTGAAATCACTCTTCGCAGCTGTTCCTCAAAACGGGTAAACAAACACATGGAGATGAACGATTGGCCAAATGAACGGATGGAGGTGAGACTGCAAGAACACGACCAAGGGCTTTAATATGGTTGTCAAAGGTTACATTTACCAAGGTTATTTACCGGTTCATTTTTTCTGGGTGAGCTTGAACTCTAGGGGAAGATTGCTCACAACTTATGTTTATTTTTTAACGAGCATGAACTATGTGCTAAAACTGCTCGGATCTTGCGTTTATTTTTTAACGAGCATGAACTGTGTGCTAAAACTGCTCGAACATACCAGTCATAATACAAGAAACGCCTCAGGTGAGGTAGTCATATTTAAGGAGCTATACCTCACTAGTTACTCCAATTTGGCAAGTTTTAACTTTTGCCCCACATCCTTTCTTTATGCAAGCTGGAAACGGCTAATCCTACGAGTTTAACGGGTTAGACCTACAGGTTTAAAGGGAGGACCTAAAAATTTAAAAAATAAATAGTCGTCCCATGCTTGCACTCCAAAAGGTTTGCATGCCCCCAGGTATAAAGTATAATTTCGAGGCGCTGCCTCTTACTTATTATCCGAAAAATAGTTCTGTTCGCTGTCGCAAACTAAACCCTTTTTTCGGCGATGTCTATCACTAGGTTACTAAAGACGGTGACCACTTGTTGCAGCAATTTCATCTCTTTCTTTGGAGGCTGCCCCTACTTATCCTTCAAAACATATGTTTTAATGGGTGAGGCTTGCCTTCAAAGATGGTGGCTACTTGCCGCTACAAATGGATCTCCTTCCTCGGTATCCTAATTATCTAGACAAGGGGAGCGAGAAGCAGATTATCTCACTCACATAACTTTGACAAAAGAATCTTATTCTAGAACAACCCTCTCTTCCTTCTTTCGGACGGGGTACGGACTAGTCATATTCTTCTGCGGAAATCAACTTTATACCCAAGGTTTCCTCTGCCCAAGGCAGGCCAGGGTGCATGCCCCCTGGGTCCCAGTTATATCTTTCCGAATCACTCGCATTCATCGGGAAGTAGAACCGGGGGTGGAGGCATTTCTTGAGTGAATAAGCCGTTTAGGGTTGATATTTGACTATTTGCGATGCGAGATCCCGGAAATGAAAGTTGGTCTACGAGCTTGACCATCTTTCCTTCGTGTGGAAAACACATTACTCTAAAGAGTGAGGAGACTATAGCTCCCATGCAATATATATAGTCCCGTCCAAGGAGTAGGTTATAATCCAAGGGTCCTTGGACGACCATGACATTCATATGAACTGTCTTCTTCCTCAATGTAATGGGAACATTGGGGAGAATCCCTAATGGGCGACTGGTTCCTTTATCAAAACCCGATAGATTTCTCATCTCAGGTAAAAGCGCCGGGGAACCCAGTGCTTTCCAAGCAATAGAGGAAAGGATACTCACAGATGCCCCTTCATCAATGATGGTTCCAGCCATTACCATTCTATAGATTTGGACAATGATTCTGAATGGTATACTGGCTGGTAACCGGGGTCTGCCTAGTTGGTTCCAATCAAAGGATACGACCAGGTTGCTTGGTGGTGGGACCGAATACACGGCCGGATACGACCCTAACGATGTTCCTTCCTGCGATAAAGGAATGGGCGCATTGCCCTGATGCTCATCAGAGTCTGTGTTGATGAAAAGAATCTGGATGGTGTCATCCTTATTCTCTTCAGTGAGGGTGTCATTTGAAGATGAATCTTCAACGATGGTGTCATTTGCGGATGAAACCTCTGAAGGAAGAACCGGGTCAACTGCCGTTTCGACCTTTAGACTTTCGTCTGGTCTGGATTCAGTTGGTTCATTCTCAATGACCGACACTTCAGCTGACCACTTGAGCGGGCCAGCTGGATTTTCAACTATCGAGGGATTAGGCACGAGTTTTTGGTATCCAGGAGGAAGTCGTAACGGTGATACCGGACGATCTTCCAAAACTCTCTTCGCCTCATCTAAGAATGGACATCGGTGGATGGCGTGATCGCCTTCACACAACATACAGGGTGATCTTGGTCTCCCTTTTCGTCCTTCACTCTCGCTAGTTGACGGATTGCAATCAACATGACTACCAGAGGTTGATGCTACCGGATTGTGCAACCTGGGGGACCAGTCCCTTAGTATCCGGGGAATACAAGGACAATCACGATGGAAGTGGGTCCCTTTGCAAATGACACATGGCGATTTAGGCCCGGTCGGTGCAGTGTGTGGATTTTTGTCAGATGTCTTTTGCTTGCCCCCAGTCGCCTTCGCCATAGGCCCCTTCTGCTTCTTTTCTTTCTTCTTCTTTTCCTTCTTCTCCATGGGAGGCTGACTTTTGCCGGCTCTACCTTGTGAAGATGAAGGATCAGAGGAAGAAATGTAAGAAGTGGAAGGCTGGTGGGCAGCGCTAGACTGGTCTGACTGTTGATTCGACTGCTCAGGATTTGTGGCGATTTGAACTACATTAGTTGAAAAGAGCCATACAGGTAGGCCAATTGTCAATCCTGGAAGTGACAATGTGGCCATATGAGGCGCACCAACATCTCCCCAAGAGGAGAAGGGATTTGGACTTCCACCAAGGTTACTTCCTTGGTTGGTGGGCTCCATACTTTTCAACTGAAAGATCAACGTGGGAATAAGAGGTGATTATGTTCCGTTTAAAATAAATTTTATTAACGACGCTTTAGACACAACTTTGCTTTTTCATGTTTTAAGAGTCGAGAAAAAGCTAAAGATGACTCCAGTCCCCTTCGATGTTTTAATGAGCCCGAAGTGACAAATGCTCGGATGGACTTTTTCAGTTATAGAGTTTGAAAAAGGCCAAAAGAAACTGCTCTGGAGTTCTAGGCAGAGGGTGTGTCAAACTTTTCGCGAAACCACAGAATACGTTTTACGGTACGGGTGGTCGATCTTCGTGAATGCTGTGTTCACTGCATCGCGATCAGTAGGGCGGCCGACACGGCTTCCTATGGATAAAGGCTTTGTTCCTATAGGGGTCTCCCAATATATACGCGACGGTACGTGGGAGCACAAGTCCGTATTAGTGCCACCGACTCTCAGGAGGAATCACCCACCTTCGTAGAGATCGACAGTCACTATGTTTAATGACGCCGGAACACGTCTCTACCTAGACCTCTATGTGTTTGCGTTATGTTACAAAGCGTTGTTATGTAAATTGAATTTATTTTAATGTTGATCTTGCTTAGCAGTTTGCCTTTAAGGATCACCACGAGATGTATGTAACAAATTCCTGAATGCAGTCTAAGATGAGAAGCAAACTTTTCAATCTTTCAACTTTGAAAATCTTAACTACTGAGGGAAAAGAAAGGCAAAATCTTTTCACACAGATCATAGAGCACACACTAAATGCAATTTTTTTCTAAATCGTCAAGCAAACAGTCAAATGCAAAATGCACAATGCATGTATTTTCTTTTCCCTTTCTTAATGTGGATGGGTTACAAAAAGAAAGTTGTTATATAACTTTGATTTTGATTTAAAGCGAAAGTAAACAAGCTTGTCCAAAATCAAAAGACACCTTAAGATTCACTTGCTTAATCACTGGAAATGCATGAAATCAAACCATAATGACGAAAGTAAATGACTAATTAGCTATGGACAGCAAACAAGCTAACTCTTCAGACCAGCAAAATGCCTAACACAGGTTCAGATCTAAGAGGCCAAAAGCAAGACTAGTTTACTCTTCGTTATGGGAAATTGTAAATGAGTAAGAAATACAAAAGAACAAGTACAATTTCGTTATATAACAGAGGCGGAATGATGGCAAGTAATATTGGTTTCAGAATAGGTGCAAGACTGGTAACTGGCAGCCAAATCAATAGTGAAAACAGGCAAGAAAAAGGGAGGAAACCCCAAATGCACTAGGCAAATTTGGGCCAACGCAGGTGCTGCACAGCCAATCTGGCTCTCAGCGCAGGTAGCCCCTTCGGGACCTGCGTTGCAAAGCAGGTAGCCTGTGTACTACCTGCTTTGGAAAACGAAAGTTGCGTTTTCTCAGTTTCCGGGTCACAATTTTCTCAAAAATGCACAGTTTTTGCTCAAATCAGAAGCAATCAGTCAAGCACACTCAAAGGGATGATTAGGAAGGTGAAAAGCTATCACTAAGAGCTTACAAGGATCCTTGTAGATCAGCTCTTCAAATCATGAACTTGCTCAGAAATGAGCCAGAGTAGCTGCCCTCTACTTCGCTTTTGATATAGTCAAAAGCTTTTCGATTTGGTACTCTCTTGTTCAGGAAATGAATAGCAAAATACTACAAACACAATCAAACGGATACGATCCCCAGCGGAGTCGCCAGTTTGTTGTAGGGAAAAGTATCCGACTCGGATGACCCTATCCCACTCTAAGGGTGATAGTTCCTTAGCAACAACTGTAAAACAAACTACTTAAGGTTTACTTCTTTATGAAAGCAAAAGAGAATGGAAAAAAGCACTAACCGTTGCCTTGCGCTTAATGTCGAATCCAAACTCTTCTCTTTGGCCACTTGCTCCTAGCTCCTTGTTCTTTTTCTTGCCCAGCTACAATGAGATCCTGCAAAATAACAAAGAAGGAAACTACAAGAGGCATGCAATCATAACTGGTTCATGGATTAGTGTAAACCAAACATGCAATCATCACAATATATTATTGAAACAAGAGCACATAGAAGAACCTCAATAGCTTTTATTAATGAAGAAGTAAAGGTTCTGAGAGTATTACAACCATTGAAGGCTCCAACCCAGCAACACCTCCCAGCAGAAAGAATTTCTCCTCTTCACCTCTCTCAAACAATCACCCAATAGTTCTATAGTGAAACCAACAGCATATCATTACTTTTCACAAAATTCCAGCCTCCTGAGCTCATAGGAGAGAGCTCAATATATAGATGAATTGAGAAAGGATGAGTCAGCTTGCAACTGATGTGTAGCTGCCTTGTGTCCTCTCTCTCTTCAGTTAATCTTTAGTTGATCTTCAGTTCTTGAGTCCACTTGGAGAACCTTGCTTCCACTTGGAGAAATAGAGCCTCTGACTCATCACAAGGCGAAATACCTGATCCAAGTGTCATTTTTGGAAGATTCCAGAGCAATGACTCAGTGTGCCACTTGTCCCATCTCGCTCAGCGCAGGTGGCCTTTGTTCCACTTGCTTTGCAACGCAGGTACACCATGGAGGAGTTGAGTTTCAGCGCAGAAGCCTAGTGGAGCACCTGCTTTGATTTCAGGATTGCTTGTTTTTGAGTGTTTTCAGGTGGAGAACTGATCTGAGAGCTGTTGGTTTGCTGACCTTGTTCCTCTAGGGGTAAGAACATCATGTTTAGGGAACTTTGGATCCCTTGGATTATTGACAATTCATGCTTGTTGCTGTAAGGCACAAATTTGTCTATAACAAGTGGGAAGTTTATCTACATGGACCCACGCTGTCTGGGTGCACAGGACAAAAGGGTTTCCTAGATCCTCATTGAAAAGGATTATACAGGGGGTTTCCTTGATCACATTGAACTACATTGGGTTGACGCCTTTCTCCAACAAAGGTTGGATTATTGGGGGGTTTCGTTCAGGTACTCTTTCTATCACAGAACTGGCCACATGCGTGAACAATGCCCCTTCCACCGGGCGGACGTTTCCATGGCAAAATATGCTATAATGGATCCTTGGGGCTTCTCTCGGATACGGGTCGATTGGGTCATCAAATTCTAAAAGGAAAAGAAAAAATGACACATAAGCATCCTCTATAGCAATCAGGCATACATTCTTGCCAGAAGTCCCACCTTCCACATGCTTTTGGATCAATTGCCTCCTCGCCCATTACTATTTCTTCATCATTGATAAATTCGGCCAAATCAGATTTTCCTTCTTCTCACAGCCCACCAGCTTTTATGTCTCATCCACCTCCCGAGCCTATAACCTTCCACGATATTCCTATCCCCTTTACAGCTCCTCATCCTTACTCGGATATTCCATCCACCTCACAAATTTCATATGTTGCACCTCTGGCTTCGCCCTGCTGACAATCAAAAGATAAAGGCCCTTGCCTCAATATTACTCCACCAATTTCTCCCACTGCTTCACCAACAAATTCGGTCGGGAGTGATCTAGACCTCCTCCTACAAAGGAAGACCCTTGATTTTCATACTCTTACTATCCACAAACCGGCAGGCAGCTCATCCCCCCATATCAGCCCGACCTCGGCGAGAAACATTACAGTGCGTAGTAAGCAAAACCGTGGCAGTCGCCACTTTCAGGGATGATCCAATAAAAATCCATTTTCTTCTCCTATGGATAGGTTCCTTGTTGACATTCCCATTGCTGATAGCTCCCCCTCATGGGCCCTTAGAGCATGGATGCCTGAGAAAGACCTATCATGATGTGCATAATCTCTCTTAATATTTGGGGTCTAGGGATTGCCCCTAAATATTTTTCCCTCAAAAACTGGTTGTTATCTCTGGATCCATTCATCATCCTCGTACAAGAGATGATGCACAATGTTCTTGATGCTATTCAATATTTTCGGAAATTTTTTCCACCCTGGCATATATCTACAACTACTGCTATTGGTCTCTCGATTGGTCTGGTGGCCTTATGGGACCTGAGATGGATCAAAATTAAAGCCTTTGAATGCTTCACTGGTATACTTCAGGAAGGTAATATCCGTGGCCTACCGTTTTATGTTCATATCTTAAACATATATGCCCCATATAGAGATAGGGGGGTTTTCTGGGACTGATTCATATCATCTGGCTTGATGGACCTACAGACTCTCATTATAGTAGGAGATCTAAACTGTACTATCATCCTTGATGAAATTTGGGGTTTCTTTAGTAACGCTGACCCTCTGGTGGGAAAAATCCAAAATGCCATTATCTTGAACAATTTCGTGGATGTTTGTCCCTCCAAAATTACCCCGACATGGGACAATGGATGCTTTGGATCTACCTATGTGGCCAAAAGATTGGATCATTTCCTAATCCATGAGCAATTACTGGACCACTTGAGTGATGTCCGAGTAAACATCATCATCAACTTTATATCAGATCATAGACCCATCACCCTGTAATGGAGGAAAGGTGAACCTCACTCGGGTTTCCCTTTCAAATTCAATAGAAAAATCTTAGAGGATCTTGATTTTAATAAGATGGTATATGACACTTGGTGAAATATTAATGTCATAGGATCCTCTCCTATGCTCAATATCATGGAGAAACTAGACTCCCTCCGGGGATCTGTAAGATTGTGGTAGAAGAATAAAATTAGAGATAGCAGAAAAGAGCTTGTGAAAATTCAAGAACAATTGGACTCTCTTCAGGCCTCCATGTCCTCTCACTTCCTCCCTGACCACATCCGAGCCAACATACAAGAACTGGAATACAGGAAGAAGAAAATTCTAATGATGGAAGAAGCTACATGGAGACTAAAGAGCAAGGCACTCGGGTTAAAAGAAGGGGACCAAAATACAAAATTTTTCCACAGATAGCAAATTTATGCCGAAATATAAATTCCATATGGAAAATCATTGACTCGGATGGACAAATATCCCACACACAAGAAGAAATACGTGATGCTGCTGTAAATTACTTTCAAAATGCTTATAGAAGCAGTGAAAATTCTTCTGTGGAGGATATGATTTGGGGAATTGGACCATATCCTATCATGTTTGATTCGGAGAAAAATGTGGATTTTTTAAGAAAGTTTTCGAGGAAGAGCTACTGGGGATTCTCAAGTCCTTTAAGAGTGACAAAAGTACCGGTCTGGATGGATGGACTATTGAAGTGTTCTCTCACTTCTTTGAAATTATCAAGATGGACCTGTTGGGTATGATTGAGGAATCCATAAATATGGGCTACATTCATCAAAAGATAACCTCCACATACATCACTCTCATTCTGAGAAACAAATCTGCTGAGAGCTTCTCAGACTATAGGCCTATTTCTTTGTGTGATGTCATCTATAAAATCATATCAAAGACTATTGTGGGGTGGTTGCACAAGACTCTTTCTCTTTTCATATCTCCTGAACAGCATGGATTCCTTTTGGGGAGAATCATTCACGATGTTGTGGCAAATGCATAGGAAAGCATGCACTCCATCCACACAAAAAACATGGACGTGGCTATTCTGCAGGTATATCTCCATAAAGCATATGACTGTTTGGATTGGGGTTTTCTTAGACTAATTCTCAGCAAGATTGGTTTACATCCTAGATGTATTAACTGGATCATGGCCTGTGTGGACAACGTAAATTATGCTATCATTATCAATGGACTTCCAACAAGATTCTTTCGGTCTGGCAAAGGTCTTCCTTAGGGATGCTCTTTATCTCCTTTATTATTCATATTTGTAATGGATTGTCTAAGTCTGCATATCAAAAGAGCGGTTCTAGAGGGCCAATTCAAATCACTGAAGCTTGGGAACAATATCAGTATCTCACATAACCTCTTTGTTGACGACATCCTCATAATGGGTATGCTCTTTTGTTTCTCTTGGTATTATCTTTTTAATATTTTTCAATAGATTTTTGAATGCTTCAGGACTGTGTATGAAGTCCAATAAGTCAGTTCTTTATTATAGTCAATCTGATATGATAACTATTACATATATTAAAGACTTATTTGGAATTGAGGCTAAACCTATGCAAAATGGATTGAAGTATCTTGGTTATAGACTTAAACCATCATGTTATAGAATTTCTGATTAGAAATGGCTCACTGAAAAGTTCTATAATTGAATTTCTGGATGGGAATTTAGATGTCTATCCATAGGGGGTAGGGCCATTCTAACACAGCTGGGTGTCTATTGGGCACATCTTTTTCATATACCTGCCACCATCATTAATGACATAAACCGACTTATGGCAAATTTCATCTGGGCAGGCACACACAGTAGAAGAAAATTCCATCTGACCAAGCTATCAAATATAACCCTTCCAAAGGACATGGGTGGATGGGGAATATTAGATCTTAGTTGTTTTGGTGAGGCATTACTTATCAAATCACTCTAGAGGGGTTTATTTGGACCAAGTATATGGAGTAAGATCATACAACATAAATATCTAAAGAAAAAAGACTTCATTTTTTGGTACCATTTTGGTTCAATTGTATAAAACACAGTTCAACAATCTGGTCAAGTTTCCTAAAAATTGAGAAATGCTTCATTCAGCACCTGGCATCGAAATTCCAGACTAGAAATAACATTCTTATTGGCTTTGACCCAATTCTAGGTGCTGAACCGAACTTCTCCATTTCCGACAATATCACATAGCTCTTGAACGATCATGGTTTCTTTTTCTGGGGCCAAGTCATAAATGGCTGGCAGGGTACTCTCCCCATGTGGAAAAGTGCCTATGAATTGGGGTTAACCGGTCTCTTGGAAGAGTAATGGCTTCAGATCATCAAAAATATTAAACAACTAGGCATCTGCCGATCAGGGACCCAGGATAAAATCATATGGTCAGGCAAAATGTTTTCAGATAACATAATTGTAGCAGACACCTACCAGATATTATCAGACAAGGTTGCCAGGAAAGAGGAGAACCATACCATTTATGATTTCTAGAAAACAAAAGCTCCAATCAAAATTATCATATTCATTTGGCTTGTTTATCATAATAGGAACCTTGTTTGGGAAAACTTGCAAAAAAGGAATTGGTGTGGACCTGGCATATGCTACATATTCAAAACCCATTTAGAAGACAGTGACCACATCTTTTTACACTGCCTCCTCACTACTCGGGTTTGGAAAAAGATTTCTTCCCTATTTGGTTTCCCATATATTCAACACACTTGTATCAGAGATTCATTGAATTGGTGGAGCACACAAAAATCTGCGTAGTGTATTAATCCTCTTTTCATCTTCTGGGCAATCTGGAAGTGGAGGAATAGAAGCATCTTCCAGAACTGTAGGGAGGAATTCTCTATAATAATTGAAAAAATTGTCTCAAATCTATTTATTTTTTATTTTTTATAAAAAAATTTTGCACAACCAATATACTCTAAGGATGATCCTAAAATGAAGAATGATATTCAATTCACTTACCCTATGGGATTCTTTGATGGGGCCGGACAAGGGAACACCTGTGCATGTGGCTTTTTGATTGCCATAAACGCTGACTTGACATACAGGATATACTGGAATTGTGGTGATGGTACAAACACAAAAGCTAAAGCATTAGCTCTCTGGGTTCTCCTATGGTTCAACAGTTTCCTTAGGAACCCCACTCTACACATATATGGTGATTCGATGATCATGATTGATTAGCTCTTGGGGAGGGCATCCATCAACAATTCCAAACTTCAAGGATGGATGGAAAAAATCGAACTCCTATGGAAAAATCAAGATAGCTATACAATCCAACACATTGGAAGGTGCCTTAACAAGGAAGCATATAGACTATCAAAAAAGGGTTTGCAGGGCGCATTGACAAATGGTATCTAGGGATCACGTGGGAGTAGAACAATTTTGATATGGAGGACCTTCCAAACCCGGGTTAATCTCCTCTATGCATGTGTTTCATAGTCTTTTTTTGTAAATTTTTGTTATATAGGCTTATAAATTTCATAATATAGTTTCATAATGTACAAACCCTTCCTAGGCCATCACTTCGTGCGAACTAATACTCAGACAGATCCTTTTAAAGGTTGAACAACTGGTGATTAAAATTGTTTGTGACAATGTTGCATGACTACATAATTTTCCTTTTTGTAATTTTGAACTTGTTTTGCTTGGCCATTGGGAAAAAACAGTGTCCTTTAAGAGGGACTTTCTTGAGCTTCCTCGTTAGAAGGTGTAATTTGAAAACTTTAGTCTCTATCCCTCTGGTAACCAAGCTGTATTGTACTGATAAAACAATTCTGTTGATTTTTTTGGATTCAATTGCTACAGATCTTTCAGATGCTACAGGTTCCTCCCGAGGGGGAACACTCTATATCAATATGGATACAAGGAGAACAATACAGAACCAACTGATGCTTGTCTATACCACAGATATTTGCTGCTGAAAAATGCTTTTTTCTGTCATTATCATTACACAAACTGTATTAAGCATATTATACTATCTGTTTTCTCATGATGTATATGGACTTAGACTGTTTTTATTTCCTGATCACAGTAGACTCTTAAAAATCATGGGTTCTGTATTTTGTTTTGCCCAAAATAGCATCTGATGAATATGGCACATGTATATCTTTCCTTAATATAATATATATCAAGCTTTTTTCGTACTAGAATTTTTTTCCAGAGGCAAGGCTGCCCAACCTCTTGACTTATTTTCCCTAACTGCACCTTCCACCACCAATTCAGCCGTTTTCATTTCCTCTCCGGCCTTCTCCTCCACATGTCTCGCCTTGCTGTTCTCTACTAATTTATCCGGCTTTTCTCATGGGACTCCACTGAAGCAGCCTGGAATATTTTGATAAGGAAACCATCCAACATAACCAACACCACCACATTAATAAGACTCTTCTCAACTTTGCGGCTATGTTCAAATTATGAGTAGGTATTTCAATGTAAAGATGGTCAACCTTAACAAAACCCTGAAATTCGCAACGCTAAGAACCCTCATAACAGAGTGTGAGGAGTTCCATGCTCGAGCGATAGGATGGTTCCAGATTCGTAATGTGCTCGCCGAGTAATGACAGGCCAACTGTGGGCCATGACAATGGAAGTCTGCATCATAAAAATGTGGCTGCAGCGACTTGAGCCACTGGTTCAGCGGATCAGAGTCAGACTGTTGCTCTGGAGTTATCTCCGTATCCGTTTCCACGAAAACCTAAATCGATGGTTCGGGATTTAGAAATGCATTTGGGATTTTAGCTAGAATGAAAGCGACTAATTGGTGGAACGAGATATAGAATACCGCTTATGCAAAGGCGGTGATGCCACTCAATGGAGGTTTCAGAGGAAAGAATATATACACGAAGCAAACAACATGGAAAAAGGACAGATGGAAGATAACCGTCAGGATCGGATCTCGGTTTTACAATGACGATTATCGGTAAGAATGACGTGATATGAAAACTGGAATGCTCATCCCAAACTTCATCGTTCAGGATGATTAGTCCTTTTTTTTTTTTTTTTTTTTAACTTTTGATATGACCAGTTTTAGGCAAAAGGAGTATATGTGGATGATAAGATCAATGGCGGCAAACATTTTTTAAATTGATGTTAATAGTCACACAAGGTACGAACATTACTAGAATATATAGTTTCACATTGAGCCACGATTGGAGCCATTGCATTGCACTACAGTGCGCTAAAGCAAGCGCATTGCATCAAGGGCATGTAAACACATGTCTTCGATGGTTGAGGACGATTTGTTGCGGCTGCCCATGAAATTATATTCGGCGAAGAAAAAAGTAACACAAACAGATATGCATTTTTTTTTATGTGACGAGGAGAAACTCAACATCACACATATCTCAAGTAGGGGATTTGAACTTGAGTTTCTCAATTATGAATGATTTTACATATCTTAAATTACCAATTACCATGTGTTCTCGTAATAACTTACCATAAATAATATTTAATTTTATAGTGATATACAAATAATAATTAAATCACATAATTAAATCACATAGTTCAATATAATATAGAGGATGAATTTTAATATATTAATATATTAATGTGGTGTTTTTAATTAAATTAAATAATTTTTTCTTGAATTAGTATTATTAAATTTAAAATTAAGATGGAGTTACACTAATTTTTTGTATATAAAGATCAGTGAGTACCATGTATATTGAATTTTTTTCTTACTACTATATAATTTTAAATGCTATATATCAAGTTTATATTAAACATTAGAGAAATTACCCATATCCATTACCTATGAGGTGTAGACCAATTGGTTTGTGTGGTGGTCACATGTTCAAATCTCATGGGGAGGGACTAAGGAGTCGAAGCCGCTTTGGAGTCCCAAGAGACTCAGTGATGTTAGATAACTCAATATAATCAGTAGTTATAAATTAGCATCAATTTTACCATATAAATTTATAAGCATATTTAGATTTAATTACCATATTTACCTTTCCCAAAAACCATAACTTATTTCAAAATCAAAATATTTTATAAATATTTAACTTTATTTTTATTTTAAAACATTTTAAAAATTAAATCTAAAACCAAAATCTAGTAGAGAGTTTTTAAACTTGAGATTAAGTTGTTTAATATGTAGAATTCTAGTGCCTGAAGGGTTTTCAGGGTTTTGAATCTATTTATACATTCAAAAATGCATTTTGAACAACAAAAAACCTCACTATTTCTGGAAATTGTTTTGTCATTCCATTGAAAAAGTCTATTTCATCTATAAGTTAAGTAATTGCTTAGAGAAATTCTCTCCAACCCATTAATGTCCTTTAAAAATTATCAATTTAAAATAAAAATAAAATAAAATAAAAAAATTACTAATGATAATTATCAATAAAACGTTTTGACTTATATAAAACTAAAACTAATATATATATATATATATATATATATATATATATATATATATATATATATATCACTACAATTATATTTTTAATTAATTATAATTATTAATAAAACCAGTCTAGATTCATCTTAACTCCCAGGGGATGAAATCTTTTGATGCAAACATCTTTCAGAGTGAATGGAGAGAGATTTGATCCATCTTGGCACTTGATAGATGTGGATTTAAGATGGATCTATGCTAGTTATATATATAAATCATATTGATTTTTTTATTACTTTAATTTTTAAATACATCATATTAAACGTAACATACCTCCTGAGCCTACTATGAGAATTAGCTACTAGGCTCTCATCCTTATAAGTTTTCTTCATTTACAGTTAAGGTTTAACCATCGTCACAATTAATATTTTTTTTCTATCATTACATGAACCTTTATTATTCATGTAACTATACTTATTTTCATAACAATTGAAAAACATCAAGTAAGGAATCCATAGTACTGCATACTCCTTGTATGCTTTACCGGGCTCAGGATGGGACCCTTAGATTCATTATATGACTTATACAATAGATCCATCATTAAGCACAATTTACAAATTGTGGAAAAGAACTAATTATGGCATGCAACCCATAAAATTCATTGGTTAATCCCCACAAGCATTAATGGACACATTATCTTAAGTCTATTGTAGTTAGCCTGGCCATGTATCAGGATCATAGTTCTATAGACATAGTCAAAAGTGTTACTGATATAACTATTATGCAAAAGGCAGAATGGCTAAACTAGCCTCATTGAATACACACGCAATAGATAATCTGACCATAGACTGTGCAATTAGAAGCATTATTCCAAAACAATTCTGCATGCACCAATGTCTCATACCAATTTATACGAGAGGTATCACATAATGTTAGAGGCATATTATGCTCCTTCATTACATTTAATGATGATCAAGTTTAGATTCAATAGCTATCTCAACATTAACATATGACTATCTCATACACAAAGTTAGTACCAACAATTTTACTATTGCACAATGGTCACATGGAGAGTTGATCATGAGTAAGCTAGCTCCTTGGCCAAAGTATTAACAACTACCTACTATGATTCACCAACTTTACCTTGGATGCAATAAGAGTCACATGTGTAAAAATGCAATCATTCTCATAAATACCGATAACACAAATTTCTCTACTTCTGAGTTGAATGATTTAACAACTTCAACAGTAAGAAGTAAGCATAGAGGGTAAGAAACAAACATATAATACACCCCATGCAAGTGAATCCAACTAGATTAGAAGAGAGAGAACACCACTTGGAAAACAGAGCACCACCTCCCAACCTTAGAACTGACTCTTCCAGTTCACCCTCGAGCTGAGGTTCTTGCCATGGATCAACTCCCTCCAATTGATCTATGTAATGGGTATTTAATACCCTCTTTTATGATATGGTTTCCAATAGAAGCGTCCCACTTTTATGGATCTTTTTATCCATTTGCCTAAGCTTATCTCAGAATAACTCACCTTTCTCTCGCACGAGACTTTTCCTCATAAAAACTTGCCTCTCTCTCCCACACAACTTTTATGTTTTTCTCAATGAATATTTATCTCCAATCCATCCATCTTATCTAGAATTACATCTAGAAGATTTACCATGAAATAATTATCCAATCCCATTCCTAAATGGGATTTGGCAAGAATGTCTTGTTTTGGTGTTTCACTTTTCGAAGTGATTAATTTATTTCATAAAGTATTTACTTTTCATATTACACATCATACCTAGATTTTCTCAGCTTAGGTTTGCAATAGTTTGACACACAAGGGAGGGGTGTTACATACTCCCCCCATTAAATTTACACCGTCCTCGGTGTATTACTACATCCTCGTTCACAAGTAGTTGTCTCTGAATTCATAGGCTCCCTTGGCCTGTTCATCTAATGCAGATCTTCCGATAGAATATATCGGTTACCAAGGAGTTCTCCCAACACATCTCCTTCCATTGCTACCTGTAACATTGGTTTCAATCAATTTTGTGAGAGTTTTTAGATGTAGAAACTCAACTATGTTTACCACAATTAATATCATAATTTGATATACAATACTACTATTTGAGTAGTTATGGCTTATATTTCTCGTCATTTATTTTAGTTGAAGAAATGCATGTTCTTCCCCTACATTCTTCCAAGCCTTTGTGTTCTTGCTGAACACTTGCTTCCTGCAGTTTCTTTGCATACAAGAAGTCAACTAGTACATTTTCCAAACTAATATGTACACATTATCATAATAGGTTAGCTCACACATAACCATCATAACCATATGTACTCATGAGTATTGTAATCACATGTATGCCAAATTGTAAGTAAACCACTGTTACTTATCCTTGAATCACTTCTTAGTTTCTTTCCTCTATGCAACATATAGGTTGGTTGCCATGCTAGACAACTACCCAGTGTCTTCATCCATACCTGCACATAGTGTGTATTACACACACACACACCTATACATGTCATACATTATTATTATGAAATACATGTATTCATACTGGTACCATATATACCATTTGTACATAGTACCATTTGTACCACTAGTACACCATACCAATGTCCATATCATCACCTGCATGACATATAATTTATCCACATGTTTCCAACCATGTTAGTATTATGCCAAAAATTCCTTCTTTACCTTTAAGTAAGTGGAACAAACTGTGCTCACTTTATAAGGAATTTCATGGACCTGTTCCATTTCTGCAACCAATGAAAGTTTTATGTCATATTATTCAAGTGCTTTTATTTAGAAATCATTTTCCTATGTCATGTGGTTGCAACAATATCAACATAATAGTATCATAACAATCATCATGCATACTACAACTCAATCATACCCATAAATTTTAGTTTTGGGATTAAATCTGTCACCTGTACAAGGTTTTAACAACAATGGAATATACCTTCCGCTTAATTATAAAGCAGACTATTAACTATGATACTCAGTCTATCATAGATATTTGAAGTCTAATAACCATCTTAGCTTGTCTTTAACCAAGAAAAAATTTGGTTGGTTCTTAACAATTATTCCACACTTAAACAAATCATGTCATATGATTTACTATGGCTCTTTTGTACTTCTTCCAACACCTTGTTGGTTATGATGAATTCCTTGTAGGTATAAACCTCATTGAATAAACAATATGCACTTGCATACATCTCCCATATAGGAGTTATAAGTGAAAGCTATAATATTCACAACTTCACACCCTTTTATGTGAGGGTGTGACCCCAGGGTATTTACATGTTAACACCTCCTTTTAACATTAAATCACCCTTAAGACTAAGAGATCAGTTATCCTCTCTTATCTTACTTGATGCATGTGTTATTTTACTACTAACATTAGATATTTAGATCATCATGAGCAATAATTATGAAAAATTTTTTTGCTTTACCAAATCTTTGCTTACTAATTCAGAGTCATGTTTTGAATCTAGTGTATAAAAATAGGCTGCTCGAAATTGGTCTAAAGCACCAAGCCCCACTATATGTACTCTGTTTATATAGAGTAGAAGCACACAATTCATTTTACTCTTATTACTTCTCACAAGAAGTACATTTGTCAGATCTCAATTCATTTTGTAGATTGGAAAGGTTTATGTTTGCGAGAGGTTACCTCCAAAACCCTGTTTATATATGCACATACATGCTCATTAAGGTACACCTCAAGTTGCAAAATTTTCTACACCTTAAGTTTCACCCATTAGTACTTGAGTGAACTGTTGAGAAGGTGCTTTTAAGCTTAACACCGTCTTTCTACCATCAACCAAGAAGCACTAGGAATTGCTTCTAGATTTCCATTATGTATGTACACTAGATGTACTTTTGGTGTCAGTCCATTGACCTTCTTATGTTATCATTATTAATATATGATGTCCTTTTTATCATGTATACATTATGTTGTATGCACATACTTCAACATCTCATCCCTAGTTTAGGTTAGATTTATATGTACTTTATGCCTCTTTCATAAGTAAATTACGATATTCCTTTACTCAACTGAAATCCATAGGTTCCAGCCTATTCGAGTTAAATTAACTATGCATAATATCTTGATAAGGTTTTGTCTCCACACTTAATGTGTAATTGGAACATTTTATTATTAAAATGTTTCATCCTTTGGAAAACCATATCCAATGTGCATTATGTCATTACCTGCATGTAACATTTAATTGGAAGACAACTTTAAGGTACTTAGTCTCATATTACATAAAAAACTTGTCTTTCACATCTCCCATCCCTTCTTAGGATCTTTTAAGCATAACTTAATTTCATTAAGTTATGTTCTTAATTAGAAAACATACAACTCATAATTTGTTTTTGGATATGGGTAGAATAAGGTGATGACTTATTACTAATTTACCTCAATGAGTTTGTATTTTATTAAACTTTGCCCTTGTATAGAAATCATGCAATCTCAGAATATAATTTTAATGTGTAAAATGATATGATGGCCATATCATTAAACCCACCAATCACTATTATTTATTGAATTAATCAATTTTGTTTCATTCCAATATAGTTTTCTAGGGATTCTCTCTTCCCCCTTGCAATTTAGTTATCCAAAAACATGAATATTTAACATAAGTGTAATGATTAATCTCTACTTTGCTCATATATATGGATACTCACTTCAAATTTCATTTAATGATTTTTAAGATAAACATAGTTTAATATTTGACCTCTATGGTATCTAACCAGAGTCAAATGCACCACATATTCTTCCACATACATGGTAAATTTCCTCTTTGTTTTTTTATAATTCAGTTTGTGAGAATTGTGATTCCTTCACATAGGAAAGCATATCCATGTAGCTCATTGTAACCCCACAATGAGTCCTTCATGCAAGTCATACATGTACTTGTGCAACTCAAGTACTCATATTCTTCTTATAGATGCATTACTTGTTATCAAGATTTAATATCGCATTAATATGATGGCCATGCTTTACCATGATTATCAATTCTTTAATTATCTTGCTCTGCTATGCATCTTTGCAAGCATCACTTTTTAATCATGATATAAAGTTCCTCATAAGGGCGTTCAACCACAACTTAAGTTTTGAAAATTTTCACAATATATAATAAAAATTTTAAGCTCCTTATCTATGAGGGGACACAATAAAAGTAACTTGTTAACATTAATAAACATGTTAATTCTCCACTTTATCACTGTTCTATGCATGCAACATACCAGAGAAACTCCTGGTAACCATATATCATATATGCTCCCCCTGAGCATCATCCTCATCATCAACCTATAATCAAAGTCTATTTGTTGAAGGGTCTATATGATAGCAACAATAACTGAAACATCAACAATACTTATAATCACATTACATGTGAGACTCCTCAATGTCTCAAATCATCATCACTCTCGAATCAAGGCAAAAATATCATTCTAACTCAACAAATCATGAAAAAATCCTCATAGAAATATGCAATGATTAGCAACATAGAACATCATCAATTCTATATCTATATATGAGTTTTTCATAAACACCCATCTCATGAGCACAAGTCTCGGCCAAAACATAGCAATTTGTGTAAGGAAGGGTATCTAGCAGCAAAAATTCATAACCATCATACGAAATTGAACAGACAATAGTTTATACCTGGTTATCCCACTCAATTCAACCAAATTGTAATTAAATAGAGGCACCTGAAGTATAGCTAAGAAAAAATTTTGGGTGCTGCCTTTTGCCTCCCTCAATGTTTGAATATGCAGAACTCAATTTTGGTTTAGATTAGTTATAATTTTAACGCTTCACCTCATTCGATAGTAAACCAATTGAGGTTCAACCTTTACAAGTTAATCAATACGTTAAATTGTAAATACCAATTCCTGATTGGGATGGTAACAAAAAAGAATAGAACTTCCCTAATAGAAATTAAAGTCAAAATTTTTAGCACAATTCCCAAAATTAAAAGCAAATTTACCAAAAATATGTAATCTCTTAAATGCGGTTTATCCCACATTTTGTTTCTTTATGTTTATAATTAGTTAAAAAACTATAAATTAGAATTCGTTTCCTTTATACGCGTCTCTTTGTTTTTTCCACGACTATCATCGAAACCTAAGCCTGTGACATCGATTCCATTATCACAGGGATTCGTTGCTGCAAAGATGATCGAAATAATTGAGAGGTATGACAAGTGGATCGATTTAATAGATTATGAGCCACAAGTAAGAAACATCTTGTCTTTCCCATGCACAGGTCACTCTAAACAAAAACTCGGTCGACCATTTTATTGACCACGTCCAATTCTATGGTTTGATATAGTTTTAAATAGTCTTTTTGATATCGTTCTGCTACAAGCACTAAGTCTGTCACTCAGTTGTGATGCCGCTAAGAACCATTCTCTCCCCTCATTGGGAGAAGGGTTGCATGGAGGTGCTTCAGCACAAAGCCCACTTGTCATTCCAACTGACCTGGCCTTCCCGATTGCGAGACACAAAACAACTAAAACAAATGTTAGCGCAAGCAATTTTTAAACAAAAAAAATCGAAACCCACATCATTAATTCAATCACATTATTTATTTACCCACCATGGTGAGCACGATTCTAATAGATGATTGCGATGGAACTACATATACTCATTGAAATCCATATAAACCAGGTCATGTATTCATTCTACCATTCTAGAACCCATTTCACACCATGATTGACTCTTTTAATGACAAGACATATATGCACATATGAAATTTGGGAGTGCAGAACTATGGAGTTGAAAAAAAAATGGCATGTCGAGACCCACTACATACACAGATGATGATTCACAACCAGCCCTATTAGGTATATAATAAATACCCACAAAAGCACTGAAATGAAGAAATTTCAACATTAAGACAACATGTGTGCTTTTGCACTCTTCTTTGAAGAATCCTAACAAGATCTGTCAATCCCAATCTCTGTGTCGCCTACCTTGTATAGGAAAGTTAGAGAAAGGATTATGTTGACACATGGAGGTTGGGATAAACCTTATCCATTTGAATTTATTTTTTGGAGATGGAGGATTTGTGGGTTCTCAACGAGAGCGGTTTTGTGAAATGAAAGGAAACCAATCGTTGGAAATTACAGCAACAATAATGTAGTGCTTTTCTAGTGCGTGATGCTTTTAAAGAAACCAGTAGTAGCAAGTGCTTCTAAAGCTAATATAATTGTGTTTTCTTTCACAACACCATTTCCTTAATTCAATTATCGACATGATTAGCAATCTTGCAGCTTTTCCGTACCTTTCTCCCAAAAATAAAATAAAAGCCACCACCTCGACATCGACAAGGCTTATACACCAATGGCAGTTAGAAATTGATTATAGATAAATCTTATCTCATTAATCTTTATGCTCATTCCATTTAATATCATCCATATTTTTTATTATAGAAAAAACACGGTAATACATTACTTCTCCATTGACTTCTTTTACCAGCATCTCACGCATGACCTTCTCCATGTTTTTGGGGTAATTCTTATCCGCAACCACCTACAGTGTAGCGATCCACATGATCAGAGAGGGTGATGTTGAAAGGAAAAACAATGAATTTCCTTGGTTATGTATTTTTTTGCTTTAAAGGGTGTTATTGCTCTATCCACATGCTTTTAAATAATTCCTTAAAGCTTAAAGGTGCTTGGACTTACTATTCAACATGCTTTTAAATCATTCCTTAGTAATTCAATCTACTCATCGACATTTATAAGGATTCTGATTCGAGGCGTGCACAGAAGGCAATGTTCAAAAATGTGCCTCCCTTTCTGTTTCTATATCGGTGATGGTGTGAATTTCCGGTTTGTCTTCTCAGCCGAAAGGCTTCAAACTGTGACACAGTTGCAGTAAAATAGGGAGGTAGGAATATTTTTACCGGTAAGATTGATTTGCGTCACCCTTTGAAGAGATAAAAGAACTTTTATGCTCAGTAAAAGGCAAGAAGAATTCACAGTCATCCTACCCTTAAGATTGGTAATAAATCCATTGTCATCTACATGAGATCAGATATAACGATTTTCATCTCTCACGGATATTCAATGTTAGGCGAAGTACCCAATCTGTTCAATGGTGCTGCAATTGACAATTGCCAACTAAACGCATCATCCAACTCTAAATTAATAGAATTATAAAGTTTAAGATGAAATTTAACCATTATATAGTACATCCTTGTACGCTGAATTTCCTCCCTTTGTCAATTAAGTTCATAGATTATTGAAAACTACCGAGTGCCAATCTCAAAGAGAGATCCGCAACCAATGTGCAACCCAGATTTATCCAAAATCTAGAAGTATTTTTTTTTTTTTTACAAGTCCACAAATTATCTTAATCAACAATTATATAGTTATCCTTACCATAACACGCTTGTAGTCTGATAATTATGCCACTAGTAAAAGAGTCGTCACATACACTACTTTTAATAACTGTTTATGAACAAAATTAATGATATAAATAATATCCACTCCGAAGAATTCACACTATTAAAAATAACTCAAGTGTGGACATAGATAATTCTACTACATGATGCATGCAACAAAGAATTGTGTGTAACACCCCTCCCTTGTGTGATAAATTATTGTAAACTTAAGCTTAGTTAAAGCTAGGTGTGATATCCTCCCTTGTGTGCTAAATTCTTGTAAACCTAAGCTGAGGAAAGCTAGGTGTGATACCCTCCTTTGTGGGTTAAACTATTCTAAACCTAAGCCGAGGAAAGCTAGGTGTGATATGTATATGAAAATAAAATGTGTTATTAAAATTAATAAAATAAATCACTTGGAGGGTGGAGCACCAAGAGAGAGGAGATTCTTGCCAAATCCCATTGAGGAATGGGATAGAGATGCATATTTCATGATAAAGCTTCTAGATGTGATTCTATATAAGCTTGGATGGATTGGAGATTCATAGGATGGATGGGAGATAAAGATCCATCGGACATAAAAGCTTTGTAGGAGATAAAGGAAATATTTTATGAGGAAAATCCTCATGGGAGATAAAGGCAAGATTTTCTGAAAAAGACCTAGGCAAATGGAAAAATCCATAAAAGTGGGATGCTAATGGAAAATAAATCATGAAAGAGGGTATTAAATACCAAGTGCATTGATCAATTGAGGACAATTGATCCTTGGAAAGAACTTCATCTCAGGGGGAACCAGAGGTGATTCATGGTTGGGTGGTCATGCTCCTCCCTCCAAGTGATTGTTTTAGATGGATTCACCTACGTGGAATGTTTTGTATGTCGGTCTCTTACCCTTCATGTGATTATTTTATTTGATTCAATATTGGATATGTTGCCCTGTCTTAGCTTATGTGTTAGTATGATGCTATCTGTATTCATGTGATGGATTCCATTCTTATGCCTGTGAATGAGTAGGATATCAAATGAATCTAATGGCGATCTTCATTATGTTAGTGAAGGAACCTTTAATGTTATATAAAGCTTCTAGTTCACATTGCTAATAGTGGTAGATGCTTGCGGATCATTATGGTATAATGTAAGTAACATAATAGTATATGATGGTCAGATTATCTATTGCACATATACTCAATGAGGCTAGATTGCATTATGTTTGTTGCTTAGAAATTATCTTATTATGGAACTGATGGAATATTACTATGCATGTGATTAATTGATTTAATAGCTTTTATATAGTTTATCCATGCAGATGGTAATTAGGCATGAGTTATAGATGCATGCAGAACTGTTAGAAGGTAATTTCTATATAATCCAATAGACGTTGATTTCGTTACCATGCATGTCACTAGAGGTTTGAAGGTGTCATTTTATAGGTCCTTCTTCCTTTCCAATTGTAGTTGTGTTATAGAAATCGTTTGATGAAGATGAGATAATGTGGATATGGTATAAAGCTCCTTCTTGAAGGTGATACAACAGTCCGACTAGGGGGAAGGAACATGGAACCTTAACTACGTCTAAGGAAATTTCAAAAATTTTCGGGGATTTGGGATTGTTTTCCAGATAGGCCATGGAGGTTCGCTACACTATGCATATGTTCCATTGATTGCATAGAAAGCACTGATTTTTCAACAATTAGCCTTAAACGATTTAATATAATAATATTTTATATGGAGTGGAATAACATATACCTATGTTATTACTTCTGCAATCTGATCCATGTGATAAGCTATTCTTCCTGTTATGTATTCAAGAAATTTGAGCTTCAATAAGACATCCACTATTTAGTGATCCAAGGGCTATTTTTCGTTTAAAAATACCTTTATTCTGGAGCTCTCATGCATTAAAATATTACTGTTGTTAATCTTAGCTTAGAATTTCCCTTAGTTGTGAGAATCAATTTAACATTTACATGACATGGCTTCCAGTACGGAGGTGGATTAGTCCATAGGTCGCAGTGGTTGAACCTATGCTCTTATACCATTTGTAACATACCTCCTAAGCCTACTGTGAGAATTAGCTACTAGGCTCTCATCCTTATAAGTTTTCTTCGTTTACAGTTAAGGTTTAACCATCATCATAGGTAATATTTTTTTCGATCATTACATGAACCTTTATTATTCATGAAACTATACTTATTTTTCTAACAATTGAACAACATCAAGTAAGGAATCCATAGTACTCCATACTCCTTGTATGATTTACTGGATTTAGGATGGGACCTTTAGATTCATTATACAACTTATACATTAGATCCATCATTAAGCACAATTTACAAATTGTGAAAAAGAACTAATCATGGCATGCAACCCATAAAATTCATTGGTTGATCCCCACAAGCATTAATGGATGCATTATCTTAAGTCTATTGCAGTTAGCCTAGCCATGCATCAGGATCATAGTTATACAGACATAGTCAAAAGTGTTACTGATATAACTCTTATGCAAAAGGAAGAATGGCTAAACTAGCCCCACTGAATACACATGCAACAGATAATTTGACCATAGACTATGCAATTAGAAGCATTATTCTAGAACGACTCCACATTCACCAATGTCTCATACCAATTTAAACCAGAGGCATCATATAATATTAGAGACATACTATGTTCCTTCATTACATTTAATGGTGATCAAGTTTAGATTCAATAACTATCTCAACATTAGCATACGACTATCTCATACACAAAATTAGTACCAGTAGTTCTACTATTGCACAATGGTGACATGCAGAGTCGATCATGAGTAAGCTAGCTCCTTGGCACAAGTATTAACAACTACCTACTATGATTCCACCACCAACTCTACCTTGGATGCAATAATAGTCACATGCGTAAAACTGCAATCATTCTCATAAATATCGATAACACAAACTTCTATACTTTTGAGCTGAATGATTTAACAACTTCAACAGTAAGAAGTAAACATAGAGGGTAAGACACCAACATATAATACACCCCATGCAAGTGAAACCAATTAGATCAGAAGAGAGAGAACACCACTTGCAAAATGGAGCACCACCACCCAACCTTAGAACTGAATCTTCCAGTTCACCCCCAAGCTGAGCTTCTTTCCATGGATCAATTACCTCCAATTGATCTATGCAATGGGTATTTAATATCCTCTTTCATGATATGGTTTCCATTATCAGTGTCCCTCTTTTATGGATATTTTTATCCATTTTCCTATTCTTATCTCACAAAATGTCGCCTTTGTCTCCCGCTAGCCTTTTCCTCATAAAAGCTTGCCTTTCTCTCCCACACAACTTTTATGTTTTTTCTCGATGGATATTTATCTCCAATCTATCGAGCTTATATAGAATTACATCTAGAAGCTTTATCATGAAATAATTATCCAATCCCATTCCTCAATGGGATTTGGCAAGAATCTCTTCTCTTGGTATTTCGCTTTTCCAAGTGATTGATTTATTAATTTATTTCATAAAGTATTTACTTTTCATATTACACGTGAGACTTGTCTTTTCTCAGATTAGGTTTGCAATAGTTTGACACACAAGGGAGGGGTGTTACATTAAATCTATACTAAAATTGAATACATCTCCCTAAGACATAAGAAAATAATTGAAATATCTATATATATAAAGAACGCGGATATAAAATTAATTTGGTTAATATGTATGATGAAATATTTGACTGATTATAATTATTAAAATAGTAAAAGAATTAGACATATTCCTTATATTGGAAAGGTACAATTTCCTTAAGGAGTTTCAATTATTTTATTTTATTAATTGAATTTCGATTTTAGTGTATGTATATATGTATGAGAGAGATATATAAATGACTCATAATTTAATTTACTTATTATTTATGTTTTTTTTGTACATAGAGGAACCCAACAACCCTCTAAGGAGGCCATGTCTTCCTTAACGTATATATATATATATATATATATATATATATATATATATAATGCTTTGATACATCTCTTCCATAGAAAAAAATACGAGAGTAAGATTTAGTTGTAATTTTAGGGAACAAGATCAATCTCATATTATAATATATTTCACAATATATTATATCATATTGCTTCTACTTCTTTATATAATTCTATCTAGCTCCTAGGAATATTTTAGTTAATGAACTTCCTGCTACCTACTTAACTAGAGTAAATCATGCAAATAGAGGTTGAAAAAGCCAAAGAATGCAATAAAACCACTTACACAACAAAACATAATCAAAATCACATCAACATAGAAGAAAAAAATTCATAACAAAATTCCTACAAATTATTCTTATTGTTTTAAAAAGAAGCAATTTACTTTTCTTGATCCTTGTATCTTATAAGGGGTGTTGCAAACATAGAAAAAAAGAATATGTGCTTTCATTGTCAAATCCACTCCACCTTTGAGAAACAAAGAAACATTCCATAATGTTTATCCCTAAGAGGCATTCAATTTCCCATGTACTTACTGGAGAAATAACACTTTTAAACAACTTAGCTATATTGCAGCAATTTCTTTTGAACTTTCTTGCTAGCTATTGGGAACGAGTTCCCCCAAGAGCAGTTTTGGGGCTAAAACCCCATGTTTTGGGATAACTTTGTAATAAAGTTGTAAAGTCTCCACATTTTGTGGTCACGGAAGGTGAAGGCGTCAAGAGTCATAACGGGTTGTCCACCCTTATTTTGTAAAGTGTCAAGTCGGCTGTAAAGATCTACCCATGGTCCGCGGACCATGGGATTGTATAAAAAGTAGCTAAGTAAGTAAGCTCTAAGTAGTGAGTAGTGAAGAGTGAATCATTGGAGTTTTGGTAGAGAAGTCTAAGTGTTTTGGGTCTTAGCATAGGTAGAGGCTTTGCAGTTGAGTGCGCAGAGGCCTAGGATGGAAGTCCGCAACTGAGTGCATAGACCCCTGCAACTGTGTGCACAGGGCAGATGTTGGGAGCGGGATCCCCCAAGGGAAGTTTTGGGGCTAAAAGCCCATGTTTAAGTCAATTTTTTTGTAATATTATTATAAAGACTCCCCATTTTGTGGTTGCGGAGTGCGAAGGTGTTATGTGTCACAAAGGGTAGTCCACCCTTAGTTTTGTAAAGTGAATTCGGCTGTAAGAGATCTACCCATGATCCATGGACCATGCGATTGTATAAAAGAGCTAAGCTCTAAGTAGTTAGAGGAAGTGAAGAAGTAAGAGAGTCATAGCTTTAGAGCAAGAAGTCTAAGTCTTGGGTTGTAGCATAGGTAGAGGCTCTGCAGCTGAGTGCACAGAGGCCTAGGGTAGAATTCCGCAGCTAAGTGGAAGATATTAATCAAAGGAGTTATTCTACAATTTCTGTGTATTTGTTCTGTTGATGGGTTTGGTTATTTTGTGTATGAATTTCCTTTATTATGCTTCTATAATGCGCGAATTAAGACAGTTACATTGAATAATTAAACACAATTACAGATATATGATCACGTGGTGATAAATTTAAGTATTCGGCAAAATAAGCAAATCAGTTAGGGCAATTGAGGAATCTACATGGCGCACTACCATAACAGCGCAAAAGTACCTAAGCCCCAGGTTAGGGCTGTGCGAAGGTCACCCGTATACTTTCACAAAGGTATTGAAAGCTGGAATAAAGGGTTTGTCTTACAAACCCTAGAGCGAGATCACCTATGCGAAGGCAGGGGTAGAAGAGATCAAACAACATCACAACCATCTTAGGGTGCAGAAACTTGGTTCCAGCAACCCCCCATACTACTTCGGGTGAGACTTCGGTCCGCACTCTGCGGGCTGATGCCAAAAAGGCTAGTAGTGTAGGGATTTGTTTGGCTAATTAACACAGAACTTGGGTCAGGCCCCCTCGAGCCAAAAAATGGTTCCATTGTTGGGACTAGAATCTTCATAAGAGATGTGTGATGTACTATCATTGGAATCCAACTAAGAAGGAGATTGGAGACTGGTTGGATAGAAAGATCCACGAATTCATGGCATAGGAGAATAGAAAGCCACGACTGACAAAGGAATAGTGGTTGGATTGATACATGTATACAGAGATCCATGAGATCTTTTTCTGCTCTTTCCCTATTGAGCTATACGAGTGGATCATGAAGCTCGTAGATAGCCAAGGAAGGTGAAAACTTGACGGTCCTATTGTGTGGACCCCAGAGCTATTTCGAAGGTTGGAAGCATCGGAGGATAAGATCTCCTGCGCTATCGATCATTGGCTTAATCGTGTCATAGGAGGATTTGTTACTGAATTCACTGTCGGCACCTCAGTCAGCTATAGCGAGGCAGAGCGACGCATTTTCAAAGGACCGCGAGGTAAGTACATAAAATCTTTGAATACGTGGATTAAAATGCTGTTGTGTGAAAAACGGGTTATGCAGCTACCTTGATGTTCAGGACTATGCGAAGCGGAAAAACTTACAGGAACGAAGCAAAAAAGGGTCCACCGTATAGCCCCTTGATTTCACCTCCGCGAAGTGCTATTTAGCTAATAAGACAAGGATTCCTATGAATACCACCTCCACCCACACCACCTCCGACTTCACCACCATTGCCTCCAACTTCACCTGTACCACCTCCACCTCCATTGTGGTTCAGTATGGAAAATACCCTGAAGTTTCCTTTGTTCGAAGGCTTGGGAAATGAGGACCTGGACCAATTCTGGTTCGTTGTGAGGGTTGTATGGGAAACTCAAGGTGTTACAGATGGTCATATAAAGAAGGCGACACTGGTTAGTGCTTTGTAAGATTGCGTGCTAACCTGGTATATTAAGTACTCTAACGATAACCCAAATGCTGGAGTAGCAGACATCCAGGCAACACTAAATAGGGAATTTAGTAGGCCTAAATCTGAGGCGAATTCGATTATGGGATTCAAAGAGATCGTGATGCAACTAGGTGAGACGCCTTGGGAACTAGATCAGAGGCTGAAATGTACAATCCACGGAGCCAACATGAATTTGACAGATGGACAACATCGCGAATTGTTTGTGGCTTCGCTACTACCACACTTAAGCAGTGCGCTCTCGCAGAAGAAGATAACAACTCAGGTAGACGCCTTGGAGATTTCCATGAGACTACATGAGACTCCAATGCAAGATCCTAATCTAGGAGTTTAGTAGATCCATGCGCAGCTAAAGAATCTATGCCTTTAGATGCAAAGTCTGAAGCAGGACAAGATGGTTTGACCAGAGGTACGCGAGGAGTTATGGTGCTTGAAATGTAAGAGTCAGGATCATGACAAAGACCATTGCTTGATCTTTGCAAATTACATTGCAGGAGGAGGATCGATGCCTTTAAGGCTAGAAGCTCAAGCAAGACCTAGCGCAGGGCTTGCATTATGGTGCGTTATCTGTTAGGTAGCTGGAAAACATGCCACGGATAACTGTCACTTGCTACAGAAGTATGTACAAGCACCGCAACAACTGTTATGCAACTTTTGTAGGTCTAGGACATGATGAGCGAACTTGTAGGAGCTATGAATTGATGATGGATATAACTCCCACCTATAGGGTTCAGGCCGAAACGCGACCCCTTGACTAGAATGAAGGGATGGTGTGAATAGGATTTCAAGCGCGTGGACGAGGTCAAGGCAGAGGAGGACCTGGTAGAGGTCGATGACTTTTGATTTGCTACAATTGCGGAGGACTAGGACATTATGCCCACGATTGCACTAATCCAATGCATCCGTCATGCAAGTATTGCACACTGTTGATCATGAAATAGAAGACTGTCCTACGCTGATAGCTAAGATACGTGACAAAGGGGCGCTACCACCTCCGCCGACTCAGAACCTACACATGATGAGATCTAAGCCATGCGAAGAAGATCCAAACATAAATATAGTGCTCAGGAGTGGAATTGCGACAGGAGATGACAAAGGGAAACAACTAGAAGACATTACATGGGTTCGCAAATCCCCAGAAAAAGATGTTGAGTTCGATTTGGAGTGCGTTCGTGAAGCCTTCATGGAAACTAAAAACAGGTTCGCTAAGGCCTCCACCTTAGGAAGCAAGGATAATCATGAACCGGAGACGGAGCCCTCTATGCTCACAACTTTCTTGGAAACTTGTATGAAGTTACTGCGTGACAGTAAGGCTTTGAAAGGGCTACAAGAAATCATTAATATATGCGCTGGAACCACACCAGGTGAGCCACGCACAGTACGAAATATTGGCAAGCATAAAACAAGGGCGGGACGAGAGATGAGACTGACCACACAAATAGGAGAGTATGAAATGAATCAGGTCGTTTTGGACTTGGGATCAGATGCGAATGTCCTACCAAAGAATTCTTGGGAGCGAATGGGGAGACGTACATTGCAATGGTCTCCGATTTAGCTAAGGATGGTGAATAAACAAAAAATCATCCCCATGGGGCGGCTACAGGGGGTGACTGTGGATATTGAGGGAGCGAGTGTGCTGGCCAATTTTGAAGTAATAGAGATAGTGGATGACAAAAATCCCTACCCTCCACTCCTGGGAATTGATTGAGCTATTGATCTGAACCAGGTAATCAATCTGAAGAAGTGAACGATGATATTTGAGAAGAAATCGATGCGTGTAATAGTTCCCCTCGATCCTACTGAAGGATCGCGCTATACTGAACATGTCCGTGATTATGAGAGTGATGATGACCTGGACTGTATCTATAAGATAACAGCGTGAGACCAAGATTGGGTGAATCCCACCACGGATGGACAGATTACATGGGATCATGAGAGTTCCTGCACTTCAGACTCTGATGAAGAAATAGAACGCTGGCAGAATCGGTTACATGAAGTAACTACACTGAATTGCAACATGATGACCCGGTCGTTGTGCTGTGTGTCATCAGAGGTAATAAATATGCCTGTTTATGATGGTCTAAATGAGGTATATATCTTTTTGGATGCATTTGGAAGGGAGGTACCAGAAAAGTAGTGCTTCCAGGCCTTGGACAAGGTGCTGCACGCTACGCCCATGAGATGGTGGGGTACGCACAAGGGAAGCTTTGATGATTGGCGCGAATGTAGGAGGATGATGAGAACATGATTTGGGAAGCCTAAGATGTGACTAATAGACAAGTACGATGGGAAAAATTATCCACATGCGCATCTGGCCAAATGGACGCAGGCTTATGGAGAAAGGCCCCAACCTGAGTGGATGCACCTGTTCTATCATACCTTGGATGTTATCCCAATGAATTAGTATATAGAAATAGAGCTCCGCCATGCGACGGGCGAATGGGATATACTGCACGAAGGGTTCATGATCAAATTCGGTTTTTAGGACAGGTTTGATAGTATTGGTGAAGCGCTTCAAGAGGTGAAAGCAGTTATCTTTAGGATACTGTAGGATCCTTTAGACCTGATTCAGCCTAAATGGGCTACTCAGCTGAGTCGCACGCTTGAATGTTATAATGTAATTGCTGAAGCAGAGGATGAGGATCTGCGAAAGATTAACATTCGAGAGACAGAAGGCCACTGCAAGGTTCAAGGACCGCAGATTAATAACCCTGATATAACTGCATCAATGAAAACGAAATAAGTGAACATTGGTCCAGAGGAAGAACCCAAATTCGTGAAGATTGGAGACTACTGGGATGACACGAAGGTAGGTCACTGAATTGTTCCGCGAATACCAGGACTTATTCCCCACCAAGTTTACGGTTCTGAAAGGAATAATCGGGGACCTAGGAATGATGAAGTTCACGTTAAAGCCCCACGTGAAGCTAGTTAAGCAAAGGCCTTACCATCTCAATCCAAAATACAAGGAGAAGTTCTGCTTAGAGATAGACAAGATGCTAATGGCAGACATCATTGAGTTGGTGGAAGAATCTAATTGGGTAAGCCCGATGGTGCTGCAAGTGAAGAAGCAGAAGGATGAGATTAGGATATACATGGATCTCATAAAATTGAATGAAACTTGTGTGCATGATTCTTTCCCGACTTCGTTCACGGATGAAGTGTTGGAAAATGTAGGCGACCAAGAAGCATATTCCTTCACTGATGGGTTCTCTAGGTACCACCAAATCAAAATTGCGCCAGAGGATTGGAGCAAGGCAACCTTCGCGACTGAGTGGGGTTATTTTCAATGCAATGTAATGCTATTTGGATTGAAGAATGTGCTTGTGATCTTTTCGCGCGTGGTTTTTGCGACATTCAAGGAATTTATTCATAAGTTCCTAGAGGTATATTTTGATGACTAAACTGTATTTGGGCTAGTTAAGCACCAAGTAGCAAGCTTGCGCTTGATGCTGGATACCTGTTGAAGATACCAGATCATGCTCAATCTCAAGAAGTGTTTGTTTTGTGCTCCTTTTGGGAACCTATTGGGGCATGTGGTTTGTAAACAAGGTCTGATGGTAGACCCCATGAAGTTCATGATGGTACTGAACTTGGAAGCACCGAGTAGTGTGAAATAGCTGCAGGCTACTCTGGGACATACAGGATATTACAGAAAGTTTATCAAAAGTTATTCCCAGATCACTGTACCTATGGAAAAATTGTTGAAGAAGGATGTCACGTTCTGTTGGAACGATGACTGTAAGAAAAGCTTGGATATATTAAAAGAAAACATGGTTACCCCGCCGATTCTAGTCTTCCCGTGCTGGAAGAAAGAGTTTCATGTACATGTCGACGTGTCATGTATAGCACTGGGGGCAGTACTAACACAGGCTAGCGAAGAAGGCTTGGACCATCCTATCGCTTTTGCAAGCCACAGATTATCCAAAGCAGAGAAGAACTATTCTACCACTGAACACGAGGGCCTAGCTATGGTGTACGCGCTCTAGAAGTATAGACACTACTTGCTAGGAGGCCATTTTAAGATGTATACGGATCACTCTGTGCTGAAGTACCTAGTCAATAAGCCTGTGTTGCAGGGGTGAATATGCAGATGCCTCATATTGTTCCAAGAGTACGATTTTGAAGTTGTTGTGAAGCCTAGAAGATTGAACGAGGGATGAGACCATCTATCTCACATCGAAACAGGGGAGGAACCTACTATCTTGGAAGAAGGATTCCTTGACACATAGCTATTTGTAGTGTGTGTCGCAGATGGTCATTTTGATGATATAATACACTTCGTAACGACAGGACCTCCACCAGAAGGATACTCTATCCAGTAAAAGAAGGAATTAGTGGTGTGCACGACCGATTTCTCTATCATTGCTGAGCATCTATACAAGATGGGTACTAATGAGATATTGCGACGGTATGTACCTAATTTTGAATGAAGCAGCATCCTCACGAACACTCATGGGGGTGTTGCGAGAGGACATTATGCAGGGAGAGTAACCACGCAGAATATTCTACGTGCAGGGTTGTGGTGGCCAACACTTCATCAGGATTCAAAAGCATATTACAAGGCGTGTGATGTATGTCAAAGAATGGGCAGGCCATCGCGGAGGGATGAAATGCCTTTGAATCCACAAATGACATTGCAACCCTTCGAGAAGTGGGAAATAGATTTTGTAGGACCCATTCAGCCACAAGGAAAGACAGGAGCAAGGTACATTATCACTGCGATAGAGTATTTGACTTGTTGGGCAGAAGCATAGCCGGTGAAGGATTGCATGAGCGCGATGACCATGAAGTTCCTATTTGAGAATGTACTAACATGATTTGGATGTCCTAGGATCTTGATGAGTGATCATGGTATGCACTTCCTGAATGAGACGATCAGTGCACTAATGGAGGAATTTCAGGTATATCACCAGAAGAGCACACCTTATCACCCACATGCTAACGGGACAATGGAGGAATTCAACAAAGTGCTTGAAAATGCACTGACCAAGGTTTGCAATGCTCAGCGAAGTGATTGGGACCTACGCATACCTGTAGTATTGTGGGCTTATCGAACGACACGTAAGAAGTTGACGAGACAAACCCATTTTAGGCTTGTCTATGGTGTGGAAGTTGTAATGCCTATGGAATACATCGTGCCTAGTCTGCGCATAGAAGTGCTCATAGGTATGATGGATCGCGGAGCCTTGGAAGAGGGGATCATGTAGCTGGATGAGCTGGAAGAAGAAATTCTTTTGGCTGGATTTCACTAGCAAGTCCAAAAGCAGCGTGAAAATGTATGGAATGATTGACACATCAAGCTGCGCACATGTAAGGTAAATGATCTGGTTTTGTTTTATGATAGTAAGTTTGATAAATTTCTCGGAAAATTCATAATGCACTAGTTGGGGCCTTATGTTATTAAGGAGATTACCGACAGAGGAGCGAAATAGCTGGTCAACTTAAATGGAGAACCCTTCCCCGAAAAGGTGAATGGCAGTCGCTTGAAGCCATACACCGGTGGTCTAGCCATGTGACTAAATGAAAATAGCACAGTCTTAGCGCTCCAGGAAACCGAAAGGAGGCATGGGACTATAAACTACACTACCCAAGTTCAGGAGCTACGCAATTGGAAGATGGTCCAAAGCAAGGACGTGTCACTGGGTCCACAACAACACGAAGGGAGTTGCACTACCAAGGGAGAAATCATGCAGGTTGGTTGGAAAGTGACCATTAAACTCACTGTTCATGAAAAGATGTAGAAGTAAGGCCAAATGGAGTAGGTGACCGACATTTAAGACAAAATTTATGGCTTAGATCCTTGGAAATCTACCATCAATTTGACATTAATGAACCGATTTCGGGGGGAACGGTTGGATTTGAATTCAAATTTCCCTATAAATTACAAGTGGCTGCCCAGTGAAAAACACTTGGCAGTTTAGGTATTTAGCTATTGAGCTCTTAGACGCCTATGGACCTAGAGTTTTTCGAGGATCTCAAATAGCCTCCTGCATTTTCAAACATGCCTGAGACGTCACGAGCAATGATAGAGAGTGTTATGTCCTCACCCCTAGAAATTATCAACACACAGCAAGTGGTAGAAGATCCATCACAAGAGATGGAGAAATAGACAGAAGTAGATTCTCCAAAAGAAGTTTCCCCAGAAGTAGCAGAAGTACTCACGGAGGTCCCTAAATCTCCAAGAACGCCGAGACCGAAGCCAACCCCAACCAAGGAGACCATGAAAGACAAGAAGGGAAAGTAGCCTGCCATCCCGGTGTGTGCGTTGTCAAGATGAAACCCACCAAAGCCCACTGCCCAGGAGAAAGGCAAGGCTATAAACCTAGAGGCAGAAGAGGAGGATATTGAAGACATCCCCATGGACGATGAGGATGTGGGAGTGGAAATAGAGGAGGTTGAAGCCCACGGTGCGGACCCTATTACACGGTTGCCAGAGTATGTCCCTTCACGCAAGCCTATGTCCAAGGCCCCAAAGGACATTGATGAAACTAAGACTCCCCTGCAAACCCCATTGCTACAAGATGAGATCACTTTTGATGGTCTGTGTTTGGCAAGGGTGTCGATTTTGAAGCTCGAAGACTGGGACTTGGCGGACCATGAGAATTTCCCGCACCTAGCGACCGAATAGTTGATGCACCGCATCATAGACACAAATACAAGGATGACTGCACTGGAGCCACGAAAGTGGCTCAGAGGAGTAGAGAAGGCAGGATTACTCAACCTGCTCTAGATGTCGCACTATAACTGCACCCCCATGAGAGTTTTGGTCATCAAGCAGCTGTTGTGCTTGGTGCATGATGGCTGTTTGTGGTTTAAGGTGCCGATACCCATCATTGATATGTTGATTCACTGCATGAAACATCTGCAGTATACAGGCGAACATCCAACTATGAGCTTTGGTGGCAAGGGTAGCGAGCTGGCGCTCGAAGAATCAATGAAAGAGAAGTTCAAATTGGTGAGGAAGTCGCGCGGGTATGCAATATCCAACATCTGTGACCCCATTATGAAGGTGGCAATGCAAATCCTTACAGGGAAGGTGATGTGGAAGTGTCACACTGATAAGGTGTCGGCGCTTGTTTTCACGCTCTCACAATAGCGCGCGGAAGGGGTCTAGTTCAAGTGGTCAGACTACCTTCACGGAGAGTTCCTCGAAAACTATCACAAAGTGCAAGAGCAAAGCAAGACATTCCACTATGCGTGGTGTTAGTGTCGGTATCTTCATCCCTCCATTAGTGATCAAATTTTTCTTTTTGCATGCATAGTAGGTGTCCCATTTGATCAGCTACATTCCATTAGGTCATGGATCATCTGATGGTAGTGGTTCATTGTCAATTTCCCTCATGGTATTTACCTGCTGGCCTATTTTCACATGTTCAGGTCATTTACAATAATTTTTTGTCATTACATTTGCAAAAATCATTTTTAGGGTTTTAGGTCTCATTAGGTCTAGGGTTTGTCACCATGGTCAGCAAAAACTCAATAAACGGTCAACAGGCACATGAGGAGGTCTAATAAGTTCACAAAATCAAAATTTCAATGATGATATGCTCAATAAGTGGTTTTTACCTCAAAACTCTGTTTTGAGGTGAAAACAGAGTTTTATTCCTATGTACAAAGTTTTATGTAATTTCAATATTTTCTATATGTAATAAGTTCAAAGCTGCTACCCTTGCTCACCTTGCCAACTCCAGCCACTGTAGACAAAAGAAAAACCATCAATGCATCAGTTTACCAAGTGATTAAGAAAAGTCAAGTCAAATGAAAAAATAGAGCTCATGACCAAAAGTGACTTTGACATTAGAAAAGTGGGTTTGGGATAAGTAAAAATTAAAAGTCATCCATATATAAAGTGAAAGGAGTGCCATTTGTCATTTCATTGTGCAAAATACTCTTGGAGAGCAAAAAATTGCGATTTGGAGCAAAGGAGACAAAAAACCCTGTTTTCCAAGAAACTTGGCCTGGCGCTGCACATCAGTGGCTTTCTTGCAGTGTAAATTTGCACGGGCGTTGCGCATCAGGAGGGCGCTACGCATTGGGCCCAATGCATTGTGCATCAGCCCAAAACTTGCTAAATCACTCCAAATCATGCCATAACCCTCAAAATTGCTACATTTTCATGCTACAAGTAAGTAATCATCATCCTAAAGTTGAATTTGAGGTCATACTTGTGTTCTTCATCAATCTTGCATGTTAAAAGTGAAACCCTAGCTTGTCTTCACTGTTTGCCATTTTATTGTGCAATTTTCACTCCACCATCATTAAAAGCATCATTAAACCCTTTTCACTCTTTCATTACCCTAAATCACTCTATTAATACCATTTTCCCATATCCCACTTCCCTTAAAACAACTAAATCCCTTCACCAAACCCTAAACCCCTCACTAAACCCTAGTTTCCCAAAACTAATCCCTTCATTCCCCAATTCCATTTCCCAAGAGTAAAATCTCTTCATACTCATCACCCTTGTCCTCCCTCATTACCATTTTTCACCATATCATCTTCACATCATTTTCCTAAGATAAACATCAAGCACCATGGCAAGAAATAGTGACTCAAGCTATGAAGAAGAAACACAAAGTGACAGTTCTAGAGACAGGAATGTACAACCTAGGAGACCTCACAAGGGTGGGAAAATAATCAAAGAGGAGCCTATTAGCATTGCTAAACTTCTTGCTTGTCCCCTTGCCACCACTTGTTTCAGATACCAATCTTTCTTTGAGTTTTGTGAGATAGTTGAGATGGTTAAGTATCATCATGAATTAGCTAGGCAATTTGTCATCAACATGGAGGACAATATGGTACACCTTGCTAGCATCAATTTCACTCTTTCACTAGCCATTATTGTAGAAGCAACTAGGATGCCAGATGTGGGGGAAAGATGGAACAAAAGACAAAATATCAGCAAGCAGCACTATGAACTCTACATTAAAGCCAAATATCATAGTAAATTGGGCAGGATGTTTCCTTTCAAGTTTTTGGAGGACCGGTATGTTCCACTTATGAAACTCATCATCAAATAATTCACAAGTGAGGGAAGGTTCTTTAGACTCTATGTTTATCATATCAAATTGCTCATGCATTTCACCAGGGTTAGGATGATGAGTATTCCATATTTTATTTGCAAGAACATAGAAAGTATGACTGTGATTGCAAAAATAAAACCATACCCACAACAGCTCAACAATATTTATCGCTTTGCTGTGATCAAGATTATTGTTGTGCATCAGCTCACTCAATTGGGAGTGCCATGGGAAATCTTCATTTCCCATGAAATCTTCAACGAGCCTCATATTTTTGCAGATCTTCAGGAGGAAGGTGGACCTTCCGGGAAACAAAGGGAGCCTGAAAGCAAAACTGAAGAGGCTCACATTCTTGTGTTTATAACTTATGAAAAAGGCACCAGGAGAATTTTTGCAGCTGCCAACGAGTATTATCTCCACCAGGGGTGGAAGGGGTCTTGTTTCCTTCACTGGATCATAGGAAAATGCTATCTTCACCCGGGGTGAAAGGGGCTTTGCATTCTTCTTTAGCAGAATAGGTACAAGACATAGGAAAGCAACAATTGCATGATGAAGGGCCTTCTGAAGGCCAAGACAGGGACTTTGTTTTAGTTGAGGAAGATGACACTGATTTGGGCTCTCAAAGCTCACGACTCAAGGATATGATCATCAAAGAGAAGGAGGCTGAAATCCAAGCCTTATCACTTGACCTTGAAAGGGCCAAATGGATCATCAACTTCCTTGAGAAAGAAAACAAATAGTTGACTGATAAACAAGAACTCCTGGAGTTACAAATCATCAAAGAAAACCGGCACAAGTCCAAGAGGGCAAAGGGCAAGTTGACATCCATTGAAGAAGATAAGGACTGGGAATATTTGTTGGAGAAGGGGAATATCCACCTTGAGAAGTTGCTTGATAAGGATAACAAGGAGAAGACAATGCTGCATCATATGGCCTACCATTACTTAACTCGAAACAAGATTTGCAAAATAAGAGTTAAGCAGCTAAAAACCAAGTTAAAGAGAGCCTTAAAAGCCAAAAAGGAGCAAGATAAACTTAAAATCTTGGCTGAAGCTTCCTTGGCTCAACAAAGCAATTGATAAGCTTTCCTCTTGCCAATTTTGAAGAAATTTGGAGAAATTTTTGTCATTTCATAAATTTTAATTGCAAAACACAGGAAATTTCATCTGATGCGCAGCGCCACTGGCGTTGCGCATTGAGCTGGTTGGGAATTTTGCAAAATGGCTTGCATTTTTGGATTCCTCATGAAAAAATACTAAAACCCAAAAAGTTTCATGAAATTTGGAGGAGATCTGGGTCACCTAAAGGGCAAAAAACACCTAAAAAATGCCCTCTCTGCCACTTTTTGGACCCACATGAAGCAGTCTTGGGAGAACTTAATTTTGAAGGGGAAAATGGACACCAAATTCAAAAGTTCTAGCTGTCCTAGAAAGTAGACAGACAAAGCTTTCCAACAAGCCATCTTGGAGCTAATTTCGTGAAGGGGAAGGCCTTCAAGCTCAGCCTTGAAATGGCGTTGTGCATAAGGCTCATGGCGTTGCGCATTAGGCAAAATTTTGCCAATTTTGCTCAAAAAACTTAGATTTTTGCCTAGTTTTCTACCAGTTTGACTTTTTCTTTTCTCATGGTCAAATTCATGATGTGATATGATGTAAATTGATGTAATATGATGTGAAAATGATGAAAAATGACTTAAGGAGGTAGATACATTAGTTATAGGTGGTTTGAGCTGAATGAATCAGTTTCCATAGTTTTAGAGGCAAGTTGTTCCACTGCCTATTTTTCAGTTCCTAGTTTAGATCTTGTTGAAATAGCTCTTGGACTCATGGATTCAACCCCTGATGGCTAGCATAGGTGGTTTTATGCCTATATCTTGTACTTTCTTAGTCATTTGTCAAGGTTGGACTCTTGTGGATGCATTGAACACTATTGTACATCACTTTTGCAGTTTGGCAAGGAAATAAACTAGGGTTCTTCAGCATTTTGTGGGATTCTTGTGGTAATGTGAATTAGCATGGTTTTCTCTTCTGTAATTCAGTTTATATTATGTTTATATGTGCCATCATCTCTCTATTTCTACATAACTAAATGAATCAAGTTTAAAGAGTGGAATCCATTGGTGTTTCAGTGCTCTGCTTTGGCGTTTATTTACTTCTAAATGTTTTCTACTGTTTGAAGGGGAATCATGACATTTCCATGCCCTCTCCAACTCCTCACCAGTCTTTAGACTCACCATTACATTCATTTCAAAGTGCTAAAACACTTGCCTACCTCGCCCCACAGAAACCTCTGCAAATCCGTGTTGATTTCTCCGACCCAAAGCTGCCTTCGCATATGATCTAGCAATCAACCATTAAAATCAACCAAATTCCTTTGAGCACATACCTAGCCTAAAATTAGTATTTATATCAGTCATCTCAAGCCTTCCTTGATATATTTTCATTGGGAATGACAAGGAGAGAGCCCTCTCCCGACCTGGTAGGGCTAGCTACCAGGTTAAGTGTGGTTTGATGTTACCCTAAACCTGCCTTTCTCAACCTGAGGTAGATTTATGCAATAACATGTCGCTATTGCTATTGATTGTGCTAGTAGCATGGGAGCTACCGAAAGAGAGCCAATTCCCCTTGGTTGTGTCAGACCTTCCTGAAGAAGCAAAGTATGCTTCGCTGTGGGCGACCAAGGACATGGAGTGCGTTTGAGACAACAAGATCTTCTGGATCTTAATGGAAATGAATATCATGATGGCTATCAATCACAAGCCGTGATTGTTGCCCACAGTATATGCTAACTTGCAGAGCTATGCCGAATTCAAAGTTGATTTCCATCGGATATCAATCAAGGCATGGAATGACCTTGTGCAAAAGTGGTACAATTTGTTGTACCTAGCCACAGATGATGCCATTGATGCGGTGTTGGATAAATGGTCGGCGGAGTGGCACACCACCACGTTCTTGGCGCTGGGTGGAAGCAAGTCTGCTCCACAAAAGAAGAAGGACGAGGCCAAGCTGAAGATGGCGTTGCTGGTTGAAAACAGGAAGAAGGAGGCTGCTAAGAAGGCCAAGGAAAAATAGACAGGAAAGGAGCCAGGAAATTAGACAAGTGGAAGAGAGCAGGGCTCTGACAAAGGCTCGTGGTCGCCTTCAATTGAAACTGAAGAAGACATAGAGTAGCATGGCGTAGATCCTCAGGTCAAGGTCCGCATCCGTAAATTGGCCATAGGGGTGTGCAACACTCGGACGGAGATGGCACAGATTCAGTTAGAGATGAACCTATAGATTACAGAACTCCAGTTGAGGGCTCAACCTTCAACACCACCAGAGGTAAAGGAACAACAGGTGGATGCTATCATAGAAGCAGTCGCGGCAGTGGAGAGTGTAGTGGCAGACCACACACAGTTGTTTGAATAATTGTTTAAGGTCCTGACTAGCTTGCAGGAGGACCCAAACATCCAGAGGCTAGAGATGGAAGCACGCAAACTCCAACAGCACTACGATGAAGTTAAGGGCACAACGCAAACCGTCGCACTAACACAGAGGTTAGCCAAGCTACAGGAAGCCAAGCAGCTGAAGGAACAGGTGGACTCAGCGCTGCACAAGGAAGCAGTGCTGAAGGCATGACTAAAGCCCTGGCTGAAGGAAGCTTATGCAGTCACAGGAAATATTGAAGGCCATCTTGCGACTCTGCAAGTGCCACAATAACAACTTCAGGCTGACAGCATAGGGAAGTAACCAAAAAGATAGTCGAAGATGCAAAGCAAGTAGCAACTCATTGCGTAGCTGAATTTGCAGCTATTAAGGTAGAGCTAGATGGGCTTCACGCAAAGATCTCTGTGCCTACCAAGTGACTCGAGGGCGAGTCACGATGTTTGTGTTGGGGGCCTATTGGGAGCAAGATCCCCCAAGGGTAGTTTTGGGGCTAAAAGCCCATGTTTAAGTCAAAGTTTTGTAATAATATTGTAGAGACTCCATATTTTGTGGTCGCGGAGCGTCAAGGTGTTATTTGTCACAAAGGGTAGTCCACCCTTAGTTTTGTAAAGTAAATTCGGTTGTAAGAGATCTACTCATGGTTCGTGGACCATGGGATTGTATAAAAAGAGCTAAGCTCTAATTAGTTAGTGGAAGCGAAGAAGTAAGAGAGTCATAGCTTTAAAGAAAGAAGTCTAAGTCTTGGGTTGTAGCGTAGGTAGAGGCTCTGCAGCTGAGTGCATAGAGGCCTAGGGTAGATGTCCGCAGCTGAGTGCGCGAACCCCTACAACTGTGTGTGTAGGGCGAACAAAGTTAGTAACACTTGGAAGATATTAATAAAAGGAGTTATTCTGCAATTTCTGTGTATTTGTTCTATTGATGGGTTTAGATATTTTGTGTATGAATTTCCTTTATTACGCTTCTATGATGCACGAAGGAATACAGTTACATTGAATAATTAAACGCAGTTACGGATATCAGATTATGTGGTGATAACTTTAAGTATTCGACAAAATAAGAAAATCACTTAGGGTAATTGAGGAATCTGCACGGTGCACTGCCATAACAGCACGAAAGTACCTAAGCCCTAGGTTATGGCTGTGCGAAGGTCACTCATATACTTTCGCAAAGGTATTGAAAGCCAGAATAAAGGGCTTGTCTTACAATCCCTAGAGCGAGATCACCCGTGTGAAGGAAAGGGTAGAAGAGATCAAATGACATCACAACCATCTCAAGGTACAAAAACTTGGTTCCAGCATCCCCCCATACTGCTTTGGGTGAGACTTCAGTCCGCACTCTGTGGGTTGATGCCGAAAGGGCTAGTAGTGTAGGGATTTGTTTGGCTAATTAACACTAAACCTGGGTCAGGCCCCCTCAAGCCAATAGCAGATAGAGTCTGTATTAAACTGGAAGATATCAATAAGGAGAAGTATTCTACTATTACTGTGTATTTATTCCTTGTTAATGCATCTAATTATATTTCATTTTGGGATTAATTTACAATGTTTATTTGATGCGCGAATATATGTGATTGAATCAGTTAATTGAATGCAAGTAAGGATATCAGTTTACGCGACACTAACTGTGATTGGTTACTAAGATAAGTAAAACACTTGAGATAACTTGGGAACCTATACAATACATTTTCATAGATGCGCGAAAGTACCTGGAGCACGGGTTAGGGTTGCGAGAATGTCAATCGTACACCTTCATGGAGGTACTGAAGGGTGGAATAAAGGGTAGATTGGCAGAGCTCCAAGGCTTAATGACCTTCCCGAAAGTAGGGGTAGAGGGTATAAACCGACATCACGACCATCTCAAGGTGTGGAAACTTAGTTCCAACGTCCCCCCCATACTACATCGGGTGAAACTTTGGTCTGTGCTCTGCGGGCTGATGTCAAAATGGCTAGTAGTGTAGGGATTTATTTGGCCAACTAACGCTGCACTTAGGTCAAGCCCCACAAAGCCATCAAATGGTTTCGTTGCTAGGATCAAAATCTACGTGAGAGATGTGTGATGTCGTATCATTGGAATCCAACTAAGAAATAGGTCGAAGATTGGTTGGATAGGAAGATCCATGAATTCGCGGGGCAGGAGAAGAGAAATCCACGGCTAATAAAGGAACAATGGCTAGACAGGTACTTGTATACAGAAATCCATGAGATATTTTTCTTTTCCTTTCCAGTTGAGTTATACGAGTCGATTGCGAAGCTAGCGGAAAGCTAAGGAAGGTGGAGGCTTGATTGTCCTATTGTCTGGACCCTGGAGCTAGTACAGAGATTAGAAGCCTCTGAGGATAAGATCTATCGTGTTGTCGATCATTGGCTTGATCGTATCATTGGGGGTTTGTGACAGAATTCGCGGTCGAAACATTAGTCAGTTACAGCAAAGCAGAGCGACGCTTTTTCAAAGGTCCGCGAGGTAAGTACTTGAAGTCTTTATATACTTGGATTAAGATGTTATTGTGTGATAAATGGGTTATGCAGTTATTTTGATGTTCAGAGCTACGAGAAGTGGAAAAATTATAGGAAGGAAGAAATAATGGTCCTGAATATAGTCCACTAATTTCACCTTCGTTGAGTGACGAAGAGGGAGTAGCGCAGGCTTCTCCGCAAAGTGCAGTTTAGTTAATAAAACAAGGGTTCCCGCGACTACCACCTCCACCTTCACCACCATCGCCCCTCGCGACTTTGCCCCCATCACCACCACCTCCACCATAGTTCGACATGGTGAATTTAGTGAAGCTGCCTTTGTTTAAGGGCTTGGGAAATGAGGACCTGGACCAATTTTGGTTCGTCGTAAAAGTTGTATGGGAAGCTCAGGGCATCACAGACGATCACATGAAGAAGGCAACATTGGTTAGTGCTTTGTAGGATCGCATGCTAACTTGGTACATCAAGTACTCTAATGATAACCCAAACGTTGGGTTGGCAGAGATCCAGACTGCGCTGAATAAAGAGTTCAGTAGGCCTAAATCCAAGGCACAGTTGATTGTGGGGTTCAAGGAAATCGTGATGAAACTAGGTGAGACGCCTTAGGAATTGGATCAGAGATTGAAGTGTAAAATCCGCAAAGCTAATATGAACTTAACAGATGGACAACACTGCGAGTGGTTCATGGTTTCGCTCCTACCTCACCTAAGGGTTGCACCGTCACAACAAAAGATTATGACTTAGGCAGAGGGCTTGGAGATTCCAATAAGACTGCATGAAACACCAATGCAAGATCTGAATCTAAGGGTTCAGCAGATCCATGTGTAGTTGCAAAATATTTTCCTCGAAATGCAAAGTTTGAAGCAGGATAGAACAGTTCGACCAGAGGCACATGAAGAGATATGATCCCTGAAATGTAAAGGTCAGGGGCATGACAAAGACCACTGCCCAGTCTTTGAGAGCAATATTGCAGGAGGAGGATCGATGCCTTTGAGGCCGGAAGCCAAAGTAGGACCAAGCACGGGGCCTGTGTTGTGGTACGCTATATTTCAGGTAGCAGGGAAACATACGACTGATAACTATCATTCGCTGCAGAAGTTTGTACAAACACCGCAACAACTGTTTTGCAACTTTTGCAAATCGGTAGGGCATGATGAGCGCAATTGCCAAAGTTATGAATTGATAATGGACAAAACACCTGCCTATAGAGTTCAGGAAGAAACGTGTCCCCCTTACCAGAGCGTTGGGATGGCGCGAATAGGCTTTCACGGGTGCAGACAAGGCCAAGGCGGAGCAGGACCTGGCAGAGGTTGGGAATAGCTGATCTGTTACAATTGCGAAGGACCAGGACACTATGCCCATGAATGCACTAACCCAACGCGTCTGCCCTACGAATATTTTATTCAGTTTGATCATGAGATAAAGGACTATCCTACACTGATAGCGAGGATACACGACAAAGGGGTGCTACCACCATAGTCGACTCAGAACCTACAGATGATGAGGGTTGAGCCTTGCGAAGCGGATTCGAATGTGAATATAGTGCTCCAAAGTAGAATTGCAATGGGCAACGATAAGGGGAAACAACCCGAAGACAATGCATGGGTTCGTAAAGCTCCAATGAATGAGGGTGAATTTGATTTGGAGCGCGCGTGCGAAACGTTCATGGAAGCAAAGAAGAGCTTCGCTGAGGCCTCTACCTCAGGGAGCTGGGATAATTCTATTCAGGAAATGAACCCTTGTATGCTTACGACCTTTATAGAGACCTTCATGAAGCTGCTGCATGATAGCAAGGCTATGAAGGGGTTATAGGAACTTATAAATAGATGCGCTAGAAACGCTCAAGGTGAACCACGTGTGGTACGGAAGATTAGTAAGCTTAAGGCAAGGATAGGGCATGAGATGAGACTCATCATGCAGATAGGAGAATATGAAATGGATCAAGTTATTCTAGATCTGGGGTCAGACATGAACGTTTTACCGTTGCAGACTTGGGAGCGGATGGGGAGACCCGAGCTGCAGTGGTCTCCAATTTAGTTAAGGATGGCCAATCAGCATAATATCATCCCCATGGGATGGTTGCAAGGATTAATTGTAGATATTGAAGGCACGAACACATTGGATGATTTTGAGGTAATAGAAATTCTCGATGACAACAACCCCTACCTTGTGCTTCTTGGCATTGATTGGGCTACTGACATGAATGGGGTAATCAATCTAAAGAAGTGAAAGATGATATTTTAAAGGAAATCAATTCGCGTAATAGTACCCATAGATCCTATTGAAGGATCGCACTATACAGAACCAGTCTGCGATTACGAAAACGATGACGATTTGAACTGCATAGTTAAAATAACAGTGCGAGACCAAGATTGGGTGAATCCAACAACAAATGGACAAATTACATCAAATCACGAGAGTTCCTACAACTCAAACTCAGATGAAGAATTAGAGCACTGGCAGAATCAGCTACATGAAGTAACCACGCTGAGCTATAACATGATGACCCAGTCGCTGCACTGTGTGTCGTCAGAGGTAAGAAATTTTCCCACTTATGATGGCTTGAATGATGTGGATGTGTTTTTGGATGCATTTGAGAGGGAAGTACCAGAAAAGTAGCACTTCCATGCTTTGGATTGGGCACTACGCGCTACGCCTATGAGATGGCGGGGTATGCACAATGGTAGTTTTGATGATTGGCGTGAGTGTAGGAGGATGATGAGAACACGCTTTGGGAAGCCGAAGGTATGAGTGACAGACAAGTATGACAGGAAGGATGATCTGCATGCACACTTGGCCAAATGGGCTAAGGCCTATGGAGCAAAGTCCCAACCTGAATGGGTGCACTTGTTCTCTCACACCTTGGATGTCATCCCGATGAACTGGTACTTAGAGACAGAGCTCCACCATGGCACAGGTGAATGAGATATTCTACGTGAAGGGTTCATAATGATGTTCAACTTCGAAGATGGATTTGAGTGTATTGACGAAGCGCTACAAGAAGTTAAAGCAGCAATCTTTAGGATACCGCAAGATCGTTTGGATCTGATTCAAATTGATTGGAATACTTTGTTGAGCCATGCACTGGAATGCTATAATGTGATTGCTGAAGGAGAAGACAAGGATCCATGAAAGATTAATATCCCTAAAACCGAGGGTCACCTTGAGGTCGAGGGACCGTAGATCGAGAATCCTGATATAACCGTGCCACTGAAAATGAAACAGGTAAATATTGGTACGGAGGCGGAGCCCAAACCCGCGATGATTGAAGATTACTGGGATGACGAGATGGTAGATAAGGTCGTTGAATTGCTCCGTGAATACCAAGATTTGTTCCCTACAAAGTTTATGAAGTTAAAGGGGATAATAGGAGACCTGGGCGTTATGAAGATCATGTTAAAACCTGACACAAAGCCGATTAAGCAGGGACCTTACGATCTCAATCCGAAGTATAAGGAAAAGGTCTGCTTTGAGTTGGATAAAATGCTCATGGTAGGCATCATTGAGCCTGTAGAAGAATCTGATTGGGTAAGCCCAATGGTGGTACAAGAAAAGAAGCAGAGGATGAAATAAGGATATGCGTAGATCTCAGGAAGTTGAATGATTCTTACATGCATGATCCTTTCCTAACTTCGTTCACTGATGAGGTATTGGATAATGTAGGTGGCTAGGAAGTGTACTCCTTCACTGATGGGTTCTCTGGGTACCATCAGATCAAAATAGTGCCTGAAGATAGAAGCAAGACGACCTTCGCGACTAAATGGGAATGTTTTCAATACATTGTAATGCCTTTCGGATTGAAGAATGCGCCTACGATTTTTTCGCATGTAGTCATTGCTGCATTCAAAGACTTCATTCATAAGTTTTTGGAGGTGTACTTTGATGAATGGAATGTGTTTGGGTTGGTAAAACGCCATGTGGCTAGTTTTCTCTTAATGCTAGATACTTGTCGAAGGTACCAGATTGCGCTCAATCTAAACAATTGTTTGTTTTGTGTTCCTTTTAGGACTCTGCTGGGTCATGTGGTTTGTAGACAAGGATTGATGGTAGATCCCACGAAGATTGCAGTGATACTTAACTTGGAGGTATTGAGGAGTGTGAAATATCTACGTGCAACCTTCAAACATACTGGGTACTATAGGAAGTTTATCAAGGGCTATGCCCAGATCACCGCGCATATGGAGAAGTTGTTGAAAAAGGATGTCACGTTCTGTTGGAACGAGGACTGTTAGAAAAGCTTGGATGTACTGAAAGGAAAAATGGTCACTGCACTGATTTTAGTCTTCCCAGATTGGAAGAAGAAGTTTCATGTACATGTAGATGCATCATGTATAGCACTAGGAGCAGTACTGACACAGGACGATGGAGGATAACTGGACCATCCTATAGTGTTCGCAAGCAGGAGGTTATCCAAGGCTGAGAAGAACTATTCCACCATTGAGCGTGGAGTATGATTTTTAAGTTATTGTGAAGCCTGGACGACTGAATAAGGGACCATACCATCTGTCGTGCATCGAAATGGGGGAAGAGCCCACTAATTTGGAAGAGGGATTGCCTGACGCGCAACTATTTTCAGTACACATCGCGGATGGTCACTTCGAAGACATCACGCACTTCCTAACAATAGGAATTTCCCCGGAAGGCTACATCGTCCAGCAGAAAAAGGAGTTAGTGGTGCGCATGGCAGACTTTTCTGTCATTGCCAGACATCTATACAAAATGGGGTCTGATGAAGTATTATGACGATATGTATCGGAGCTTGAAAAGAGACGTACCTCATGGATGCTCATGGGGGCACTGCGGGAGGGCATTACGCAGGAAGGGCGACTAAACAAAAGATTCTATGTGCAGGGTTGTGGTGGCCAACCCTCCATTAGGATTCAAAAGCTTACTACAAGGCGTGTGATGTGTGTCAAAAGACTGGCATGACATCATGGAGAGACGAGCTTCCTCTGAACCCACAGATGCGTTACAACCTTTCGAGGCATGGGCCATAGATTTTGTGGGACCCATTCAGCCCCAAGGAAAGAAGACGAGAGCACAGTAAATTATCATCGTGACTGAGTATTTGACTCGATGGGCGAAGACATAGCTTGTGAAGGACTGCACAGGCGTGACTGCCGCAAAGTTTCTCTTTGAGTATGTACTGACACGATTTGGGCGTCTAAATATTTTGATGAGTGATCGTGGTACACACATTCTGAACAAGACGATCAGCACGCTAATGAAGGAACTTCAGGTATATCACTAGAAAAGCATGCCTTATCACACACAGGTTAATGGGACGGTGGAAGAATTAAATAAGGTACTGGAGAATGCACTAACCAAGGTTTGCAACGCTCAACAAAGTGATTGGAACCTGGGCATACCTGTCGTACTATGGGCATATCGAATGACATGTAAAACTTTAACTGGACAGACACCCTTTAGGCTCGTATATGGTGTTGAAGCAGTGATGCCCATGGAATACATTGTGCCTAGTATGCACATAATGTCACTCACAGGCATGAAAGATCATAGAGCCCTCGAAGGGAGGCTCCCGCAGCTTGATGAGCTCGAGAAAAAAAGATTTCTGGCTGGATTTCACCAACAGGTCCAAAAGTAGTGTGAAAAAGCATGGCATGATCGGCACATTAAGCTGCACACCTTTAAGGTAAATGAACTAGTTTTGTTATATGGCAAGAAGTTTGATAAATTTCCAGGAAAATTCATAATGCACTAGCTAGGGCCCTATGTCATTAAGGAGATTACCGACGGTGGAGAAGTTCAGTTGGTTAAATTGAATGGAGATCCCTTCCCAGGAAAGCTGAATGGAAGTAGATTGAAGCCATACACCAGTCATTCGGCCAAGTTACTATATGAAGGTAGCATAGTCTTAGCACTCCAGGTAGCTGAAAGGAGGCGTAGGACTGCTTGGGTTAGGGAATTGCACGATTGGAGGATTGTGCATAATGAGAAAATTTCATAGGGTTCATGACAGTGCAGCGCCCAAGGAAAAATCATGCAGGTTAGCTGGAAAGTGACGTTAAAGTCACTGTTCATGATTTGACGATAAGAATGTGACCAAATGGAGTAGGCGCCTGACATTTAAGACAAAATTTATGGGTAAGATCCTTGGAAATCTGCCGCCAATCCAACATTAATGAATCGAATGTGGGGGGAACGGTCATATTCGAATTCAAAATGGCCTATAAATTACAGGTGGAGGCCCAGCGAAAAACACTTGGCATTGTGAACATTGAGTTGGTGAGCTCTCAAACATGCATGATCTGCACATTCCTCGAAGCATTGCTTGAGTACCTAGTGTTTGATCAATTTCCAGAGTCCAACCGCAATTTCATTCGTGATTTTATCCCAGGATCTGAAGCTATGGACGCCGAAGGAGTGCCAATCGAGGGGGTTGTGCGGGAGGTTGTTATGGAGGTAGAAGGAGCTGCTCCAGAGGTTCCAAAGGTACTAGATGAAGTCCCCAAGTCATGATGGACTTCTAGACTGAAGCCTACCTTGACCAAGGAGAGTGTGAAGGATAAGAAGGGAAAGCAGGCTGTGATACCGATGTGCATGTCGCCTAGAAGAAACCCAAAGAAGGACAAGCCCACCGCACAGGAAAAGGAAAAAATCATTAACCTGGAGTTGGAGGAGGAAGAAATTGAGGACATACCGATGGATGATGAGGATTTGGGGATGGAAGTGGAGGAAGTTGAAGTTGAGGGTTCTGACCCTATCACTAAGTTGCCCAAGTACATTCCTCCATGCAATGGAAAGACCAAATTGCCAAAGGACATTGACAAAAGTAAGGTCACCTTGCACATACCTCTGCTGTCGGACGAGATTGTTTTTGAAGGACCGTGCTTGGGGTAGGTTCCACTGTTGAAACTAGAAGATTGGGACTTAGCTAACCATGAGAAGTTCCCACACTTGGCAACAGAATAGCTAATGCACCTCGTTGTTAACACAACCAATGGGATGACTGCATTGGAACCACGGAAGTGGCTCAGAGGAGTAGATAAGGCAGGTCTGCTCAACTTGCTACGGGTGTCGAACTACAATCACACACCCATTACAGTACTGCTCATCAAGTAATTGCTATGCTTGGTGCACGATGGGTGTTTGTGGCTGGAGGAGCTGATACCCATCACCGACATGTTTATCCATAGGATCACACAACTGCCCTATATTGAGGAGAATCTGACCATGATGTTTGGTGGAAAAGGTGGCGAACAGGCCCTCGTGGAGGCCATGAAGGATAAATTCAAGCTTGTGAAGAAGCCACGAGGCTATGCCATCTTGAGTATCTACGACCCTGCGGTCAAGGTGGCCACACAGATCTTGGTAGGAAAAGTTATGAGGAAGTGTCGCGCAGATTAGGTGTTGGCCCTGGTCGTCGTGCTAGCGGCCCAATGCGCCGAATGAGTCCAGTTTAATTGGGTGCGCTATCTCTACGGTGAGTTCCTTACGAACTGCCGCGAGGCAGAAGAGTTCAAAAAGACCTTCCACTATGTGTGGCTCTTGCTGTCTATTGTGTTGGTAGCCTGGGAGTTGCTAGAAGACATTCAATTCCCCTCGGTCGTAGCGGACCTGCCAGAAGTAGTGAAGTACGCTTCACTATGGGTGACCAAGGATGCTTGTAGGTTTTAACCCCATACAGAAATTACCTGCATACGAATTCTAAAACACAGAAAATAAACAATGTGAGAGCATAACACATAAAACACATATACACAGAGATTTCCCTTGGATCCCAAAATCGGGACTAACAACTTTATTTTTCCCTATGTTCCTTTCAATGTTATAATAAATATTTATACATTTTGAAGCATCTAATACCATGGACCGAAAACCATTGCGTCCAAAACCATGGACTGAAAACCATCGCGTCCAAAAACATGTGCAAAAATCATGCACAAAACCATAGGTGGGTCCACCCAACCTAACATAGGTTCCAAAACCAAAATTTTCCGGGGCGCTGCCCTGGACCCCATAGAGTGGGGTTACCTGCACCCTTAAAACCCCCTGTGACCCACCTGCTATGCAATTGGTGGAACGAAAGGGGGGCTCTACCCCCCCTCTAACCCCCGGTTAACTATGTGGGCTAGTCGTGGAAAGAATATAACACAACCCAACATTCTCCCACTTGTTGTTTTCTTTCCACAGCGGGCCACAAGAGAGCTTAGTCATTTATGCAGCCCTGCAATGCCCATTGTTTCTCTACACCAAGAGAACTTCTCAGAGCTCACAGATTTTTTCAATACATCTGCAGTATTCTTCAAAGTGTCGACCTTTACCAGCAACACCCTTTTGTCTTCTATCATATCCCTCACAAAGTGATACTGAACATCAATGTGCTTTGTCTTTGAATGATATGCAGGGTTCTTTGCCAAGAAAATTGCACTTTGGCTATCACAGTCTACCCTTATAGCTCCCTGTAATAACCCCATACTTGAACACAATCTCTGCAACCAAACTGCTTCCTTGCTTGCATGAGTGGCTGCCATGTATTCTTCCTTTGTAGTTGATAGTGCCACTACAGATTGTTTCTTACTCATCCAACTGACTACACCTCCAAATAGGTTAAAGACATACCCACTTGTAGATCTTCTCTGATCTAGATCTCCAGCCTAGTCTGCATCAACAAAGCCACGAATATCCAACACTCTGTCTAATTCTAGTCTTTCGCGGTAGCAAAAACCATAATCACTAGTGCCACGCAAATACCTGAAAATCTACTTCACTACTGTACAATGCTCATTTCCTGGTTTTGACATAAACCTGCTCAATACTCCCACTGCATATGCAATGTTTGGTCTAGTACAGACCATTGCATACATCAGGTTACTGATTGCACTTGCATATGGAACACGAGACATGTCCTCTTCCTCTTCTTGTGTCTTGGGACACTATTCAGCAGATAAATTTACACCTACAAGAATAGGAACCTTCACCGGTTTACTATCCTACATATTAAATCTCTGCAATATTTTCTCGACATACTTGCTCTAGTTTAACCAGAGTTTCCTCTTTGCCCGATCTCTTTTAATTTCCATGCCCAAAATATAGTTTGCAGCACCAAGATCTTTCATGTCGAATTTGGAGGACAATTAGGTCTTCAAATCCTGGATAATTTCTTTGTCATTTCCAACTAGCAACATATCATCCACATACAAGACCAAATAAATAACATGGTCACCAATTAATTTAAAATACACACAGTGATCTTCTTTGCTTTTGGTGAAGCCAAGTCCCCGTATAAATGTATCAAATTTCTGATACCACATCCTTGGTGACTATTTTAACCCATACAGAGACTTCTTTAACTTGCATACTAGTTCTTTCTTACCCTTCACCGCAAAGCCTTCAGGTTTCTTCATGTAGATTTCCTCTTCCAGATCCCCATGAAGAAATGTTGTCTTCACTTCCATTAGTTCTACCTAAAAATCAAAAGCAACAGTAACAGATAAAAGTAATCTAATAGAAGTTACCTTGGAAATAGGAGAAAAAATATAACCAAAATCAATTCCCGGCACCTGGGAATAACATTTTTCTACCAATCGAGCTTTGTATTTCTCCACCTTTCCTTCTGCATTTGTCTTCTTCTTGAACACCCATTTGCTGCCAATGGGTTTCCTTCTAGTCGGCAACTCCACCAGATCCCAAGGCTCATTTTTGTGCAAAGATGCCATTTCATCAACCATGGCCTCTTTCCAGAGTTTTCCATCCTCTGAATCTACTACTTCATTCATAGTTTCGTGATCATCATCAGTGATAGATAAAGAAAAATTTGAACAGAAAGCAGATGGACTATGCCTTTCTGGCTGCCTTCTTTATCGAACTGATCTTCTCACACTGGGAGTTTGTGGCTCTTCATCTTCTGATTCCTCCTCTGCTGTAGAGTCTGATTGTTCCTCCTTTAGCTCAAACTCTATCTTCTGAGGTTCCTTTGGTTGGACTTCATGTTTAATAACATCTTTCACCTCTCTGAACACCACATCTCGGTTGTACACAACCTTCCTTGTTACTGGGTTCCAAAGCTTATAACCCTTTAAACCATCCTTATACCCAATAAAGATGCACTTTTCAGATTCACTATCCAACTTGGTTCATTTCTCCTTTGGAACATGTACATATTCATCACATCCAAATACCCTCAGATGTGAAAGAGATGGTTTCTTACTAGTCCATATCTCTTGTGGAGTTTTATCCTCCAATGCTGCTGAAGGTGATCTGTTGACTAGGTAACATGCTGTCTCCACCACCTCTACCTAAAATTCTTGTCCCAACCCAACACCATTGAGCATGCTTCTTGACCTTTCCATCAATGTCTTGTTCATTCTTTCTGCAACTCCATTTTGCTGAGGTGTATATGGAGTAGTCTTCTACCGTGCTATACCACAATTCTTACAGGATTCTTCAAATTCCTTACTACAAAACTCTCCACCGTTATCTGTTCTCAGCACGTTTATCTTCTTCTCTGCCTGGTTTTCCACTAGATCCTTGGATTCTTTAAACCTATCAAAGACTTTAGATTTCTTCTTAAGGAAATATATCCATGTATTCCTTGAGAAATCATCTATAAATGATACATAGTACACAGACTTACCCAGTGATGGAACCTTCACAGGTCCAAACACATCACTATGCACAAGCACTAATATATGTTCCGCCCTCTTACCACCAGAGGCGAAGCCCACCCGATTTTGTTTCCCATATACACAATTTTCATAGAAATCAAAATTCAGAGAGCTATTACTCATACCTTCTACCATACCTTTACCATGAAGTATTCGAACGCCCTTCTCTCCAATATGTCCAAGCCTTTGATGCCACAGCATGGTCTTCTCTCCAAAGACCACTAGATTTTCTGTTGGAAATAATACTGAGAGGGGGGGTGAATCAGTATTATCAGATCAATCAAACTTTTTAAATGCTCAGAAACATATACGCTACTTCAGTTAAGTGAACCAGCGTGTACACGCTACTGTGACGAAGTAAAACAACGTATAAGAGGAAAACTCACAATTTAGTTAGCTTATTCTTCAGTTAAGTGCATCAGGACATTATTCACCACATTAACAGTAAACATGTGTAGTATAACAGAACAGATCAAAAGTCACACACATGAACACCAAGATATAAGGTGGAAACCCAATGTGGGTGAAAACCACCTGCTGCAAGTTGTCTCTATCTTTCTTTAATATGAAACTTCAGTTTACAATCTTTTGTACTGGTGCAGCCTTATACCAGTACGCAGGCTACAACCTGCAGAAGGCTACAACCTTCTCTCGTTCTCCAAACTTCCTTGGAAGGGAGCTCCAACCCCCTTTGCTCTTGTACTAGCCAAGATACTAGTACGTAGGTGCTGACCTACAATCTTCCTTCTTTCAGGTATCACTTTTCATACATTTTCAGACTTGGATATTCTTGAAGCACAACATTACAATCTGAAGACCACAATTCATTCAATTTCCACAATAGATCATTGAAGCATAAAACAACCAAACTTTGAATCACTGAACCACTGAACCCTGTCAATCATCAGTTACCAGAACACAGAGCAGACTACAGAACTCTGCAATAACAGTCAGACCCCACTGAAAACCCAAAATGAAGCTTCAAAAGATATACGCTACTTCAATGAGCAAAACCCGCGTATACACGCGCTTTTACCGAAGCCAACCTGCGTACAGATCTAAAAAATAAACTTTCTCAATTTGCAGCTGTACCAGACATTAGTTAGACCCAGAACATAACATTGCGACAATATGCAGATCTAGAAATACGCATAATCAACCATATCATGATAGTGCATTTCAAACCATTAGATCCCGATCTATCCTTAGATCTAGTCTTCCATCAACCGATGTGATCTCTCCTTGGCTTAGATCAAGCAACCCAGAACCTGCATATCAGATCTCTTTCTCTCTTAGATATTCAAGCCTTGTCAAAAGATGATTTTGCCTAATGATCTTCTTCTCCTTATATAGCCTTAGGCCTTGCTCAATACCAAGAGCCAAAACCATAGTAACACAATACCATCAACTTCAAAACTAGGGATCGACACGCCCGTCGAGACATAATGGTCCGAAATCATAGGCACAACTTCCAAGGACTAACCACCATGGACCAAAGGAACCTTTCCACATACACGCGCTTTTTCTGAATCTAACTAGCGTGTACACGCGATTTGGGCTTAACGAAACTGCGTGTATGACCTTCCTTGGCATGCTGCACTGAGATCTGTCTTCTGATTAAGTTGCCATCACCTGTACCAACCTCTGAGTGAGTTGCCATCAAGGACAATACTTGAATCATAATGCCAACAATCTCCCCCTTTGGACTTGATGGCAACAACACCAAATCACTCTCCCCCTTTGACATCAAGGGCAAAGGGTGGACCAAGATATTCTCTTCCTTTGCTGAATCATTTCACTGTCCATACTCCCCCTGAGTACCTGCTGAAATCTCTGAATAATCTCCTCCTTTGTATATGCCATGGTGTACCAATCTGTCCATGCTCCCTCTGAGTACATGTTGAATCTCTGTACCGCTGAAGTGTGCTGTTCATGCTCTTCCTGACTGTAGGCAAGATCTACAAAAGATGCTCTTCAAGAAGAACATGACTCTATACATCATAAAAGACCTTCCTATCACCAAAGACTCATACATACATCCATCTCTCAACTAAGTGAGGATATACAAACATTGACTCATCCACCCAACCAAGTGGGGATACATCAAAAGTTTACATATGACAACCAATCATATTGCATCAATCATCCCAGGCATAGTGGGGAAACCAAAATAGGCCGTTACATGACCTTGACACCATGAAAGAGATATGACAAGAGAGATACATGACATAGAGACAACAGATCTAGACCAAGACTTAGGAAAGGCACCAGCAGCATCTGATAAACATCTTGTTAGATCAGCAACCAGGATTTCTTTCTGAGCTCCTCCTCCTGAAACCAACAACCAAAACATCTGAATGCCAACAATGCTTTATGAGACTTTTAAGCTGCTCCCCCTGAACCTGTGCCTGAAGAATTCTGACATTCCCATTGCTGTTCAGAACTCCAGAGTTTTCCCTTGTTGTTCAGAACTTCATATACGCGATTTCTCCTGAATAAAACGGCGTATGTACGCAGATATAATCTCTGCAACAAGCGTACACCTTACACGCGACTTTCCCACCATAAATCCGCGTGTATACGCGTATATACCTTTCGTAACTTGCGTATACCAACTTTTCTGTGGAACAGACAAGCTTCAACAGCAGGATGAAGCATCAACTACTCCCAGCTTTTGTCTGAGATATTCAAAAGTTTCCCTGGGCAGTGGTTTTGTGAGAATATCAGCAACTTGTTCCTTAGAAGGAACATACTCCAACTTGACCTTCTGTTCAAGCACTTGTTCCCGAAGAAAATGGTACTTGATTGGGATGTGCTTGGTCTTTGAGTGCATGACCGGATTCTTTGAAATGCTGATTGCACTAGTATTATCACATAAGATAGACACTGGTGGAGTGCAAGTGATTTGAAAGTCCTGCAAGGTCTGCATCATCCAAAGAAGTTGTGTGCAACAAGATGCCGCAGCCACATATTCTGCTTCAGCTGTAGATAAGGCAATCGAACTCTGTTTCTTGCTGAACCAAGATACTAATCTGGAACCCATGAAGAAAGCACCACCACTTGTGCTTTTCCTATCATCCACACTTCCAGCCCAATCTGCATCTGTGTAAGCATGAAGAGTGAGATCTGTATTTCTAGGATACCATAAGCCATAGTTTTGGGTCCCTTGAAGATATTTGAAGATTCTTTTGACTGCCTGAAGATGAGTTTCCTTTGGGTTGGCTTGAAATCTTCCAACCATTCCTACTGCATGTGTAATATCTGGTCGAGTACCTGTCAAATAAAGCAAACTCCCAATCATGGATCTATAAGTGGGTTGGTGAACTGCTGCTGATTCATCATTTGCACTGAGGCTGCATCCTGTAACCATGGGTGTACAAACTGGCTTTGACTCTTCCATGCCATACTTCTTCAAGATCTGCTTGAGGTATTTGGTTTGAGACAAGAAGATACCTCCTTCATTTTGTTGGATTTGCAATCCAAGAAAATATGTCAATTCTCCAAGAAGTGACATTTCGAATTCTTTCTGCATAACCAAGGCAAAGTTTTGACTCATAGTCTCTTCATTGCTGCCAAAAATAATATCATCTACATAAACAACAAGAATTAGCAATTTGTTATTTTCAACTTTTATATAGAGATTGCTATCTGCTGATCCTTTTGAAAAGCCTTGTTGGTGAAGATATTTGTCCAACCGATAGTACCAAGCCCTTGGAGCTTGTTTGAGTCCATAGAGTGCCTTTTTCAATCTGCATACAAGGTTTGGGTCATTCCCAAGAATGAAACCATCTGGCTGCTCAATATATACTTCTTCTTCTAAGTCTCCATTCAGGAAGGCTGATTTCACGTCCATTTGAAATACCTTGAAGTTTTGAAAGCTTGAGAGAGCAAGGAACATTCGGATGGCCTCTAGTCTTGCCACAGGAGCAAAGGTCTCTTCAAAATCTATTCCTTCTTGCTGTGCATACCCTTTACAAACAAGTCTGGCCTTGTTTCTAATTACTTCTCCATTTTCATTTAATTTATTCTTGAAGACCCATTTTGTTCCTATTACATTCTTATCTTTTGGTCTAGGAACTAATTCCCAAGTGTTGTTCTTTTCGATTTGCTCAAGTTCTTCATCCATTGCTTTGACCCAACATTCATCTTTGCATGCCTCTTTCACATTTTGTGGTTCAATGGAGGAGAGTAGTGCCAAGTAGCTTGAAGCTTCTGCAAGTGTCCTTCTTGTTTGTACTCCTGCTTCTTTCTGCCCCACAATCTGAGTTTCTGGATGATTCTTTTGAACATATCTGGATGGAGTCTTCTCTTCTATTCTTGTCTGCTCCTCTGGTTCTTCTTGAGATTCTTCTTCTTCTTGAGGTTCTTCTTCTTCATCATTTCGCCTTTGAGAGTAACCTTCATCTTCTTCAATGTCTTCATGATGAACTTGCCTAGGAATATATCCCTTCTCATCAACCACTATATCAATACTGTCAACAATTCTGCCAAGTCTTTTATTGTAGCACTTGTATGCTTTGCTATGTGGAGAATAACCAAGAAGAATGCCCTCATCTGCTCTTGGTTCAAGTTTGCCAAGTTGCTCATCAGTGTTCTTAATATAACATTTGCTCCCAAAGATTTTGAAGTGCTTCACGGAAGGAGTTTTACCACTCCAAAGCTCATGAGGTGTTTGAGTGCTGTTTACTCGGACATTTGTTTTGTTAAGAATAATAACAGCAGCATGTGCAGCTTCACCCCAGAAGGTTGCAGGAGTACCTGATTCATCGAGCATAGCACGAGCCATTTGTTGGATAGTTCTGTTCATTCTTTCCACAACCCCATTTTGCTGAGGAGTTCTAGCTGTAGAGAATTCTCTTCTTATCCCATGTTCATCGCAGAAATCGAAAAATTCATTTGATGTGAACTCCCCACCTCTGTCAGATCTGAGGCACTTAATTTTGTGTCCTGATTCATTTTCAGCCAATGCTTTGAAGGATTTGAATTTTTCGAATGCTTCATCTTTGTGCTTCATAAGCCCTAACCAAACAAACCTTGAGAAATCATCAATGAATAATATCAGATATTCTTCTCCTCGAGGTGTCCTTTTCCTAAATGGACCACATACATCTGTATGGACTAGCTCAAGAGGCAAGCTAGCTGATCCTTCCTTCTCTGGAAAGTTAGTTCTGGTTTGCTTTCCAAACTGACAAGATTTGCATATGGTGTTGTCTGGAATTTTGATATCTGGAAGATCGCGAACTGCCTGATATTTGCATGCTTTCCTTATTTGTGAGAAGCTTAGATGTCCCAACCTTCGATGCCATAACCAGTGCTCTTCATCCTTGCTAAGATAGCATTGTTGTTGTCCTTCTTCAAATATGTACAGATTATTTGGAGTTCTTTTGCCTTTGAGAACTGTTTTACCTGTATCAAGATCACGAACAAGACATCCATTCGATCTGAAAATAACCTCGGTTTTTTGATCACACATCTGGCTGACACTTAGTAGATTATGCTTCAATCCATCAACATACAAAACATTTCCAGCCTTGACCTTTTCTTTCAAAGGAGCAATACCTTTTCCTTTTATAGTTGCAGGAGTATCATTTCCAAAAGAAACTTTCTTTCCCTTTTCTAAAGTAGAATAAGATTCAAGTTTTTCTTTATCACCTGTCATATGTTTTGAACATCCACTGTCAATGTACCATAGATTTTCCTGTCCTTCTGCATAAAATGCTATCCCACATCTTTCTGTTTGAGGTTCCTTTATTCTCCATGTTTTGGTGCTCGTGGCTTGTTCCTTTTTCTCCTGAAACCTGCTCCTGCATTCAGAGTCTTTATGACCAAAATTATTGCAAATAGAACATTCAACTTCATTTTCAAGAACCGAAAAGTTGTTATAGGTCCTTTTTGTAATCCCTGTCATACTTCTTTGTTTTTGAGCTTCCCTAGTCATGATTGTTTTATATGCAACACATTGAGCTGCTTTGTGACCAAAGTTATGGCAAGAAAAGCATTGTCCATTGAAGAAGCTTCTGCGGTTATTGAATCTACCAGCCAACTGATTGTAATTTCTATTTTCATCTATTCTTGAGCCAAACTGAGAAGATTTTACCTGTGGTTGGTTGTAGCTTTTGTTCACCCTTAAGAAGGATTGTCCCTGATAGTTTCTGTTTGTAATTCGTCCCTGCTTTACCTGATTATCTTCATTGTTCTTCTGCTCATTTCTTCTTGCTGCATCAAGATAACTTTTTGAGGTGGATGCTTGAGAGGTTTCTCCATTATAGCCCAAACCTGTCTTGTTTAGAGGAGACCGCTGCACATTGATAATCTCATCCAAAGTTTCAGATCCTTTGACAAGCTTAAGATTAATAGCTTTTGTTTTCTCAATTTCTTTTCTGAGACCAACAATTTCACCTTCTAGTTTTTCAAGATGTTTTTCCTTTTCATCAATTTGAAATTGCAAAGTATCAATGATCACACTCTTTTCTTCTATGCATCTCTTGAGTCTAGTAATTTCATTATAGAGATTATCCACATCTACAGCATCCTCATAATCATCATCTTCAAATGCCATTAACAGTTTATATTTATTACCTTGTTCATCTTCATCACTGTTTGATAAGCCATCACTATCTTCATGGGTGTAGTAGCTTTTCTTATTTGCACTTTGTTTCTTGTTCCATCTAGCAGGTTCTTTTCCTTTATCCTTATAAGGACATTTTGCAGCATAATGACCTACTCTTCCACAAGCAAAGCATTTGAAAGGTAGCTTACCTCTGAACCTTCCAGAACCCCTTTGAAGATTTCTGACAAAATTTGATTCTTCTTCCTCTTCTTCTGGAACATGGCTTGCTTCATAGTAATCTTCTTTTCCTGATGCCTTAAAAGCAGCTTCCCTTCTGTCAGATGGACCTCCCTTTCTCATTTCATAAGCAGTTAGAATTCCATGTAGCTGAGACATAGTGAGAACACGGAGATTTTCTTTTTCTTCTATTGCAGATACTTTAGATTCAAACTTGGGGGATAATGATCTTAGAATCTTTTGAACTACTATAGTCTCTTTTATTTCTTCACCCAAATTTTTCATACAATTAACAATCTCATCTACCCGAAGAAAATAATTAGCCACACTTTCATCATTATACATCTTGAGAGTCTCATATTGAATCCTGAGAGTTTGAAGTTTAGCTTGCTTTACCTGTTCATCTCCTTCATAGCTAGTGATCATTTTGTCCCATATCTCTTTTGCTGATTTGAAGTGCATGACCTTCATGAATTCTGTTTGAGATATACTTCCTAATAGAGTACTGACTGCTTTTGCATTTGTTTCATATGCCTTTTTCTCAGCTGGATCTGTAGGAGTAGCTGAAGGAAAAGCATAGCCTGTTTCTATAATGTTCCAAACTTCTGTACCAAGAGATTGAAGATATGCAGTAACTCTTACCTTCCAATAATTGAAATTTGTTCCATCAAAAACCGGTGGCCTGATTGATGCTTCTTTCTCGTAGTTGCTCATGATGAATGATCTACCTTCAAGCGATCAAGCTTCTCTGAAGGACCTGCTCTGATACCAATTGTTGGAAATAATACTGAGAGGGGGGGTGAATCAGTATTATCAGATCAATCAAACTTTTTAAATGCTCAGAAACATATACGCTACTTCAGTTAAGTGAACCAGCGTGTACACGCTACTGTGACGAAGTAAAACAGCGTATAAGAGGAAAACTCACAATTTAGTTAGCTTATTCTTCAGTTAAGTGCATCAGGACATTATTCACCACATTAACAGTAAACATGTGCAGTATAACAGAACAGATCAAAAGTCACACACATGAACACCAAGATATAAGGTGGAAACCCAATGTGGGTGAAAACCACCTGCTGCAAGTTGTCTCTATCTTTCTTTAATATGAAACTTCAGTTTACAATCTTTTGTACTGGTGCAGCCTTATACCAGTACGCAGGCTACAACCTGCAGAAGGCTACAACCTTCTCTCGTTCTCCAAACTTCCTTGGAAGGGAGCTCCAACCCCCTTTGCTCTTGTACTAGCCAAGATACTAGTACGTAGGTGCTGACCTACAATCTTCCTTCTTTCAGGTATCACTTTTCATACATTTTCAGACTTGGATATTCCTGAAGCACAACATTACAATCTGAAGACCACAATTCATTCAATTTCCACAATAGATCATTGAAGCATAAAACAACCAAACTTTGAATCACTGAACCACTGAACCCTGTCAATCATCAGTTACCAGAACACAGAGCAGACTACAGAACTCTGCAATAACAGTCAGACCCCACTGAAAACCCAAAATGAAGCTTCAAAAGATATACGCTACTTCAATGAGCAAAACCCGCGTATACACGCGCTTTTACCGAAGCCAACCTGCGTACAGATCTAAAAATAAACTTTCTCAATTTGCAGCTGTACCAGACATTAGTTAGACCCAGAACATAACATTGCGACAATATGCAGATCTAGAAATACGCATAATCAACCATATCATGATAGTGCATTTCAAACCATTAGATCCCGATCTATCCTTAGATCTAGTCTTCCATCAACCGATGTGATCTCTCCTTGGCTTAGATCAAGCAACCCAGAACCTGCATATCAGATCTCTTTCTCTCTTAGATATTCAAGCCTTGTCAAAAGATGATTTTGCCTAATGATCTTCTTCTCCTTATATAGCCTTAGGCCTTGCTCAATACCAAGAGCCAAAACCATAGTAACACAATACCATCAACTTCAAAACTAGGGATCGACATGCCCGTCGAGACATAATGGTCCGAAATCATAGGCACAACTTCCAAGGACTAACCACCATGGACCAAAGGAACCTTTCCACATACACGCGCTTTTTCTGAATCTAACTAGCGTGTACACGCGATTTGGGCTTAACGAAACTGCGTGTATGACCTTCCTTGGCATGCTGTACTGAGATCTGTCTTCTGATTAAGTTGCCATCACCTGTACCAACCTCTGAGTGAGTTGCCATCAAGGACAATACTTGAATCATAATGCCAACATTTTCTGCTCCACTTTCAGGAACCACAGAACTGTTGCACCCATCAACAACCGTGCTACCTTGCAGCTTGTACAAAGTTCCAATCTGAACTCCCTGCATCAATACCAGTGCTCCCCGAACCTGTTAAGAAATTTACTGCATAACATAAATAATTACAGAGAGGAATATATATAAGAAAATAAATAGCAACAACCATAAACACATAAACCCAAATTTTTATCCGGGGAAACCCCAAATCTGGGGAAAAACCCAACGTAATAAGATCTCATTATCATTGGCCAAAAACCTAGCCAATCCGACCAAGTGAGCCTTCATTGCTCACCTCCAGCTCTTGCATTACAATGAAGTCCTTCCAGCCTTTTATAAGCTCCATTACATATAATACCACAAGCAGAATACTATGGGTGCACAATACCATGTGCCCCAAAACCATCATTGTTTAACCTAGTCAACTTTGACTCTATCCTGAGTCAAGTTTACCTAACAATTCCCCCCTTAAACTTGACTTGGGGTTCCTTGACTAACTCCAGCCAAACCTGCTAAGTGAGACAATCCCACTCACTCTAGCTCTTACCCCCTTTAGAGTTTTTACCTAGGGTATTGTTAACCCGACATCCCCCTATCACCTAGGTCTATCCTAGACTTTACCAGTGATCACCGAGGAGTACACATGCCTTACCAGGTCTTACAGTAGTATGCCCATTTACATGCAATAATTTTGACTTCATTAATTTTTTTTTTCTTTATTGCTGCTGCGATTCTAATCCATCCTCTCTCAATTTGATTTGCTCAAAAACTTCAATCAAACCACTCCAACTGCGAGCCCGATCATAACTTCATAGATTCCAGCACCGATGGCCTCACGTAGCAGAAATGAACAATTTTCTAAGCCACATGAACAATTTTCTTCTGCTGACCTGCATGCAGCCCACGCCTACTCCATCTTTCAACATGGCATAGAACGCACAAGAAATATCTCTTATCAATTCCCTACGAAAAAAGCTCCGAACAAAATCAACCTTGAATTTTAATATTACCAAAGGTATCTCTCAACCTTCTTTAAATAGCCGCATGAATCCCAAACAATTCGTTAGCATGTTCCAAACCGGTAAATATCGTAAATGCATTACGATCCCTAGCAGTTACGACACTATCTTTCGTACATTCTCCTCAAGGCTCTTCTGCATACGATTGTTCTACCATTATTTTCCAGACCCAGATCTGTAAAAAGGCTGCATTGATCTCATCAAGCACTATAAACCCCTAGCATGAAAGAATCCCTTTGAAGCCAATATCTGGCTCTGATACCAGTTTTTAATAAATTTACTGCATAACATAAATAATTATCGAGAAGAATATATATAAGAAAATAACCAGCAACAACCATGAACACATAAACACAAATGTTTATCTAGGAAAACCCCAAATCTGGGGAAAAACCCAACCTAATAAGATCTCATTAGCATTGGCCAAAACCCTGGCCAATCTGACCAAGTGAGCCTTCATTGCTCACCTCCAGGTCTTGCATTACAATGAAGTCCTTCCAGCCTTTTATAAGCTCCATTACATATAATACCATGGGCAGAATACTACGGGTGCACAATAACATGTGCCCCAAAACCATCACTGTTTAACCTAGTCAACTTTGACTCTGTCCTGAGTCAAGTTTACCTAACAGAACCATCTTGCAATTATCCTTCTTGAACACTATTTTTACACCTGCATCATCCAACTTACTTACAGAAATCGGATTTCTGGCTAATGTAGGAATATGTAGAAAACCCGGAAGTGTTCTAACCCTTCCACCTTGCAACTACAACTTTACCTTTCCATGACCAACGATTCTAGCCTTCCTATCGTCCCCTAAGAAGACATCACCACCATTGTATTTCTCATACTCACAGAACCACTCTCTATGGGGAATGAAGTGAAAGGATGCACCTGAGTCAATCAACCATGCCTCACGATCTGCATGTGTACTTGAAGAAGCCAAGTACACATCCCCACCTTCATCTGAGGTGGTTTTTGCCTTTCCAGAAGGAGCATCATCAGATCCCTTTCCTTTATCAAGAGCTTTAGATTTACAGTCCCTTTTGTAGTGCCCTTCCTTTCCGCATTTCCAGCACACCACCTTTACAAGTTTTCCTGGAGATTTAGATCTCCCTCTAGATTTAGATCTCCCACTTGATGACTTATTTTTGTTTCTGTTCTGGGACCATCCTCGTACAGACAAGGCATCACCATTCTGGCTCTCCATATTTTTCTGTCTCATCTCCTCCGTCAGCAAGGATGAGACTATTTCATCAAACTAGAAGGCAATTTCATTGCTATCTATTGCAATAACCAGACTATCCTACAAATCTGGTAGAGAACACAACAAACTGATGCAATTATCTTCATCTGAAATTTTAATATCAACAGATGCTAACTCACTTACCACAGTATTAAATTTGTTTAGATGTTCTGTCACTGAGTCTCCATCTTTCATCCTCAGGTTATACAACTTTTTCTGCAGGAAAAATTTATTCACCAAAGACTTAGATCGGTACAAATTCCCTAACTTGTCCCACAAAGCCTTTGTCATAGCTTCCCTTGATACATTCAGTAATACTGAATATAAGACACACAATCGTATTGTGCTCTTTGCCTTCCGATCCAACTTCTTCCATTCTTCATCGGACACTCCCGTTGGTTTAGTACCTAGATCTACTGTGATCCACTGATCTTTATCCACCAACAGATCCTCCATTTGAGTTTCCACAACTCAAAACTCTGACCATTAAATTTCTTGATATCTATCTCTCCACTGCTCTCCATCTTCTTTCACCACCAGGATCGATCTCACAGATTTCCCACTAAACAGGGTCTACCACAGGCTCAAGCGAAACCCCTCAACAACAAAGGCATCCCCTTGGAGCAAAACAACTCTGATACCAAATGTAGGTTTTAACCCCGTATAGAAATTACCTGCATACAAATTCTAAAACACAGAAAATAAACAATGTGAGAGCATAACACATAAAACACATATACACAGAGATTTTCCCTTGGATCCCAAAACCGGGATTACCAGCTTGATTTTTCATTACATCCTTTCAATGTTATAATACATATTTATACATGTCGAAGCATCTAATACCATGGACCGAAAACCATCACGTCCAAAACCATGGACTGAAAACCATCGCATCCAACAACATGTGCGAAAATCATGCACAAAACCATAGGTGGGTCTGCCCATAGAGTGGGGTTTCCTATACCCTTCAAACCCCCTGTGACTTGCCCGCTACGCAATCGGCGGAACGAAGGGGGGTTCGCCACCCCCTCTAACCCCCTAGTTAACTACGTGGGCTAGTTGTGGAAAGAATATAACACAACCCAACAATGCTTAGTGCATCAAGAAAAATAAGATCTTCTGGATCTTGATGGAAATGAACATATGAATGGCTACCAATCGTAAACGATGATTGTCGCCTACTGTGTTTGCAAAACTACAGGAGTATGCATAGTTTAAGGCAGACTTTCAGTGTGTATTGATTAGGGCATGGAAGGAACCTAATAAGACATGGCATGACTTGCCTTGGCAAGGGATGACGCGATTGGTGTAGTTCTTGATCGTTGGCTGGCAGAGTAGCGCACTTCCTCAGACTTGGCGGCGGGGTCGAGTAAGTCCACTTCGCAGTGCAAGAAGTAGGAGGCCAAGCTCAAGATGGTGTAGCTAGCCGAGAAGAGGAAGAAGGAGGCCACTGACAAGGCCCAGGCAGAGCGCAAAGCTGCTCAACAGGCGGAAAAGCATACAGGCGAAACAGAGCGTGGCTTTGATAAAGGTGCGAGGTCGCCTTCACCCAAAATAGAGGAAGAGATGAGTGAGAAAACAGAGCAGCATGGAGTGGACCCGCAGATGATGTCATACCACATCAAATGTCTAAGAGAACAAGAAAATGTGGGGCTACAAAAGAAATCCAAGGCCAGTAAGTTGTCGCTAGACCCAATCACCTTCACAAAGGGATATTTGCATGACATTGGCAACACGGTGCGGGATGTCACCACGAAGTTACTGTAGCAGTTTGAGCTACAAAAATAACAACTATTAGGGGCCATCCATATGGGTCTGCATGAGCTACAGATCTGCGCATCACAGGTTGGCATGGTGTCCACCAGCGTCGCTATCAGTACTTTAGAAGCTATCAAGATGCTGCGTGTGAAGGAATCCCGAGCAATAGTGCTACCGGATGGAGCACTGACCACAGAAAACGAAGCTGACAGGCTTGTTGTTAGTGCCATCAAGGGAGTGGGGTTGAACTTGGCAGTGCTCCTTGGCGAGGCGCTCCACCTACTGCAGGATGGAGTGATCATGGAATTGAGAGCCCGTGAACACCGCACTGTGTAGGTAATCAGTGAACAACAGATCAATAATGTGCAACTGGCCCTACAACAAGATTCTTCCATCACTGCCTTGACCAAGGTAACTGACCAGAACAAGCACATAGTTCAGGTCATGGAGGAGGTGTACCAAATGGTCCTAGAGTTGGAAATTCCTGAGGGAGAACCGGTTGAGGTGTGCATTCGCAAGGTTGCTATAGGGGTGCACGACGCTTGCATAGAGTTGACTGAGGTTCAGCTAGATCTGAACCTATAGATTGCATATTTACAGTTGAAGGCCCAGCCTTAAACTCCGCAGGAAGTAAAGGAACAGTGTGCAACCACTATCACAGAGGCGATAGTGACGGTAGTAAGTGCAAAAGTAGACTGCACATGGATTTTTGAACAGTTGTTTGAGGTCCTCACGAGCCTGCAGGAGGATCCTAATGTATAGTAGTTGGAGACAGAGGCATGAGAACTGTAGCACCGCTATGACGAAGTAAAAGGTACAACATGCACCGTCGCTCTCACGCAGAGACTGGCGAAGTTGCAAGAGGCCAAAACATTGAAGGAACAAGTAGATGTAGCAACAAAAGGATGCAGTGTTGAAGGCGTGCTTGAAGCCCTGGTTGGACGAAGCTTATTTGGTCATGACCTCTATTGAAGGCAAGCTTTCTAATCTGCAAGCGACTCAGCAGAAGCTTCAGGCTGACAGTTCAGGACCAGCGACAGAGCAGTTGATTGAAGAAGTGAAGCAGGTGGCCGCACATTACACTGTCTAGGTTGCCATCATATAGGTCGAGATAGGAGGTCTTCGCTCCAAGATCTCTATACCCATAGAGTGACTCGAGGGTGAGTCACCATGTTTGTGTTGGGGGCCTGTTGGGAACAGGTTCCCCCAAGAGCAGTTTTGGGGCTAAAAGCCCATGTTTTGGGATAACTTTGTAATAAAATTGTAAAGTCTCCGCATTTTGTGGTCGTGGAGCGCGAAGGGTTCAAGAGTCATAAAGAGTTGTCTGCCCTTATTTTATAAAGTGGCAAGTTGGCTGTAAAGATCTACACATGGTCCGCAGACCATGGGATTGTATAAAAAGGAGCTAAGTAGGTAAGTTCTAAGTAGTGAGTAGTGAAGAGTGAAGCATTGGAGTTTTGGTAGAGAAGTATAAGAGTTTTGGGTCTTAGCATAGGTAGAGGCTCTGCAACTGAGTGCGTAGAGGCCTAGGGTGGAAGTCTACAGATAAGTGTGCGGACCCTTACAGTGGTGTGTGTAGGGTGGATAGAGTCTATATTAAATTGGAAGATATCAATAAAGACAAGTATTATGCAATTACTATATATTTAGTCCTTGTTAATGCATCTGATTATATTGCGTTTTGGGATTAATTTACAATGTTTATTTGATGTCCGAATATATGTGATTGTATCGGTTAATTGAACGCAAGTAGGGATATCATTTTACATGGCGCTAACTGTGATTGATTACTAAGATAAGTAAAACACTTGAGATAACTTGGGAACCTATACAATACATTGTCATAACTGCGTGAAAGTACCTACACCATGGGTTAGGGCTGCGTAAAGGTCAATCGTACACCTTTGCGGAGGTACTGAACGGTGAAATAAAGGGTAGATTAAGAGAGCCGGAAGGCTTAATGACCTGCGTGAAAGTAGGGGCAGAGGGTATAAACCGACATTACGACCATCTCAGGGTGCAGAAACTTGGTTCCAGCATCCCCCCATACTGCTTCGTGTGAGACTTCGGTCCACACTCCACAGGCTGATGCCGAAACGGCCAGTAGTGTAGGGATTTTTTTGGCTAACTAATATTGAACTTTGGTCAAGACCCACAAAGCCAACACTAGTAATTCTATGTAAAAGGAAAATATACAAAATCCCAGAATGGTAGAACCATAGGAGAGCACATGTATTTCATGATCAACAGAAAACTACAATAATGAGGAGTACGTAACCACACAAAATCTGAAAACCTTGTATGGCTTCAAGTGAGCAATTGAAAGTGCACTTAGTAACCACCATAATATAACCTTTTAAATAGAAAATGTGAACAAAAATACCTATTGAAAGCTAGAGTGTACTCCTACACACATAAAACACATTTGGAAGTATGGTGGTTTAGAGAAAATAAAGAATAAAACATCATTCTAACAAGCGTCTCCACAAAGCACACAAACCAAAGGGTAACCCACAACAACAAGAAATATGAACTCTTAGATTTGAGCTCTTTAAAGAGCACAAAATACAACATTATAAAGAACCTATCACATAATTCATATTTTACTATATGTAATGAATGTTAACTACCATCCCAACCACCACCATAAATGCATTTGAAGCAATTTCCCCCTCAAAGTACCAAAAGGCATGTAACATGTATAATATTTTCATCGTTTCTTCTTGGTTCCTTCAACATGCTACCCTAATCATGATTTTAGTATTTTCAACAATCCATATCCAATCAAGGGCATGTAAATATAATTTATAATTAATCTTATTTTCAAATAATAGGATTGTAACAAAGTCTATGCATGGAGGTGGGTTACACTTTTTGGCAAAGGCAGGGCGCATTTAGGTGGAAAAAGGAAGCTCAATCAAGCCATTTTAAGCGCTCGATTGAGCCATTTTTAAGCTCTTGATCGAGCTACTTCAGGGATAAGAGATTACTTGATCGAGCATTAAGACAAAAAACAAACCCTCGATCAATCTCTGGGTAACCCAATGTTACGATCTCAATTGAACCTTAGGGATCGATTAAGTGTAAGGTCTTGATCGAGCCATGATTTCCTATTAAAACTAGGTCGTGGTTAATTTTTAAATGGCTCGATCGAGCTATAAGCTCGATTCAACTTCTCGTTAACCACTATGATGGCTCGATCAAGAATTTCTTTAACCATCATTCAAGCTACTTGAATTTATAACTCAAAACGCTCGATTGAGTGTTTTAGGTGCCTGATCAAGCTGTTGAGGTCCTAACATTCACGGCTTTAGCACCCCTTTTGTAGATTTCTCTGCAACACCATTTTGTACCCTAACAAATTTATGGAAAAAAAATGTCTTTTAATGGCAGAGGTTATCATGTTGGATTCGAGAAATAATCCCTTATCCAGTGGCATATGAGTTTAAAACTTTCAAATTCATATCATATTTTTTCATCTAATTTCTTTTAAACATAATGCTTGAAATTGTTTTGGACAATTTCAAATGGGTTGCTTAAAAAATCAATAACATAAATTATGTGCAATGAAAAGAATTCAAAAAATATCGCCATCTTCACTTACGAGTCCTCTTCAAAAGGGTACTCTTGCTTTTTCAATTTAGGTAAATAGTTGAAAAAAATCTTATGTGAACACATCTGTCTACAAAATGCAATTGAAATATTACTTCGTCAACTTCAAAAATAATAAAAAATATAATTTGCATAAAATAAATAAATTTTTAATATGAATAACTTAGTTCTCTCCACTTAGATTATGCTCAAATATATATTTTTTAAAAATTACACATTTTATACTAAGTTATGCTATGTAAACACATGCATATATCTTAAGATGTGCGGAAATTTGCAAGGACAAGCATTTCATTTAATGAAAAATTGACAAATTGTATGACAATATATTTTTTTTTGTTCAAACAACATTAGCACATAGTGTAAACTTGTTAGTATATGAATTAGGACATATTTAAACATGACTACTTTTTATTTATTTTTTAAATTCAATTATTTTTTGGTAGAATTTAGTTAAAGTTACGAATTTTTTTTACAAATATCAGCGATCCAAAAAAAACTTATAATTAAAAGTAAAAATTTAGTAATAAAAATTTATAAATTTAATATATTTCTAAATAATAATAATTTTTTTTTGAAAAATTTATTTAAATTTTAAAAGTAAATTAAGAAAAAAGTAATTTTAGATTATTGAATTTGAAGAATTAAAATGTTCTAAAATTTTTGGAATTTCCTATAATAATATATCTAAATCTACATCCAAAAATAGAAAAATTCATCTAAAGAGAAATGAGGGAAAACCATATTTAATAATAATAATAATAATAATAATAATAATAATAATAATAAAAAAATTACCACTTTCTAATTAACAACCATATTTTATGTCGTATTTCCACTTTTCAATTGTCCCAAGTACATGGAATGTGTAAGTAGTAAGTTGTTGATTAGATCAAATTGAGAACCACTCGTTCTAGTTTGTTTGTTTGTTTTTTTTGTTTTTTAAATTAATGTAGTTTATTATATCAAGCAGGTAGTAACTACATGTAGGAATGATATCTGGTTGTTATTTCGAAGAATTAAGGAAGACAATTGTGTTACATAATCAAACATGTCATAGCATATGATTAAAACATGGACAAGGAGATGAAGACAACACCATTAGAGAAATTTTGAGGTCTAAAATGAGCCTCCTACGGAATATTATAAAATAATAGTGGAAATATTAAAATAAAATTGGATTACCTCATCAAATTTTGGAGGGAACAAAAAAAAACTATTTTTTCAACTCATATTTTGAATTTATTTCACCATAGTTTTACTCAAATTTCAAGTGAGAGAGATCACATTTTTTCATGTATTTCTAATTTTTCATGTAGCAAGGTTCATTGAAAGTATGCAACATGGGTACTCCTTGGACGAGGAATTAAATACCGCATCCAACGATTCCTCCCTCTCGAAATTTGAGTAAACCTGTGGGGAGATAGTTGAAAACACAAGTTGAAAAAATAGTTTTTATTTTTTTATTTTTTTATCTTTCTATATTTTTACTCCAAAAATGTGAATCATCCCCCATGGTTAACATCATCATCATGAGTCCTATTGGTTCTTTTAAAGTTGATTTTGGTTGTAGATTTTTGTTTTGAGGCCCATTTTTTACCTCAACATTTTTCTAATGATTGTCCCCACCACATCACGTACACTGCTTGACCACTAATTCTAGTCATCTAGCCACAACATGTTCCATGAGTAGGGAGTAACAAGGTGCTTTACAAGTCAAGTCATTGGAGATTTACATGTGTTTTCAATGTGTGTGTATTTGTAGCGGTGTCTTTTTACTCTACAAATTAGGTTGCTGGAAATTTACATGTGTTTTCAATTTGTGCAAGTGTGTAGCAGTGAAAGCCTAGAAGCAATATTTTGAAAATTAATATAGAATAATCATCCACAAAGTGCAAGGGCACTGAGAATGATCGATTGGTTGACTTGATTAACTCTACTACACCACATCTCTATTCTGTTCACTGTCTCCTAGTTTGGTTTTTATTGTTTATTCAAGGCTGACTATTCTATTACTTTTATGTATTTTCATTATTTTATTTTTGCTATAATAAATGAAACAAATTGACAGTAGGAGTCAAAGAACCAAAAGCATAGAATGTAAAAGTAACAATTTAAAAACCCATAATTTACGTGGATGCAAATGTTTGTCCAACATCTTTGTGTGTTTCAGAACAAATTCACCACCTACAATAGTGCACTACACTTTGTATCATGATAATGCCAATGCCCATGGATTTCCTGCTACCTTATCCACTTGCTCGGCCATCGGAGCCTACAACACTTCCCCGATCACTAGATCATTGTGTGGGCAAATTATAGACTTATAATTTGACAGACATAAATTATCAACCAAGGGTAGGTAACCTTGTGAGATGTTGTGCAAAATATATGTAGGCTAATACTTTAAGTGTTTTCCTAAACAAAATCACGTACACACACATCTTCAATATCCCTTTTTTCCATCAACACTTAGTAGAAAAGGCTATGGAGTAGATTTAATCATCCCTATAAAGCTTTGAAAATTGTTGATGGTTATAAGAAAAAGATAATAGATCAATCAAACAACAATTGAATCAATTCAATAATTCACAATATAAGATTAAAGCCTACTCAAATACTCCAAACATATTCATCACATAAGCTTCACCATTTAGTAATCACACATGTGCTTCTATAATTTAGAAAAAAGGAATCAAAAGTTGTGTAATAACTCTATCATATCATGAAAATAATTAAAAGAACACAATCTGCAACCATGGGGGTTGTGAGTAAAAGGGGCCCTCCATTACTCACAACTCCTTCAACTGCTAAAGGAGTTTACACAACAATATCAGTAGAACATGAACTTTGTATTAATCTAAACAAGTATTACAGGAGTATCAAAGTCTGGTATATCAACCCCCCCACTCTACAAATGAAACATAAAAGTGTTGGCCTGTTGGGGCCTGACCCAGGTTCGGAGATGATTTAGCCAAAAAAATCCTGATACTACTGGCCCTTTTGGCAATAGTCTGTGGATCACAGACTGAAGTCTCACCCGAAGTAGTATGGGAGGGTGCTAGAACCAGGTTTCTGCACCCTGGGGATGTTTGAGGGGTTCCTAGTGGTCCACAATTTGACCCTGCGCGCACGTCACTATGCACACTTATCAATACCTCGCAGCCTACAGCGCTGCCTTCGGGCAGCCCTACCTGGGGCTTGAACAGTTTTATTACCTAAATCCTTACTAGTAACCCAATATTAGTTGATTAACTTAGCTTATCTGTATGCTTTTAGTTATACTTAACAATATTATCCATTCACACAAGTACACAGTAAATAAATGGTATAATTGCAAATGATATCAAACAGGAAATAACACAAGAAAAAATACACGTAATTCAGATAAAACTTCTCTTCATTATTCTTCTTCCTTGGTTGCAGACTCGACTCCGCCCTGCGCACTCAGCTGTAGGGGTCCGCGCACTCAGCTACGGACTCTACTAGGCCTCTTCGCACTCAGTTGCAGAGACTCTTCCTACTACTACGACCCAAGATACTACTTTAAAACTTAGAGCCTTGCTCTATTTATATAATCCCATGGTCTGTGGACCATGGGTAGGTCAACACTACACTCAAAACTTAGGGAAAACAACCCTATGAATCTAAGATACAATTCACGCTCCACGCCTACAATTCGCGGAGTTTTTACAACAATATTACTCAAAACTTGGCCTTTGAGCCCCAAACCATGTTGTGGGGGGATTCCATGTCCAACAGGCCCCTAACACAAACATCGTGACTCGCCCTCAAGTCACTCTGTCGGCGCAACGATCTTGGTGCGGAGTCCCTCCAGCTGGTCCCGAACGGTCATGATGTCTGCAACGCACTGAGATGCTGCTTGTTGAACCTGCTGCATTTGTTCCTCCATGTCTGAATTGTGTCCTTACATCTATACCGACATCCGCTGCATATTCTTATAGTCCTGCACCCTTGTCCGGCTCCTCGGGTCACGAAGATTGTACTTCGGCCAATTAGTCAGATAGTCGGCCCACCTATGTAGAGCTTCAAGCAGCTGCTATTTACTTTCCCTAGGAAGGGTTATCCATTTAGTTTGACTAGCTAGACCGTGCCTCTGTTGGTGACCTCCTTAACCATGTATGGTCCCAATGAGTGCATTCTGAATCTTCTCGAAAATTTTTCAAACTTACTGTCATATAGCAGCACTAAGTTGTTTACCTTGAAGGTGTGCAACTTGATATGGCAGTCGTGCCAGGATTTTTCATGTTGCTTTTTCACCTGCTGATGAAATCCAGCCAAAAATCGTTCTACCTCGAGTTGTTCTAACTGCGTGAGCCTTTCTTCCAGAGCTTCGCGGTCCATCATGCTTGTAAGCACTGCTATTCACAGACTAGGTACAATAAATTCCATCGGCATGACAGCTTCAACGCCATAAACTAACCAGAAAGGTGTCTGTCCCATCAATTTTTTGCATGTCGTTCTGTAAGCCCACAACACGGCAAGTATGCACAGGTCCCAATCATTTCATTGCACGTTGCATACTTTGATCAACGTAGTCTCTAGTATTTTGTTTAATGCTTCTACTGTCCCATTAGCTTGTGGGTGGTACGGTGTACTTTTCTGATGATACACCTGGAACTGCTCTGTGAGCACATTGATGGTTTCATTCAGGAAATGTGTTCCGTTATCACTCATTAAGATTTTCGGGCAACCAAATTGGGTCAACACGTTTTCGAACAAAAACTTCGCAGCTGTGGTGGCCGTGCAGTATTTGACCGGTAGCGCTTCCACCCATCGTGTTAGGTACTCCATCATGATGATGTAGCATGTGCTCGTCTTTCCCTGAGGTTTGATTGGTCCCACAAAGTCGATTGCCCATTTCTCAAATGAATGCAATGTCATTTGTGGGTTTAACAACATCTCGTCCCTTCGCGATGGTTTTCCAATCCTTTTACATATATCGCAGGCCTTACAATGCGCTTTCGAATCCTGGTGCAGGGTTGGCCACCATAACCCTGCGTAAAGAATCTTCTGTGCAATTGAGCATCCTACATAGTGTCCTCCTGCAACACCCCCATGTGCTTCCGCGAGTATCTGGCTTCGTTCGAATTCAAGTACGTATCTTCGCAATATCTCATCATTTCCCATTTTGTATAAGTGCCCCGTGATGACAAAAACATCCGTCGCGCACACCACCAATTCCTTCTTCTGTTGGACATAATATTCCTTCGGCGTCGTCCCTGTTGTCAGAAAATGGATTATATCTTCAAAGTGCCCGTCCGCGACGCGCACCGTAAAGCATTGTGCATCAGGTAGTCCCTCCTGCAAATTAGTGGGTTCCTCGCCCATCTCAATTCGCGACAAGTGATCCAGTCCTGCATTTAGGCCTCTGAGCTTGACTATGACCTCAAAATCATATTATTTGAGCAATAAGAGCCACCTGCATATGCGCCCCCCCAACATAGGCTTATTGACCAGGTATTTCAGCATGGAATGGTCGATATACATCTTGAAATGTCCTCCGAGTAAATAGTGTTGGTACTTTTGGAGCACGTACACCATCGCTAACCCCTTGTGCTTGGTGGTGGAATTGTTCTTCTCTGGTTTGGATAACCTCCCGCTTGCAAACGCGATAGGGTGATCCAAACCTTCCCCGCCCCCCTGTGTGAGCACTGTTCCCAGCACGATACACGACGCATCAACATGGACATGAAACTCCATATCCCATTTTGGGAAGACCAGGATTGGAGCGGAGGCCAATTTCCCCTTCAGGACGTCCAAAATTTTCATACAATCATCATTCGAGAAAAATGTAACATCATTTTTCAATAATCTTTCCATCAGCGTGGTGATTTGGGATAGCTTTTGATAAACTTTCTGTAGTATCCAGTGTGTCCCAAGGTAGCGCGTAGTTGTTTAACACTTTGTGGTGCTTTCAAATTTAGAATAACGACAACCTTCGTAGGGTCCACCATTAGTCCTTGTTTGCAGACCACATGTCCCAACAGGTTTCGAAAGGGAATGAGGAATGTGCACTTCTTAAGGTTCAACGCAATTTGGTGTTGGTGGCAAGTATCCAGCATCAAGTGTAAGCATGCTACATGGTGCTTAGCTAATCCAAAGATAGTCCAATCATCCAGATAGACCTCCAAGAACTTGTGGATGTATTCTTTGAATGCAGCCACAATGATGCGCGAAAATATTGTTTGCATGTTCTTCAATCCAAATGGCATAGCAGTGTATTGAAAGTAGCCCCATTCCATTGCGAAGGTCATTTTTCTCCTGTCTTCTAGTGAAATCTTGATCTAATGGTACCTTGAGAACCCATTATGGCTGAAGTACCTCCATTGGCTCCTCGGGTATTTTGAAGATAGATTCTTTTACTGCTTGTAGCGCATCATCAACAGTATCCACCAACGATCTTCAAACGTGAAAGTTAACAGAAATCCATTAGACAATATATCCCATTCACTCGTTCCATGGTAGAGCTCCATTTTAGTATACCAATTCATGGGTATGACATCCAAGGTATGATAGAACAAATGTACCCATTTAGGTTGTGGCTCTTCCCCGTAGACCTTGGTTTGTTTCGCGAGTGTGTACGTGGATCACCCCGTCCATCATACTTGTCTACTAGCAGCATTTGTGGTTTCCCAAATCATAGGCGCAACATCCTTCTACATCTGTGCCAGTCCTCACATCTTCTCTGATGCATACCCCACCACCTTGCGAGCATCACGTGTAGTGCCCATTTCAAAGCATCGAACCGCTGTTGTTTTGGCACTGTGCTTTCAAATTTGTTCAGGAATTTATCCACCGCTGTCAACCCGTCATACACAGGCAGTTTTGTTATCTCTTTTGTCATGCAGCACAGTGATCTAACCATCATGTTACAATTGAGCATGGTTACCTCGTTTAACCGGTTCTACCATCGTTCTGTTTCCTCATCCGAATCTGATGTGCAGGAGCTTTCGTACTCCCACAAAATCCGGCCATCTGCTGTAGGATTAAGCCAATCTTGTTCTAGAGCATTTATCATGTAAACATTGTCTATCTCACCATTGCTCCCGACGTCGCGCAATAACTCTGTGTAGCCCGCTCCATCTGCAGGGTTTAAAGGTACCACTACGCGTAGTGACTTTCTCTCAAAAATAATTTTGCGCTTCTTTAGATTTATTACTCCGTTCATATCGGTGGTCCAATATATTCCCAGTAGTGCGGGATAGGGATTGCTTTCATCGAAAATATCTATCACTTCGAAATCCGCCAGCGCACTCGCACCCTCAATATCCACCGTTACTCCTTGCAATCATCCCATGGGCAAGATCTTCTGTTGGCTTTCCATTCGCAATTGAATAGGAGACCATTGTAGCGCGTGCCTTCCCATGCATTCCAATGTTTGTTTTGGTAGTACATTCACATTCGACCCTAGATCTAGAATTACTTGATCCATTTCATACTCCCTGACTTGCGTAGTCAATCTCATTTCCCTTCCTGTTCGTGATGTGTGCTTTCTGAGTTTCCAGACTACGCGTGGTTCTCCTCACCCAGTGCACCTAGTGATAAGTTCCTGCATCCCTTTCACAACCTTACTGTCGCGTAGAAGTTTCATACATGTCTCCAGAAAGGTAGTGATCATTGAAGGATCCATCTCCGGCTCTAGTTGATCCTTACTACCTGAAGTGGAGGCCTCCATGAAGCTCTTCTTAGCTTCCATGAATGTCTCCTTCGCGTGCTCCAGATCAAATTCAGGTTCCTTTGTAGGAGCCTTGTGAACCCACGCACTTTCTTCAGGCTACTTACCTTTGTCCTCTCCTATCGTGATACCGCTTCTGAGCACTATGTTTACATTCAGGTCCTCTTCACATGGCTTAGACCTCATCATTTGCAAATTTTGAGTCGGGGGAGGTTGGAGTACCCCTTTCTCGCGCAGCCTCGCTATCAGTGTAGGGTAGTCCTCTGCCTCATGATCAAACTGAGTACAGTATAAACATGATGTTCTCGTTGGATTCATACAATCATGGGCATAGTGCCCTGGCCCTCCGTAATTGTAACAAATTAGTTGTCCGCGACCCCTTCCTGGTCCCATTCCACCTCGACCTTGTCCGCACTCCTGAAATCCAGCACGCACCATTCCTGCATTTGTTCAAGGGCTCATGTTTCAGCCTCCACCTTGTAGGTAGGAGTCTGATCCATCATTAGCTCATAACTTCTGCAGGTGTGCTCATCATGGCCTACCGACTTGTAGAAATTACAGAACAATTGTTGGGACGTCTATGTATACTTCTGCAATAGATGACAATTATCCGTAGCGTGTTTTCCTCCTATCTGACATATCACGCACGATAATGCAGGTGTCGCGCTCAGTCCTACTTATGCCTCTGGTCTTAATGGCATTGGCCCTCCTCCCGCCAAGTAATTCATGAAGACTGGACAATGGTCCTTTTCATGCCCCTGGCCTTTGCATTTTATGCACCATACCTCCTCACACGCTTCTAGGTGAGTTGTCCTATCCTTTTTCAAACTATGCATCTTTAGACACAAAATTTGCAGTTGCGTGTGGATTTGTTGGACTCCCAGGCCAGGATCTTGTATTGGGGTCTCATGTAGTCTCATTGCAATCTCTAAAGCTTCAGCCTAGGTGGATAACTTCTACTGCGACAACGCCATTCTTAGATGTGGTGTTAGTGATGCTACAAACCATGTGAGGTGCTGCCCATCTGTCAAGGTCATGTTGGCTACGTGAATCATACTCTTTAGTCTCTGATCTAGATCCCATGGGGTCTCGCCTAGAAGCATTGCGATCTCATTAAACTCGATAATCGATTGTGTCTCCGACTTTGGCCTACTAAATTCCCTGTTGAGTGCGGCCTAGATATCCGTGATCCCCACGTTCGGATGGTCATTAGAATTCCTAATGTGCCATGTCAGTGCGCGATCCTGCAACGCGCTCATCAACATGGCCTTCTTTATATTGTCATCCACGACTCCTTGTGCTTCCCATATGGCCCTTACCTTGAACCAAAATTGGTCTGGATCTTCGTTCCCTACTCCTCTGAATACTAACAATCTTATCGCAGTCGCCATATTGAACTGTGGTGGTGGTGGAGATGGATTTGACGATGGTGAGACTGGTGGCGGTGTAGGTGGAGGTGGTAGGCATGGAATTTGCTGCCTTATCAGACAGACCACACTTCTCGGAGAAACTTTCGTGAGCTCTTCCTCACTTTCCCACCAAGGCGAAATCAAGGGGCTATTCTCTATCTCTGTGCTACCTTGTTTCTATAGATCCTCCCACTTCACGTAGCTCCAAACGTCAAGTTATTCACATAACCTGCTTTTCACACAATAACATCTTAATCCAAGTGTTCAAAGATTTAATGTACTTAACTCGCGGTCCTTTGAGGAAGCGCTGTTCCGCCTCGCTGTAGCTGACTGTTGTGTCTACCACAAACTCGGTGATAAACCCCCCTATAATTCGATAAGCCAATGGTCCACAACGCACGCAATCTTATCTTCCAATGCTTCTAGTCTACGCACTAATTTTGGATTACACACAATTGGTTTGTCAAGCCTACACCTTCCCTGACTATCTGCTAGCTTCGCGATCCACTCATACAACTTAGAGGGAAAGGATGCAAAGAAAATTTCGTGGATTTCTGTATATAAGTAGCGCTCCAACCACTATTCCTTTGATACTCGTGGCTTCCTATTTTCTTGCGTTGTGAGATCGTGAATCTTTCTATCTAACCACACTTAAGTTTGTTTCTTCATTGGGTTCTAGTGACACGACATGAGACATCCCTTTTGCAGACCCCGGTCCCAGCAACGGAACCATTTGTTGGCTTGTTGGGGCCTGACCCGGGTTCGGAGATGATTTAGGCAAACAAATCCCGGTACTACTGGCCCTTTCGGCAACATTACATGGAGTGCGGACTGAAGTCGCACCTGAGGTAGTATGGGAGGGTACTAGAACCGGGTTTCCACACCTTGGGGATGTCTAAGGGGTTCGTAGTGGTCCAAGGTTTGACCCTAAATGCATGTCGCTATGTGAACTTATCAGTACCTCGCAGCCTGTGGTGCTACCTTTGCACAACCCTACCCGGGGCTCGAGTAGTGTTACTACCCAAATCTTTACTAGTAACCTGATATTAGTTGATTAACATAGCTTATCTATATGCTTTCAGTTATACTTAACAATATTCACCACTCACACAAGTAGGCACAGTAAATGAACAGTATAATTGCAAATGACATCAAACATGAAATAACACAAGAACAGATACACAGAATTCAGATAAAACTTCTCTTTATTATTCTTCTTCCTTGGCTACAGACTCGACTCCGCACTGCACACTCAGCTGCAGACTCTACTAGGCCTCTGCGCACTCAGCTGTAGAGCCTCTTCCTACTACTACGACCCAAGATACTAGACTATTGCTCTATACTTTGCTATTTTTCAGACTAACTACTTTACAACTTAGAGCATCACTCTATTTATACAATGCCATGGTCCGCGAACCATTGGTAGGCTGACACTACATTCAAAACTTAGGGCAGACAACACTATGACTCTAACATACAATTTGCACTCCGCACCCGCAATTCACGGAGTTTTTACAACAATATTACTCAAAACTTGGGCTTTGAGCCCCAAACCATGCTGTGGGGGGATTCCATGCCCAACAAAAAGTATTTATACAAATACAAAGGCATAAACTTTCCCAAATTAGGAAAACTAAAATACTACAACTATGTGCTAATAATAACTAGAAAAGATAATAAAAACAAGAATGTTCAATTTAATCCATGACTACAAGCATGGATCAAATTGATCTCGTTGGGTTGCTGAGGTTGTTTCCCACTATGGTTGTCCATTAGAGGTATGAAGATCTCGGCGGTTTCGGTGGCAGTTTCAAGGCAACCAATAAGACATCATCCATGTAGACCAATTTCTTGAGAAAACCAATGCTTTCGTTTTCTTTGAGGCTGACCGGAACATATTCAACCATCGAGATTTCTGTAGGAAATTGGAGTGGCTACAGGAAATAGGCTTTTCTATAGGAAATCAGCGACTTTGTAGGAAATCATGGTCTATCTGCAGGAAATCATGGAACTTCTTTAGAAGATAGTTGATCTACATAGGATTTGGCGAACACTCTTGAAGTTGTAGATAATTCAATTATGTGTCATTTAACTTCAGAAATACTCAAGAATGAAGTGAAATGATACTTTTTAGATTAGTTTGCATACCTTAAAGCCCACAACATCGTTTTGGTAAAAACACATAGGATATGGCAAAAAGAGAGTCATGAAGGGTGAAAAACAGTTCAAAATAGGGGGAAGCATGGCCTTAGAAGATTATAAAAAATGGACAAAATCGGGACTCAACATCTCCCCCAAACCTAGCTCCTTTCATGTCCCTTATTCATGAAAAAATGTTGCACATCAGAAGAAAAATTCATTTTGTGCCCTGTGCTGCAGCTACTACAGCTAGGTGATCCAATTGCGCTCTGCTGGACTTAGCTTCCTAAACCCTACCTTGATATTCTTCATTCTTTTTCTGCAGGTGCTTGATCTGAGCCTAGTTTTTCTTCATGACTCAGCATGCCTTTTGATGCTTCGCTTTCCACTCCTCTAGTTCTTTTTGGTGACGTAGGTTGTTCTCCTTTAGAGTTTCATTTTCCCTTTGAAGAACTCATTCAAACACAATGAACTCGGTGATGGCTTCCTCCATCTCCTTCAGGGAATTCTTCTTTTTAGAGCTTTCCTCATCCCCATGCTGACCTTGAGAGGACTAAAGAACACTTGGGTCTTCTCGCTCTCTGCAACCTTCGACTATTTGTTTCGCACTTTCCTGTGGGTATTGGAAAGACATGGACTCCAAATATTATTTATCAATGAACACAGTTGACACGATATTTACTTTCTTCCCCTTAAACAAGTCTCAGGGCTTCTTATCCTTCTTATTAATTTCAATTGGTTGTACATCCTCCTCCGGAGTTTCCTTTATCTCTAGCTTTGCTACCTGGCTTCTCATAAAATGCCTAGCAGGACTAGGGGTACCTTTTGACAGCTTAGGCTTCTTCCCTTTAGTTTCCTTGATCACCATCACCTCTTCATCTTTCTTAACTTCCTGTGTCGGTTGATCACGGGTTCGAGGTTTCTTTCTCAGCTTCTCCCCTAGTTCTACCTCTTTGGTTTCCAGTAAGTCAAGCTCTTTCTCGTCATCCACAAAGTAATTCTCTACTAGAAACTCTCGCCATGTTTTATTCTGTTTCTTCAAAACCTTTGTCATGATAATCTTGACAAGACCGTGATGATAGAGGTTCTCCTCTATATGTGATACCGTCTCCTTGGTATAAGTATCCAACTTCAATATAGACATTCGAAGATAACATGGTAAATTCAAGTGTTTATCTTGGAAATGATCAAAGAGATGAATATGGAATAGGAAAGCTAACCCAAAATGACCTTCGCAAGTGATATACTTCTGAAAGAGAAACAAGAGATGTTGGTACTTGCTTCTAAGATAATCCTGCAGAATCCCCTTACTCTAGTCTGGGTTTGCATGCTCTTTTCTGAGGAAGGGTGCGCAATTATCCTTTTTGAATCGTTGGATTCTAAACCAACACTGTCCTTCCTATGGAATTACAAAAGCTCGGGCCACCAACTCCTCTGTCAATCTGAATTTAATGTTACCCACCTGTTCCCTGTCACTATTTAGGTTTAGAGAAAAATACTTCGTCACTTCATAATTATTCCTGCTAAACTTTAAGAACAAAGGTAGCCATCCTACCTTCTCCAACCTCTTATTACTATGTGTGTAAGCATCAAGTAATGCAAGACCTTGAGGTTCAAATCTGACGGTGGACCACATTTTCAATATTGGCTAGGAGTGGGAGAGAACAGAGTTTGATCAATTCATTGATATGCCTTTGAGAAAAAGCGAATTAATTTAAACACGATAAGAACAAGAATGTTTCCTTTTAGTAAAGGTGTAGGGTAATAAGGCAACATCAAAGAATGCGGAATGTGATCACGATTTCCATCATGATCTGTCCTGCGGGATAAATGTTGGGAAGATAATCAAAATAATAATTAGGAATGGGAACTCGTGTTATGACACAACGGCTCATCACCACCTTATTCCGCAAGGGTGGTCGTGACTTGTATTCATGCTTCATGAAAATTCAAAATTTTAATACCATTTCCTTTTTACCTTAAGTACTCTGACGCGAAACGTACCTCCTCGATCTTACCTTACAACGGTTGAGTACCTTGGGAGATGGCTGCACTCACTTTGGAATCATAAACCACCTCGAAACCATATCATGTGAAAGATCATTTAGCCTCAACTAATAATGAAAATGATCAGTACTTGCCCGATTCTTTTAAGAAAATGTTCTGCTGGAAATTTGTTCTTCAGGAAATAAGTTCTTTGCTATAGAAAATGCACTACTAAACTTCTCTGCTGGAAATCCTTTTGCAGGAAACCATGTTCTCCCCCTTTCTTGTATAGTTTACTGCACATGAATATAGGTGTTGAGGTCTAATGTGTAGTAATCGTGTGGATTACCAGCCGTTAAGGTCAACTGTTAACCAACGTGAGGTCGATTACCATTAATGAAAGCGAGGACCGAGGTACCTCCGATGCATCCTATTAGGTGTGAATGTATGAGATGTTGTTGAACCCCGTATAGGATCCAACAGTCAAGGAGCCATGATGAATCTCCATTGCTTCTGATGAGATAGCCTGTCATTGAGGTATACAAGCTTCAAGGCATCAAAAGCCTCTAATGTTGAACCCATATAATTTTCTAATGTTGATGGGCTAAGATTGTTGGAAGGAGGGACTTAAGAGATCCCACATCAGTCCAACACGAGCAAACAAAAAATTAACTGAAAGACATAATTTATTTGATGATCCAAAGGATCTACTATCCTGTGATTTTAATGAGCCCAAGGCAGTTCATGCTTGCCATATTTCAATTTTAGAGAGTTTGAAATACTGAAAAAGAAGACTCCAAGGGGGCTCCTTTTCTGTAATTAGTCTATTGGGGCTGGAAAAAAGGAATAAAACTATACCCAATAGAATTTCCTTTCATGGTTTACTAAGCACGAGAAGGAACAAAGTAAGCTCAGTTTATTATGGCAGAAAATCAAGAAGAGGTAGTGAAAGGAATGACTCCCTTGTCCACCACTTCTAGCTCTTTCTTCTTCACAATCTCTTGCACAAATTCCTCCTTAGACTGGGGCTTCTGATATAGTTTGAGTTTGTGCCCATTCACCAAGAAGGTAACATTTCCATCATCAATTGTTTTAACCCAAACAAATCCATTATCAAAAACTTTTTCAATTTCATAGGGGCCAAGCTAGTGTGTGTTAAATTTCCCTTTAAAATTATTAAATTTTGAATCAAACAACAATGCCCAGTCTCCCTCTTTGAACTATTTTTTCTTAATGTATATGTCATGCCATCTAGCCCGTTATTGTTGGATTAGATCAGTATGCCGAAAATAACCTCGCCTAATCTCATCTAACTCATTAAACTGTAGGATTCTCTTTTGATGTGCTTCATCAAGGTTTATGCCCAATTTTGCTGCCATCTTAAAAGTTTTGATCTGAAATCCAATTGGCAACAAAAAGAGAAAATCCACACACCAATTCATACGACCAGAAGCTAGTGGTGTTTTTCCAAGTGATCCTATAGGCCCATAATGCCTCAGAAAGTCGATCAGGCCAATCCTTCTTATGTAATTTCACTGTCTTAGTCATGATTGTCTCCAACACCTTATTTGTTGATTCCACCTACCCATTGACCTGTGGATGCTAAGGGGTGGACTTCTGATGAGTAATTCAATATTTTTGTACAATTCCTTGCACAAGATTTGAAACAAACTGAGTACCCTGATCATTAACAATTTCCCTTGGTACCCCAAATCTTACACAAATATCAGAAAAAAGAAATTCTACCACTGCCTTCTCCATTGCTCTAGGTAGTGCCCTTGCTTCCACCCACTTCATAACATAATCAATAAAAACTAAATTATAATTCTTACATTTGGACATAGGATTGATGGGACCTACGAAATTAAGAGCCCACCTCTCGAATGGTTCTATGAGAAATTATGGTTGCAAAGGAATTTCATCCGCTTGAATAGGTCACCCTATCCACTCCCAGCTGTCACATTTACGAACATACTCCTTTGAATCTTTGAAAAAACTTGGCCAGTAGTAACACTAGCAGAGGATCTTATAGGTTGTCTGCTTATTTGCAAAATTTCCTCCACAGGGTTCATCGTGACAAGCTCTTAAGATATCATATATCTCATCATCTCTAACACACCTGTGAATAATCAAGCAAAGTACGATGCAAAAGAGGTCCCCTTTTATCCAAGAGTAATCAACACTTTTTCTAATAATTCTCTTTTTCTGACTAGATGAGAAGTAAGGTAGTAATTTTCCTGTAGCAAGATAATTGGCCATGTCTCTGAACCAAGCTGTTTTGACAAAAATATCAAACAAATTTTCATCAAGAAATTTATCATTAACAAGAATATCCTCACCTACATGGTTGTGCCTAAATAGGAAATCAGCTACCTGATTTTTTTTTCCCGACCTCTCCAATACCGTGATATGAAATTCCTGAACCAACAAAATCCACCTAGTAATCCTGTCATTAGTGAGTAGTTTGTTCATGAGATATCAGATAGCAGAATGATCAGTATGTACAAAAACTTTGAAACCAATGATGTAATGTCTAAACTTATTAATAGCATAAATTACAACAAGGAACTCTTTTTCAGTTACAGTGTAATTCAGTTATGCATGAGTTAAATTTTTACTTACAAAATAGATAGCATGGGTTACGAGATTTTCCTTTTGGCCCAATACTGCTCCTATAGCTGAATCAGAGGCATCAGTGGAAACATGAAAGGGAAATTTCCAATCTCGACCTCTCAGACAGGTGCTGAAGAAAGTTTTATCTTGAGAGTATCAAAATGCAGCTTGACACTCATCACTCCAATGAAATTCATATTCTTTGGTCAATAATGTAAACAATGGCAACGCTACCTTTGTAAAATTCTCAACAAACCTTCTGTAGTAGTCTGCATATCCAAGGAAACTTTGAACTCCCTTTCGAATGGTTTCTGGGGGTATCTTTTCAATTACTTTGATCTTAGCCGGATCAACTTTAATTCCTGCAGCAGAAACATGATGACCTAAAAAAATACCCTCAGTCATAATCATAAAACATTTTTCATTACTCAATGAAATATTAGCTTCTCTACATCTCTGCAAAAATCTCCTAATATTGTGTAGAGCTTCTTCAAAATTATCACCCATTACTGTAAAATCATCCATGTAAACCTCTACGCAATCATGCAAAATATCATAGAAAATACCAAGTATCGCCCTTTGAAATGTGGTTGGCACGTTACATAAACCAAATGGTAGGATATTATATGCATAGGTTCCCTAAGGACACATGAATTCCATCTTCTCCTGGTCCTCTAGAGCTATCTAATTTGGTTGTACCCACTGAACCCATCTAGGAAAGAAATATACCTCTTCCCTGCTAGAGTTTCGAGCACTTGGTCTATAAAAGGTAAGGGAAAGTGATGTTTTAATGTAGATTTGTTTAGTTGCCTATAATCCACATACAGTCACCATTTACCATTATTTTTAGGGATGATAACTAGTGGGGATACCGTCTCACCGTCTGAAATAGGATAAATGAACCCTCCATTTAACAATTTCTGCAATTCATTTTTTACAATTTCTCTCAAAGCGAGGTTCATTCTCTTTTGCGGTTGTTTCAAAGGCTTGGCATTTCCCTCTATGTAGATATGATGAATGCATGTATCTGGGTGAATACCCCTCATGTTTGTAAATTTCTAAGAAAATGTATCTGGAAATTCTTTTAATGTCTGAATTAATTGTTCCTCCTATTTAGGAGTTAAGGGAGAATTGATATTTAGGGTTTTTCCAGAAGAAATTTCAATTACCTTAACTCCACATTCAATCATTGAATAAGCAAGAAATAAATATTAGAGGGCTAAATGTAATTCAGCTGTTGTATTATATTTATAAGAGTTCTACAGGTTAGCAATGATATCTAGATTAGGACTACACCACTCCTCTAAATGTTCTGAAAAATTAGGATTAGAAATATGCAAATTTATCAGATTTTCCTCCAATTTTTCCTTAAGGCTCATGGCTTTGGTTATTTTCAATACTGGGTGAATAGCATCTCAATTATGTTATTCATCATCCCAATAGGTATTTTCTGATTTTAGGAGGGGTTTGGTAGGGGGTTATAGGTTGATGTGTTTAGTTTCAGCCCCATGAGTGATGGTCATGTTTCTAGACCTACATCCTATGTAGGCATCAGCCGTAGCCAACCAAGGTCTCCCCAAGATGAAAGGATTCCCTACCAAGTTGGTCTTAGGTTGAAGAACATAGAAATCTGCAAGGTACTTTCAGGAATCCAATGAAATGACAATGTCTTCTAATACAACCTCTGGCTTTTCCTTAGACCTGTCTGCCAATTCTAACATGGTAGGAGTAGGAAGTAAGTCAAAGGATCCTATGTGAGATAATGTATCCATTGTCATCACATTAATGGATGCACCTAAATCAATTAGAGTGTTTCTTATCAGATACCCATTGATAAAGGTGGTAACCACAGGGATTCTAGGGTCTGCATATTTTTTCGTAAAAATCTGGTGGACATAAGACTTGCAATTTTTCCACCTACTTTAATTGTAGAAGGTTCCTTCATTTGTCTCCCTGGTTTCTTGGTACATAGCTCACTCATTGTTTTGGCATAAATAGGGATATCCTTAATTTCTTGCAGTAACATAATCTTAATGGATACATTTCTCAGTTCAGACATAAGATCAAAATTGAGCCGTTTTATTTCCATCTCCAACCTCTCTAGAAAATGAGGCTGCAGAGTATGAGACGAGCGAGGTTCTTATGACTTTGCAATGGTTTTTTCTACTGGTTTTGGTGTGTTTTCTACTTCAGGTGTATTCAGAGTGTCTTCCTTTATAATTTCTTCAATTTTTCTGGGCTAAGTCACCACTTTTCCTGATCTGAATTTGACTTCCCGCAGAGACAGGAAATTCCTGTAGTAGAGGAACATAAATTTCCTACAGAGGTTGTGGTTCAATACAATAGGTAGGAAAAGTGGGATAGGTGGCCACTCCAATATTATGAGTAGATTGGACAGATATATTGTTGAGATTGGATGGTGGCTATGCAGGAAGTTGTTTGGGTTGTGGTGAATAAATGTTTTGAGGGAGATAATTTAGTGCAGAAAGGTAAGGAAAATTCCCCAAACAAGGTTGTTATGGAGGCCAGGGCCGCTAGGGAATTGGAATGTTCCACATCTTATTCTAGGCATTAGGAAATTGAGAATGATATTGTGACGTACCTATAGGATGTGGCTGCCTTGGTTTTTGAGGTGCCATTGCATAGAGTGCATTGACAACTTCCTGATATGCTAGATATGCTGCTTTAATATCTCAAAGAGAAGGACACTGATCAGTAGAATGATCAGCCTCACAAATTCGGCATACCTGTATACTCTGTGCAGGACACTCCCTCAAGGGATGTTTTTTTTCTACACTTGGAGCAAAACATAGCCAAGGATTTCTCCACTTCCTCCTACTTCTTCTTAGCGTGAAAAACATCTAACTATGAAGACAAAGTGCTAAGAATGTCAATTTTAAAATTTTCAAATAGGTTTACCATTTCAGCTCTGGTTACCCTAGCCCCTGCCACTGATTTAGTGAATCTGGAAGAGGTACCTATTGATCCTTTTCCAAACTTATAATTTCTCCTCGAATATTGTCAACAAAACTCACACACATCATCATAACTAAATTTTGATACTTCACCTACTCCCATCAAGTTCAAAACCTTAAGATATTCCAGTCTTATGGATCTTATCATAATTTTTCTTGGGGTTTCCTTGTTCAGCTCGTTCATCTTGGATCTTTGCAGATTATACTGGAATCTTTCTAGGAAGTCTTCCAGGCTTTCTTCCTCCTTTTGGGTCATGCCAAAAGTTTCTTCCTTGATGTCCCTAGTTTTACAATAATCCTGGTACTTTTTCAAAAACACCTTCGTCATGTCATCCCATGTCAAAATGGAATGAATTTAATCCCATGAACCATCTGAGAGTTGCATCTTTTAATGTGGCCAGACACAACTTCAAATTTTGAGCATTTGAATAATAATCGTAGCTCCTGCATAATACATCAAACTCGAATAAGAAAGCATCAAGATCTTCACTAGCGGTACCACGAAAAATAGGCAAAGTATATGGAGGAATGTTATTCATCTAACTGGTCCCAACTGAATATTTGATAGGAAAATCAAATGTAAATGGTTCCTCTTCCTTCTCTTGATTATCCCCATTTGTAGTACCAATACCCTCTAGATGAGCCATATTGAATCAAAAGGGAGTGGGACCTTGGTAAACTACAGATCCTTCAAAGTCAACTTTCTGGAACTCTAGTTCTTGAATAGGGTTGAAGAGGAATTCCTCTTTAAGTTGACCACTAAGCAAAGATGATGTCCTCTTAATAAGAGGAGATTCTTGATGAGCAGCAACAGAGGATTCTCCATCAAAAGGATTTTTCTCTCCTGTGGGGGTATTACTCTGCTTAGGATCAGTTGTCGAACACTGTTCAAAACTGTCACTCCTCGGTTCATATTCCCCCTTGTTCTTTACAAACTTATTTTTCCCTACTAGTTTATTACTAAACTAAGTGGTGCTCACGCCACCACTAAAAATACTTGAAAATTTATATTGGCCCCTATTAAAAAAATATGAAAATTCTGCTTACCAAACAATCAGGATGTGGCTTTGGAAAATTCTAATCTCTGTAAGTGCGTACGCGTTACCCCATGACTTAACACTTCGAATCCCCCAGTCCTGAAAAAATTAAACAAAAAGAAACCATACTAAAACACTTTCAATATCATCCCTTAGCACCTCATTGACAATGATGCCAAAATATTGGGAAAATTATAGGCGTATAATTTGACGGACATAAATTATCAACCAAGGGTAGGTAATCTTATGATATGCTGCGCAAAATATATGTAGGCTAATACTTTAAGTGTTTTCCTAAATGAAATCACATGCACACACAACATCAATATCCCTTTTTCCCATCAACACTTAGAAGCAAAGGCTATGGAGCAGATTTAATCATCACTTTAAAGCTTTGAAAATTGTTGATGTTTAACAGAAAAAGATAATAGATCAATCAAACAACAATTGAATCTATTCAACAATTCATAATATAATATTAAAGCCTACTCAAATAATCCAAACATATTCATCACACAAGATTCACCATTTAATCATCACACATGTGTTGCTAGAATTTGGAAAAGAGGAATCAAAAGCTGTGTAATAACTCTATCAACTCACGAAAATAATTAAAAGAGCACAATCTGCAACTATGGGAGTTGTGAGTAAAGGGGGGCCTCCCTTACTCACAACTCCTTAAACTGCTAAAGGAGTTTACACAAAAGGGTCAACAAAACATGAACTTTTGATTAATATGAACAAGTACTACAATGGTATCAAAGTTTGGTATATCAGCCCCCGATTTACAAATGGAACATAAAAGTATTTATACAAATAAAAAGGCATAAGCTTGCCTAAATTAGGAAAACTGAAACACTGCAACTATCTGCTAATAATAATTGGAAAAGATAATAAAAATAGGCATGTTGAGTTTGATCCATGATTGCAAGAATGGATCAACTTGATCTTGTTGGGTTATTGAGGTTGTTTCCAACTACGACTGTCCATGAGAGGTCTGAAGATCTAGGTGGTTTTGGTGGTAGTTTTGAGGCCGCCAATAGGACAACCCATGTAGACGATTTTCTTGAAAAACCGAGGTTTTCATTCTCTTTAAGGCTGACTAGAACATACTCAACCATCAATATTGCTATAGGAAATTGGAATGGCTACAAGAAATCGATGTATCTACAGGAAATTGGTGACTGTGTAGGAAATCTTAACCTGTCTACAGGAAATCACAGAAATGCTTCAGAAGATTGTCGATCTACATAGGATTCAGTCAGCACTCTTGAAGTTGTAGATAATTCGATTAGGTGTCATTTAACTTTAGAAATACTTGAGAATAAAGTGAAATGACACTTTTTAGACTAATTTTCATACCTTAAAGCCCACAACACCATTTTGGTGAAAACACATAGGATATGGAAAAAAGAGAGTCATGAAGGGTAAAAAAGAGTTCGAAATAGGGGGAAGCAAGGCCTTAGAACATTATAAAAAATCGACAATATCAAAACTCAACAATCATTCTAACTATGTTGATACATGAAGAAGCATTTGACCTTCTTAACCATCCCAATTGAGTGTGGGGCTTAATTATTTTAGGAGTGTTCAAGCTATTTGTAATTAAATAAATTCATATCAGATTCAATTTTTATTAATTTTTAAATTTTTATGACAGTATTATATTGGTGGACATTCATTCTTTTAGTCAACATTATTATATATATATATATATATATATATAACCACATAATTACATGAAAACTATTCAATTAGCTCTTTTGAACATGTTCTTGCAATATTTGGATGCTTCATAAATCCTCCAGCCCTTGGATACTTCATAGTCCTTTAGTGTGGGCTAAATCATGTAGGAATTCCTTCAACATGTAGTTTTTCACTTCATTTTTTGCATCGACCGACAACACATTCACCTCCTCCACATATCTAATTTAAGCAAGGAAACACGTACTTCCATCTATTCAACCACTTATATTAGAGTCCATTCTTTCTCACTTATTAAATATTGCCATTGTTGTGAAAAAACTGCATCACTCCCCACTTGTCATATATCACTTACTCTTCAAAGTATCAGACATGCAGTAGTTCTATGCTAATCATCTGACATATGAGAAAGCTTGTTATCATAGGCCTAGTCTAACAAATACTAATTTATGACTTTTTTCATAGTGGTATTTTTTTTTTTGAGATGACAATGTTATATGTTTTAATTTATTATTTAAATTGTAAGAGTATCATATATTATTCATGTTGTATGAAATATATAGAGAAATCATCCATTATATAACAATAGAAGAGACTCAATGTTAGCTAAAAATAGCTATGAAAATTGGGCATATAAGAACATATGTAATCTTACAACTCATATATGGTTCTTTGGAATATGTGGCATTGGAACACATGCCCCTCCCTCCCCCCCTCAAGTGAAGCATAGGAAGTAAATATAAAGAAAAATTGTCTCTTGGAAAAAGGGCCCAATAAAGTAACTAAGTAAAAAGCTCTCATAAGCCTAGAATAGGAGAAAAGCCTATAGGATGCAAAACTTCTCTGCAAAAGAGAGAAATATGGAAATTATTAGATAAACATGGAAGATAAAATTGTGGATCCCACAATCATCTACTAAATGGAAGAAAAAATTCTTGCTCCAATTAGGAAGTACCACAAACGTTTGAAGATGAGACCCCAGGAACCTTAGTGAACTTAGTTGATATTTGAAGTAGAAGATGTTGTGGAGGAACATCATAAAAGCATTAAAAAAAATAAGTTGGTCAAGAGATATAAAAAATGTTTCAAATAGAAAAAACCGCCATCAACCACTAAATTATTAATGAGGTTTTTAGACTCTAAATGGTCAAAATAGTGAGTATGGAAAACCCAAAAAGAAGGCCAAGTAACACTCACTGGAAAATGCCATCCATATTCCAAAACCCCCGCATGAACTCATCTTGGAGGATACCAAATTACATAGCACAACTTTCCCCCTTTCATTTATTCTAACTACAAAATATGATCAAAACACAACAAACCACTCTTGAATTGTTCGGAACATTGTCACAATCAATACTTATCAAACACAAGTAATGAAATATTATCAAGGTAGTCACCAACAAGAAAACATAGTCCACTTAGTTAGTTGACTATACAAAAAATCAACATCCAAAAACCTAAACATTATCAAACTTCCCCCACCTGAAACACAACTAAGGGAGTAATATCAATTTAAGCTCTGCCACTAAACAACCTAGTTAAAAATTTTAGTCGACTATCATTTATGCTCAATCCTTGGTCAACCATTGCTAAGGAAATCATCAAAACATAAGAGGAATGTTATACAACTACACAAATGATGATAAATGATGATATGAAGTCCACTGGTTCCTATTTAAATGAAGTTAAAACCATCCACCAATCCAAACCCAATCAATCTTGATGGTCAATACTTATCGACAGTTTAGACTTTTACATCATTTATGCAATGATTCGAATTCATGGTGACTATGTTTCTGATTCTTAGGTAAAATCCTTTGAGTTCTATGAGGGTGTTGATATGGCCCTTTTTTTGTTATGTATACTCAAAACTTGAGGAAAAAACATTGTCATTTATAATGGCATTATCAACCATCTCATTAATTTGTGCATCACAACTAGTAGGGGGTTTCTCTTATAACAACATAGTTTGAATTTCATCTACAAAATATGGAACCTTCCCCAAATCAATAGGATTATAGGAAGGTAATGCTGCAAAATAAACATCATATCGAATTCTTGGTCTTGTTGTTTTCACTTCAAGGGCATAGGAACAATAATTCCCCATCCATTATTCCCATGTCATCACCTGTACAACTCATTTTATCAATAGTCAGCATCCAATACCAGTGGTTGGATTTTTAAATGAAGTTGTAACATAAGAATGTGATGAAAGATCAATTTCAGTATTTGAAGGCTACAATTAATATTATCAAAGGTGGAATAAGGAATGTGTGAGCTTGGAAAACCAACAATAGTACTTTTCTTCTCAGCATTACGTAGTTAACTGAATTCGAGTTCAAGGTTTTGTTTGCACTCCTACAATCCTTGAACAATCTTATTTTCCTCAATCAATTGTAGTAAGAAGGCATCGTAATCTTCTTGCAAGGCTTGATACTTTTGTTATTTGATTGACGAGTGACAACTTCTTAAAAAAACATTTCCACTGAGGCTTTTAAATATTAAACCTCTCTAGTCTATTGAGCATTTTTATACTCCACCATGAAAATATCCTTCTTCAAGATGACATTTTCCAAATGAAAGAGATTCTCAACATCCTCCTCCAAATCATCAAGAAGGTAAACCCTAGTTTGAAATCCGTTTGCAAAGTTAAGAAAAGAATTTACAGTTATGTCCCAAAACTATCAACTTTGTTAATTTTCTTAACAATAATAGTTTGTCCCATTGATTATTAAGTTCTTCATTGTCTATTTGCATGATAGAAAAAATTGACTGCAAGAGAAGGACCTCATTATGAAGTTGATTGGTTTCCTTCTTCTCGCAAATTTCTTGCAATATTTTAATCATTGTGATAAAATTTTCACAACATAGATTGACTATGTGTTTCACTAGCCTCTATAAATTAGAGTTGCTACCAAAAAGTGATCAGGTACAATATGAAAACCTATGTATAAATTTCACTATTAATTAACTCAAAAAATATGAAGATCATTTTGATCCACCCATTGGTTTCTAAAGTGTGAATGAGAAATTACTAAGAGGCAAAGCATGGCTTAAATTTATTTTTTTCACGACACTTATAGAGGTGCAAACCAAATGGAAAATTCATCCAAAAACATGTTTATGGCATTATTGGTGATTCATGTATAGACGAAGCGCACAGAAAAAGTCACAAAGTACATTTTGTAGAAAAGCATGTTTTGATCGTCATATGTCAGCGATGATTCTCTCTCATTGTATATTAATATGAATATGCATTCTCCTAATAGTTGTTCTCCTTATTATCTTGGTCTCCACCTCTCTCAAGTGTTCTCATGTGTGTTTCAACTTCTTACATCTTATCCTATTTATGTTAGCAACTAATTTCTCATATCTTTAACAAGTAATCTCCTTATGTCTAGCAACCACCTTATCTCAACAATGACATCTGTGGCTAATATTAGAACAAATCTAATTCACTAATATTGTAGAATATTTGGAATATTTCATTTAGACATCTATGAAAAAAATAATATATTAAATTGAACTTCACTTACATTTAAGTGAAGTTACAAGATAATATTATTTTCTACCTTTTCTAAGTGGTGGAAAATGATACTAAGTGGTCTTGAACTACTACTTGCACATTCACACCTAACACGTGCAGGAAGCTCTTTCTCAAGCTATGTTTTTGAATAAGAAGCAACCATATTCAAGTTGGAAATTCTCATGCATAAAGGATTCGACCTCAAGAATATTTATCTTGAACAATGTGGGTGAGAGAAGATACCCCAAATTCACCCCATTAGTGCTTCTAATAAAATATAATACCCTATGCTATATGGAGGCAACCAAGAATAAAGTCATAGAGATCAAAGTTGTCAAAATTAGACTAAATGAATGAACCAATTATGGCGGTTTTTCGAGTGGAACTAACCTCTTAAATTGAAGATGACCATTTTTTGTCTCATTAGGGTAATTTTGAGGGCTAAATGGGTCTCCTAAGGAAAATAATAAAATAATAGATAAAATAATAAATAAGAGTTATGTATTTTTAAAGAGAAATAAAACAAACTAGATTTTTAATTAAAATTTCACATTATCTCATATTTTTACTTAAATTTCACATGTAGACACCCTTTGGATGTAGAATTCAATTCCACATCTAATGAGTACCTATTTTGCATACTTTTGAATAGGCCCACACCAAAAAAAAAAAAAAAAAATGGTTTTTCATATACTTCCAAATTTTTCCGGTGTGGGCCAACTCAAAAGTATGTAAAATGGGTACTCGCTAAGTGTGGAATTGAATTCTGCATCCCACGGGTGTTTACACATGAAATCTGAGTAAACCTAGAAGGAGATAACCCAAAAATACAATTAAAAAGGTAGTTTTCTTATTTTCCCTCAAAAAATATTTGCCCATGCAAATGACATCATCATCTTGAATCTTACAAGTTCTTTTAAAGTTGATGTTGTTAGTACACTTTTTGTTTTAAGGCCCATTTTTAATCTCAAATTTACATTAATGGAACATATCTCGAACTAGTTTGAATAAATCGATTCAAATCAAAACCACTCAAAATCAACTAAGTTGGCTAGTTTTGTACCAATGCAACTCCTTCACCGAAAAGAACAATGAATTTTAATGATTATGAGCTTTTATTTGATTTAGAATTATATCAATATTATTTTGAACATTGCGGGCCATTTAGAACCTTAATTTATTTGTATTTTGATTCAACTATTTATTGGACTTAGTGCCATTTTGCTATATTCAACCTTCCAATGATATATACACCAACCTAGATCCATCTAACTCTAGATCTACCATGCGCCAAGAGGGATCAAATCCCTCGAAGTGAAAACCTTCTTTTTCGAGTTTAGAATTTGAGGAAAGGTTTTCACCTCGAGGGATTGGATCCCTCTCGGTGCATGATATATCTGGAGTTAGATAGATCTAGGATGGTTCCATTTGAAGGCAATAATGCCATATTTTTAGTTATCATTATATGTATATATTTGAGATAAACTTCATACTTTGAAATTTACATTATGTTTTCTTTGTCTCACATGACCACATGATTTTGTTCTTCAATTTAGTCTATATTGATTGCCTTGAATGGTTTGTACATTTGTGCTTGGATGTTTTGAGTGGTTTGTGTGTGTCTGTGTTTGTATGCTTTTAGTGGTTTGTGTGTTTATGTGTTTGGATTTTGATGGCCATGTTTGTAAATGTTACAATTTTTGTGATATATTTCTATATGTGTATGTAATTGTCTATTAGTAATTAGTTGATGATGAAGAAGGAAGACAATTTTTTTAATAACTTGTAGGAGGATTTATATTGCACATCTATTTCATTTAATGTTAGGTATCACAATTTTTGACAACTAATTAATTCTTAATAGTGTCCCTCTAGGTATTACTAAATATATATTGAAGAGTAGTTTTAATTTTAAATTTGTTGAGTTACCTCAATCTGTTGAGATGATAGATATTGTTAATAACTTTAATTATGAAAAATGATGAAATAAAAATTTTGAATGAAAAATGACAATTTAATAGTGTTGAATGGAAAAAAATGTGAATAATAAGAATGTATTCAATTACAAATAATCTTCATTGTGATCAATCTCAACTATTTTCTTCTACTATTCTTATTGTCACCCCTGTTAGTTTTGCCATATTTTCATATCGATTATATGAAAAGTGCAGTTGAAATCGTAAACCATTAATATCTTTAACTCGAGATATTGTAGTAAACATCTTACCTTTTCTCTCTTTCTCTCTAATATTAATAGGTTGCATTAATATAACACAAAAATCAATGCACATTGTCAATAATTTTTTTGTGCTTACACAAATCAATCACACTATTAATCCAATCCTTTTAAAATTAATCTACCATCATACATCAAGTTACATCAAATCATAAATAAACATTTTCACTGAAACCAATGCATCTAATGCAAGCAATCAAATATGATTAGAAAAAAAACATCTACACTAAAATCAATGCATCTAATGGAAACAATCAAATAAGATTAGAAATCAATATCCACATATAAACCAATGTATCCAATGCAAACAATCAAAAATAATAAAAACTCAACATCTAAATTGAAATCAATACATCTAGTGCAAGAAATCAAATATAATTAGGAATCAACATATACACCGAAATCAATGCATCGATTGCAAGCAATAAAATAGAATTAGAAAACATCTACATTAAAATCAATGCATCTAGTGCAATCAATCAAATAGGATTAGAAATCACATTTACACTGAAATCAATGCATCTAGTGAAAATAATAAAATATTATTAGAGATCAACATCTACATTGAAATGAGTGCATTTAGTGCAAGCAATCTAATAGGATTAAAATCACCATCTAGAATGAAATCAATGCATCTAGTGCAAGCAATCAACAGATTATAAATAACCATCTACACTAAAATTAATGCATCTAGTGCAAGCAATCAAATAGGATTAGAAATCACATTTACACTGAAACCAATGCATCTAGTTCAAGCAATCAAAATGGAATATAAATTACAATCTACAATGAAATCAATGCATCTAGTACAAACAATCAAATAGGATTACAAATAACCATCTACATTGAAATCAATGCATCTAGTGCAAGCAAACAAATAGAATTAGAAAAAATCTTCTCTAAAATCAATGCATCTAGTGCAAACAATCAAATAGGATTAGAAATCAACATCTACACTGAAACCAATGCATCTAGTGCAAACAATCAAATATCATTAAAAATCAACATACACACTGAAATAAATGCATCTAGTGTAAGCAATCAAATAGTACTAGAAATCATCAAGTATGTTAAAATCAATGCATCTAGTGTGAGAAATCTTCTTCCCTCTCTCCCCTCTCCATCGATATCTATATCTCCATCCATCTCTCCTTCTTTGTCTCTGAATCTCACTCCCAAACATACACACTCTCTCCATGTCTCCCTTATCACTCCCTTTCTCTCTCTCTCTCTCCACTTCTCTCTCTCTATGTCTTTCTTATTCCCTCCCTCTCTCCCCTTCCAACTCCATCTCTCTCTCCCTGCCCCCCTCCTCCTCTCTCTCCCTTCCCCTCTCCTCCTCTCTCTTGTCCTTCCTCTCTATCCCTTTCTTTCTCTCTCTCTCTCTCTCTCTCTCTCTCTCTCTTCCCTCCAACCTTGTCACTTTCTACCTTCGTCTCTCCTTCTCTCTCTCCCCCTCCATCTTTGTGTCTTCATCTCTCTCTCTCTCTCTTAGCCTTATCTCCATCTCTCACTCCTGTCTTTCTATATCTCTTCATTCCTCCTCACCCCTCTAATTTAGTTTATCTCCTTTAGTGCAAGAAATCAAATAGGATTAGAAATCACCATCTACACTTAAATCAATGCATTCGGTGAAACAAATATTTTTCCCTCTCTTCCCCCTCCATTTATATCAATATCACCCTCCATCTCTCCTTCTTTGTCTCTCTATCTCCCCCCCAAAGACACACATGCCCTCTCTCTCTATCTCTCCCTTCTTCCCTCTCTTCACCTTCCATCTATATGTCTATCTCCCTCTATCTCTCTTTCGTCTTTCTATATCACCCCCAACACATACACACTCTTTCTCCATATCTATCTATCTCTCTCTCCTTATTCCTCTCCCTCACTCTTTGTCTCCCCCTTCTCTCCCTCTGTCCCCCTTCTCTCCCTCTCCCCCCATTTCTATTTCTCTTCCCTCCCCTCTCCCTCTCTCTCCATCTCCCTTATCACTCCCTCTCACTCTCTCGACCTTTCTCTCTCTGTGTATTTCTTCTTACCTTCCTCTCTCCTTCTCTCTCTCTTGCGTCCTCTCTCTCACTTTCTCTCCCAACTCCCTCTATCTCTCCCCCTCAACTCTCTCTCTCCCCCCTTCTTTGTCTATCTATCTCACCCCCAAACATAAGCATTTTCTTTCCATCTCTTCCTTGTCACTCCCGCTCTCTCTCCACTTTTCTCTCTCTATGTCTTTCTTCTTCCCTCCCTTTCTCCTTCCAACTCCATCTCTCTATCCCACCCTTTCTCCTCCTATCTCTAAGTGCCTCTACCTCCCCTCCTCTATCACTCTATGTCATTCTCTTCCCTCCCATATATATCTAGAGTTAATATATCTCTTTATAATATAAATAATTTGATATTGTATTAATTAAAAGTTATTAAGTTGAATAATATTAATATTATAATATATTAATATTAATATTAGATTTAGTAATAATATTAATATGAATATTAATCTTTCAATATTAATATTAGATTTAAAGATGTTTTTTTACATGCATGATAACAAAATTTATAATAAAACTACATCAAATGAATATTTTTGAATATTACAACTTTGATGTGGAAATATTTATGTGTATAGAGATTTTAATATGTCCATAGGATATGGTTTTCCTTTTAAAGACTCATTTTACAAATAATTAATTAAAAGAAATGTTAAAAGATGGTAGAGCAAGATTTTGGATTCTTTTTGTTGAATTGACATTTTTACTTTCATTTAAGAAATGGTAGTGGTTTTAGTAAAGAGTAAAGATGTTTAAAATTTTACCTAATTTGGAATTTTAATGTAGTAAAATTTTTGGTTGAACGTAAATGTATGATCCATTCAAATTCAAAGTATATGATAAAAGAACTATTAAACTTATGAAGTAATTGTATTGAATTTTTTAATCTAAACACATGGGATAATTGTATTGTAGTTTTTTTTTTTTATCTATATGGTTATTTTGATTTTTGTTTTGGGCCAACATTAATTTTTTCTATTTCCATTATTATTATTTATGGGAGAGCCCAACATAAACATTATTTAGATTTGAGATTTTTTATTTTTCTGATGCTAAAATTTAACTTTGAGCATGGACATACTTATACATCCTGGGTTGTAGAATGTGCAGGGCAATGAGAAAACTTTTCATATTTGTGTCTAATGATTTGGATTCATATGGAAGTATATAAACATGCATACCTTTTATCAATATCCAAATATTTATGTATTCTTTGGTCAACTATTTTTTGTCAATTCGAGTCCTCTACTTTTTGTGTCCAGTGGTTTAATCAACACAATGATTTGAAAACCATTGACAAAGACACAAATAGCAATGAAGAAAGTATCAAGATGCCAAAGTCTCTAAGTCTTTGGAATAGGGCCTCCCTCCAAACCATGTTCACACCTCTCAAAAGTCAAGAAAGAATAAAAGGACTTTTGAAGAGGAGTGTCTCACCTCCTCTATGATGGCTAGAGAGTGAGGATTGCTAGTGGACAAGAAGGTGAAATGTTTTCTTTTTGTGAAGAAGGATAAACGTGAGGATTGCTATTGGACAATAAGGTGAAAGGTTTTATTTTTGTGAAGAAGGCTAACCGTGAAGATTCCTAGTGGACAAGAAGGTGAAATGTTTTCTTTTGGTGAAGAAGGCTAAACGTAAGGATTGCTAGTGGACAAGAAGGTGAAAGGTTTTCTTTTTGTGAAGAAGGCTAAATGTGATATAGTCATCAACAACAAAAAGAGATGCAAGAGAAAGGAAGTTTGGAGCAAAGGATAATGTTATTTTTATTAGAGAAAGACAACCACAAACAAGGAGGAAGCAAGTTGAGTTATGTGGTTGTAAAGGACGCTAAGTAGGCCTGTCTTGGATAGTTGATGGAGGCAGCAGACTTGAGATAAGATACCTACTTCCTAATTATGGCTAACCACAAGAGAAGGATCATAGGCCTAGGGAAGAGTTGCAGGGCAGTGGAAAGTGGTTTAAGGGTAATGGAAGGTGGTTTAACGCTAGGGTGCAACTTAGGAGCAGGCTGCCATAAGAGAAAATAGGCTGCAAGCATGTCTATTGTTGTATAGGTTGGATCGAAGCCTAAAACAACAAGGAGTGTTGCAATGTTAAATAATGGGCAAATGTTGGAAAAAAGGTCGAGTACCTATAACACTTGAAGGAACATCTCAAGAAGGCCAACAAAGGAGAAAAAATGGACAACAAGCTAAAGGAGTATCCCTAGGAAAGTAATTATTGTTTTGAGTGATTTAAGGAGGGTTGGTAAAGCCCTAATTAGTTACATTTGTATTGTTAAGTGTTGTAGGTGTATTTATCGAGGACAAAGCCTAAGCCGAGGAATTTTCGTCAAAGGAAATTAGCGTTGTATTTGGCATTGCAATGGATATAAAGGGACATTATACGTGGTATGAGAGTCCAGTTGATCGTTATATTTTTTTCTATCCATCTTGATATTTTTAAAGTGGAAAAAGTGGAGGAATAAGCTCACATGACTATTTTAGCTAGTGAGACTAAATTTGGCAAATTCGGATCTGAAAACTTGGAACATTTTTGAGACATGAAATGACTGTTTTAAAAGTTAAAACAAAAAAAATTGTTAGAAGCATACAAGAATGTGTTTCAGAAAACTAAATTATTACCACTCATTAGGGAAGTAGAACATGAGATCTAACTATTACGGAACTCTCCATTACCAATAAAGAAATAGTTATAACAGCAATTTTAACAAAATGTCATTTCAGTCCTTACAATACCATGTGACTCACGCATCTTCATCATGCCAAAGAATGATGAGACTTATACATATGTATTCATTACAAAGTGTTGAACAAAATCGTGCACTAGAGTACGTACCAAAATAGATGATCTGCAGCATCGAGGCAACAAGGTGCTATACAAACTAGGTCGGTGGAGATATACGTATGCGTATGCGTTCACGTGCGTAGCAGTAAAACCAAAATAAGACATGTGAGTGACGACAAGGGCACCGACAATCATCTGCTGGTTCACCAGCTCTACTCGAGTCCTCCGGGTCTCCCATTTCAATTTTATAAAGACTACAGGTTTTACACTTTATATGACACGCCACTTCTGCGTTTCTTCCTCGCATCAACCGGTTTTGGTTTCCTGTATTTTGCTTGTTCACAACAAACAAAATAAAATATGGGCAACCATGCGTCTTGCGTGATGGTCGGCAATAGCAAGGAAACCATCCAGCTGGTTCTCTCAGATGGCACCGTTCAAATCCTTCATAAACCCCTCTGCGCCGGCCAAATCATGGAGGGTTTCCCTCAACATTTAGTCTGTCATTCCCACTCTTTCTATATCGGGCAGCAGACGCCCGCCCTTTCTCCAAACGGCCAACTGAAGCTGGGAAACAAGTATTTCCTTTTACCCGACCACTTCTTTCAGTCTCCGTTATCGCTCGTATCGCTGGCTTCCCTAATATCGCCGCCGCCCCCAATTGCTCCATCTATTACCTCTCCTCGGGTATTACCTCCTCTTCGCAGTATCGGACGTGCGGCGGTTCTCTGCCAGCCTTTTGAGATACAGAACAGCGATGGCGGCAGCGGCTTCCGGATCAGAATACACCCGGAATTTATTTCAAAGCTTATGGAGGACAGAAGGGCTCATTTCAATGAAATTGGGCAGTCAGTGGAAAGGAATTCTGCAGATTATCGCCGTGGGCTCTGCAATACTCCCGAATTGCAGAAAGACTACGCGCAGTTGGTGAAATCCAGGAGCCAGTGTTGGAGACCAAAGCTCGAGAGTATCATGGAAAATGAGAAGCAGGGCGGCCACAAGATAATCAAGAAGATTAGGAGATCGCGGAGCTCGTGATCTGTTTAACGCGCACAGATCAGTCATGATCTGCAGTGCAATTAAAATGCCTTGCGCACCTCCTGGTAAAGATATTTTTACCAGCGCCTTTGATGGTGCACAGTGAGCGAAAGAAAGATTCACGGGTAGATGTTTTGTGATTAATTTTAAGGGCATCCAGCTGGCATTGTACTTTGACGGCATTTATTTTTCAAAAAAACTAGTCCATGCTTTTCTTTTGTGATTTGAAATTTATCTTCCTATCACAAAAAGTTGATATTTCTCAACCTACAATAGGTAAAAAATAATAATTACTTCTTTTGGAAATATGACTTGAACGTTTTCCCCATTTTAAATGCAAAGTCTAGGACACATATAAATGTCTAACGAAGTGCTTCCAGCTATTGCAAAATCGCTTAAACTTATTTTTTTTCAATATTCAACACGATATTTAAATATAATTTTTTAGAAAAATAATAATAATAATATATTTTTCTCTTTATTTTAAATAAAATATATTAATATTAATTATATTTGGAAGTGTTTATTTTAAAATATAATCTTTAGAATTTTAATTTAATAAGTTATAATAATTCTTAATTTAATTAGTTATAATAATTATATGAATAATAAGTATTTAATTTTTATATAATTTTTGAGAGTATTTTTAATAGTATTTATAAATTAAAGATTGAGAATTATCTAAAAATTAATTATGTTATTTTTCTTTTTTAATTGAACTAATTAATTAAAAAATATATATCATAGAAATATGAGTAAAGATATTTTAAGCATGTGGTATTTGTAAACCATATTATTATAACAAAGTTTATTTATAAATTAAAAATCTTATTTCTTTTATTTTATTTTATGTTAATTAACATATGTTATTTATATATTAATTATAATGTAATAATAATTATTTAAAATAAAGCTATAATTTATATATATTTTTTAAATTTTATTTTCACATTGTAAAATGTATCATGAACTATTCTGATGTTGAAGTTCACCTGCCATTTAATTTACATAGTTGTGCTAATTTTATATAAAATATCAATATATTAATAACAAAACATTATAAAATGATTTAATATATTAATTTTAATTATACATTGTAAAATAATATAATTGGTTTTGATATGTTGTATTGAAATAAGTGATAACATACTTCAAAATGAATAAGTTATATGGATTTAAATAGCTTTTTAATAAAGGAATCAATATGAACATGTTAAAGTTTGGAAAATCAAATACTAAAGGATAAAATAAAAAGAAAAATACAAAAACATAATGAAAAATATAAAATAAGAAAATAAAAATATAATTAGTGTAAATTTGTTTTAATTTTGGATTTATTATTTCTTGAGAAGTTTTTTTTTTTTTGTAAGCTTGGTAGATCTTTCCATTTTCATTAAATATAAGCAAGTTACAACCAAATATGAATGGTTAGGTGACCTCAACTTGCCCAAAGGGAAACCAAGTCTATTGGCCACCTAACCACATGATAAGACATCCTGTAGAAAAAATTAATAAGGCTTTCTACCCAACCTATTAAGTCTTTATATCATGACCGTGTCCATACTCTATTTGCCTATAAACATATAAAAAATTATGCTGGAAATTAAAAGCTAACCGCATATATACTAATAAAAATTACAACCAACTATCTTCCTATTCATATCCCTCGACAGAAGAAGATAAGATTGGGGCCGAGTCCTTAACATTGGAACTAGGAAGCATTGTCTATGAGAGAAGACACGAGAGGTGATCCTCGATTCGGTAAAGGTGTCCATCCTGTTTTTGCAGTTGGAACTGAAGTTTATGGAAGTCTTGCTTATAGTTGGGGAAGTCCTGTACTGTTGTCACCATGCTCACTAAAATTTGCTCCAAGGCCTTTCCTAAAAGACTTTTCATAGTCCAATACAAATACAGAGTTTGTTTAAACTAGGTCACACGGCCACGATTATGCCCATGATCAAGCACCATCGCTCGCCAGTCCTCCATCTCAATAGCTGTTGAGCTTGCCTGGAAATTCAGGTCTTCTTCTAACTTCTCAATCAATCTATTGATTTCTTCACTGGTCCCTTCACGGTAAGTGTTGGCTGTGTCATTAATGACGATAGCAAGCAACGTACGATGCCTTCTTCCACCTAAGGAACTGGGTTGCTCCTCCTGCACTGTCACCCAAGGCCTCCTACCATGACCCCTAACATTCACTGTCGTCACCATCACAACCAACTCATAGTGCTCAATGAAAATATGGATGATGCTAGATACTTGTAAAGGTCGTGGCCCGAGCCTAGAAGCGCTTCCCTCCTAGGTGAACCTACCTCCCCGCACACCTACCATGGGAGAACGAAACTGTAATTGCCATATTATAAAACATTGAATCTTCGCTAATCTTAGCCCATGCATCCAATCGAGGTCGTCAATCCCACACATGAATTCAATTTTCTTACCCCAAAGCCAATTTGGATAGTAGCCAGAAACAGAGTTTAAGAGACCACCATAACCAACGCCAATAACATTATAATGATTCCAAACTGAGAGTGGTGCAAACCCTCAATTTCGACCCCGCGGAAGCTTCCACGAAGGTCATGGGTGCGGAGAAAAGCAAGCTAGACAAAAAAAATCTTTACAATACCAGAACTACTAGTTATGCAGGGGGAAAGACTTCCCCTCAACCCCATAAAAAACAATAAAATAAACCCTATAGGCAGAGCTAAGGCGACCCAACCCCACACCCCAGGGCCTTTGAAGAAAACCAGGCAACAACATTCCCCAGGGCTAATGCCACAAACCTGCATCCCATATAACCCCATTCATGAAATAAGAATTTCATAGCATACTAACACATAGATCATATCAATTAGAATAACATACTGCAACCATACTACCGACACAAGTGACTTCCAGTATCCCCAGTTACTCCCATCCATAGATAATTCGACCCCATGCAAAATCCAATACCATGGCTAGACAGTCGTATGCATGGAGGAGGGGGAGAAGAAACAGTTAACATACCACGTTACCCTCGCCTGTAGATGAAAAGTTCACTGCCTTTCCTAGAGCCACAACGTATCTCTGCCCACAGAGTCCCTCATCCACACTACAATCCCCTAGACACCTAAATACCTCACAGATTTGTTGACACCAAGCCTGAACACTAACATATTGTCTATGCCACCTTCTGCAGGGGTATTTACCTCTTGCATGCAACGAGACACCACACCCATCACCTCGAGCATGTGTGGGGCAGTCGGTGTGTACCCTAATGTCCTTCACATTAATTTGAATTTGATGAAATTTCCATCCAGTGCGCACCCTGCTATGGGGATTTGTTGAGAAGTTTAAATTTCTTGAGGTGTAATACTTTTTTTAGAATGCAAAAGTAAAGAAAATTTTGCACTTCAAGGAATTTGATCGCTCCAAATCCATGACAAATCCATGACATATCCATACTTAATATGCATATCTTTGATGTTATAGTTTTCAAAATGTAGACATTTTATTATGATTGAAGATAATATAATATTTATTTTGAGCATTTAGAAAAGTAATATTTTTTTTTTTTTTAAATTAGGTACATGGTCTTGTATCAATTACTTTAACATCAAGGAATGCCTTAAATGTATATCTAATTACCATCTATTCAAAGATTCATAAGCAAGATTTTTTCAAAAAAAGGAATGATATTCGTAGAACTTATATATTGGTAAGCTTATTTAGAAGTAGAGATTTGTCTATAAATTAGTTTTTCAATGAATATCAAGATTATTTTGAAACATATATGAAGATTAGAAGTTAAATTCATGAGTTAATTTAATAGGAAAGGGTTTCTTCTCCACCTTTCTAAACTTGAGCCTAGAAAGTTCTAGAGGAATGCAATTGTTTGTAAAACTAAAGAAAATAATTCGATTCACTTAAACAAATGGGATATTTATCTCAAATATATTTCTAACTCTCTTGACACCATGGGACACATTTTAAACACTACTATAGAGGAGTATATCTTCAATTTGGAAGACGTGGAGTTTAGTATTAAGAAACCCACTAATGGTAAAGGTTAGGACATTGAAGGCTACGAAGCTCAAATTTTCAATATGGGAAAGCATGTCCTCATCCCTCATATTCACAAGCTTCTTAATTTGACAATAAAATGAAAATTCCCTAATCCTTGGACACAAAACTTGGTTGTGGAAATCTTTAAAAGTGGGGATAAAAACACTCCCTTTAATTATATGACCATTATGATTAGCCACATTGTAGCCAAGCTTTATTGGATCATTTTGGAAAATAAGATTAGTGTATGGCTATAAAGACATGGTAAAAAAGCTAAAGGCAAAGTTGGTTTTAGGAAACATCATTCAACTATTGACCATCTTGTCACTATAGGATCATTGTCGAGGAATAGCCCAATAGTAAAACACCTCTTTTATGTTGTTTAATTGACTTTAAAAAATCTTTCGACACAATTCCCTGGGATAAGTTATGGCAAAGGATTGAAGAGTTAATGGTTCCTCTTGAATTGAGTGTTACTATGGTTCAACTATACGAGTAATTTGTCACTACGATTAAGAACAAGGAGGGCTGGTATAATGAAATTAAATGAAATATCGAAATCAAAAAAGGTTTTCCCTATCCCCTAACCTTTTTGGTATCTACATTGATAAGCTAGAAGTGTATCTAGATTTTGTGAGATGCGCTCACCCCAAGCTCGCTATTATGTTCATTAATCTTCTCCTTTATGTTGATGAAATTGTTCTTCTATCAAAAATCACTGAGGATCTCGGTAAAAAACTTAAAATCCTCCATGATTACTGCTCCAAGATGGGTATGACTAGTAATAGAAATAAAACTAAAGTCATGATAATTATATCCAAAAATATTAACCATGAAAATTTAATCTATGATAATAACTTAGAGGAGGTTTATTCATACAAATATTTATGTATTAACATTCACCGTAAACTCAATTGGAATTATAACATTGAGAAAAGGATTATTGGCGGCTGGAAACCTTATTATGTGCTTGAAAACAAATGCAAGATGATCAATATCTAGGTTGGAAGTAAAAAAAAAAAATCCTCTTTGAGCCTCAAATCACACCTATTATTTTATATGGATGTGAGGTTTGGGGTTGCAACACATCTAGATAATCGTGGAGGAAGATCGAGTTGACCCAAAAGAAAATTATTTCTGACAACCTCAAGATTAAAGGTAATACTCCCTGTCCTATCATCTTGACTAAAGCTAGCCTTTCCCACTGTTAGCACTAGATCATGCCATTTTTAGGTTTATGTTGGTTACTACTAAGGACCCTCGAAAGGATTTAAAAATTTCTCCAGTTATCACTTGACAAAGAAAAGTATGAAAGGTTCCAACAATTTGGTCGATAGTGGAAGGAACATGGTAACACTTGGTAGGCACCATCACCAATTGTTGTTGGTAGTCCCCACCGCACCACAATAACGCTATATTGCGAGTGCTATCAGGCAGATGATGACATAGACCTTAACATCACCAACACAATGATGTGGGAAAGCCATGCCACGAGTATCAAAGGCGTGCGACATGAGAACCTACACATTAGTGAGATCTAATGGCAGAGTGTGCAACCATCCAACGACCGGGAGTGCTCCACACTTCGAAGGTGCATGAGAAATCATGACACAAGGTGATGCAAAGGGGGCCATGTGTTGTCACCTCATGCCCTTTGTATGCCTCAAAAACTTTCAAATGTTGCCCCCCTGACTTTGCTAAATGTCGCCACATGTCCTCCATAGGCGGGGGCTCCACCAGCAAAGTAATACCATACCATGTGTGTTCATGTTAGGGGATATATATTGAAAAAAAATGGCATAGTATATTTATCATATAATAGGGGGAAAGGGTTATTATATTGGAAGGTATAAGACATGGAGCTTAATTTTTTTTAAACATAATAGATAGGTACATTTATATTAATAAAAGCATGGATTTTGGGACAATAACCTTACATCTTGAATCATATATGTCAACATCGAAAAATCGTACACTTGTTAGCACAATCTAGAAGACACTAAAAAGTGTCCAACAGAATGCACAGGCAAACATTTTCCAGTCGAATACATTATGAAGTTAAATAAAACAAATTTCTTCCAAGGTCCAAAGTTTATAAAGGAAAAAAAATTAAGGCCATGCATATATTTCTTCGATAAATGCACATGCATGTAATAAACTCCAAAAGTCACACGGTTGCAGAAAATGATTACTTAGTGATCCGGGACAAATTTACACACTTGGGGCTGATGCTCTGACATGATATCAGTCCAGTACAACTGAATTTCAGTCGCCTTGGAGATATGCAACCCTCAATGGAATCATCTTGTCCTACCCATGTTTCTTTATCATACATGTACCAAGAGAGGGAAGAAAGATTCAAAAAATTATGTATAAATAGGCCATGGCAGAACCAAAACATGAGACATTGTTATGTTGGCCAAATTGTTTTTAAGGCAAACCACCATTCCATTTTTGAAGCCAAAGAAGGGAAGAGCACTAGCATGTTGGTAATATTTCTTCTAAAAAATCCATCATCTTAGTGATAGAAGAGGAATCCACCATTGGAGAGTCTTCCCACTTCTCTGACAGAAAGGAGAAACTTGCAAATAGATTGAGGAAAGAAATCCCCTTACTGAGGCTTTTTGAGCCCCATGGCTCAAAGAATTCCCTACAAGTGTCAAAGATTCATCTATCATATTCAACCTCCACCACCAACAATCAATAAAGGGAGATTTTTCCACATATTATTGATTTGTTTGCTCCATTTGAGCATTGTTTTGTTTGGTACCTCTTTGACTAGTTTATGTTTATGTATGCATTGTTTCCACTATTTAGAGTGTCGTTTTTATTTAAGTTTTTCCACTAACACCACCATTTTTTTACTATGATCCTTTGTAGGGAACAATCCAATGCTAAGGGGGTGTCTTTTGGTACACTTGTGCTCCAAAAAAACTACAAGAGGAATGGTGACCATACTACTCTCTTTATAATAATTTAAAGATCATTTTTGCAGGACCTCTTCTTTGCACAACCATCCTAAAAGGCACTCTACACCTCTCTGGTTCTTTTATAGACCCCAGGACCCGTTTTAAGACCATGGAAGTGAAGATTTTTCTGTTTTTTTCTCATGAGTGTGCCTTTTTCTCTGACATATGCGAGTGCACATCTATGTGTGCTAAAAAAGCATGGTCAATAGAAAGAAAAAAATTGCCTTATATTTTTCTCTTTTCCTAGGTGATTGGAAGCCTTTAGTGAACTTCCTTCACCTCAGCATTCAATATTTTCTATTTAATATCCCTAGTTTCTTTACTAACCTTAATTGGTGAATAAACTATAATATTTTTCATTTTTCATTTGCAAATACCCACATAGCTTAATTAGGGAGAAAAGTAAGTGGCAAAATTCAACATATGTTTTTCAAACTATTTTTCTTAAATTTTCTGCAAATCACATAACTTAACGACTAACCAAATCATATATTTTTTTGGACTAGGAGAAAATGTTTCTAGAGAAAATAAGTATCTCTGCTTCTCTTGCATCTCTTAGATGAACCTGGGATTGCACATGAAGACCTTCTCGAAAATATTTGAATTTCTATCTCCCTTGTAAAACTCCACATAGTTTAATAAGGATAAAGTAAGTGGCCCATAATACACAAATATATTTCCCTTTTCCATGCAAGGAACAATTAACACTTAGGGTAACTAGAAGGATATTGTAAAGGATCATTGCATATCCGCATCTTATCACACTTTATATGTTGATTTTCATCACACACTAATCCTTCATACACTTTGTACTCAAGGGCATCCAATTTTCAGAGCTTTGGGTACTTAGTCTATTTTTTCTTAAAAAACACTCCATAAGTGAATTAAGACTCCTTAAAAAACAACCATAACTTGAACCAATCAAATTTCTCCACAGGGGCCACCAAAAAATTTATAGTTCATGTCAGTACCATTGGGGTAGGCATCCCATAAGCCGCCATGGTCATGTTACACCATTGAAACATAGGTGTTGAATTTTTAGGGAGCTTAAAATCCTTCAATCATCCCATGAAAAATAATACCCGAGCATAACAAATACCCAATTCAGAGGGGGTTCGGCTTAGGTCCAGTATGTGTGGTACTATTTGGGGCTACCTGACCCATCTAGTGCTCGATATTGGTAACTGATTACCAAGAAGCTAAAGACTCGAATGCTCATGTGGGATGAAGGTACTTAGTGACAAAATATAGGGCATCCTTTCCCTATAGGTGATGGTGCAGGAAACACTTTAGCCTCATGAACATTACCTTGGTTGATTCTTCGTTTGCTGGAAGGCGTCGCCAGTTCTTTCGGGACGTTTCCCCAGGACCCATCATAAAATATCTTCGCAAGGCCCAATTATCTTGAGAGTGGACATGAAAATGAAGCATACATAGGAATTTTTATCATACACAACAAACAAAATCCTTTTTCTTGTTTTCTTGATCACATAGTTTAATTATTAAATAAAAATAAACCATTATATTTTCACTTTGTTTTATGTATGTTATCCTATTGCATTGATATTTACCCCCTTCTCTCATCATACACAAAGTAGCACACACTGTAAATTGACACCATAGGGGACCCCATGACTCCCCTCAATCTAAACATTTTTTAAAACTCCCCCCATTATCGGAAGATGTGCCAATACTCTCACCATTTAGGCATAGAGGATGTCACTCAGGCACCATTGTTAGATCTTCCTTTATTGTTTCATATTTTCTCAAAACTCATCCTCAACAAAGTACACCCTTCACCATTCCAAAAGGATCCATAGGCACTACCCCCTTTGGGAGTGCACACACCTCTCCTTTGGACAGTCCCCGAGATACCCATCGAGGTAATTCTCCCGAGACATCCCCACAGAGGACTTTGTTGCATATAGCTTTCCATAATCATTTTAAAATGGTAGGTAATGCACATATCCCATTCTTAGCTTTGCTAAACCTCACAGATTTAAGTAAGATAACTAATTACTCGATTTCCCATGGAAAAAATTGGCCAGCTATGCCCACCAAGCTCGCTTTGGATATCCTAAATTTTGAGGGAAAATAGGGTGAAGACCCATGAAAGCATGTCATGACATTTAACCTTTGATGTTCATCTAATAGCATCATTGAAGATACAATTAGATTACGACTGTTTCAACACAACCTAACTGGGCCTGTCGCGAAATGGTATGTGGACCAGCCTTCTGCATCACACGGGAACTTTATCTCATTATCTACTACCTTCCTCACATTGTTGTAGCTCTTGGTTCGCCATGATTCAAGTCTCGAACTCCTCACCCACTTCAAACAAACACTCGCTACTCACATTTCAGATCATTTCCATGAATGGAAAAAATGTCGTAGCTTGTGCAAAACTAGTTTGAAGATAAAGTCCTCTTGGAATTGTTCCTGAGATCCCTCACATCTCAAATCTCTAAGGATGTGAAAAATTCATCCTTGAAAACCGAGGAAGAAGTCATTAGGAAGAGCTCAACCTTATCTATACCTATTTTGTGTACATTTATAATGTGCTTCCAGACATCCCACGCTTGCAATCTTATAGAGAGATCTCAGGCACATCCAATGTTGTTGACGGATTAATTGGGTTCCTATCCCAAAATAAGCATAAAAATAACTACCAATACCCTAGGTATTCGTTCAATGGCCAATCATATGATGCTACGCAAAGCACACCACCATTTCAACATACAGGGTATTATAATGGTAAACCTGCACCTATGCAGAATATTGTCAACATGGTTAACCAATACTAGCCCCCTCAAGGAGGATCGTATCCTCCTCCTCAATGAAAACAATACTCCTCTAGGAATACAGACATGACGTTCATTCCCATGAGTCAATACATTAACCAGGGACAAGGAAACCAATATTCTCCTTTTCGAGCATAATAGCAAAACATCCCGCCCACACAAAATAATGCATGGGTGAATCTAGTGCAGCCTTCTCTTTCTTCACATCAAAAATCGATGGAACAACTGAATTTAGCTAATCCTTCCAATGCTGCTAAGAAAAAACCAAAAAGTAAGCCAAAGGGAGAACCCGAGCAAGGGGGTAGAAATTGGCAACAACCCATACATGCACCAGGAAGGGGAAACCCGAACCAGAATCGAAACTAGGGAGTGACCAACAATAATGCATAGAAATAAGGCAAGAACATAAGTTTGCGGACTAATCATGCATGTGCTATCTGTGGGGAATATGGTCATTATACCCACCACTATCCTCAACTTCCTAATTTAAAAAGGATAGAAGATAGTAGGGGGTAAGGCGATCAACGAACTGTAGTGATGTATGACCCGTTCCCGCATCAAGGAGTCTTTATCACTTAGAAACAAAATCCCCAACCTAATCCATCTAGAGGGAACCCCCATAGCAATCCTAATAATGATATTTTCATGACAGGAGAAGATATCCTCTTGCAAACATAGAATAAAAGTTAGAGCCCAATCTTTCCACCTTGGCTACGACAATACCTACATGGTTGTTGACCATCTATTGACCTTCTACAGAAGCCATGCCTAAAATGGTCAAAGGACCCTTACACCGTGTAGGACACAACTCGAAAGCTGCTCATAGGTATAGCATAGTTGACGACTTAGCACAATCACCATCACCTATGTCAGCACTAGAATTCCCGCAAGTGTGCCCAACCGAGTGGAAAGCCTTACTTTCCATTCTAGGTGCAATCAACCCATTTGATTCCCGCCTAATGGTATTTGACTTGGACAAAGATACTCCATGGCTACCCTCAACTATCACTTTCCAAATATGAATCTCAATCCAAAATATCAACATTCACCGTTGCATCATCGATGAAGGGGCTTCCACATGTATCATTTTGAAATCCGTTTGGTAGAAATTGGGATCCCCTGAGCTTAAGCCTTCTGACATAATTCTCAGAGCATACGACAGACGCCCTTCTGCTCCCGTCGCTTTATACCCTAGCTCACTAATTAAATTGGCTAGAAAACTGTGTTAATAGACATTGAACTACTAGATGCCCAGTTGGATTATAACATCCTACCAGGTGTTGAACCTCAGAATTACCTTCCCCTTGACATTTGTTCTCACCCTTTTCTCTTGATTTCTCACAAGACTACAGATCTAATCAATGATAAATGCTATATTTTTCCTTAGGAAAGCATTAAAATGATCACCATATTATATTTTCATGTTCTTACTATTTTAATATATTTTTGCAAATTAGGTACAGAACATAGCGTATTCTGCAGCTAATTGTGGGTTTCGTAGCTACTCTCATGGTTTGGTAGGTTACAAGTTTCAAATGAAGAACTGGGCTACATGGGCATCTCTAGAATCATCTCTACATGGATTCTATCCTACTCACTTGATCCAGATCGACAGAAAAGCATGCCTAAAGTCTTGGTCACAGATGGAGTCAAATACATTATCTAGTAGCAGTAGGACTCTTGATATTTCGTATTGATTAGGAGTCTAACGGTTTTGTTGAAGAGTTAATGCGGAGTAAGCCACTTGTAGCTAATCAGGAGTTGAGGAGTTAATGCATATCATGCCACCTGTAGCTGTTCGAAAGTTTAACAGTCTCGTTACAATTCGAATTAAGCCATTTGTAGCATATAAACGGTCAGGATAGATTCGGATTAAGCGACCTGTAACAATATTTTGTCTTAGACAGTTATGTTGTTTTTCTATAAATATCGGTTCAATGAGACTGAGAAGTAGTTATAAGTTAAGGAAGGATTACAGGCTTTTTGTTAAAAACTCTATTCAGACTTCATTTGTTGATAATAAAAACTCTGTTTTGTCAATGGTGGTTTAAAAGTGCATCTTTAATTAGCTGTTATCTAGCCACATCAGTTGCATAGGGCCCCTGCACTAGAGGAGGTTTTTCACTACTTGTTTTCATTTTAATTTCTACTATGTTTTTTCTACAAGTCCATCTTCTTTAGTTTTCTTTCATTTCATTTTTGTAACCAATAGTGTAAGGGTAGAAATCACAGTTGTGCAAGTCTTATTCTTCTAAGATATTGTATGAGAAATGACTGAATGAAAAATGGAGAAATGAGAATACACAGTTCCTTAGCTTCTTACTGTTTTTTGATTACTCATTTTAGCATAGAACTGTCAATTAGCTGTGTTAATAGATGTTCTCAAAACCATTTTGAAATGATGACAATTCTAACTTAATTGGTTGAATATCTAATGCATGCAGTGATTGAGCTTACTCAACACATTGTTAGTTTTACAAACTGTCATCTTTTCTTTTGTAATTTCAGGTCATTACTTAGTTGCATCACTTGACATTCCAAAATATCATTTTAAGGAGATTTATTCTATCATGTTCCAAAATTGAATGGTTGAATGGCTAATGAATGCAATTATTGAATTACCTTTTGCATCAATATTACTTTTGGTTTTAAGAATTATATCCATGGGTTAGGACTAAATGGTAGACAAGATAAATGCTATGTTTCTTTGATTAGGTCTTAACTAGTTAGATATGATTGTTGGTCCATTTTAGGAGTTTAGACTAACTTAGGAACCTATCCTTTCTTTAAAAACTCATTAGATCCATGTAAATCTCTCATAGACTGTATATTCTTAGACATCAAAGAACAGAAACCCCCCAAAAACAAACATAAAATACAAAACAACGAAGTAAGAGAAAAGTTAACTAATCACATATAGTGCATCACACTTCATCAGTCTACAATCCTCGGTTGATAATTAATGCAAGCAATTTAGGACACTAAATTGACTAAACACTAGGCCGAAGTTATATTTACGAAATGCTCGTATTCGTCTCATCAATATTCAGAATAATGATGTTTCCCCATGATGGAAATATCATTAGTATTGATCAAATCACATACTACGGGAAGGAAACCTTACCCACACCAGATGACGCATTTCCCTTAGTCTCCTCCTCCCATGAAGTGACACTACTTACACTTAGCTTAGCATGGGCCAATTTAAGCCATCAACTCTCCTAGGAACATTCCCAGGAGACCCACCAATAAGACAAGAGATTTTCCTAAATAATAGAGCGCCATTATGCATGATGACTTCATCAAACACCACCCAAAACTAGGAACCAATTCTAGACACCACACCCCCTTCAACTGATGATTTCATTACTTTACCTCACACCATTACACAAACCCCATTTTTATGCCGCCCACCTAGATTTGTCTCGCACCAATCCATGGAAACCCTTGCATTAACAAATATGGCTCTCATGGTACCAATCTGGTATCTAGTCCCCATGACGATGTCAGATGAGACAGGACACATTTTGGTAGGAAATATCCTTGTACCTCCATTTTAGGAAACCACCCTTACTCGAAACTATCTTGCACCTACACCAACTAGGGCCAATAGAAAGGCTAAACAAAATGGTAAAAGTGGAGAACCCTCAAACTCCTCTAGGGCCCTACAAACCTCTGCGTTATGTGAAGAATTTAGGTACCCAACCCACATATGCCTCATGAACACCCCTAAAACATCAGTAACCTCAACTCCACCAAAAGGAGAAAAATCCATACCTTTACGTGAAAACTAAATACGCACCAACCATGCATGCACTATATGTGAAAAGCATGGGAACCAGACTCATCACTATCCTGATATCACTCGATACCGAGAGACATTAAACACACTCATTCAATCCAACATGAATGAGCCAGTAACACCAACCCACCCTCAAACAGACAATAAATGTCAAAACATCTTCAACATTTAAGAAGAGGAAGCTTCATGCTCCAAAAAACTAGCCTTCAACACACGAAGGAAACATAAGCAACAACACCCCTCCTGTGCTTTACCATGTGCTATATGTGATGACCCTACTCATCTGGTAAACATTTGCCTAGAACTATGGACATGTTACAAAAACCACCCAATCACCCAGGTTTCTGAAAGAAACAAACCTAGATGCCAACACCATATATGCACTATCTGCGAGGAAAACCATCATAAGAGGAGGTTCCCCCACCTTCCAAAATTCCTCAAAATGTTGAGTTTTGTACATCGATTACTGAACAAAAACTCTTATGTGTTGGACTCAGATACAGAATCTAAAAAATCCATCTCCCTACCTGTTATAGACATTTTTGTGCCTCGCATCATGGAGCATGGAATGTCAATAATTACAGGGATCCTCAGTCCCTAAACATGTTGTTCTTACCCCTAAAAGAACAAGGTCATCAAACAACAGCACTTCCAATCAGTTCTCCACCTGAAAACACTTCAAAACAGGCTTATTTTGGATCATGTCAGCTGCTTAACTGAGCAACTGCGCTGAATGTCAACTGCTCCTCTTTGTACCTGCGCTGGAAGTCAAATCTATCCCATCATGGCTCACTTCATCTTTGAAGACCCTTATTCACTAAAAGGATCCACGACCACTCACTTCGACATGGGAACCATCTCACATGCATATCTTGAAGTTTAGCCTCATTATGCTACACTCATTACACATACACCCCACTTCCAAGGCCATCTCAAGTACTGAATAGATGCACCCCCACATCCTACATTTGGCCTATCATTCATTGATATTTCATAGCCCAGTTATGTCACATCACCTGCCTCACCAACCCAACACAGAGAACAACCAATGGTCCTGCCGCCCTCAGATATACACCACACCTCTATGCATGTTCCCATCATCATGGGGCACCCATTTCCATGGCTGTACATCCAAACCACCATCATATTATTTTGGAAAGTGTAAAAGGATTTTTTCAAAAAAAAAAATGTCCCATCCACATTTTATTTTTACAATTCATGAGCTTCGCCTGACGATAGTCTCTAGTCACCATTGGTCAATTCTTACATCTCACAAGTAAATCACCTTTCATTTTGCATGTCTATCAAATCCTGCTTACACCCATATTGGAGATCCTACCAACTCCAAGACCATCACCATCGGTAAACATGTTTTGACCACTACCATTTGCACATCAAGCTATGACCTCAGGATAGCTATCCATATCCTCCTATATCAACATCTCTCACTATCATAGCTATCCAACCTAAGTTACAATCTATTTATATCTCACAATGATTCCCTGACTTAGCATGTCAGGGTGTTAATGCCCCTTTTCTATTGATTTCAACAAATGTATTCCAGGAAAGAGGTAATACCTTGGATATTCCCCCCCCTCAAAAGCGAAATCCTTGGGTGGCACAATGGGAACCATTATTTCCTACTGATGTCATCAGTCCCCTTGAAATTAAACACCAACTCAAGAATTCATGTCAAGGTGCTTTTGTACTTAGTTACTGTTGCACATCATTCATTTAGTCGAAGACCCCCACATCACTAAGCACCTCATTCAACAGTGATTACATTATGATATGAGGGAGGTACTCGAAGTCGAAGACCTATGCATACCACAACACCCTAGTCAATAGTGCTTCACCTTGGATATGCATAAGGGAACCATATTATGCATATTTGACAAGATAAGTCCCTTTAGTGTGTTAGCAATTATCATCATCAACTATCAGCACCTCAACGACCACAATGTTAACTGGAAAAAAATTAGTCTTTGTCCAATTGTAATCTAGTCTGATTAGCCATCATAATGAGCATGGGACATGCCGGCCTCATATAAACACATTTTTATTGTAGATTTTCACGAGAGCATGGTTACCATTGATACTGAGTCAAGGGGTTTTTTTCTACTCATCTTCACAATAAGATATCCTCTCTCTCAAAAAGTTGATTAGACTCTCCATCAAAAAATAAAACGCGATGTATTTTATCTACATGGTTCCTCCTAACCTCTTACATCAAGGGGCAATTGTTAACACTAAAACATTGTACACTTCTTAGTACAATCCAAAAGACACTAAAAATTGTCTAGCATAATGCACAGGTGAACATTTTCCAGCCAACTACATTATGAAAAGATGACTCAACAATCTAGGACCACTTTACACACTTCGAGCCGATTCTCTGACATGATCTTAGTCCAATACAACCGATTTCAAGTCAACTTGGAGATATGCAGCCCTCAATGGATCAATCTTGTCCTACTCATGTATCTTTATCATGCATGTACCAATAGAGGGAATAAGGATTCAAAAAATTCTATATAAACATGCCATGGGAGAACCAAAACATGAGAAATTGTTATACTGGTCAAATTTCTATTTGAGGAAGCCACCATTGCATTGCTTAAGCTAAAGAAGGGAAGAGGACTAGCATGTTTGTCATATTGCTTCTAAGAAATCAATCATCTTAGTGAGAGAAGAGAAATCCACCATTGGAGAGTCTTCATACTTCTTTGAGATTGAGGAGAAAATTGCAAAGATATTGAGGAAAGAAACCCCCTTGCTGAGGATTTTTTAGCCCCATAGCTCAAATAATTGTCTTCAAGTGTCTAAGATTCATATACTATATTCAACCTCTATCACCAACAATCAATAAAGGGATATTTTTCCACATATTATTTTAATTTGTTTGCTCCATTTGAGAATTGTTTTCTTTATATACATCTTTGTTTAGTTTATGTTTATGTATGCATTGTTTCCACTATTTACAATGTTGTGTTTATTTAAGTCTTTCCACTAAACGCACCAATTTTGGCTGTGATCCTTTGTAGGGAACAATAAACTACTAAGGGGGTGTCTTTTGGTACACTTGTGCTCCAAAAACACTACTATTGTATATAAAAGGGAGATCTTCAGAGGAGTAAATAGAGTGTTTACTGTCTCCATGACCAATAATTCTCTTTAAATAGAAAAATCTTTTCTCCATAAATTCTATAGAAAGAGCCCAATAGAAAACAAAATTTGCAAGCTAGCATTACTAAAAATTACATAGAAAGGGAAAATCAATATTAAAAAAATAGTGGATTCACAACCATGAGGGACAATAATTGAGGGACACATCCAACTTCTTTCATGCCTTGTGCACGCCGAGCCCTTCTGTGCCCAACATATGACCCATATTTGCTAGTGTCATCATCATCTCTTCTATCACAAGCATTCTATTGGGTTGTGTTATATTCTTTCCACGACTAGCCCGCATAGTTAACCGGGGGGTTATGAGGGGGGAGGATCCCCCCCTTTGTTGCACCGATTGTGTAATGGGGGGAGTCACAGGGGGTTTGAGGGGTGCAAGTAGCACCACTTTATGGGGTCCAGGGTAGCGCCCCGGAAAATTTTGGTTTTTGACCCTATGTTAGGTTGCGCGGACCTACCTATGATTTTGTGCATTATTTTCGCACATGGTTTTAGATGTGATGGTTTTCGATCCATGGTATTGGATGATTCGGCATGTATAAATATGTATTTTAACATTGAAAGGAACATAATGAAAAATCAAGCTGGTAGTCCCGGTTTTGGGATCCATGGGAAAATCTCTGTGTATATGTGTTTTATGTGTTATATTCTCGCATTGTTTATTTTATGTGTTTTAGAATTTGTATGCAGGTAATTTCTGTATGGGTTAAAACCTACACATTTGAAGTTTCCAAAACCACCACCCATGCATTGAGTTGTCTAGCCTGTCTAACGAGGTATCTATATATGTACGATCTTCCAAAATCTTGTCTACCACAAGGGATTGGAACAAACATTGTTCTTGTTCAATTAAATTCTATATATTGTTGATTGTGGAGACCAAGTCCTACGTATAATCCAAAATCTTATCAATTAGCTCCGAGGCACTGATAGCCTCTTGTAGTTACTTTGATTTGTCCAATATTTCCATGAAATTCCTGAGTGGGGAAAATAAGGAGTTTCCAACCTTCCCTAAGATGACTAGGAGAAAAGAAAATCAAAGCACTACAAGTTGTAGAGCTTAAATTGTAAACACCAGCAGTGAAGACTTGAAAAATCATGATGTGATACCAATTACTTCCGAGGAACCATATATAATTGAGCCTAAAATTGAAATATGAGTTAGGCTGAGGCCTTAGATATCCCTTCATAGGGAAGATCACCCCAAGACAAAAGCGAAAAGACTTGATACTCATGACAAAACTTGGCATTGAATCCACCTTCATATGAAACAAATAAAAGACCACGGCCGAGATGGAGAGCAATAAATTAGGTCCGAGTAGAGCTAAGCTGAAATGACAACAGAGAGTAGGAAAAATCCATAAAATGAGCTACCTATTCACTCGAATATGCTCTTGTAGAGAGACTTGATAAAAGGTGGGGACCAATAATGAAGGCATGAGCTTTCTATTGATGCAAAAAAATTTAAAGCCTGGCGAGTGGAGACCATAGATCGCCTCCTAATGATCCTTATACTATAATCTTTTAAGTTCATTTCTAGAGCTAGAGGGGAGTAATTTTGAATTAATTTCTAGGATCCCTTGGGTCAAATTGGCCCCTATTTTTGCTAATTCATCAACATTTGAATTCATATTTCTATAAATGTGATAAAATTTTACTTGGTCAAATTTTGTCAACAATGTTGGATCTTGTGAATCAAGGGGGGAGATAGGAAGTTAATTTTCTTCTTCACTTAAGTAAATGGTTGAATGATGAATAAGGAGTCCCCAAAGATAATGACCTACTTAATTCCATGATCAAAGGCAAGATCCAATCCTTTCCAAATGGTAAGGAGTTGGAAATTATTATTTGTTCCTTTCTCGAGTTCCACACATACTATAATACCATGTGTTCATCAGGGCCATGTAAGACACATCCCCTTGCCACCTCCCCAAAAAATGGAGCTCAATGTTAATGAAAAAATGGATACCTACAATATCTAGTGCAAGTAGGGGTTTTTTAAATTGGTAAGATGCATTGGTTCATATTAATAGGGGCTCAAATAAAATAAGTTTTAGAGGAATTTTCCTATTTTTAGTCAAAATAATGGTATTGTTTAGTATGCCACGAGTGCATGTAATATGTAATAGGTTCATTAAGAGAAGCTCTTGTGCCTCCACATGAGGCTACCCATGCATCACAATGTCCAACCATTGCCAATCAGTCATTGCCTGGTTAGCTTCACCCTTGTTCAAGTCAGCTGTTGTGTCACCTCACCAAGCTCAGTTAGATGCACAAGCAGCTTGCTAAGTGGCTAGCCCCACATCTCGCTAACGTTAACATGGAATCACTTGAACTTTCTTGCCAAATGTTTCCTCACACAAATCACACCTTGACTAATGAGAAAGTGGTATTAGGGTCCATTTTTGACAATTTTCACTATTATTTTCTAGCTCTACCCTATGCACTTGTAGCAGTCATTCCTACTACAATTTTTTCTTTTTGAAGCCTCATTTGCGAAGAATTTACAAGAATGTGAGTCAATTTTATACCCTAGTCATACCGTAGAAAGAATTGTTCTTTCTCTTAAAAGAATTGTCTATTTGAATATGAAAGGTCCTTCAATCGCTAAAATTAACACTGTTAATACATTGTTAGGCATAAATAATCCCTATTTATGTGAAAATTAAGCTTATTTATTCTTATAAACCGTATTTTAGGATGCGCATGTGCGCTATCTTTTCTACAACATGAAGTTATAAATATTCTTCCCACTAATGTTACCCTCACATTGTGACAAGTGGTGCCTCCTCACTTGTCATCGTGATTCCTAAAATATGCCTTTATTCTTTTCTCCCTTGATTTAAATGATCATTCAAATAATTTTACCCTTCACACAAATGGCATCATTGTCAGAAATGGCATCTATGTCCACCAAAAATCCTTCTGTAACCGAGACAAAGGGAAGAGAAAAAGAATCAAGTTTCTTAGACACTGGTATCAACACCCAGAACACACTCGTAGTAGCATTTGACATGAGAAAATCCATTTTTGCTTTGTATGAACAGGCACGCTCAATAATAATGTCATAGATAATTGAGGAGTGTGAATTTTCACTTCCAAATCAAGGACAATAGCTAGAAATCACCAAAATGGAACTCCTCCAAGAAAGGCAATACATCAGAAGAACAAAAGATGAACTAGAACTTTTAAGGAAAGCGAACTCTAACAAACCTTATCTTAAGGATATCAAGAGGATAATCTGGGGACGGATAATGAATATAGTGGACAAGCATTGGGATCACCTATAATTAATTAAAGAAATGATCGAGACTATCACGAGAGCAAGCAGGGAAATATAGGCCATTGAGAGCGTTATTGGTGATTCTTCCTCAAAAGATAAAGTGGTTCTATAATTCCTTAACTAGGTTCCTAAGGAATAAGGCATAATAACTAGGTTCCTAAGGAATATAATCCATGTATGCTATTAGTACTTTTGCTGAAAACCCACGATGAATATTGAATGTAGATGATGTGTAGATTTTCAAAGGCATAGCAATAGTTAGATTCTAATAATTTATTTGCATTCAACACAAAAATGGATATACACACAAATGGATTTAGGTACTAATTCAATGGTTGCGATAGTTCTTCATGCTACTTTTCTTTCTTGTGACATTTTATAGGGGAAAATAAAGTACGTAATCTTTGAATTTAAACTCATTTTTCTAAAATAACAATTAGTTTCATGACAAAACTACGTAGTCATTTCAGTACCACACATTCACATGAACAATATGAATATACGGTCTTATTTGCTACAATATCGAGTTACCTATATCTTTTTATTGAAGTTTTAGGCAAAGAACAAATGAACTGGAACATTGAGCCTAGAAACCACAAAAGTACACTTAGAAATACTTGAAACAATAATAGATTAATCTATGTGCATAATTAGATAGAAGATCATTGACATAATAGGAAACCAAGATCGCACTTCGATGTTCCCAGTCACTGCACTACAACACAACGTAGTGTGACTGTGGGGACCCAAGGCCCACATTGAAAGCATGGTTATGTTTCGCTATCTAATCTATAAGAAGAATATTTAAAACATGGAAACCAAGAGGTTCCCAAAATTACTTCTAACTCTATCCAAAACCCCCATCTTCAGCTCAAGATGGGTTGGCTTAAGAATGCCCAGTATTAGGTAGAATATTTGGGGTTAAAGGAGGAGATCATCTTGGAGAATAAAGATGATTTTAAAAATATTATTACTTCCAAATTTAAGAAAAAATTATGGGATGATAAGGATCTAGAGGGGAAAAGGAAGCTAAGGTATTATAAGGAGGTTATGAACCCCACTCTCACTAAACATAACTATCTTTCTGTCTTGACCAGTGCTAAGAATAAAATAAGCATTACGAAGATAAAGAACTAACCTCATGATCTTTGAAGTTAGATTGAACATTGGTCCATTCCCAAAACACCTTGGGAAGAAAGAATATGTTAACTATGCAACACTACAAGTATTGAAGATGGAGACCACTTTCTCTTGGAGTTCCCGACTCTTAGTCACATCCATTCTTATTTACAAAACATTTGCCACACTACCAACCTTCTTGGATTTTTCATTCAAGAAAACTATAACGATCTAGGATTTTTTTTTCTCTTCTATTATAACATAAAAATAAAATATTAAAAAGTCTCAAATAATCTCTTTTCTTAAGATTTGATAGACCTCACTGGTATCAATAGACGTTAACCATAATCATCATCATTACTTGATATTTTTTTTGGACTAATTTAGTAAAAATAATCTCTATTAATTTATTTTATTTTTTTAATTAATTATTAAATATATAAATAATTATATATTATATAATTTTAATTTTAATGATTTCTTTATAAAATATATCTATTAAATAACTATAAAATAAAATACTATAGAGAACCTAATATAGATATGATGTAAGGTTTTAATGAAGAATAAATTTTAGAAAATAGGTTGCCCATGTTTATCATTACTTTTTGTAATGTCACAATTTTAAATAAAAAATAAAAATAGTATGATAAGATTTCAATGAAGGACAAATTTTGGTAATTATATTACCAATGGTCATTAATATTTTTTTAAATGTCATGCCTTTAGATTTCTTTCTCGTTAAATCACACACCCTTTGTATTTACGGACTTTAAATCTCATGCAATTTTAATGACCAATAATTTACTCATGCTCATATGAAAGGAATCTATTCCATGTTTATCAAAATAAGAAATTAAGACATCAACGTGTGTAAACAAATTATTTGTCTTAAAAGGGACAAAATGCATGTTAGCAACCTGGCATGGGTAAGTCAATAGGGGCAAGAAAATAAAAGGAAGGAATTTCCGAAAAATGATTATTACTTTTACCTTGCCATGGATTATAACACTAGATTTATGGTAAAAATGTGTTGATCTTTCATCATTTTTTAAGTTTTTATAATTTTAAAGAAAGTTTAGGGAAAATGTTGAATATTTCTATTTTCTCGTAAATTCAAAAATATTTTTGTAATTTCTAGAAATTTTATTTCTATTTTTCTATCGGATGAGCGAACATTGATGTGATATAATTTTGTTAGTGTATGGCATTTTATTTTCACTATTTGTTAGTATTTTATAAATCATTTTAAAATAAAAAAAGGTTAATTTTGTGAGTGGCCATGCTGTTAGTGAGTTCTTTGAGACTAACATTTACACAATGCTCTGAGTAGGTCCTTTATATAAGTTGTGGTGGGGAGGGTAGGGAATCTCATTGGTGAGTAATCTAAGGATGAAACTATCACATATACTACTAGTGATTTTTCCTCTTATATCATTTTAAACTTTTCTTTTCTCATCTTAAACTTTTAAAGATTTAGATGTGGAAGAGAACATATGCATGGAGCCATGAATCTGTGTGGAACGAAAGATGCGTGGGAGAGAGGATATGTGTAGAGGTAAGGAAGTGTGGAGAAGAAGGTCCACAACTAAATAGGGATTATATGAGAATATGTAAGAATATGCAATTTCCTAACTTTAATCAGTTCCCTATTTTGTTTGATATATTTAGAGTAAGTGGATATAATAGGTTCGAAGGAGATGAGACAAGATTTGGAGTGGAAAGGCTTTCAAAAGGTGAAGTACTTACGGAGAACTATTCAGGAGATGTTGAGAGAGGTTCACAAGGCAAGCCCCTACATGAACATGTCAATGTATGGTAAGCGAGGAACAATGGTGCTTTCATTTGAAATTTTTTACATCTTCACATACATTTGTGAATTAAATACTTATTATGCAATATTAAAGGAAGCTTTTTTTTAGTGCGGAAAAATGGTTGTGCAAAGAAGGAAATAGAGACATTTTTATGCATTGTTTTATATATATATATATTCACATATTACATATTAATCAATTAATAATTAGCATTTTTGGCTTATTAAATATTGGGACATGTAAATTTTAAGGGTTGGTGATTAACTGTCGCTCATATTTTTAAGCTTCAAGATGGGGTGAATTTCACTTATGAGCGCTATGAAATTGACACTATTAATGGTACTACTAGTCTATTTTCCTCTTACTTTTTTCATATTTAGTTGTGTGGGAGAACATGTGCATGGAGCCATAAATATGTGTAGAATGAAAGTTGTGCAAGAGAAGAGGTATTTGTAGAGGTAAGGAAGTGTGGAGAAGAATTTCCACATATGCACAAACTATGTTAATGTGGGCATGTTTCATTTGATATTGAAATCCAAATGATCTATGAAAAAATTTAAAAATGGGTGGTTGTGAGTGTCGAGGCACAATGAAAGTTTCTTCCGCACCTCTGCACTCCCCATAAATTTAAACAATTAAAACATATAACATATTTCTAACATTGGTATATGAAAAGTTTGGGTTATGTGTATATCTTTAGTTTTCATTGCAGATTTGGTGATGCTCATTCCCTTGATTAGTACTCATGGGTAATTTGTTTCGTTCTGATTTCATTTCCAGGTCAGAAAATCGTTGCGTTGCTTGTCGATTTATTGCTATATTTTAGAAATTTAGGCGTTGGACACCCATCTATTTCCTCAGTGGCTTTACAAATATTCATCATATGAGCATCTCAAAAATATTCTCACTTGGTGCAATATTCACCCTACCTCTAGCATAGAACAAAGTGTTTGATATTGTAAAAGACAAGCATGTTGTTGGGAAGTCTTAATTGAAATGATTTTACATTTGCATTTAGATAGTTGGAAATATCTATTCATCATTTTTTAATTATTATGGTGAGTTTCATTTCACGTTCATCATCAAACACTCATTGAAAATAATTATCTCTACTGACAAGGAACATTGTTACATTATGCAGAGTGTGAATGTCTAGTATCCCACTCCCCCATTTCTTCATCCGCACCTCCTCACTCTCCACAATGTATCAACTTTACGAGATCTAGCTCGCTTATGTAGGGGACCTACAACCACATCAGTTTTGGCATCATTGGGTAGAGTAGTAACAAAACAATGTCATTGTCAGTGAATAACTACAAATATTTGATAATGAAAATAATAGAAGTTGGGTTTTTGGTGGCATGGGTGCAGGAGATATGGACAAACGGCCAAAACCTGATATAATTTCTTCTAACTCTGGTTGAATTTTTCCTAGTGTTGCAACTGGTGTATCAGTCATCTATTATTAGACTGACAGCTTCATGAGTTTTTCCTTTCATCACCCCAACCATTTTTATCAGCCAGAAATCATACCATAGGCCTGTTTTTCTCTTTCAGGACTATAATTCCATAGGAATTATAAAAATGCACTATCATTGCTTTAAAATAAAGAAACTACAGTTTAAATGCAAAATACACAGTCGACAACTTTTTGTTCTAATGGAACATAATAACACTATCGATGCTTTTAAAACACTATGTCAACTTATAAATAGTCATAGTGTTAATTCCAAAGAATTACACTATCACACAAATAACACTATCGATGGTTAACTATTGGCCCTTCCAGTGTTCCTTTCTTTGACACGATAACACGTAGTGTTATCAGAGATCGCAATCGGCGACTCCAATTTTTCCAATGCTAGGCTCCTCCCACTTGGGCCTTGCAATGCGATAACACGTGAGCTCTTGGCAATCGCTATCGGCGATTTCAATACATCAATGCTTGGTTCCTTTCGCTCTAGGCTTACGATGCGATAAGCCTCGCGGACCCGACAATTTTTCCAGTCTTCTCTGTAATGTTTTGGGTCCGAGCTGTCGGAGTTTCGGACTTCAAAGTTCCCAAAGGTCCTTCCCACTCTACAGTGGTTCTGCAATGCGATAATGGTTCGGACCCAATATGGGTATGAACCAAATTTAATAAAATATCAGGTACAAAACCTCATTGAGTTAAGTAATTTCACGGTTTTCCTGTGTAAAACAGAGTTTCCACGTGGAAGCTCAACAATGCTTATAATGGAAACAAGGCGTTCCAATATAAGGGAAAAACACGTTAAAAAGCTTAAAGCTAATATTAATAGGAAGAACTAAGCTGAATCACCATTAACAAGGTTTAGAAGTAAAGAATTGAAACCAAATATACATACAAATTATAGTTGATAGAGAACCATCAATTCAGATGCACAGAGAGGTTTTTGAAGATGACAATGTCTCCAAGATCGACTAACTCCGAGAAGTCCCATTATTTCCTTTTTAAAATCATAGATAAAGCCTACTCGGTCCTTATCCCTTTACAAAAACATGCTAATTACATAAATATATTAAAGAAATTATTCATAAAGCTTACTACAGCTTATCCATAAAGTGATTATTACATCATGATCTTATTCTTAAATTCTATCCTTATCCTAAACTAGAAAAGCATGGAAATTGATGGCTAAAGGACCCCACTCCTTTGCCTGTAGATTTATTTATCTATTTTTAGAATAAGTTTGAAGATTTTTTTCCTCCAAGTCACATGCTCTTGCATCACTTTTCTCTTGTTTCTCTTCGCCCGATAGTTCCAAAGCTTATTAAGGTTTGGGGCATGTAATTTTTGGTTTGGTTTGGTTTGATGTCCTATTCTAAAACTATGTTCATTGGATCTGGGTGTGGAGGTGTAAAAGAAACATAATGCAAGCTTAAATTTATGCATGTCGATATCGTGCATAAATTTAAATGATTAAGACATATAAAATATTTTGAATTTTATAGTAAAAAGAACTACAAAATTTTGTGGCATAAAAAGTTTGGTATACATGCATATTGGGTGAAAAATAAGGGTGGGCGATTCGCATGTGAGGAAAAAGTGTTGTGTAGGAGAATGGATATGTGAAAAAAAGAATGTAAACTTTTATCCACAATGCCTATACATTGGTATAAATTCCTTGCACCCCTCCCTCCCATGCATAGTTCTTTCGAAATAAGGGAGAGGGATAAATTGTGCTTAGAAATAGCTCTGATCGTAGAGGTTCTCTAGTGTCTAGGTATAGAAGAATCCCAATGAAATCTTTTTCCTACACCTTCACACTCCATATAACTTTATAGCAACTATGTGAAATACTATGTCAAAGTGGGCTCATTTTATTTGATATTGAGATGCAAAGGAACTTTGGAGAAACTGCTTTGTGGGTGGTCCGATATTCAATTCTCAATAATTATGTTTGGTGGATCTATTTAGGGGTGAGTGATAAACTATGCTTAGAAATTGCTATGATTATGGCTATTCACTTGTGCGTAGGCATATAAGAAGCACAATGAAGCACTTTTCCACACATCGACAGTTCATGTAACTTTACATGTTACAAAGTTGTATCTCCATATTTACTGGATTAAAAATGTCTTTAATTTAATATTGGACAATAAGTGTTCAATTCGCAAATGATCAAAGGTATCTAAGTTTTATATATCAACAACTATATGCATGATTGCAATATAATGTATGGATAGTTCCATTGGATGGGTGTTAATCATGCATTTTTTGGCATGCACATGGCCAATGCATACTTGATTAGTTCTCAAGGGGCTTTCCATGGATCATTTTTTCCAAATTGATTTGCTATGTGCTTTCCTTGAATATCATTTTACTGGTTTTTACAATGAGAAGTAAGCAACGTTGTGCCAAATCTTATGTGCTTTGGTTCTTAGAAAAATAAATACGTAGAGAAACTATTTTTGAAAATAGGGACAAATTCTACGATATCTTTATCATGTATGTTGTGGTTCCATTGTTCTGAATGTGAGTCCTTAGAGTGTTTCCATAACATACGTAATATTAAGTGGGGTTGATAAGATTCATAGCTTATCTTGTTATAATTACCTTCCAAATCTAGTTGTCACATAAGAGTTTTAACATTGTTTTCTAATCAAATTTGAATCGTCAATGTGGATATATACATATGTTATTAATATGTATATCTTTTTTTATCTTATGTGTTTATCATGTTGTTCGTTTCCCTAAATGTTATTTATGTTGTGCTTATCACAAAAAAAATAACTCATAGTAAATTTATAACATGTTTGAAGCATGATTGCTAAGGCATCAATGGAGAAGCATTTTCTTGATGTAGAAAGAGACCATACTAATTCAATTATAAACCAACGTAATCTATTTCATCTAGAAATTTTTGCATATGTTGTAAGATATTTCCTATTTGATGCTATGCAAATTATATTGCATCTTAGATACATGTCAATAGAATTACGAGAATAAATGATAGAGCATTATAGAAATTGTTTAGATTTACAGGACGTTGAACTAGTAGTATCTTATCAACATGAATTGAACATAAATGCATTGGTAGAAGTGCATGGTATAAATAGCCCAATTGTTTATTTGGAAAGGATGACAAAATAAAATTCAACTTCTATGATTCCAGAAGAACGAGGACTATGGGGGGATATATTTTGTATACATTGGTTATGGAATTGGCTAAACTTATGATAACTTTGTTCATAGACAAGAATTAAAATCCATTCACATTTTAATTCAACTTTATCCGAAAAAAGTTATGAAATATATTTCCATGACGAAAATCCAATTTAAAAATATTTTGAACCACTTCTATGCAAGAATTATTTTTTAAAAAGAACTGATCATGAACATATGATGAATGTAACAAAGTACAAATAAATAGAATATAAATGGATGAAAATAGAGGAAATAACGAGGAAACATAGGTTTGAGAGATTGTCTAGGTTCAAGAGTATTTATAGTGAAAGTTGTTTTGAAACAATATGTCAATTTACATAAATGAATATGATGTCTCCTATTTATGACACATAATTGCACAAATGTTTTGCAATGTAGTCATGCATAATGGTTCGTTTGCATTAAACTACATAGAAAAATACATCAACGAAAATGCAATTATGCAATTTCCTGGAATAGTAGATTGGCAAGGATACATTATACAATTCATAGTTCCATATGAAAAAGGGAAGATATGACGGCCTCTTTGTTTATGATTCAATATGGTATATCTTGAATGTAATTATATACATATGGTCTGCTGATACATTAACTATTGTATCTGAATTTTGCTCATTCAAGGAAGACACAACGATATTGCATGTTACACAATTTCGAAGAAATATAATTCATATTCATTATGAACATGTGAAACAAATAGTACAAGAGAAAAACATTTCACATGGTATTGAAATAGTTAATGAAAAATAATACATAGAAGGATCCTATAAAAATACATAATGTGGATAATGTGAATGGATTTAAAAACACGAACATAGATGAAGATATCATAGAGCTTAATACATATCTTATCAATGCAAACAAGATATTGCAGTTATCCTTACATCAACTAAAAAAACGTATAAGAAACCAGGACCTTGTCAAAACAAGTCTAGTTAGAAAACCATAGAAGCAATCAAAATTTGGTATTAATGTTAATCATTTGCATTCTAAAGATTTGAAAGAAACAAAAAGAGGACAGACTAGTTTTATGTGCTATTTAAACAACTAAGGAAAATAAATGTGTAGAAGAACCCTATAAAAACATAATGGCCATAATGTGAAAACCTTTAGAAACATCAACATTGATAAAGATGCCATGGAACAAAATACAAAGCCTATGAATGGGACCACGTTTGTCACTACATCAACTAAAAAAACATATAAGAAAAAATGATGTTGTCAAAACAAGTCTATATAGAATATAATCTAAATGAGCAAAATTAAGACAAAATACGATACTTTCAAATAAAAATAAGGAATCATTAAAGATGTCTGATTATACATTTGAAACATTGGCCGAACAAAAATATTTAAAAAAATACAAGATGTTCTTGTTTATGTTTGTGAAATATGTAATAAAACTTCGTTTAAAAAGGATGTCATAGAAAAATAATTGATAGATGTGCCTAAAAATAAGTGTATATGCAAAAATTGTAAAAAAAAAAAAATAGACAATAACAAAACTATCAAATTTTCATTTCCATAGCGAATTAAGCAAAATAAACAAATATTCATAGTGAAATAACTTTATGAATTGGAAGAAAGACTAATATCACTAAGATTACCTTTTCACAAATATGGGAACATGGGAAACATTTTAAAAAACCATAATTACATTGACTAGTGGACTAATCAATGTATTTGCTGACACATCTTGAACCCAAATTTATCTTCCATGAGACATAAGTGAATCTAGTACAATGGTTATGGCAATTAAAAGGCATTTAGTGTTTAAAAGAATATTTGTTGTTGGTCGAATACGTGTTCATAAAATCATGAAGCCATTGAAACAATTATGTAAAAATATGCTTTTTAAACTAGAAAATGTTAGAACAAACGAAGATTGGAAACAAATCTTTTATCAGAGCAAGGAAGCATATGCATGTGAAAGAGATTCATATATATATATATATATATATATATATATATATATATATATTCATATTCATATATATATATATATATATATGAATATGATAATGATGACTATGATGAAGATCCAGTCATAAGTACACTATTACATGGATTTAGTGATTCCTATAGTATTTATGATCATTGTAATAATCAAATAAATGTTTGTCTTAGTGAAGGCTATAGGTGTTTAGGCATATTTAGAGATAGATATTGTAAATATATGATATTTCTAACATTGTTATATATATGTGAAAAAGCGACCACACAATGTTACAAAAAACTTTACATATTATGATATTTCTTGATGGGAAGTTTTGCATCAATTTTGCGTATTATATAATGAATATTCTTTTTATAAAACAATGCAAATTATTATCAATCAAATATTCAATTGTATTTGGATTTGAATTAGAAAAGGACAACTAAAAGGAAAAATTCTAATAGCTATAGATATTAGAATAAAAGTAAACTTAGAACATATTCTTACATCGAACATTGCGTATATGGATCTTAGATGAATATAAACATCTTTGAACATTTTTTTGCATTTGCACAAGAAATTATATGCAATGCTCTGACAATTGTGTCCAATGACTTTCCTTCTTGTGTTTAGCTGTGATAAACATATTTTGGATCCTTTAGTAAAGTTTTTGTGACAAATAAATTGAGAGAAGATGTCATTGGCTGAAAAATAAGTAGAGGAATATTATATTGATGCCTTGATTAGAAATGATCTCATTACTTTCGTGTGATATTTATAAGTAAAATGAATGCTCTATTCCAATTTATTTTACATGAGTCCAAGTACTTTGGTGATGTCGTTTATATTTCTTTGTAATAGAATTCCAAATTAGGGAAGCAAGTTGGCATTATGATACATGTGTTTTCCTTGATGGTAACTCACATAGATGACAGTTCATAGTGCAACAGGTTAACTAACATATCAGACTCCAGAGATTGAAGAAAGAGAGTGGTTTAAGAAGTATATGCTGGTTCACTCTATCCAAGTAGCGTATACACACAGGTTAACAAAATAAAAGAAGCGTATACATATACATGCACTGCTACAGGAGGAAAAGAGCATACATGTTGGAAAACCAAGATTTTGGTCCAAAGTATTTGGTCCAATGTATTTTGGGTCCAAGGTATTTGGTCTGAGGTATTGACCCTAGGTATTTGGCCCAAGGTATTGGTCCTAAGTGGTTTTGGTCCAAGGTATTGTCAAAGGGCCTAAAGCTATATAAAGAGGAGAAGATCATTAGGCCAAGGTGTGCAGGTAATGAATATTTGATGAAGTGTTAGATCAAATATGCAGGTTATCAGCTTCTAATGCTTTGCTTGATCTGAACTAACGATGCACCTATGTGGTTGATGATGGATGATGGATCGATATCATAAGGCCTGAAATGAATTATAATTATGTGGTATGATGATGGATAGTCTAGATCTGAATATTGACGCGTGTTTTATTATGTAATTGTTATGATCTGGGTATGACTGAAATATGGAATAGTTGTGAAGTTTTTTAAGTTAGTATTTGTAGATATGTATGCTGGTTCGCTTTAATAAAACCATGTATACACACTGGTTCATCACATCCAAGTAGCATATACATTATGAAATATGAAATTTGAAGTTGCAATTGGAATAAGTTGTTTTTGCAGAGTTCTGGGTTCTTCTTTGTGTTCTGGTGACAATGTTCTGAAAGTTCAGATTGATTGATTGTGATCTGCTTCAGTGATGATGGGTTGTCAATGATTCATTGATACATATGTATTTGATGGTTGTATTGTAGTTGTGATTGATTTTGAGCTTCGATGTTGTTGATGGGTCCAGTATGAAAATATGATGAAACGTGGCCTTCATATTGCAGTAACGTGTACCAGGAGTATCAAGTGTGAAAATTTATGAAACATGGTCCCTGGAGGAAGAGAGAAGGTCGTAGCCTTCTGTAGGCTAGCGCCTACGTACTGGTCAACATATCGGCCAGTATAAGAGCGAGGGGGTTGGAGCTCCCTTCTAGTAGAAACTAGAGAACGAGTGAAGGTTGGAGCCTTCTGTAGGCTGGCGCCTACGTATTAGTAAATGGATCGGCTAGTACAAGAGCTAGGGGGTTGGAGCTCCCTTCTAGTATCATTTGGAAAATGAGTGAAGGTTAGAGTCTTCTCTAGGTCGGCGCTTACATACTAGTAAACAGATTGGCTAGTACAAGAGCTAGGCGGTTGTAGCTCCCTTCCAGTAGAAGCTGGAGAACGAGAGAAGGTTGTAGCCTTCTGCAGGTGGATGCCTTTGTACTGGTATGATTCTGCACCAGTACAAGATTGTAAACAAGTTTTTCTTATATTAAAAGAAGACAAAAGGAGGTGGTTTTTGTCCCACATTCGGTTTCCACCTTAAATTTTGGCGTTCATGTGTTTTTCTTATGTATGATGGTTTTTTATGTTATTACTACACATGGTGACTGTTTATATGGTTAATGAAGTACTGATGCACTGATTAAAGATCAACATATGATGAAATAACTGAATCATAAGTTTGTTGGATATAGATGGTTGCCTTAAGTACAGCTGCGTGTACACGCGAGTTACCTTCATTGAAGTAGTGTATATAAATCATATTATGGAAAAGAAAAAGTTATTGATTTGACTAATACTGATTCACCCCCCCTCCCCCAGTATTATTTCCAACAATTGGTATTAGAGTAGGTCCTTTGGCAGAAGCTTGATTGCTTGAAGGAGATCCGTAGAAACAATGGGAAAAAAGTTAAAGAAGAAAGTGCCTCAGAAAAGGAAGACATCTCAAAGGAACAATGACAGTAGGAGAGACAATTGGCTGTTAAGTGGAAGCAAGTATTCATATTCAGAATCACCTCAGATTGAAGATGAACAAGCAAATGAAGTATCAGGTACAAATTTTTGGTCTTCTAGTGATACTTTTCTTTGTTCATGCGATATTGAAGATATTGGAAGTGATGATGAAAGAAACATAGAGGCAAAAGTTAAAAGACTCGTAGATAAAATCAGAGATCAACAAGATCAATTTAAAAAAAGGGAGTGTGCCTTCAAAGAAGAGGTTACCATATTAAAAGCTTAGCAGAAGGAAGGAAACAAAGTAAGGAAGCAGTACAAGGAGAGGGAAGATCAATGTCCAAAGCTGCAGGATGAAGTGACATCATTAAGAAATGAAAAGAGTACAACAATCAAGAGACTTAAAGATAGATCCAATTACTATGAAAGTCTTGAAGCTAAGATCCTCTCTCTAAAACAAGATCTTGAAAATAAGAAGAATGAAGAACTACCTCAAGCAGATGAAGAACAAGAAAATGAGATTCTCAAATTAAGGAAACAAGTGGAAGAAGGAAGAAAGGCCAAAGAAATTTTGAAGAAGCAATATCTGGAAAAGGAAGAGAAATATCAGGTTGAGGTAAATATCTTAAAAGGTAAATTAGAAGAAAAGGATAAATTGTTATGATTTCAAGACAATACTAAGATTTTGGATAATATTCTTAGTAGTCAAAGGTCTCCTACCATCAAAACTGGTCTTGGTTTTCATGAATCTGTTGAAGGTGAATCTAGATCACAAAATAAAGCAAGGAACTTTAGTGCAAAATCTGAAACACTCAACAAGGAGATAAAAGGTCAACCCCATCAACAACCAAGGAAAGAAAGTTCAAAGAAAATCATTCACTCCTAACTATGGAAGTGTTAATCAATTCATTCCTCTGATGAATAATGTTGAATGTTTTATATGTTGTGATTTTGGACATGTTGTAGGAAGATGCAGAAGTAGAATGGTTCAAGTTATTAATCGTCACACCGAAAGATCAGCAGCTTCCAAGTACTTCAAGCGATATTGTTTTTCTTGCAATGTGTTTGGTAACGAAGCCATTGATTACTATAGAAGGAATATGAAACATATAAGATGTTATGCGTGTAACAAGTTTGGGCATATAATAAAAAAATGCAGGAGCAAATCTCAATGAACATACCAAAAGGAACAAAAATCATCACACTCCAAGGTATGGAAGAAGAAGGAATTATAGTCAGAAATATGTGGCACAACTCAGTATACAGACAAAATAGGCTCAGAAGGAATTTAAAGTATGAAATTTAAGTGTCCTAATTCTCATACACAGTTATCATGAAGAAAAATCATGTATATATGCAAGTTAGAAGCTGCACAGTCGCGTATATGTTGGCTTAATGAAGAAGGAGTGGAGCAGACTTAGAAAAATGATCTGATATGATGATATATGATTACAATCTGTGGGTGTTATTTAGAAGTGATTTTGATCCCCATAAGTTGTTTATGACTTGACATATATCTAATTGATGATGACGCCTTCATGATTCTTACTAATATTTGAAATGATCAGATCTGACAGTGAATAGCTGGCACAGGTTCAGGGGGAGCAGATGCTTCCAATAATGCATTGTTGTCATTATGGTACATGAAGATAATTATATTTATTGTTCCACATAGTTTTTTTTATTCAGGTGACTCATTTGATGATGGACATATATAGGTTGTTGATCTTGATGTTGCTGATAGATGCTGATGGTGCAGATCATATATGGTGTATGATAGTTGCTGATGACTATCATGGTCTTGTTTAGATTGTTGGCCCTTGTTATAAATGTCATGTATGTCATTTGATGTAAAGATCATGAAATGACCTAATTTGTAGCCACACTATGCATGGGAAGGATGATGTAATAATTTCTATTTCAGTCATGTATAAACATTTGGTATATCCCCACTTGGTTGGGAGATTGATGTATGTATGATTCATTGGTGATAGGAAGGTCATACTCACTTAGTTGAGTTATAGAGTCATGTTATTCTTTTGAAAAATATTTTTGCAGCCTCCGCATGTGCTCAACGGGAGCATGGATGGTTTAGTGCATCTCAGCATGTACAAATGGAGAGATTAATCAAAGAATTCAGCATGTACCCAAGGGGGAGCATAGACAGCATAATTTATATCAAAGGGCGAGAATATCTTGGTCCGTCCTTTGCCCTTGATGTCAAAGGGGGAGAGTGACTTGGTGTTGTTGTTGCCATCAAGTCCAAAGGGGGAGATTGTTGGCATTATGATACAGGTGTTGTCCTTGATGGCAACTCACATAGATGACAGTTCACAGTGCAACATGTTAACTTACAGATCAGACTCCAGAGATTGAGGAAAGAGAGTGGTTTAAGAAGTATACGCTGGTTCACTCTGTCCAAGTAGCATATACACACAGGTTAATAGAACAAAATAAGCGTATACATATATGGTGGGCTCCAGTATTGTAGCAATAATGCTACAACTCCTGGAGCTTCCTATCTCTAATTTTATCAACCCGGTAGTTCGTAACAAACTTGGAAGCGACGGTGCTGTATGCACAAGTACTAGCTCTTGTCGCAGCTGTCACTTGGTTAGCTGGCACAGGTCCGCTAGGGCTCAAGCCAACTTCTATATGTTCTCAGAAGAAGCTTTCTAAATGATGGACGAAGGCTATCTCAAAGGAAATTAACCTACTTTGCAATAATGAACTGAAAGCCAACAAAACAGGGAAACCCTAGTAAACCCTAATCTGACTAGTCTAATCTCTATGATGCAATGGTGGGAGTGAAAACTTCTAGAAATGATGCCATTACTTCTAGTGATATGAGATGCATGAATTCAAGCTACTTCTACTGAAAAGAACATTGTTTTTGTATTTTTGCTTAAGTGGTTGGAGTTATTATGATTTTGTTTCTTATTAGGGTTTGACTGTGCAGGGGTAGTTCGAAGGGAAAGAAAGCTTGGGAAAGGTTAGGAGGGCTAGGAGAGGTTCCAGAGGATCCAAAAAATCATTCCACAGAAGTCCACAACGTTCAGGTGCTCGGCAACCGAGTTTGCAGGCTTCTACAGGATGTCTGCAGGGGATCCTACAGGAAGCTCGGGATTTCTACAGGAAGTCTGCTAACTTCTATAGGATGTTCTGTGGTTGGAGTTTTGGGTGTTGGAGGAGTGGAGGAGTTGTATGGGTGGATAGGTAGGATGGAAAGGGAGCTTATGATGGCTCAAGGACAGAGATATGAGATGAGGAAAGAATGGGTAAAGTTGGTTGGTGGATAGGAGGGTGGAAGCAATGAAAGGTCAAAGAGATGGAGCTACGTGAACAGTAGAAGCGTTGGAAGGCAAACGATCTGAACAGAGGTTGGGTAGGTGGCTTTAGACGCGGTTGAGAAGAAGAAGAAGATAACGGAGTGATGCAACGCAGTGTAAAGGAAACAAATCTGCACAAAACCGAGAATTCATCAACCTATCCTAACCATGTTATTAAATCCACGAACAGCAATGTAAACTTCAGGGAAAAATCGTGCATGGAGTTGGAATGAAGAAGTACTGCTCAAGATCAGAATGCATGGATGGACCTACAATTGAAATGACTGTGTTGCAGCTCGAATGAAAGTATAAGACTGCGTTTTTTTGGTGGTTGGTACGGTCTACACCCCCAATCTCTAAACAGAGATGGCAGTGAGTGCACTGTCAACCTTTTCTTGGAGCTCTAATGAATGCTGATCCTCCTACTCTAATCTAAGCAACTAAAAGCACTTGAACTGGAAACTAATCCTACTCAATCACATAAAATAAATCGAATCAGCAGACTGTAATTTCTAAATGCATGTCAAAACAGTGGAATAAAGTGCTGAAAGGAAAGACAAGTAACAATACAAGGAAGAGGAGGTCTATTGCTCTCAGGTTGGGCCCTAACCTGAGAGCTATAGCTCCCTTAAAAACTCAGAATTGAATCCAAAGCTGCCTGCCTTTATTGAATAATCATGAGTCTAATATTACGCCAAAACTGGCTTACAAGAAGCAAAAACCGAGCTGTAGCTCGTGCTTAGAAATTGCAACAGTAGTTCAAAGGTTCAAAAAGCTCCTATCAAAGGCTACGGCCTTAATATTTATACATGATGAGGATCCAGCTGGCTTCCTCAATACGTGGAGCTTGGTTGTCCAACTGAAATTTAAACTGCTGTTCCTGTAGAACCCGTTGGCTACCTTTAAGCTCGGTGGGGAGAGCTGTTGGAGCTCGGAGTTAGGGTGGAGATCACGAGGGAGGTCATTTAAGGGTGTAGACAACCTCCCTATAAACCTGCAATGCCACCTTTGCTGTCTCCTTGTCTCCTTCTGCGTGGTCCTTGCTCCCTTTAATGCCAAAAAACCTAAAATCATCATGTATTAGCCACATAGATATAATGCCTGCCCTTCTTCCTACAAATAACACGAATATACCAAGAAATGAATGCATAAGTGATAAAAGATGAAATGTTGAGCAAGGTTAGTAGGCCAAATGAGCCCAAATTGTTACCAAAAATTGGGGCTCATCATCACCCCCCAGCTAAAATATTTGCTCATCCTTGAGCAATTTTGCCCCAGCTCCTTGTCCTTGGCCGAGAACTAGGCTCCGGAATATGCTCTTTCTTTCCTACTCTTGGTGGCTCTGCCTGTTCTTCCCTTGGTGGCGATGAGGGTGCCGCTCCTTCACTCTTCTCTGTTTCCTTGACCTTGAGCCGGGCTTTTGAAGCTGGTTGGCCTATCCTTCTTTTCCAAGTAGTTGTTTTTGGGCTCCCCCTCTCGTAAGTGACCGATATCTTCGAGGGGGACCTCTCACTGGGTGAAGTAGGGACATCCCCTGTAGTGATTTGGCTGCTGGATGGGGGCTGTCGCTTGCCCGTCTTTATTCTCGAACTTCTTCGAACTTCAGAGTATAGAGGGTTCTCCCTCTTTCTCTTTTCTTTTGGCTTAGGTGGCGTGCTGAGGCCAGCCAATACAGCTGCTGCCTCCCTTGCTAGAATGTCTGCATTCTTCTCCTTGGGTTTCACTTTTCCGGGGCTTCCTGTAGAAGACCCTGTTTTGGTAATTTTCGGGCTTCCTGTAGAAGACCCTTTTTCTGTTTTCGGGCTTCCTGTAGAAGCCTGTTTCTCCTTTCCTGTAGACACAGGTGTCACCACCTTGGCTTGCTTTGCTGCATGGGTTTTGCTTTTTGGTTTGGTTGCGGGTGCTGATGAGGTACTTGTGCTGATGTGGACCTTCTCAGCTTTGTCTGTTCTGCTCTGCAACCTTTTCTCTCTTGCTGACAAGATGGGTGTGTCACCTTTTTCTTTGTCATCCTTTTTCTCGTGCTTCCTCCTTTGTTCTTTCTTCTGCACTGTGGTCGAGGTCTTCTGGCATGTTTCTTTCTTTTCTGCGGCCACTGCTTCTTTTTCCTCACTACTGGAGGAACATTTTCTTCAGTCAACATCCTTATGTCTCCATCTCTTGTCAAATTTCTGAATGCTTCCCATGAGAGGGGAACCTTATATGAATGAAGCGCATCCTCCACAAGAATTTTGATCAATCCATGTTGGGCTACCTGATCTGGTATGCCTTCTTTTAACTTTGTGGCACACTCAATTAGAGACTGTAGCAGGAAATAAGGAATGCTCAGTTTATTTTCTACAGGACGATCAATCTGGTGCCTCAATTCAGTGAGCAACTGAAAGTGATACCCGTACACGATGCTAAAACGACCTTCACAAGTTATATACTTCATGATTTGCAGGCTAACTTCATTCCATGGTGGCAGCAAACTGGTTCTATGCACCCCATTTTTGTCCTCCGAGAATTCCTCCTCAGGTGGAAAGAATTCTTTCTTTGCCTGCTGGCTCAACTTCCTTTCTTCCTTATCCCATGGCAAACCCATTGGAAGTTCAGTAATTCGACTGATATATTGCGGGGTGAGCTTGAGGCTTAGGCCCCTAAAGTTCACGGTGGCCAGTGTTTTGGATTTTGGCCTCAAGGCTTGTAAAAATTCTTCTGCCACTTCGTCGTCATAACCCTGCAACTTGTCACAAAAGGATATCCATTGCGCTCGTGTGAAGAGCTCCACCACCTCCTGGTTTTCTCTTAATTTTGATGAATCAGTGGGTTCCCGTCTAATAAACCCACCCGGCATGATGAAAACTGTTGCTAGAGGTGGCGAATGCGGAAGAAGTTTAGCTTCTTGGGACAGAGCGTAGAATTACGCTTCCGTCGTGCAAATAATCCACAAAACTTATCCCTGAGGACCTTAACATAGTTTAATTATACTGACATCCTGTAGAACGAAAGTCTATGCACAACAGACAATACTTGCAACAACTTTCTACGACTAGACTGTAGACGACGATTCTACCACCTTTAAAAACCAATTGCATGGAGAGTTAAGGGTTACCTTTTTATCTGCCACCTTTTTACGTGAGGAACCCGCCTTCCTGTAGAAACAACTTTCCTGTAGGAGCAGCTTTCCTGTAGGAGCAGCGCGTGATTCTTGGGGAAGACTGCAGTTGGTTTGCGCTCTCGGTGGTGCTTCACAGCCATTCTGATAGCCAAAGGCTCGGAGTTTCGAACTACAGAGGGATCCGAATGTTCACTCGAGTTTCAAACGGTGAATGATAAATGCATGCGGGAAATCTAGCCGATTAGATTTGAATCGGCGGAATCCGTGGCGCGGGGGTGAGCTGTCCCCGCCAGACCATTGGATGACGTCGTTCCATCATTTGTCTGCGAGTTCACTTACTACCGCATCATCCCTCCAGCAGATCCGCCACCGTTTCTTCTGCTAAATCCGTTTTTCCCGACGGGGATTGTTCTCACGTGTGTGCTGCCCATTCCTTTTGTCACGGTCGCCACCCAAACATCTGACTGGACCATTAATCGGTCAACGTGGCTAGTCAACTGGCCATACAGCCGCTCAACCCATTCACTTCACACTTTGCAAACAATTCAAAGTAAAATTCATGCAATCTGACGGAAGAAAGGGTCGAGACACTTACCTGCGTAGCTGCAACACGATTTTTCGGGTTTTGGACGATGATGAATGGATCTATCTGCTGCTGGTGAATTTTCACAGGCCCGGAGGTTCACGTTACAAGCTGCCAACGATGGAGTTGATGCTTGGCTGCATGCGTCCGCGTTTTCATTGCATATGGCCAGCGCTGTGAATAGTATACACTCTAGCGGGCTTAACTGTTACAGGACTCCCGCAGGATGTCTTGTAACAGTTCTTCCTCCTTGGGTGCATGCTGCACGACGAAGGATCTGGCCTCCCGATCACGCTCCCAGGGCTTCTGGATGACTGGGATGGATATGGTATGAGATCTCAGCTTTTTTTACTTAAAAAAAAATTGCTTTTTCTTGAGAACTCATCGATCTGCTTTTCTGGTGCAGGTAATTTCGTTGCATGTCGACAAGGATGGCAAGACGAGGTGACAACAATGTGCAAGGGAGATAACAATAGCTTGCATGCATCCCAACCGATCCTTAGTCGTTAGATCTCCTCATAAAATGGATTCTGGGCCGTCCTGAACTTCTACAGGAAGTTTCCTGTAGAAATACAGAGCTTCCTGTAGAAAGGTTGCATTTCCTGTAGAGAGTCTGCACCTTCCTGTAGAAAATCTGCGTCTTCCTGTAGAAAATCTGCGTTTTCCTGTAGAAGACTCAAGCCGTGATAAAATTGCACATACCTTGGAGAAAAGGAGTATTCTTGGAGGAGGCGCTGGTGAGGTCTCCTGACAGCATGATAAGGATCCTTAGCTTTGAGTTGAGAGGCTTCCTCTCCTCCATAGTACACCTGCAACCTGCATGCAACTTTACATTAAGAATTTGCTGACCTTGTTTTTTCTTATTGTTTTTTTTTTTTTTTCTTTTTTTTTTTCTTTTTTTTTTTTTGAAAGATAACAGGGGCGCCTCATTGAGGTTTTCACCCTTGCCATCTGCCTTAAGCGCTTCAGAGAGGTTTTCACTCAAGGATCTTTTTCAAATGTCTTTTTTTTTTTTGAAAGACAATAGGGGCGCCTCAATGAGGTTTTCACCCCTACCACCTGCCTTGGGCGCCTCAGAAAGGTTTTCACCCAAGGATCTTTATTTTTTTTTTTTTTTTTTTTTTTTTTTTAGATCTTTCAGGGTATGCCCAAAGGAGAGGCAGAACCCTTCTCTATGACCAACACTGATTTCTCCATAGTTTTGATGAACTCTTGTCTTGAGAGAGGCTTCCTGTAGATCTTCAATCGATGCCCATTGACAAGCATGGGGATGGCTTCCTCATCAATGGTCCGAATAAGAACAGATCCATTGTCATGACATTTTTCCACTGCATATGGTCCTAGCCATCTGGTTCTCAGCTTCCCCTTGAAATCTTTGTATCTGGAGTCATACAACAAGGCCCAATCTCCCGGCTGAAATTGCTTGTCATGGAGATGTTGGTCATGCCACACCTTTCTCTGAAGTTGAACCACTTTCGAGTGAAGGAGGGCCTGCATTCGGTGCTCATCCAGTCCATTCAGCTGCAATAACCTTTCTTGTTGTGCATGGCTGAGATCTAGATCTAGCTGAGTTGCCATCCTCAAAGTGTTGTATTCGAACTCAATGGACAGCAAAGCTTTCTTCCCATAGACCAGCTCATAAGGTGTGAAGCCGGTGGTGGTCTTCCAGGTGGTGTTGTAAGCCCATGTGGCCTCAACCAGGCGATCTGCCCAGTCTTTTTTGCTGCTGCTCACCACCTTAGTCAAGATCCCTTCTAATGCTCTATTGGTGACTTCCACCTGCCCATTTGCTTGAGGGTGATAGGGGGTGGAAGTCCTATGCTTGATTTTGTGATGAGCTAGTAAGTCTTCAACCAGGTTGGATGTGAACTGGCTCCCTTGATCGGTGACCAGCTCTCTTGGGTAGCCAAACTTGTAGAAGATGTTTTCTCTTAAGAACTCGGCCACCTTTTCTTCTGTTGCTGCTTTGATTGCTTTAGTCTCTGCCCACTTTGTCAGGTAGTCAGTACACACAATGATGTAAGACCTTTGCCTCGAAGGAGGGTTGATTGGACCCACAAAGTCCATACCCCACTTCTCAAATGGCTCAAGAGTCACTTGAGGTTGGAGAGGCATCTCATCCCTTTGAGTCGGTTTCCCCATTCTTTGGCATTGGTCACATTGGCTGATATATCTTCTGACATCTTGATGAAGTGTGGGCCAATAGTAGCCTGCCTGCAGGATCTTGAAGGCAGTTCTCTTTGCTGCAAAATGTCCTCCACAAGGCCCATCATGACAGGTGAGGAGGATATCAAAGACTTCCTCCTCCCTTACACAACGCCTTAAGATCTGATCAGGGCCAAGCTTGAACAGATTGCCCCCGATCCAAGTAAATGAGGCACTTTTTCTGATGATTCTGCTCTTCTCTCTTGAAGATAGGTGCGGAGGGAACTGTGCTGAAACAAGGTAGTTTGCTATATCAGCAAACCATGGAGAGAGTGCTGAGATAGCAAACAGATGTTCATCGGGCATCTGGTCATCCACTGTTCCATCCTCATCTGCAGACAAATCCAATCTAGATAAAAAGTCAGCAACAACATTTTCTTTACCTGGTTTGTCAACAATGGTCAAATCAAACTGCTGCAACAAAAGTAACCATCTAATAATACGAGCATTCACATCTGGTTTATTCATTAAATATCTAATTGCAGCATGGTCAGTATGTACAAATGTTTGATAGCCAGTGATATAATGTCGGAACTTGTTCAGTGCATGGACCACAGCCAAAAACTCTTTCTCAGTTACAGTGTAATTCAGCTCAGCTTTGGACAAGTTTTTGCTAACAAAGTAAATGGCATATGGAAGTTTTTGTTCAACTTGTCCTAAAGCTGCACCTATGGCTTTGTTCGAGGCATCAGTGTGGATGTGGAAAGGTAGGGCCCAGTTTGGACCTCTCAAGATTGGGGCTGACACCAACTTGTCCTTTAATTCATTCAAAGCCCTCTGACAATCATCAGTCCACTTAAACTCCACATCTTTTGCCAACAGGCCAAACAATGGCGAGGCTAGCTTGCTGAAGTCCTTAATGAATCTCCTGTAATACCCTGCTAATCCTAAGAAACTCCGAACATCCCTTACCTTTTGAGGAGGTGGAACCTTCTTGATGAGAGCAATTTTGTTAGGATCCACCTGTAACCCTTGGCAAGAAATGGTATGGCCTAGCACGGTCCCTTCAGTCATCAGGAATTCACATTTTTCAGGACTAAGGGACAGGTTCATCTCAATGCATTTGGTTAGGACTTTTCCCAGATTGGACAATGCTTCCTGGAAGTTGGCCCCATAAGGAGTGAAGTCATCCATATAGATTTCCACTGCATCATGGACCAGCTTCGAGAAGATGCTCAAGACAGCTCTCTGGAAGGTAGCAGGAGCATTGCATAGCCCAAAGGGAAGAACTCGGTAGGCAAAGGTACCCCAAGGACAAGTGAAGGTGGTCTTATCTTGGTCTTCCGGGCTGATTTGGATTTGGTTGTACCCGCTAAACCCATCCAGGAAAGAGAAGAACTTCTTTCCTGCCAGTCCATCCAACACTTGATCTATGAAAGGTAGAGGGAAATGGTCTTTCTTGGTAGCTTTGTTCAGTTCTCGGTAGTCCACACAGATTCTCCACTTCCCATTCTTCTTGGGAACCAACACCAGAGGGGACACCCATTCACTATCTGAGATGGGGTAAATGAATCCGGCATCCAACAGTTTTTGCAATTCTTCCTTGACAATGTCCTTAAGGGCTGGATTCATTCTCCTCTGAGGTTGCCTAACCGGTTTACAACCCTCTTTGATGTATATGTGATGGGTACAGACCGAGGGATGGACTCCTTTCATCTCCTTATAGCTCCAAGCAAAAGCATCTAGGTGACTGGCCAACAGGCTACACAGCTCCTTTTCCTGGGAAGGAGATAGGGAGGAGCTGATCTTTAACGTTCTCTCAGGGCCGAACTCCACATTCTTGACTCTGGGAGTGACAGGGTTGGTCGTACAAAGATCCACTAAGGTGCTGGCTTGGGCATCCTCCACCAATTTCTCTAAGGATAGTGCACTGGAAGGTGGATTCTGGATCAAGGTCTCAATCAAGTCATCCTCAGTTGGGGGGTCTCTTCTAGTGGTATCTAGGGTGCACAAAGGTGCTGAGTACACTTCATCCTCTTCTCCTTCCTCCAACCAAAGTGGTAAGTCATGCTCTAAGGAAGGTTGGGCAGGAGGATATAGGACTAGCTGCTTGGACATAGGACCATTTTTGATGGTCATGTTTCCTGCACGACAACTTATGTAAGCATCTGCAGTGGCTAACCAAGGCCTTCCCAAAATAAGAGGATATCCAGTAAGCTTTGCCTTGGGTTGCAGAACCAAGAAATCTGCAGGGTATTCCCAAGAGTCGACAGAGACCAAGACATCCTCCACAATCCCTTCGGGAGTCACAGTGGAGCGATCTGCAAGTTGCAAAACTGTCGAGGTCTTCCTCAAGGAACCCTGAAGATTGAGTTTGAGCATGGTATCCCTGGTCATCACATTAATGGCAGCCCCCAAATCAATCAAAGTGTGAGGTATGATGATGCCATTGATGTGGACATCTACTACAGGACTCCCAGGATCTAGATACTTTGGGCAGATGACTTGTCCTAACATAAGGTCAGACAGTTGTCCTAAGACATTGATGGTTGAAGCATCTCTCTTTCGCCTGCCTGGGTGTTTGAAACACTTTTCCTTAACCAGTTTTTTGTATATTGGCACATCCTTGATGGCTTGGAGAAGTGGTATTTTCACACACAACTGCTTGAGCTCACCCAGGAGCTCATCCTCCTCTGGGTTGGGTTGTGTGGTGGCTGTTAGTCTCTCAGGAAAGGGTGGAATAGCCTTTGGTTCACTTTCCTGTTTATCTTCCTCATCCTCTGGGGGAGGAGGTTGGCGATCTGGAAGAGTCTTTCCAGATCGAAGATTGATCTCCTGGATCTCCACAGCATAAGTAGGGCATGATGTTTCCCCAGTGTATACCTGCTGGGCCTGTCTATTGTTGGGGTTCGGGTTCGGTTGAGCAGGTATTTGAGGTTGCCTTGGAGGAGCAGGAGGTAATGGTTGAGGTTGAACTGGTGGTGGAGGCAAAATGGCAGGAGGAGTGTTGTATTGGGGCCTCCACCCTGACTGAGGTGCATTCCACTGAGGCTGTGGCTGGGCATGTGAGTGATAGGAATGAGTGGAGGGTTGAGTAGGGTACTGAGGTGGGTAAGACCATGGAGGAGGCATAGACCAAGAAGGATGAGCAGGGGGACCCCAGGAAGGCATAGGAGTTGATTGGTTGGCGCTGTAATAAGCTTGAGGTGCCCCTTGCATCCCCTGCTGGTAAGGTCTAGGTCCTTGTGGCCTCCTTTGGTTGAGGTAATAGAGAGGTTCAGTGGGAGCTTCTGTCCCTTGGTACATGGCTTTAAATCCAGGTAAGGTTGGACATTGGTTTGTGGGATGGTCCTCCTCACAAACGAAACACACTTCAACCGAATGCAATGGACATTCGTTCTTAGGGTGTCTCCTAGTACATCTAGGGCAGAAGATAGCCAAGGCTCTCTCAGCTTCTTCCTTCTTCTGTTGGATCCTGAATGTGTCCAGCTGCATGGCAATGGTCTGTCTCACCTCACTCTTAAGATCTTCTAATTGATTTGCAAACTCATGTTTGGAGAAAGGGACACCAGCTGAGAGGAGGTTTCCTCTACCTCGTTTCCGAGCTGCCCTGGAGTGGTTTCTAAACACAGTCTTGATGTCCTCATAAGGCAGTTGGTAAATGTCCCCCCCAGCTAACATGTGAAGGGTATCTAAGAGGTCTTCAGGGACTCCTCAGAGCAGGACCAACTTGAGGGATTCAGGGTCAAGTGTGCACCTAGCCCGCTTATAGCTAAGTTGGAACCTCTCCTCATAATCCTCTAAGGACTCATCATTTCCCATGGTCATCCGAAAGATTTCTCCCTTAGTTTCCTTGGACCTATAGTAGTCCCGGTACTTGGTATTGAAAGCTTGCTGCATCTGAGCCCAAGTAGTGATACTATTCCCAGGTAAGCCCATGAACCAGCGTAATGCTGCATCCTTAAGAGTGGAAGGGAAGAGTTTCAGCTTCTGCTCATCTTCAGTATAGTCATAGGTTCTACAAAGGACAGCAAACTCAAACAAGAAGGTATCAGGATCTTCAGTAGTCAGTCCATGGAAGTGAGGTAAAGCGGAGGGGCTAATGTTCTTCATTTTCATCTCTCCATTGGTCTCTCGGATGGGGAAGGCACCTTCTATTCTCTCATCTTCTCTTCTATTGTCAGCCATAGCTTCAGATGGGATGGTCTCTACTTCTTATTCTGCTATAGGATCTTCGTATATCTCAGGAGGTTCACCTATAGGTTCTTCTAGATCACTGTCACCGAAGAAGAGAGAAGGGTGACTCAGTGATGTGGTGGGGGTGTTGGGTAAGAATTTGCCTGTTTTATCTCGATTCCTACGAGGCATGAAATGGAAAGACTTTTTTGATTGCTTTTGTTTTTTTTCTTTGGTACCTGCAAAACTGAAACGGATTGATCTACAACTAACTATAAAGATGCAGAATTAAATTGAAAGCAGGAAAGAACTAATCTACTTTGCTCAAATGAAATTGCTGGAATGGAAATGCTAGTCTACGCTTGCAGAATTGAAACACTAATCTACGCTTGCAGAAATGAAATGGCAGAATTGAAATGCTAATCTATGAAAGCAGGAAATGCTAATCTATGAAAGCAGGAAATGCTAATCTACGAAAGCAGGAAATGCTAATCTATGAAATCAGGAAATGCTAATCTATGAAAGCAGGAAATGTCTATGCTACTTTTGTAGAATGGGAACGAAATAAACTACTTAGCAGAAGGCAAGAGTAAGAAAATAGAAGAAAAGCAACAATTACTAATACTCTGACGCTTCCCCGGCAACGGCGCCAAAAAGATGGTGGGCTCCAGTATTGTAGCAATAATGCTACAACTCTCTGAACTTCCTATCTCTAATTTTATCAACCCGGTAGTTTGTAACAAACTTGGAAGCGAGGGTGCTGTATGCACAACTACTAGCTCTTGTCGCAGCTGTCACTTGGTCAGCTGGCACAGGTCCGCTAGGGCTCAAGCCAACTTCTATATGTTCTCAGAAGAAGCTTTCTAAATGATGGACGAAGGCTATCTCAAAGGAAATTAACCTACTTTGCAATAATGAACTGAAAGCCAACAAAACAGGGAAACCCTAGTAAACCCTAATCTGACTAGTCTAATCTCTATGATGCAATGGTGGGAGTGCAAACTTCTAGAAATGATGTCACATTTCTAGTGATATGAGATGCATGAATTCAAGCTACTTCTACTGAAAAGAACATTGTTTTTGTATTTTTGCTTAAGTGGTTGGAGTTATTATGATTTTGTTTCTTATTAGGGTTTTACTGTGCAGGGGTAGTTCGAAGGGAAAGAAAGCTTGGGAAAGGTCAGGAGGGCTAGGAGAGGTTCCAGAGGATCCAAAACATCATTCCACAGAAGTCCACAACGTTTAGGTGCTCGGCAACCGAGTTTGCAGGCTTCTACAGGATGTCTGCAGGGGATCCTACAGGAAGCTCGGGATTTCTACAGGAAGTCTGCTAACTTCTACAGGATGTTCTGTGGTTGGAGTTTTGGGTGTTGGAGGAGTGGAGGAGTTGTATGGGTGGATAGGTAGGATGGAAAGGGAGCTTATGATGGCTCAGGGACAGAGATATGAGATGAGGAAAGAATGGGTAAAGTTGGTTGGTGGATAGGAGGGTGGAAGCAATGAAAGGTCAAAGAGATGGAGCTACGTGAACAGTAGAAGCGTTGGAAGGCAAACGATCTGAACAGAGATTGGGTAGGTGGCTTTAGACATGGTTGAGAAGAAGAAGAAGATAACGGAGTGATGCAACGCAGTGTAAAGGAAACAAATCTGCACAAAACCGAGAATTCATCAACCTATCCTAACTATGTTATTAAATCCATGAACAACAATGTAAACTTCAGGGAAAAATCGTGCATGGAGTTGGAATGAAGAAGTACTGCTCAAGATCAGAATGCATGGATGGACCTACAATTGAAATGACTGTGTTGCAGCTCGAATGAAAGTATAAGACTGCGTTTTTTTGGTGGTTGGTACGGTCTACACCCCCAATCTCTAAACAGAGATGGCAGTGAGTGCACTGTCAACCTTTTCTTGGAGCTCTAATGAATGCTGATCCTCCTACTGTAATCTAAGAAACTAAAAGCACTTGAACTGTAAACTAATCCTACTCAATCACATAAAAGAAATCGAATCATCAGACTGTAATTTCTAAATGCATGTCAAAACAGTGGAATAAAGTGCTGAAAGGAAAGACAAGTAACAATATAAGGAAGAGGAGGTCTATTGCTCTCAGGTTGGGCCCTAACCTGAGAGCTATAGCTCCCTTAAAAACTCAGAATTGAATCCAAAGCTGCCTGCCTTTATTGAATAATCATGAGTCTAATATCATGCCAAAACTGGCTTACAAGAAGCAAAAACCGAGCTGTAGCTCGTGCTTAGAAATTGCAACAGTAGTTCAAAGGTTCAAAAAGCTCCTATCAAAGGCTACGACCTTAATATTTATACATGATTAGGATCCAGCTGGCTTCCTCAATACGTGGAGCTTGGCTGTCCAACTGAAAGTTAAACTGCTGTAAACTGTTGTTCCTGTAGAACCCGTTGGCTGCCTTTAAGCTCGGTGGGGAGAGCTGTTGGAGCTCGGGGTTAGGGTGGAGATCACGAGGGAGGTCATTTAAGGGTGTAGACAACCTCCCTATAAACCTGCAATGCCACCTTTGCTGTCTCCTTGTCTCCTTCTGCGTGGTCTTTGCTCCCTTTAATGCCAAAAAACCTGAAATCATCATGTATTAGCCACATAGATATAATGCCTGCCCTTCTTCCTACAAATAACACGAATATACCAAGAAATGAATGCATAAGTGATAAATGATGAAGGGTTGAGCAAGGTCAGTAGGCCAAATGAGCCAAAATTGTTACCAAAAATTGGGGCTCATCAATATACACGCACTCCCATAAGAGGAAAAGCATGTACATGTTGGAAAGCCAAGGTTTTGGTACGAGGTATTTGGTCCAAGGTATTTTGGGTCCAAGGTATTGTCAAAGGGCCTAAAACTATATAAGGAGGAGAATATCATTAGGCCAAAGTGTGCAGGTAATGAATATCTTATGAAGTGTTAGATCAAATATGCATGTTATGGGCTTCTGATGCTTTGCTTGATCTGAACTAAGGATGCACCTATGTGGTTAATGATGGATGATGGATCAGGATCATAAGGCCTGAAATGAATTATAATTATGTGGTCTGATCATGGATAGCCTAGATCGGAATACTGACATGCATTTTATTTTGTAAATGTTGTGATCTGGGTACGACTGAAGTTTGGAATAGTTGTGAAGTTTTTTAAGTTAGTATTCACAGATTCGTACGTTGGTTCGATTTGATAAAAGTCTGTGTACACACTGGTTCATCACATCCAAGTAGCGTATACATTATGAAATATGAAATTTGAAGTTGCAATTGGATCTGGTTGTTGTTGCAGAGTTCTGGGTTTTGCTTTTTGTTATGATGATTGTGTTCCGGTGACAGTGTTTTGAAAGTTTAGATTGATTGATTGTGATATGCTTAAGTGATGATGGGTTGTCAGTGATTGATTGATACAGATGTATTTGATGGTTGTATTTCTGTTGTGATTGATTTTGAGCTTCAATGTTGTTGATGGGTCCATTATGAAAATATGATGAAATGTGGCCTTCATATTGCAATATTGTGTACCAGGAGTATCCAGTGTAAAAATTTATGAAACGTGGTCCCTGGAGGAAGAGAGAAGGTCATAGCCTTCTATAGGTTGGCGTCTATGTACTGGTAAACGTTTCTGCTAGTATAAGAGCCAGCGGGTTGGAGCTCCCTTCCAATAGCAACTAGAAAATGACTGAAGGTTGGAGCCTTCTGTAGGCTGGTGCCTACATACTAGTAAATGGACTAGCTAGTAAAAGAGCCAGGGGGTTGGAGCTCCCTTCTAGTAGCAACTAGAAAACGAGTGAAGGTTGGAGCCTTCCGTAGGCTAGCGCCTACATACTAGTAAACTGATCGGCTAGTACAAGAGCTAGGTGGTTGTAGCTCCCTTCCAATAGAAGCTGGAGAACAAGAGAAGGTTGTAGCATTTTGCAGGTGGGTGCCCATGTACTGGTATGATTATGCACCAGTACAAGATTGTAAATAGGTTTTTCTTATATTAAAAGAAGACAACAACAGGTGGTTTTTTTCCCACACTGGGTTTCCACCTTAAATCTTGGTGTTCATTTGTGTTTCTTATGTATGATGGTTTGTTTTATTATTACTGCATATGGTGACTGCTTATATGGTTAATGAAGTACTAATGCACTGATTAAATATCAACATATGATGAATTAACTGAATCATAAGTTTGTTGGATATACGCTGGTTGACTTAAAATACAGTTGCATGTACACGCGAGTTACCTTCATTGAAGTAGCATATATAAATCAGATTATGGAAAAGAAAAAGTTATTGATTTGACTAATACTGATTCACCCCGCTTCTCAGCATTATTTCCAACAAAGCCAACATGAATATGGATTTCTATGGATTCAAAATGCCCCTATATATGGAACAAGTACAAACACTGAAATGGAAAGTTTCGTTAAGAAGTACTTGTGTTGTGATTCAAGTAAAATACCTACAACTCTAAAAAATATTCAACATCATCGTCATACAAACACCTGTAGGAAAGGAAAACAAATGCATTGTAGGTTCAATTTTCTAATTCCACCAATGCGAAAGACACAAATACTTGAGCCTATGGAATTCGATAATGCAAGAACAAAAGTGAATGCAAGGATGATATTCTATGCACTAGAAAATATGGAACATAATGATACATATACATTTAATAGTTTTCTTGAAAAATTAGGTATATCCATTCAATTGAATGTACCTAGAAACAAAGAAAAATTATACAGAAAAGAGAGCCAATATACATATGGACTAATACCTTTTCTCAACGTATTCCATTAATTCGTGGTGCAAATATTGATGCTTAGTTTGTAGTTGAATCATATTCTACAACTAGTTAGTCTATTTCATATATGACAAAGCTAGATAAAAAAATGATGTCGATGTTTAATTGTATAGGATAGAAACAATTGCAAGACATGGAAAATCTTTGTTGAACTTGCAAAATATGTCAGCACAACAAGATGTGTATATAGTTTTATCATTTCCACTGAATACTAGTTCAATAAAATATATATTTATTAATACTTCAACAATAGATGATCAAGCATTTTAAGAAAACCAAAAGAATTGGAGTGTGAACTAGATGATTCAAAAAATATAACATGTTTATTAGTTATTTACCACTATGTACACTAACTTGAAAACATTGAACATGTATACTTGCAGAATGTGCATCGTGTTATACACTACAAGGAAGGAAGAGAGGAAGCACCGAGATACCATATTTTATAAGATACATAAAGTATAATAAACATATTGATCCCGATAACTATTACAAAGAATGATTGATGTTATATGTACCATATTGTATTTAGTAGAATATTTTTAAAGAACAATATTCAAATTGGAAAAATGCATAACTCTTATTTATAGAAATCATAAAATGCAATGAACCAAAGTTCATGAATGAAACTATGACAATGTGGAATGATATAGATAGCATAACAGCTAAGCCTGAAAATAAAGGGAGATAATTTTTTGAAAGAGTTGTACTTACATATTAAGAAATATATGACTAAAAATGTTATCAAGAATACGATAATGAATTAGAGTTTGAATATTTCCAAAAGGTCAAAAATTCAAAATCAATAGTTGAGATACCTTATGACGTTGTAAAACAACCACATATACTATAAGAAATAGAATTCTATAAAATCATGAGAATGATCAATAAAGAGGAAAAAAAATAGTGAAATAAATATTGGCAGAGAAAAAAAATCCAGATCAACCATTGTACGTATTTTTAACAACTGGTGCAGGCATTGGGAAAACATTTATTGGAATAGAATTATTCCAATATATAATTCACATGTACAACAATGTATTGGAATATGAACCATCTCAGCTAAAAGGAATCATAACAACTTATACATTGAAGAAACGTCCAGTGCAAGTGGTATTGCGTTGTATTTTACATTTCATTTTCCCTTTAACAAATCAAAATATCTTTCGCTTAAAGTTGAAAAGTTAGACACATTAACAAAACATTGTGAAAAACTTCATGTGATGATTATTAATGAAGCATATTTGGTAAGTGAAACATTATTATACCAAGTTGACATTTACGGGAACTAAAGCACAGTTCATTGGCTTATTTTGGAAATATTGATATAATATTTTCAAGAGACTTACTCCAAGTGCAATAGATCAAATATTCTCTGAATATTGAGCAACCAATTTTAGCAAAGGAAAAACAACATACATTTTCTAGAAGGAAAAAAGTAAAATTTTATCTATTACGTACCAAAATACATCAAAAAGACAAAAAAAATCGTTGAAATCCTTAACAAAATGTGAGTGAATCAACAATATGATGAAGACATAGAATACATAAACAATAAGTGTTATAGACCTTCTCCACTAGATCCATTGTTTCCATATCTATTTTATAGGAGCGAGGATGTATAAAAGAATAATGAGAAAATGTTGTTATATGTAGAGGAAGAACTAATAGTTCTTGATGTGTTTGATGAATATGACAGTAAGGAAATATGTTATGTACCATATAATCAAAAAATGAGAATACCACAAAAAATCCTTATCAAAATGAAATGTCGTTGTTATGCTATATGTAGGAAACTATAATACATAGGATTTCCTTCTTAATGACACATATGGAATATTCACAAAACATACAAAAAATAGAAAAAATGTTCATGTAATATAGATAGAATTTGTAAATACAAATATTGGTAAACTGAAAAGAAACAAGTATCATGAATTATATGACAAAATCATTTCATCGAATTGGACTCCAATATTATGTGTTTCAAAAACCATTTGCATGTCATAGCAAGAAATTTAAACCTCTAGTATGGAAACCATTTCCGATACAGTTAGCTTGTGCCAGAACAATTCATTGATCACAAGGTTTAACGTTGGATGAACTTGCATTTGATCCTAGTGGTATATCAACACAAATATTAGTGTAGACATCATTGTTACATGTTAGAACCATGTAATCATTGTATCTTCTTAAGAAACCAACATAAAATAACTTTTGTGTGAATAAGAAAACATTGGAAGAAACAAAATGCTTAAGAACTAAAGCATGGTGGAAACCACCATAAATACATAAGGCAATGGAAATGAGAATACTTTAATGATTGAAACTTTGAATACATGAAGTCTACATGCTCATGTCAGTGACATTGTACATGATGAAGATATAATGAGTGATATGATTATTTGTATCTAAGAAACAGATCTAAAATTTTTGCCATCAAATAATGAATTTTGCAAATTCAATTTCAACATATTAAATTGTGTTCATGGAGTATTTAATTGCATAAAAAAAACATAGATATTTTATAAGGCAAGAACATTTATAATAAAAAAATTGAATTTTTTTTTCTTCAGAAGTCTATTTTCAATGTCGAATATGCACAATAAATATATATGTTACACCAAGTGTCTATTTCAATCGTTATTGAAGCAATTGCAATAGAAAAGACATATTTCATGCATGGTGGTTACATTTTTCTAGTTGTTGGAGATTTCAATATTCACATCAATTCGAATAGAAAATAAAGTAAAAAATTATTAGAGTACACACTGTCAGAATGATTATATAAAGTAACAAGAAATTTTATTTTTGGGAATAAAACAATTATTGATCACATTTGGACAAATTTTCCTGTTCAACAATCTCATGTTCATATTTCACATTCATACTAGTGTTATCATGATGTAGTTCATGCTTCACTACACTTTATGTGATTCTAATCCTACATAGGCTATGCATTTTGTTTTGAAGAAATGAACTTCATTGGCGATTATTAATGCAATACAAAAAGTTTTTGTGAAAATTATATGTTTTGTATAGGCTAGAATGGTAGATTTTCTAATTTGTTTTGTTTGTGCTTCGTGAGCTTGTGAAAGTGCAGAGTAACAAAATGAATCTCATGAAAAATTTATGTTAACTTCACACCTCCACATACAACATTTTCATTGTCAAAACTTTAGTTAATTCTTTTGGTGGAGCTTTTATGATTATGCATAGATCCACACCTCCGAACCCATGGGTGCTTAACTGACTGAAACACCATGGCCACTTACATAAGGTAGAAAATGTACATGATCATCCTAAGATTATGGTTATAGAGTAGGTTTGAGTGGTAGATCTACCACCATTCGCATGGTAATCTCAAGAGAATGGTTGATTTGAATCAAAATTGAGCATGTTAAGAAATTTTTACATATGGATTAACTCGTCAAATATTACCAATTCAACCTTGCCTTTAACTCAGGATATCTCAAGACTATCCTAGCACTTCAATCTACTTTCTTCATTGTCCTCTTGTGCATAGAACCAATCTACAAATGTAAGACAAGGAGTTGTTTGAATTATGGTTGGTGAACAAAAAAGATCGGAAATATGTGTAACAAAACTAGGAGCTAATTAATTATATAATTATTTTGGTGGAACCTTTTTGTTTTATACTAATTTCTTCGCACATTCCTTCCATACACTTCCATCTCTCAGAACAATTTTTCCGCACATTCTCATAGTAAACTTTATTTAGGAGTAATTAAAGTTGAGCAAGTAAGCAGTAGATTATGTATTTACAAGAAAGAACATAATATAGTTGACAGATAAGAGAGTGAAACAATTTTTGAATTTTTCAGTGTATAATATATTAGGATTTTTGGTAGCAAAATCTAGCACTCGTTTTGCTCGTTTAGAGTTCTACCCAAAATTTTCATTTTTCCAAATTAAATTCCTTTTTCCCAAAAATATGTCATCCAGGGTATAAGTTATCCAAATTTTTTTTTTTTGCTAGTGTCTCTTGGATGTTGTTGATGGCCAAATATGATCTCATCAGCATGTAAGGGAGACCACCTATTCAGCGCCCCATCTACGCCCTTATCCGTTTGATTTGGCGGTTCTGACTCGTTCTACTAGGTAAAGTTACCCCTTCTCACTCCCTAATGACTTGTGATACTTCAATTACTTACTGGGCAAGAAGAGAGATATTGTATCTACTCTCTTACAAAGCTCTTGCAGGAAAGCGACCCTTAAGCTAACTTGAGGGCTCAACCAAGGTACCCTAAAGTCTACCCCTACATAAGAGGACTTATAAAATTCAATAGTTAAAATCTAAACGAAAATCTATTCTAAAATGTAACCAAAAGGAAAGAAATCCTAAGCCTATCTCAATTAGGGAGACGTAGATCTAAACCAACTTAGAGAAAGGTAATTAAATGGATTGACAATTCAACATGACTCTCTTATGGCTAATATCTAACTAATGAAATAGTTATGATAGTTGATATTATGATTAAAAATCATGTTATGTTCGGAAACATATTAATAATGAATGATTAACTATTAAAACCAAGAAAATGTTCACAGGATTTCAATAGTAGTTAAATCAATTTTAGATAGTAAATTTATGAGTAAATAGCTACTTAAGAATCTAACTTAAGCACTTGAGAAAAAGATAAAATTAAAAACAAATCTATTAGACTAATGAACTAGATAGCTATTCCAAAATATATTCAACTTCACATCAAACAACACTGCTCAATATGAAAATTATTTCACAAAGATATGCCATCAAAAATTTATAATTTGCATTTTAATAAGATTATTTTTAATTATAAATCAATAAACCTGGCATATTCACTCTGTTTCCCAATGGATCTCAACCAATCTTCTCAAAATGCTCAACTCTACTAGTAGAGAGAAGAACCACAAAAGTGAAATTTTTGCCTCATTAACATAAATTAAATTCTAAAAGGAAAACCCCCAATATCCTCAGATGTAAGTATCCCCTTTCTCCTATAGCTAAAAATCCTTTACAAAAGTGCTTCAAAGACTTCAAAATGTAGAGAAGAGGATGAACCCTTTCCTCATTCTCAAAAATGATATTTATAATTTACAAAAAATCTCCAAAAATGGAGAACTATTGGAAGTGGTTTAGATCCATCTATTTTGGGGCTTCTAATCCTCTTATTTTCCTTTTGTGGTGAAATATTAATTCTCCAAGATGATATATTTTGATCCTCTCCAACATATCTCCTGTGAAAAACTAATCAAATTTAAATAATTTTTCACATGAAAAACAAAATGCCAAAATATGGAAAACAAACATTGAAACCAAAATCTAATTAAATAAATAAAATAAATGAAAATTGTGCCTCCCATTGATCTCTTTGATGTTCTATTTAGCCCAAGAAGGCTCAATTCGAATTAATTTGCAACAATAGAACTCATCATCAATGAAAATTGAAAAAACAAAATCCAAAGAATTAGTTTTGGTTGCAAATTCAGAGCCTCAACTTCTGTTATTTTTTTGGAACAATAAATGAATATATTTGATTGAGTTAATATTCTATATTGTTATCCTTTATTCTAGCTTTCCAACGAGCTATACTAGGCATCATTTGTCCTGATAAAACTCAAGGTATTAGCCTTCAAAGTCAAAGTGTCAAAATTGCCAAAATTATGAAAAATGCATGCCTAGGCCAAAAATATAATATTTTTGTTAATATATACAAATTAATAAAAGGAATCCTAATTTGGAAATTAATTTAAATAGTTAAATTAAACATTTTTGTTTTTGTAAGTCGGTATTTTATTCATTAATAAAAAATGGAGTACATGGATACCAAAAAACGGATGGTCTTACAATGACTAGTTTTGTTAAGCAATGCTAGATGGGATATACATACTAGGAAAAAAATACTAAGTAAAGCAGTCTAGAGCCTGGAAAACCAAAAGCACCAAAATACATGCAAAATCTATAAAACACCTGTCACTATGCTTAATCATCTAAAAAAATAGAGGTTGGATTATTTGGTCCCGTCCCTAGAGGGGGAGGGGAGCAATATGGACAGCTAACATGTTACTCAAAATAAGATAGCTAGGTTTCCATCTTGTCTACATTTTCAGCAAGAATATTTTCCTCCATCAAACCACCACCATTCTTTGTTAGAGATGACATTGAAAATATTGCAGTTGATTAAGCATCTATAGCACAACTTCATGATATTCATTGCGAGTCCTATCATGTGCCTCTACCAGATCCTATAAGTATTCTTCGAGATTCCACTGAGAATTGGAACAATGAGAAGGTCCAAATTGCCTATGCCTATCTGTGCCTCCACTACCATGCCAACTACCACATCCCCGGGTGCTACCACCTTAGCTTTGGGTAGCTTGCGATCAGCTGTGTCCACCGCTCCCAGCCTTCAACGCCACGTCCACCAATCCCTAATACCTACCCACTCCCATCCCGCCCCCGATGAGGCAATGATTCTGGATGGGATGCTTTAGCCCTCATGTATCTCATATCTGGCCTCATTATGCACCCATTGAACCAAGCTACAAACCTCCAAACCAGCCCACAGAACATGCTTGCCTTATAGCGGCGCCCCCCACCCATATGCAAACCCAATAGAAAACCGACCTCATGACATTCACCATACAAAAATAATCCAAACTCAATCAATTTGCTGACTGGGATAGCCTCAAACATAATGGGATTATCCAAGGCCAAATCCTAGCACTAATTTTAGAATAACAAGGATGAAATGGGGCACAACCAATATCCTAGACCCGATGAAGACCTAACCATTGACCACTCCCATAGAAAAATAACACCCAAATTCCAAACGGGCACATCCAGGCACCACCACCTCAATTTGAACCATTTCCAAACCCTAGCCGAGGATAGAGGATCCCCAGAAACACCCAGACCAACTAGATCCTAGAATGAAAACTCTTCACACTCAACCTGAGCTAGGAAAAACCTAGAAAATAAGAACTAGTATCCAAAACTAGAAAATAAGAACTCATATTCAAAACTAGAAAAGAAGAACCAATATCCAAACCAAAATCAACCTGTGAAAAACAAGAGTCTACCTAGGCATAGACAAACCCAAAACAACATGGTGAGGATACACAAAGAAAACAACAACCCGTGAAAAACAAGAGCCTACCCAGGCATAGACAAACCCACAATAGCATGGTGAGGATACACAAAGAAAACACCACGTAAACATTCCCCTGGTCTGAAGAGAATGAAAACCACCATCCCAAAAGAGATAAGGGCAGGGGCAAAGCCTAAATTCATGGAAAACAACACAAAACCAATCAAAAAGGACACATATCACGAGCCAAACTAGCTTACCTCACCCAGATGGCGATCTATTTTCCCAAAGACACCACGATACTCGAAATTTCTAGTGCCTTGGCCTACACCACCTCTCCATCTCCTTTAGAAGCCTGCTGCCTACCCATGGGAAAAAACACTCGTCACTGGACAATCTATGGTTTCCCTTTCATTCTCAAAATAACCCTAGTCTCTTGCCACTTTCTGCATTAAGTTTCCAATTTTCCACTATCTTCCCCATGCTTCCATATTGCACGCACATGTGAACAAAACTAACCTATTAGTATACATAATGTGGGATGGAAGATCCTCTACCTTCCCATCCTTCTATCGTATGCCCACTATCATAGCCCATGCGTCAATGTGTGTACCTACGTCTCCTCGAGATCTGACACCCCCATCAGGGAACACTCTTCATTTGTGACAATATTGCACAGGTCTTTTAGATAAAGTACCCTAAAATTTATCATCCAATCATGGAGCAGTTCCTGGGTTTGGTGATCACTTCCCTAGATTCCCAGTTTGTCTAATGCTTGATTCCCTTGTTGTCTCACATGTTCGGTGATTAAATATTCAAATAAGATAAATGGGAATATATTATTTCAATGATGAGCTCAAGCACCTAGCTAGATGCAGCCTTATCAGGTGGGGAACCATCTATAAGTTTCTACATCATAGAGATTGCAATTTGCAAATCCTAGGTGATTTGAATTTTATCCAAACCCATCTTTGTTGTTGTTTTAAGGCCCTTATACAATGCTAGATTTTTTGCTACATTATTGGTTATAATGCCACAGTAAGAAGCATATAATTTCAAGATCTTAACCTAGTCATAATGAATCATAACTCCTAAACTTGCAGGGCCAAGGGTTTCCTTTGGATTCTCCATCAAAATTAAGTTTGAAGAAGCGAACCAGAGGGAAGACAAATCTGTCAATCAAAATTTCCTAAGAGAGGGGTTGTGAGAAATCCCAGGGAAGATTAATTCCAAGTGAAGACCCAAGTCCCTAAGGATTCTCGTCTCCTTACCTTCTGCTTTCCAATCCTCCTTTGGCTAGTGTTCCACAAGGATGGATTCCTTTATACTTCACTTTACAACTTCCCATATATGCTCTATCCTTATTTCTTATGAATGAAACACCACCTGATTCCTATCTTTTGAGATATTCCCAAGGATGAAGCCTTGTGAAAGATATCTGGTTATGTTTTCTATGGGATTCTTGAAAAATTTCCTTCTCCATGGCTCTAAGGACTCCCTTATGTTGTTGGAGATCTATCTATGGTGCCAAATAGTTGCACTATTCAGTTCCATAGTATTTATAACACAATGTAATTATTGAGAAGGTGGCCAATTGTATCCTCTTTATTGGCACAAATTGGGCATAATTATGTACCAACAAAACCATTTTTCCTGATCTTGTCCTAGGTGAGAATATTTCCATTCCCAATAAGCCATCGAAAGAAAGGAGACTTTATGCTAGAGACTTGAATACCATATTTTATTCCAAAGTGGCTCCTGTGGTACTTCAACTGAAGAAAATAATATGAAATAGGCCTCTTTTACTGAGAACGAACAACAAGGGAGGTGGCCACTTCTAAGTTTTTTTGGCCCTTGCAAATTAAGGATGAGGTGCTCTTGAAGGAGATTATATAGAGTATCCCATGGCAGAGGAGGGTCGTGCTCCAGTCAATTCCTTTTGGCCTTCCATTCTCTTCATTTTCTTATCTAATTAAATTCCTACCAAAAATATTTAACTTTCAATGCTCCTATTTGTGTTGTAAAGGCTTGGATATCTTTAAGGATCTCATAGGAAATTAATTTTTGGTTTTTCATCCAAGGATCCTCCCAAAATTTGACATATTGTTCATTCCAAACCTCCCAAAAGATGTGAGCCTGAACATGACCTTTGTTGTCCTGTGCCATATTCTATATGGATGAACTGCTTGGGAATTTCTATTGATTTAATGATATATCCAAGCTTTCATTCCTACTATATTTGTGAGTCCAGAGTGCCTTCCAAATTTTTGAGCTTCCTTCACATGACTTCCACCATAATTTAGCTCCAAGAACCTTAGTCACTAATGCCAAATCTTTAATTTTGAGGCCACCATAGAGTTTGGGATTACATAATTTATCTCATGCAACTAGGGACCATTTATTTCTTATTTGGAAGCCTAACCATAGGAAATTTCTATATTTGGAAACTATTTTGATGTACACATTTTTTTGGGGCTGGAAGAGCTGAAAGTAGTTAAATTGGGACAATTTGAAAAACTGATTTCATAAGAGTTAACCTGCCAATTGAATTCAAAACCCTGAAGGTCTAGCTTGAGAGTTTCATGTCTAAATGGTCCAATAGATCCTTCCAGCACGACACTTGGAGATAATTAGAAATAAGCAGGACCCTTAAATAATAGTTCTAGATAGAGCCATTGTGAAACCGAAGGGTCCTTACGAAATGCCTCTATATACTGGGATGCCTGTTGAATAAAAATATATATGATTTATCTCCATTGATTATAGTTGTTGAGGACTTTTGAAACTCTTCCAGGATAGTACTGAGCTATCTTTCTTCCCTCAAGGATGGATTCCCAAATAGTGTGTTGTCATCAATGAGTTTTTCATGGGTAATAGGTGGAGCGCGAGGGGTTAGACACAATCACTAAAGGAGACTTGACTCAATTGCAACTTTTAAATAACAGTTAATCCATTCAGTTGTGATGATAAAAAGGGAAGGGGAGATAGGATCTCTCTATTTTAAACCTATAGATCCTCAGAATAGATGAGATGGATAACCATTGAGAATGATAAAGTGTTGCATATGATTACGCAAGGAGTTATTTCTCTGCAATCTCATGCCCGATTGATATCACTAGACCCCAAAAGGAAATACCAATAGAGATATAATAGTGTCCCAACCCAAATGATCAAACATCCATCAGGAAGTCAGCTATGTATACTACAAGGAAATATCTGTGTACCTAGCCTCCTTGTCCACACCTGATTTCGATCCCTACACACAATCACAAACAAACAAAGACAATAAGTGACCTTCCTCGAAAGATTGTTATATCAAAATATCATAGAAATAATTATAAAGAATGTTGAATAAAAATAGATAGGGGGAAAGAACATATGTTTATATTAATCATATAAGTGAAATTACATCAATATACCTTTAACAAATAAGATCCTCTCCTCCATCTTTTAGTATGGTCTCCTCTCCCAACATAGTAGAGCTCTCACGCTATAGTTTGGATACATTCTCTCCCCCCCTTTCCTCTTGGTGAGATTATATAGGCTAATTCTATCCTCTAGGATAATGTATCTAGACACCTAGGGGCTTGAGAAGTTAGGAAACTTCTACAATAATGAACCCCTGGCCAACTCATACACAACTAGGTCAGGTTGATCTCCTTGGGAATGGAAAACTCTAGAAACCTTTTTCATAATTATGAGCTTTTTCTCAATTATCCCAATTATGAAATAATTATTATCTCATAATTATAATATTTTGGAAAATTAATTATGAGAAATAACTCAATCATGTAATTCCACCCTTTTATCAATGGATAAATTTCATATAAGTAAAACAAAAGGCTAAAAGGGATGCATTTTAGCCAAGCAACTGAGGTAAGTTCATAGTGAGTTTCTCTCACTATAATGGAGTGGAAAATAGGGTTATAACATAGAGTAAAAGTGCATTTCAATCAAGTATTTAATCCATTTTATTGAGGTTTGAGAGAAACTAAAAGAATCAAGGATAATTAAGATATAATTCCAATTAAGGAGATCATTGGCCTTGGACAAGTCAAGTTTTATGATCATACCCGGTAATTTAGTTGACTTTAGATAGTGCACTAGCTCGTGAGCTACTATAATTCCATCCATGATCTGCCTTCCTTTTACGAAGCCAGTCTCCTTAGGTACTATAACTGTTTCATAAGAGGCTTCAAACACCAAACCATTATCCCTAAAATTATCTTGTATATTACATTGCAGATGGCGATCAATTTCAAACCACTCGGATGAACAACAACTCCTTTCTTTGGAATAAGTGTGAGAAAGGTGGCGTTGAGGCCCGACCAAATCCTTTGGGTTCGATGGGATTCCTCAACCAATTCGTGAATTTATGGACCAAGGAAATGCCAACCGACTTTAAAAAAGTTGGAGGTAAAACCGTACAGGCCTCGAGATTTGTTTGAGGGGAGAGATATAACCACTTCCTCTCCTTCTACATAGGAGATCTCCCACATTGGGGCCTCATTTTGTTCCTCCGTGAACAATCTTGGGTTGAATTTTTGACCTTCTATAAAGCACAAATTTTGTCATCCCCAAGTTTTGATAGAAGATTTCATAAATGCGAGGTCAAATCCTCAGTAATTTCCTCATGTTGCATAAGCCATTAGCCTTCCTGGAAATTTAGGGAAAATATTTGATTGGCTGGCCAATGCTTTATCATTGTTCTGTGGAAGAACTTGGTATTACTGTTATAGACATTTTTGGGCACTACAACCCCAAGCATGAAATGTCCATAAGCCAAGGGCTCCTAAGTCCCTAAAAGTGTTGGTCTAACCCCTAAAGGAACAAGGTCAACTGATTACAGCTTCTCCCAGAAGTTCTCCATTAAAAACTACTAAGAACTGGTCAAAACTGGATCATTTTACCTGCTCCACTGGCCAAGTGCATTGCATCACACCTAAATACACTGTGTGGGTGCATTGCATTTCAAAAAGCCCTTCTATGGGGTGCGATGGGCGAGAAATGACAAATGGCAGTGTCATTCCACGAGGTGGAGAGGCAATGGAAGCTTCCAAAATCTTCTCCTGTGACACTTGCCTCTCTGAATTCGACCAAGGATGAGTAGGAGATCATCAATTTCCAAGTGGAATCAAGAACTATCAGAGAGAAGACACTAATCAAAAACCCAGAGCTGACTCACACCTCTGCAAATATCTATATATAGATCTCTCATCCCAGAGATCCAGAGGTTAGAGGCTGGAATTTTGCATATTGTAAGGAATTGTTGTTGGTTTCTTGAGACAAACATCAGATTGTTGGGTGATCTAAGCTTTGTATGAGGTGAAGAGGGGCTTCCTTGCTGAGAGGTTGATGCTGGGTTAGAACAACTGGTTGTAACTCCTCTTGGCTCTTTCTTGTTTATTAATAAAAGCTATTCAAGTTTTCCTCCATGCTCTTGTGTCATTGATGTTTGCTGCATTTGTATGGTCAATTTACATCTGATCCTAGATTGTTTATGATTATAGATCCATGTCTTTGTATAGTGCTATGCTAGTGTGATCTTACAGGTACTTTGTGAAGCTGGGCATGAAAGGGAGCAGGTAGCTAAAGACTATCAAATAAGAGAGGAATCAAATCAGGAGATTAGCGCAAGACAAAGGTTGGTCTTTCTGTTCCTCTCTATCTATAATTCATAAAGGAAAAACGAAAGTAGGTTTTCTCTGTTTGTTTCTAAGGCAGCTGTCACACCTTAGTGGGATAGAGCAGTTCTATATAGACACTTTTCCCTGTAACAAAATGGCAACTCTGTTGGGGACGAATTAGTTTGTTTGTTTATCTTCCTTGTTGACTATTTCATAAACTTACAGGTAGCATTCGAACTGCATTTTCCATAGCAAATGCAAAGAAGATAAATGCTACTTCAGTCCATCTATGGGATCTATTTATGATTTAAGCAACTGATTCACAAACTCTCTGATTGCCCTTGTGATAGCTCTTAGATCCTCCTTAGATCTACCCCTGATTTTTACATTACTGATTACCTTTTGCTCGGCCAAAACCCATGAACTGAACTGCAAACTGTGACCCGGAACCCAAACAGAGTCTCGTTTCTGGCCCAGCGCAGGTACTGTTCATAGAATCTAAACTTCAGCGCACTTCTCGAGTGGAGAAGGTGCGCTACATTTCAAATTCCCTGTGTTATAGGTGCGCTGATCAGACTAGGCTTTGTGCAATTTTGGTTTCTGTGATTCATTCTTTCCAGTTCTATTCCTGAATTTTGCTGCCTGTGATCAGTATATGTCTATTTGAAACCCCTTTTCCTTGCTGTTATTCCGCATCCTTTGTACAAAAGAACTATAAATGTTTTTGTGTGTTTGTTGAGTCATTTTCAGTTCTCCTTTGCAAAAGTAGCATAATCGTACTGTCGTCCTTTGATTTGAAACTGACGCAAGTGTCGATTTCGATCATAGGAAAGAGTTTGATTGCTATTGATGGTCGATTATCCTGTTACTATTGTTTTTGGTCTGAATTTGTAATTTTATAGTGTCAAGAACAAGTATTCATTTCAAAATCGTAGGGTGTTGTGATCGCCTCCATTTTTTATTTCGAAAATAAACTTGTTGATATTTGTCGCTTTAAAAGGAAATTCAGATTTGTGCATCAACTTTCTTCTTATCATTCATATACTAAGAAAGTCGAAAACAAATACATGCATGTGCATTTGCATATAGACAGTCTGATTGGTTTGATTTAGGAAAGTGCATTTAGAGTGTGCTCTTTGCTCTTTGTGAAAAGATTATGTCTTTCTTTCCTTAGTAGCTAGGATTTTCATTGCACAAAGAAGGTAAAAAGATTGTTTATCATCTTAGATTGCATTTTAGGAATTACATCTACATCTCGCGGTGAACCTGAAAGGCAAACTTCATAAACAAGATCAACTATAAAATAAATTCAATGAATCTAACGACACTTTGGAACCTAACGCACAACATTTAGAAGTCTAGGCTAGAGACGTATTACAGCGTCGTAAAGCCTCGTAACTGTTGTTCTCACTGATGGTTGATTGATTCCTCCACTTTGAGACAATAAGTGCCAGTACGGACTTGTGCTCGCACGTACTGTCGAGTATATTTTGGGAGACCACAATAGGCTTAATCCTTTATCCATAGGAAGCCGTGTCTGCCGCCCTATCGATCGCAATGCACTGAACATAGCATTCGGGAAGATTGACTGCCGTATCGTAAAAAGTATTCTGCAGTTTTGCGATTGGTTTGGTAATCCCTCTACCTAGATTTCCAGAGCAGTCCCTTTCATTCCTTTTCAGACTCCTTAACGGAAAAGGTCCATCTGAGCACTTGTCACTTCAGGCTCATTAAAAATCGAAGGCGACTAGAGTCATCTTTTGTTTTTTCTCGACTCTTTAAAATTGAAAAAACAAGTTGTGTCAAAGCGTCTAAAATTCATCTAATTCGGAAACATATTTCCCCTTGATTTTTAGTTGATTGAGTGATCCGCGATCATGGAAGAAAGTCAATCGAAATCGCTAGAAAATCTTTTGAATAAACTAGATATGTCTGAACAACCATCGACATCCAGGACTGTGTCCTCCGATGCAGCAACAGCAGAGCCTCCTGCTGCTACTCCAACGATGTTTGCTGGTGTACCATCTGTCCCGGCAAGTTATCAACAACAAGCCAGAGTCCAATCAGGGACTGTTTCGACGACATTGTCAGTTCCTATTTCTTCATCCGGATTATCATCTGGTATTTATTATGTTGAAACTCAACAAATTGATCCAATGTGTCTTCAAAGGCCAATCTACCCTTTAAGTACTGGATTGCCACCATATGGAGGGCAGTATGCCTGTTCATTTTTCCCTCCTGGAGAACAACCATATGGGAGTTTACAACAAAGTTCATGTCAGACTGGAATTACTTCCAACGGTTGGGTACGAATACTACCTCAGCAACCAAGGGTTGTATATTCAATGCAACCGGTCCACCCTGTGTCGAATATTCCCACTATACCTGCAATGGTGACTACGTCGCAAGTACAAGCGCTACTTGTTGTATGTCAACCCCAAGTTTCTCAGGTTGCAATACAACAGCCTCTTGTCTCAACGACTCAATCACAACCTAAGGTTAGTGCCTCCTTATCTGGAGCGACTTAGGCTCAAACAAGTACTGTGACTTCTCATCTTGGTCAATCATCCAGTATTGGGCAACAACAAATGGTCCAACAACCATGGCTGATTCAATCTCAACAACCGCCATTCCAGCAATCATATCAAGGACCTGAGCAACAAGTCTTTGTAAGTAATGGGCAACCGCATTTCCAAAGCGGTTATGAACAACCATATTATAATGGTTATGCCCATCAACCTTGTCAAAGTTTCCATCATCAAATACATTATGCTGGTATGCAAAGACCCACTGCGCAGGCGATTCCATCTTATCCTGGGTATGCTTCGCCTAACCTGAATCAATAGTTGCCCTTTGTAGCAACTCTAGAATTACCAGATCTAAACCGGTTGATGAATGATCCAATTGCTTATGCCCTTTGGTGGCCAGCGATTCCGCATAAACTTCCATCAGATATTCCTAAATTTAATGGAAATCTGGGTGAAGACCCGTCGAATCATCTGATGACATTTCATCTGTGGTGTTCATCAAACATCCTAAACGATGATTCGATTAGGCTTCGCCTTTTCCGAAGGACGTTAACTGGTCCGGCAGCAAAATGGTATATTGAATTGCCCAGAGCTTCATTTGACAACTTCAGTACCCTAGCCACAACCTTTTTAACCCATTTTCAGTTATCGATAAGGTACGAAACGGGAACAAAACTCCTTACCAATTTCAAGCAAACAACGACCACTCACATATCCGATCATATACATGAGTGGCGACGTCATCGTAGAATGGTAAAAATGTATGTTCCTGATCAGCTTTTAGCTGAATGGTTTATTAAGTCATTATTGCCTTCCATCACGGAAGATGTGGCAAAAGGGGGAGTCGTCACTGAAGAGCAAGTTATCGCTCGTACACAATATTTAGACTTGATTTACACTCAGTCTCGCACGCTCTACGATAAAATACCTGATGCTTCTAGACCGGAATTCTCAGTCCCTCCTCCTCCTAAATCAAACAATGACTCTCATGTCGGCGATGGCGTGATTGGCGCAACAGACACGGAATCGACAAAGGCTACATCTAAAAGGTGCCATAAGATTTCTAGTCAAAATGAAAATGAGGAACTTCTTGCCTCGGAAGTAAATGCCATGTCGACCGACAAGGGCAAACAACTGAAGCAACCAGGGGGAAAGAAGAAAAAGAAAGGGAGAAAAAAGAACCAGGATGAGTCATCTCCTGGAAAACCTTCTGCAAACCCTTCTGGGCAAAGGAAACCCCCTGCAGGGTGTCATATATGCGATGAGGATCATCGGACGAGAGATTGTCCACATAAAGCTGAAGTTAAGAAACTCTTTAAGAGTTCAAAAACCTCAGCAGTATTGACTGATCCGTTTCCAAACTCGGGAACCAAACTAGTTGCTAATCAAAATGCTTCCTGATCCCAAGTGCTTATGTTGTCTATCTCAAAGTAGAAAAATGATTCTTTGACAAGGAATAAAGATTACGGGAATCCACAGCTGTCGAATAACAAGGCTAATGAACAACCTAGTAGTTCGACAAGAACTTTGACCGAAGTTGTGCCACCCATCATTCTTGAACCAACGATAAAGTCACCAAAGGGAGTAGTACACAAATCGACATTTAATCCTCGTGCAAAAATAGCACAGAATTATAATATAATAGAGGACCTGGCCCAATCGTCGTCCGCTATGTCGACACTTGAGGTACCGCAAAATTGGCCCTCCCAAAGGCAAGATTTATTATCAGCAATAGGTGGGATTGGCCCAATGGATTCCAATCTTGTGGCCTTTGATCATAAAGGATATGACCCTCAGTTACCAGCTCAACTAGATTTCCTTATTCAAGTGAAAGACCTCAACAAAATTTTTCATCGAACAATTATTGACGAGGGGGCATCTACATGTATTATGTCGATGAGTTGTTGGAAAAATGTAGGCTCACCACCCTTGTCACGATCATCAACAATGTTAAAAGCATTCGATGGACGATCATACACTCCATACGGGATTTTAAGTAACTTGCAAGTTGAACTAGGGTGCAAAATAGTAGAAATTGATGTTGAAGTAATCGACGGAAGCCTCGATTACAACATCCTACTAGGAAGGCCCTGGATATATGCCATGGCCGCAGTTGTGTCGACCTAATTCAGGAAGATTGCATTTCCCTTTCAAGGAGGAATTACAATCTTCAACCAACAAACATTTCTCCCCAACAGTTCACAAGTTACGGGAAGCATTCCAATGATCCATGGAAGCAATCATTCGCTTCAAAATATCGGAGTGGGCCACCTAAAAGACCCTGCCTTAATGGGTACTTTTGCCCTACCGCCTCCGAGAAATTTGGCGGAAGTGGCCACGGTGGGAACCTGCAACATGATATCTTCTAAATTCAGAAGATTCCTGAACATTTTGTCAGCATGGATCATCACCCTAATAGAAATATTGTAGCAATCAATTTTCTTGGCCTGGGGGGCAAACTCAAATCAACACTCATCGAGTGTTTGGATAGATAGGTCTAAGGAATATGGCACTTCTTCAGATCCCTGGTCGCATGTACATCCTACAGACGAAGGAATCATTCAATCAATGATGACAGGAGAGGTACCATTGGAAGATTACCACCATCGCTCCCATCTTCCGAATTACCATGAAGATTATTCCAGCAACCTTAATCATCCATCAGTTTTTTATTTTCTATCAAATACTGTAAATACGGTGGATTTCGAGGATAGTTCTTATCTCGTGTCGACCTCGTTAGAAAATGAAACAAGGAGTCATGAAGATAGTTCTTTTACTGTGTCAACCTCATTAAAAAATGAAACGACTCCCTTTCCAAATCGAGTCTTTGATGACGATCTCGTAAAATCAAAGTCGAGTCTTTCGAAGATCTCGAAGGTAAACCTTCATTCCAACCACCGAGTTGAATGCAATGAAGCTTGGGGGGCATGCACCTCTATTTGAATTATTATGCTGGGGGCATGCAAACTTATCACGAGTAGTGTTACTGCAGGGTTCAAGCTCGTTAAAAAATAAACCCGCCACGAGCAGTGTTACTGCAGGGTTCAAGCTCGTTAAAAAATAAACCCGCATCGAGCAGTTTTAGCGCATAGTTCAAGCTCGTTAAAAAATAAACATAAGCCATGAGCAAATGTTTCCCCCCGCATTTAAGCTCATTAAAAAATGAACTATTCCCCGGTAAATAACCATTATGAATGTAATACTTCAGCCTTAAAAGCCTTGGTTATGTTTGCACCGTCACCTCCACTTTTGCATTGGCTGATCATTCACCTCCATTTGATTGTTTACCCATTTTGAGGAACAGTTGTGAGAGTGATCTCACTAGCCATCCTTGTAACACTGCCATGATTGGAAAATTCCAAACCATACCTGGAATCAGTTGCTACCCATTTTATCACTCGTTCCTCAAAAGACGAGTCTCCTTTAAGCTCTTTTCAATTGACTCGTAAAATATGAAAAGATTGCCGAGCAATTGGCCTCTCCAGCTCGTTAAAGGGACTGAAAGTGTTATCCCTCCTCTAAATTTTAATATTTTTGGACCTGAGGGATTATTACACAAAAAGATCAAGCGCTTGTTTTGTTCGGCTCGTTAAAAGTATCGAAAATTCATCCCTTCTGTATTATTTTATACTTTTTTAGACTTAAGGGATTAGATGATGAAAAAGGAATTTTGGAGTTTCCTTTACGTTCCTTTTCAGACTCTCTAAAATTGAAAAGCACCGAGTTATCTTTGTCGTTAAACTCGTTAAAAATTTTAATAGCAACAAACTTTTCTATAGATGAGAACGAGTTTCACTATCGCTAGGCTCGTTAAAACATAGCGATGGGTTTTCCCGAAGGGAAAATTATAGAACAAGCATATGTTATCCTCCTCAAGCTTGAAAAAAATAAAGAGGTACTGGTCAGCAATGACTAGGGAAAATTGGGAAGAAAACTTAAAGAAACTTTGTTGGTAGCAAGTCGCTCTTGAACATGACACTTTCACTCCGCATCCAAGTCGGGTTGGGTTGTTTCATTCACTGGTCACATCACCATGGTCCCATCATACCATCCACATTTGGGGTTAATGCTACCAATCCATCACGTCAGTGTCACCGATATGTTCAAGAGAAGTCATTCAGAGAGTTCACCTGTGTCTCACCCACTACAATACATTTATACTCCATTCTTTCATGACCGCCACCCTGAACCTTATATCACCAGATCATTTTCACCTCCATTAAAATCATTTGCACTGTTCCGTGTCATTGACGTGGGATTCATTAAGGCCCTTCTATGACAGATCGCTTCTTGTCGACATCAGCTCATTATCCAAGAAGTCGGTCTAGGAACACCCCATTCAGTACTTTGAAGCTTGCATGCCTCAATGGCAAGTTTCTCACTTCCGGCGACAGGTTTACATCAATGGCCTTCGACCGAAAGATTTTGCGTGGTGTTCGACGCCAAGTCCTTTATTCACACCACGTGAATTGTACTGCAGTACCTTGAGGGTCATTATCATTATCGGCGATTCCTCTCGTGCCTGTTAACAGCTTACATCATTAGCTGGTAATTAGGTGATGTATTTCCATGTTCGACTCTAGAACATCTCTCACATGGATAGACTTGTACTTCGAGTGAAGATCGAGAGAGATTGAAGACCTCGGATCTAGTTTCATCCATCCGGGCTATGATATATATTCAGGGAAATAAAGACATCAAATGTACATCATTGCTGCACAGATAATCATCCAATCAAAGGGATGATGGCTCTATCTGAATCATCAATCTACACTCAGACGATTGTCTGTCCTATGTACATGAAAATGAATTTATAAAGCTGAGCATGGGAATGCCCGCCTCGGCTAGATCATGAAAATATTATGAATATAATGTATTGTATTGTATCTTATTACAGGTCTCCTCCCAGCTTGAAAGAACTTCTGATCCTCATAATAAAGCATTTCACCCGACATCAAAAGATTAACGACCTCATGCTTTAGGGGGCAACTGTTATAGACATTTTTGGGCACTACAACCCCAAGCATGAAATGTCCATAAACCAAGGGCTCCTAAGTCCCTAAAAGTGTTGTTCTAACCACTAAAGGAACAAGGTCAACTGATTACAGCTTCTCCCAGAAGTTCTCCATGAAAAACTACTCAGAACTGGTCAAAACTGGATCATTTCACCTGCTCCGCTGGCCATGTGCGTTGCATCTCACCTAAATACACTGTGTGTGTGCATTGCATTTCAAAAAGCCCTTCTATGGGGTGCGATGGGTGAGAAATGACAAATGGCAGTGTCATTCCGCGAGGTGGAGAGGCAATGGAAGCTTCCAGAATCTTCTCCTGTGACACTTGCCTCTCCGAATTCGACCAAGGATGAGTAAGAGATCATCAATCTCCAAGTGGAATCAAGAACTATCAGAGAGAAGACACTAATCAAAAACCCAGAGCTGACTCACACCTCTGCAAATATCTATATATAGATCTCTCATCCCAGAGATCCAGAGGTTAGAGGCTGGAATTTTGCATATTGTAAGGAATTGTTGTTGGTTTCTTGAGACAAACATCAGATTGTTGGGTGATCTAAGCTTTGTATGAGGTGAAGAGGGGCTTCCTTGCTGAGAGGTTGATGTTGGGTCAGAACAACTGGTTGTAACTCCTCTTGGCTCTTTCTTGTTTATCAATAAAAGCTATTCAAGTTTTCCTCCATGCTCTTGTGTCATTGATGTTTGCTACATTTGTATGGTCAATTTACATCTGATCCTAGATTGTTTATGATTATAGATCCATGTCTTTGTATAGTGCTATGCTACTGTGATCTTACAGGTACTTTGTGAAGCTAGGTGTGCAAGGGAGCAGGTAGCTAAAGACTATCAAAGAAGAGAGGAATCAAATCAGGAGATTAGCGCAAGACAGAGGTTGGTCTTTCTGTTCCTCTCTATCTATAATTCATAAAGGAAAAACGAAAGTAGCTTTTCTCTATTTGTTTCTAAGGCAGCTGTCACAACTTAGTGCGATAGAGCAGTTCTATATAGACACTTTTCCTTGTAACAATTACATTTACCCTCCTAGATCCATTGTACTCTTGAATTCTATTTGTGAATTTCCACATGCTTGCATTTGTGCTCTAATTCCATTGGAATTTTCCCTTCCTAGTCCTTTAGATTCTCCGTCCAGCCCTCAAGAACGATATTTTGCTAGATTTCCTTTATTTCCTCTTCCAGAGTGCTTTTCTCCTTGTTAATGTTACCAAAATTAGAGTGGTTCCATTCAGTGATTATTTTCTTTAGTTCCTTGAGTTTCATTTGGAATGTTTCCATGTATAAATTCCCTAAGACCCTGTTCTCATTCCACCATTCCTCCAATTTAGAAATAAAGTTAGGCCTCTCCAACCAGAATGCTTTGAAGTGGAAAGGCTGATTCTTAGCACCAATTCTAAGATCAATTTCCAATCTAATGGGCCATTGATCATAACCCAAACAAGAGAAAATGAAACCTTGCAAGAACACATCTTGTTGAAGGATGTCATTGAAAATAAGAAATCTATCCAAGAGAGAAGAGATCTGATGCATTCCCCCCCCCCGCCCAACGATTGTTCCAAGTGAATGTGTTGTTGACAAAATCAGTATTTTCCAGCTTGATATCTTGAATGGTTTCCTAAAATGATCATGAAATTGGATTGAGGCACTGAACCCGAGCTTTATTCTCGCTCAAGTTCGAGATCATATTAAAATATCCATAAGTTATCCAGCTTGTATCCCCTTCAAGACCTTGCATCTACCAAATTACTTATAAACTTGTGCTTTTCTCCAGGAGTGGGTGAACCATAAACTCATGATAACCATACTTTCACCAAGGAGCCAATACATTCAAATTGTCCTGACAAAATATTGGGGCATTCCAACCATGATTTGAAAGAGATGGATATAGAGTCTTATAAGATCCCAAGACCCCCTGCATTATGCTTAGAATCTAGTGATATACACTTCTCCTATGGCCATCATCTACATGTTATTTTTATCAATTTTCCTTGAGAAATCTTGGTTTCCTGCAAGTTGATGATATTCGGTTTTTCCTATTTTATTTTATCTCTTAGGTACCTCAACCTAAATTTTGAGTTAAGGCTCCTTATGTTCCGGGATATTAGACTCATGAGAGAATGGAGGGGGGTCGCTGGAAATACTCTGTGAGAACATTGTATTGGTTGGAATTAACGATGACCTCCCCTCCTTTGATCACCTCCCTCGTTGGTTTTCTGCCTTTCTTTCACTTATGAGACCCTGTACAGTTCTTTGTGTAGTGGATTATGGCCTCATCTTCTAGGATGAGGAGGATTGTTTCAGGAGATGTCTCGCATGGATATTGTTGGGAAAAATAATGAGAGGGGGGGTGAATCAATATTTTAAAAGATCACAATAATAATTTTCTTTTCTAAAATATGTATGTTACTTTAGTGAACCCAACTCATGTATGCACATAACCATTGTAAAAGAAACTAGCGCATGCTTAGTAAACTTGTAAATCAACTAATTATTTATCTGTTAAACCTAAACGAGAATGTAAGATATTTATCAGGCATTTGATAAGAAGTATGCATGTGTAGTAATAATATAATAAAGTATCACACATAAGCAACACACACGAACCCCATGATTTAAGGTGGAAACCCAATGTGGGAGAAAACCACCACTGTCGTCATCTTCATCTTCAAACTTATTAATATCAAAAAATTCTTACATTCTTGTACTGGTGCAGAGACATGCCAGTACGCAGGCACCCACCTGCTAAAGGCTACAACCTTCACTCATTCTCTAGATCTTACTGGAAGGGAGCTCCAACCCCCTAATCTGATTACCAACTACTACTGGCAGGATGCTTCAACTTCCTCACTGAAGGCTCCAACCTACAATAACATCCATGGACCACATTTCATAAATTTTCACATTGGATCCTCCTACTTTAATACATCACAACTTGTAGATCAACTGAAGAAAACACCAACTTAAATTAAACATTCATATCACATAACTAAACTCAGAATACTACTTCAACACATAGAATCAACTGCAACCCTCATCATTCATATGCCATTGTGTATACACTACTTCACTTAAGGAAACCTGCATGTATACGTGCTTTTCTGTAGAGAAACCTACGTAGAGATGTTAATATACTAAAAAATTGTAATTCAAAATTCGACACAGAGTTGACCAAACTTATTCTGAAATATTCTATAATCTTACAGAACCCTCATATAGTTAGCAACATTAATAATCTTTTCAACGAATCAACATGTAACCAAATTCAACTTCATCATTCAATCTATTCTACTTTAGACATTATCACTCAACCCAGATCAACATGACGACATCATTGATAGACAACAGAGATACAACAACAATAATCAAGTTGATCAATCATTTATGAACATAAACCCTTCCTTGATGTATACGGATTTGAAAATGCGAACCCGCTTGTATACGTGACTTAACTGAGACCAACCTGCATACATATTTGCAAATTTTGACCTGGAACTGTACAACTCTTCAGAACTTCAGAAAAACCCATATCATAATATTCAGAGATAAAAACATGCATTAATACTTAGATCTAGTCAATCCATGAGCATATCATAAAATGGAAATTCATTTCAAGCCTCACGATCCTGATCCATCATTGTATTCATCGGTGCATAATTATTTCAGATCTATGTGTCAACTATGGCCCTTACAATGAAAATATACTTCAGATTGAAGTATTTGTCAAAAACCATTTTACATGGACACTTAGCACTTTGATCTTCACCTCCTTATATAGTTAGAGACTTGGCTAATACCATGAGTCAAAACTGCACTAGTGTCTGTTGTAATCTTCGATGGGATCAAGTAGTTGTTACTTCGCTTAATAATGTGGGCTAATACCATGGTAAGGACCCTTTGTATTCTTAAATTAGTGCATGTACATGACTTTTATTCTTTTGTACTTGCGTGTATACGCGATTTGGCCTTGGAGAATCCATGTATAGATATTCAAATATTCACCTTTATCAAACTTCTCACTCTAATCTATAAACCTTTTTCCCATCATTTTTTTATTTTGTTACATCACTCGGTCACCTCTAAAGTGATCTATGGATTCATCTCGTTACCACGTACTTGTTCTGTTACAAGTGATTTTCCATCAAGGACAACACATGCATCATAATACCAATAATACCCCCCGTTTGACTTAACGACAACCATTTTTTGTTGATCACCTCAACCTATAGAAATATATTAGATACATCAAATAACCATTATTTAAAAACCAAGATACTCTCCCCCTTTGACATCAAGGGCAAAGGGCCAACCAAAGCTCCCCCTTCGGATCTAATTTTCACTATAATGCCCATGCTCCCCCTAAGCACATGTTGAATCTTCAGAAAGACTTTCAAATGAACATGAATCTATAGCTCAGCTAAGTATGACCTTTCTATCACCAAGGACTCATACTTACATCAATCGCCCAACCAAGACAGGATATATATTTGACTCAACCACCCAACCAAGTGGGAATACATTTTTGACACTTTCACCCAACCAAGTGGGATTACATATTTGACATGACCTAAAAATTCCATACATGACTAAATATGAAAATTCTCCACATGACCTTTACATCAAATGACAGATATGACATTAATAATTGAGACCAAAAGATCTTAATAGTAGCATATTCAGCAACCATAATGGCAACAATGCATTATATTATGCAAGGCTAATGCTCCCCCTGAACCTATGCTACCTGGTCATTGTCCACAACAAATCCATCAAAGCATCTTCATCAACTAGATAAATATCAATGAGAAAAACATAACTCAATACTATATGAACGGACTATACCCATCAACACCAGACCAAGGAAAAGAAAATCATAGATGTCAGTAACATGTTAGAGGTTGATCTTGAGTCTGTCCCACTGTTTTTCTACTAGACAAAAACATACACAATTGTTTGCAAATAAAATTTCGTATATACATGACTATACTTTATGAAACATGCATACATAAAGCAACCTTCAGAATTTTCACCTGTAGAGTGAGTAGACTAGATTAATAGCAAAATGAGGCAGAGACAATTCCTAGCTTCTGTCTAAGATATTGAAATGCTTCTGTGGGAAGAGGTTTAGTTAAAATATATCAACAGCTTGTTCTTTGGAGGGAGTATATCCAATTTCACATTTTTCTCAAGCACTTGTTCTCGTAGAAAGTGATACTTAATTAGAATATTCTCGGTCTTGGAGTGCATAACATGATTTTTCAAAATACTAATAGCACTTCTATTATCACATAACATGGATATGGGTGGAGAACATTTGATTTGTATATCTTGTAATATTTGCATCCTCCAGAGAACCCGTGTGCAATAACATGCAACGACCACATATTCTTCTTGAGCTGTAAATAAGGCAATGGAAATTTGTTCCTTGTTGAACCAAGATACCAATCGGGGCCCCATGTAAAATGCACCTTCACTAGTGCTTTTCTAGTCATCAACATTTCCAACCCAATCCGCATCTCTATATGCGTTAAGGGTAAGATTTGCATCTTTAGGATACCATATACCAAAGTCTTGGGTTCCTTTGAGATATTTGAATATTGTCTCTACTCCCTAAAGACATGATTCCTTTGGATTGGCTTGGAAATTACCAATAATCCCAACTACATGCATGATATATGTTATGGTACCTGTTAGATAAAGAAGACCTCCAATCATAGACATGTACTCTAGTTGGTTTACTGCGAGAGAATCGTCATTAAAACTGAGGCTACATCCTGTCATCATGGGAGTACATACAAGTTTTCAATCTTCCATTCCATACTTCTTCATAATCTTCTTGAGATATTTTGTCTGTGAGAGAAAGATTCCATGTTTTGCTTGTTTCACTTGTAGACCAAGAACATAGGTTAGTTCCCCAAGTAAAGACATTTCAAATTCTTGCTCGATAATAGAAGAAAAGTTTTGACTCATAGATTCTTCATTACTACCAAAGACGATATCATCAACATAAAAAACAATAATTAATAGTTGATCATCTTCAATTTTTGTGTACAAGTTGTTGTCTTCAGATCCTTTTATGAAACCATGTTGTTTAAGATATTTGTCAAGATGATAATACCATGCCCGTGGATCTTGTTTTAGCCCATATAAATCCTTTTTGAGTTTGCGTACAATGTTTTCATCATTATCCAAAATGAATCCTTTTGGTTGTTCAATATATACTTCTTCTTCTAGATCTCCATTAAGGAAAGCATATTTTACATCGATTCGATAAACTTTGAAATGTCAAAAACTTTAAAATGCAAGAAAAATTCTTAAGGATTCAAGTCTGGCTACTGGTGCAAATGTTTCTTCAAAGTATATACCTTCTTGTTGAGCATAACCTTCCCAAACAAGTCTAGGTTTTCTCTTAATGACCTCTCCATTTTCATTCAACTTATTTTTGAATATCCATTTTGTCCCAATAACTTGTTTATCATGAGGCCTTGGAACCAATTTCCAGTTATCATTCTTTTCAATTTGATCAAATTATTCATTCATGGCCTTAACCCAACATTCATCTTTACTAGCTTGATTTACATTTTATGGTTCAGTGGTAGATAATAAAGCTAGATAACTAGGAGATCCTACAATGGTTCTTCTTGTTTGTACCCCAAATTGCTTTTCTCCTAGAATTTAAGGTTTTTGATGATTACTTTTAACATACCAGGATGGATCCTTTTCTTTGTTTGATGTGTATTCTTCTGCCGCTTCATTAGTTTCTTCTTCTATATCATTGCGATTTGATGTCAGAAAGCATTCATCATCATCATCTTCTTTTGTTGATGTTACCTTTTTGGGATTTGTGCATGCTTCATCAATCACAACATCAATGCTTTCAACAATTTTTTGAAGTCTCTTATTGTAACATTTGTATCCTTTGCTTGTAGATGAGTAACCAAGAAGTATTCCTTCATCTGATCTAGCTTCAAACATACCAATTTTTTCATCATTATTTTTTATGAAACATTTTCTTCAAAAAACTCTAAAATGCTTTACAATGGGAGGTTTACCATACTAAAGTTCATTTAGAGTTTTATCACTATTCACACGAACATGAACCTTGCTGAGAATATTTAATGCGGTATGTGCAGATTCACCCCAGAAGGTTTCAAGAGTTCCAGACTCATCAAGCATAGTATGATCCATTTTTTGAACATATATATTCATTCTTTCTGCCACACCATTTTGTTGAGAAGTTCTGGCTACCTAAAATTGTCATTTTATGCCATGTTGTTCACATAAATCAAAGAATTCATCTGATATTTATTCTCCTCCATGGCCAGGTCTGAGACATTTGATTTTTAGATTTAATTCATTTTCAACTAATGCTTTGAAGACTTTAAATTTATCAAATGCTTCATATTTGTGTTCCAATAAACTGATCTAGTACATTCTATAAAAGTCATTAATGAATAAGATATAGTATTATTGTCCACAAGGTAAATTTGTCGTTACTGGTCCACACAAATCAGTGTGTATAACTTCAAGAGGCTTACTTGATGATCCTTCTTTGGCAGTGAATTGAACTCTAGTTTTCTTACCGAATTGATATGACTTACATATAGTACTTTCTGGTAGGGTGATGTTGGGTAGATCACAAACAACTTTGAGCCTACTTGATTTGCTTATTTGAGAGAAGCGTAGATGTCCCAACCTTTTATGCCATAACCATTTTTCCTCTCCCTTGCCTAGGTAACATTGTTCTTGGCCACCTTTCAATATATACAATTTGCTCGAGGTTCTTGTTCCTTTTATTATGGTATTTCCCGTGTCAAGTTCACGAACCACACATTCTTTTGATTGGAATACCACCTCGTTTCATTGGTCACACATTTGGCTAACACTCAAAAAGTTATCCTTTAATCCATCAACATACATAACATTACCATATTTAACCTTTTATTTTAGAAAAAAATAACCTTTACCCTTAATGATAGCAGGTGAGTCATTTCCAAAAGTGACATTCTTTTCTTTCTCTAAAGCTTTGTATGAAATAAGTTTATCTTTATCATCTATCATGTGTTTTGAGCATTCGCTATCAATGTGCCATTGATTTTCTTTCCCTTCTAAAAAAAATTCCACACCATATCTTTCAGACTATAACTCCTTCCTTTTACATACCTTAGAATTTGTTGATATTTTATCTTTTTGAGATGTTGGTTGTAATTTACTCCTGCATTCAGATTCTTCATGTCCAAAGTTATTGGAAAATTAGCATTCAATTTCATCCTTAAGAGGTGAGAAGTTATTATAAGTTTTCTTCTTGAGTCCTGTCTCATTCCTTTGTTTTCTTGCTTCTCTAGTCATGATGGTGTTGTATGCAACACATTGAGCAGCCTTTTGACCAAAATTATGGCATGTGAAACATTGTCTATTAAAGAATAATTTTTTGTGATCATAGAATCTTCTGGTGTTCTTTGCCATTTCACTAATGCTTTTGTTGTTGTTCATCCTTGGATTAGAGTGAACATGATTTACCTGTGGAATTCCTTTATTCTTTTACTAATGATTGAAGCTTCACTGATTGGTTTTTGTTTCATTTAGATAGCTTCCAAAGGTGGGTGAAGAATTTTTTGCTTGAGATTTTTCTCCAGTGTATCGAAGACCTATCTTCATAAGGGGAGAGTGTTGTACCTTGATAATTTCATCTAAGGTTTCATATCCTTTAGAAAATCTAAGATTCATAGTTTTTATTTTCTCAAGTTCCTTTCTTAGACTTACTACTTCAGATTCTAACTTCTCATTATGCTTTTCCTTTTCTCTGAATTGATGCTTTAATGTATCTATGGCTACTTTATTTTCTTCCAAGAATATTTTGAGTTGAGTAATTTCTTCAAAGAAATATTTTTTATCTAAGAATCCACAAATTTATCATTATACTCATTAGTATTATTATAAATGTTCTTCTTGATTCCTGTCTCATTCCTTTGTTTTCTTGCTTCTCTAGTCATGATGGTGTTGTATGCAACACATTGAGTAGCCTTTTGACCAAAATTATGACATGTGAAACATTGTCTATTAAAGAATTATTTTTTGTGATCATAGAATCTTCTATTGTTCTTTGCCATTTCACTAATGCTTCTGTTGTTGTTCATCCTTGGATTAGAGTGAACATGATTTACCTGTGGAATTCCTTTATTCTTTTACTAAGGATTGAAGCTTCGTTGATTGGTTTTTGTTGCATTTAGATAGCTTCCAATGGTGGGTGGAGAATTTTTTGTTTGAGATTTTTCTCCAGTGTATCCAAGACCTGTCTTCATAAGAGGAGAGCGTTGTACCTTGATAATTTCGTCCAAGGTTTCATATCCTTTAGAAAATCTAAGATTCATAGTTTTTATTTTCTCAAGTTCCTTTCTTAGACATACTACTTCAGATTCTAACTTCTCATTATGCTTTTCCTTTTCTCTAAGTTGATGCTTTAATGTATGTATGGCTACTTTATTTTCTTCCAAGCAAATTTTGAGTTGAGTAATTTCTTCAAAGAAATATTTTTTTATCTAAATCATCCACAAATTTATCATTATACTCATTAGTATTATTATAAATGTTCTTCTTGATTCCTATCTCATTCCTTCATTTTCTTGCTTCTCTAGTCGTTATGGTGTTGTATACAACACATTGAGCAGCCTTTTGACCAAAATTATGACATGTGAAACATTGTTTATTAAAGAATAATTTTTTGTGACCATAGAATCTTCTGGTGTTCTTTTCCATTTCACTGATGCTTCTGTTGTTGTTCATCGTTGGATTAGAGTGAACATGATTTACCTATGGAATTTCTTTATTCTTTTACTAAAGATTGAAGCTTCGCTGATTGGTTTTTGTTGCATTTAGATAGCTTCCAATGGTGGGTGAAGAATTTTTTGTTTGAGATTTTTCTCCAGTGTATCCAAGACCTGTCTTCATAAGAGGAGAGCGTTGTACCTCGATAATTTCATCTAAGGTTTCATATCCTTTAGAAAATCTAAGATTCATAGTTTTTATTTTCTCAAGTTCCTTTCTTAGACTTACTGCTTCAGATTCTGACTTCTCATTATGCTTTTCCTTTTCTCTGAGTTGATGCTTTAATGTATCTATGGCTACTTTATTTTCTTCCAAGAAAACTTTGAGTTGAGTAATTTCTTCAAAGAAATATTTTTCCTCTAAAGCATCCATAAATTTATCATTATACTCATTAGTATTTTTCTCAAAAACCATGGGTAATTTAAGAACTTGATCATATTCTCCTTCTTCACTATTTGACAAGCCATCACTATCTTCATGAGTATAATAACTTCTTCTATTGTCAAACCATCTCCTATTACCTTTTGTAGTATCCTTCCCTTTGTCATGGTTTCCTTTATGAGGACCTTGAGCAGCATAATGACCAAATCTACCACAAGAAAAACATTTGAAGGGAAGCTTACGTCTTAACCTTCCAATGCCTAGTTGAAGTTTCTTTACAAAGTTCACCTCATCTTCTTCTGATATATATGTTCATTCATTCTATTCTTCCATTACTTTTTCTTTTGTAGAAGCTTTAAATGCAACTTCTCTGACTTTTGAGGGACCTCCTTTCCTCATTTCAAAAGCAGTCAGGATCCCGTGAAGTTGATCAACAATAAGAGTCTGCACATCCTGCTTCACTTCAATGAAAGACACTTTTGACTCGAATTTAGGACTTGGTCTTTAGAGATCTTAATATTTTCTCTACTAAAGTGGTGTCCCTTATTTCTTCACCCATATTTTTCATGCGATTTACAATCTCATCTATACGTAGAAAGAAACTAGAAATACTTTCATCATTATGCATTCTGAGAGTTTCGTATTGAATTCTAAGAGTTCTGAGTTTAACACTTTTTACCTTGGTATCGTCTTCATAGCTTTGAATGATTTTGTCCCATATTTTTTGTTGTTGTGTTTAACTTAAAAAAATTGATAAATTTTGATTCGATTAGACTTCCCAATAATGCATTGACAACTTTGGCATTGGTTTCATACATCTTCTTTTTTGTTGCATTTGTGGGAACTATAGATGGATATTGGTAACCTCCTTCCACAATTACCCAAACATCTGCTCAAAGGGACTGAATATAGGATCTAGTTCTTGTCTTCTAATATATTAAATTATTTCCTTTGAAGAGTGGTGGCATGATAGATGTCGTTCCATCTTGATTTCTCATCTTGGGAGATCTTCCTTCAAGCGATCAAGTTTCTTTTGAAGGACCTGCTGGTTGTTGGGAAAAATACTGAGGGGGGTGAATTAGTATTTTAAAAACTCACAATAATAATTTTCTTTTCTAAAATATGTATGCAAATTTACTGAACCCAAATCGCGTATGTACACAGCTATTGTAAAAGAAACTAGCGTATGCTTAGTAAACTTGCAAAACAACTAATTCTTTATTTGTTAAACCTAAACCAGAATGTAAGAGATTTATCATGCATTTGATAAGCAGTAAGCAGGTGTAGTAAGAAAATAATAAAGTATCACACATAAGCAACAAACATGAACACTTGGATTTAAGTTGGAAACCCAATGCGAGAGAAAACTGTTGTTTCTATTGTGTTAGTCTTCAAAATTATTAATATCAAAAACTTCTTACATTATTGTATTGGTGCAGACTCATGCCAATACGCAGGTACCCACCAGCTGAAGGATACAACCCTCATTCGTTCTCCAACTCCTACTATAAGAGAGCTCCAACCCCATGATCTGATTACCAGCTATTACTAGCAGGAAGCTTCGACTTCCTCACTGAAGGCTCCAACCCTCAACATCATCTGTTGACCGCGTTTCATAAATTTTCACATTGGATCCATTTGCTTTAAGACATCACAACTTGTAGATCAACTGAAGCAAACACCAACTTAAATATAATAGTGAGATCACAAAACTGAACTCAGAATATTGCATCAACACACAGAATCGACTGAACCCTGATCATTCATATGTCAACATGTATACGCTACTTCAGTTAAGGCAAATTGCGCGTATATGTGCTTTTCTATAGAGAAACCTTCGTAGATATATTAATATACTAAAAACTTGTAATTCTGAATCAGACACAAAGTTGACCAGAGTTATTCTAAAATATTTTGTTAGCTTACAGAACCCTCATATAGTTAGCAACATGAATAGTCCTTTCAACCAATCAACATGTAACCAAATTCAACTTCATCATTCAATCAATGCTACTTCAAATATTATCACTCAACCCAGATCAACACGAGTACATCATTGACAGATAGTAGAGATACAACAACATTGATAAGGTTCATTAGTCATTTATGAAAAAAAACCATTTCTTTATGTACACAACTTTGAAGAAACGAACCTGCGTGTATGCGTGACTTAACCGAGACCAACATGCATCAATACTTAGATATAGTCAATCAATGAGAAAATCATACAATGGAAATTCATTTCATGTCTCATGATCTTGATCTATCATTGTATTCATCGATGCATAATTATTTCAAATCTATGTGTTAATTATGGCCCTTACAATGCAAATATACGCCAGATTGAAGTATTCATGAAAACCCCTTTCACATGCACGCTTAGCACTTTGATCTTCACCTCCTTATATAGTTATAGCCTTAGCCAATACCATGAGTCAAAACTACACTAGTGTCGGTGGTAATCGTGGACGAGGTTAAGTAACCATTACTATGCTCACTATTGTGGGCTAATACCATGGTACGGACCCTTGGTATTCTTAAATTAGTGTGCCAGCATGTACGTGACTTTTCTTCTTTGTAACTATGTGTATATGTGACTTGGCCTTAACGAACCTGGATATAGATCTTCAAATATTCACCTTTATCAAACTTCCGATTATGATTTGTAAACCTTTGTCCCATCATTTTGTTATTCTGTTCCATCAGTTGGTTGCCTCTAAAACGACATGTGGATTCATCTAGTTACCATATACTAGTTCTGTTAGAAGTGAGTTTCCATCAAGGAAAACACATGCATCATATTGCCAGCATATGTTGTCATTTCTCCCATTATTTATATAGCTAGTGGAATTTCTCAAGTTTTCCTGGGGTATATCCTCAGCTCCGACTTTCGCCCATATTCTCAAGAAGCTACCATGACCCTCTCATTGGATTTGAGATGTTCCATTCTATCCTCCTATTCTAGAGCTTGTTGTGCTTGTGCTAAAATATGTTGGATCTTCGTTTCCATTGTAATCACTTCTGAATATTTTCTCTTACTGACTTGTTTTCCTTTAGGGTTTACCTGTATCGCCTCCACTTCCATTTATTGTCGAGGTTGAACCACCATCTCAGTCTCCTTTACACTTTCAACTTCCATTGACTCTTTTAGCACTACAAACTTATTCAAATATTGGCGGTTTTGCGTCGCCAACTGAGGGTGTGGTGGCGTGCAACTACAAGGGCCTTTCGTACCTTGATTGCGTCTAATAGGCACCTCCTAGAATCCGTTTGGAGGAGTGTTTGATAGGGTAGGTGGGTTCTCTTTAGACCCCTACAGACAGTCACAGAACAAGTGCCCGTACTCATGGCATACTCTACATTTAAACGACACATGCTCATAATCTAATTCCGACAACCATACCTCATCTTGGTACTCTATTTCGATTGATTCAAACAAGGGTTTTGATATATTCATGTAGGCACAAATTGTAGTGTAAGATGAATATCATCTACGCTTTTTGATTTTAGAGACTTGAACAAAATCACCAATGGATTTACCTATTGATTCCAAGATATCCATCTCCCAAAAATCCTATGGCAGTGAGTACAACCTAATGCATATTGGTTCCTCCAAGAATTTCTCCTTGTATGGATTGTAGCAGGGTCCCCAATGCCTCATAAACAAGCCCATAATATTCATAAAATATGGTCGATTATAAAAAAATGGTCTTCCTATCTTTCAGATGTGCAAAAATCATTGCAAAAAAGACTTTTTCTGTCAAGCGGAGGCTGATTGGAGCTCTTGGTTTCCATTTTCGCTAAATCCATCAAAGGAGATGTTGCTCCTTGGGTGACATGTCCATAAATTTGCAGATAATGGCATCATCTTGCATGAATTTATGAGATTGTTCCAAATGATTATTGGGAATAACAACTCATGGGTTCGAAGTTTCTTTCGAAAGGTAATGACCCCTAAATCAATATTTCCATTACGCTCCTAATGCCAGTGATTCTTGTTGCTTTCCATGCTATTATGAGTTGTTTCTAGTCTCTCTAGTTGAGGTGCAAAACGATCATGTTACGATATTTTTTAAGGATTCCCCTCCCCCTCTCTAGGGCCACTGACATGCAGCCAATCAACATAATTCAAAATTTTAGCCAATCTTTACTTTTTGTATGCAGGTAAAAGACCATAAAGGTGACAAATCTGCAGAGTTTGTATTTCACTAAAACCCTAAAAACTCTAGCAGAAATCTCTCTCAAAATTCGATTATCATGGAATTCTTTGAAAATGGAGGTGTAAAGTATATTAAATTAAACAAAATTATTATTATATACAAATTAAATTAATTAAAAAAATGTATATATAAATTAATTACATTAATTAAACAAATTATATGTTAATTAAATTACAAATTATTTTCAAATATATTAAAAATATATTAAATTAAATTAAATATTATTTAGACCATTAAAATATAAAATATATCTATTAAATAATTTTTTATTTTTTATTTTTAATTATGGCAAATTGCTTGGGGTTCCCTTTTAAGAGATCTGTGGAGTTATAAGGAGAGGATAATTTAAGGTAGAATGGAGGGATAAAGAGGGAAGGGAGCAATAAGGGTCCGAGATCCGGGAGAATTGGGATGGAGAGATAAGGAGGGAAGTGTAGCGGGAGTTTTACGGATGTGAGGTAAGAATGAAGTTCAAGATCCCGAAGAGGGGAAAATACAGTAAGGAAGTCACAATTAGAGTCACGAAATAGAAGGAACCAGGAAAGGAGAGAGGAGGGAGGTGAGGCCCACATGGAGGTGGGACTACTCTCCTTTGTGTATAAAATATAACTGTTTCATTAACTATAACTTTTATATGTAATAAATTACGGAGTTGTTTATAGTGTGATTTTTTGGAGATTTTGGTGACGGAATCCAGGGAAAATATTGAGGTTAAATTTTGATTTGTATTATTTAAAATGATTTTTTAACTGCGTATTTAGATTCAGTACCCTAAAAAGCCCTAGGACGTTTTGATTGTGCAGAAATTACCTATCAACCTTGCGATTTCAATAAATTGCTGCCGGATTTTAAAGAAATTTGACTAGAAAAACCCACGAGAAAAAGTTCCAAAAAATCTCACTAAAGACAACTGCTTAAATTATAACCACTCTAAATATGAACTCACCATCCTTGAAAAAGAAGCACAAGTTGAAAACTGTAAACTCAGTGGTGAAATTCTTGAAGAAGAAGCACAGGTCTAAACCCAAAACACGCTATGTTGAAAACCTTGAAGAAGAAGCACAGGTTGAAACCCAGAAACCAGAACCTCACAGCGAAGAAAAGGCGAAGCAATCAAATGCCACGTGCCAATTAGACCGGGAAGAAAAGGCTTAGCAATCAAATTCCACGTGCCCATTTTTAATTGGAAAAATGACGGGAAAATGAAGGGTTGTAATCGGCTGGCATGAATAGTGTCTGACCAACACAACCCCGCAGAGAAACGTCTAATTTTTTTTTTTTTTCAAAAGGTGGAAAAACCTATCAAACTCAGTTGTTAAACCAACAGTGAGGACAGCCATCTCTGGCTGCTATCCGCGAATGTCGGTTGACGCATCACTGTTATCAAGGAAAACCACGCCTAATTACCACAACCTCCATGAAGATAAAACAAATACTTTATTTTAACTTATTTGTAGGATTACGATAAATTTTAGAATAAGAGAGATCACAATGTTATTTTTAAATTAAGATAATTAATATGAAACGGATTTTAAAATATTTTCGATGATATTTTATAATGAAATTCTTTGAAAGATATTTGACAAAGGTTCTTATTTTAATTTAAAGTGGACGAGAATGTTGATTTTTTTTCATTTTTTTAATTGAACAGCTAGATTTGTTTTTAAGGGAATATGCTTAGTCTTAATTAGTAGTGTATTAAAGAGTTTGTTAAATTGCATTGACTTTTAATAAATTAAAAAAATTAGATTCGGACGTGGCTCCCGAACACCAATTTCCTAAAGGTTTGAGATTATTCCAATTCTAATAAGTTGAGCCACCAATTTCCTAAAGGTTTGAGATTATTCCAATTCTAATAAGTTCTTCCATGATAAGTTCCTCATCATTATTTATAACATTATTTATATATAAGCAAATTTTATTTAGAAAAATGGTCCATTTTTTTTAATAAATATAAAAAATTATATTCGTGCCACTTGGCTCCCCACCCACCAATTTCCTAGGTATTTGAGATTATTCCAATTATAATAAGTTCCTCCATGATAAGTTCCTCATTATTATTTATAACATTCATTTATAACTCCTTTTTTGTTCTTAAGTTAAAGTTGACCCACAACCTTTTTATACATGGTTAATTAGGTAAATGTGTGCATTAGTAAGGAATTTTTTTTTTTGTTGCAATAGTTTTTTTTGTTATATTTATGAAGTCTTCCGCTATATCAACAACATTAATATTTTTAATGTGGTTTCCCAAGGCTTTCTATTTCAATTTAAGGTGGATGAGGATCTGTTGTTTTTTCTTTTTTTAATTGATGACCTAGATTGATTCTTAGGGAATATGCTCAGCATATGCTTCAGAGTTTGATATGCTGTATTAACTTTTAGTAAATTTAAAAATTATATTCCCACCAATTTCCTAGGAATTTGGGATTATTCCAATTTTAATAAGTTCATATTCTAATTAGATGGGGAATTTAATATAAAATCAAATTTTATTTAGTAAAATAGTCCATTTTACAATAAGATGTGTAATTCCTTTTTTTTGTCATGTTAAATTAGAGTCCTAACACTTGGCTCCCTGCCCACCAAATTTCTAGGGATTTGAGAATATTCCAATTCTAATAAGTTCATAGTCTAACTAGATATGGAAATTAATATATAAGCAAATTTTAGCTAGCAAAATGGTCCATTTTACAATAATATGTATAATTCCTTTTTTTCTCAAGTTAAATTTGACACATAACATTTTTATACATGGTTAATGAAGTAAATATGTACATTAGTAAGTTATTCCTCATGTTACAATAATTTTTTTAATTTTTTTGTTATATTGATAAAGCTTTCAACAATATCAACTGCATTAATACTTTAATGTGGTTATACTAATATATTTATAATGATACACATAATTATTTTTTCTTACGAGTTAAATAACATCTTCAAAAAATGTTTTACAATAAAATTTCCAAAAACATATTCTTTTTACCATCATATAAATAGTCATATTTTCTTATACATTAAACAACATCAACATGTCTTGTAACTCCCTACATATAATGACATACCATCCTTTATATAGTAAATTTGTAAATAGAATCAATATGAAACGAAAGAACATACCTAAATTAATAAAATTCCACATGCCCATACTTCCCAAACAATGTGGCATCACATACACCTTAAAAATATTATCATATTCATCCTCATAACATTCTTAAATACCACTTTAAATAAGGTGAACAATATCCCATGCGTGTGGGGAATCATTTTCACAACCTTTAAATTACATATTCGCCTATTTCTAAGTTTCTTTTTCACTACAATGGGTTTTTTAAATACAACCTCCTATTTCACAATAATATAAATAATTTTACAAGCATAGGGATTATTGCCATTACGGAAAACAAGCCTCCTTGGATGCTCAAAACGTTTCTCTCACGAGATAACTAAGATTTTTTGTTTGACCATAATGACTACACAAAAGGAGTTAATAACATTGATAAAAAACTAAAATTCTCTATGTCTAGGTTAGCTAAAGTTATTTATGACTTCCTATCTGAAAGAGAATCAAAAGAAATTAAGAAAGACATATTTAGAAAACATCATAAGAAAGATAACAATCTATGGAAGGGATTTGAGTGACCTATTCTTTCACTGAACTTGGAATTCTGGAGCTTGGTATGCCAGCCAAGATGGTGGAAGGTGGGATAAGGTCTTTTGTGGTGATAATGGGGTTTCCTTGAGAGCCTATGGAGACCCATGAACGATATTGGTTGTCAAAAAACTCCTAATTATCTATTTGAACCCGCAATGTTATGGTTAGCACAAATACACCCTTTACAAAGGCTTCAAATTTACCCTTGAAGAGTGAGAACTACTTTCTTAGCTTAGTAAGTTCTGAGTGATTGAAGGCTATTTTTTTTTCGACCATGGCCTTAATGTGCCAATATATTTCAATGAGTTTGAAAAATAGAGTGTCATGAATTTAAGTATTGTTTCCCAAATCTGTTGCACTGCCACCTTAATCTTGTCCATGTTCTGTTTACCCTATATTATACACCCATGGGGAAATAAAATGAAAGCATGGTCCATTTCTAGTTTGACTTCGATTACATCCAGGGAAAATTTTAGGGGCTAATATTCGTAGATGGACTAATTTTCCATCCTTTTCCAAAAAAAGATTCGTAAATTCCCATTTTTTCGTAAAAATGATTAGCCCAAATTTTATAAGAAAAAAATTTTTACAGTAAAAATCACCAAAAGTTTATAGAGACTATATAAAACCATTAGAATTTTGAATATTTTTACTAAAATATCACCAAGCATTTTCTATTTTGCATATTATAGATTAGCAAGATTCACCAAGGTTTCTAATGTTTGAGATAAATTTCCATCCTTAAAATTTTCCCTGATTACATGTCATGGCTTAATCTTTGTAATGCATGTCACACTCTTGGAAGTTGCCATCAACATTTTCCCCTTGTTATTTCATCACCTAGTGGAGCCATGAGTCCAAAGTACTTAACCTTTAAGAAGGTTGCAAACCAGCTGTTGTTATTATTTTGGTGAAATGGTATACAAAAGTCCAATTTATTACAAGGTTGATGTTCCTTGCATAGATACAATAAGAAAAGTATTAGAAATATAAACAAATAAACAAATGAAAAATGGAACTAAATCTACTAAATATTATTAGCTACAATGAAATAACACAGGAAACAATAGAAATAAATGCAAGAGATAAGGAAGCAAGAATTATCATTATTTCTTAGTGGAAAGAGTTACAAATTATCCCAAAGACATTAAATAAAGTTGATATGAAAATGGATCATATGAATTTCTTAAGGGAAGATCCCTTTTCTCTTTCCTTGCAAGAATGGTCTCTCCAGAAATAAATCCTATGAGAGTTCTCAATGCTAGTATCTATGAACACAAAGAATTTCTAAATGGCGATATAAATGCACAACATAAATTTTCTTTAGATTCACTCCTATTTCGATCCTAAAACCATTGATATTTATAGGCCAAATGTCATTCCTTAGCTCCCCTTGACTCATTTATGATATTTTATCAAGTGGGAGATAAGGGGAGTCGTTTCGATGCTCCTTAATTCCAGAGAGCTAGACTTGTGCTTTAAGAAATTTCCTACAAATTTAATGTGATTTGATATGTGGAATGCTCATTTATCACTTTTGAATATTCATGCAGCGATTATAGAAACAACCGCAATGATCCATGCAAAACTCCTAATTTATGTAGATTGATTTTGTAAATGGAAACCTTAGGAACCTTTGGTCTTTATTGATTTTTGTTTTTTTCCCACATTCGCTAGCACACTTACCGATGCAATTATTCAATTTTGGGTTTCCTATCTAGTGTAATTGAGTGTATGATTATTCAGTGATAACACCATTCTTCTCCCGCTCTGTAAGATTTCTCTACAAGAATCATTGTTGTTGGATGGAAACTCTAGGAAATTTGGATGAAGCCAAACCCATAAAGATCTATTTCTAATAAAGATTTTCCCACATTTCTCCATCATAATTTTCTCATCATTTGGAGAATCGGATGACATGTGTTGAAGCCATCATGAAAAAGTTTAATATCCCTCAAGTATAATTTTACATTCATGGTAGTTGTCTGTTCCAAGCTTGTATCACATGTGATGTCATATCATCCATCATCCACCTATGATAATTGGTAATTAAGTTAGCACCCTTTCTTGCACCATTAATCTAATCATCTTGATGTTCATGGTCGGAGGTCATATTATATAACTATGGACATTAGGGAAGACATGGCTTGAGGAGCTTGTAGAAGGTTTGATGACTAGAGTTATAGGATGCCTCCACCTCCCCCAACCACTTTGAAATGTGTAGCTCATGTTTCGCCCCCTTGTTGGCCTTCCTGTGCTAGCTAGTTGAGTTGTGATTTGTCACCCCATTTGGGGCACTACACTGACCTTTTTTTTAGTGTCAGTATTTGCATATTGCCATCAGTGATAAAAAGTCCTCTTTTCATATCATATTAGGGTCCCAGTCTAAAATTTTTGTCATTCCACTAGGTCTTCATGCAAAAATTTGGTCACTGAAGGTTGAATGAGGGTTTCCTTTACTCCTTTTAGAAATTTACCCCTTTTTGTCTCATTTCAACCTTGTTGAGTATCCATTGTCCATAAAGTTAATGACGTCATGCCATCACATCAGTCATGTGATCTTGAAATTCAGTCCTTCAAGGTCTCATTAGGTCTTTTAGGGTTTTTCAAGGTTTCATTAGGTCATTAGGGTTTCCAAGGTTCCAATAAAACTCCATTCCATTGCATAAGACCAAAAAATAAAGGGTGATAAAATAACCTCTCTTCACCATGTTGTTGGATCACTAAGATGTCTTTTTACAGGCATTCTTAATCCCTACATTAGTTGTCAACTCGAGGTAAGTCTTTTTATCTCAAGAGTGCCAACACAGTATGTGCAATGAATCTAGAGGTTATCTAATGGTGAATCATTGCAATCACTAAAGGCTGATTCTTCAATTCAATTCACATAATTATGAAAAGAACTATCTATGGAAGAAATACTCTCAACACACTCTACAATTCTATGCAACTTGTTTCGAAATCAATTGAAACTGAATGAAAATAAGAATTACAATTAGAATCGTTCAAATAAGCTCGAGTAAAGAAACTATGACTATTGATCAATATTGTTAATCTATAACAACCAAAATCAATCTGCATTACTCAATTGAACAACAATCGGTAATTGAACAACAAATAGTGATAAAGGATTCCTGAATGGAAAACATTCTATATTTCAATCTGTAGAAGTTAATCAGTCTTGTCTTTCAAGATCTATGATAACATCTATTCAAATGAATAGCAATCTTCTATCAACACGAATTCACTCATTCTAATCAAAGTGCTACTTAAGTATATCTTACGACTTCACTCTGAATCTAATTGAACAACAATATAAATCAATATCACAAATCTTCATGATAAATGAAATAACTGAACATTAAATCAATTGCAAAGACTGAGTATAAAACTATAACACAAAGGAGCAGTGGAACTTCTTGTGACTGGGCCCAGAGTTGCCAGAAGCCTCTGCTTAATAAAAACTCAAAATACGAAGATGTATCAAATGCAACCTTCTTTCATTAATTTCAAGTAACAGCTAACAGAGTCACTGATATAACAATGTATATGTTTCAAAAAGAATAATTAAAAATTATCAAAAGTCTCCATCGTATCTAATTGCCTTTCGGCCCTATATATAACATAAAAGAGAAATTGGATAAAAGCAAATCCTTAGGATCAGGGGATCCTGAGGATTTCGCAATATAAAATCTGATCATGTGATAAAATAGGAATGTTCAAACTGATCTTCCGCTTCCTTGTCTGCCCAAGATGCCGTGGCTTTTCCCTTTTACGACCTCGTGCTATTCTGCCAACTGAAAAACTTTTTCCCAATCCGCATCTCTGCATACAAAGATAGCAAAGAATTAGTTTTTCGTACTAGATTTTCCTATTCTATCACCAAATAGTTTCATCCAACTTTAGCCGATATTTTCCTCATTTTAATCTATAAATGGAGATAATCGTATAAGGATGAATGATAAATGAAGCATTTTATGAAGAGAAATCATACCTTTTTCCTGTCCCAACATACTCCCCAACTTACCTTGTTGCACGTCCTCATGCAAGCATATAGTTCAGATGCAATTGAGTGAGGAAATAAGTAGGATATACTTCCTCCTTGTAATTCCTAAAACCATTCCTTTGCTTCAGGACAAAAAAAGCCTAGGTTACCTCATCATCCTTTAAGTTATAATCACTACAGTATTGATCAGGAGGGTACCATATGATTGGGGTTTTGTAATGGCATCCTATCCAATCTGGCCCCATGGTTAAAATCATATTGCTATATTTATAAAGACGGGAAGAGGAAAACTGGAAGTTTCGATATCTGAATGGCTCTCGGCCCCTCACAGTGTTATTGGAGACTTCCCACCTTTGCCTTGATGTAGCCAAGGCTTCTTCTTTAATGTCTTGGAAGTATTCCTTTCCAGCCTGAATGGTATCAATATGTAGTGGCCCCAATTTGCCTACAACGCCATATTTTTTCATAAACTGTTAATGCATGACAATTAGGAGTAATGGCTATGTAGTCTCTCCTCTGACCCATAGGTCAATGCCATACTCATGTGTTTTGAAAGTGTTGTGAGCCTTGGCCCATTTTAGCTGATTAGCAGCAAATGAGAGGAATGCCTGAAATTGAATGTCTCCTATAAAAGGGGCAGGGTGGTTGTCCTTGTCATCCTCTAAAACAAAATTATGCATATAGAGTTCACAAAGGAGGCACTGAACCTTCTCATAGTTTTCGCTAAAGCATTTGATAAAGTCAGGAGTGGTTTTGATTTCTGCCAGTTTACTAGCCTTAACAGCCTTAACTTTTAACACGAGGTATCTTTCCATGAGAAATAAAGCATAATTTGTGGCAGGGGCTCGGCAAGATAGAGTGTCTGAATAGAGAGAGCAGACAGTCTCCATTTTCTCTCTAGCTTTTTGCAGTTGACCCTCTAATTTTTCAACCTTCTTTTGCTCAGCCTTATATTGAGAAAAGGTCTCTTCTTCAGTCATGGTAAGCACTTCAAACTTCTTCTTTAACCCTTGATGTTCATGTAGAGAGACCACCTTTTCCTTGTGCTAAGCTAGTTCTCAATGAACTATAAGTAGCTCATTCTGTAATTTTCTAATAACAGCCTCTCTTACCAAATGGGTGTAAAGGGGTGTTTCATCTGTTTGAGCCTCTACATCCTGGGTCTCTGCAGGGTTAGTCTGCATAGCAAATTTAGCTGCTTCTTGAATTATACAATCAACTTGAATATTTTCTTCAACATCTGTTTGGACAACAATGTCCGCAGTGGGGTGGTCTGTTTGAGTTCCCTGTGAAAAGATACAGGGCTCCTCAGTTTGCATGGCAATGTCCTCTCTCATAGCTGGCTTAGTCTGGGTTTCTTTTGGACAAACCTCAAGAAACTCTATCTAAGTCTCAGCATCCTTCGTAGAATATTGTTATGTTTGTGTTCCTACAATTTCCATTTCCACTTTCAAATTCCTGGTTTTGGTTGCTTCTTTTAACCAATATTTCAGCCACTATATTACTTGCTTCTGTTTCCTGTACTTTTTGACTACCTTTTTAAGTCTAGCTTTGTAGGGCTCCTCTAATCTAGGGACTCCGTCTGAAGCTGCGTTATCCTCTACTACCTATATACGCTGTACTATGTCATCATCAAGAATGTTCCCAATTGGAACTGTGCCTTCTGGTGGAATTTCTCTTTCCAACTCATAATTATTATGTATTTTGTTTTTAGGAGATCCCAATGCAATTGTATCTCCTGAACAATTATCATTCTCATGGTCTTCTCGTTGGTAGGCCTCATCCACAGGGGACTTTGAAAAGGGAATATCACTTGGTTGATTGACATTTCTCAAGTTTTCATCTTAAGGGTTTCCTTCTGCTTGGGGGTCCAGTGGACTAGTGCCTCCTGCTTGAGTTTCCTTTCTATTGGTTGTTCCTTCATGTTCCTCGGCTTCAAGGGGTGTTTGCATAGCAAGAATTGAATCCCTCTATTACTCCATGGATTCAGTGCATGTCTGGGTTTGTTCATGATCGGAATTGTCAGCAGGGCCGACTGGTTAGGGTTACAATTCTATTTTTTCAATGTTCACTGGTTGTTCCCTACCTTCGATAAACACTCCCATGCTTCCCAAAACCTTTTCCGCTTCCTTCTCATAGTCTTGCAAAGGAGGGTCTTGCAGACTAAGAGGAGGTGTGCGGGATGGTCCAGCTTCCTCTGCTTGGATTGGGATGCGCCATTGGGCTTTTACTCGCACAACGCGCGTACGCTTAGCTAATTCTAGGGGTGCAGAGGGGCTCTTTCGCTTTAATATTTTTTTTGGGCCTAGGGTTCATGGCCCTTGCTGCTCTGTTTCCTCATTTTCTAGGGGTGGAGCCAAGGTAGGATTTATGATACTGTCCCATGTTAATTGTTGTTGTGCCAATATATTTTTGATAATTAACTTAATTATCCTGTGATGGCTGACTACACTATGTGGCTCCTTGGTTTTCCTTACCCGTCGGGCAACATCGTGTAACATGGAATTTAGATAAAATGGTAAATTAACTGAACTTGTTTTCTTTAAAATGGCTAGAATTGTTAGCTGTCGAGGATTTAACACATCATGCCAGCCGTCGCAGGTGATATATCTTTGGATGATGACCTAAAGCTCTTGCCATAGTTGCTGCAACGCCAAAGGATGAATTCCTTTCCCCGTTCTTACCATCTGCTTGCCTGGGTCCTGGAATTATTCAATTGCGTTGTGTAAAAGGACACATTTATCTGCCCATTTCACCCCTTCTGTTGGAAGTTGGGTGACTTCGGGCAAGACTTCTGTAGAAACCATCATGCTTATGCCTTTGACCATTGTACTATCGTTCTACAGATTTTGCAGAAATTCTAGCATTAGCTCTTCATGGAATCCTTGCAATCTGTTTAAATACTGCAGCTAGCCAGTGCATTCAAGGATTTCACGAGCTTGATCCAACACCATCAATACAGGAGGTTCACTCCAAATTGCTCTTCCACCCATAGCTGCTGCACTTGAGGCTGGTTCTTCTGTATACAATTGTGTTTCACCCCTATAATGCAACACAAAAATAATGTATATTACATCAACTATGAAGGAAATGATGTTGCTTGGATAATTATTATCGTTTTTAGTCAAGTCATTCATCCTATCAGCCATACTTAACGTAGAATCGTAAGTTCACATGCCCGCCATAATGGTTGCCATTCTTCGACCAATCAAAATTTTCTGCTAATTATTACACATTCATACTCATCATGCAGTTCATACTCTGGAGGTAATTCGAATGATTGTCAAATAGTTATCCATAATTGGAATACGTGCCATCCATATGCAGGCAATCCCCCCTTTGACGAGAAAAGTTTGTCCACGTCCTTTCAACATGTGTAAAACAAGCAAATAGACTAATGCGAAATAAATGCTGGCAACTAATCTAAAAAAACACAACACACAAATCAGTAAAGAATTTAAGCAATATCCGCTGTCAAACATGAATTGGCAAAATCAAATAAAAATAACAATTTTAAGTCATTATGTCAAATATCTTTACCATGCGCAGAATTAATCACATCAACACAATTAGGGATTTATGTTTAATGATTGTCATTTAATGCTCAGACGTATGGAATATAATAAATATAGATTAAAGCCACCATGCTATTCAGCTTGTAAAAGTGCTACCAAATGGAAATTTTCATTAGAAATAAATTCATAGGTGATAATAGGTAGATGTCATATGGAAATATAAGATGATAGTCCAATACCACAAGCAGAGCCACTGCTGCCGGCAAGCATTCAGAGCCTCGACAGGGTTGCTTTTTTACCCTCCCATATTAGGCAGAGTCCTTCTTACAGTTAATTTTTATTTCTTTCATCACAAAGGGACCACTATGCTGGCATGGTGACTAGATAACCATAGTGCCACTCACCAGGGTGTAACAAAAATGATCAAGTTGGCTCATGATGAGACCCCTTGTTCTTCTAACAAATTAATTATCAAGAAGGTTATTGCCTTGGTTTGGTAGCCAAAGTGGAATGTTACCTGTTACATCCTTATGATCATGGTAGGCTGGCTCATGATGAGACACCATATCCTCTTTGGACAATGTTTTAAGCATTTTTCTATTTTGTTTTTCTTTTGTAATCTTTCTTGTAGAAAAAGGGAGGCTCATTTTCTCCTTAAGAGCTAGGGATGGTGTAAGAAGTAAGAAGATGCCAATGGAAGTGTTATACTCTTATCCCCTTAACATTATATCGATGAGTTTTATCCATTTGGAAGTATAAACATAAGCTAGGATGGATTAAGGATAATGAATCATTTCATGATGTGTCCAAAATAAAAGATGTTAAGAAAACCATTGTAAAGATACATCGTATTAGCTTATGGATAAAGGTAGCCAACAAAAGGCTTTTAGAAGTCATAATGATATTGTTATTACCATTTTTCTTTAGAAGAGGCACAAATCAATGCAAATGGTGCTTATTTGCAATATAAGAGAAGAAGAAAATGGCATAATGATCAATAGAAAACTGAGAAAAATTCACAATTTAGCTCTTAAAAGGTGCGGTGCAATCAATTGAATGACAATCGTTCAATCGTTTGAACAGAAAATATAAATAGAAAGAAAATGTTGTTCAATCAATTGAACGACAATCATTCAGTCGTTTGAATAGTGAAACCAAAATAAAAACAAAATATGTTATTGAATCAATTGAATGACAGTCATTCAATAGTTTGAACAATGAAAACAAATAAGAAAAAAATTTGTTGTTAAGTCAATTGAACGACAGTCGTTCAATTGTTTTAACAACGAAAACAAATGAAAGGAAAATGTGTTGTTCAATCAATTGAACAACAAACATTCAATTGTTTGAACAATGAATTACAGAAGAGGAAACAATGTGCTTGTTCAATCAATTGAACAACAAACGTTCAATTGTTTGAACAACAAAAACAAAGAAGAGAAAAATGAAACTTAAAAAAAAACCATATTTACATGGTGATGCCTACAAAGTTATGTACATTATTTACAAATTTTCAAACAATTTCAATTTTTTAAAGAAAAAGTTGATGGGTTATCATTCCCTGTAGCTAGAATTTGCATGGAGGGGTCCTCGTGTACTTTCTCGCAGAAAGCCTCGGTAAGCGGTTGATGATAGAGGCGCACTCGATACCCGTTTACCTTAAAGGAATGGTTGGATCTGTCTATGGTAGTCAAGGTAAGAGTACCATTGTTATATGCTTCTTGAATCTCATAAGGGCTGAGCCATCTTGTTTGCAACTTTCCCAGGAAGTCCTAGAATTTGGAATCGTACAAAAGTGTTCAATCCCCTTTTTGAAACGCTTTCTTCTTGATAAGGTTGTCATGCCATTTTTCCCTTTGCTGCTATATTATTGGAGCTCATTCCAAAGCGAGCAATCGAGCCTCATCTAGTTCATTAATTTGCTGAATATGCTTGGTTTCGACTTCTGTTAAATCTAGACCCACATCTAGGGCCGTCCTTACAGTCTCTATTTCGAATTTGATTGGAAAAATTGGTTCTTTACCTAACACAAGCTGCTAGGGAGAGTATCTAGTAGTATTCCTCCAAGTCGTATGATAGGCCCATAAGGCCTCTAGCAGTCTAGCAGCCCAATCTCACTGGTGCGGTGAGACTGTCTTGGTCAGAATCACTTCTATAACCTTTTTGGTTCTTTTGACCTGCCCGTTCACTTGCGGGTAATATGGAGAAGTGATCCTATGCATGATATGATGGTTTCTGAGAGTGGAAGTAATCTTGTGCCCTGTGAATTTCTTTCCCCTATCTGTGATGACTTCTCACAGTAATCCATACCTCACAAATAGCCCAAAAAGGAAGTTAATCACTGCTTCCGCTCTAGCTCTTGGTAAATCTAATGTTTCCACACATTTTGTCACATAATCTGTGGCTACCAATATGTAGGCCTTCTGATTGGATGACGGATGGAATGGACCTACGAAGTCCAATTCCCAACACTTGAAGGGTTCTATGACTAATTGTGGCTATAGAGGCATTTCATTAGATTGGCTAAGTTGACCCATCCTTTGACAACTATCGTAGGCCCGAGCATATTTTTTAGCATCCTTAAAAATAGTGGGCCAATAATAGCCCATTTGTAATACCTTATGTCCTATCCTTCAGTCTGCGAAATGTCCCCCACAGGGTTCGTCATGGAAAGCCTTCAGAATGTCATGGATCTCATCTCGCAGATACATTTGTGTATACACATGTCAGCCCCTGTATGAAAAAGATATCTGCCTATCCAAGAGAACCGGGTGCTGCGCTGAACAATCAATTTCCTTTCTCTTGTCGTTAAATGTTTAGGTAGCTTCCCTACTGCTAGATAATTTTCCACATCTACATACCATGGTGTTTTAACTACCACGAAAGATAGGTGTTCATCCGAAAATTGGTCATCCACCGCCAGTGGATCATTAACTTTCGGGATTCGAGATAGAAAATCAGCAACTGGATTTTCCATCCCTGGACGATCTTTGGTAGTAATGTCGAACTCCTGCAAAGGCAATAGCCACCATGTTACTCGACCATTTTTTATTGGTTTATTAGCTAAATACCGAATGACATAGTGATCAATATACACAAAGACTTGGTAGCCGGTTATATAGTGTCTAAATTTGTTTATTGCATAAAAAACAACTAAGAATTATTTTTTTGTCACTATGTAATTGAGTTCTGTAGGAGTGAGATTTTTGCTAATATAATATATAGCATAAGGTTTCTTTTCCTCCTCCTGGCTAAGGACAACACCTATAGCTACATCTGATGCGTCCATGGAGTTGTGGAAAGGCAACTCCCAGTTTGGTCCATGTAATACTGGTGCTATTGAGACTAGTTTCTTTAACCTACAAAAGCTATGCCACACTTGTCAAACGAACTGAAATCAACATTTCTAGTTAGAGCGTATAACGGTGCCACAATCTGTGAAAGAATCTTGATAAACCTCTGATAATAACCCACATATACTAGGAAACTATGTACCTATGTTTGGGTGCAGGGGGTAGGCAATAAAAGAATTACTTGTATTTTTGTTGGATCTACCTGTATTCCTACTGGAGAGATGTAATGTCCCAATATCATGCCCTTGTTCATCATCATGTGACACTTGACATTGCTTAAACATAACCTATTAGTGATGCATCGTTCTAAGACATTTTCCTGTGTTTGCAATGCTTGATCAAAATCATCCCCATATGGAGTAAATTCATCCATATATACCTCCAATCCTTCATTTATTAGATCGGAAAAGATGCATAGTATATCTCTTCAAAACATGGCTGGGGCATTGCACAAGCCAAATGGTAATACCCTGTATGCGAATGTACCCCACGGATAGGTAAAGGTTGTTTTGTCTTAGTCTTCAGGGGCAATGTAAATTTGATTGTAACCACTGAAGCCGTCTAAAATGGAGAAGAACTACTTCCCTACCAACGTATCGAGGACCTGATCAATGAATGGGAGGGGGAAGTCATCTTCCTGTGTTCCCTTGTTTAGCTCTTGACAGTCTACACAAATATGCCACTACCCATTTTTCTTAGGGATGACCACCAATGGGGAGACCCATTTACTATGGGAGATAGGATAAATAAAGTTTACATCCAGTAGCTTCTACAGTTCCTCTTTCACAATATCCTTGAGGTGTGGATTCAACCTCCCGTTGAGGCTGCCAGATGGGTCGTACATCCTTATTTGTATAAATGTGGTGTGTACATAGCCATGGCTCTATCCCTTTCATGTCAGGATACTCCCAAGCAAAAGCCCCTTTATTTTTCTGCAATACTTGGATAAGTTTTTCCTGTTGTTCTCTATCCAGATTAGCATTGATATTTAGAAATTTTCCTGGTTCGATCTCAACTGGTTTGCTATAATGAACAATAGTCATCTGAATATGTTGGTCGTCTGTATCCCTCAAGGGATCTTCCATGGCTTCATTATCAAGGATTTCTTTCAACATCTAACACTGTACATTACTCACATTAGTTGGTTGATTTATAAAATTGTTGATAACATCATCTTCAGTTTGATATTTAAATTCCAATGCTTCCACTATTGTGAGTGGTGAACGGATGCTCTCTTCCAGGTATGCTAGTGGCTACTTACATATTTTTACAATGGGCAAAGTTGGCCTGGTAGGAGGATATAACACCAGATTTTTTTACAGCATCTCACTTTGTAATAGTCATGCTTCCTTCTCGGCAACCAATAGATGCATCAACTGTTGTGAGCCAAGGTTAACCCAGAATCAAACGCTGCCCATCCAACCTACTCCTTAGGTTTATAACCAGGAAATCTACTGGATATTCCCATGAGTCAAGAGAAACTATGATATCTTGTAAGGTCGCTTCTGGTCTTACCACCAATCGGTCAACAAGTTCTAATAAATTTTTGGTTGGCTCTAAGACTGTAATACCAAGTGCTTAACAATTTTCTGTTCTTAATAAGTTGATGTCAGCTCCTAGGTCAACTAGTGTATTTGGAAAAGGGAGGCCATATATCTGAATTGTTACTATGGGGTTTCTAGGATCTCCATGCTTTATTGGAGTTTCCTCTCCCAAGAGTAGATCAGATAAGATTCCTATAACATGGATAGTGGGTGAGGTTTTTACCTTCCTCAGAAGCTTCCTTACACACAATCCTTTGATTTTTTGGCATAGATGGGAATGCCTTGAATAGCCTGGAGGAGAGGAATCTTAATATGCAATTTTTTTAGTTCCCCTAAAAGATCGAAATCAGGGTAGGTAATTGGTTTAGGTATCATTAGCCTTTCGTGGAATGGAGGAGAAGTGACTATAAATTTTTTTAGGGTCATCATGCTGATATGTTTCTTCCCCTTGCTTTGATTCAATATTATTTACAAGTGGTGGAACATGTACAGGTGATGGAACATGTACATGTGGAGTTACATTTTCAATTAACGGTTGGTCCCTATTTTCCTCAGGGGTAATGACATGTCCTGACCTCAATCTGAGCTCATTACATTCCTTTTGCTCAATCTCATAGTCTGGGTTTTCAGTAATCTGTACCAACTGGACTGGTCTGTTATTACAATTTGGGTTCAGCGGAGCTGGTAACTCTGGCCACAGAAGAGATTGAGAATTCTTTTGTAATGTATAAGGAACTGACAATGTGGGCTGAGGCTGAGGGCCTGTCCCCATAGGTACATTAGATATCCCCAAAGGTCGCTGCCAATTTGTAGACCAATTCAGACTTTGAGAGGTGGAGGCCGGCCACTGAGATTGATAGGGATTGCTTTGCCAAAAGGAGTAAAAGGAGAATTCAGCCAGCCATTTCCTGGAAAAGATTGTGCTGGCCAGGATGTGATAGGGAATGGCAAGCTTTCCCAGTTTGGGTAGGGTTATTGGCCTTGCCAGGCTGCCCCAAGGTTCTATTGTTGATTAAACTGCGAGGAAGGAAAGAATTGGGATGCGTCTTGTGACATAGCTATAGGTTTAGGTTGCCATTGTCGATGCTAGTTCATCAGATATACTGGTTCTATTTCTTCCTCTACTTATTTGAATACTGCTTTTAGCTCGAGTAATGATGGGCATTGTTTAGTGTCATGATCTTTAGTACAAATGGTGCACGTTTGAACCATGTCTAACGGAAATACCCGTTGGCTATGCTTCTTTTGATAGTGTGGGCAGAAGATGGCCAAATTCTGTTATGCTAAAGCGTGTTTTTGTTTAGCGTGTAGGACGTCTAGCTTTTTTGTAAGAGTGGCCAGAATGTCGTTCTTAGAATATTCCAGGAGGTTTCCGATCTCCATCTGTGTTACACCTCCACTATGTGGTTTGCTTCCTCTGCTCATTGGGTCTCGGCTAGCTTCTCTTGTACGTGTGCTTCCCCGTGAACACCTGATACACAAATGAATAATTTCATCGTATTCTTCTTGAGAAATATCTCCTTTTCCCATTAAGTTTATAGTTTCTACCCATTCCTCTTTCATTCCTTTAATCAAGATAGCTCTTAGGACTTCTTTTGGTAGGGCAGTGTTTGGAGACCTCTGCAAATTATAATTAAATCATTCTACATATTCTTCTAGTGTTTCATTATCTTTTGCAGTCATCTTAAAAATCTCATCTTTTAGTTCCCTAGTTTTATAAAAACCTTGGTATCTTTTAAGGAATTTCATTTCATCCCAAGAATTGATGGTTCGCCCACCTAGACCCATAAACCATCTCAAAGCTGCCCCTTTCAGAGTGGAAGGGAACAGTTTCAGCTTTTGGGGGTCGGTGGTATAGTCATACCCTCTACAAAGGTCATCAAACTCAAACAGGAAAGCATCAAGATCCTCTGTGATCATCCCATGGAAGGTTGGGATTCTCTACAGAGGAATAGCCTTCATAGGGGCATAAGCCACTTGGTCGACTATGGGGTACTCTAATGTTGAGGTTTGACCTTGGGGTGTCTATTCTGCCATTTGATCAAATATATGCCAATAATCTTCGACGATTTCAAGGGGTGCTTCTGGAGTAAGAAGAGAGTTAGCAACCTGAGCTGGCTTTACAAAACTTCCCAGGTCTAGAATCTTAGGAGATCCTTATTGAGGCAACTATGGTCCTGCTTTAGCAACCCCACTAGTTTCTTAGTTTCCTTCTCTTAAGTTACAGGATTTTCCCTCTTATAGAGGATCAGAGTGTAAACTTATTGTAGCTTGAAAACTCTGTTCCGATCCTCCTACTTGGCTTTGAATCTCAACATGAGCTGTAGATGGTGAGCTTGCTACTTGAGGGATAGTAGTAGAACTTTTTCTAGGTATAGCCTAGAATCCTACTGATGCTTGGGACTCTAGTCTTCTTATGATTTCATCTATAAAGTTTGTTCTCCAAAGGTTCACCGATCCTTTGGGTTTTGTGGGTTTTGGTGGAGGATTCTTCTTTTTTTCTATCTTTTTATTTCTAGTCATTCATAAAAACAAATTCCTATTTAACCTCTAAGGTTTTGTTGTAAAGTAGGCAAGTAAGCAAGCACTTTACTTGCTAGGTACACAAGTTCTTACCTTCGATTTTTAAAACCAAGTTATCCTACTACAAAGAAATAAAAACAATCACTTGAAACACTCTCCCCGACAATGACGCCAAAATGTTGGCTCACTAAGATGTCTTTTTACAGGCAATCTTAATCCCTACATTAGTTGTCAACCTGAGGTAAGCATTTTTATTTCAAGAGTGCCAACACAGTATGTGAAGTGAATCTAGAGGTTATCTAATAGTGAATCGTTGCAATCACTAAAGGCTAATTCTTCAATTCAATTCACACAATTATGAAAAGAACTATTTATGGAAGATATACTCTCAACACACTTTGCAATTCTATGCAACTTGTTCCGAAATCAATTGAAACTTAATGCAAATAATAATTACACTTAGAATCTTTCAAATAAGTTTAAGTAAAGAAACTATGACTATTGATCAACACCATTAATCTATAACAACCCAAATCAATCTGCATTACTCAATTGAACAAAAATCAGTAATTTAACAACAAATAGCGATAAAGGATTCCTAAATGGAAAATGTTCTATATTGCAATATCTAGACGTTAATCAGTCTTGTCTTTCAAGATCTATGATAACATCTATTCAAATGAACAACAATCTGCTATCAACACGAATTCACTCATTCTGATCAAACTGCTACTTAAGTATATCTTACGACTTCACTTTGAATCAAATTGAACAGCAGTGTAAGTCAATATCACAAATCTTCACGATAAATGAAATAACTAAACATTAAATCAATTTCAAAGACTGAGTATAGAAGTATAACACAAAGGAGCAATGGAACTTCTTGTCACTGGGCCCAGAGTCGCCAGAAGCCTCTTCTTAATAAAAACTTAGAATATGAATATGTATCAAACACAACCTTATTTCATTAATTTCAAGTCACAGCTGATAGAGTCACTGATATAACAACATTTATGTTTGAAAAAGAATAATTACAAAGTATCAAAAGTCTCCACCATATCTAATTGCCTTGCGACTCTATATATAACATAAAAGAGAAACTAGATAAAAGTGAATCCTTAGGATCAGGGGATCCTGAGGATTTCGAAATATAAAATCTGATCATGTGATAAAATAGGAATGTTCGAACTAATCTTCCGCTTCCTTGTCTGCCCAAGATGTCGTGGATTTTCTCGTGGATTTTCCCTTTTATGGCCTCGTGTTGTTCTGCCAACTGAACAACTTTTGCCCAATCCACATCTCTACATACAAAGATAAAAAAGAGTCAGTTTTTCGTACTAGATTATCCTATTCCATCCCCAAATAGTTTCATCCAACTTTAGCCGATATTTTCCTCATTTTAATCTATAAACAGAGATAATCGTATAAGGATGAATGATAAATGAAGCATTTCATGAAGAGAAATCATACCTTTTTCCTATCCCAATGCATGTGAAGATGATTTGTAAAGAGAAATGCTTATTTCATCATGTAATTTTGAGTTCAATTGTAATATTTTTAATTTTCATTTTGTAATTTTATGTCATTTAAATGTAATAAGTACAAGGTTCCCAAGCTATTAACACAATGTTCCAAATATTTCAGACCATCAAAAGATCAATTTGCTAAAGGAAATAGTCAAGTGAAAGGGTAAAGTTTCAAAAGGTTAAGTGAATGCCAAAGGGAGTTGTCTTTTCCCAAGGGTGCCTAAATCATCATTTTCCACAAGCACTAAACCCTATGTTTCTCTCTCACTGAGCTAGGTTTGGCTATGGAATCAGATACATCTAAGTAGAGGAGGTCATATCAGGAAGTATGAGGCCACTCCAACTCATAAATATCATGCCTCCATAATTTTTCAAGAAGTCATTCCAAGGGACAAATCATTTGCCACACACAGGGCCAGTTTTGCTTCAAAGTATGTTTCCAACTAAATAGAGATGAATTTTACAAAAGTTAGAGAGGTTTGTTTCCATAATAGGAAAATAATGAAAAACCCCCTTCATGTTTTACACAGGTGCCATGGTTTTGGAGAAATGTCAAAACTATAGTTGCTATAAGAGAGTTGTTGCACTTTTTGAGTGATCTTGGGAAAATCAATATTTCTCCTAGATGGACTATCCAATGGACTTTCTTGATTTGTCAAATGATAACTAGGAAGAAATATTTTTCCAATGAGCTATTATGAGATCAATTTTGAGTTGAGAAAGACCTAGAAAAGTTTCTTACAAGATCACACTTAATGTTTGCACCCTCATTCAACACTTTTTTAACAATATTGGGAGAATCAACTTCTGGAGGGTCAAATGAAGTCCATTTTGGAAACTGAAGGTAGATTTGGAAACTAGTCGGGACAATCTTTCCAATGAACTATTCTAGGCTTAATTTTGACACTAGAAGGTAGTCAAAATCAACCTTCAAGTTGGAGGGAGCGTTTTGAACTTGGAGGGTGTGTTTGACCATAGTGTTGCATGTTTGCCATAAAACTCAGTGCATTTCCTAAGGGCATTGTGCGCTTGTAAGGAGAGGGCGCGTTTGAACATTTTGTTGCGCCTTTGCCATAGAATGACCAGAAATTACCCAAAATGCACTACATTGTTGCAAACATTAAAATTTGCCACCAAGGTGCTCCAACACACAAGTAGGCTAAGATTGCATTGCTCCTCTCCTTTACATTCGATTTATAGAGTGTTTCATTGGTTTTGGAAGTCATAATAAGTTTAAACCCTAATAACCTAATTCCACTCCTAAAAATCATTCCCTGTCATCCCACTACCATTCTAAATTTCATAATTATCACTGTCACGTCCCTATTTCCATCTCCTCACAATTCCTCACCACCTTCCATACCCCCAACACCTATATTCCACTTCATCATTTCCCTAGGGTTTGACTCCAATAACCCATGGATAAAGAAGAAGATAGAGGTCAGAGTGAGGAAGAAAGACATGAGAGGAGGAAATATAAGAAATGAGGGAGAACCATTAGACATGAGCCAATGAACACCAGAGAACTCATGGCATCTCCCATCATTGTGACAAGTTTTAAGCATGTGGGATATTTTTGAGTTTTGTGAGAAAGTGGAAAGGATTCAACATCATCTTGCGTTGACCAGATTATTCATCACTAAACTCCATGACAGCCAGGTAACCCTTACTGGTGTTAGATTCACTATATCTCCTGCTATCATAGTAGATGCCTCCCAGATCCCAAATATGGGGGGAAAATGGTTTAAACAGGGAGAATTGGATCATTTTTATTATAAGCGATATCTTATAACCAAGATACAAGAATTAGAGAAAGAGGATATTTCCATTCTCTTACCTCCTCGACATATATATTCTCATGATGAAAATCATCATGAAGTACTTCACATGTGAGGGTAGGTTTTCCAGGGTCTATTCCTATCATATTTGACTACTCATGCATTTCACAAGAGTCAAAATGCTCAATCTTCCCTACTATCCTTACCAGGACATTGACAAGATGTTATTCATTACCCAAAGGAAGGATTATGATCATCAAATTCAAAGCATCTTTCACCACTCCCTCATCAAAATGACAGTCGTACATCACCTTGATCAGCTTAACATTGCATGGGACACTTTCACATCTAATGAGATTCTTACAGTCCCACCTATTCAGCATGGCCAAGAAGCACCTTCATCTTGTCATCCATCCACCTCCATTCATCAACCTCAGCCCATACATAATCCATCTTCACCTGATGAGTTAGCCACACCATCACCTTCATCCTCACCATCCCATGAGCCTATTCATTCACCTAGCAGAGATGAAGGCAGTGAGCAAGAAAATATTGAGCATGGTGAGAGCAGCAAGCCCAAAGAGGCTAGTCTAGGTACCTTGACACATACTTATCAGAGAGGGCATAGGCAAGTGTTTTCCCCACAGATTGTGGAAGGGGCCTTGCCTTCTTCATTGGCAAAATAGGTACAAAAGGGTAAGGAAAAGGTTATAGAGGCAGAGATCTAGTAGCAGGAGGAAGACCTCCA